>CM076273.1:3702500-5140000 GCA_038380795.1 Pyrocephalus nanus | reverse complement strand
CTTTTTTGCCTTAAGAGGTTGTTGTAATGTGTGTTAAAACACACAGTGCAATTTTAACTCCATAATATCAGGAAAGAAATACAGTGTTGGTATAAAGTGTAAAAATATGAATGCTGGTAAATTCTTCGAACAGAAACAACAGCCCAGCACTGCTCAAAAGCACCACCCAAAGGTAGAAGTGATGTAAAGACATTTACAGAATTGTCTTTTTCTTTTTTTTTTTTTTTTTTGTTAATTTTAGCAGAACCTGAATGTAAAAAATGACAGCACAGTGAAACTTGACAGAGGCTTTTGATTGAAGTCACTGATTTCCACAGCTGCACCTGCAGGAAATTGATGATAATGCTGTTTAAACCATTCATTATGATTTGGAACTTTACTCAAATGAGCACTAGATTTATGAATTTGCTAGACATGTGTTGTAGACAATACAACAAAGCACTGTTTTCAATTGAAAATTCCTTTGACCTAATTTTACAAAAATCATGCAAAACTGGGGAAGAGAATTTATTTCAAAAACATTCTGAAATAGTTGAAGTTGTATTTTTGGAGCAGAATGCATGGAAGTGAAATATATTCATAATTAAACTATCAACTGTACACCTATATTTTCTTTATTAGAATTATAAAGGATAAGACTTTTTCATATTACCAATAATTGGTTGCTTCTTAGACAAAGAACATTTATCTTTCTGCTAATCATACTTGCAATATTCCAATGGCTGAAATAAACAACATAACATTTAAAAATATACATAAGCATAAACTCTGAGTATAAATCATGGGATGCTAATCGTCAACTGCTAACTGATAATATATTTTGATGAAATAATCATTTTAACAGCTTATAAGCCAGATACTTTAAATGTGAGGAATTTGATATATTATTGTTCAAAATAGTGCATTACACTAACCTGAAGCAAGTTAATATATTATTACTTTAACTTTTGCAAAAAGACTCTGGACATGAGGAGGTACAACATCGCCATAGATGCAGACTTAAGTAGGTTCATTTGCTGGGGATGGTTTTGCCCTTTTTACTGACACTCATTGCTCACAAAGAAAAGTCGAGAAATTGTGAACCAAGAGATGCACTGAAACACCAACTCACTGGAACACAGATGAAGTACCAGAAATGTTGGGAAAAGAGAGCACTTGGCCCAGAATTCAGATCTCTCACCTGCAGTCACAGTTAGGCAAATACCTTCCACAGGAACATTTTTCTTACTAAAGCTGCCTTTGTCTGCAGAAGTGATTAGAACCAAAAACATGCAGAATGATTATTTATTAATGCAGGAAGGATGCAGGGTAGTGTTTTCTCTGCATGCTTCTGTTGCAAGAATACAAAAATCAGCTAAGCTACAAAACTCCCTCATCAAAGAAACAAGACTTGTAGTAATTTTGTCCTCATAAGTAAGCCTACACTGTGATTTTGCCACCAACTGGATAATTTCTTCTTGTTTCTTATTTTTTTTCCTTTTTTAAGGAAGGCAGGGAAATAGCTAGTTATTTGGATAAACACAACACTGAATAGCAAAACTGTTTTTTCACAAATGTATTGTAACATAAAATCACGTTTCAGCCTGGAAAATGTACTGAGGTTTGTTAATTCCACAAAGGATTGTTCTGTATGTTCACTTTTTCTTTAAACCTTGATACATTTCTGCAAAGCAAACTTGCAGAGGTTTTTTTCAGAATATTTGCATAGTGTGATGTACAGTCCTGGTACTTCAGATTTTTACAGACACTGCAAAATGGGAATAGACTTCTTTTTGTTAAAAGAACTTACTGTTTTTTAAATGTAATACCCCTTGTAAGGCAGGGCATCTTCTGCAGGCTGAGAGGAAAGCAAAGGCCACAGAACTGCACCTGTGTGGAAGCTGCAAAGGCTCCCAGGGAGCTGCAGGGCTTGATGCACTGGCACAAGAAGTCCTTCAGCCTTTGCACTCCATAGAAGCCAATGTCAGACTCCAACTTTAACTGTGTAAGGGGGAAAGAAACTGAGTACCCTCAGAGCTCTAACAGAGAGAATTCCAGACTAAAGAACCTTCAGGTCCTGTAGAAATACTTCTCTCCCATCCAAGCACATACAGCAGATAGAGGCAAATACTTGATTCTCATCTTTTAGAGAAAACAGGAAGACTTAATTGTCAAATGTCATTTTCCAGTCCTACCTCCCTAAAATTCTCTCATATTCCACAATAAAACATCATAATTTTAGATAAAAGAAGCTTTACAGACTGTATGAATGTTATTTGCATGAAGGGGTGCAGGGAAGGAATACATCACTCCCCACTTCTTCGCAAGAATAAAGAGGCTCATTAGCAAGTATTTGGAGACTATCAAAAGAATTAGTCGTTCTTTAAAAAGCAGTAAACTACAGTTTGAAACGAGCCCATATAGACACACAGGGTCTAGATGCCACAAGTTTGCCCTCCCCACTAGTCTGACCTCAGCAGTCCATTGGAGGAGCAGGGATTTACTGCGGCAGCCAGCAGACACCTCTCACTGCAAAGCATGTACTCCCTTTTCCTCAACTGTTACCAAATCTGTGCACTAAAATCACTTTCTTATAAGGTATCATTACGGAAATTCCACGGACAATGACCCTATAGAGTACGTAACAATTTCGGCCATTAGAAAAACAAACGCAATCAGTAATGAAATTACCTGCAATTTTCAGCTTTCACACCCTTCGGAGCATGATATGTGGTTACAAAATGAAACGGTTCATGTAGAGATTTGTTACAAGATGGCCAGTCTTTAGTGATAAAGAGGTCAAATTCCCTGTTGGAATTACCCAAGAAATCAAATTCCCCCTAGGATTTCAAGGAGACGTTCACTCCAGTTCACTCATTTACAATGTGTCATTTAGAAAAGTCTGTTTTGCCACGATTAATAGAATTGTTCAGTATCACACTACTTAATAATTTGAGTTCCCCTGCCATACATTTATTACAAATTAGCTTAAATTTCAGTGGCTTTGATTCTTTTGGTGCTTTTGAGGCCAGTTCCTCTTACCTGCCCTTTCCCTTTCTGACTGACTCTCTTTATTTCATAAGCTTTTCACTAGAAGTCGGCCCAAACAGGAACCAAGCATCCAACTTGATGATGCTGATTCAAACCTACTTTGATTCCAGACTTCCATGAGGAATGTTTTCAGTACTCCTACAGGATTTGACTAACAACTTCTGACAAACTCAAAGATTCAGCATCTGGGAGTTCATTATCTCCACCAACACAGGAGCAGAAGCAGGAGCTCAATGTAACACCCTTGTCTTTAGCTCAAAGAAACACTCAGGCATGTCTAGCAGAAATAATTGAGACAGGAGATCATAATACCAGCACATATAAGCAGATGAGTTAAAAAGATCATCTGGGCTCCCTCATGACTCCCTCTGTGATGGACCTTAGACAGTGGGGAGAACATACAGGAATCCTGTTCCTTAGTACAGGAGAAGTGTCTCAAATGGCATCTCAGTCTTTGCCTTTTCAAATACATCAGTGTTGGCACTTGACACTGGTACAGGCCTTGTGGTGTTCAACTTGGGGATCAGTGATTATTGCTCAGATCTCCTTTAAGTCATTCATTTGTTCTTAACAAGTTTGAGTAATGAGGATACCCAAGGCAGAATCATCCACACTAATTACTGATACATATGAAAAGGTATGAGAGGCTTGGTGAGAATTACTAAAGATAATAAAGGTAGTAGATATATTTTAAGTAAGAAAATGTCAGGAACAAAACACTTTCAACTCTTGAAATAAAAGCTTTAAATCTTTACTGTCTGACTGGGACACCGTATTCTTATTAAATGATTGTAAAATGAGATGACTGAGTAGCAGCCTTCAGGCCAAGAACATTTTCATCATCAATACTCAACATCCAAATCTCATGGGACACAGTACACAGGGGAAAATTATAACAGCAGCCCCCTCCAACAAGTGAGGAAAGCAGGATACTTGTCGTGGTGTTATCATTCATGCTTTCCACACACCTGCAAGAAAGCAGGTAGGAAGGAAAACCCCTAAATGGGCTTTTAAAGATGAAACTCCACAAAATCCTCTATACCCTACTCCAATGACTCTACCAGCCCTATTAACATTAACCTTACACTGAGGATCCATCAAGAAAAGAAATACAAATAAAATGCAAAAGGTAAAGAGACAGGAAAGAAGGGGGGGGGGGGGGTGAACGCACAAGGACAAAAGGAAAGTTGTGCCCCAAAGTACCTAAAAAGAGAGCTATTGGAGGAACAGATGCTCAGCCTTTCAAGGACCACATCCCATGGGGTAGACAAGAATCAAGAAAATTCCACCTGACTCCAAAAGAATTCCTGAATTAAGATGCTGAAAAGTAATACCCACAAATGGATCTAGCTTTCTCTCAATTTTCATTCCTGTTGTATTTATCCTTATTTCAAAATTAGTTTTTCTGTGAATTGCTTTTGCAAATTGGTAATATTCCAGCTTACAGAGTGAATTTTACAAAATGAGATTATTATGTACTTTAAATTTTAAAATTCCTACTAATTTACACTGATCTTTTTTCATAATACAATTGTGTTTGACCAAATGGACATAATGTTTTTTCTTCCTGAGTTCCGTAAACATGACAGAAAAAATAAATATGAGGCTAAGAATGTATTAGTAATTAGAATATATTAGTAATTAAGTAGCAAATCCCTTTCACATAAATTAAAAATTGCAAAATCTAAAATCTCATTAAATAGATGAAAATTACAGAGGCTATATAAGCCAATAAGTAAGATCTGAATGGGGTAATTTTTTTTATTGCATGCGTCTTCTGTTATCAAAGCTTTACATGTTCACAATATTTTCCCCAATTTATTGACACTTTGGCAGGGGGAACAGAAAAGGTGTGAAGATCACTGCTGCCCTGGGTATGTTAGGAGGCAGCAACCAGTCCTCGGTCATCTAAGAGGACAAACACTTGGTACCACATCTCAAATTACTATAAATAAACATCCCTAAATGGATCACACATCACACACCCACAGTTCCTGTTTTACTGGAAATAACACTGCACGCACTATTGCACGAGAAAAACAAAACACTTCAAGATCTGCCATTGTTACAGTGCTGATAAAGGACTCAAGAATTCTGATTTTATTTAAACCTGTAACTTGCAAAAGCCTTTGGCTCTCCTTGAACTAAAAGCTGTGGATCTGCCCTTTTCTCCTCTGTACTTTCAACATAATAGGTATTATTACCCATAACTTTTTATTTAAAAGAATTGTGCAGCCAGGAAAATGAATGAATTTAATTATCAATGCAGTGTGAAAAAAATCATTAGAGCAAGAGCCTGGAACACTACGTATTAAAAATAAACAAAGGCTATTAAAAACAGTTTTTAAAAGCGTCATTCTTTCTTCAGTTCTTAAAATGTAAGTAATACAAACACAGAAAAAAGAGAATCATATGTAAACAACTGTAATTACTGGCAAAAGATGACCCTAAGAAAATGCTAAATGACTGACTGGATCATTTAACTTTAAATCTATACTTTATGTGGCAATATAGAGAGGTCATTTGATTGCTATGCATAAAAAATTTAGAATTCTAATATGATCTAAAAGTTTCACCTTCATAAGAGAAAATTTTCATTATAAAATTGTATTTAATGGCATTCATACATATCTGCCACCTCAGTTTTGTAATATTATATTTCTATAGGCTGTCAACGGTGCATTATAGAAATGACTGTTTAAAAATAGACAAGAACTTTTTTCCTTTATACTTTACAAATTCTCCAGCTTGCTTCACAGTTGCAAAATGAAAATCTGTGGACTCTAAAACAAGAGCCGCAAGTTGTTGCACAAAATTATTTCATCAGCAAGGAATCAGCATTTTCAGCTGTATTTTTGTGGCAAAAAGGTGTTCTCAGCCACACGCTTCAGGCTCTGTTCTCCACGGGGTGGGGGGGTTATGCTGAGTCATGATTCAGCCTTTGAGGATTTGGGATGAGATTTTTGTATCTCCATCTCATTCATGATTCTGCATAACTTAACGAATAGTCTGGGCCAAATTTTTTCCTCCTCGGCAGAATGCAAAACCTTCTGAATGCTCAAGAGAAGAGTTTAACCCAAAAGTTGTGGCTACTGAACACTTGTGTTATCAAAAGGAAAAGTGCAGTAAGTATATGCTGTTGCTGTCAAAAAGCAGACCAAAATCCTAACTCCAGATACACGGGAGCAGCATCTACTAAAGTTTACAAATGTGATTCCAGAGATATTTTGGTCTTTTTGATTAAACTCCAATTTGCTGAAGTCAAGACTCAGAGCTGCTTTTCAAAGTATACTTATTTACTTCAATATTTAAAACAACTCACTTGTAAAATATTTCTCTTCCCTTATTTTAATTAAAAAAATAAAAATCCAAAAGAATGCTAGTAGATATCACAGCTACACACCCACCAGATCAGCTGGTTGTTAACTGGGTTGGGAAGGTATTGCTGCAAGTGGAGAGGAATGAAACAACACCAATGAGTAGGAAATGGTCATAGAACATTGTAAGGGTAGAGAACATCACACAGAACCACTCAAAGGTCAGATTTTATTTTCTTATGAGTTAGTGGTCTGGAAACAGGCATTGTTTCAAAATCAGAAGATTTATGCTGATATCTTTAAAGAAAATCAAAAAACCTTGTTGATATTCTAAATAAAAGCAATTAGAAAAGCATATCATTTCTAAAATGACTTACTGTTTTACTTACTGAACTTCAGTTCATTAGTGGTTATTTAAGATGGGGTTTCTTTTTTTGTGGTGATGCTCTTTGTAATGAAGTCATACAACATTCTGTAATGTTTCCCAGCCTCAGGCTTTATTCTGTAAGACATTTCAGACTATTTAACTTTACTACAGGGAATATTCCCTATTGATTTCAAAGGGATTACTTGTGGAAGTAACTACAAGCAGAAGTATTTGCAGCAATGGAATCTCAGACATGTTATCCCACCCTCTTCCACTGGAGACATCAGAAAGGAATCCAGAGTTTGAGAGACATTATGCTAGAGGGCTAAGAAGTTACAAAGAACTAAAATTTTAAGAGAACCATAGTGCACTGCCAAGAAGTCTTCCCAAGTACAGAGCTGGAAACCAGCTACAGGTTGGTTAGGGAAGAATGAAACAGTAAACAGGTAAGAAAGATACAGCTTAGGAGAAAATAAATGTGAACCAGATTTCCCCATGTTGTTCAGCAGTGAAATTACCGAAGGATTTAATTCAACTGCATTACTGCTATTTATGAAAATTAAAACTTTAACATCTCATTTACCAGACTGCACAGGTTTCCTCTACTGCCAAAGGAGAAAATTTGCCTCCTGAGAGAACAATTATGAGTCTAGAGCTTCATAATGGGGTTACTCCAGAAAGATGTCCATAGAGCCTTCCCATCCCCACACTCTCAAAGGAACCCAGGGAACTACTGTTTCTGTCTAGAGGAGCAAGAAGTCATGAATATCGTGCAGAGTCACCCCTGCCCTGTTTACTCCCATGCTATTTCACAAATATCAAACTTAGCTGAGGCACCTCTCTAGAGAACCTGCTGGAGCCACCTTTATGACAGTCCATGACCAATTCCTGCACAGATGAACCTGTTGAGGTTACCAGAGTAATCTTCCTCCTACATCACTTACAGGTAACTGTGCCTTGCCCACCGATTTTAAAAAAAAGCCACCCAGGAATACAGTGGAGATGAGGCCAAATCACATTCACCACATCATCTCCTACCTTCATCATTCAGTCAGAGTGAGCACAAAGTATTACATTAGTTTCGAGCTTTGAAATGTAGATGATTTTCCATAAATTTTGCTTGAAAAAAAATTCCTTTATCTGAAGTGGGAGGGGGACCAGGAGTCACACAAAGTGGGTTCTATTTGCATTGTTGTGTGGGCTCACAGTCCCCAGCATGGGGCAGCTTTCCAGGAGATGTGTCCCACTCTCCCTCTTAATCAACAATACTTAGCAACAGCATAGCAACAATGCTACAAAACCATCCTTCAAAGCATTTCAGATCCTTAAATGGAGAGCATTTATCCAAGTTTCTTTTCCTGATATTAACTGTGAGAAAATTAGTAGTATTAAGATGGTCCTTTTTCTTGCCCACTTGTAATTACAGTGTTTACAGAAAAGATGTACTTCATACACCACAGTTTGAATCAATAGTGGAGCAGTGACAAAGAACAAACATCAAAGAAAATATTTTGGAGGAACATCATTTAGTTTTCCATGATTTTATACATAGGCACAAAATCATAGTTCCATCTTCTTATCTGCAAGTGAATAACCTCTGTCTGAAAGTACAATTCATATGTGAGCTGAAAAGAAAATGTCTTTCTTCAGCATTCCCACTATTAGGCAAGCAGATGGCTCAATCTAAATGACCATGTGAAAGAAAGAAAAAAAAAGACCAGCACAGATCAATATCCTCACCATGATTCCTGCATTCCAATAAATACCAAACCATCAGGAGCAACAGCAGAGAGAAAAAGAGCAACAAAATATCATTTTAGGAAAAACAGTAAATAACTGAAACCAATCTGAAAACAAACAGCCAATAGATTTAATAAAAAGAATGTAAACAAAAGCCAAACCAGCTTCACTCTTAACATCAGTGCCTGCAGTTATCTTGCATGTAAGTAACAAAAAAACCACCAAAATCTCTGTGCATCACATACATATGCCATAGGCAGAAATATATCAAAAAGAAAGAAAAATTATTACATCCACTTAAATGAGTCACTGTACTTCTCTTGTGTTTGGGTGGTTGTTTATGGTTTTTTGGGGGGTTGGGTTTTTTTTTGTTTGTTTTGTTATTTTTGTTGGTTCAGTTTTTTAAGTAAAGAAAAGAAATAATAATTTCTTCTTTTTCCAGTGGGAAAAACATACTTTTTTAGGAATACCATGATGATGTCAAACAAAGAAATGCCAGAAACTCATCAGAATACAGAAACCTTAAAGATGGGAAAAACACACCAGGCCAACAATTTCAGCAGCAAGGCTCCTTGATGCAAGCAGACCTCTATCTTGGCCACATCTCCTAGTCCAGGGCCCTGGATCGTATGGATTCTACTCTGGGTGACACAAAGGGGCAGATCCATTGATTTGTTAGGATTTGTTGTTTTGAGGCACAGTCATCACCTGTACAAGTGTGTTCAGCAATCTAAACTTCATGGAACCCTCCATTCTGTGCTGAACTAGACCTTAAATCACACAGGAGAACCCACCAGTTCTCCAAGCCAGGGCACAGACCAGTTTATGTCTGTACTCTCCTGCCACAGGTTCTCTCAGGTAGAGCAGCTATTTTTACTCACTATTACCCCTTTCAATGCAGCTGCTTAAGACAGTGTGAAAAAATAACCACACAAGTATCCATCTCAAGGAAACAGCAGAAACCGAAAAACTTTTTATCCCTGCACAATAACTACAACTGATATTAACTCACAGAATTCAGAGTGCTTAGTTTCTGAGTGTAGGTGAGTACCTGTCTCACAATAAAAGCCAAGATCTCATCTTCCTCAGCCTTTCCTCCTACAAGCTAAAGCCACAGAACAACCAAATTCTCATTGGAATTACTAACAAGGACCAGCAGCTCAGGATATGTATGCATCTGCTACACAGATTTAGTGTAGTCTAAGATATAATCCAGAAAGTCAATTAAAGCACATAAGTCATCCTGTGGTGGAATTTAAAAAATGTCCACCTGACAAAGCATATAGATTATAGAGGAATGGGAAGATGAAAGAAAATTATTTTTAAAGACATCCCACAGCATTCCACAGAGATATTTTGGGCCTAGACACATCCCCTTGTCAGTGTATGACACTGTATGGAAATTTCAGTGGTCATGCCTTGTACTGCAAATGATTTTCTTCCCACAACACGTCAAGTGAAACAGTGGCAAGGAAAGCTGAATTTCAGACTCCTTCAAAGGTTCCAAAGACAATTCTTTAAGACTGCTGTCCAAGTTACTAGAGGTTGAGTAATCATCTGATCAAAAGCATGACATTAGAAAGCATCTTAGCTACTGGCTGTGCAAATTCTCCAAGTTCTTGAGCACAGAGTCAGACACCTGAGCTCAAGAATCAGTAGACCAAAAGCCAAGTCCAGAGACCACACAAAACCTCCAAACAGTCATAACAGAGTTGTTCTATGTTGTCCAGCATTTGAACTCAGAGCTTGCAGACAAGATAGCCACTACAATAAGGCTGTCTGTACACAGAGCACAAGGGAAACTGTCACTTGAAATCAATGGGAATTTTTATCTCTACTGGTTACCCTTCACTGTAACAGAGAGATCTAAATGAACCAGCAACTCATACATTTCAGTCTGATCCAAGAATGATCAGTACTCCAAGCTGCCACTTTGGCTTAGAGTTACCCATGGAAAGAAAGGGGAGCTGACTGAAAAACCTATTTGATTTTTCAGTTTTCAAAAATAAGTCATACTAAAGGCATGAATATTATAAAGTAATAAGAGTAATTTTAAAAGCAGGTCAAGTTTTCTATTCTTAATTTCAGTTATTTAAACAAAGTTATCTTTTAAGACTTAATTAGTTTCCTACTTAAAAAAAAAAAAAAACAAGCCTTCCCGCACAGATTTCCATAGCTCATATAAACTCTATTATTCTTTTCAAAAAATCCCAAAAGCTGCCATTTAACAAAGTTAAAAAAACAGACTTCCATCATGAAGCCCAAATGTAAAAACAAATATACTCATAAGCCCACTGACTGTTCCAATCATAGATGAATATTTAATATTTTACTACTTTCTAGAAGAACACAATTTGGCCACTACAGTTTTGGGATCATATCTAGCCATTTAAAACAAAGATAGTTTGTGAGACATGAAAAAACCCACAACAGACAGTATTACTAAACAAACACTTTGAAAAGCTCTTAGCATAAAACATCCTGTAAATCCCACACACCCCCAAATAAACATCTGAAAATAGCCCTGGCACAAGATCTTTTAAATCTTTTCTAACCCATGGTTTTATAACCCTGTAAATTTTACATTTTATTTTAGGACAGACAATTGCATTGTATTTCTACTGTTATTTGCATTAAAAAACTGGTCAAAAGAGCAAAAAGTATATATTATGCCAAAAGTATAGAATATGCCAAATGTAAATTTTAACACTGCCAAAAAGCAACCGTAAACTTGATTTTATAAACATGAAAATGGGATGTGGTGCAAATTAGGGTAGATTAACCTGGGTTTTAGAATGGAGACATCACAAAGCTCTGGAGTTCACCAAAGCATTCTTACATGCAGTTTCTTTGGCTGCATTTAATCTGAAATACACAGGCTTTAAAAGTCCTTAAGAGCTGACCTGAGTAAACTGTCTTTTTTGAGTCTGAGAAGAACTTAAAGTTGAACTATATTTGCTAGACAAAAAAAATCTCACGTTTCTAATTTTGTTCCAGCAGTTCATACACTATGTATAATATTTAAACATGCTCTAATTCTTATGTGTCAAAACAATCATGTTCATTAATATTTCCATTGCGCCTGTACTACTTTCGATGTATAATTTTATAAGAACCATTCCCCAGCTACTCAGTACTCGTCAAGGAACTCAAAAGAAATGGGAATCAAAAATTGCAACCACTGTATCCAAATTATATATTGATATAAGCAGTGATTAACTAAACCTGTTCAGAGACTTGGAGTAGACAGAAAAAAAAAAATCCCAATTTTATTAAGACAGGGAAATTATTTAAGAAGCCTGTGGAAGATTGCTAATATTTTTTTTCTACCACAGAATGAATTCATTTCCCATAAGTCTCTTTATTCTTCCTCACAAATAAAACCCCCACCCCACCACAGTCACGGCATAATGCAGTTTCTTACTATTTCAAGAGAGGAAAAAAAGGGAGTTTGTAAACTTTCCATTAACTTTCATGAAGTCTTGCTCTGCCTCTGTTCATACCAGTTACATTAAACTGGGGACATTCAGGTTGAAAAGCCAACATAGTAACTCAGAAAGTAAGAAAAGGAAAGAGTTAAACATTTTGTATAGTACTAGACAGCTATTTTCTAAGGAATTCATCAGTCCAACTAACAATTTTTTTTAATTAGCCAACAATACACATTTCCAAACTCACTGCATTTACTGGAGAGGTGTTAAGTATTGGTCACCTTTACATCTTCAGTAAACAATAAGATTAGAGAATGATGTAAATGGGAGTAAAATCTGAAAAATTTTGACTAAATTTGTGAACAGGCTTTAGAACAAACCCATCAATACAGAAAGCAAGTGAAATGATTTACCTTAACCAGAGGTAGCTTAAACATGAGCTGTACATCTTTGCATGTCCCATGGAAAAGAAATTAAGGCAGTATGCAAAGCACCTTAGCACTCCCAATGCAAAATCTCAGGAGCTCTGCACTGTTCTGTGGTGACATACTAAGGTTATGTATGGATATACATACTCTGCACTAGCAATGGAACTGCAGCACTAAATCATAGATTGAAACAGAACATCAGCTTTGGGAATTTTTAGGGGAGCTTCATAAGTGATTCTGGACCTCTACTGGAAACATCTCTACATACTAGAAGAAAAATTACACTCTGGAAAATATGTTATAGAGATAAACTCCACTGAAAAACTGAATAATTTTAGGCTTTTGATTTAATTTTTTTCAATTCTGGGCTTCTAGCTGTTCGTTGTCAACACCTGTGGAATAAAGCACCAACTACTCTCTCTTTCCTGATCTTGATGTTTAAAATTGATAAGCCAAAAACCTTCAAAGTACAGTGTGCTGGTTTTAGCTGTGACAGAGTTAATTCTCTTCACAGTAGGTGCTATGGGGCTGTGTTTTGGATTTACTACTGCTGAGCAGGGCTCCCACCGAGGCAAGGCCTTTCCTGCTTGTCACAGCACCCCACCAGAAGGTAGTCTGGGGGCGTACGAGGATTTTGGAGGGGACACAACTGGGACAGCTGGCCCCAACTGACCCAGGGGATATTTCATACCAAATAGAACCATTTAGGTTATAAAAGACCTCTAAGATCACTGAGTCCAACCTCCATGCTCAACATATATCTGGGGAAAGGAGGAAAGGGAGAAAAGAATGCAGTGGGAGCGATGGCATTTGCCTTCCCAAGCAGCTGTTGTGTGAGATGGATCCCTGTTTTCTGGAAGATGGCTGAACACCTACCCATGGGGCAGCAGTGAATGAACTGCTTGTTTGGCTGTGCTTGGATGTGTAGGTTTTGCTTTACCCATTAGCCTGTCTTTATATCTCAACCCAAGAGTTTTCTCAGTTTTACTCTTCTGATTCTCTCCCCATCCCACCAGGAGGGTAGTGAGGGAGGGCTGGGTGGTGCAGAGTTACTGGCTGGGGTTAAACCCTGAGAAAGTTTAACACTGCAAACTGTAACACACTTGAACTTCTCAGGCCTGGCCTGACTCTCATATTCCTAAAAAAAAAAACCACAAACAAACAAAAAAAAATAAACAAACCAACCAATTTGGCATTTGATTCTCCACCTCTATACCACATTCTTCAGTAGGCAGCAGTACCAACCCAGGCACTCAGATACAGACTTCTGAGACAACTTAAGGAGGAAAATTACCAGAGCATTTGCTGTTTCTAGTAAGTTTTATACTTGTTCTCTCTCCCTCTGGAGATTTTCAATTGTTCTTCCTTTAATCTAAAAATGAAGATCATCCAGATTGAGAGCATATTTTTTTCTGTGGATAGGAAAACACAACAGAGGCACGACCTTTGCTTGGGGGGTTCACTACACACATTCCAGGCAGCTCTGATCATATTTCACTACCCTGGAAGTGATTGTGATGTCCAGAACACTGAATTATGTCATTAATTAAGGAATCGGGCAGGAGGTAGCTGATTATAAGGGAGAGAGAATCTGTACTTACACAAAACTATTTTCATAATCAGTGATGATAGAAAGGGAAATAAAGAAAAATTACCTCATGCTTAACACAAGTATCCTGGTATATTGTTTTAAAAGACTGTTCTGTATGTAGAGGATGTTATTTAGCTTCAGTGGTCAGCCAAAAGCAAAGTGAAGATTTTAATAATCTTGTCTTAGCAGGGAAAAAGAAACACATGTACATTTTGCTTTGGATGACAAACTTTCTAATTTCTCTCAAAGTACACATGAGAAAAAAGGTAGGATAGAGACTATAATCCATTTAAATTCTTTTTTTTTTACTGTTGATTTTACCTGAAACAAAATGGGCAGCATCCAAGAGCAAGAATACCGTTTACTAGAGTATCAGAGATTAGTTCATTAATGGGTTCAAGCAACTGGCCATGCATCAGCATAATATTAGGGGCTAACTGCTTTTCCTGTGTAAGCCACTTATACAACTGAGCATTTGCAAATCATCTCAAGATGCATGTCAGAGAGAGAGAGAGAAGACAGTGTTAAAGAAATACATTTTTTGATTTATTCTGTTAGTAATACACACTACTAAATGTTACAGAGCAGGCAATGAGAGACATATTTTCCAGTCAGAAATGTGGGGTTGCATTGGCAAGCCAGAATACACATTACCTACAAGGTGGTTTTTTTGCTGTAAGATATGATTCAAACAAGAGTTCACTGAGCAATAACAGGATTTGGTGAACTGATGGTTTTGCCAAATTCCCTACAGACTTTGATTTTTAGAGGCCTCTGATTTATTTCTTAGCCACGTAGAAAAACAAAACAAAACACACACAACCAAAGCCAAACTCATTGATGTGAAGCAAAACCAACATAGGTGAGCATGTGCTTAAACAATGGACCAAGTCAGAACCTTTAAATAAGGAAATTATGGAGATTATGCAAAAGAATCACTGCTGTGTTTCTTCACTCAAAGGCCAGAGCAATTACTGCATAATGTTCACAGGGACCAGGTAGGATTTGTTAAGTTCTCCCAGGTAAAGCTCACAAGGCTGCAAAACATTCATGACTTTTAAAAGGAGAGAGGTAAATAGGCTACAGACATAGTTTTCTGTCTTGCCCAGTATTTGTGCTTGCATCAGGCACAGGAGAAATACACATGAGATTTCTGCAGCAACTCTTCATTCCCATGTGAACGAAAACGTCCCTTACCAGCCATCCTTCAGAAAACTGAATTCCAAAGTGACCCTAAAGACAATACTGACTGGCACTTTATCACTTATTCATAGAAAAAAGAAGCTTGTGAGAGCAGCCTTCACAAGGTGACAACAAGAACCATCAGGAATGTGGGTCTGAAAACTGCAGATACTGGATTGTTCCTTGGTAAGAACCAAACTAACAAAACTGGAAGCAGATTAACTCTAAGACGAGCAGAAGCTACACCACATCCCACAGTACATAACACGAGTGCGGGGGGGCTCCGAATGTTAAATTTTAGAGAAATTCCAGCACTTGTCACAGCAAAAATGAAATGGTCAATTAGTGTATTTGTAAGTCATAATTCATGGGTAGTTTTTAAGATCTATACACAAATGTATAGTCAGTGCAATAGAAAGGGTTCAAAGGGGTATGGGCAGCTCTGGAGCAGGAGGTAAGGAAACTTCACAATTTGACGTTTTCTAGAAATGAAAGGAATGAAAAGACTTGTATTTCATAATGGGGTAACTGAAAAGGTCTTCAATTAATGGAAAGCACAAGTTTGTATTTCCAAGGAAGCTTTTCCTGGTAAGAAAACATAAAAATCTGCATTTTAGAAATTGAAGTCCAAATTCTCTTTTACAGGCACTTCAAATTCCAACTTTATGCCGAGAAAAGAACATATCACATCCCCAGGTTATCAATATTGAACAAATTCTCTGCTGGGTTTCAACACATATCTTTTGGAGTCTTTTGCTTTAGTCCCCCTCAGAAGTCTCTGTTCCACCTTTTTTTTTTTTTTTAACTTGGAAGACATGGAGCTCTGGAGAGGGAGACTGAAGGAGAAGTCTTTGAAATGTTTGTGTTATCACCTGCAGTATGCATCAGCAGGGAGTGAGAGCACATGGCAGTGTGAGAGCCAGCTTGCAACTCTGAGAATCCACTGCCAAAAACCCACAGCAAGACAGACACAGTGATTTGGCTGCGAGCAGAGCTGCTCAAGCATTACTGTGGCAAAGATGCTGATGCTCACCAGCCCTCAGGTGGACAAGATCCCAGCTGACAGGCCCCTCACACAAGCTCCTCTCACTCACTCCACATATTGACTTGCGTCATTTTTCTTGCATCTGTTTTTATTTTTAAAGTCTAAAGGTTGCTCTTTAGCTGTATTGCCCTTTAATGAGACAAAACTGCATTGAACCATTAAACATTTTCATAGCTTTGTTTCCATTTAAACTTGTTTTCTCTTTTCATTCCAAGACCATTTTGCCTCAGGAAATTTTTCTTCTGTCTATGTTCTCAAGCAACTAAGCCTATTTTTGTAAAGCTAAAAAGTAATATTCATCCATTTTTAAATACTGACTTATTGACTATGGATTTAGGCCGTTTTCATTCCTTCTATCCCCCCACTACCACAACTATAACCTGAGCAGCTGCAGATGAATTAAAAAATAATTAAATTGTTTTAGATAGAAAGAAGAGAGCAGGATAGTTAAGAGAACTTTCTATTTCTCCCTTCAGCATCACTAGTTGTCAATATACAGCTGCTCCCTCATGTAGAGAAATGAAAAGTTAAACTTAAAAAGTAACTGATGGCAGTTAAAAGCACACCCTGGAGAAATTTAATACAGAAGACATAAGTAAAGCATTTTCCATATATATCCACAATAAAGCATTAGATCATGTTTGATAATTTAAGAACAATTGTGCACATTAACGAAAAGAACTGTGATTGCTAAATTGCTAAATTCTACATAGCAGAACTTGCAGTCATACTTTCAGAAGAGGAATAAACCATTTTTCCTCATATTACAGCAAGCTCTTCAAGGACTTCACTGGGAGTCATGATACACTTCTAGTAGTATTTATTCTTAATGAGATTGCACTAATCAAGCTTAAATTAACATTTACTCTGCATGTACATGTAGGATTAGTGTTCATGTACACATATGCAAGCTGGGGAAAGTATTAGTGATCTAAGGAATAATGTGCATATAGTGGAAAGCTCTTTACATTAAGAAAAGTGGTATCAAGAACTCCACAAATATGCCAGGAGATAAAAGTCACCATATTCCTGCAGTCTGTTTCAGGGACAAATAAAGTATGCTATTATCTCACATACTATGGAATACACAGAACTACAAACAGAAGTGTTTCAACTCAATACAATATGAAAAATTCAAAATAAAATGAAAAGTGTCTGAAAACAAACCAACAAAATTACCCAGCAGAGTTGTTAATTATGATTATTTATGATGGTTCAGAACTGGCATCGTTGTTGTAGTTTTCCTTCCAAATTTCTCTAGGATGCATCACTCCACAGCAACTCAAGGATCTATATGGGTGACTTAGCAGCAGTCTGGGGGCTCTAAAAGGTGCCTGACTCAAGCCTGATGTTGCTACTCTTGTAAACAGGGGGGTAATATTAATTTTAATGAAAAAATTAAAAGTAGGCAATTCACGATGGACATCTCTCATGGAGTGCCAGAGCAGCAAAGAGTATTCAAAGGCTCCGAACAGGTCTCCACTGCCAGGAATCGGCTCTCCCCCATTCTTAAAAACCAGTCCCCAAACTCGTGAGCGCAATCCATTCAGCCCACTGCTACCTGCTACGCTGAATATTTCATCAGAAATGACAAGGTTTGGGTTTTTTTCCCCCCCCATCCTTCTCCCTCCCCTCCCAAGCCCACTTTCATATTTGCTCGCTTGACAACTTGTCACTGCCACATCACTGCCACGCCGGCTGTCCTTGAAACCTGACCTCTGCAGCTTTGTGTGCCCAGTGGTCATGCCGTCCCTGTCTCACTCCAACCATTTCTGACAGGAGACATGCTGATCTCAACAGCAAGTCCTGGCACCTGAGACACACTGGGATTACACAGGTAAATCAGGGTATTCCATGTTGTCTCCCAGCTAACAACAGAGGGAAAAACATGACATCTTGAACAACAGATCTTACATTCGCATATTCAAAAGATTCATCATGCTTTTACAAGCAGATGGGCAAGATTGCTTCCCCTTACTCTGAGAGGGCAAACCATACATATAAAATAAATTAAAAAAAAAAAAAAGGAGATGCTATTTTGGCTTTAAATTAAACAGAATTAAAGGGTAGGCTATTGAGGAAGATGCAAGATAAAACAATGAATTAAAGTAAACGTGAACAGAAAGTCTTGTTCACCAACCTAAAACAGTTTCAATTACAAGTTTTATAAGAGGCACCTCATTTTATTTACCTTTCATGTGAATCATATGTGTCTAAATAAGGTGTGTGATTTCATTCCACAATGGCACTATCTACTTAAAAGTAGAGAGTAAAGAAAAGTAAGGTTTCCCTTTAAAATGGCATGTTTTTAACTTTTCTTGAAACGTCTGTGTAGAGAAGAAGGTGAAGTATTTTGACTGAAATAAATGCTTTCATGGAAAACAGTGAACCCTGGAGATTATGCCGATTCTTGAAGAACTTCATACTGTTTTAAGCAGGTGACAGTAATGTCATCGCCTGAGCTTTTTGCCTTCCACACTTGCACAACAACAAAAAAAATAGATACAGAAAAAAAAAAAAAGGTAAGTTTTACACTGGACAGAAAAGCTCAGAGCCACCCATGCAGATAGCACCTTAGCAGAGGATACAATTAACTTACACAGAGGTCAGGTCCACTACTGGTACCTTATGGCCTTTTACTCTGAAAAAACCACAGTGAACACCATGCCTAAAATGAGAAACAGTCTGCATCTAACATATTTTCCTTGCAAGGACTATAAACATCTTACACTACCAACACGTCAACCACACTGGACCAAGTAATTTGGATATTCCCTGCACATCAGCACTGTTAATTATCCCAAAGCACATCATATATAGTATATGAAACCATAAGAGTAGATTTAAGAGAAATAAGATGCTCATAGGGATAGTATTGGAACATATTTTTTGTGCATTTACAGTTTTCCATCTCTCAGTTATCTTTTGTCATTAGTAAATAGCTATGGAAGGCCCCTGGATTCGTTCCTAAAACTATTCATGCCCTAAGAATGTGACATTATGCTTGGTGATGCTTCAAAGGCTAGTAGTAATTATTTGACCACATTTTAGTTTCAATATTCTTAAAACATTTAATTTCAAAACATACTAACATGCTCAGGTTTTTTCCGAATCTTTACTATATGACAAATCAATGTCAGAATCATGGACTTTATATCTGTGAAGGAATTTTAATAAACGCATTCTCCACATCTCACACTAATATTAGTATGTAACCATAAATTTGAGAGCCTAATCAAATTATAGCATCCAACATTATCTCCTTTGGAAGTTGCACATGTTCAAGAGAGAATGCACCCTGTAGGCACTGTTCACTGAAGAAACAAAAGGGGGAGGATCACAAAAAGCATTTAATCTGGTTGTTTTACCTGTGTATGCTTCAGGGAAAGTGAAATAATCCTAATTTTCACTTGTAACTGTACAACTATGTGGATACATAATATTTTGTGAGTTTAGGTGAGCACTTACCTACAGTTACCACCAAACCAACTTCAAAAACAGAGTAAAACACTCCTGGTCACATGTAGAAAATATTTTTTCAAGTTTAGAAATTCAGTGTAATCCTCAGTGTGATCAGGAATATCCATCGCGTGAACCACAAGTTTACAAGTTCCGGTGTGATCCAACATCCAGAAATTCCAAGATGTGAACCCTCCTTTAAACACAACCAGAGTCCACAAACAGGCAGCAGCTGCACTATCCCAACCCTACATTCAGGAATGGTACCCAGCAGAAGTCCCAGGCATGTTCATCCAAGCAGCCTTTGTAACCTTCCACCCAATCTTTCCTGAAGGAAAATTCATCTCAGGACAGTTCCATTGTTTGCTCCCCTGCTGCACTACAGGAGCCAGCACTTGGTCAGGTGGTTTATGAGTTCTAGAGAAATTCAATTACTAATGTCTGAGGTTATGAAACAGAAGAAGATGCTACAAGAGAGGTGTTTGCTTGTTTTCTCTTTTGAGCAAAGTCTCCTCTAATAAAGGAGGGGATTACAACAAAGGAAACCAGGAGCAAATACATTTAAGTGGGAAAAACTCTGTGAGCATATTTTCAATGCTCTCACTGTTAGAAGTGATCAACTTCCTGAGCTACAAAGACTTCAAGCAAGTGAGAACAATCTAAAAAGGGCTTGTGTATACTTGTGTTTAGAAAAGCCTTTTAAAAACAGACAACACCTACAGCAATCTGCTCCAATCGAAAACTAAGAAAAAAACTAAAAAAAACCCCCACAAAACAAAATATGAAAACCTGTATTCTTTCAAAGTGCAATTATCTGTCCAATGATCAGGATCACTTTAACAGTCTTTCTTTGACTGCATCCAGGGAGTGTGAATCAGTAGAACTCAGTAACAGAATTTCTGCAGAATTTAACCCTTTCTGGAAAACCCCAAGGTGCAACTGAATTATCAAACTTAGCAGCAACACTTAAGACAGTCATGCTTGAAAACATATGTAAGCAAGTAGCAAAAACGATAGCACTTTTCTTTAAGAGAAATTTATGACATTTGTCACTTGTGTTCCCAAAGCCCATCTGTCTATCAGTGTGCTCCCTGAGCAAACGCAGCTGAATGCTGTCTTCCCAGTGCATCATGTTGTGCAGATTTAGGAAAACATACGTGCACTTTTAAAGTTCTTATGCTTGTATAAACTCAAGTTTAATTTGGAGGCACCCACTTCATGTGCCACTCTGTTATGTGGATAAAGATGCAAATTCTAAGCTTCTTTGTCCAGCAAAAAGACTACGTTATCATCATTTGAATCTGCAAATTACAGGAGTAAAAACATTAATGATGTTGTGCAAATAAAAACTAAGGAGGCTAAAAAAAAAAAAAAAAAAAACACAAAAACACACAAAAACTCTAGAACTGAGAACCAAACAAACAAAAAATCCAAAACAAACAAACCAACAAGAAAAAATTATACCAAAAAGCCAAAACACCTACACCTTTAAAAAAAATATCAAGCTAACCTATACCATTAGCCATGAAATAAGAGTTATTCATTAGAGCTACAAATCCAAAGCAGTATCATTAGGCTTTAGAATTTCAATTATATTTGTGCTTCAGGATTATGTATCAACATCAAATTTAAAGGTAAAGGGAGTCTGGATTTTCCAAATAGAATTCAAAATATAGAAAGGAAAAGCACTTGAGGACTTTTAGCAAACATGTTTTGGAAGGTGATTACAAGATTCTCAAAGCAGGATTCCTGAATATCTCAGGGACTTGGGTTGCAGCTTTCTCTGTTCTGTGTTTCTCTTTGTTTCCATAACAAACTTACATTTCTTCAGCTTTAATTAATGTTTGATATATTGAGTGCTGATCCTAGATCGTACCTTTTCCATACCTTTACAAATGTTCATGTCTTTTGCAGCAGATCATAAAGTTCAAGGGCATAACTAGATGTACTGTAATTCAGCCATATGATTCATATGACTTCAGCTTTGCTTAACATACTCAGGAAGCCCTCCCTTCCCCAAGAGAAAAAGAGTTCAATTCATAAAGTACTAATAGGTTCATTATGCTCAGGGGCTGAGCTACACTGAGGAGTCAAGAATGGCAGAGCTGGATCTGGATAAAAACAGTCACAGGTTTAAAAGTCCAGTTTCAGAAATACTGTGACGTCAGAGTGACTGCTTCCATTTGAAAACTATGATATTTGTATAGTTCTCACATTTTTCTACTGAATGTGTAACATAGGTGCACTACCACACCAGCCTGCATGCAGGAAGTCTTAAAACAAACAAATTCTAACAGCTTTGAACTCGGTTTTAAAGCCTGCTGCTCCAGAGGTCCCCACAGTTGCAGACTGCACAGGGAAGTCTAAATAGACACGATAAATCTTGAGCTCCTCACCTTAGTTTGGTGGTGCTGTGGTGTTAGAGCTGCAGTCCAGCTACAGAACCTAAACCCTCTTGCAGGGAAGAGCCAAGCTAAACAATTTAGGTAGTCCTGGTTATCCAGACCCTCACTGTTCTACAACTACCTTTCTACACGTTTCTGTGCAGAGATTGCAGGCTGGTTTATACATTACAGCTCCACACTTCAAAATCTGTGCATACATGTGTTTGTGTAAATGTTACACCCTCCCAAAATGCTGGCTGTCAGTTTTACAGAGCAGGTAATTTTAGTTTGTAGTTTTTATCCAGCAGTAAAGAGGCAATGCAGGTACCAACCACCCTAATGCTCTGCTTGGCAATGACACCTCTCATGGTACCCTCGCCTGGCCTCTGCTTTTCTCTTCCAATTTCTCTCCTGTTCCCTGGGGAAAGAGAGAAAGTGTTTGGTGTTCAAGCACCTTTGTCTGATCTTATAGTTCTAATCTTATAGTTATTCTCACTATGACCATTTCTATGGGTTTGAGACCTCATTGAGATACCCAATGCACACATCCACGGGGCACAACCTCAGCTACCCCTGTGTCTGCCAGCACACAGGGGAATACACAGGTGTGGGAGGTCAGAGGGACAGTTATTCAAACAGTGTATCCATGTCTTTGGACCTGGGTATGAACATTTTGAGAAGAGGAAAAGATTCTCAACAGTGCTGCTGCTTTTAACCAGAACCAGAATTCTCCCCTGGGCACAATCCAAAGCACACCTAAGCTGATGGAAAGGACTGCACATAAACTGAAACCAACCGTAGCTCAGGAAAGTCTATTTGCAGAAAGTTGGAAAAATATTTCTGCAAATCAGAATTTGTAATTACAGAGCAACTTCCATCATCAGTTCCAAGCATATTGATGACAGAAGGATATTGTTTACCACCGGGAATTACAGAAGCACTCACATTTGAGGTTGCATCCCACTAATATTAGAAAAGTCTATTTTAGCTGATTTATGCTGTTGTAGTCAAAGGTTATTCCATAAGTTTAACAATCGAGTAGAAAAAAATTTAATTTTAGATTGTTACCTCTATATAAAATTTTTACAATGCAAAAAATACAAAGAAATCACCAAAATTTATGCAGCAATTTATATCTTGCACTTTTTGCCCATAAGTGAATTATTATTTTTAATAGATGAACAATCATGACAGGTTTTTAATAATACTAAATTTAATTTGTCTATTTTTACTCAACCCATTATTGCAACCTATTAAAAAAAACCCGCATGCCAAAGTCTGCATGTAAATGACTGCATTAAAAGCAGATATACATGATGCAATTCTGAATATACAAATTCTGAACTAAAATGTGTACATATGCCTTTTTGCTCATTTTCACCACGCCACACCAAATGTAAAATTAACTAGAAGACACATCTGCACTGACTTCAATCTATTTCATTTTATGTTGATCAGTAGCTAAGAATATTTCACTATAGAGATTTATCACATTAATTAGCTCTGAAATTACTCATAGTAATTAAGTATATTGTTCTTAAACTCTTTAGAGATTATTGAAATACTTTTGCTGCTACTTAACGAAAACAAGTACCAAGGGAAAGCATTTTCCAGACTAAAACCTTATCTATTAACGATCTTTTAATTCTTCTAAGCTCTTCTACCCTTCCCTTTGCCCTGGATAGGCTTTCTTCTAGAAGCCTAACATGACAGAAAAAAAACAATTTCAAAACCTTCCCAGATTTTGAACTGTGACTTACAGCATGTCATGTTATCACCGTGATCTTTGAACAATCCTTGTTTATGCGTGTAGCAATCCCAAATGTAGTGCAAAGTACTTCTGTAACTCAGATCCCCATGTCACAAGCACTGCAAGTATATAGGATTTTCTACAAAGCTTTGCCAAGGATTCCGAAGGAGCTCAGGACTGTGTGGTCCCACAGGATAAAACATACAAAAGCAGAAACAGCCATTTGCATGCTTTATTATCAAACACAGGAGCGAAGCCCGAGCGAACCAAGAAAATCTTTTAGGAACTGTAAAATCCAACAGTCCTGGATATCAGCATGGAGTGTGCCCCCCTCGCTGCTTTGTGTTTCAATGGGTTTTTTTAAGCAAACAGCATGGCTTAAATTTCTCAGGCTTGACATCCCATTGGGCTGGTGCGTCGTGTCCCTTTTTGTCAGCCTGTCACGTCACACAGTGTAATGTGGCATTTCTGTGTAACGGACTGAGACACGTCATGCCAATGACATGTCAAGCTTGTGAATTTCAAAAAGACACAGTTCAATGAAAAACATGGTTTTCTAACTGCCCTGGAGGTTTTAAACCTTAAGAAAAATAAAAAAAGGCTTTTCTTCTCCAGTGATTTTGCCACTGAAAAGCACATGTTTTTTGGTGTCACCCATGTGTAGAAGCAGGTAGCAGGTATCTGAATATTTGGACGTCTTTATTAGCTGAATCTTAAATTGCTGATTCAGTTCAATAATTAAACAAAGTCCAGAGCATGTCTGCATTCACTGAGCTGATATAGTTGTTTATTCCCACTGGAATACACAAGCAGTGATAAAACTTTGGTATTTAGGATAAGCCAAGTCCACAAATTCAATTTCCATGATTCACAACTCCATGAATTCCTCCCCAGTACTCTGAATGCATATGAATGCTCCTGGTGACTGTGATGGCACATTATGGGTCTGCTTAAACACCACACAACAGGTAGGACACAGCTTAAGCCTCATCTATCCTTAATCCTGATTTTAGATTGGAGAAAAAAAAAAAAAAAAAAAAGCAGAATTAGTCTGCAACACTAAGCACTTCACGAATTTTTTCAAAGTATGCTTTGTCAACACAGATTTCAAGGAATCTAAACTGCAAAACTGATCAGCTAAAGATAACATCTTTCTCCAATCACTATTGTTATCATTACACTTCCTAAATGCTCAGGGAAAACAGCATCTTCATGCTATGTCTTAAAATGCTTTTATTTTATTAAGTTATTTTTGGACCTGATTTGTAGGAAGAAGCAAATTAAGATCTTAATGTAGAAATTATCTTGCAAATACCTCACTAAATAAAACAAGTGAATGGTGGAGTTTTTAAACAGCATTTTTGCTGATTTCAAGGCAGTAATTCTTTCTCAGATGGACGGCTCTCAAATCACATGGACATCACACAAGACACCACTAAAATATGAATGAAAGAACTGGGGAGCCATTACTGCTACTTGTAGAAAACCAGTGAAATGTGCTCCTTGGAAGATACCTGTCTTAAGCAAATAGATTTGGTGGGCGCTGAAGTCAGATCATGAGGACATCTATACCATTCTTCAGTAGAAGAACACAAAGCAGAAAAGATCAAACCTAAACATGCAAGAACAGATGCATCATCTATAGTCACCACCAGTACTGCAGGTCACCTACTCAGCCAGCACAACTTCTGTTGTTTGCTGAGAGAAGACGTCATCCTGAAGCTTAAATGTTGTATTGGCATGAAATTACCTTCCTTGCAGTCTTAATTCCGTTCTGGGAAATGCTGAGCAATTCCAGTGGGATTTTTGACAGCAAGAAATACAGTAATGTAAAAGATATATTTTTTTAAAATGCCCAGAAGCTCATAGTCTAAATGTATAATATACAGCTTCAGCACACACCTGCACACAGACCTGTAAACCACACTAGCAGCAAGTGTTCCATTAAATTGCATGTTTTATAAATAGCTGAAATTTAAAGAAAATAAAAAAATGGTATACCTAAATTCACATTAGCATCTATCATTACACAGCTACATCTGCTTTTAACCACCAGTTCTGAACTGTTCTCCCAGATATTATCCCTCTTCTCTAGTCCAGGCATCCTTCAACTCTGCAGACAGCCCATAACCTGGCATGACTAGCCAAGGAGGCAGAGCTGGCCATGAATCAGAAACAGAACACTGTGTATTATTCTTCCCCTTTCCATAATGTAAGACCCACACACAGGTCTGCATTTATACATGATATAGCACCAAACATGTGTCATGAAATACAGTTTCTAAACATCTGCACAAAGATGTATCCTCACTGTAGTACAATGCATTGCAACGGATGAGAAGATGCCAAAAGCTGTCAGAAAAAACAAAGAATTTCTCTAACATCCCTCTGAGATGAGAATGAGATTAAAAGAAGTGTTTTTTCTTGTGTATTGCTACCTTTGAATATAATGGGTTTATTACCAAGTATTGAGAAAATCTCAAATTCGTTCGCGAAGCCTAGCCATGATGATTGAGAAAACATTTTTTAACATTTATGTGACTATCCTAAAGGATTTTTTTTAATATTTCAAAAAAAGAGTAAAAATTATTGCTACTAAAAATCAAAAGGATCAACTGCCTCCATAGGATAACTGTGGTTTTTGTAAATAGATTGGTCTAGTTGGAGGATACTGTCTTAGACAACCCACCATGTTGCCTCTCTAGAATAAAAAACTAGTCAGAAACTTTGCATCCTCAAAAATTATCAAGCTTCTTTTTCTCTTCTGAGAGAGATGAATATTTAATCTAACAGCTGCCAATTCTTGTGTTGCCATCTATAATTGTGAGCAACATCTCTGACAGCAGACCTGGTCTGAAAACAAAAACCAGGACCATTAATCATAAATAATTCCAATAGATGCAAGATAAGGAACTCTACTGGACAAAA
Source organism: Pyrocephalus nanus (assembly GCA_038380795.1). NCBI lineage: Eukaryota > Metazoa > Chordata > Aves > Passeriformes > Tyrannidae > Pyrocephalus > Pyrocephalus nanus. The sequence continues at coordinate 5,113,348 of CM076273.1, read as the reverse complement.
CCTGAAACTACGCCATTATGGTGTTTTTTACAGTAAGAAAAACCACATGAATCTGTAAGGAACCTATACTATATATTCCAGTACCCTCCAAAATCGAGTGCAAATCTTGCATACAAATACAAATCCAAGTTCTGCTTCCACCTATTTATTTTAATGTTTATGAGGTAATTTTTAAAGACTCACAGAATGAGATTTGACCATCAAGTAAACCAGAGTAAATCCATGAAAATTTTACAGTCTCTTTGGCATTATTTTAGATTCATTCTTAGTTTTAAAAGCACAATTCCAGTAAGGTATCACTACCTGATAAACAGACAGCTTTAAAGCTGATCAGTCCTCTTTCTCCTCATCTTCGAAATGTGGTAACTAGAGGACAAATCAGGAGCACTTGGCCTGGGAGTGTGTAGCTACTCTTTTCCAAGGAATCCTTGCAGCAAGTTTTTCCCTCCTCTTGTCAGCCTTCCTCCATGTTTCCTTACTGGAGCTCCCATTTCCATCAGGACAGTCTTCATTTTGTTCCAGCTCAGAACCAACACATCCTCCTTCCCTCCCATGACCTCCTAGTGAGCCACTGCTGCATTTACTTTTCTATTCTCAATTCTAGAGATGCTGTTTAAGGCCTGATAAGTGCCTTCCACTCCTTCAAAAATTGCCATTATAATATTAGCACCAGCTTTGTTGCAGCTTCTTGATAGCACAAGACAAAAGATCACACCTGTTTAAACTCTCTGGCCTTGCACAGAGAAATGGGAAGCTTTGATTCATGGCTACCCCAGTTTCCTCAAAAACTACTCTCAAAGAGATTTCAACCTCTGATCAAATGTCATGGGATTTTTCCGAGCTATGGTTTTGCTTTTACAAGCCTCAGCCCAATTCAGTTCTTATACTGTGCTTAATAAGATCTGCAGCCTTTCTTTGGTCATAAAGTACTTGATAGTGGCCTTTTTTCTTGGCTTTTGAGATGGATGGACTGATTTTTAGTACAATAGAAGCACAAATACAAATCTAAAAGAGAAAATCCTCAATCTTATTCTTACAGTTGGGTAACTATTAACCTTTCCTCCCCAAAATGCCAATTTGTATATAAAAACAACCTCCAGGACTTAGACCTTGGGTGGCAGTTTTAAGTCTAAAATCAATTTTTGAGTTATAAACCCTCTGAAAATAAGGGTTTATAATGGAACCACTGACAGACCCTTAACTACAGCGGCGCTAGCGGGCACCACCATAATATACGAATAAAACTAAATTACATCACTTGTCATCATTAAGAAAAATTTTCATCTCAGTTCTTCATTTGAAAAGCACTATAGTTAATGAATGATTACTGAGCCATGACACCTAAATGACTAAAATATAGGAATTATACGGAGGTCAACTCAAGTATTTTTTAAACCATGAAATTAAGGGATCTATTCGCTTTGCTATAGGATACCAGTCCTGGCTGTTATGCTCCCCTGCAACACTGACTTTGAGCATAAGGGAATGGTATGTATTTTTATATTGGAGATTAAGGTCCCATGCAAATTTAAGAGGTGAACACATGATTGCCCAAGAGTGGCCAAGTATGGGATCCTTCTCTGCTTTCATATGTGTTTCCTTCCAGCACCTGTTTTCTTTACGCTCTTCTGTACATTACTAACTTGAAGAATATTTTTATGGCAATAGAAGGCAGAATCTCCTTCTTTGAAAAATGGTATTTAATTATTCAACAGAAAGTCCAGTAACTTAAATTTAGTAAGCTGCATTTAAGTATACCAGATCCTTCCAGCCAAGACACCTAAAAAGAAAGGTGTTTTAAGGAGAGCTGACAGTACTGCATTATTGTGCAATGCTCTGACAATGCCTAACCATATCCCTTATATATTGTCTGATCTTGAATTAAGAATAAAAAAGCTTTAATTTCCATGCATTTAGACATTGTAAAGGTAAATACAAAGAGGCAACTGTAAAAAAATATATAAAGAAATGTAAAAACTGTTTTTGTAATGCATGGTTTTCTTCATTTGAAGCCGATTTACACTTCCTTCTAACTATGAAAGTGGAGACCCTCATGAGAGGCAGAATTATTTCAATTGCTAATACAATACAAAGAAATGAAAAGGAACAGGTATAGATATAAGACAATGGAAAAGGAGGCAATTTTCATCACTGCCATCCAAATATTCTAACTCTGTGATACCTCCCCAGTGAACCTACTTTGCTCATGTTCTCACAGCACTGAGCCTGAGCACTGCTGATCATGAAGATTTGTCTAACACTTGAAAAGATGCCAAAATTATGAAGAAAGTTTGCAGTGCCTATGAGATTACAGCTCTAGGGATATATTGTCAGTCCTGCTCATAATCTCAGAACCCCTGTTTACCTAATGTTTCACTGAGCTTACTTCAGGTAAATGAGGATGACTAAGTGACTTCAGGTTCACAAAAGCTTCAAGCACAAGCAGTAACAGCAGCATTTATTATTTTAACCTCAATTCTTTCACCTTTTTTTGTTTTTTTCTTTTCTTTGAGGTGGGGTGGAGGGAACACAGGCTTGGATGGTGTGAATGGAGGGTGACACACAAGCAGAAAAAAAACTATCCAGGGAATAGTGACTGAACACTAAGAACCACACCTGCATTTATTCTTTTTTTTCCATATCAAATTTCAAATACACAGGTTTCCCAATACAGTATTTCCAAATGCTACTTTAAGAATATTTTATTTCCCAATGAAAAAAACTCTTAACTAGGTTTTGGAGGTGATGAGTGTAAGCAGAAGTGAAGGTTACCAAATTGAAAAGGATGAATGTAGACTGCATGTTAATTGTCACTGAGCTAGTTTGCTCATGTTGGTCACATGGCTAGTGACAGTCATAGATGTTGATGGAGTCTGACCTGTTCTAAAAAGCTGGCATTTTCAAAAAAAAAAAAAAAAAAAAAAAAAAAAAAAAAAAAAATAGAAGCTATCTCTACAGTCTGTGGAAAAAGAAAAGGAGAGAAAGGGGCTTCTGACAGCTCAAGCAGAGGAGGAAAATTAGAAAGGAAAGCCAGTACCACTACCATATGGGCTCATAGCTCATCAGGACAGCTGGCAAGAAACATTGCTCTTCTCTTCTTTACTTCCAGGGCTGTGATACATTTCTTTATATGGCTATCAATAATGCTGAATGATTAATGCTAATGATTTATGTTAATTTCATTATAAGCTTTATTTGTTGCCCAGTGTTGAATTAAGCCTGTCAAATCATCCTTTTCCACGTTGCTAAAGATTCTTAAAATGCAGAGCTAAATATAACATCTGATCATTAATATGTTAATACACCTGTTTCATATATAGACCAGGAAAACAAGAAAGTGGCTATTTTAAGATTATTCTGAGAGCAGTGGTTCAGGTATCTTATATCTACTTACTGCCAATTACTTATAGGAGAGATAACGACATTTAACATTTTCCTCCCACAAGTCTTAAAAAAAAAAAAAACCACCAAAAAAAAAAAAAAAAACCACACCTTGCATAAGACTATGACTATCCTTTAAAGAGCAAATACAGTATGCACCTTTCAGTGAGCAATCCAGCCCCCTGCTGAGACACCCATTTTCCACCATTCTACATGAAGTTACCTGTGGTTGTTCAAAACAAGTAGAAAGAGGACAAGATACACAGGATAGTATTTAACTATATCAAGTCCATCCTTAGAACTACCCAGAAATACCTGTTCAAGTTCAGACTGTGTTTCCCTCTGTGTTCTACATTTAATGAAGGAAAACAGTCAGTCCTTAACTCTCCCTTTATCCTTCTCAGGACAACTTTCTTGCTTATCACCACCTTGGGTTAAAAGAAAGGGGAAACAAAGTTGTCATTGATACTCCTGAAATTCTAATTCCATTCTCTCTCTTCCTTGAAATCCACTTCAATTAAAACCACCTCATTTTAGCCTAACAGATCCAGACACACATCCAGGTATCCACAAGCTGCTCAATCACACGTGGAAAATTCTCCTCCTCTTCACTTGCCCAACATAGACCAACCCTGCTGTTGTTGACAGAGGAGAGAAACCCTTCCAAATCCCAACAGGGACAGCAACACTCACAGCAGCCAAAGGAACTCCTGGCAAAAGAGGACCTGTCACACATGGCAAGGGCTAGAGGACCAAGTTTCATGTACCCTTCAACACACAGCAAGCAATGCCTTAATTGTATCCCCAAGAAACCTTTAACCTAACACCCTCCTTTTTCCTCATGACATGAAGTCAGAGTCACAAAATGGGGAGAAAAAGAGAGAAACACTGTTTTCCTGCTTGCTTATAAGGCTCTAAAATATTTTTCAAAGTTGAAGCAGGTCAGGTATAATTTTTCACTGTATTTTTCCTGCCATATCTATTACATTACCTTTCACCTGTACAAGGTCTTCCTGTGTGAGGGCTGTAAACCACTTCTAAAATAATATTTTTCATTTCTTAATACAGCAATGAGGATTTGGTTAGGCTTCTTACTTACGAGTTTACTTTAAAATTTACTTATGCTTTTTAAATTATAGTTTTGATTAAAAATTTATTCATAAATTCCTCTCATAGATAGCTTGAAATAAAACCAGTAACTATAACTTCCTTTTACTTCAGTTTACTGACCATGCTGCAATATGCCTTTCACAAGTAGATTTCTTTGGTCCTCTGAGGCTGAAAGGAAGAGTTTGATGGCTAGTACCTAGATGGGAAAATATCCTTTGCTTAAGTGGACATCAAGGGCAGGACTTTGCACTTTGAGCAAATGTCATATGGCATTTGAGAGAAAAGAAAGGATAGGGTTTACAAGGAAAGTAAGGAATTTTGACCTAAGTACTAGGAATTGAAATCTGAGCTCTTGCAAAGTTCCAGATGTTTGCCTGAAGTTTCATTGACTTTTGAGCCTGCTCTTGATGTTCCTGTCTCTACATATCTTCCATTACATTTCCCAGAGTTTTAAAGGAGGGCAAGTTTGGGGTGAACACAGAAGTGAGTTCTTTCAGAGGATCCTGCTTGATCCACGATACAGGGACACTGATATAAAATGGCAAGGATTACAGTTTTATGAGACCTGAATACTGTCAACCTCAAAGCCATAAAAAACAGGTTATATATATTGTATTCATAGACTATAATTAGAAAACTTAAAGATCCATGTGAACTTTTAACAGCTTTAAGATTTGGGTGTTTTGTCTCTTGAAATCTACTACTTGCAGCTTTAAAACCACAATATATTGGTTTTGTACAAAAAAAAAGGAAATATTCTATTTGTTGCTCCTGCTTTTTATGATGAAACTACAGTTCTACCAGTTGGTCTGGGCTATACAGCTAACAAATGTCAAAACATATGGACCAAACCATTTATCAAATAATCTACTCTTTGAATAGATAGGCACTATCAGCAATCTGGTATTGATCTTTACAGGCTACTCTATTGTTCATCTGAGCATCCACAATGCCAGCAAGAATTAATGAAAGAAACAAAACAATGCATACCAAACACACAGCACACAACTTTTTTTTTTTTTCCTAGTTTGCTAAAATGTATGTAGTTATCAGAAATACATTACTATAAACAAAGTATACAGGCAGGATAGGGTAAGGGATGGAAATATCACCTCCCAGTCATTAACTTTTGCAGACCTCCAGTATATTTACTCCTAGATTAGTGTAACCTACTTGCAGTTGAGATCTAGCATGATAAATTCCTTGCAGTGTGTTACACTGGCATTCACTAGAGCTGAGACTGAGATGGCACTTTCATTAAAAGCTCCATTTCAGGGCATGTTTAATGTCTTGGACATTTCAAATTGCATCTGGCTGAATCTTGGCATACAGCTTGTCAGTCCAGATGCACAGTTTTTGTTTGTTTTTTTACAGAAAATCGTATAAATTGGTTGTGACATTCATGAGTTCCATTGTGACTAAAAATATTAAACGTTACTACTTGGGGAACAGGTTTTTTTTAAAGGAAAACATACACATTTAGTTACTCCTTTTTCAAATTCATCCACATGCTTGCTTCTATGCTGCCTTCCATAAGCTCTGCAAAAATCCACAGGTCCAGCACACCATTCTTTTTCCAATCCCTCTTCAAAATGCTTTTCTAAGGAGATGCTATTTCACCTCCTGTGTTTTGATTTAGATCAACCCACAGTACAGAATTCCAGATATCGATGTTAGTGCCATTTTCTCTTGGCTTGCTCCTGTATGTGCAGCACAGCAGGGGAGATGTGATGGAGAGCAAAGAAGCTGTGACCAGACTTACAGCCAACAATTACATCAGGTGAATCTCCTTCCTAGCTGGGACAGCAAAACACAGCCACCACCTAAACAGCACAAAGCAATTATAATGTGAAAAAAAAAAAAAAAAAAAAAAATCCAGTCCTTTTGCAAGGCCCATAAATTTAGGTTGGTTTCCCAAACCCCTGCCCTGTGTACTCAAAATTCATCTCACATCCTCAAGCCCAGTGATTCCTATACCCCTCACTGCCCTCCACTCTCTTTCCCAAAGTATCTATTAGGTTATCATTGCACTTACTTTACCATAGAGAAATGTGGGAGAGAAATATGGAGAAGCCACAGAGAAGCAAGAGGAAGTCACACAGCAAACATGCCCAGACTCAAAATCACTGCTCTGGACACCATCAATACAATTTGCAGACTGGATGATGTTCTTTCCTGAGGTCCCACTCAAACAAGATTGTAACAGCACTGATCTTGTTGACACTTTTATATTAAAGAATCTGTCATGTTGTTCTTGTATATGAACGTTCTTCACCACGAGCTCCCAAGTTTGACAAGCTCAATTCCACAAAGCACATATATGTTTGGGAAATAGCCAGGTGTTCAGATGTACTTTCTTATGGACTGGAGGATAATGGCAAGTCTGAGAAATAAAACAAAATATGATATTACTATTGACAGGGCCACTGCTAACACAGTGTTTTCTGAGGATCATGCATTTCTGAAATGTTTCCTCTTAATTAACTACAGGATACTCATGAGTTGCAGGTTTTGCCCAAGTTCTGTTTAAGATCTTACTAATTTTCAGTGATTAGCATTAAGTTTAAGTATGTCAGCATTTCCATTATAAACCACATTCTCAGGGGTTTATTAAATTATTGGAAAAAAATTATTCTGAGGTAAAACTTAATACTTAGGGGTAAATTTTCAAAGTGCAGCATGCAGTTTTAGCTCCTGATCTCTGAACAAAGTCAATAAGAAGCTGCAGAGCTGCACCCCTAGTCAATGCTTTGAAATTTTACTTCAAAGTCTCACCCCAGGAACAAATTCTGTCACACACACACACACAAAAAAATCAATTTGACCTCTTTAAATCTGAAGAATGCCTACTATTCATGTACTGTAAGCGATCTTCATAAAAATTTTCACTGTTTCCTGAATCTGCCCAGCCAATCATAAGCAAGAGCTTTTGGAAAACAGGAGAAGGATTAGAGAGGGTAGAAATATTATGAGGGCAAAAAAAATTATTGCTGCTTTAACCAGAAGTATAACCAGAGTAAATACATGCTGCCACGTTTCCAGCCAGCTCTACATACAAAAAAAGGAAAAAATAGTGCATTTGTTCACACATCAACGTGACTATACTCACCTGAACTTATAAAATGCAACATCAATAATCAAGAAAAATGATCCTTTTTCTGTTGCCAAGAAAATGACCAGGAAAATGACTCCAACCCAGTAAAATGGTAGACACCTTACACTGAAAGATTTGAAGGGGAATATGTTGAATATAAAGATGACTAGTGTTGTGGCATTGAAGAAAAAACATAATTTTTCATTGATGTAAGGCAGCAGTGCTGGAAAGAACACAAATACAACAGTAGATCCATTAAGCACATGACAAGAAACAGTGTTCACATCGACTTACTAAACTGTTTTTGATTCTTTAGCACCAACACGCAGAACAATCCTTACATTATGTTGCCAAGGAAAACCTAGAATGCATTTATTTCATAATGTAGCTTTCCTCCATTATCATAATAGAGCCATCATAGTTGTTGCAAACACTGTATGGCCTCAAACACCTAAATACAGCCGTTAAATTGGACATTTTTTAAGAGGAGGACATTTTAAGCCTCCCTAGAGAATTGTGTTGCCTGGCAAACTCTCAGCAGGAACCATCTATTACTGCAAACCCTTGCTTACATGGGAGGGAGGAGGAAATGGTCTCAGCTAACAAAGGGGACATATTTGAAACCATGACCAGAGAATGAAGGCTACTTCAAGCCCATTAAAGTTACCACCATAAACTGACACGGAACCTTGGGTGGGATTTAAGCTGAGCTGATGAGTTTTAGGGAGCTTGTTTTCACTCTTGGCAAGTGATTTCTCTCTTCTATGATGGCAAATTACTGCTTAAACTCCTATTTTTATCTTGAAGCCCTTTCTCACCTGCTCTAAACACAAGGTCACATTACAGAAGGGAAATACAAGGTATATAGAAGGTGGAGCAATTAAGATGCTCAACTCAAAGCTTTGTAAACTATTCCCCTCTTTAAATATGAAGGGTGCAAAAGATAGACTTTTTAAATCTCTGCTGTGCTTATTCATCACAGTAGCAAGTCAGGGACAGACAGACACCTTCTCTTTTGTGTTATGCTGAAAATCAGGAATAACTCCTTTACCTTCTATGTTCTATCATCCATGCTTAGAGTCTTTAGTTTTATGTTTCATTAATAGTATCAGTACAGGGGTAACAGGGCTAAAATATCACATGGTGCTATCCTGCCAATTATCTACTCATCTATTATAAAGACCTGAGAAGAACTAATCAGGAGTTAAAGCTATTTCATATCCACTTAATTTAAAATATCATTCATTTCACAATTATTTGTTTACATATGGAAGCAGCAAAGAAGCACAAAACACCTTTCTTTTGCCCATCTCTCTGTATCAAAAAAGCTTTGAGAAAATTATTTGTGGTGGATTAAAATATGGCACTTGCATTGATCAGTGTTCCAGCTTTTCAGTGTTTTTTGTTTTCCTCTTGGCTACATTTTAGGATTCATAAAACCTGACCATCGATTCTCCTCTGAAGGAGCAATAAAAATCTTACTTTTAATTTCACATAAGCAGTATTTGTACCAATATGCTGTTTGCACTGAATCTGCATAAGCAATATTACAATATCTCTTCATGTAATTTGCATGAATAATAAATATGAAAAGTGTGCCATGGCAAATCACATTATGGCATGCAGTTCACAATTAACTCTATTAATGCTAACTGGACAGCAGTCCAACATCTCATCATTCGCTAGGAGCAGTGGTATATTAGTTACCAGCATAATTTATTATGGTCTCTTGAAAAAGGTAGGATTATCTAAAAATTTGAAATAGGTTTGGTTTTGTTAGGAATTTAATATTATTTTAGAAAATTACTTTGAAGTTGTTTTTCTTACAATCAACATTCTTTCTCTGATGAGAGGGGTGTTAGTTGGATGCACAGACATAATAGATTCTTCTGCAACTTTATAACCTAATTAAATAAAAAGACCTTTTCATTTGTGACTGAATAGGTTTTATGTCACCTCTCACCAGTCACTTCCTAGTAACTCAGCTGTACCCTGTGGATCAGCACCTTCTTCACCACCACCTCAAAACTAACAGGAAAACAGAGGCAGACTCACAGACTTCTAAGCTGTAAGGCACTGTACCAAACAAAGATAATATTATCTTATTTGCCATTCACATCAATATGCCCAAAAGCAGTGCACAAAAATTATACAGACACCCTTGGTGTCCACACACAGCACCTACCCAGGAAAACACCAGTATCATTGCTTCAAAAATAGCACCAGTATCACAGAACACGCATTTACAACTTAGTGTGTATACTTTTAGATTAGTATTAATTATTATGACAACATCTGAGCAACAACTCTCATTTGTAAAACTACCCAGCAATACAGTAAATATATATATGTGTGTCCAATATTAATTTGACAGCTTGGGGTAAGGACAGAGATAGCAGGGTATGGCTAAGTGCCCTCTGAAGTAGGCTTGGCAGTGTTTTAGGAAAATATAAACACCACTGATATTACACAGGATTCGAACAACCATCCTAAAGTAGAGCTGAAAGAGGGAGCAGGTGCTCTCGACAGCCCTTAGCTGGGAAAAGCACTCACTCCTAGCTCAGATCACTTCTCCATGTGCTTGCATTGTACCAACAGCAGCAACCTGGGATTGTGTGTAGTGTGGTAGGCAATCTACATTTTAAAAATATAGAACTGTGAAATAAAACCAAAAAAAAACCCAGAGTAAGACAGGATTTTACAGTTTGCTATTCAACAAAAGACGCAAAGCCAAAACCTCTTACAGATGCTCTGAACTGAACAGGCACATTGGATGAAGCCTGTGTAAGCTGATCTAGTTCTGTGAGAGCTCCACCACAAGTTCAGTCTTTACCAAACTCCTGTGTATCAGAGGTGCTGCATATCTTACTCTCACACTTCAACATTCTTTTGAAAACTTACTTTTCCTCAGAATTCTCTCCCAGTAACACTAATCCTCAGTGTGGTGATACACTGACCAGTTTTTGTATTAAGCTTCTTTTTCTGGAGCCAGAGCCACTATTTCTGTGTTTTCTGGGTCTGCTAGAAACCAGATCATGACCCCTGAATTAAGGAAGGCTTTGGAGACACTATATCCTCTACTTGTGAAGTTCTAAGAAACAAAGTCACACATGTAATATATGAAGCAGAAATATGTCCTTACTGATGTTTTAGGTAGTGTACTGTAGTCTTTTGTATAGGACACAAAGAATACAGTCACCTGCAAATGGAAATTTCTACTGCTTGACAACTCTTAAGCCTGCAGAAAGAGCAGCAGAAATGGAAGAGACAACCACATACAGAGTGGGGGAGCAGGGGCAAAGAAAGAAAGGGAAAAAAGAGCACATAAATAATAGAGCCATTAACTCTCAAGAGGACATCAGACATATCCTACTGAAGGCTTCACTGAGGTTTTCCAAATAATTGACAAGAAGATTTTCATTTCCTCATGATATACCTTCCCCAAACAAGGGGAAAAAATAGCCCGGTTTAAACTCAGCCTTTTTCAGTTAAGGCCTAAGAACAAACCAGGAGGTAATATCAGACAAAAAATAGTACTAATTTCTATAACTGAAATTTCCCAAAATGCAACCTGACCTCAAATGCCAGGAAGAACTTAATATTTCAAAAATCAAAGGGGTCTGTATGTCCAACACCAGACAACACACTTCTAACTAAACCCCTGCCATGCAATATTTACAACCCATTCAATGTTAGAAACTTCTCATGCACTTCATTCTATTTTCAATTATCACTGATCATTGTGTCCCCTCTCAAAAAATTAACCTGTTTATGGAGAAGACCTACACTTATTTCATTATCACTTTGGAAACCCGTTCAATCATTATTTTAATGATCTTCAGCAATCTGGTACTGAGCCAATTCTGAAACTAAGTAAATTGGCAACAAGCAATATGGGAAATATTTTTAAGATGTTGTAAAAATCTGTTTTGGAACAGTAGATGATCAGCTTATGAATGTCAGCAAATAATACCCTCGTTAATTTTCTCATAATGAAAGACAAAAGAAAACACACTATCACAGTGGAAGAGCATTTATAAGTTATATAACCAAAAGGTTGGGAGATCAAGCACCAAAATTTCTTTTAAGAAAAATTAATGAAGTATTTTAGTTGCAGAATCCCAGGTTGACCCAACTGTCAGGAGAGGGCAGTATATTCTGAGTTTTGACTCAGCATTATTCATCTCCACTTTACATGGAACTCACACAAAGCCAAATGTGCATAATGTAAACACAAAACAGGTATTTAACAAATGCAGAAATTATGTGGAGACACACTGAAAGGTCTGTGGGGGCTGTGAACATTCTGTATTTCTCAGGACCTGGTATACTAAATGGTACCCCTTTCTGTGCATTCTTCATGTCATCAACCACCCATTTATTTTCACTGGGCACTTAATAACGTCTTGCATATACAATTTAAACGTGGTCATGGTTCTGATATAAATATCACACTATTAACAGCTCTTTATGGTTTGATTGGACAAATTCTGCTCAACTGATTAGAAGTTGCCTGTATTACACAGCTTTGTCTTACTGAAACAAATTCAAGTCCAGGCTGTAACAGCTTCTCTCACCCTGTTTCAATTCACAGTGCTCGATACCTCCTCATCAGCCTCTTAAAGGTTCTCCTCCTTCTAATCAAACCCCTAGAGGCACTTCAGCAGCTAACCTCGGTGATTACAGGCATTGCTGGTGTAATTTTCTAAATTGTAAATGCTTTTTCTTAGTCATCAGTTTCAGTTGTGTAAAGTTGCCCAACTGTAATGGAGGTTGCATACAGAAATATTGTTGAAAATTTAATTTGCATGCAAATCTGCCCAGTTGCCATCCTTTATTGTGAAGTGTTAATGTAGTCACACGGTGCTGCACTCATGGATTACCAGGATTTTACACCAGGCACTGTGACTACAACCACTTGAATGTACCCTCCTGCCTTGTCCCCACAAACATTCCTATTTAGGTTCACCACTTACAGACGTGCTTGCACACATGTATATTCAAAAGTATATATTATTGAGTGCATGCTCTTACTTTTAGGACAGCTCACAGTAACTACAAAATTACTTTAAATCACTGCAGTTGTGCATATGCCAAAACTAAAATATATGTTTTAAATATTAACATTTTAATACAAATACCTTTTTACTCCTTTGGCCTCTCTTCCCTTTATTTCTCTCAGTCAAAATAAATAAATAAATGTCTGTCTAAACTTCTCAGTAACATTTATCCCAGGCTTTTATACCTGTCTGTTGTCAGGGGTCTCTCCTCTACCTTCCCTTACTCCTCCTTCATTCATCCAGACAGGCACATTTAAGGAACGGCAGCTGGCACGTGGTACAACACTTATTACCTCAGGCTCCATCGGCAGGTGCCTGTCATTATCACCTACCACGTTTCCCCTGTGATTTATTGTACTCAAGCAGTTGTAGCTGTAGGTAATTAAGGAGTACCACTCTGATGCAACTAATAATCACCACACAATTCATGTTACACCAGAGAAGTGTTAGTTTCTTTCCTCCTCACTTCTTATGCTTTACTCAGCACAAGCAATTGACTTGCTTGCTTCTTTTTCTTCCAGATATTCTGCACTTGCAACATTTTGGATCTGACTAGTTTTATTCATGTTTTTAATTTAGCACCTTTAAACAGTACAGGCTGCATTCTAAGAAAATAATGAAAAATGTACAGATACATATTCATGAGTAAAGATAATTCTCAGTTTGAGACAATTAGATTTTGGAAAGTAGCTGTATTCCATTTTTACTATTGCAAATGTCCAGAAGTGCACCCTAAACTCAGGCATCCTGGAACTGCAGGAATTGTAAACTCATCTCATGTACATAGACATTCACTGCGATAACTTCTTCCAAAACCTCATGGAAAAAAAAAAGCACAAGTGGAGAAGAATCACATACTTCAAAAGTTTGGAACCTGTTTTCTGTCATTTTTCAATCTAGCAAGCAAGTGCTCCAAACCTCTCTAACTTCCCACTGGACCCTCTGCAGAATCTGGGCACATACTCTTCACAGACAACAAATAATACTATTTCCTTCACAGGGAAAAAAATCCCCAACACAGAGAACAAGAACTGCACAGGAAAATGAAGGATAATCCAGATTATTTCAGAAAGAACAGACTCTTAGACCTAAGATCTATTAACTTCATAGAAAGGAAAACACTTGTTTTAATGAACCAATTACTACATGGTAAACATTTCATACCTGTTTTGAAAGCTGAATAGCAAGAAGGGAAACAGAATCACTGCTAACAAAACACATGCACCAATTCCTCAACTGTGCAGTAGAAAAGTGTTTATATGGTTCATTAGCTATTGTTACAGAAAGAAGGGATTTTCATTATTTCAGTTACATATAAGAGAAGGGCCTTTTTCAGAAACCATTTGTACATTCCAGATTTTCTTGGAATTACCAAGATGTAACAACACACTCAAATGTGTTTTGTGTTGTTGGGACTTTTATGTTTACCAAGAAAATTTACAGACTCATTCTTTAAATCACAGGATACAAGATACTGGAAATGGAATAGGTCACTAAAGGTCAAGTATTATTTTTATACATAACCCAAGCACTGTCCCTGGAGTAGATCTGGATGATATGTGAAACAGTCCAGTAATGAGTGTTATCACTTAATTTGGCATTCTTATTTGAAAATTCCCTTCAAAGCCTTTCTGTGTGTTGAAATAGCCCAAAACCTCTTCAAAACATTCTATTACTACTATAATAAGCAATTTCATAACAGAAGAAAGTTGTGCTTTTCATTCCGAGAAGTTTGCACTAATTGAGATACTGACATAAATTTTGGAACACTAGAAAAGAAAGAAAAAAAATCAGTAAATATTTCAGCTTCCACTAAGAGATGCAAGGCAAGACATTTCAATTTTACAACTCAGACTTACACCTAACAGGATTTGTGAGTTTAAAGAAACATACTGCAAGTCTGTTTTTTTTTCCAGTACTTATTTAATTGAATGCACACACTAAGAAAAATCTTTAAAAGAAATTAAAGACTACAAATTTTACTGTTCTTCTGCTTCTCATTTCATGGTAAAATTCCACTAGAAGGAAAATGATATTACTGTTCTGACATACCTGGCTTTCAACTACATTTAAAACTGAACTTTGGCTGCAGAAATATAACTTATCAAAGATTAACACAGTGGTTTCTCAGGGTCTCGTAATATTATTCATTTTTAAGTACTTATTCAAAACAACAACATATATCCCCAGTGCATCATTATGTCATGCATTAAGTTCATTTACTCAGAGGAGTTATTCACATCTTCCCTGCTTTCAGGCAGAGGTCACTCCTATCAAAGGCAAGAGAGTACAGTTTACAAATCTTGGGTGCACTAAGGCACAAAGAAAGGAATATGAGCATGTAGATTTACTTTGAACACAGCAAGAAATATAGCTGTAGGCAGTAAGCTTAAAACAATTGATAAATTATTAGGACACAGAGGAAAAATTGCTTTCTCTACAGTTTTCCAGTGACCCTAATTTTTAGATTCTTTGTACTTCTGCTCACAGACTGTCCTGACTGGCTCCAAGCCCACAGTTATCCCAACTCCAGCAAAGCCAATTTCCCAAACTGGAGCCACTCCTGCTTCACCTCAGGTGAGTTGGTCTTCAAAGATTTAATTATTTACAGGTGAAACTTTCTCAGCCAGCCAAAGCCCAGGTATAGTGATGTACAGGCTGTACTGTGCAGTGTAAGTGGTTTGCACTTGATTTTTTTTGTTGAATTTTTTTTTTTCCAAAACCCCTTCTAAGGAAGAAAATTAGCATTGCACTGTTCTCCCTCCTTAGCAAGTCTTTAATTTTACTGCTGCTACAATTATCTATTTTCGAAGATCTTAACTAATCTACCATCAGCTTGTTCAAAAACATCAAAAAGCAACAACCAGAAATTGAATGTATTTTCTTTTGTTAACACCCACTTAAAAGGATTTTAAAAATTTCTCTTCAGTGAATCACAATTGAGAATTTGTCTTATTTAAACACTTTTCTCATGTAACACTAATCCACATACAAGCTCCCCACATGAAAAAGAATACACACACATTAGATACAGGTCCAGCATACTCTACCTAAAATAAAAAGATAGTCTTTTCCCTCAACTAGAATAAAATTCCTAGGTCTTCCTTCCAGAGCAGAGTTCCCAAGATGTATCTGCTGTTATGGCACAGCAGTAATTGCCAAGCACCTCCAATCTAGGGTTCAAGCAAAACGATCCTGAGCAGCTCCACATCCCTCCTCGGGGTGTTAGCATCAGCCAGCCTCTTCCATTTCCTTCCTGTACATTTTATCTCTGCTTTTATCTTTTCCTCCCTTTATTTTGCTTTATCTATTTTCGACAATAGTGACTAGCCCAGTATAACAGCATTATATAAGCTTTTTACAGTGCCATGTTTTGCTTTACACAGTGAGCATAAATGAGGAAACACTAAGTTAAACTCTGACAGCCAATGCTGGATGTATCAGCTTGGCCTATAAATAAGCACTGATCACCTCCATTTTATTGAACTCATTTTCCAGGCAAGCAAAGACCACAAGATTCCTCTGCAAATTTTCCCTTTACACTCTCCAGCAGTGCTGCTTGTGTCAGCTGCGACAGATTTATGGCCTATTCATTCATGGGAACAAAAACCCTGCCAGGGCTGGTCATGGAACACGCAGTAGCAGTTAGTTCAGAAGATAACAGCTGCAATACCTCACTTCCTTATTCAGCACTCCATAGCATACACTACTTGGGAGATAATAAATGCTTCTTGTTTGTATTTCTTGAGTAATATCAGAGGAAAGGGTCCGCATTACAACAGTATGAAGTGGCTCTGCAACACAGGGGGATTAATCAGGGCTTTCAGTGTCTCTATTCCTCCTCTGCCTTTATGGTTTTATAACTGACATTAAAAAAAAGTTGCTCTAGACTGTTTCTATATCCTGTCACTTCCAGGGGTAGTCAAATATTTAAATTTTTTAATTAGTGTCAATTTAATTTAAAAGGTTGTTTCGAATTATTTTGGATTCTGAGGTCTTCCAATATGTAGTGCTTTAATACCAAGAGACATTTACTGTCAGAATTCACCCTTAAACCCAAATTCAAAAAAGTGCTTAAAACTAGGGATTACAAAATCACTAGATTCCTTTAACTAGTTTTAAAAAGCAAACTAAAACATATTAATAGCTTTGTCCATGTGGTCTCAGAGAGATATCAGAATAAGGTCAACACTGCTCTTTTTGAAGGGGCTGCTCACAGCCATGTCTTGGAAGAGTTGCTCTCACATTTAGTTGAAATGCTGAATTTTGAAGGGATGCACTGCTGCCTCATTGCAGTCCATCTAAACCTGCAGCCTCTTCTCACGTGTCTGCTGCAGCAACACATCCTGCTCCTCTGCAGCAAATCACTCCTTGCCCCTCTGAAAACACACCAAGCCCTAATCACAGCAGCACAGACCAAGGCCAAGACCCACTTATGTGCAACTAATGCATATTTTCACGGTCCCTTTGAAGGAGATACTTCAGTGACACAAAAACCAAAACGAACTTTTATCAATTTGTGATTTGAATCTTTTTACAACTCTCTCTATTGCAAAATAATGTCCAAATAAAGCTCTGAAATGAGCCCTTAATTATGTTAAAATCAGGGTTTTTTAAGTATTTCTTAGCCTTGAGCATAATATTCAGCTCTTACAGATGCTCAGGAGATCAGAACTTCTAATCTCAGAGAGAATTTTCAACCTCAGTCTTCTTTCAGAAACACAGTGCACAGAACTAAATACATGGGGGTGTTTTTGTGCTTCACCTGAAGAAAATGCATAGCAATTTCTTAAATACTGGTGCAGACCACAAGCATTTACCATCTGGAATTTCTTATGAGCTTGAACTGAAGTCATGATCCACTGTCCCAATTTTCAGTTTGATCAAATGCAGCTTTATACCACAGCAAATAGAGGAGTAGATTTACTGTAAAGCTGGAAAATACAGGAATGATCAAAAAACATACTCTAAAATAAACCATTAGTTGGCCTAATTAGAAAATTTGCCTGTATATAAATCTCCCTCAGCAGAGCAAGATATCCAACCATCTTACTAGATCAGACCAAATGCCTGGGCTGGAATCTGCAGCACTTGAGATCCAACTGCAAACATAAACACTTAGGAACAAGGTGATGCTCCAACCACAACAGCAACACGGCCCACAAAAAGCACCTCTGTGTAAACTCTTCAAAGGCAAACACATGGGCTCAGACAGACTCCCAGATTCAACTCTGAGCTTCCTTGTTTCAGTCATTTTCAGTTCATGGAACGTATAGGAAATAAGACATTTGTTACTCTAACTACAGTCTTTGCTAATCAATCACATTTTATGGTGTGGCCTCTGGCTCAGCTGGTAAGAAGGTACAGCAGCAGTTTAAAATTTTGCTAATTAATTAATCCTTGCTAATTTTAAGGTGGGGGGGGAGAAAAAAAAAAAAGAAACAACAAACCCAATCCCCACCTATACTGAGGTTTCCAGGCTCTGTGCTGTTCCTACTGGGTCTGGAGGTAAGGGAGGGAGAAAACAGTTTATGCATTGGAAGTAGGGAAAAAATGTAAGAAATTAACCACTCCCATGATTCATCCTTGCACTGTCCTACCCTGCCAACATAAATCTAAATATATATACATATTTAATTGTACAATATTTATAAAGAAGCTTTTATGAAGCAGCCCTATTTTATCTGCTGAAAATTAGCCACCCCCTGCTGTAAAAACTGGATTTTTCCCACTCAACATAGAAATACATCCATTCTTATAATTGTTCTTTTCTTTCAAATCACCTAATATATAACAAATGCTAGAAGACATTATAGTTCATCTGCTAAGCAGTCTCTTTATGAGTTGAGGCTTCAATGCTTTAATGGGGAAATTGCCTGATTTAAGTAAATCATGTCACCTCCACCCAAGTAATCATATTTGTTGCAGACTTCTGCTGACCTCATCTCTACAGCAAAAACAAAAACACATTTACATTTTCAGCTTGAGATATTTGGCTCAAATGATTTACAAATAGGTTGTAATGAAAACTAATTTTAGCCTACTCCAAAGATACTATTTAAGTTCTCTGGTGATAGTGTTCACAGATATACAATTATTGGTTACTGTCATTTAAACAGAGACAGCATGTTTTTGCAGAAAACAAGCAACTTGTGAGATCATTTCTGTATAGGTTACTACATTATGAAAATGTTACTTTTGGGGAAAGTAATTGTAAATCTAAAAAACTAAACAAAAGCTAAATGTATCTATCTTCTATGATGAGAAGTTCCAATAGGAGTTTTGCATTTATTGTTTTCCCCTCTGCTTCCTGCAAGAAATCCTTTTGGAAACAACTTCCCACGGCACTATCTGCACTGTAACTTTTTCACATGAAATGTTTTAAACAAATGCTCGTCTTGTGAAATTCCAAGGAAGTTTTAAAACAAAAAACAAACCAATTATTTTTACACTAGTTATTGCCCACCTATGTGATAAAAAGCCATACCATTGCCACCACAAGGTCAAAGGTTAGAATTCCCCATGGAAGACATCATAGACAGAACATATCAATGCATATTGGGCATATTGCCCTTGAGATTATCAGCCTCATATGTTGCCTTTTCAGCTACAATTAATTTATTCATCATTTTTACTTTTCACTTGGTCATGGATTTTCCAGCATAAAAACACAACCTCCAACCTATATTCTTCTACCTCAAATTCTGGTGCAAAAAAGAGAAATGGGGAAGGGGATAGGGGGTGGAGAGAGAAATCCTTGGAGCTTACTACAAATTACAGCTTTCTTATATGCTTCTAACTCGTGTGTAATTCAAATTCCAGAGACATGAGACCACAGGAACTACTCAATCATCTAAGCTGATCTGATGTAATAAAGATCAAAAAGCTTCATCCTGATGCTTCCATAACAAGACTACTCTCCCAATTTCACCAAAAAAAAGGGGGGGGAAAGAAATCCTGTACTAAGACAAGCTAGAGAGCTTTATTGAAACTTTTAAGTTCTTATAAGATCCTAATAATCTCAGTAATTAAAAAAAAATGAAATGCTGCATATAATAAACAGATTTTTTTGGTTTAAGTACAAACAGATTGAAATAGTTTGCTTTGACTTTTTACTCCCCACATGTAATTTCAAATTTGAGATACAGAAGAGATTTGAGGAAATCAGCCATGGTTTCCCCCAATATACAAGCTAAATGAGTTTCACAGACCCAGTGGCTTTTTTTTCCCCACTGCACTGGGGGAGGGGGAATGTTGTTTAGATCATGGTTCAATCTTTCCTTCCTTTTGAAACCTATCTTTTAAGTTTCAAAACAAACACTTCCAGTTGTTTCTTTTTGCTATTTCACTGAGACACTAGCATACACAATTTTTTACAAGACAAAAAGTATCTCTGCTATAAGAAACTTAAAAGGCAAAATTTACACATTACAGCCTGTAAATTTAAGGTGAAAGGATGATGCATAACCTCCCATTTACTCATATTGACGTTTAAAATGACCTAAATAAGTAGCATAGGGTCCTTCAGAAAGGCTTCCTTTATTTAATTCCTTCTTCAGCTAAAAGGATGAAGTCTCCTGCATGCTTCTAGGGGATACTATTTCTTCTCACTAAGAATATTCATGAGAAGAAAAAGGAAAACTAAAAAAGAGCAACCAAGCAAAACTCCACATTTTGCTTTAGCTTCATATCTTTCGTGCAGGGCTCCCTTAGTTACAATTCCCTGTCATGCACTTACAAAAAGATTGGCTTGTCCTGAGTTTAGAGAAAAATCAAAAGAAGGGAGAGTGTGACAGATCTTCCACAGGCAGTAAACATAAAGGTGATAATAGGAGCAATAGAAAGGTGATAATTGACCTCAGTGGTCAACTCAGCCTAATATTCTTTCTCTAGTACTTGCCTTTACAAATCATTTAATGTTTAGAAGAGTTCTTTATTAGTCATAATGTATCATACTACAAAAAACCTTTTCCTAAGTATTTTGTTATCATTCACTGATGAACAATTTCAAAACATGGAAATTTACAGTAACAACCTTAGGTCTCCTTGTTACTCACCTGTATCTCTAACATACTTAAATTGTAGTCCCACATGACTTGTGGAAAAGGTTCCTGCAATTCTAAACACATATGGGATGAAAAACCTTCCCTTTCTCTCTTATTTTATACCTACTCTTGTCCAACTTCATTGCACGTCCCCTGTTCTAGAACTCCCGAGACCAGTGTCTCATTCACCAGGTACCTCAAACAAACATTAGCTAAGTGACTTCTCAATATTTTTTTTCCAAATCCATGCAACTTCATAATTTCTGTTGCTCTCAGATGGTTATCTTAAATCTGCACCCATGTCTCATTTTTCTGCCCACCACATTACACTAATCAATGACAGCATCTATTAATGTGCAGGAGCTACAGGACAGAGCACATTTTTAACTACTTTGAGTGTGGCAAACAGACTGCTCAGTTATATTTATTTGTTAACCTATAAATACAAATGTTGGGTTATTTGGCTTTCACAAGCAACTGAGAGAATATTGGCAGAAAGGATAATGTCCTCATCTCACATTCCCAGAGCTCTGCAATCACCACCTGTTGGTCAAAGAGATGACCTGGCCTGAGACTTCAACCTCTGCTCCCAGGAATAGTGAGAGACTTTTTTCTACCTTACTGGTAATCAAAGAAATTATGTCAAAACTACATTTACTACTGAAAAAAAAATCATCCATTTCTCACAGAGATCCCGATTATTTAATAGCATTATAGAGGAATGTTCACAGAACCCAATTAATTATTACAATAACTGCAACCTACAACTTTCTTACTCTTCTGAATATCTTCACATGAAAGTATGACAGAAATTTTACTTTTCATAACCCTCTGTGAAAGAGAAAGAAATCTTCTCTAAAACTTGACTTTGTAGAGTACCAATGACTCAGCCTCATTAGATCTTTCTTGTAATTGATACTTGTTGGGTATAAATAATAACATGTAACAGCTCTTCAACCAACCACCCTCCCTGACACAAACAGTAATGGCTACAGGGTCATGAGTTGAGGTTAAATAAACTGTAATTGTGTGACTTTATAGGATGCTAATTAGAGGGCAGGTGAATATAAATATGAAGCAAAGAGGGGGCACAGTAACACTGAGGTGTAGGGAGGAAGAGTAGGAGCTGTAACTCCCAGATAAAAATGCCAAGCCTCCTTTCTCAGGGCCAAGTCCTTCATACCTATGTAACAGTTGAATAAATCCTCATATTGGAATGTGGAAGGTTAAAGTTTTGTAAACTACCAAAAGGAAACAGATATATTGGTTTTGATATTATTTCTGTGCCTTTTGAATACAAGATTTAATGTCACAACTATTATTTCATTTATCTGAAATATTTGAAGTTCTTCTGCCACCTATTTCAGCAATTTTCCCTCCTTCCTTTCTTCCCCTTTCCTTTGTAGAGTTGTCTACAGCTCCCCTTTCACAAAACATTCATGTAAAGATGACGATGAAACTCTTGTGCTCACCACAGGACGTTGTTACTGACAATTATAATTAGTGTGCCATCACGATCACTGAAGGAAAGAACATGCTACAGTCCCACCATGGGTTGTTGCCTCTTCAATTGCTTATACTGTTGTTCTTGAGATCTTGTTAAAATTATACTTAATGACTGCTGTTTAGATTCGTTTATCATGAAACCTTATACACAGGTTATTCACCCATTTAGTTTGCCAGCTCACTTCTATTATCCTTCTTTTCCATTAACTGCCTGTTAACAGGAGTTTTACCTGCTAAAATAATTCATTCCTTTCACTAGTATATCTTTATTACATAAATATATATCTCACATCTGGTAGTTTCTGCTAATTTATGCCAGAAGAGTACAGTTTGTGTTTTCCCCACTGTTTTTCTTCTGAATGTTTTCAGGATATTGGCTGATCAATTGTCTTCTGATCAATACTGAGATTAAATGGAACCACACATTTCACCAATATGTGTTTATTTGTGCTGAATAGGCCAACTATTCCCTTTGAAATATTTTCGAGTTTGCTGCTTAGAATTAAAGGGAATGCTCACGGCTTATTATATATTCATTTTTCTAACTATTATGCACATAATTTAAAGAGAACTGTGCACTATTACCAGTTGGCCTATCCACCCAAGAAGTAATTTCTCAGACACAAGGTCCATTCAGTTTGGTTTTACTGAGTTACTGAGTGAAGCAGAGAGCAGATTTCGGGATAACACTGCTCATGTACACACACTAACGCTGATGCTGGCTGTGGACACGGCCAGGCTAAAGATCTTTGGAGAACTGGAGTTTTCTACCTCCAAGAAACAATACATCAAATGAAGGAAGAATTCCCTCAACTTGGCATCTTCTAAAGTATCAATTTTTATTTGCTGTTCCCTTTCTTTACCTGCTGTAGGTGCAGAAGGCAAACAAGACTAAACTTTCCCCAGCCAAACACGCTGGCCTGTTACCTTATAATAATCCATCTGATCCAGTAAATCCTCAGAAGTTTTTGCAACCACAAGCATATCTATTTTATTGATGTTTCATTTTCTTCATATTGTATAATCAAAGATACTGAACACTAATTAGCTATATCCAGAAACAAATTTCTGGGCATAACAGCTTCCAGGCTTGTACCTCCTTTCACCCATACATGTGTTAGACCACCACACACTGAACTGCTGTTTTGAACAGATGGTACCATACACACTCAAGGAGATTTGCCATTGTCAGGCTACATGCTGATAGCAGAGCAGGCTTTCTTACAGTAGGCACTTACTCAAGAACTGCAAATATACTGAATGTAATATCATAAAAGGACTGCAGGTGTGCAAGCAAAGATGGAGTACACAGCCAGGGTTAACTGTGAACCTATGCATGTATGTATATATATATACACATATATAAACTGACAGAGGGTAGAATTTTCCAGCACTGAGCACACAACAATAGAGGGCTCACAATCACCAGACTGTGGGCAGAGAGATCCTGCTTGGTGTATTCTTTCGTGTGGCACAGGCTGCCTCTGACCTTCACAGGTACAGGGATTCATTTTACCTGTATTACCCCCACCTTCAAACAAACAATCTTTCAGAACGTAACCCACAGTAAATTGTGTTTCTGAACAAAATTATATCATAACAGATGGAAACTGCCTAAAAACATTCTCCTCTTCCTGGTGCTGCCATGGTGAATGCCCTAAGAGCTGCAGCACTCACATGATTTGTTTCTGATGCCACCGAATGCCCGTGGGACAGTCAGGGCAGAAGCCATACTTTGACTCTTCACGTGCCAGGATGAAGAAAATCGATTTCAGTGCCCAAGGGAAGAAATTACTGCTAGAGAAGGTCACTCACCACTACAAGTTGTTCCATTATCATGTAGTCTTGGAAGGAATCCTACAAAAATTAGGTAAGTGTGGAGTATGAGATGGTAACCTATAAATAGCCTAGAGTAATGTAAAAGGTACAGAGAGAAGTTAAAGTTTAGGCCAGATAAAATTTGTTTACATATATTTGTTCTGATAAAGAATTTAGGTAAGATACTGCTTGTCTGATGCTGAAGGGTAATAATTAGTACACTGCACATACAAAATACAGTGCAAGGATGATTCACGTCAGGTTGGGATTCCTGCCAATGGATGGCGGGGCAACTCACTGAGCAAAATGGTCTAATAATCACTCACAATTCCAAGAATATGCCTTTCTCCAGAAATCAGCACATTCATTCAAAGATAGCCTTACTACACACACAGAATTTTTAGGGGGCCAACACTGAACCTCAGCTGAAAAACATGCATAGACTATCCCAGACTCAACTGTGTGTCCATGGCTTTGCAAGCAGAAAAGAAACTGGCAGAGAAGGCATAATGAAAAAAAAAAAAAAAACTAAAGGCTTTATTTCTGCTACATTTAGCAGGCACACACTCAAGGAAGCTAAGGAAAGCACACTCCAGAATGGACATCATCACTACTCTCAAAGGGAAGCTAAATAGTCAAAATAAATACCAACATAAAAGTGCTAGGAGTCATCTGACAAATCTTAACAGGGATTTATAGCAGCTGATTCCTCATAAAACTCAGAATCAAACATGGAAAGCAAAACAGCAAAAGCAAGACTGTAATTAGCTGGTAAACTGCCAGATCATCCATATACAATGAAACTCTCAGTATTGACAAATGTCAAAAATAAATTATGATTAAAAAAGGCAAAAAAAAACCCTAGCAAAACCGTAACTTGCTCATTTTCATAATCACACTTTAAAAATCAAGTTACCCTGAACTCAGCTGCAAAGAAATCCAAATTCACCTTAACAGAAATTAGTTTCAAAGCCTTACTCATGACATGTTGAACTGAATATGCTAAATTAAGATTGTAACTTTAAGTAAAACAAATAAAAATTAATGGTTATTCTGTACAGGAGGAGGAAAAAATAAGGATAATGAAAAGACAAAAAAACCTTACATGACAATGCTAAAATGAAATAAACAAAAAAACTCCAGGACACAGCACTCACTTTACCAGTGTTATAATTGTGAACTACTTCATAATGTCTGTAATACTCACACAGATACCAGCTCTTTTAAGATGGTTTCTTGTTAGTACTTTCTCATTTTTCCTGAGATCACAGGCTAAAAGACACAGAAACAGAATCATGTCCTGGTCAAGGATGACAAGACAGTGGAAGTAAAAGGACATCAGGTGCTCTCTCAATACTTAGGAGCAGGGAACAAATCAACAGTGAATATTGGATAAGGTCTTGGAAGCAGCTGGAGAAACACAGAGAAGCCAGTTGGAGATAAGGCATTATTAGGAGATTGAACAGTCTTATTAGTCAGCAAAATGCACCTTTGATTAAAACTTCTACTTTGTGTTTTGCTGTTTTTGTGTAATTTAATTATAGCAGCACTCTCTGCGTGATAAATGCTTTGTGAACACAAATGAAGGATGAACTCTGCTGCACAAAACCTTCCGAGTTTGCAGACTGGCAAGTTGACAGAGTAGCCCCAAAGCTTGTACATTATAGTTGGCAAGAATCACAGTTTATAGACAAATCAAGTCCAAACAAACCCCACCCTCTCTCCCTTCAAACACCTCATAACATTTAATCATTGTTCAGAGAGATGCTGACCTTCTGCAAGAGGGAAAGACAAAGCAGATATTAAGTCAGCAATATTTTAAACAAAACACAAATGAGAAAGGAATCTATGAAATTAACCCAAAAGCCAGTAAACTCAGTTTCAGAGCACCTTACCATCACAGTTAAAAGTCTTGCAAATAAAAGAACTGTAGAAAGGAATTTTGTTCCAGATTTCCAAGAGTTTCAGTGTGACTTTTAAAATGGTATCAACATTATTACATATGTGATGTTTTTACACCCATGTGTATCTGTAACCTCATGGAAACACAAATATAGCTTTTGCTTCCATACCTGGTATGAGATGGTAAACATTGGAATTCTGTTCCGTATCAACATAAGCTAATTCAGAAATATCCACTCAAGAAAGACACACTGGGAGAAAATTATTAATCTGTTATTGAAAGTATATGATTTTTGTTGTTGAGGTACATGATTTTTTAGCATACTCATTAAAACAAACTCACGTCCTTTTTAACTTTCCCAATTTTAAATGCTAAATAATATGTATAACGTCCATTTACTTTGAAGGAATAAAAATTTGATCCATACAAAAGTTCCGAAATAGTACATATTTTTTGGTTTTTCATAAAATACAACTTGAACTGCTTTTTAAATTAAGTTAGGTACTATGTTACTTCATTAGCTATGTATATATTAAAATTTCAAATTAAAGACTCAGAATAAAAAAATTTTACAGATTACTTTTTTGAACCTCTCTAAGGCTTTAGGGCATAAAAATATGAAAGAAGACGACAGAAAATCTAGGACTCGGGTTTTGAATGGCTTTCAGACACTAACAGGTTAAAACCAATCATCTGTACTATCCCCTCACAGGTTAATTCATGCATAGAGGACAGAATAATCTACTCATTTGCTCTCATGCAGCAAATTAATAGACCAAGCAGCAAGAGGCATTTGCATCTTTCCAGAACTATCAGGCTATTTGGCCAAAAGTATATATTCCTCTTGAGAAATCACTGAGATCAAAGGCACCTGATGAGAAATCCTGTGTGGTCCTACACTATATTTCCTAGTATTTCTTAGTGTCTCCCTGCTTCCATGTCAGCATGTGCATAATAAAATACATCTTTTCTGGGTTTTTACCAGTTAAAAATCATTATAACCTCACCTCAGAGCCCTCCACAAGAGCAAGGAAAGCTCAAGTCATGTATATCACTGGCTTTAAACTTCCTGAGTGCTTCACATTCCTCCTCCACAACATGAGAGGAACTTGTAGTTTTGATTTCAACTTATCCTCCTAATGCAAGAATCACCGCCAAATGTACTTTTAGCACAGGCAAACCATTCTCAAAGCATTTACCGGGGCAGCCATTCCATGATGGAGCTAATCCCAACCATCCAACCCCACAGAACACTGAGCCCAGGCCAGAGAAGGTCTTAAACATTTAAAACCTAATCTAATCTAAAAATCTAATTCAATTTTAGCAATAGCAATCCAAATGCCCTTTGTGCTTCAAAGATTATCTAACTGGGGCACTGAAGTGTCTCTCACCATGCCCAGACAGGGCACAGAAAACTTCCACGACACTTCCAAAGCATTGCAAGCATATTTCTCGTGTTCATTCCTCCCAGCTAAACAACCTCATACGTTCAGGATAATCAGAATTCCTTGCTGCTCAAGTAATAACCAATCCACCTGTCACATCCCAACTGGAACTCTGTAGCTCCTCACAAACAAGGCCATGCCGAGCTCCTGTTCAAAGTCTGTCACAACGTACTTATTTTACCACTTTACCACTCACCAAGGACCACTCTCCCTCAGGTCAGAACTGATTCTTATATACATGACTGATGTAATGTTTCTCACGAGTATGATCCATTTAAACCTCTATAGCTCACTCCGCTCTAGAGAACACAGGACTCAAGAGGCAGCATTTTCCTAATTAATTCATAGTTTTAACATGTGTTTCCTGTTTCTCCATCACTACTTTACCAGATGCACAGGGCTACAGAACCACAAAAAAGAAAACCTACATTCAAAACCCATGAAACTAGGTTCAGAACAAGTTACTGAATATTTGTCCTCCTTTGCAGATATTCAATCCTGACTTCCAGTTAAACAATTAAAAACCTTCCTGAACAATGTGTATTTGCTTCAAATGAAATGAGGTAATCACATCTTGGTGCTACCCATCATTATTTAGGACATTAAATGCAGCATTTGCACAGGAAACTTTACAAGTTATTTTTGGGGTGATAATGCATACTTAAACCTCAGGCAGTCATCCTCAGGCTAGAGAAGTTTGATAAACTTACTCTCAAATACAATCCAAAGTGTTTCCTCAACTTTCATACTGTTTTTTTTCTCGTGCATGGGTCGCCTGCACTGATGCGCTTTCTTACCCTCTGCTCACATTATACAAATAAGAGCAAAAACTCTCTGTTCCATGTCAGAGGCTCCTGAAGCTGCTGCTTTTCCCCCAGGGCTTAGCAGTGATGTTCTGCACTTACTCCTGGTGTTCAGCTGCAACCCTGACAGACTGGATCTACAGAAATGCTGTGAGGCAGCTGACATAACAAGAGCCTGAACTTTCTCAGTGTTGGGATGCTCTTATTCCAGAACGTGGCATTCTGGCAATGTTTGCTAAAACTCTGGTAATTCTGCCCCCCCCCCCCCTTTTTTTTTTTTTCCCCTCCTGTTAATCCTATGCTTATTTTGGTACCATTCCCACTCTGACAAATCAGCTGACCCTTTTGAGTAACAAACAGCAAAGGACACTTGCTGCAGTATCACTGCAAGTAGATAAACCAGTCATCTAAAGCTTGCATCTGGTAATGCCCCTTTAATGCAGTCAAGCCCAATTCAAGTGACTTCAGATCCATACAAGCCTCTGGAGGATGATGACATTCCTCATTAAGATCTCCTGGCTGACAGCAGCAAAGCCAAACTCCACCTTTAGCTGGGGTAGAGGTAAACAGCTCATTTTTGCCTTCTGTGGACACTGAAGCTTTTCACTGTGACTCTGACAAACACAAAACCAAAGCTACTATCTGAAATACATCCCTGCTACTCTCATGTATGAAAAGCAACGATTAAATAATATTTTTAACACAATATATTAATCATAAACCTTGGAATATCACTGTGGCGTACTTCCTAGCTAAATTCTTGCAGTGCATTCACATTTAAGGGTGGGTTTAGCATCATGACAAAAAAACCCAGTGTAATTAGCAACTATAAGCTTCTAATAGAGATGATGGAATTTGAAAAGTTAATCATGCATTCTATATTTATTTTCTAGAGCCAGCTTACCCAAATTCTGTACTATTTCAATTGACTGGCTGCAAAGCAAATCATTTGAACAGCCTAGCTTTTAGGTCACTTATATGCTGATATAGGAAGTAGAAGGGAAAGATGGAAAAGTTGTAGGTGGGGAGATGGAGGGATGATCGAAAGTACAAACTAAGTCCATATCAAAGTGAATGCAGAGAATGAGCTCTAGAGAAATCTCAGCTTAGACTGTGGTCAGGTACACCCTAGGGAACACAGCCCACACTTTGGAAGAAGTTACTACCCAGAACAAGGAAGTCAGACTAAAGGTATACTTTTTATCTACTGAAGCCTTGCTACGCTGTCAGACAGTTCAATTTCTAAGCAAAGTCTAATCATAGCTTAGGTGTGCTCGGTTCCACCGAGTCAGGACAGCTCTATACTCAGAACTAGGTTTAACACTAGTGATATTAAGGACTAGGTTTGGTTTTTAATCACAATTAGCAGAGGTATTGTCTTATCTCACCGGGTGCTGCTTCAAACCAGCAGCACAGCCAGAGAAAGAAAAGTCCTGACACAACAGCCACTGAACAGTATTCCTGAGCAGGGTTTACAGGACAGCTCAGACAACAGTGGATACATCCTTTTGGACACTGGAAAATTAAATCTATATGCAAACACTGTGAAATGCATCAGTAGAACAACATCCAACCATCCCTGTAAGAATAGGCCACACGTTCCTCTTTTCTTTTCAAAGTTAGAACAGTGTTGACTTTTTTCCTCCAATGTATTCATGTGAACAAGATATTTCATCTCACAGATTTTACTTCAGTTCAGTCTATGCACATTTTAAATAAATTAAGATGAAATAAATCCCTTTTATTGTATTACTTTGTGCCACCTCCATGAAATAACGCTCATCTTTGTATTTTGTAAGGGATGTTGACATGCCTGAAAATGGTGCATGAAGTATAATCTTTGAGGATTGCACTGCTAGAAAAATAAATCTAAGCCTATGTTTCAGGCTCAGAATGGCACCACTTTTGATTGAAATGCCTCTGAAACATTCATTCCAACAGTGCTATGCTGTAAAATTCATACAATTGATTACTAGGGTAGCTGTAACAAAACTAGTGACTAGTAGCTTTGTTTTCTAAACATCTGTTCATCTCTTACAAGCATAAAACATCCCCATGAAATAAATTAGACACAACCCTTCAGTTCCAGAATGGAGAACTGCAAACTCACTGTAGGAAAAATCAGGTTACATAGAAGGGCTGGTTACACAGATCACAAACAAAAATGAAAATTAGGTTTAATGTTTGTTAACAGTGAAAAACTCTTCTGGGGGAATTTTTATTCATCACAGTCAAGTAAGTCAAGTAAGTTTGAGGTTTGCCATCCCTAATAGAACATTTATAGTTCTTCTCTTGTTTTTTACCTGCATTGCTAGATCTGGGGAAACTCCCCAGCTGATAGAATCTTAGCAGGACGATGAAAATAGTGAGGTATCTCAAATCAATAAAACTGCTTTTTGCAATATCAAAGCCCTATTTTTAATGGCAAAAAGTCAGTGTTACCATTCGAGAAAGAAAAATCAACTTAAAAGTCTTATTATCTAAAACCAAAGCTAACTGATATCCTCTTTATTTATCTTTTTATGATCAAAGCAAGCAACAGAGTTTTGCATAAATCCTCAACATTTTTGGCAGAACAAGTAAGAAAGATCTGTTCTGATTAATAAATTAAATCATATTTTGAAACATGAATTTCTAAGAGTTCTCAGCTTCAACCCTAGCAGCACACTGGTAACTCCAGAAATCATCAGAACACAGAGAGGTAATAATAACACTTAGTGAAAAGGACAAGAGTATATTTAACTGTCAGCTTCCCAATAGCTGAACCAAGAAACTCCCTTGGCGCTTTCTGGCACTAGTTCCATTTCCACTTTGAGTTCTTCTTATCTCTAACAAAGAAAAATAGCTTTATGAATCAAGAATCAGCAAGCTTTCCCTAAAGACAGCATTCTACAACTGCCATTCAGAAAGACACCAGGAGGAGCCCCATTTTTTAGCTATGATCAGTGCCATTTATATTTTCTTTTATAATGACAGTGCATACATTCAAGCAGGGGGATAAGTGGGCATGACCATCATATTAATCAAGTGCTTGTACAGAAGAGTTATTTGCTAGACCCACGTGATGGCACATAGAAAACCTCAGACTAAAAGGGAAAAGTTACATTTAACACAACATCTGCTTCTATTATGTCACTAGAACAAAACAGGAATGCAATTAGAGCACCCAAATCAAACTCTTTGTCATAATTTACAGACTTAAAATAGGACAATAAGAACTGCAAGTTTCATAGAGCATTCTCATTCAAGATGAGGCAAACACTGATACATCAAAATTCTGATGAGAGCAACAAGCAACACGACATTAAGAACCTAAACCTACTTAATTCTTCTTACCAACCACACAATTTGCAAGAGATAGAGTTTTTAAATTTAAATTTCCTATGGTATTCTCATATTTAATTAACTTTTTATCTTAGAAATATAGTTCATCTTGACTTCTGGACAGTTCTGCGTGAGGTCACACAATGTGGGGAGTTTTCAGAATGAAAAAATAATGGTGAAAAATGCTCAAAAAATACAAGGTTTGTATGTTTTTTCATGAAAAAAACCACGAGTTTTTTTCCAATTCATTGCACTACTCAACAGCAAGGCTTCTGATGAATGCATTGAAAATGCAAGAAAAATATTCCTGTATGGAATATTTACTATCAGTAAAATCAGTTACCCAAATCTCACATCCCACTTCACTCCAGGTCTATCATACTTTGGACTTTAGGAAGATAGGGATGTTCATTTGTACCAAATCTTGTGAATTATTTGTTTAGAACACAGGAATACCAGATCCCCAGGGCAATGGCAGAGTCATCAAGACCACATTACTCTCAGGTATATGAGGACTCTGCACTTCAAATGCAGTAGCCAGGAGTGTTTTTCTCTGCCCAATATACATAAAGCTCAGTCAGGTATATTTTGTCAATTCTTCGAATGTTTTTTCAAATAAAACAGGACTGATTAAGTGAGAGGTAAAAGCCACCAACACTCAATTACTCAGCAAACCCAAAAGGCCACATCACCTTTAAATGTCTCAGTTCTTTGTTAAGAACTTGTGTTTACTTAGCAGCTTAATAATTCTAAAGGATTCTGACTGTTTTACTACCTATAATTCATGAAAAAGGTGGACATCTTCACCTCATCACAGAACAGCTCTCCTCTGCTTTTACTGAACAGGGTCCAAAATTTGGTGAAACAGTATCCTTTGCCATTAGAGCATTTCCATGCAGTGGGTCCAAGAATTACATCCAGACAGAAGACAGATTTAGTTAAAAATAAAAGTCCACTTTTATGACTTTGATCTACACTCACAGGTCTACAGAATTAGAACTGGCATGTAATACAACTAAAACATCTCTGGAATTTGATTAAGTGGCAGGTTACTCTGTCACACAGAAAAAAAAAATCTTCTTTGCAAATACTAAAATAGGGGGTAAAAGAAAATAAAAAATGATACAAAGGCAAACTGGTATCTCCAAAGTTACCACAATTGAAGTGCTAGAAGTGTTTCTTCCTCTAATAATTTTCCTCAAGCTAACACTTAAAAGCAGGAATTATTTTTAATCTTAAAGCCTCTCTTTCTCCTAAAGGATACAGTACCCAGCATGCACTTCCCTAAAAGTTAGGCAATGGAACTGCATGTACATCCTACAGGATCAAATCATTCCAAACATTGAATTCCACTCAGTTCCTTACTGCAGTTACTGTGGCCAATTCCTAACAGCACACATCTGCTAGTTTGGGGTTTGCTTTCTTTTTAAAATACATTTAATTATTTATTTTTACACCAACTGTTCCAATTTAAATTACAGTTCAAGTTGGCACTATATTAATTCCTGACCCAGGTCAGGAAGATATCATTAACTTCAACAAGGCCATAATTTCAACCTTTTGCCCTTTGAATTAACCATACAGAGAACTATCAGATAGCTATTATCAGGAAGAATTTTTTTTTTTTTGCATCAGCACATAGTTAGCTAAGAATTTTGATAGTTAAATGTTGACAGTCAATGGCACGTGCCCCCATAAGAGTCTAAATTGAAGTTCCATCACATGCCTCCAGAGAACAGGTTTAAAAGCCAGTAGAACTTCATAAGCCAGTTGGACAGTATTCAAAACTTTCACCATGAACCCTTTGCTTATTGTCTATAAAGTGTACTGGGAACAAAATGTATCATCCGCAGTGATTTTATTTACTTCTTTATATTTATATAGCAAATTTGAACTCTTTTATTACATTGCAACCTTCCAAAGCATATTATCATATTTCATTATCTAACACATAGGCAAATGTGTCTTATGAACAATGCCCTATTATTATAATGAACTCCGAATATCTAGCATAAAATTGTCAGCATTATAAAATAATGTAATAGTAACTGCACAGCCAAATGTCTACTACAAAGGAACGGAGTATAACATTCATTTTTGTTCTGAAGTTTGTCAATGAGAACTTAATATGTTTCAAGGAAAAAGTGAACTTCCATTATCTCATTAGACTTTATTACCCAAATAGTCAAAAAAAGAGTAGCAGCAATCCACTGATGTAGTTATGCTCCAATGAACTTCTGTATTTGAATAATGGAGCTCAATGCTTCTGATTTCGAAAACTGTGGAATGACTTTATTTTGGATATTTTATTTCTCAGAAGTAAGCACTAAATATTTGTGTTTTCAAATTCTTTTCAGATTTTTAAAGTTACACACAAGAGAACAGCAAAAAATTCTATAGTTATATTGATCTATTGCTGGAGTTTGGAAGTTTTGCAATTTATTTTAAAATCTTTGGTTGCAAAACCAAAGATTATCACAATACAGATTATCACAATCTGCTACTATAAAAATTATTCGAAAGGTGATGGAATGCAGACATAAAATAAACAGTTACCCAGGAAAGACCTACCTAAATAGGTTTAAAATGCAAAATTGCAATGTAGTTTAGAGAAGATTATCATCCCTACCTTTGGGAGATCAAATCAAATAAGATTGATCCGTTCAGATCTGATTCATAAAACCCTTAAACATCCTAATCCAAAAAGTTGTGACTATAGTCTGCCCTTGATATTTTTTCTCATTTACTTCAGCAAGAACCAGACTAAATCTCTTCATTTTCTTTCCTCCCACCCCCCAGAGTCCTTACATTTTTCAAAAATGTAAGGCAGTAATCAATTACCACAGTCCTCATATTTATGAAAAAGAAAAGAAATAAATGGAGAAACAAATCTGTAGAAACCAGATTGGTATTATGTACTCCTAAAATCAAGAGTGCTCAGCCTCTATTAGCTTGAGTGACATTTTGTATGTAGGCCACAGTTTCACAGTTAAGAGTCACGAGTAAAATAAGAAAAGGATAAGTACAATGAGAAAAGAACTAATTGGAGAAAGATACAATTATTTAAGGGAGATGAAGAAAAATATTCATGGGAAATATCTGTACTGAATGAATTGTGAAATAATATTTCAAATCCATATCTTAGCAAAAAAAATTATTTATTCTAGGATAATGAATTTCTTGAGAGAGACTATTTTATTAATAATGGATGTTCAGATGGAATCAGATACAGTAGGTGGAAATAACACAGAATCATGTCTTGTCAAATGTGTGATTAATTTTGCACTACAAGTATTGATTTGACAGAACACTTTTTTTTTTTTTTTTTTTTTTTTTTTTTTTTTTTTTACCTGTTCGTAGCCATTTAAGCGTAATGGACTTCTTTATTATCCAAATGTTATTCCTTTGTTTAAGCTTTTCATTTGAAAGCACTTTGATGCATTTATAACTAGTTACCAATTCTCTGGATCTTTATATGTGCATTATGTTCTAAGTTTACTCCTCCTCTTTTCAAGTCTATTAGCGTCAATTAGCCTTGCAAAGACATGCAAGGCTGACAGGCAAACTTTGATAAAATGCTTGGGCTGATCAACCAAACAAAGACAACGCCACAGCATTTGCTTCCAATAAATGATTGCATTTAATAAACATTTCCTTGAATTTTACTCTTTTTATTTTACCATATTGGTGCATATAATTACTTTTATTAACGTCATAAAACTACTATCCTTTGTGATGTACACATCACTTAAGTATCATTAATAGTTTGCATACACTGGTGAGTTAAAGAAATGGCTGGATTTGGGAATAAACTGTGCCTTTTAGAGCACAGATAATCAAGCTACATTTCAATACACAGCAGAACAGCACAGAGCTGTTACTGCACAAGCACCTTTATTAGGCAGTAGGAAGTGGTTTGGCAGTATTTTGTGCTCACACTGTACCCTACAGTCATTTCAAAGAAACAGAATTTTCACCTCAGCTCCTACTTTTCTTCCAAAATTAAAAGTAAAAATTCCTAAGACAGTTTCTCCTATTTTACTAAGGCTACAGAGTATCTTACTTCACAAACAAACCCATTAAATTCCTCAGTAAGAGCATGATGGAACATTTATGTCACTGAATTTGGTTCTACCTGCTCACAGTTATCATCCCTCAGATGAACAATTTCCTTCCACCTTTCAGAAAAGACAATCATAAAGTGAAGAACAAATATTTAGGAAAGCATCAGAATCAGATCCTGAATTTATGAAGCTCTGGGGGTAACTGGTTACCAGGTAAGTACTAACAAGTGACTGCAGCTGTTCTGCATGTGAAAATAAAGTGAATTATATGGGAATTCCAGCTGTAAAAGGTGTATCTTGAAAGATGAACACATACAAACTCCAAAAGAGCATTTATTTCTTAATAGGAAATTAAATAATCCTTTTTTAAAATTTGTTAAATTATTTGTTTTATAATAATGAAAGAAGTAACTGACTCCGAAAACTCTGCAGTTTATTTTAAAAAACCTGATTTCTACAACTCACACTTTTTCATTCCACCTCTCTAAGGATGGGAAAAAAGAAACAAAATTCAGATGCACCACCATAAGCATCTGGGATTTCCATAGCCCCAAATTTGGATGACCAAAACAGCATAACTTCTAGTAACTTGTTGCCTTGGTATGTTCACTGCTCTTTCAGAAAATAATATTGCAGCTTTAATTCTTGATATAACTGAACAACATCCCTTGTTCAATTGTAATTTGAAATAAATAAGAGATAATAAATTTTAAATATTCAGTGGGCAGTTTTTTAGCAGCACGCCAGTCACAGAGTGGCATTTATTTGCAAATACTTTTATTTTTGCAGTATTTTATTTTTCTCGACTGGAATATGTCTCCTGCTCAATTGTTCATAAATACAGTTGAGAGATATAAGCACTAGGAAGAAGATAAGTAGTAAGTTTTAAATATCAAATACAACAAGAAAACATTTTCCCAGTTCCACAAAGATGATATTTTTGGCAATAATCAGGTAAGTGGACCCACTTCAGTAAATTGAAGATTTAGGTGCATAAAGATACAGGATTATAAATGCCATATGTAGCACATCCAGCTATTCCTTATTGATATTAACAAAGAGGGATTCCTAAGAGTTGTCTGAGGTGACAGACAATTGACCAGATTAGATTTGATCCCTACCACAACTTAAGACTATAGCTATTCTTTTCAATTCCTCTTTCAAAATTTAGTCTTCTGTAAGCTTTAAATAAAAATGTTAGAAGCAGAATGTTCACATTAATAAGCTACCATACTCTTTTTCAATTACTGAAATTTTTCCTGAAATTCTAGAATTGTAAAACAGTTACACATAGCGTGAGATTAGAAAGAGAGAGCAGAGTTTACCACTTTATTAAAATTGTGATTGTTCACATAAAGACTCAACCAGGTCACATATTAATAATTATCACTGACAATCTTTAACATCAGACTAAACCCACAAGTGAAGCAATATTACATCTCTCTCTCTCATTTATCTTTACTGCTTATGGCCCCTCTGTGGTCAGCATGCTGTGAGCTTCGTGGACATTTAATTATGAACACATCATAAATGTGGCTGACAAGGCAGAAGCCGGGTTCAGATGCTCCTGGGATGAAGGAAGCATCGTTGAAACCACTTAGACTTGCAGTACTTTCATTCTGTTACAATAAACAGTGTTCTGACTTACCATGTACACACTGAATATAAAGCTCCTTCCCTTTTTCTCATTACACATTTTCACTTCATCAAATGCTATAGTATGTCTTGGTGAAAATATGAGGTGGCACTGTTTGTGACCCTTTGGAAAATAAACTATTTACCTTTCACTAATCAAATTACAGTGGTGTCATAGCAGTGTAACAGGGGCCAAATGCTGAATTTTTCTATCAGTGTCACAGATTTCTGGGAAAAGGATGGAAATGCAACACAGGGGTAATAACTCTGAAGCATTTTGGCTGTGCCAGGTAACAGGACAGATGCCTCAGAGAGCTCAGGCAAATGAAAGGAAGAGCCCAACAGCACATATGATTTTTTCTTTGAGTACCAGTAATTATTAGTCCTGCCTATGAATTCCTGGCTGTCAGTAAGATACAGACTAGCCTAACCAAAAAGTTTTTACAGGAAAGACCATAATTGTGATAAATTATTTACCTCAGTAAAACCAAACAAACAAATAAACCCAAACCCAACCCAACACACCACCCACCCCCAGGAAGTTGTCAAGACCAGCACAGCAGCTCTCACATACTACAGATTTGAAATAAAACTATAGCATCGAAATTACATGCACATTTTGTCTTGAAAACAAACACAGTGAGCAAGACCAAGGCATGCAAATTTGGTATAAATAAAGCAGCAAATTCTGGATAAATTAGTTACTGTACTGCCACACTGGCATAAAACAAGCTAAAGATCAGAATCAGGACAATGTTCTTTCAGAAAGAAAGTTATATTTGACTCAAATTAGTTTCACATCCTCATCAAAGCTGCTTTCTACCACCTTCTCTGCACCAGCTTTGGTTTTGGATTTTATCTTTCATGGCAAGGAAAACCCACATAGCAAATAACAGAAAGAACATCTCAATACTACCGAGATTCCTGAAACATCATTGTTATAAAATGCTCTGAATCCTCATCATTTATTAGCTTTACTAACAAGAACAGTATTTTAATAAAGCAGCCAGTATTGTCCACAAAGCTGTCAAAAATGGCACAAAGATGCTACCTCTGAGGTGATTTTTTTTTTGTGGAATAATATTCATAATGCTAAGAATTAACATATGAACAAAGAGTAAACCTTGCAAGCACCCCTGATGCTTAAACACCTAAGTAAGAACAAACGTGCATGCAAAGAACTAACCAGTGCCATGCTTCAAAGCAACTGTCCTCTGTAGTGCTGAGGTACATATTTCTATACCTCCCCAACAGACTAGAAATAGAAAAGACAAAGCATATAATAAAGCCAAGCACAATGAAAGAGCTCTGAAGAGAGAGCTGAAAAGTAGCTATCATGTTGGCAGATAAATTCTACACACAATTATTCATTCCTAGCCTCTTGACATGTAGATTAATGAGTTTGATAACCCAGGCTTCTAAGAAGTAGATTCAACTCTGTTTCACTAGCTTTCTTCTCCTCTCCTAACTACAAACACCACTTTGGTCTTGGGGGGGGGGGGAGGAAACAAATCGATACATTTGCACTGGTCATCAACATTTTTGCAATTGAAGTCCTATGTCAAAAATATGATATCTGCTGTGGGACACAGCTCTTTGCTGGCCCTGTCAAGAATTCACAGGGGCTCATGTGATCACTGGAGGGAGGAGTTTTTGCTTCAGCAGCCTGTGCTTCCATGCCAAGTTCAAAGTCATATAGTAGCCAAGGAAAAAAAAAAGAAAAAGGGAAAAACCACAACAGCTATTCTCATAGTTATAATGACCCTGCACTCACTGAAATGTGTTCTGTACATAAAATTTTCTATTTCTTCCCTGAGGCCAAATGACCTTTTGTCGACACTTTGGTTAATGTTCACTGATCAAAGTGGATTTTAAAGCAAGTGCTGTATCAGATTCCAGCCATGACAACTGTACAAGGGGTTGTGTTTGCCTTAAACCAGTGCACAGTGATGCCCACTTAGGGAGGGGGGGGACACAACACAGTTAATGATTTACAGATTTATTCTTTGTTGGGGCAAGTCTTGCACAGTGGAAATGTTTCATTCTTGATTGGTGAGCAGCTTTGAGTCCTTTTTTTCATCTCAAATGTTATGAGTTCAAATTCTCTTGAGTAATAACAGTCATATGCAGCTGCTTAGGATTTATCAGGAGGTTTAAGGGTTGGGGAGGGTGCATTTGCTTGAGGTTACCCCCTTTTCCTGGTTAACCACAAGGTGAAAAGTAGTCTTTGGCTCTTCAGAAGCAAAGAGAAATCACGTGCTGCAAGGTTATTGCTTAGATAGTCGCAATTTCAGAAACCTGTCTAGAGTAATTATAACATTTTTCTTATTATGAGCAACTAGAAAGGAAATCAAGATTGCAGTGGCCAGTCAATGCATGCTAACATGCTCATCCATCAGAGAGAAGGAGAAAGTTCCAGCAATCCCAAAGCTGGAGGCAGGTTTTACCAGACTAGCAACACCAAAACAGCAATGACATAGCAGAGTATTCAAGTGTAGTTTAAGTGCTCAGGCATGGAGTGACATCTTTCACAGCCTGCAACAGATATATCTGCTGCAAACACTGAAAGAGTTGCCTTTTTTTTTTCCTCTCTTTGCATGGCTCTCTAATGATCTGAGCAAATAATCAATGTGTTTGAGCAATTTTGTGCTAATAGCAATGCAACATTTTTCTTTACCTACACCTGAAAAGTAGGTTGGATTACTGGATTTTATTTGTTATTATCCTAATCTTATTCAGGAAGAACTAAGTTGCTGATAGCTTAAATTTAAATGTATTTGTTATGGACTTTTTGGTTAGTTGGTTGGGTTGTGATTTTGGTAGGGGTTCTTTTTGTTGAAGACAAAACAAAGCAAAACAAAAAAACATAAAAAAGAAGTTCTTTACTGTAGGATGAGATACCTAGCACTCACAAGGGTGAAAGACATGCTCCAATAATATCTTGCATTTTATCTACAAGCTTTATGATCCTGCACCATGAGGCACACCCCCTCACACATCCCGACTGTAAATCTACTGCATGAGAGGTTATTTAGAGATACAAATTACTGTTATGCACAATCTCCTTTGTAATCAAATATATCTTCAGTTTAGCATTCACTTTAGAGAGGTCTCATTCCTTTGATGCTCTTAAAGCCAACCTACTGAAACAAGTTCTGGAAAAAAAGTGCTATTCTTCAAAGTAAATCATAAGCAGGGAAGGCTTTTTCTGAAAGATCTTAGAAATAGCTCATGCTGATGCTTCCAAATATTAATTCTCAGAAATACTGACACTAAGTGAACCCTATATGTATCTAATATATTGAGCAATTGTCATGCAGACCTATCCTTCCCCCTACAGCAACTAGGGATCTGCATGCATCCAGAGTATCTAATCTCCAAGCACCTAATCTTCAAGGACAGACATTTCTGAAGATGGAGGGGAGAGGAACCAAGAGGGATAAAATATGATGCTATTTATTAAGATGATGGTACACAGAAATCTGTTTTTCCTACACCTCCCCAAACCCCTGAATCTGAGCATTTAGATTTAGCCCAATAAATGAAGTTAGGAATCGTGAGGACGGCAGGGGTTTTATATAGGAATTAGGTTTTAAAGATCATCCCCAGTTCCTTTCATTTGCTGCTCATATTGAACTATAACATTTCTTTCAACCTATGATATGCATGATGAGTCCATATTCCATGATCCCATTGGTACATTCTCCTCAGGCAGGGCTCCAAAGCACCTCCAGCAGTCAATGCTGACAGTCCAGCACACAAGGATACAGCCACCATTCTGTAGACCAGGTATTCAACAGCATTAGGCATCTCAAATTACTCCAGTTACAGGCATTCCAGAATAAGGCACATATGCCAAACACCAACTTTACTATTACTGGAATGTCAACAACACTGAAATTCCCCAAACCAACACAAACAGCCTATGCAAAATGGTGACTCACACCATGTTTGTGTCTATAGCCTTCAGACAGAACACCAACAAGAATACACAGCCTACAAGATAAATCTTGCTTTAGTGATCTAGAAGTCATTAGAAATCATTAAGCATTTCAGTGGAGATTACAGAGGAAACAACGGCATTGCTGAAGATATACATGAGACTGTTAACTGGGAATTAAATTGTATTGTAGGACAGCTTTGTGGTTTTGTTGAGATTAACAGCCACCAAGAGTGATGTCTGCTCAAATAGGTCAGGCATCTTCTTCCCTGATGCTGTGAAAATAAGTGGAAGTGCTCAGTGCCAACAAAAGGGACACAGGGATTTCTCATTTTATCAGAATGGTGTTGGGTATGACTTGGTCCCATATTAATGGAGATAAAAAGATTGCTGCAGAAGCAAAGGAATCTTCAATTTATTCTGACTTTGGCACAAGCCAGGCAAGAATCACTCATAATTTGTAAATAAGTGGTCAGTTATTAAAAGGTATGCATATCTTTAATCCAGTCAAAGATAAGAGCGTACATCAGTCTTACCCTACCTCTCTGTGCATACAGTAGAGACTTCTGCTTTTATTTCAAAAACATCTGGGGCTCAAGACCTGTTAAGTCCTCTTTGTGCAGTAGCTGTTATATTGATAGACACTGGG
The DNA here is from genome assembly GCA_038380795.1 of Pyrocephalus nanus. NCBI lineage: Eukaryota > Metazoa > Chordata > Aves > Passeriformes > Tyrannidae > Pyrocephalus > Pyrocephalus nanus. The sequence goes on along the minus strand of CM076273.1, from coordinate 5,071,571 downwards.
AACTGAACAGAAAGTATTTCTGCAGCCAAATTGATATGCAGGTGCACATCTGAGCACATTTATCTCTAATTATCTGTTCTCAGGCACAAAACAAGCAGTTAGAGCAGAAAATACGCAGGTATTTATTTCCTTTTGCTCTGAAATTTGATGGGTGTGTGCAAAAAGGAAGATCAAGTTGTCAGAAATAGAATAAAGCCTCAAGCCCACTAAAAATACACCCCAAAGGGGGTTGCCCATGCGAATTTTAAAAGTTACATTTTAGGAAAGACAGAAAAGGAGCACAAGTGCCTGCTTACAGAACTACCAAAAGCACTAAGATTGGCTGCCAAAGAGCATAAACATAACTTCAAACTCCTTCACCGCAGCCACTCAACTTTTTTGGCAGACATGCATTTCCTACACTCCTTCTGGGGATAAAATGCGGTATCTTGGATACGTACATGTGGCAACAGATGGTACATGCCAATTGGTTTAGTGGGAAATATTGTACAAACTTCAAAATACCTTAGTACTTTGAAGCTGTAAGTTAGAACTCCTGGATAGAGAAATTTAAAATCAACACTTGGAGGGAGGTAAAGCAAGCTGCATGCAGGTTCAGGATGTGCAACTCTCATCTGAGATCATTCTGCACTGTTATTACAGAGGATGTTTTTCTGAGAAAGATTTGTTCTACAGCTTTCACTAAAAGAATTTCACCTTTGGCTACCTTGCAGTACACAGAGCACCACGGCCTGCCAGTATAGGGATCTTTCCACTGTATTAATTTCCATGCAGTGCATGTTATGTCTAAATCACTTATTGCCATACAGCAGAGATCCTCAGGTTCGCTTTCACAGAGGGCACAGAGTATATCAGCTCCTACAGAGTTCTATGGTGCCTCAGCTACATTTCTTTTGCAATCTCAGAAGAAATCTCTATATTCCTCTGCCAAATGCAGCATAGACATGTCCCACTAAAGTAGCAGGCCAGTGGCAGAAGCAAAATCCCGACTCCATTACATCCTCCAGCATACTAATCACTGTGACATGCTGCCTCTTACAAAGTCCTCTGGATGAAAGATATTACAGCAGTGTAAAACTTCTGCTTTCTTTCCTTATTTAAAAATAATAAATCTTGAACAGACACAATTAAGTGCTGCCTCTCACACAAAGCGAACGGGGTGCCCTGAGAGAGAGCCCAACTACTGAGCAACAGATTGAACGCCTGGGTACTTTTAACCTAAGATGGATTTATGCAGTGTATTTATGTACAGTAACAGATCTGAGGAATCTGCTCATGTAACAGCAACACAACAGACAAGGTTATGGTAAGTTATTTCAAATTTTTTAGATTTAATTTGCATTAAAAGATAAACCCAAACTTGAACAGCCAGCCTTCACTGCTGCAGCCTACCCAGTTTCAATGAAATGTTCCAAGTACAGGTTTGAAAAACTGTACCAATACAGAAGAAATAACATATTTTACTTAAAGTATCAAGCCTGATAATTCAGTAGTGAGTGCTCCCTCTTCTCCCCCCCCCCAGCCCTCCACTCACACCCCCCCATCACCAGATTCACAGGATTAATATGAGACTGGCTTGAGGGTTTTAGCAGTAACTGCTGCAAAACAAGTTCTGATTGGTTGATTCAGAAATTGGGATTCTGGGCAGTGTTTTATAAAAGGATAATGTATCTTTAAGCCTAGGTGCCCTTCAGGGAAATGTATTGGATAAATGTCTTCTGAAAAGCCTGTAAATATTCCATCGCCTCACTGTCATTACTACCATGAAATGATAATGAAGCATGAAAGAAATATAATTCCATATTCAGATGACAGCATTAGCCTTCATAAGCAAACTGAAATATTTATTAGTAAAATGTTCGGTATCTACGCCTGTAATCTAAAAAAAAGGACAAAAATGTTTTATAATAAAAAAGAGATTGAATGCAGAGGTAAAATCTGGTTGGCTGATTTTATTGCTTATTATTAAATCCAGGCAAAACAATTATTTTTTTCTTTTCATTAGTAAGGCACCCAAATTAAAACTATGCCCTCAGGCTGTGAGGTTTACAGTAGTGATTAAAACCAAGAAATTGTGATGCATGGGGTTTTTGACAATGGCATAATCAAATTCATTCATATTGTTCAATCTTTCACTGACAAATATTTTTACAGTGAAATATACCAAACAAAGAAGCACATACAAGTACTATCAATACAGAGAAATTAGGAAGACTTGTTGTTATTGCAGCAGAGAACAGATACAATGTTTCTATAATCTTGAATACAAACATTATAGTGTAGTTAATTAGGGTAATTATTGCCTAAATTGTGCTTAATTGTTTTATACTGAAAAGGATTTCTGAAAGAAGCCTTTTGGATTTCCACGAGGCACAGAAGTGAACGCTCTGCAGCCTAAGTATTTAGATGTAATTTCCTAAGTTTGATTGCATTTCCTATAAGTCAGAAAACACATCCTGAAGCAGGCTGGGACAGAGATAAACACCAGCCACATGCCTTGACCTCTGTTTCACCTTATTGAAAAAGAGGCGTAAAATAGTCATTTAGTACACTAGCATCAGAGAGCATTCACACACTCTAAGCACATTCTTTTTAAAAAAAGGTCTTTGAAGTGAATGAAAAATTAGAAATTCAAGTGACCACGATCAATTCTGAAACACTGCACAAAATTAATTACAGTTTTGCATCAGAAGCAAGAATGTAGATTTCAGACAGTCTATGTCATTTATCTCACGCTGTACAATATACAAGGCGATTAAAAAGCCAAATCTGTTCCCACCCCCCAAGTCTAAGGCCTATCAGAGGCTGTGAAGTACAAATGATTAACTCCAAATTATTCAAGGGATTGTACAGACGCTTCAACTTGAATGAAATTTGCGGCAAGTCACAGGAGCTACTGAGGGACAGATTTGCTGCTCTTTATCAAAATCTAGTCTGACTATCGCTGACAGAATCCAGATAAATTGCATAGTAATCTGGCAGTGGCTGTGGAAAGCTTGCTCTGCAAAATCCAAATCTCTAATTTCTATCTGTTTTTAATTGCTTGACTTAAATTTGCATTTTTATACAATTGGCTTAAAGGATTTATTCTGTTCTTTAGGCTACTCTAATAAAATTGGGTCCCATTTTGCATGGTATCTCAGAAACCTACTTACATTAAATAAGCATGCTGTATTACAAAAATATTTACTGTAGCAGAAAGAGATGCCTTTTTATGTCATGTTCAGAATTAGGTAAAGAATACATGTGTCAGGAAGCTCATTTTAAACTCCCTTATCAAAACATACCTGAGGATGAGCAGGATGGAATAACAAAGAAAAGGAATAAAAAAAGCATTCATTCAACACAGGATAAATTGGGGGAAAAAAACCCAAAAGTGTGGACGAAGAGTATGTACACATTTAAATATAAGTCAGAAGCCACTGATAACACAATGTGCTGTGACCAAGCACCCAGGAGACAGCCATCCATGCAGCTCTCCAGCCCCTGAATGCTGGGCACCAGAGCAAGAACTTCCTTTCTTGTAATTCCCAAGCTCCTGTGTAATTAAAGGAGGTGTTGGCATCAACCAATTAATATCCTTATTAACAAATTAATGTCACCCTCCCAGATTACAGAGCACCTCACCCCAACTGAAAATGTTCCAGAACATCAACACCTGATCAGCACTTGGCCAGCCAATATCCCTCAGACACCCTTCAGCCAAGTGTCAGAAATCAAGTGTGCTCAAGTCTGAAAACTGGCATTTCATCAGGATAACCAAGGCAAAACTGCTAAATTCTTTCAAATATTAGTCTCCTAATCACTTCTTTATCTGCATTTAGCCATTCTACAATAGGTGAAGGCTAATTTCAAACACACATTTAAGCTTTCTACTCAAGCTTTGCCAAAATACTTGCTTTATTACATATATATACGGCCAAAGACTTTTTTTTACCTTTGACTCAACTTGAATATCAATAATCAAAAAAAATATACACACTTCACTGTAGCTTAACATAACCCAGTAGAAACAAGAGATTATATTCTTATAGATTAAATTCAAATAACATTAAAAGAAAAAAAAAAAAGCAGCCTGTTTTTACCTACTAGTGAGAAGGACGTACACATTCCTTTTTCTTCCAAGTGAATGTGAACAAACAAGCACCAGACAGCTCCTGTATCACTACAAAAAAACCACAATCTGACCCAAACCATAAGCAGGATTTGACCCCACATGCTATTCCCCATTAACATGAGCACTGCTGGAACTTTGTTATGTTCCAGCTTGGAGGGTAGCTGCTCCATTACTTTTCCAGTGGATAATATGTCCAGTATCCATACTTACAAAAAAATCCATGAATGATATCAAGTCAATGAAATGGGCAAGTCAAGTCAGCTATTGGAGAAGACATGCTCATATCAAATTCCAGAGGTAACTATCCCTCAAACATGTGGCCATTCTAACTCTGGCTATTATGTAGATCACTCTGTAAAGATACATGAAGAGAAGCATCATTCAAACAGTGCTGTTTCCCCACTTCAAATCAATGATGCTACTCTGGGATGAACAGGCTAAAGGAGTTCCAGCAGCAAGAAATCAAAACCCCTCCACTGAAGAACCACTCTGCACAGATCACAAGAAATGGGGAGAGGAAGCTGGAATGATGTCACTTCTGAGTCTCAATATGCACAGCAGACCCCTAATGAAAAACCAATCAGGGAAACCCGTCTGTAATTGTTTAATCAAACACCCCCAAGCTATATAAGAACAATCAATAGTTCTACTGCAAGATCCAGAGGAACTTTATACTGGTGCTCTTGCTCATGTTCTCTGCCAGACTGCATAGGGAGAGCAATGCCATTTCTTACTACAGAACCAAACTAAATGCTGGAAACCACTCTTGAAATGGCAAATTTAGGTCAGGATGACAAAACTGTGTCAAACCGACATGAAATCAAAAGTCAGCGTAACACAGAACACACAGTCATTTCTTGTAGATTGCAGAATAGAAAATAACTGGCCATAACCTGCTCCAATCCAACTATGTCACATCTTCATTTTGCCAGAAACCTTCACACTCATTCTCTCAAATTACTGTTACTAATCTTACCTTTTCTGAGTATGAGACATGAGAACAAATACATCTTAACAGGTCATGGAAGAAAAATGAAGGCTGACAGACTTTCTGTAACTCCAAATTGCTTATATCTCATGTTTGCTTCAAATACAGACCAGTGATTACTTCCTCCTTGAGCATTTTCCTCTATCATCAGAAATTCCACAATACCTGCAGCCATGCATGCTTGAATTTTTAAAAACATGTGTAGAATAATCAAAACTCAGAATGCATTTTACATACTATTCAAGCCTCCTCACGTCTTCTGACAATTCTGCTATTACTTTTTGGTACCCTTTCCCTCTATTACCATGTTTTTATAAGGTAATTTATATAAATCTTCTGTAAGATTACAGATAAAAATTCCATTTAACTGTTGAGTGCATCTTATATGAGTTCCACAATGATACATAATTTTCTAGCAACAAATTTCATATTCACCTTTAGATGTTAGAATGAAGGAAGACCTCCAAGGTTTTAGCACAAGTCTTCATAAAAAATACATTAGTATTTTTCCTTCTTTCAGAGGTTTTGAATTTTATGTTTCTCTAAGAATTAATATCTGATTTCATTTCCAGCTGAAGGTAGTTATTCTAAAGTATCCCTCCCTTTTCATATTTCTCATCTTTGATTCCTCTGAATGGCTATACTGTCAAACATTAGAAGTGAAGAGATCTGTTTGGTGAAGCAGAATTCCCTAAAGCTGATTCCTGCCAACGTGAGTCAGTGTCCATTGTACTCAATATATTTTTGTCAGCTAAACAATGTTGCTATAAACTGTGTCGGTTTTATAGGATTTAATTCCACTGCAATGTCAAACTAACATTTATATCTCACAGTGAGTTCATTTTAAATAAACAAATAAATACTTCCCTTCAGCCATTCTTTGGCTGCTTCTCTCCACTGAATACATTCACAAATGGTGTGTACCCAGTCTTCCCAGCACACTGCTTTAAAGGATGGTCTGATGCTGCATTAAATCTTTATGTTCAGCAAAAACTGGTCTAGGCCTAAACTTCCAAAAATACACACTTGCAGCACACAGGGCTCCACCTCTACCTCGGTTCTGGGCTTTGCCCCTCCTGACTCATCAAAATAGGCAAAGCCACAAAGCAGGAAACAGGTTTAAGCAGCCCATACCTGGATCACCTCACACTGTACCCCCACTGAGCTCACTGGCATCATTCATATGGAAAACAAATCCCACGCATAATTAAAAATATATATTTTTTAATTTTAAAAATTGGAATTAATTCAATGTACTAATTAGAAAACCTTAATTCAGAGTCTGTAAGACCTTACATATTTTAAAAGTAAAGCTATTGTCTACTTAGAGCTGTAGAAGTCTATTCACTTAAAAAATACATTATAACAAAATTAAAGTGTGATTAAGGCAGAACCTTCCAGTAACAGAAGATATAGGTGTTTATATCAGCACCCTAGAATGTTTATTTTATAACAAAAAAAAAAATAAAAAATACAAATGTTGGAGCGGGCTCACAAAGAGCTTTAAGAAACATCATCAATAATATTTAATCTTGTCTGCCCTAATGTCTTCCATCGTTGCAATAAGAGTTAATCCACATAGTAATTCAAGCAAAGGCCAAGTCCCAAAATCAACTGCAGCCTTTTAACTTGTTCCTTTTAGAGACTTTTTCCTGGTACATTTTTGTTACTGCTGAAAAACAAGTTTCTAATCATAAAGGGTTTGGTGCGTTTACCAGCATTTTTTAGCTTTGTCCCAAATATGCCAAACCAGATATTCTAAACTTTGAACATAAGCTGACAGATAGTCAATTTGACCAAACTTGTTTGTTGCACTCAACAGCTTATTCAAACTCATCAGTACAGTAATACTTAGCAATGTGAGCTACTTCAGACTGCAAAACCCCCTCACATAAACCCCTACTTAGGTTTCCACAGGTGTATCAAAAACAGTATCTACATCCACTGCTAGAAGAATCAAACTATTATCATAATAAACCATAAAAGACTAAATGCCACAAGTAACATCCACCAAAGGTAGAGGGAGAGAAGAACAAGTGTCTGACAAAAACGGTGACATCTTGAAGGCCTGAGATGACACTTGTATATGTAACTCAGCCATCACAACACCAAGAAATAAATGCTTTGTGCAACCCAACATTGCATGGCAGTCCCTGAACACAGGGAGTATATCCTTCCTCTCTAAATGTGATTTATTTTTTTTCCTCCCTTGAGTGATTAGCTCAAGTTCCAGCAGGATTATTTCTCTTAGAAGCACAATCTGATGACAGTTACCCTGCCGCAGTTATGTCTATTTACAGGGAACACAGAAGTCATTATTCTTGCCTCCAAGCTCCTTTCTAACTGTTGCATAGATCAGAGGCGCTTTTTAAGCATCTCTCAGTCAAACTGCATTCCACCCTTTGGCTTTTTTGTCCCCATAGTTCTGTCGCTTCCTTGGATGTCCCCCACTCTCCCATCACATTCCACACTGCCCAAGCAGCAGTGACAGCTACACCAAAAGTGTCCCTCTCAAACCCCCGAGTTCACAGTGCAGACATGTCCATCTCTTTGGGGTGAAGGTTGCTCTTATCTCAGTCACATGGTTTAGGAAGAAACATGCAGTTTCTTACCATAAATTAAAGTACCTGTCTAACACTGGAGTCCAACAACATATTCTACAAATCAAGTAAACTATAAAACACTCTATGACAAACTCATGGGGAAGTAACAGAAGTCTGTCTGAAACCATCAACAATACCTTAAGGGGTCCCAAAAATTTTGCATAACCTCAATCATGTAAAGATGCACATAACACTGAAAGTTAGAGTCCAAATCTCCAACAAGAAACTGGTCATGTACTGTAATTAAATGTTTGAAAAAAGCTTTTTTTTTTTTTTAAAGTGGTAGAGACAATAAAAAGTGCATGAAATACATGTCATGATAAAGAATAGACAGCCTCATTTAATATTTTAGCACTCTTTTGCATGAAACTGCTATTTTATTATTTATAACATAGATGTATTTTCAAGACATGTTTCATAACCCTGTGCTTTGAGTTCTACTTTATAATAATCCAACCTCTAAATCACCAGTTTAATCCCAAGAAATTACATAAATACTTAGGAATAGGAAAAGCCACATGGATATGACACTGAGATTACCTGAATGAATTTATCTCTGAGAATATACCAGACACAGTAGAGGGACACTAAATTAATAAATAAATGCAAACAAGCAAATATAAGAAAAAAATAAACCACGGAAAGGGGAAAGAAACTAATGAAAAGCAAAGATTGTAGGAGGAAAGACAGAGCAGAAAAAAAAAAATCATAACCCTGCAAATAGATAGAATACAGAATTTGCCTCACAAAAAAAGAAAAGCTTAATTTTTTTTGTTTGGGTTTTTTTGTTTGGTTTTTTTTGTTTCTTTTTTTGGAGGGGGGGAGGAAGGTTTGTCGGTTTTTTTTGTTTTTGTTTTTTTTTTTTCAAGTTTCATTTCCGATCTTGCTTTCCTTAATTCAAGAATTTCAACAACTCCATAAGTTTTAGACACTTGTTTTTCTGGACATCCTCTCTGGATGCAGCCCCTCCAAGCTCTTGTTTTTGTGACTGAGATTTAAGAGCAGGTCACTGTTCAGCACAAAAGGTTCAAATAAGCTGAACCAGTGACTTAAAATCCCATCTTGGTCCTGAACATTTAAGCCATAGCAAGGGAGGAAAAGCTGGTGCCTTCCCACAGGATAAGAAGCCAAAGTGCTGCACCCTCATATAGCATTATATATAATTCTGGGCATGTTTCTTATTTGAATACAATCCCTTCGCTGCCCATGGATATACACACTAAAGGACTGCTCTTTAACAAATCTGAACTCTACAATACATAAGGATCAAGCCATAAAGTATAAATCAAAACCTTTTTTTTTTTTTTTAAATTATGTGAAATCCTGTACTTATTGAACCTGACTTAGCCACCCACAAAAGATGTTTCACATTCTGTATTCTGAACTGCCTGCCCAGTGACCTCCAGGAGGGGAGATTTCACAGCAGCAATCCAATTCAAAAGCGATGAAAGCTGGAATAAGACAGTGAAGGCAACAAGCAGAAGTTATAGCTCTATCTCTGAGAAGACAAACACTGCTTGTCAATGCCACCTAAGTGCTCAATATCACACATGGAACCCCCAGAAGCCCTGGATTGCAAACTGATTTGTGCCACTAAGTGCATGTCCACACAGCACAACACAGGGAGGAAGAGCTGCAGGGCCAGAAGACCCAGTGTGGCTACAGAAACTCTGCAGCTGCCTCAGTATAAAACTCTACCTGTACCCATCAGACCAACTGAGACGTAAAATACAGCTCAGGAACCTCACACAGCTTCTGATATTCAGGGTGTCTTATTCAATAGCAGCACAGGCACCTCCACAGGGCACTGCATTGTACTGATATAAAATAATAATAATAATCAGCTAATAAAGCTAGATACCACCTTTGCCACACTGTCTACTTACTTACTTTTAGCAGTTAGCTGAAACAGCCTGCCTAACATTCTGCTTTCTCTTGCTAGTTGTTTTTCTTCCAGTCATCTTAACATGACAAAGAAGTTCCAAAGGAGACTGCAATTTATTTAAAAAGCAAGTATTGCTGCCATTTCTCCCCTCTCTTGCCCTTCCTCCTCCTCCTTACTCCCTCTTCCTCACTCTGCTTTACAGAAAAAGCTTTTCATCAAATCATCTTATAATGAGAAATGTGAAAAATATACTAAGAGGTCCTGGGACTGTTCATATGAAACCACCTTTTTTAGCCTGTAATGGTCTATTTAGAAGTGTTATGCTTTACTGATGCACTTATCACTCGGCAAGTTTCAGCTGCTTATTATACCCTGTTGAAAATACTGACTCACTGAGCTGCTTAGCAATCAAATTTAGAGCTTGGCCTACCAGGTTCTTTCCTTTTTTTTTTTTCCTCTTTTAGAAGAAATTAATCAAAAGTTCTACACAATCCTTTCTTGTTGCATTAACTTAGGAAGTAATTTGAAACCCCTTGTTCTATAATTTGAATCTTCCTATAAATTAAAGTTATATCATTCTAGAGCACATAGTGCAAAAATAACAAACCACAAATGTTGTCCTAATCAGCAAGGAGGACAAATGTTCTTAGGAATTTGAGATCAAAAGCATATGTTGTACAAAGCATCTGACATTTCCAGAAATTGCTTATGCAGTGCACACCTTTGTGTATCTCTGTGGTATAATACCGAGTATGGGGAAATGCTTTATAAAAATGAAAATGCAATTGTCTGACCAATAAAAGGTAGTCCTGTATATAATCCCAGTAATAGATTTTTAAACCCTTACCACTGCTGCAATATTATGTATTCATAGTTATTATCTTGTCCACTTCCAAATCCTGAAAGGTTAGATTGTTTAAAGATTTGTTAGCTGTGAAATACTTAAAAAAGCAAAGTATTAAGCTCAGAGCTAATTGAAAAATAGCATTTTATCAGATTCTCCTTTGATATTATCTTGTAATGATTGTACTTAAGGTACTCACAATACTTCAATAAATAGAGAAATTAAAAATATAACATCTTTAGGGCTTTTCAGAGAATGTGGCTGTTAACAATTTATACTGTGCTTTTTTTTAACCATTATTTTCTTATATTTCCCACAATGCTTCACATCAGAAGCAAACAGAAACTGAATGATTACCCCAAAGTGTGCTAGATGAACTGGAAAAAGTCTATTCAAACAAAGCTCATTAGTTTTGATACCTCCAGGGCTATGACAAATTAAGCGGCTGGTGAATATGCTTGCAGACAAAAGGATGATGCAAAATCTAGGGCTTGTGCTAGGCACTGTGTCAATAAATTCTACTGGAAAAGGTAAAAATTACAATTGAAGCTAAAATGGAATTCCTTTAAGGAACATGTAGAAAATAGATCATCCCTTTTCTTAAATACATTTATGAATGACTGTGCTATAAATAATAAAGGGATTGCTTATTGGCTGCTTTGAATGTGCCTTTTGATGGGTCAGTCCTGACCTCTGAAAAATTTTACTCAGGAGCAAGTAAAATGCATGCAGAGAATTTAGGCAGACACTGAATTCCTTTGCCACACTGAATATTGATCTATACCACAACCACTGCAAGTTTGTACCGTGTGTTCCAACACCCGCTCCTGAACTGGGAGCAGCCACCATCAAGGCTAGAATTGTATCTTTGGAACTCAGCAGTGAAAACACACAAGTAGCTACAAAATCAACTGGTGGATCTGACCCTGCTCCATCAGAAAAGGTGCCTAAACCACACACAGGTGATCAGGTCAGAAGAGACAGAGAGAACAAATTCATTCCTCTCTCAAACGGTGACCCTCCTGTGTCATCCCCGAGCCATTCTGGTGCTTCTTGTGGGGTTTATGCTGTCCATGTCCCGAGGCCAAGTGAGGAATGTGAATGACAGCACTAACACCAGGATCCTGCAAAGGCACCACCAGCTTAATCCTGCTGCCTGGGGGCTCCCATTTGTGTTAACGAGAATGGGGCTGGAACTTTTCTAAATTACTATCAATTCCTAATATTTGCTCTTTAATCACTTTCTGGTGCAAACCTTGTTTCTCTCACATACTTCGTTACTTCCAGCCACAATTACTAAGCTACTGTGCCACAAAACTGTGCAGCCATTCACATACTTAATTTTGCCCATCACATGACATACCTGCTCTTTCACAGCCACAGAGTACTCGATCTAGATATTCAAGTTTTACCCACCTAAAATAATCAGGATCTGACCTATGACAGAACCCTTATTTTGATGTGTTGCAGTCAGCACTTCATTTGCTCAGATTAGTCTGTACCTTAAGATTGCTCCAGAATATGAGCTTGAAGCTGGATTCCCTTCATGCCAACAGGAATTTAAAGTCAATTCACACCCTAACTAAACCACATATCCACTGAAAGCAATTATTGCTTTTGAAATTCACCTTCCCTTCTGATAAAGCCTAATTTTGCAAGCTTTCAGAGAACATCACAAAACTCCCTTTCATATCTGATGGATAATCAAGAAGTATATTTGACCAAACAGGCCAATTTTTACCTCCACAAACTCAATGAGACCTGTTACCCCTTGGAAAGAAAAATAATTCCTCTATGCTTTTGTTGCCTATTGTATATACATCACAGATTTTGAAAATGTCTTTGAAAAAATCTTTTTAAAAGGCATTATCAAATTTTTAAATAAAAATTGTCTGAAAATAACACTGATTTTAATTCTAACCAGAAATATATCTTAAGACTAGCAAAATATACTTCTGTATTTGCTTTGTACTCACAGGTCTTGCAAAAATGCATCTATATTTCCATATTTAGGGTTAAATTCGTCAGTTTAAAAGATGGGACATTTCCCTAGGTAACAGTTTCCAAAAGAAAGAATAAGTCAATTAAAAAGTATTATACACCATTTATTCTGCCATAAACTAAAGATCATAACCTTACAGTTGTAAGGTTTTCTGTGTAAGAACAAGTTTCAGGTCCCAAGACAAACTCTTACCTGGGAATGCAGATTGCAGGGAAGGGTGAAAATCCATGTGTGTTTCTCAATAAACAAGGAGTAAGCTCTGTATATCTTAATTATTGGTTTCAAAATCATGTTTTTAAACAAAAGTTTTCTAGCTGGTACTAGTGGCAACAGAAAAGGATGAAGTGACATGCAGTGAGCCTGTTGATTTTGTGGGTTTCAGTAAAGAGGATACATCTCCTGAAATAACGGAGCCATAAGAATTGAGCTCTAACAGAGTCAGGCTGGCAGGAAGGACAATGCTGGCCTTCCAGACAAAAGCTGGATGCAAGAGAATTGCCCACAACTGTCTAGAATTGTCTACAACTGACTCCAAAAGTCTTGGGAAGCAATAATGTGTCATGACAACGTCAGCAGCAGCCTCCAGAACAGTCTCCAATCCTGTTTCCTATTTACTAAGAGGAGCAAATAAACGTTATTCTTTTCTGAGCATCATTCTCATTCCCCTTATTTGTGTGCAAGGTAATGAAGTACCTTTCTTCTAGATTCGGCAGAGAGTCATTCATTTTATGGGCAAGAAAAAGAATCCCTGTTGGTAAAACACCAGTCACAGGGAGCACAAAGCTCTCAGTCACAGGACAGGCAGGTGCTCCTCACCCAGCGGTTGGTTCTCTCTTTGTGCACTTTAGCTGAGGCTACAACACCTGACTGGCAACAGGATTTTAATCCAAATCCCTGATTTGGGGAAGAATCAAGCAAGGAGTGTTTTGAAACATGTAACACTATCTTGAACAGAGGAAAAAGTCTGCTTCATTCACTCATAAAAGTAAAAACATGATTTACCATTTTCTCTACCCCCATTTTTAGAATTTTTTTTCACTCAAAAAATACCTTTGATAGTTCTAGCACATAGTTATGTTGTCAAGGGCTGGCCTATTCAAATCTGTATTCAATTAAGTATAGTAAAATAATTCTCCCAGTCCAAAAAACCCCATCAAGCTCAAGATGTCTCTTGCCCACCTTGTCTTGGCTGACTACTAGCCCCAGTAGATAAATTACACTTCCTCCTCCATACACAATGTAAATAAACTCAGTTGTTAACCTCGACAGCTTCCAGATCACAAAAGTCAGGAAGTTTAATGACTGTAGATTCTGCAGTGTCTCACCCAGGAAACTGCATTGTAATAGTTTCTCCCTATTTTGAAAGCATAAAAAGAGCTGACTTACTGAGATTTAAACCTATAGTTTTACTTTTAGTTCAAATATATAGAAGAGAGTTATGTCAAGGAACTATTAAGAAAGATATCCGAGGACTCAGGAATTCTGAGACATCATCTGTCTCTCCAAATTACTCTTTTGGTTATCCACATTCTACTGAGTTGAGCTACCATTTTTGTATCTACTGTGCAATTCCTTTCTTGTCGTATTTCATTCTTCAAAACTCTATTGTCAGCCACTTCATTATCTTCATTAAAATCACTGTCAAGAGTGAAAAGCATGAAAGGTTTCCACTAACATCTTCCTAAACCAAGCCCTTTTGTGCTCTGTAGGCTGTAGTGATCTCACACACCGTATCCAGGCTCAAGCAGTGAAATATCAAGAACATAATTCTTGCAAATTTTTGAGTATCATAAAGTCTTACTGTGCATATCATGCAGACTGTTATGATGTTACTTCTGTCTTTTGATATGGCAATCAACAAACGTTTATATCCACGTGTATAAAAGACATGAATAAAAGATGAAAGACAAATACAACTACACAGATATAACAGTAGATCTGATACATATAAGCATTTAGGGTATAAAGTATATTTTTTTCTATATCTTTCTGCCTGGTTCATGCAATCAAAGACAAAATCCAGTTGAAGGAGTGACTTCATCAATTTTCCCAAAGACATATTTATCATCAGAACTAAATTAAAGTAGGTCCCTTTTTTAATCTCAAGGTGATTTATGGCAATATTTCGTGTTCCTAATCAAAAAGCACTCTCAAACTTTTGGGGAGACAAGACCTTTTCATTGGAAAGGTAACACTGCTGCCACAAGCAAAGTTGTACAAGGACATCAGAATCAGAAGGTTCTCCTGTGCCTCCAGCCCCGCCCTCCCCCTTCCAGTTCAGCTTTGTGCAGTGCAGACCAGTGAAGCTGCAAGGCGGCTGTAGAGCAAGACATCCACACACACAGAAACAGCTCTGCAAACCTTCACAAAATAAAGGGTGAGGAGCAGACCGGGGGCTGGAGAGCGAGAGACAAGAACAGAACAAGAACCCTGTTAGGAAGTACAAGACTTGACTCCAAAGAATAACAAGCTGACTCTTCAGCAGTGTTATGTGCCCCTCTATTTTCAATCTGCCCTGGGAGTTCCTCAAAAGCCCACGTTATTCACTTCAAAAATGCACATGAAAGTAACAGATAGACCAGAGCCTGCTGGAAAGGCATCTCAGGGTTTCCTGAACTAGGAACAAAACCCAGCAGCACCACATCATCCAACAATTCTAACTAAAGAAAGTTAAATATATAAATTAAATAATTTTTAATCTATTTGGGTAACTGTGAAATAAAGACCCCTTTTTCTCAAAGGAACATTATATGTAAAAACTCCAAAAAAAATGTAATTTAAGGGATGCTATTTTCTAATGAAGAATGAATTTTATATGCCACATACAGCAAAGAAAAACATCATAAAAGTGAGGTTTATTGCTACAGCTACCAAGGCTCTTCCTGAATAAACCAGTAAAATGTACGAATCTCAGGAAAAAAGAAAAAAAAAAAAAAAAGAAAAGAAGAAACCCCACATGTCTGAGTATAGAACAAAGCCATGATTTTTAGATGGAAAAACAACCAAAGAAAAGCAACCAAACAAAACCCAGAATTATGAGATATCCATTTGTTACACTCTCATGCCAGACAAATCTGTCTTCAGACAGATTCCTGCACAATCTTAGTTGCTGAACGAAGATAAAATGGCATGAAAACTCCTCCTACAGGCATCACAACCAAAGTTCACCTTCACATTGATGACATTTTTTGTTCTGTTTTTTTCAAAACCATATAAAGATAATGTCATCTATTCTGATACTGCCAATTCAAAACAGGACTTGCTGGAGAATTGCAGAGTAGAGACCTGCCAGATAACACTGATACTGGTGATTTTTCTCACAGAAATTCTTCACATGAATAAAGATTATTTTTCTTAAATGGAGACTAGGCATAAATATTGGAAGAGTTGTGAGAGGATAAAATAAAATAAACTCTTACATTTCTCTCATAGAAAGAACCATTTTGTCATGTTCTTCATTTTCACTCTTTGCCCTTCATGAAAAGTCAGCAGAAATCTTAAGAAGTCCAGTGGATTTTGGCCTCTGATAGTCATAAACGTCAGGTGAAAGCTGTGACTCGCAGGTTGAAAAAATACCTGAAGTTACTCTACTTTTGACTATTCAGATTCAAAATGTTGATTTTAAATAAACAACAATATTCTCTAGGTACATACTTTTAGACCCTGTGTGTTGCAATACTGATATGTAACATGAGTATCTTCAAACTTCCATGATATCCTTCATTTCATTTCCCCTCTTCACCTCCCACAGCCCCCTACAGCACCTTGCCCTGGTTATCCATGATTCCTACACCTTTAGGAAACCTGGTTACACACCTGGGTAGGGACAATGGGGAGACAGACAATACTGTTCAAGCTCCTTAAGCAAGGATTTTTTTGTGTGTCTAACATAATGGGTCCTGGTCTACGAGCAGAGGCCTCAGGCACAGTAAAAACAATCACATGAACAGACCCTTAAACAACACAAGGATGGAAATTAGCATTCTTGTTTAAAAAAAGTTTACATTCTAATCAACAGCTTTAAAATGCAACTGCCGTTCCAAAAATCAAGGTCTCCAAGTAACCTGCAAACACAGGGTTATGATCTGACTTAAGGGGCTGTGTAAAGAAAATAAACTAGAAAGGAAAAATTACACTGGCACAAGTCAGTGACATTTATCACTGCATGTTTCATTCAGTGACTCAGGTATTTTTTTTTCACTGGTCTCTTTAGGAAATACGGTACTTGATGTTATTATTTCCAGTCCTTTTTACTACAATTTCATTTAAAAAGCTGCTTCTCAGCGACTTATTCAAACTTTCTCACTCACTACAATGATTATGGCCACAGATAATCTACTGAGACAAGTTGGAAGAATTTTTAAACAACCTCTTGGCTCCTAAGAGCCCTTTGGCCACCTCAAAGCCACCTTATAATTTGCAGTGTCTTTTTTATTTCAGTTGACTGCTTATACTTGTAACTATGTAAAACACTACCTCTGTTTAGTATTACACTGCTATGGTAACCTTAAGAAAGGGCATTACAAAAGAGCACCACATCTTTAGTAACAAAGCCTTACAGCTCATTTTATGGCATGTCTAGACCTCAGAATTTCTCAACGACCCTTTCTTAAAGGGAAAAAGGGAAACAGATGTAACCATATGATTACATTATTAGCTGCTATTGAAGCCTTTTGGATGGTACATCCCAAAGATATTAACAGATTCTGAAGATTGACAAATTGCTATTTTAAGTCCAACTGTTGACACATGTGCACCTGATTTCTGTTTTGACATTTTACTTATATTAGCCTGTTGGTCTACACTATAATCATTGCTACTATGCAGATTCTGGCTCAAATTATATATATTTGACTACAAGAACAAAGTTTCGAGCCCTGGTACATTTGGAAGCATACCTTAATAAAAACATCAAATGCATACATTTTAAAAAGAAGGCTGAGTGGAAATGCTCCCACAAACGTGGCTTTTATCAAATTAATAGCATGAGATTCAAAGCAGGACATAAGTTTCTATGTGAAGGTTTTTAGCAAGGATGGGACTCCTGGCATTAAAATTCTAGTCTAGAGGGGAAATAAGGCAAATTCATATGCCATTAGAGCAATCTAAAGCTCTTTTTGTACTCTACAAAACTCACAATCTTTGTGACCCACCTCAGAAAGGGGAAGGTAACCCAGGCTTTTATTAATAAATCCCTTGGGGTGGATTAAGGTGAAAGGACACTGAATAATCTGTGTTTGTAAACATACATATGTAGGGTTTATTTTAGAAAAATTCGATTTCAAAGATAAACAGGTATGATGCCGGTTTGGGTGTTATCATTCTATAGCAATTCAGCAATAATAAAGATAAACCTATTAGAGCATGGCAATATTAGAGCATCTGTAGCAACACGGCATTGTAAAAGCACAGCACCTACAGTGATAAAGCGTTATTAAAGCATCTACAGCAACATGGCACAAAGGTAACCTTTGAGAAAATGCGTAAGGGAGAGAAAGGAAAGGCGAGATAAGGGTAAGGGAAAGAAAGAATAAGTGTGGAAAAATGTATATAGCCACCACGCAGTGTGTCCCGCGATGGAACTCGGTAGTCGGAGAAGCGATGGTGTTGATCCGTGGGGGTGGGAGAGGGGGAAGCCCGCACACTCAAAGAAGTTATGAGTTATTACTTACCTCCGGCTCAGCTGGGAACGCCTTGTACCTGCCTGGGGCGGAGAGTTTTACACTGGAGAGTCCCGGGCCGTGCCACGACCCTCCGACAGCTCCTCAGGCTGCTGCAGCTGCCGACTGAGCATCGCTCACGGTCCATCCTGGCCCAGCACCTGAGATGTGCAGCCCAGGCTGGATGGCGGAGTTCCTGTGAAGGGAGGACTTTGGCATGATAAAAGGGATTTCCTCGCCTTTCAGGACTTGCCTCTTCTCAGCCTCTGCCCTTCTTCAGGCAGGCATCTGCACCCTCTTATCTGACCCTTCAGCAGTATTAGGGGGGAAGGGAGGGCTTTGCTGGGTGAGGAGCTGCCTCTTTTCAGTTTGCTAAAGTCCTTTGGTGGTCCTAGAACGTGTAAATCGTTAACTGTTTCAGTCTCTGACAATTTAAATTAAACATGCACACAGAGTCCTATACTTTCCTATAAATTGTCAATACTTGAAGCTTCCTACTTCTGGAATATAAGATTTCTTGGTAATTGCATTGGGTATTATCAAGGACTTGACAGTTTCAGAGACCACCAAGGGAGTTTTAGTTCAAGTTCTGTTTAGGTTGTTTGGTTGGGGTATTTTTAATGTCTATGCTGCAAGGAATTAAATTCAGAAGAGACACAATCCTCTTTCCATTCTGTTAATATTGCCCACATTATGTTAATACAAGATTATTCTGACTGAATTTTTTTCTTTCCCCTCCACTGAGTCCAAGCTATGTTTAAATACCTCATGATGGAACTTCTGTCACAAGTTACACAAGTTGCACATCTTTCTCTCGAAGCTCTCTTTTAACATCTCAGCAATGCTCTGTACTGGAGCATCAGCCTCGAGCAGCTTTAAGCTGAGAAACACAACCAAGGAAGCAAATTGTCACAGTCGGTGACAATGACAGTACAACAATGTTTTTCTGCATCATGTATCATGCACAAAGAGTTTTCAAAATCTGTCTACTACTGCTACAAGTTCACCTCCTTTCTCCTCAGCAATGCAGTTGGAAATGCTACATTTAAAACTATAGAAGCCTTTCCTCTACTTAAAAAAAATCCAGAATTAGTAATATGGCACACTGTGCAGTATTTGCACATTCTGAATCCAAGGGAGAAGTCCTTGCCTTGGTGCTGTACTTGATCTATTGGCATGCCCAGGACCCAACTGAGTTGATCCTATTTGCTTTTGTAGAGAAAGGGAAGGAACAGTAATAGTAGTAGTAATAATAATTAAGATTCAAGCAATCAAATGAAGGATGCTACATTTAATGAAATTTCCCTTCATCCAAATTAAAGTTCCTGCATTAACTCCTTGCACAAAAGAAGTTATCTGCTTCAGGTCAGCATATACTTATTTATATAATCTATTAATGTATACTTTTAAACCTGAAACCATTTTCAGTGCAAATATTATAGAAAATACAATTCTTCAGTTCAATGATTTTGATGTTTATTCTCTTGCTTAAATAGCCATGACTTTCAGTCCACTCTTTTATATACATATGTATTATAAATACAGAAGAATAAATGTAGTACAGTCATCCAAAATTTTACCTAATGGCAAATGTAACAAAGTTTAGGTATGTTTGATTTATTCTCCCACAAAAGAAGTTCAGAAATATACATTCCAAGATATATGCAAAAAATTTAATCGGATTTCTATTAATGAGTTATAGAAATTGAACATTATTTATTTATGCAGAAATGTCAAAAATGTTAAAAACCCCACAGTTTGGAGTTTGTTTGTAATTTTTAAATCTTTTGGAATTATCCTCTTACTAGGTAAGCTGCTGGGACAGCTTACTGGTCTCAAAGGAGTCTTTACTTCTATAAATGGCAACTAAAACTAGAATGGTATCACTGTAGACTTCTATGTAGACATCCACTCTATAAAATTTACTCTATGAGTATTTCAGCTATAATGCCTAATATAAACTGCCCATATTCACTCAGACTACTTAAACTAGTGCAAAATAGAAAATTACACTCTTTGACCCCAAAATGTCAGAAAATTCAAAATTTAACAATTTTGCATACAGGTCTCTAGCACCTAAGCATAATCTTTTAATGAAAATATAATACAGGTGTATTTCTTCCACAACAATCCAAATTACTTCTAATAATGTATTCTTTTCACTTATATAAAAGGATGTCATTTTAAATATAAGGCAGATTTTTCTCTGATATTTCTATTCAGCTTTAGTTCTTCTAAATTCTGTAAAAACTGTAACCTATGTCAAATAAGAATGAACTTATACTCCTCTCTGATCTAAATCAGTATATATCATTGTCTGTTGGTAATAACATTCAGTTCTTACATCTAAAATGTATAAAAGAAGCTCTACTTAGCATCAGCTGCTGTGACTTTAGCTGCAAGTTTCATATCTTCTTCTTAAGTGTCACCAGAAGAAAAAGAAAGTAAAAAATCTCAGAGTTAGAGCTCCAGTTCAAAGTGTGCAATTTTTCCCAAAGCTATGTTTAGGTGCTTTACTGAATCCCAGCCTATAAGTTTATTTGCAAGAGGCAGTTAAAGAAAGTTTGAGAAATTTTACTGGAATTCCTATGGCATGCATTTTTAGACCCATGTGCCTAAAATTAGTCTCTAAATCAATAATTAGACATCAAAACAGAGCTGTAAAATCTTCAACTGTTTAGGATACATTCAAACCGTACATTACAGCCTCAGAGGTACTTAAGCTTTAGTTAAGCTTGCATTTAAATTATTGAAGTGTCAAGCTGGAGCCCTTGCTGGTTGCCCTCAGGTTTTTAAACGCATTATGCCAGGAAAGCTTAAGGCAGCACACCCCAACAATTCCATACGAATGGGCAAGTGCAAGGTGGATCTCACAGTGCACTCCCTTCAGAGTTTACCACCTTCTGAATTTCATGTTACATCCATTTGTGCCTGGGAAACGTAATTTTTTTCTAATCTCACCAATACTCGCCTCCTCGCAACTTGCCAGATGAAGGAAAGCACAAAGCACTCAAGCAACAAAAAGCCCCACAAACTCTCTGAAGAGTTTGATGTGAAGTGTTAACAGCCGCTAAAATTCAGCAGTAATGGAGCTACCTCTGGCTATCCAAACAACAAAGAATTCCCTGATTGCAGTGACCGATTGGTAGTAGCAAAAGAGGAGTTTTCAATAATCATTAAAAAGACATGTAATGTGATGCTAAAATTACCCTCCTCCTCCTCTACTACTGGGCGTGTAAATAGGGCTCTTTTTAATTCAGTGGGTACTCTATTAACAGAGCAATTAGCTGAAGCTGCCAGAGCAGCAGGTGTGGCAAACCACCAGGTACTTTGTAATCCTACACGGATGGCATTAATCATTAGCAGTAACCACCGTGTTTTGCCATATAGCTCTGACTTCTCTGATCTAGAGACTAGATCTAAAAATACTACTTGAGATATAAATGATAGAATTAATCTAATTTAAGTTTTAGTTATTTTAGCATGCAAGATCCAAGTCTCAGTTAATTAGACCTCCATACTAGTCAATGGAGAGCAGTGGGTGTCAGGGAAAGAGTCACCTGCTCAGAAATTTTCCTATAGGGAAGGCTCCTGTCTTTCCTCCTGTAACTGTTACTGGGAAGTAAAGACTCAATACAAACGGAAATAATCTAAGTATCTATATTCTATTCTAGTTTTGAGTTATAAACCAAGCTACACTTTATTATTAAAATACTATACTTTTATTAATGCTACTTTATCAGTGCTCACCCTAATAGGTTCTGAACTCAACCCTAGTGTGATAAATTCTCATTACTCTATGTTTACACCATTATATGGCCCACTATGCCTACAGAATGGAATAACTCACAGCCCTTCCAGATACCACTCAGGCATTATTTACCTTATTTTTTCACAGTTCAGGTGGAATATTTGCATAGTTTGCATTATACGCTGTGTATTTTACCCAAAGACACATTGTGCACAGTCATTAAGTGAAATGCCACAAATGCTAATATCCAGACTACAATATATAGGGAGAAGAAAACATGCTAAACTAAAGGAAAAAATATTCCAGGCTGTGAAGTGTAACAAAAAAGGCCCATGATGACAGTTTCATCTGAAAATAGCAGACTGAGACATATTAAAATTGGTTTATTGTCTCCCTAATGAGGCAATGTATGTAAAGCCCCAAATACTCTATAATCAAAGTTACCAGCTAGTGTAAGCTTTGAAAAACGAGAAGCAAATCTATAGCTGATAATTAACAACTTCCTTCATTGTTGACTACACAGGAAAGAGAAGGGTGTTTTTACTGCCGTTTTACAGCTTCAGTGCTCGATGCTGCCTCTGCCGTGTGGGCTGAACCCAAGCTCAGAACACAGGAACCGCTTCATTTTATCCCCAAACCTCTTGTGAGCTGCAGTCAGGAAGGGCTACTTTTTGTACACTAAAATGCTGACGTCATTTCTTTAGACAGACTGAGTTAGAATAACCTGTGTAGTTATAACAGATCATAAGTTTTCAAGGTTATCTGTAGAGTCATGAAGGTTTTTTTCTTATTGGTGTCTGTTTTCCCAGGCTAAGTGTAACTCCTACCACTGAAAACATACCCTTAAAGACGGCTCATCAGACCCTAAATATCAACAACAAAACCCAAACAAACAGAAGAACCCCACATCACCACTGGGAGGTTACCATTGTAACCTACCAATATAATCTATTCCATAACAAGAGAGGGAATCAGCTAAACATCTTCACTACCTCTAACTCTTCCAAATTCCAAGTAGAGGTGTAGAGCTGTATTTTTCTGACCACACAGGACGAAATGAAAGTAAAGATGGCTTTTTCAACAAAGCCTGCTGCCTGTACAAGCTACAGTAATCAGAAAGCAGCAGTATGTAATAAGATGGCCCAGTGAACAGATACCATTTGCAGAGATACTTTATCAGAACCCCCCTGCTTCCCACTGAAAGAAAATAGAGCACAACCACTTCTACCCCAGTCTCCTCCCAAACTGCTACATCCAATCCATCCCATTATTCAAATCACCTACAAAGCTGTGAGTTTCATCAATGTCCTCTTTGAATGTTTTCACAGCCTTCAAATAGTACAAACCTACAAATTTAACCAGAACATGGGAAACAGGATGTGAGCCACTGATTAAATTAACCTCAGGGATTTTTTTTCCTCACCTAAAATCCAACTATTTTTTTCATAAATCCAGAATTATCTCTGCCTGTATATTCCCAGCGACATGTGTTCAATACTCTGAGGGGTTTTATGCTTTGCCTTAAAACACCTCACATTTAAACTAGGTTTTCAAAAGTAGCTACATGCAAATCAAAATACTACTTACTCATTTGCCCAGAGCAATAATTACTTTTTATAAACTTGTCAAATACCCTTTGTTTCTTAATCAATCTTCAGAGCCTGTGGCAGACAAGCAGGTTTTGTAACTTCAGAAAGTCAAATTTCGCAACAAATCTGCAATGCTGATATTAAGAAATATTCATTGAGCATTTCAAGGCTCCAATGAAAGCTCAAAAGGACTACTAATAGATAATGCAGAAAACTTTTATCTATATCCACCAAATCCAAACTTGAAAAACATCGGGTAAACCACAAAATTTTTTAATATCTACAGGTGATATCCCATCTATTCCTGATGAGAAATAATAAACTAAATTCCAAGACAAAAGCTTATCCTTGAGAATTATCTGTGTTTAATGAAGAAGTAATGGCATTCCTATGCTTCTGGCACTATAACCTATACAATTTTAAGTTTTGGAAAGTACGAACTATAAAAAAAGTAAGCCATATTCAAAAAGAATCTACGCCTCTCAGTATATATATATACATACATAAACACACACATATATATATATTCAGTGCACTCATATGATAGCATTTGATAATATTTTACTCAAATCACAAGGTAGGCATCACTTAAGAGACGAAAAGATGGCTTGAATCTGGCCACCCTCTAGTATTAAAATATATATTGCCTCCCATACTGTAAAACTGTGAGAACAGTGGCTGTTCATCCAGAGTTATGACCCAATGATACCACACTTAAAAGCTCTGCCATCAGAGATCCTTAGATATTTGCATATTCTGGACACCATCTAAATGGAAATATTACCTTGTGGGTCTCCTTATCTGCACTCCTGCAAACACAGCTCCCTCATATTCATAATCCTGACTCATATCCATCACCATTTGGGAACAAGTGTGTGTCTTTCCAGGGCTTCATAATTCCATCTGTCCTGCCTGAGATTTCCTGGAGTACAGATAAATTCCACTGAGTAACACTGCAATATGTGGAATGTATACATTTAGAGCAGCATATGGAAAAGCAATATTTAAAAGTACATCTCATATATTAAAAATATACATGTGACTTAGAAACCAAAAAAAAAAAATAAACTGAGAAGGAGGGAAACATCACCATTAGACTACAAAAATCTATAGCAAAAGTTTAGGATTCAGATATAGACTCAGCTGAGTAGAATATGCTGCGACATTTTATTCCTTCAAGACTATGTTTAAAGTACAAGAGGCCATCTGTACACGAAATTACGTATGGGATACATTCAGAAAACAAACAAAACGCCCCATCCACTACATGCCCTCCAGCTGGTCACTGGTTCTTTTCCACACAAGGTATACAGCCCTGGCTGGCAGCTCAGTGTCCCCAGTGTGGTGTCAGGCAGCTGATGCACAATCAGCTAAACAGCCTGAACCTTTTCTTTACAGTTTCCTGTGCTCTCCTGCTGCCTGAACAAATCTAGCACTTGATCCTTGGTGTGGGCAAACAGCTCCACAGCACAGTCCATTACTGGTTATTCTGTGATGTTTGCAGAGCTGCCCTTATGACCTGCACTTCAAATCATCCTTAGTTAATATTTGTCCTCTGTAAATGAACTTAGTTTTGCACACCCATCCTACCTATAGGATCACAGAATCGTTAAGGTTGGAAAAGACCTCAAAGATCAAGTCCACCCTGTGCCAAATCCCCACCCTGTCCCCAAGCCCACAGCACTGAGTGCCACGTCCAGGCCTTTCTTGGACACCTCCAGGGATGGGGACTCCACCACCTCTCTGGGCAGCCCCTTCCAAGGCCTGGCCACCCTTTCCAGCAAGAAATTCCTCCTGATGTCCCACCTGAGCCTCCCCTGGCACAGCTTGAGGTTGTTTCCTCTCATCCTGTCCCTGTTCCCAGGTAGCAGAGCCCGACCCCCCCCGGCTCCCCCCTCCTGTCAGGGATTGCAGAGCCAGAAGGTCCCCCCTGAGCCTCCTTTTCTCCAGGCTGAGCCCCCCCAGCTCCCTCAGCTGCTCCTCACAGCACTGACTCTCCAGACCCTTCCCCAGAACTCTTGCATTTCCCTGGAGATGCTCTGACCCCTCAATGTCTTTTTTGCCCAGAACCAGACACAGGACTTGAGGCACCTCAGCAGTGCCAAGTATTTTTTGACAGAAAACATAAATAAGTCCTTTACATTGTGCAGTTTAAGTGTCTTTTCTTATTTTTTTTTCTATCAACATACAATTTTCCAGTTACCACATGAACAATGCATCTGACTGATTGCAGAGTCCGTGGAAATACTGAAGAGGACTCTCTCTCAACCTGTTTCAAATAAAGTACAACTTGTTTATGGCTTTAAAAAAAAAAAAAAAAAAACAAAAAAAACAAAAACCACAAACTATTTCTGGTTTTAAAAAACCAAATACTTCTCAGTCATATTTTTGTCCTCGATTTTCTAAGCAGTATGATGAGAAAGCCTGATCAATAAACATTCTCTGACAAGAACCTGTAAAGCTTTTTCTAAATTCATACCTGTTATAGTCAAAAGACCAGATATATTTTTAAAATAGAGTAGAAATTTATTAAAAGCAAATAAGCAAATCCACGCTCTGGGAGACCGCAGGAAACTCCTGTTCCACCAACGATCTGCCCGGAGTCAAGCTCACACTCCACTTTTTATACCCCCTTTATCTCCACCCCTTAAGTCTTGTTTGGTTTCTTTTCTTTTCACGGGCTCCTCTTGCCACCTGAGCCCAGCCAGTGTTTTGGTTAGACCACAGTCCTCAGTGTCTGCTGTCTGGAAATTTTCAGAGGGCTAAGTCCTCTTGTTTGGCTCCCTGCCCTTTACCCATAGACCCATAGCAGCCACAACACTGGTTTCTCCCGTCTATGACCTTCCAGTCCACAACCCGAACAAAGTCTTTACCAGACTTACTGCAACTTATTTTGTTAAACTCAACCATTTATTTAATTAAATATAATTTGAATAGCAAATTATCCACCTTTGCTTTTATTAACTATTACAATACCCCGTTGTCATGGACTCACATCTCTCAAAGAACATATTCATTCATAGACAGCAGGGAAAAGAAATGTTTAGGAAAAAAAAAATGAAGCTAAAACCCACAAAAACATCTCCACCCCAATTTTTATATTAGAAATCAATTCGTAGGCACTATTGCAATGAATTTGCAATATCTGAAATACAGCAACATCAGATTCCAGGTAAATGACCTAAGTTACATTTCGTCTACTCTGTTTCGATGTCACAAAAAATTAAAACTTCATACAAACTGCACGTGTCATTTATTCAACTTCATGTTATTTTTAAGTAACTAATTTCTTTCTGCTGTTGTGTTTTTTGCAGTGATCCAGTCAGAGTTAACATTCCAGGTAGCACTGCCTCCAAAGCTATATAAACCTTTACTAGCACAAAGAAATTGCAAAGCAGGAAAAAGTTTAAATTATTGCAGAAATAAACCTAGAATATAAATGGTGCTATAAAACCCTACTTGTTTCAGCACTTTTTTTTTGTACTGCACTGTCACTATCATGTGGCAATCACAAGAAATCTATTCTTCAAGAAACCAGCTCTTAGCCACTGCTCAAGAGCTAAAAATGTCTTTTTTTTTTTTCCAGATGGCCTAATGATAATGGCTTTTCACAGATCAGCTGCAAAAGTTGGTTGTTTTGTTCTCACTTCAGTGAAGTAAAATTCCAGAAATGCCACAGTCAAGTTAATCTCAAGGAAAACAGATATAATAAATACAGAATTAGGGGACTTGTCCAAACTGCAACATGAGTAGAAATCCTTTATTCACTTCTGCAGCTACTAAACCTCATGCTGTGAGGTCTTGTAGAGCTACATCTTCAGCCTAAGTCAGGAGCTCTGAGGACCAGGACCAAGCCTAGACACGCACACAAAACCCCCCACTGGCAGCAGCATTTTTGTTAACTGACCATAAGGTCGGCATTTTCCCTGAATCCGACTTCTGCCCTGCAAAGAAGGGCAGAGGAAGAGGAGAACCATAGGTTTAATTACAGCTCAGTAATTCTGATACCAGTCTCTGACATTTCCAATTTGAGCAGTGAAGGTATTTGCCTACAAAACATCGGTCACAGACAGCAACTATGGGAGTTAAAGCCAGGAAAGGCCTGAGCTCTGTGGTGCTCTCAAGTCATTTTGCTCTCCCTCAGCAGAGATTCCCAATCTGCGCCTTTAGACCCAGCTGCATTCTGGTAACCATTCCTCAAAATAGGATAATAGACCTAAAAAGGGCACTGGAGACGAGAAAACAGGATAATCACAAGTATAAAAGCATATGTCATAAATTGCCAGCTTCCAAAAACAGGCAGCACAGATTTGGGGAAATATAACCATACTTTTGCTCTGCTACTTCCACTCCTAACCTGTAAATCCTTCACTGGCCAATGTCACAGAAAGGACAGTGTCCTAGAAGGCTTTTGGTCTGCTGTGGAATAGTCGTTCTTATGATCATAAATCCGGAGGCATGAGGGAGCACTGGAGAACTGATTCCCACTTCAGGAGACTTAACCTGGCCACACACCAAAATTAGCAAACTGAGGTCACTGGTTTACATCTGAAGTCTCACACTAAGGATATAAGCTTTTAAAATACCCTCAGAGAAGGTTACATATTTTGATGGGTATTTTTAGACTCACACCTCTCTATAACAAATTAGGAATTAAAGAAACACCAAAGCAAAAATACAACATCTCAGAGAACCTTTGACTTCAACAGAAACACCATCAGTTCTTCCTATTAGCACTTGGATGAAAAACCTCGTTCAGTGACTCTATAATAACTACATCTAGATAAAAACTAAGTGAATTTTTTAAACAGGAGTAACTCCTACAGCAATAAGGAGAACTCCTCAGTATATCAGAGGTTTAATGCATTTGAAACACAAAACTAAAAATCCATTTCATAAGCAAAAGATTTCGTATGTTCCAGAAAGCTTGAAGAAAACAATACACGCCTTATTTTCAGTTTAAAGTTTTCACTATATGTAACAAAATATTTTTACTTAATTTTCATTTGATAAATCATGACAGTTATCATAAAAAAATTATATTTTTACCTGACTTAAAACACACTTATAGCTCAATACTTCAAATCAGACATAGTGAAGTTATTTAAACCCAGTACAGAATGCTTAAAAGTAATAATAGTGAAAATAACGGCTCAGAAGATTTTAAAAAAATTAGAAATTAAAAAACGCCACAGCTTGCCATTCTTAGTAATTTCTTCTTTTTA
Source organism: Pyrocephalus nanus (assembly GCA_038380795.1). Lineage (NCBI taxonomy): Eukaryota > Metazoa > Chordata > Aves > Passeriformes > Tyrannidae > Pyrocephalus > Pyrocephalus nanus. The sequence continues at coordinate 5,042,907 of CM076273.1, read as the reverse complement.
TATAGTGATGCTTTTTGGAAAAAACAAAAAGCTTTTTGCTTTACAAAAAGAATCTAATAGAAATAGCCACAGCCAAATACAAATTTTAATATTTTTTAAAATACTGTCCCTAAAGTGTTTAATGATAATCAATCCTATTCCCACAAAATTTAAAAAAAAGTAACATGTTTTTTTTCCTATCCAACCTGTTCATGTATGTGTATGTTTGCTTAAGGATGAAATTCTGATGAAATCGTATCACTTGTTTCTTATAATTCCATCACTAAGCAGATTCTACGTGCCTGGTACTAAGCACAGTCACACATAGGAAAAAACAGAAGTAGAAATACATTTCAGCTGGGAAATTCCTTCCCTGAAAACCAGTGTCTTAAAACAAAAAAGTATATAAATAAAATTCATATCTGAATGTACTTGTAATACATCAGCATTTCCGATAACAAAACATAAAGGCAACATATTATACCAGAGCCTAATCAGTGACAGACTGAAGCAGTAAAAATTCCCTGGCAAAATGAAGAAAGCAAAAATGATGCTGGAAAATATCACAGCTCTGCAAAAGCAAAAGTCAGTTCAGAAGGACTTTGACCAAAGCAGCCTCTTCAGAACAAGAGAGTGCAGAAACATCTTCGCAGCCAACCTGTGCAGTCCATGGGGTTGCAGCAGCAGCTCTTTTCCAAAGACAAAGCAGAAGCATCATTTTTAAATTCAGTTTCTTCCTTGCAGCACATCACAAGTTGTCTGGTTTTGCTCTCTCCCCTCTCAGAAATGTTATTTTAACTTCTCATCATGAAAAGATATGATTCCAATGTTTATACTATGAGCTACATTTATCTTTAAGGGCAAGATGTTGAGTTTAGTTCTAGTGATGAAAAAAAGGCTTTAAAAAGGAAAACTCATCACAACTCATTATGTACTATAAAGGCCACAATTTAGGGATTCTGTAATTCCAGTGATGATCATTTTAAAGTAGATTTATAGCAGAAAATAGTTAGATACTTTTACTTCAGTTATAATTTTCCATTTTGTAATTTAACACTCCTTTAGTTTATATTTGCACATTAAAAATATAGCTTGAGAAGTCCATCATTAAATACTTTTAATAAGTGCAATAAATAAATTTTACAGTATGCATAAATCTAAGAACAAAACACAGCTTAAATTGTTAATCTTACACTTTTTCTCATTAATTGCAATACATAAACATATGTTTTATACAAAGATATTTGCTACAAAATAAGTATAATAAATACAGTTTACCACATGTATTAATCTTAATAGTTACAAGCTGTTAATCTTATATATTAGGTAATAATTTGCAATAAATAATTGTTTATTATCTTGATGTTTGCTTGTCTTGGGTTTTAGCAATATGCAATAAAGAAATGCAATTTTGAATAATTTGATTGTAAGACTGCTGGGAAAATACTGTAAGTTATAATTAGCTGAGGGAGGATTTTGTTCACTAGATGAACTATAGAGATATAGTTCAATAACAAAAACATGCATTATTGCTAACATAAATAATTTAAAAAGTTAACTTCGGTTTCAAGCAATAAGATTTTTAAAACTTAAATGCAAATAAAATTAGTAGAATATTTCACATTCTCTACTTTTTATCATTTTGTGTTCACTGAAAACAGCAGCAAAAAAACAAGAAGCGTTTCAGCCTCTCACAATTCTTTGTACATGAGCACAACCCAACATATACCTGTCTCCCACTGTCAATATTCATCTGTTCAAAAGCATTTCATAGTTCAGTATCAAACCATCTTCTGTCCAGTTCCAGTATAATGTGTTTTATCACATTTAATAACCTTAATATAAATTGTTTCTCGTACATAACGGGCGATAATTCATCATAAGTATTTGTTCATTATCTAAGTATTTTCCCACTTTGGAATGTGGCAACTTGCAATAAAGAAATGCAATTTTGAATAATTCAATTGTAAGACTGCTGGGGAAAAAGGGGTAAATTCTAATTAGCTGAGCGAGGATCCATTTGCCTCAGGAGGAGACTGGTGCTTGCCTTCAGTAACTTTAAAAGTTTGCTTTTGAGCGAGTAAATTTTCTCTCAAATTAGGCAAATAGATACAATAAAAGCATTTCAAATGCACCACTTCTACAAAAACAAAAGGACAAGCTACAAATAATAAATTAAATATAGGTCCAAAACCCCAGGGTGGGCATTAAAGATAGGAGATAGTGTTTATTTTTATGCAACAGGATTATTTTGTACACATTTTATTATTCCTTTTATTTTACTTATATATATCCTAATAGTGATAACAGAGAAGTGTAGTGTCTCTATATAGAATATACCAAAAAGTAAAGCTTTTTGTAAACTCTGAAATCTGGCTCTGCTTCCAATCTGTAAAGGACACAAGTGAAATACAGAGAAACTACATTAGAAATGCAAGCAGCACATTAGAAAAATAAAATCCATCAGTAGGTCACAGTACTTCATAATTTATTACCAAAGTTATTATACATACACCTACAGTTTCTCTGAAAACTATCTGCTGATAAACGTTGCTACATTTATCAGTATTTGCAAAGCAATGCCATTTACTGTTAAGAGAAGCCATGCATTTATGAGTTTTAGGACATGTGAATTCCAAGCACTGTAATACTGCAACACTTGTTGTCCCACCTATATTCACCTTGTATAGTTCTGTAAACAGATTACTTGTGTTTTGTTTAAACCTCATCTGAAAATTATCACTAAACCACCAGAATTTGCTGACATATAGGAGATAAGGAAAGATAAACTTCTCATTTAATGATCAGAATCTGGTGTGTATATATATTTACTTCAATCTGCAAAAAAGCAGAAACAAATAATTTACACCTTTCTAGAAAATTTAACTGAATCAAATGCTCAGGCATTGAACATTATAAACCAGTTTAATAAAACTGCCATTGTTAGCACCCTGTAAAACAGGGGTGAAGGGAGAATTTATTTGTAGATAGATTTACACACGTGTACTGATGTGGAAAGATTTTAAGCTAACACAATTCTGAAAAATGGTGCTGAAAATCAGAAAGTACTACCGGTTTAATCATCACAGAAGTTGAAACACATGATGAAAACAATTCAGTCACAGTTAAAAAAAAAAAAAAAGAAAAAAAAAATCACTCAGTTTAACCCTGACTCCCCTTGCCTTAGTCACATGAATAATCCCATCGATTTTAATGGGACTATGTGAATAAGTAAAGCATGGAAAGGAACAGGATGAACAGCGTCAGACCTATGACAGAATAAACTGAGAGACCCTTTGCATAATATCCAAGAAAGATTTCCACCTAGAACTCAGCGGGAATACGACTACTTCAGGTACTTAAATGAGAGCGTAACAGGAGAAGAAATCAGAAACCTGTGATCACTGAGAATAAAAAGAAAACATCCTTAAAACAAAAGTGGGGGGTTTGCATCAGATGAAAGGCATTTGTTAAACAAAGAGCCGAAGAAGTCTGCTATTCAAATGAAACACTGTACTACCAAAAAAAAAAAAAAAAAAAAAAGAAAAAAAACAAAAAAAAAAGAAAAAAAACCACAACCACAGCGAGACAAGCATTATTAGAGGCTTCGCAGCAGATGGAAAAGCTACTTTGTCGTAGCCTAAAGATGTAAAACGCAATACCAGTCCCCTAAGCGGCACCGGTACGAGCGCGGAAGATCGCGCAGGCAGATGAAGCACATAAATTTCCCCCATGAACAATTGTTTTCATTTCTCTCCCACGCCCGCGGCCGCGCCGGGCCAGGCGGGGGCGGCTCCGGCGGCGACACCCGCGGGGACCGCGCCGTGCGCGGGGCTCTGCCGCCACCCTCCGGCCGCCGCCGGTACTGCAGCGCCCGGCGCCGCCACGCCGGGAACGCCCCCGGGGCCGACCCAAAAACCTTCACCCCAACAGAGCAGAGCGACAAAACATCTCCCTGCAGGTGTTACTGTCCTAAATGTCCTCTCCACCCGCGTGTTCGCGCCGCTTCACAACCCCTGAAGCTGCCGCTGTCTCGGCGGCGGCTCCCGGCCACAAGCGCTGCTCCCCGCGAGCATCATCACGCAGCAGCGTCTCAAGCGTGGTGCTCTTAAAGCTCATAGGTAAAAATAATAGACTTATAAACTCAAAGATAAAAAAAAAAAAAGAAATCAAACTAGAGCAGATCAAGCTAGAATAGCTCTCTACGAACCTAAGCAGACAGCAGCTTGCTAACTTAATGCTCTTAAAACTAATAAGGAAAAGCAATCTTGTAAACTCCAAGGTAAGAAGAAAGAAACTTGAATAAAATAAAACAAAAAAATGTATATAAACTCCAAGGTAAAGTTCTTAAAATTAATAAATAAAAACTAATAACTTACTGAATAATTCACTTAAAACTAAGAAATAAAAATAATAAACTTACTGAAAAATTCTATATAATCCTTGTCCATTATTACTATTTAAATATAAATAGAAAATCCCCAGTGAGGTACATTAGCCAAATTTTAGATATAAGCTGAAATTTTTATTCCTCTAAGTAATTGCTTATTACTCAATAGTGTTGTTAACTATAGTGCCAGAGGTGGCATTGAAAAAAAAAAAAAAAAGCCATGTTTTTATATCAGATAAAAGGCATTTGTTAAATGAAGGTCAATGTCATCTTCTGGATAATAATTTCATGTTGTGAATCCAATGTTAATCATTGCACACTAACATATTTACTAGTGTGAAACTCTATGAACAGGATTTTTTTTAAAAAAAGTTACCCATTACGATGGCATTTATTAAAAAAAAAGGGAGGGAAATGCTGTGATAAATTAGAAATTGCACTGAGTGAAAAACAAAATATAAGCAGGAATTTTAGAAATCTGAACATGCCTCTTAAAATTGCTAGATGTTTTTAAAATTATTCATTCCTCTATTTACTTCTATGATAAAATACCTTAATAAATTCTCATCCATAGTACAGGTAGAAAAATAAAATAAACCCACACATATACAAAAAAAATAAGACATACACACCACTCCAACCCACACAAAACAAACAAGAAAAGAGATAAACACTTAAGACCTCAAAAATCATACAAGTCCGATGAAATTTTTTGAAGTAACTAAAAATATGTTCAAATCCTAAATATGATTTGTTTCTTTTCACACAACGTGTCACACAGCTCCTATTTACCTGTCTCTACAACTGCCTTAACCATCTCAGTTACTTGGGCAGGAGTTTACAGGGTCTTTATTTTCTAGCAAATAGCAGAGGAAAGAGAATAAAATAACTAATGGAACAAAACATTGTTAACAATACATTCGGGATTTGGGCGAAGAAGGAGCACCACCAAAGCCACTGAGGCAAATTTTGCTCACTCAGTGTAAACCCTAGGGCAGCAGTGGAGGAGAACGAGGCCGTTCTGCAGCACAGCTGGACACTGTGGGGAGGGAGCAGACCAGGAGTGCAGAACTCTTGCCAGAGAAATCCCAGGAAAGAAAGAAATCAGACCCAGCAGAAACATAGTTATTCCAAACAAAATGTACACCCTAGAAGTGGTCAAAGGCACAAGTGACAGTGCGGTACCTCGAGTAATTTACAGGACATGGATGTCTAATTCTCATTTCTGTTCTTAATAACAGCCCATTTACAGTTCCTTGTGAGTGATAGGCCAATGTATATATTTGTAGTTCATACAAAACACAGACTTCTCAGGTCTGAATAATTGTCCTGGAGTCAATAATAGGAACTTCTCTATGTCCCCAGAATAAACACATGAAGTTGATGCCTGATAGTAACAGGAACCTAAACAGAACACAGACACATATATAGTAACATTACTATGGTGTTTGGGTATCTCATTGCATCATATCTAGGTGCCTCCCAAATTTTGGCAGCTATGTCTAAAAAAAGAAAAAAAAACAACCAAAACCAACCAGATCATGTGTATTTCAGAGTTCCCAAACCTGCTTCTATACCACTCTTTTTCAAATTTCAATCTCACAGAATTCACTGGGTATTGCTGGCAAGGTAGCCAACAAAAGATGCAAGCTATCTCAAGCATTCAAAATTAAAATAAGAAAAACTAGAAGAGGAAAGACTAAACAGATCCTTGAAAAGTGAAAAAGAGCTCCTCAATTAAGGGTGATATTCCATGAAAAGTGAATAACAACACTTGAAAAAAATATGTACCACCAAAATCTCCCTTCCTATTACAAGAGTGAGTGCCTGTGTCCAAATTACTAATCCTTCTCGATTTGATGAATTTAAATAAACAAAATAGTTTCAAGAAAAGTTATCAGAGCTTTTCCTTGTTCACTTCATGGAGAAAGGATAAAAAGACCAAAATCACACTACAAGACTGAAGATTCGAGAGGTCTGTTCTAACACAGACATCCATTGGAGGCCATACTGGGATTTGGCCTCCCTCCCACCTTCCCTCCAGACATGCTGACTGTAGATGAGCTGCAGGATGGACTGCAGAGGAGGTGGAGAAGACAATTAATAGCAGTCTTTGAAGGACTACTCAGAAATGGGATTTTTTTACCATCCTCACAGCTCAGGATACACCCTGAGATACAGCCTGGTCAGGTGCTGAGCTACAGCAAACAGACTCCACGGGATTCCTTTGGATTGGTTCAGTTTTGTTCTGTTTCCAGAGCTAACAGCAAAAACCTTCACAAGGCTTTCATATAACAATGCTTAGAAACAAATTCTATATGTAGAAACCCCAAGAGCTCAGTTTTAGAAAAAAAAAATCTATTTTAGCTGAGAAGTAACTCATATCAGGTCTTATGTTACACTGAATAAAGTTGGTCCTTGGTCCCCAGTTTTCCTTTTGGAATGTACTTCATTATCTCCACTTCCTTCTCCTTCCAACTCCTTTCCAGCCACCACCTTCCCTTTCCTCCCTCCCCTTCACCACATTGCTTCTTGCCACTGCCTGATGCTCTCCTTGTCTTCCATCCTTTGTTCTCCTGACCCCTGCTGCTCCCTCCCTCTTCATCCAGCTGCCCAATTTGGCAGTGTCAGCACAGGGCCCAGCCTAATAAGCCCGAAAGAGCTTATTAATTTAGGCTCCATGCCATTCCTCCACACTACTGGTGTATCCCTGGTAGCTGGGAACCAAAGCATACAGTGAAGCTCAAAACTGGAATGTCAAACTCAAACATTTCAGAATTAAAAACTGAACTGGCAATTCCTAAGATATTGATTCTGCAGGCAGGCAAAATTTGAGTGCCAGTCTCTGTATTTCTCCAAGGCATCCGAAATAACAGTTCCTATTCCCCCAAATCATAGGAATTCAAATGCTTGATTATCCTACCCATGTTCAAGATGTTTCATCTTCACATTGTGTGGGTTTCACGTAGCTCAGTTCACCAACTCCCCAACTATTTCAGGTTTACCTACAAAAGGATTTCTGTATGTGTGAAAAGCATCACAATTTCACCGCACAGAAAAGGTTCCAGGGAAGCCTTGATTTGCACAAAAAAAGGATTTTTTTTGAAATAAAGAGAAAATATTTTTTCTTTTTCTTTTAATGCTGTATGGACACATGAGAAAACATTTTTTCTAGACCGTATGATAAAAATGGAAACCATGAATAACTTGACACCAGATATTAAGCAGCAAATTAAATATCAGTTTGTACTGGCAAACCTGATACTGTTTATGTATTTTATATACCTTATTTTAACAACATAATTTGCTCTCCATTAGCACTTCTTTATTAATTCCTAACATCATTTTGATATCATTAAAAAAAAATCACCACTACTGGCTGTGTCAAAAATAAATACTAAATACAATGCTAATATGATAGAATGGAAAATTGCTAAACAATAAGATGGACCTCTAAGAAAATTTGATATAGATTTCCTGTAGTTTCCCTGCACTATTTTCAACCCTTCTCACAAGGGATAGAGCAAAATGGCAATGAAAAGTGAATTTCCTGCTGTTACAGCTACTTTGGATGCTCATGCTTCTGTTCCTGTGGAGCCAGCTTGGATCAATTTCAAGAAAATAGCCTTTATCTACACTTTTGCACAGAATACACATTTCTGTTTTGAGGAGATGCAGTATTTGTCTGTGGTCAGTATTTTAATCTGCAGCATAACATTGTTGTAACTTGCATAAAATTAAAGCATCACATGTTATCAGAGAAAGATTTACAAAGCCACTGAAGAAAAATCTCCGTGCATTATATAAAAGAGGTAGAGAAATATCCTGTTTGAAATATTGAATATTGTTTATGCACTGTACATACACTGTTACATACACCTAGTAAAGTTTTATCTGTCCGAGGAGAAGCTGAAAATTAACTGAAAATTAGTATTGTCACAATATTGGGCCTGAAGATGCTTTCACTGTCATTTGTAGATCATCCGTGTCTTCTGAGCTGGTCAGGATTGAGAGATGCTGTCGAGTTAATCCTAATCCAGTGACCAGGTGTGACAAATATTCACTCATCAGCATTATACTGGAGGTTGTGGGCCACTCTTGGCACCAAGAAGACAAATGGTTTGCTTTGGGATGCAGACACTCAAGCAAACTAATGCAGGAAGCAGCAGCACACCAATCTATTTACTATTCTTTTACTGAAGAGTTTGTAATAATTGATGGGCTATAAAGACACACATATACATTGTGCCATAGTTAACCTTATCATAGCCCAAATTTAAATATCCTTAATCAAAAAATAAAATCCCACAGACTTCAAGGGTGCAGACACAGGTCAGTTTGAAAAAAACACCAAACAAGGTATCGATGACATCTGAACAAGACCACTTTTGATCCTGTTCAGGGGTAGTCAATACATGCATAATCTGACTTGTACTGCTTCAGATTTGTTGCATAAACATAGAAAGGCATTATATAAACTCCATGTTCTAAATGGGCACATCTGTTCTATAATTAAACAAATCTCAGCATCTCTGCAAGAAGAAACACTCTAAAAGAATCATCAAATCAAAATTTGAGCTCAGACTTTCTTACATGACTCCAGATAATTAAGAGCTCATCCGCAATAGCCAAGTGAGGTCCTTGTTTCGGTGCAAATATAAATTTCAGGTGCACGTGCACAGACAGATGAATTCCTAAATTATAAGGCAACATTTCTTATCTGTTGTACATGACTACCAAAAGCATTGCTCCCATTTTGGATGCCAGCTCTCTGGAGCAGCAAAAATGACCACATCATTCTCAGCATCATTGTCAATTCTAGAGCACGTAGCAAGAGCTGTAACACAGAAATGAAGCAAAGCAAGCAACTTCTTCAGCCCACTTCATACAATTTCACACCAATTTCCAGATATTTAAAAGGCAAAATTGTAGCAAATAATTGCTTTTATATTTTTTAAAACTTAGATGTGGCTCCTGATAAAGAGTTCAAGTACAAAGTATAGTAGGTATAGTTTCCTCTCTGTACACTCCATAAATCTGCTTCTTCAATATACAATTCAAAAAAGCCCCAAATTGCTATTGCTATCATGATAAACATTGGAAAGTTCTGCTTGACCTTTTATTAACATTTTTCTATACCAATATGGTTCTTGTGCTACAAGCACCCTAAGGAATTATGAAAAATACTTTTTTCTCTAGTTTAGCCCATGTGCACTTAATAGGCTCACAAATATAATACCATTATAAAAAAGAAAAACTGCCAACACTGCTAAAAAAATTGTCATAACACTAAATTATTATATAAATATAAAAGGAGTATGTCTGTAAAATATTCACTCAATGAACATCCCAAGGTGATGATTTTGCTATGTTGTTTTTATTCCTGGGAGATCCATAACACATTTGGATATGCCACATGTCACCACATGAATCAGGCAGTTAATGCATGTGCTTTTTAGAAGCAGAGATGTCTTCCCAATAGAATGTGCTATAAAAAAAAGAATGTTGAGATTCTGCTGCTTTGTCTGATAGGCATAATTTAATGTCTTGCTTATAATGCTGCATCTTAAGGAAAAATGTGCACTGTCCCATGTAGTTATTTACAATATATTACTAAATCTATGCAAATATATTTCCCTGAGCTTGGTATTATATAACAAAGGTCAACAATGTTTGAAATATTTTGAAATGCATTCCCAATATATTTTGTATATAGCACTAATGTCCCACGTACAAGCATATATCAATATATTTTCAGATATTTCTATTCATTTTATTTTGCTGTATATTATTACAATAGATATGTGGGGGGTTTTGCTTTAAGACCATGGAATTTGGCCTATCAAGCTATGGCTTTTCATTAAGAATGCTAATTATACTTTTGTTAACAATGTGTCATTTCAATTATCCCATGCCAGCACTACTTAAAATGAATTTTAATAGTCAGTGTTCAATATCATTCAATAACAAACAGATACTCACTGGAGAAAAATTAAGGGAAAAAAGTATCAGACTTATGCTTCCCAAGCAGTTTATTTCACAGTTTCTTCCATTCACATTTGTTTCCACTAACATTTGAACAGAAGATCCCCAAGTGCTATTTATCTGTCCCATTTTAGGATAAATACTTCTGCCTTTCATGAAAACCCCAGACATATGACTCCATTTACATATCCTTTTGTCACTTCTACCTTTACACCCACATTAACATTGAGGTTTTTCCTACAAGGAAAATTTTATCAAAAACAAGCACATTGTAAAAACTTGTGCATCTCAGAAAGCAGGAGTAGGAGTTATAAAGGGAACATGTTTTTTTTTTCTTCCTCCTCTACCCCCCCCCACCCCGTGTTTGGGACAGCATGCATTTTCTCTGAAGAAACAATTTTTTTTTTTTAATTAAGGGCTTACAAGTTGAAATTCAAAGTGTTCCTACGTACATACAATGCACTGAAATGCTGAACAATTTTTATGATGCCCTGTCAAGTAACTGACATATTTCCAAACTTTACACACCTGTGATTTCAAAATAAAGGTTCTAAAAATTAAACACAGCCAAGTTGTAAAAAATTTCCTTAATACATACATCTTTCCCAAGTGAAAGCTCTATCACGTAATTCTGGCAGAGCACTGGATGAATTTTTATATTCATTAGTGCTGTTACAGAGCAGCACAACCGAAAAAGATCCACAGGTTTTCAAGGCTGAAAGGAATTTCACCTTTTACCTGCTCCTTACTTTTGCCAAACACTTCACCAAGAAATTCCCAGATCACATCCAACAAGCTGTATCACTTTAAGCAGTGAGTAAAACCAGGTTAAAACTAGCCCATGTTACTGCAGAATTGGGATACTGCAGTATTTTTTTGATCAGGTTTCCATTTCTGATGAATTTCTGGCGGTCACCTCTGTGGGAGAGCAAGACAACATTGTATAAAGCACATTTTTAAGTGCAAAGCATATCCTGGGTCAGCATTTACTCTTGAGTTTAGCATGGACTGGTTGCCTTACCTACTCACTCCTAAATCCCAGAACACCTCGTTGGACCATTAAACCCTCAACATAGCACTTAGCTCAGTGAACACCAAGCAAAATGCAGCCATATTCAGAAATCAAACTGGGGGACCCAGCAGCGTTGCCAAGCTGTTTGTACAGTCATACAGCATGGCCATATCTCAACTCCATCCCTAAAAGATAGGCCAGATAAAGCACAAGTCACTGTGGGTCGTCAATGAGCAACTTAACTTTGTGTCCTGTGTCCAGCAGTGGGTGTAGGAAGAGGGTAAGAAGAAAACAGGACCAGTTTGAGGTATTTCCTCCAAATCTTTTCCCTGCCTTCAGCTTTTCCTCAGGTCAGAATTTCCTGTGTATCTACATTTCCATTGAAGCCCTCTACTGCCACTCTATCTTTTCCAAGTATTGCTAGGCTTCTTATAAAATATTTAAGGCATGTCATGTCATTACTCTGTTGATGTTTTCATTCTCTATGTGCAGTGCTAGTTATTATTAAAATTAATATTTTAATTTCTAACATGTTTCTGTCATCTCTGATGGGTTTTTACTCTACTGGTTCACAACAGTTCTTACCTATTTCATTTATTTCAATATTAGCCACTTTAACACTAACTAGTTTTATTCTTCAACTGGCAACAAAATAATTTCAAAAACTAATTATACAGTTGAATTTTAATTCTAATTCCACCAAAGTGTAAGAACTGGAAATCTAGTTAGGGCCATATTTTCCATAGAACAGTCACTTATTTTTGTGCATGTGGTAGAGTTTGCATTTGCAAATCAAATAGTATAGTATGCATGTAATTACTTAATCAAAACTATATACCCAGCCACTGTGCCTGGGAATATAATGAAACTTAACCCTGTTTTCAGCATAGGAATTTCTCACAATGCTGTAAGTCTTCCTATTTTCCCTTAACATGCTCACAAGTACTTTCCATTTCTCTCTCCTACATTTCCATTCATCTGAATTAGAAAATAACACAATCATTTGAATTGATAATATACACACAAAACTGTATTTAGATCTAGAATAGTCTTAGTCAATCAAGCATTGTGATTAACTCCCACTGCATTTTTAAATATACCAAAACTGTGCATAACACTGATAAAGAAAGTTGATGTTTAAAACTGTGGTGCTATTGAGCCGTATCAAAAAGAAACCTCTCAAAAGCTAAAGCATCCTCTTACCAAAAGACAAACAAACAAACAAAAAAACTAAAGCAGCAAAAAGCTATGGATAATGCCTACCACTGGCAGAAATTTATTATGAAATTGTTTCTGGGAAAATATTTTAAATTGTGCCCATGATATTTGCTTAGAAGATCAAGATCTTTGTTCAAGGATTGGAGTTGGTTTCTCAGCAGTATCTTTCCCTCGCATGTACATCACCACAAAATTCCACAGGGCTCACTGTCCCCATTCAATAAAGGCCAGTACTTTCTTTGGATGTCAGGGAGACTTGCTAACAATGCTGTCTCTTCACATTGTTCACCTAATTCCAATAAATATTGACCACTCTTCTGTTGTACTTCACACTGTCCCCTCATGAATATACACACAAGACTTGGGAGAAACACTTGATGCATTAAGATCACCTTTCAGAAAACATCTGCACCCCAAAAGGACTATACCCCCAATAATAAAGCCCTTTTGCCTTGATTTTCTCTTTGATGTGCTATTTCAGAAGAGGTGCAAAGGCAGATGGACCTTTGAGGTTTGGGGCAACTGCTTCCCTTCTCCTTCCATACCAAACCTACCCCACCTATTCTGACACTTTCACACTGCTTGCTGTCTTCCAAGGGTGCACAAAATTTGCAAATTCCAAAAGTCCATTCAATAAAGATAATCAACAAACCTAAACATTAGATGTTTTTGTAGAGGGTTTGGACCAACATCATCACAAGCAACAGATTGCCTTAACATAGGACAGTGTAATTTTCGTAGTGTAAGAATAAATATCTGCCAAATATTAACTTTCTGCTGCAACATTTGTTGGTGAAGGTATGGTGACCAGAACCTATTGGTATATTTAAATAGTGAGTCATTTTGATATTATACTTCAAGAGTAAACTAATTTAGTCAACTAATCTTGTTTATTTCCTAAATATTGTTAGTTTCTATCAGTCAGATGATTTTTCCAGACACTTACATAACAAGCATTAAAAAGATACATTTAGCAGCTACAATTGTTAACATAACAAAGGCTACAGAATCCAGAGGTTATTGCATTCTCCCAAAAGTACTTAAATAATAGCCTAAAATCTGAAGAATTACTTTAATACTTCAATAAAAATAACCCAATTCAAAACATTTTCAAGGAAACAGAGCTCCTTGCTCTAGGCTACCGAATAATGGCTGAAAGAAAGTATATAGCTTGTCACTTCTGATTAGAGAACTGTGCCTCTGTGCTCTGAATGAGAGGCATGTCTGGTAATAGGAAGTGCAGATATTAAATTTAATAAAATAACGTGGAATACGATATATATGAAACTTGACCAAGTATAGCACAAAATGTAACATACATTACCCTGCTCAGTCAACTACTGTGGCCTAGCATCTAATGACTGACTTAATTCCTATTTTCCAAGGAGACTACTACAAAAAAATATAATTTTCAGATTATACAAATATTTTATCAGACTACACAAAAAGTGTAACCAAAATTGCCTTACAAATCTATGTGAATACATAACAGCAGCAGAAATTTGTTAAGACTACAAAATATTCAGCCCTAAGAATCCACAGAAAGGCATTAGGTCTTGTAAATAATTAGTTACAGAGACTCTGATGATAATACATTACAGCATCATATGACTCACAGCATATTTCTTTCTTTCCAGGTTTAAGGATTCCTTCTGTTTTGGGGTTTATTTGCTGGGTCTTTTTTTGTTGTGTTTTTTAATGCACAATCAGGATACAACATTTCCATACCACTTATGAAGAAGGAAGTGCCTTATCTCTGTTTGTGTCTTAATTCTGGCATTCCAATGCAAATTCAAACAGCTTTGTCTTTCAATACATTAACCCTCAGCATGTTTTTTCACAATTAAATAACAAGCTCCACACAGTATTTTCCATTCCCTTTCTAACACAGAACTATGCTACCTGTGATATGACACATAAGGGATTTTAAAGCAATTCCAAGAGCTAATCCCAGTAAACCCAGAATTAAAGTTCTTGTTTTCATATTTCACTTTCAAAATATTTAGAACTTTGACAGATATGACATTATGTTTTCATTAAAACAGTTGATTTCAAAATGCTGCACTGTGCAAAAACACCATAAACAGTTTATGATGAACTGCCACACTCTTAATTAAAACAATAAATCCAGTGCACAATATTTGTGCAGCCTCTGGTTTGACCTTTGCCTCTTGCTATCCACTACCAAAGCTGCTGCCTCATTCTGTGCACCAGATGTAGAAGGTTTTAAACCATGATCTGAAAGGCAGTAAAGATAAAATAAGAGAAAATGTGCCATTACTCTTTGCAGTTATGATTAATTCAGTTCATATTTTACAATCTGGTTATGGAGTAAAACTGCAGACTTTACATCAAGCATTTGCCATTCAATATACCAAATGTATAAAAATGCCTGATACTTTAGAAAATGGCACAAAGCTAATTCACAAGCACCACATGAAGGACAGAAATAGGAATAATAAAAAAAGGACAGTAATTAGCTATCCATCTAAAATAATGAAGCTATCTCAGCCACTTGGTCAGTCTTGGCTAGAAATGCATCTGTTACAACAAAAACTAATGCTCTCCCTTATCTCTCTACTACTTGATTTTAAATTAAAATATCTTTTAAAAACTATCAGGTCTGCTCCACAAAGAGAAACCAAAGGTTATTAATTACTATGACATGCTGTAATGATCACAGATTTGTTGTGTGTTCCTGGAAACAAAGTCAAATGCAGAAACAACTCAAAGACCCAAGTACAGGAAATGAGCTTGGATCCTGGAGTACAAGCTGGTGTAGGCAGAAATCTTACAGAAAAGATGATAAATTGGAAAGTCCTCATTCTGCAAACCCTTATGGACTTATCAGTTTGTTACTTTAATCCACTAGCTCTGTATACAGCAAAGCCTGCAGGAGTAAACATCTGCTTGGTAGATTCATATGTGACATTATTCATTGCATACTTAATATTTTCCTTTTCTGTCAAAAGAAATCAATTGACCAAATGAAGGTAATGTAGTTCATGATCACATTTATGAGAAATTGGCATGATTTTTTTTTTCCTTAGGATGAAAGAGGAAAAACACTGTATGTTGCCCAATTCCCAAATTCTGGAATCAAATGCAAGTCCCTTCATACCCAAAGTAGTTCAGGCCTCTTTTTCTCCTAGTTCCCCACACAGTGCTCTACAGAGTGAAAACCTTTTCTTGCTACTTCTTTGATTTGTCCACAGTTGGAAAAAATCTCTCCCCGTGGTTAACTTACAGAGACTGTCATTCTGCAATTGGCAAAACACTGGGTGTTTGAGGAGGTGCTGGAGGGGTGATCAGGAGTTTGGTTTTCTGCTGAATATTTTTGTGTTTGGTTTTTTGTTTGTTTGTTTCGGGTTTTTTTGTTTGTTTGTTTTGTTTGGTTGGTGGTGGTTTTTTTTTTTTTTTTTGTTTTACTCCTAGATTTCACTTACCAATCAAGAAAAAAATAATGAAAAAAAATTGCAGGAACACACACATATAAGACTTTCCCTGGGTTTGTTTCCTTACACAGTATTCATTATGCTTTCAAAAGCCAAGTACATTTCTGCATAAAGCAATGTACCACTTTTCTGCAGTATTCAAAAACAGCACAGAAGCTCAACTTCAATAAATGGGTTCCACCAGGACACAAAAGTGAAACACACATGTATCTAGTTTCCTGCCCACTGAGAAACTGGAAAGTATATTTAAAAAGGCAAGACATAAAAAAAAAATAACCTACTGCCTTAAGAACTCCAGTATCTTTGTTAGTGTTGGTAACTATTCCTTGTATTAATTTTTTTTTTTTTGCAAAAGGAAACACAAAAGAATTAGATGATAATCAATGAGAATTACGCGAGCAGAGGAAAAACCAAACAAGCCCAACACAAACAATTTCAACTCCTCAGAAATAGCATCCAAACATTTCTTTAGGAAAAAAGAAAATAGGGAACATGCAGTTAATGCAGACTTTAACATTTGTGTCCTTTTGTCAATCTTCCCACCTATACTTGAGGAGAAGACTATAAAAAGAGTTCACAGTGAATGAGAGCTTTTAAATTAAATGTGAATTACGCTTAGAAAGAGGTATTTTATTTTCAGAGCTTCACTTGTTTTATTTGTGTTATCAGAGGTCCCACAAAAGTGACTCTAAACACAAGTAAAAAAATATTAACAAGAAATTAAACAAAAAAACAAAACCTTTAATTTTAAACCTAACTCAAGCGAGTTACTCTTCCAGCAACTTTTCCAGACCAAAATTTTCATGGTTTCCATATTTTTACAGAGACAGTGGAGGAAGCTACAATGTTAGAAGTTGTTAGCTAATTTCTGAAAAGCACAAAATACTCTCACAGACTAAGTAGGCAACAGGAAAAGTATAACAGATTTTGTGATACACACAATGCTGTATTTCTCAAAAAAAGTAACCAAGGAGGGAAATATTTGCACACTTCTACATTTACCAGAATTCTACTGCATAAATGTGCAGTCTACTTTAAAGTGCTGAAAATCCCTCTTCCCCTTTCTTTGGTTGCTTCACATGAATATATAACATGTTTTAATCAGGCGTTACTAACAAAAGATTTTACATTCTTGCCAGCTCATTGCTTTACAAATACACAGATTCTGAGTACTGCAGATCCCTCTGCCATAGCTTTCATGGAAACTTCCAAAGATAAGCAAAAGTCTAACTCATCACCAAATAACCACTGTTGTATCAAACAACCCTTTCAAAATCTCTCACACAAAAGACATGAATTTTACACCAGCTATACATAATCATAAACTCTGCACACATACCTCTTCTGTCGGAAAGGACTCGATGTTTTCCACGAGCAGGTAAGAAAAGAGGAGCACAAAAAAACTCACCAGAGCAGCTACAACTGCAGAACCGAGACACGCCCTTATAAATAATTTCCCCCAGGTGCTCTCCCTCAGCCTAATGAGGTTCTGGAGCAGGTGTTGGAACGGGTGGGGAAGGGAGAAATGTTGGGCAAGGGGGAGTTGATGTTAAGTGAAGGTTCAGGCTTTTGTCTTAGTATTAAACAAACATCAAGCATAAAAAACCCAACAGAAAAACCCCAAAGGTGTCACAGAGTTGGTGTTCTCTTCAAAGCAAGAAAGACTCTGTGAGTGTGGTTTGGACCCGGGTTGCTGTTATTTCACCTGGAACCTTTGAGCTGCCCCACCTGACACAGCAGGATCCCATCAACCACCTTGGCTACACAAACCCATGTCAGAGGAGCAGAGCTCCTGCAATCACTGAGCCAACAAGGAACCTGGAGCCAGAGTAATACACAGCTGCTGGGACAACTTCCAAATAACTAATTAATCCTTAATGCTTTCACAGTCCTGGAATTATTCCTACCACTGTATCAACCATGATGCTTCATGAACAAATATTAGACTTGCAGGACAGCACTTTCAAGATGTAATGACATTCTAATGTAGCATTTTCCAAAGCAGAAACCTTGACCCTGACAAACTTACCTGCCAAGTTAAAACTTTCTAATGAGCACCTATAAACGTGACCAAGTCATGACTGTTGTTTCTAATGTGGTCACCAAAATGCAAAACAAACAAATGTGACCTCCTGCTATGGATCTATGGCAAAGTAAGTGAAGGTTAAAGCTTCCAAAAAACAGGTACAAGAGATTTGAATGTTCACCAATAGCACATTTCCTATAATCTAGTTCTCAAACACACTTTAGTTGAAAACTGAAACTTATTAGTTGAAGCACACAAATTTCAGGAAATTCCAAGTTTTAGTTGCAAAAAAAAAATTTCAAGACACTGAAAACCATTTTGTTTAACTGGAAAGGCTGGGCAAACTTAAATTAAGGGTGATGCATAGGTTGCTATAACAATATTTGCGTGCCTACAGCAGAAGAGTTCATCCTTTTAGAAAACACTGTTCAATAGAGTACATCACATAGGGCAAAAAAATTAAATAAGCTTTAAATAGGAATTTTGCCTCAAGATCCATTCCACTCCAGCCTCTGGTAGATGCTTTTCTGAAGTATATCTTTATTTATTTTGTGCAACAATTAATTTGTCTTCCTTTTCCTTCCTGGAGGAAGGAGTTGGTCAATTGTGATAAGATTCCCAGTGTGGGCACCCTCACATGAAATGGCTTTGCACAGCCAATTAAAGTTGTGGAGCTCTGATTTGGAAAGAGCACTGAATACATAACAGAAATTAATCCTGGCACATATTTATACAGCATACAGATTAATATAGGAAAGTAAAAATGCAGGCAGCAAAACCTTCCCCATCCTCCTTTTCAACCATGAAATATCTGCATTAGTTATCTCCTGCTTGATCACATTAACAGTGCATACATGTGCAAAGAAAAGTCATGCCCAGAAGGATAAAAGAAGTGAGACCAGCCCTTGGCAGCCCAGCTGCAGGACAAACACAGACCCAACCACGACTGCTCCAAACTTACAGCCCAACCACCTGAAAAGCTGCATCAAGTCAGGCAAGGGGTATAAAGTAACATCAGTTAGTACAGGGAATTTCCATTAGGTCAACTGACAGTCAGCCAGCTGGAAATGATAGTTAAAGACTCAGCATGATGCAAGACCACATTCTTGCAACCCTTTTAATGATCCTTTAAAAAAAAGAAGGAAATGCATGGAAAGAAAAAAACAAAATCACCTTCCTGTTCAAAATACTCACCTTACTTTTCTCCTCAGTATTATCTTTCCCACAGAACATTATTCTAACACTTCAACACAGCAACAAAGTAATCAGTGAGCTGCCCAAAATATTTAAAGTTTCAGTTTTCATAATTGTCCACCTCTTCAGTGGAGCCTGTAGATGCTCAGAGCCCTAAAGCAAACATGCTCCTTTCTCCATGTGACATTGGAATCAGAGGTGTAGTCTGGACTCCAGTGCCTGACTTTCCCTCTAAATGGAGAAGCCTTTAAAGTTATCTCTCACAGATTACTACATTTAGAATAGTCATGACCCCAACTGGCTGAATAAAACAGTTCACAAATGTTACTTCAGTCCATAGATTCAGAAAGATGACTTCTGTTGGTCTTCAGCAGAGAGATGTTCTGTACTTTAAAAGGAAATATATCCAGTGTACTATTAACACTGCCAGAAACAAATCAATAACAACAGGTCTATGTTTGCAAAGTTCTCCTGGAACTAAAAAGATTTTCTTTAAAATAATTTCTGAGGGTAAAACATATTAGCAACTATATAAAACTAGTGGAGAGATATTAAATGTGCTCAATAGCATAAAAATTCTGAGTTATGTATTTTCAAAGTTCTTCTATAAGCCAAACATTCCTATTACCTTCTTTATCCTGACTTGAATAGCAAATATTTAAAGAACTGGAGGAGAGTAGATTAAGAAAAATAAAATATAAGCTTGAGTCACAATATTCTTTAACCTTGGATCAGAGACCCTGCAAGAAAACTGGGCATGTGAAGATCAGCATGTGAAAGATAGTATCCATTAAGGTTTATGCTGCAAGGGCTTCAGGGTTCATGAATAACAAAAAATGAGCTCAGTGAAGAAAAGTGGTCAAATAAAACTGAGAAGAAATACAGTATCCACACAAGGCCTAAGAAGTCCACCTTCCTGTGAACTCAGGTAATGCTGTTTTCCTATTGCAAAAGTAAGAAAGTGGTATTTGTTTAATTTTAAAGCAGAGAAGAGAGGGAAATCTACATTTTCCAGACTATTGTAGTGAGGTAACAAGCCTTTTCTTATTGTGAAATGTCTTTCAGGCATGGAATGGAGGAAATTCAATGAATTCTAACTCAGTAAACACACAAATATCTGTAGAGTTAAGGAATTTGTATTGCAAGAAATGAATAGGAAGGAATAAAGCTGAAATTTCTCACAGCCTATATAACCAAGTGTTTCTTTTACACACAATAGACAAGCACCACCTTCTAATAAATGTAAACAGCATAAATGTTCCCTGAAGAGCTGGCCACCCAAAACAGTAATAAATGAGTAGTATAACCCTGTCTGCCTTCCTGCTCAATTGTCAGCTTTAGGAATACTCCTGGATCAACTAAGACTTGCTGAGTAAATCTGCAGACCTGTGGGAAATCTTCAGGGGGCCCAAGCATCAAATCTACACTTGGATTCATAGAAGTTGGTAGGTGATTACTTTGGTAGATGTAGGTGATTACTTTGGTAGATGTAGGTGACTGATTTAAAAACCCAGCTCTGAGGAGATCATCTGAATAACCTTGGATTACTTCACAGCAGCAGCCACAAGTCTTTGTAAAAGAAAAAGATATGCTTTTCTGATAATGTCAGAATGTAATCTTCCTTTTTAAGACTATGGAAAAGGACTCCTGTTTGCCAAGATGACTGACTAAATAATAAACTGTTTTCTGAGTGTTTTTATATTTTTTGTTTGAAAATAGACATCACAAGCTGAAGCTACAGCAGTTATACATTAAAAGACAAGAATCTTGCAATAAGATTGTGACTAAAATTCTCCCTGAATGAACAATCAATATCTTTATGATGCTGACCCAGGAAATCCCAAATGCCACGCTCAGAACTACAGAAAACCATTAATAAATACATTATCTTTGTAGGTTAAAGGAAACACTTTCTGTAACTCATGTGGAAGGGGTTGATCCCACTCAGTATTTATAAGTCATCATAGAAAATCACAATGAAGTACATGAATTTCACTCTGAATCCTGGTAATTTCTTCTTTAAGAGCTCATTTTTTTCAATCTGATTTGCAATTCTTTGCATCAGTTTGTAAAGTGGAAATGCAGAGCTTTCACCCAAAAGAATTATACAGAAACTTTTTAAAATAAAGACAATTGGCTAAAGGAAACCTAAGACACTAAATCACTTGGATTGTGAGTCTTAATTTGTACTGCAGCACACATAAGCAGTGCCAAAGGTGAACAATTCAATACAAGGCACATTCAACTTCTGAAAATTTTGAAGTCTGGTTTGCATTCTGTGGGCATTATTCAAGAAAAAAAATATCCATATTTCATAAGGAATTCTTCTTGAGTTATCCCTGAAAATAAACATTGTTGTTGTGGGGTTTTTTTAAATTATCAGAGACTCTAAGATATTTCTCCTAGAGTAAATATCCTGAAAAATCAGTGCACCTACACATGGAAAAACTCTGTTTTTAAAAATCACAGACAATGAGCTGTATTTCATCTTTTAAATATGTCTTACTCAGTTCCACCCCTGTGACAGTAGAAAAAAAAATAATAGTGATACATCTCCATCTAATTTTTTATGTCTTTCTCAGTGCCATTACAGTACTAACATATCCTCCCTCTCAACTTCTTTTTTTTTTTTTTTTTAAATTGTGGTAGCACCACTGGGAGCAGGTGCCTTGAAGTGGGGGCACATACCAAGCCTGACCTCCCTATGAACAGCTCTGAATTCCCTGATCTTGTTATGAATATTTTTTTCTTCAAATGCAAAGCTGCAAAATGCATGAAAGCTAAAGTAATTCAATTAAGTATCTATTCTGAGCTGGAAAAGACCATTTTGTTAGAACCAGTGCAGCACTAGTTTAACCCTGGTGCTCAGAATTCCCAAGCAAGTCAGCACATTAAGCCAGCTCTTCAACTTAAGAACAATTACTGTCATTTATCAGCCTGAATAGCAATAATGCACAAATCGACAGCTTTCGAGAGGCAAAGAGCGAGGTAGGTGTAATGATATGCAAAGCCACAGCACTCCACATTTTGAACTGTCTTCAGCCCATCAATACATCTCCAAGTACCTACAATTTATCAATACAAATGTGGTACCCTATGAAGGCAGGACCAAAAAGATAAATATGAACAGGGTGGAATAAAAGGTTCAAGAATGTTTGAATTTTATAATGATGAAGTGCAGATCACATTCTTACAGCATTTTACATGCAGTGACCTGATCACATCACATTTCTTTCAGCAAGAGGAAACTAGGATAAGAGATAATCTTTCTTTGAGGTAGTTGTAAGCAGCAGCTTTGCTGCTTTTTTTCCTCTCTCTTTTTTTTTTCTCCTTTTCTTTCTATTCTTCTTTTTTCCCTTGCCATTTCTGTCTTTTTGTAATACATACATTACATGCCTTTATGTAATAGTTACACAGACATGGTTACTTTTACTTAAATTTATAATTAACATATTTTTTTTTCTTAAGAAAGCACAATATATACAGAAGGCATCATTTGAGTCTTATTACCTTATAAACTGATTTTAGTAGCAACTGAAGTATTAACAGAATGCTTGAAATTATCTAATAGCATATATACCAAATGGCATTCAGTTCATGAAAGTCTCTGAAGACTATAGAACTGAATTCCCCTGTACCTGATTTAATGGGGGGGGGGTGTCTTTTTTACTTTTTTGGCATTTTTAACATACACAGCTTCTTTGTGAATGGAACCTTTCAACAACAAGAGCCATTGCAATGGTCAGGCATTCAGATTCCCTTTGTCATGCAGGCAGGTATGGGCATTTGGATCAGCAGCTCACATATAAAGAGAATAAAGGCATTTCTATGTTTTACCGTGAGAAAAAAAAATCAAGATTATAATTATTTCACCTGCCAGTATGGTAGTTCTACCTGGAAACACCTGGTTTTATAATATCTTTTAATTTTCTAGTCTTTACTTTCCAATTAATATGCCATGCAAACTGTTTTATGCAATCCTCTCCTAATGCAAGATTTCAAGGTGCTCACTTGAGTTAAAAGTCTGCTTTGAAATGTTTTTTGTGCAGGGAACTCACTATGCAAGTTATTTTTCCTAAACTACTTCTATCTTTAAAAACATAACCATGTTACAGACAGCACTAACACGTCCAGATGGATAAAGTGAGGAGTGAGGAAAACAGAGAGGGCTTTGCCACAGAGAGAACAGTAGAAAAAAAGTCTTGTAGTAAAGAACAGAGTTCAGGAGCTTCGGGGTTTATTCCAAGCTCTGCCACGAACTTCTCACATAATCTTGAACACATCACTAAAAGCTGTGCTTCCTCAGCTCCCCCAGAGACAGGGCAGAGCTTTTCTAAACACAGGGTAAAGCTTCTTCAGGGGACAGATGACAGTTATTGATCAGTGGAAAACACAAGATCATGATCCATGAACATCTGTGTGGTATTCCTCAGCAGGGGTCTGGAGCAATATTGTCTTCAGCCTTCCTGAGTCAGAATTTGCACAGAGATACAATTCATCATATGATAAAGCTCAAAGTTGAGAGGATTTAACAGGAGCTTTCATATTATTTTAAATACAAATTTTAAAAAGCAATTCAATTTCCTCATGGTTTACTGTCTTTCTAGAATTCATTCATCTTCCTCTGACTGTTGGGGGCAGGGGGATATCCAAATGCTTTGAGTTTATTTTTCACATCCCTCTTTGCTTCTGACAACTTCTGTCACCTACTTTTACCTTCTCACAAGGTGGGCTCATTACATGTTCCTAAGCATATGAGTCTTTCAGACAGCCCAGACTGCCAACTGCTGTAAAGGGGGCACATGGAGAGGACATCAACTCCTTGGGAATGCCATAGAGACCACCAGGATGTCTCAAATGGCAGAATATGCCAAAGTGTGGGATGAATTGAGCCTAAGACGTCCTTTTCCTGTAGCCCTTTCTCATATTGCTGATTGCAGTTGTTCACCAGTTTAGCAGACTTGCTAGTTAGTAATAGGAATATACAATCAGAAGTAATTCACTATCAAAAACCCCAATGAACAAAAAAAAAAAATTATAATATGTAGGGTCATCTCATCTCATCTCAAGGCAAAACCAGAAGAGAAACCTACCACTGATTAAGACCGCACAGCTCTGAGAATTTAAGAACTAGTTTTTTGTAGCAAATGACTTCTATATTTGCTCTACTATTCTGCTTTCAGCTCAGTTAGCACGGCATATGGAAGGATCCACCAGAATGGAAACATAACAGTGTTATTTTCCAAGAAGGTGAATGGGAAACTGTCTAAACACAACACAATGAATGCTTATTTTGATTTATATCTCTCTTACTTGTTACTGTGTTGGCAACACTCATGATTTTTCAGGAGTCTCCTGTTACTTGGTATCCCTTCTCATCTAACCACTCCCACGGTGGTATTATGATATTTTAAAAATCTCATTTCTTTTTTTTTAATTATGTTTCTAACGTTCTGTAATTCTGAGAAAATGCTGCAAGTTCACAGCGAAAACTTTCAGAATATTAAAGGAAAGGAAACAAACAGAACTTAAAGCAAATAGTTTTAAAAATTGTTTAAACCAATGTCACTTTTTATCTGAAATGCAGTGACTGTTGGTCTGGAATGTTCCTGTAAGTAATGGCTCTAAACATAGAGTGATAGAGAACTTTCACCCCTGGAACTTTTCCTTCTAACACATCTGTGTCCAACGTTGCAACTGTTATCAAACTCCATTGCTCTGGTCTAATAGGAGGATCAGAAATGCAAATTTACTACAAAAATCCAAGGCATAAAACATTACATTGATAAAAAAATTATTAATTCAGAAGAAGAGGAGAATATTCTCAAATAAATGTGTAACCTGAACAACCTAAATGACATGTTATTGTGTCAAATCCCTTTGTTCATTTCTTATGTCTAAACTGACTGAGAGTTTGATCTTGCTTCCTCTGAATTCAAAACAAAACTTCCATCTTCTTCTTTGAAAAAGCACAGAAAGATCTTCTGGAGTGAGACAATATTTTCTGTTGAAAAAATTTCAGATTTGTCTATTGCTTGGCTGACCTAATAAGCAGAAACAAAACAGTGAGAAAAATCGCTAATAGTTACAGTTTTAAGGACCAATTTACTTAAAAACTGCAGTGTACTCGCTGGGTTCTGCTTGGAAAAGTCCAGTATCACATTTTGGCTAATTATCTAATTAAATTAGTAACTCAGGTTACTGTGAGTTCTCGGAACTCATAATGGTTTGAAGGGACCTGGAGTTCTGGGAACTTTCAAAGCTTCTGACACCACTGTAGAAATAAGAAGAGGGGACAAGGATCTACCACATCTGCTTTCTTCCTCCTTTCACTGAGATCTCTGGAAAGTTTACACTCTGAGAGCCAAACAGGGGCTCCTTAACACAGAGCAGACATGGAGCCAAAATTCCTCACTGCACAGCCCACAGCTACAAGGAATCTCTTTTGGAGTCACCCAACATGATTTGCCACACAGACAAGCAATAACCTCTCCACACATTTTCCCTGTAGGTACAGCAAAGGACTGACAGATCAGCAGCTGCTTTGCAGACCCAATAACACAATGAAAAAGATGCAGATTGGCACCCAATTTGTAATAAAAAGGGGAACGAGCTCTGAGAATTATTCGAGGATCAGTGGGAATTAGGTATGTCTGTACTTTTAGAAGATGCCTATCCACACCTTTATATAAAAGTGCATTATTAAAAATCTGGTCCCAGCTGTGGTTTACTACCCACCAACTTAATTAAAATTTGAATTATGGGGAATGTTATCTACCAATTTTTTAGTGAAATCAAATGAAATGCTGATATTAATGATTGGTTAATGATCACAAGTCTGTAGATAAATGTATTAAGTACTTAGTACATGACAAAGACAGTGGGGAAGTTCTGCACATGACAAGACCTGTGCTCTGTCTATTCACAGGCAGAGTTGAGAGTACTTGAGGTCACACTAAGGTGTAGCACAGAGCCCTGAAGAGCACCTGGTTCTCTTTGACAGAGTCGGGTTTTCTGATTTGTTTCAAGGTTTTTAAAAATTAATAAAGCTACAGGATACTCAAGGAACCAGAGGAAGAACACCTCTAAACACTAATTCCAGCTTAGCCATGTTTTGGTTGCCTTGAAGACAGAACAGAGGAAACCTGGACATCAGCATGGCTTGAGTTCCTAAAGATGGTTTAATCCTACTCTTAATTCTATCAGTAACACAGAGGGAGTATGTCAGGAGTAAAGCAGAAAAGAGGAATTTTGGCAGCAGAAGTCCAGCTAATCTCCTCCCAAATAATGGCCACAAAGGACACAGTCAGTCAAATACAGCTGGATCATCCTTGGGGTTACCTTAATTTATGCTAAAATTTGATGCCAACTTATTCCAGAATTTGTCAAAAGGGGATTGCAGCATCAACTGTTTCAAAGTACCATGAAGACTGATTTTATTTAATAAAAAAGAGCTCAGCTAATCATTGTCATTTCTAATGGGCCTTCCAGCACAAAGCTCTTCATTGGAAATGTGGATTTTCCTTTAAAAGGAAGTATTCCAAAATATGGATATTTAATATAAAATCTCATACTGACATCTGGGCTTAAACTGGCAGGAAAGATGTTACAGCCATTTTATCCTTTTTTTTTTTCTTTTTTTCTATTAACTGTATAACAAGTATGAAATATATACTGAAGATGACATGGAAGAAAAAGCAAGCAATAAAAAGGAAGCCAAACACTCTCAACCTGAAGAAAAACTTCTTGACTCTTGTTACTCTTCTCTTTGAAGTATCCATGCAGTCATTTATAAGAACTGCAAACTCACAGACTGAAAAGAACAGAGGGCAAATCAGGGCTTATTCAAGGATTCAGATCCAGTGTTGATATATTTAAACATGCTCTAACCCAAAGAGGAGGGTTTTCTTCAATGTCATCTTATTACACGGCAAGGGAGGAAAACAGACAGTTCAATCACAAAATCATAATGCTTAAGCAGCATGAAATCATAAAGCTAGCAACAAAACAGGTGAAGCATGCTACATTTATGATTCATATGCTTCCTTTCACCCTAGCACAGTATTGGTTTACTGATGGCCCTAAATGGCCAGTCCCTGCTGGTCCCCCCAGCACAAGAGGAGGGAGCAGTATTATCCTTTGGGGTGTACTTACTGTACTGCACTCCATCATATAAAAATAATGCACATGAATACTTAAACTGTTTATCCAACTGTAGACATAGGTTACAAGATACCATAAATAGGATTGTTGTTTAGACATGTACATAAAGCTCAGTGCATACAAATAATCTTTACTGTCACATTCTAGATCCACTGATATTGGTATACTGCTATAATATAATTTGATGGGTTTACTTTGCTACAGATATCCAAATTCCCTTAAAAATTGATGTGAACTAAGATAAAAAAAATATTTGCAAAATCATATCTATAAAAGAAAGTCTAAATGGAACTCTCTTTGATCATTTAGTTGTCTCATAATTTTTTAAAATCTTGTGTGATTTTGAGATCACGAGTGTTGATATTCTCAAGAACTTGGAGAGCAAGCACAGCTTGCAAGAGGTGTCTCCTTCAGATTTACCTGAGTATAACTCCAGAGTAGAAAACTCAGCTTTATCTTGTGCCTCCACATGGTTCAATAAGCATTTCCAATTAAGATACTAAACTGAAGTTAGATCACAAAATAAACTGGGACATTTCCTTTCTGCACTAAAGCTGAACTCAACACAGAGATGAGGGAATGGAAAGGACAGCTATGATGGGCTGGAAGCTTCTTCAGTCTCTGCAGCAACTCAAATCAGTGAGTAAGGAATTAACTTGGAGAATTCAGTCCATCTTTTATTAACCCACATCTTCCTGATAAGAGTCAATTCCTAACAAAAGGATAGTATTTTCTGGAGTGATTCATAAAATAACTGAACTGGGCTCCCAAATGCCTTTTCACAAATTTTAACCATGTCTCATATACTGACGTTTGTTCATTACCAGGTAAATACACCTGCTATACTGCCATCTGTCATCAATCAATAATCTATAGTATCAATGCAATTTCTAAATTGACTTCAAGATAACACCATTGTTCTCAAAAATTATTTGAACCAACTTTTCCTATTTATCATGAGTGTAATAAGTTTTTTTGAGAAGTACTTACAATATGCTTTAGTATATGAAAATTGTAGCAGTCAAAAAGTAAAATTAATAATAGAGGAACTAATGGAATATTTATTTGCTACTGGCATTTGCATATCATTTTCAGAATGCTAATTCTGAGACACCTTTTACTATTTTCTACCTTTTTCCTCAAGTAAAACTCAATCAAAAATTCTTCAATTTCTCTTTTCAGCCAGAAGACAGAGTCACTGATCCTTAGAAAGATCCTTCTCACACAAACTGCTATTCTGCTTAGTTCCCAGAGCTATTTCAGCTTCCAACCAAGTAAATGTTAATAACCAAGATAAAAGTTAAAAGTTATTCAGAATTTTGAGACATTGATTCTGCCCAGTACAATGCTATTGTCTCAGTTGAAAGTGTAATCCATCAGTTTATGACAAATCTTTCTAGAATGTATCGAGGGTGGAGGGTTTATGAATGACTTCTTCCATTGCAGTCAGTATTTTTCCAGTCTTCACCTCAGTGAAACTTCCACAGAAACAGGGGCAGTCTTCACATCCAGTTTACTGATCACTCTTCCTGAGAAGTTATTTCACCACAGTTCATCAGAGAACTGGCAATTCTGGAATAGGAGCTTGCTTACTAATGTGAGATCTATTGCAAATTCACGTCAAAGAGTACATCACACAAGAAGCAGTGTTAAAAAAAGCAGATAACTCATGGTTACATGTTCTCCACCTACAGGTGTTCCAAGGAAATGAACATGCTCCTATCAAACAGCTTGAAAACAAGACTAAAGATCAACATGAGAGTCACCAGCTATGATTATAATTAAGCCATCAATTAGCAACATACTACTGAACTTCCTGGAAATGACTGAGCAGCAGTAAAAATCTGGCTCATGAACTACAGATATCCCAAAAAGACAAATTGAAGAGGCAAATGCAATAAAGATTAGGAGTAGCTGACACTCCTGGAGTTCTACACGTACACAGGGATCTAAAAGTCCTGTTTTAAAAGGCTGAATGTGAAAAGCAACTTATCAACCATACCACGAAATGTGGCTTCCACAGCACTCTAAGCAGATTACAGGTATTCTAAATTATTAATTCTAAATTATTAATCACAAGCAAGTATTTCAGCAGTCCCATCTGACTATACCCGCAGCTGACATAACAGCACTCCCTGGCTATCTACAGATGAACTTGGGCCCTGTCTGGCATCTACAAAATAGAGAAATCTAAAAAATCAGAGTTATATTTACCTTCTGGATTAGCTGTAAAGGTAGAATATAGCTTTTTTTCTTGCTTGAAAGCACAGAAAGCAAATCACCACCCAGAATTCAAACAAATGTGTCAATGAGCACAGACAACCCCTCTGTCAATGTGAGGAAAACATTTTGCAGTTACCCTGTGAATAAATCTGATCACTTGTAAGTTCCAAAAAGTAGATGTAAGGGAAAAAATACTATATTTCATTTCATCAAGATTTTAACTAGACATGTCTGCAGACTATTTTTGCATAATAAGACATGAAATGCTATAACTGAATAAGTTCTGCTCTTTCAACTTTTTTTGTAAAAATACAATGCAATAACCTCTTACACACATACCAAAATGTATTTTCTCAGTCATCAGGTATTTGTTTATAAAGTTTTCACAGTTACCTAAGAGGTATAAGTTTCATTCACAAAACATTAATAATTTAGCTTCTAAAACTTTGTGTTGCCTCCCATAAAAGACATTTATCCACATTTACAGTCCAAAAGGTTTAATCTGTTATTGCAGCATTACCCAGGGTTGTGGTGGTAACTCCAGACAAGTTAGGAAAACTGCACTGCTATTAATTATTACTTACATGACATAGTAGTAAATTAATTGGGTAATAAAAGGTACTGCTATGATTTATCAGAGTATTAAAAACTCATTCAATGCATTTATTTCCTACTGAACTACTGAATTCAGTATTATAAAGCAAGGATTTTACCTTTTGATTTTAATTAGGTGATCCAGTTTTGGAGAAAATTAAATGGAATTCTTGTGAATATAAGTGAGAAGAGAGCATAAGTTATCATCAGAAAAACAAAAACTGAGGGTAAATATGTTAAAAAGACATCCTAATCTCAAATTTATGCAGCTGAAGAAAATGCACCAAAAAAAAGATTCTTCAGGAAGCCCAGCATCTAAGAAACTCAAAAAAATCCTAGACAAATGACAAAAAATATGAACAAAAGGAAAACAACTGCTAACCAGATAGGTTTTTCTCATCATTATTTTTCCTAATTTATGAAAAAGTATTAACTAACCCTGATATTGCATTTGGGTGTCAAAAATCAAGCTTATTTCTGTTTCATCACCACTCTTTTAGAGATTTTTTCAGACATTAGCCATCTCTATTATAATACAAAAATGTAACCAATATTTGCAAACTTTTAGGTAGTAGCACGCTTGCTATTGTTGTACAAAATATTAATGAACTATTTTATAATTCTTATCATTAATACTGGTTTTTAAACTACTACTTTTGTGCTAAAAGTGCAGAAGCAGCCAATATGGTACAGAATGTAAAGACCTGAAATACTGAGCTCAGCATTTTTGCCTGCCTGTAAAATGCTCACGAATACATTATGTGTAAGAAAAACAATGTATTATTGCATAACATACTTAATTGCATCTCTCCCTGCAGGACTCCATCGAAACACGGCATGTTGTATCTTAATAAAAAATATTTTGTAGAAGGAATTTGGAAAAGCAGAGACCTAGTAAACAGATAGCCATTGCACATAAAGTTACAATGCATTATGTATTTAATAACCTGAATTTTTCAGTTGACAGTGCAATTTTTAGCCAACCTGAATGGACAGTAACTCCACATGCTTATTTGTAGTTCTATCTTTACCTGCTCTTATAAAGAAATAAGCTATTAGCCCAAATGGCAAGATACTGTTTCCATGCTCACAAATACTGTCTAAATATTTCTTCACTTAAACACATATTTAGAGTTCACTGCTTTCCAGATTTGAATTTATATAAATGTTGGAGAAGAGGGAGGTTTTCTGACCTAGACTTTCAGGGGAAGTTTTGTTCTCCAAAAGCACATTATCAGTGTGGAGGAGAGGAACAAAAGAACACGGCATGGGAGGGCATCTCAAGGAGTGGCTTTCCAAGGCTGCTGTGGGGACAGCATCTCTCATTCAATAATTTGATAACAGTCTATGCTATTTAGGTCTATTGTCTTCAGAGAGACAAACTTTTCTATCCCCTACTGTCTACCAGAAAAACTGTGAAGTTTTCCTTTAATTTCCATGACAGCAATTGGGCAGGGACAATCCAAACAGCACCTCTGCAGTGGTCAGAATGGTGTGCTGTGAATCTTGGACTGTGAACAGTTCCTCCAAGCATTATAATATCAAATACTATCGAAGTTGGTTTCCCTTTGAACACCCCAGCTTGGGCAGAAGGGCAAGATGGGGAAGAAGAGATCAGAGCAGAGATGCTAGTGGGTTGGATTTGTATTGGTCCTCTCAAGGTTTCTACTGAGTGGAAGCCTTTCCACCATACTCTGTACTTACCCATTGGCTGTCCTTAACACAAGGTACTTCTGCAGTATTTCAGAGGGAGAGAGCTTGGGAAAGCATCTGATGTTGTCACAGTCAATGCAGAAAAAAGCCCTCACTCTCACTGTGCTTATCTAGAACAAAGTATATCAGTCTTGTTAAGAATCTCACAGAATCTTTAAAAAGTCAGTGCATCCTTACAGACAAAGCCCAAGCCTGTTAACATTCTTACACAAATAAATAAATTAAGAGATGATAAGTATAAAGCTAATCAGTGCATTGTGTTGGGTGTCAGCCCAGGGGTCAGCACTGGGGGTGCAGGGGGGGTGTCTGTGAGGAGAGGACAGGGAAAGTTCCAGACAGGTCCAGATGGTTCCACAGCCACCCCAGCCCAGGGCATGGCTGAGGCCCTCAGTGACACCTCTGTGGGAACAAGTTTGAGAGTGGGAAAAGCTGCCCAGCAATGATGGGGAGGTATGAGGAAAAGCATGAGGGAAAGAGGAAGGAAAAGCATAAGGAAAGCACTGAGCTTGGAAAAGTCCCTGGCTGGGGCTGGAGTGTGTAGAGGAGTTGAGAAGGAAAGAATGAAATTGCACCTTGGAAGAAGAGGAGGGGAAGGTAGGAAGGTGTTATTTTAATTTTGTCTCTGTTTCTCACCGTCCAAATCTATTTTATTTGGCAATAAATTAATTTTCCCCAAGTCAGGTTTAATTTGCCCCTCCAGTAACTGGTAAGACATCTCCCAGTCCTTACCTTGACCCATCTCATTTCCATGGAGGAGAGAAATGAGAGAGCAGCTGGGTGCACAACTGGCTGGGGGACAAGGTCAACCCAACACATCCCCAAGCTGATGAACATCACCACCGACTGCCATTGAAGGGGCAATATGATAAAAAATGAGGGAAAGCTAAAGGTGGTAAACATAAAGGGAATACTAGATTTATTTTAAATCTTATCCCTACCTGGGTTATTACTGACTGTAAGTTCTGCGGTCGGTCTCCGATATATTTGGATATTTGATCACACATCCATACTGCCAATATTTATTTCAGGGACACATTTGGGCCTCTGTACTCATTTAGTTCTATTCTCAGCACACAACCAGAACCCTAAATATAGTCCTAGTCTGTCTGTGGGTATCATGCTGTGTAGCTACAAGCCCACTTTACTGTAGTAACCCTTTCTTCTACTCCTGAATTGTGTAAGCACTTGGAAGGATCTATATCTAAAAATGCTCAATTTCTTTTATTGTATCGAATCCTATATATATCTATTTGGAGGGGAAAAGGTGAATAAAACTGTATGGATATACATTAAGAAACAAGCTTTTAACTAATATTGTATTAATCTGACAGGGATTGTATATAAAAGGAACAAAACCAGAAACAAAATACTTTTTAAAGCATATTTTCAGGAGATATACGCTGAATACACATTATGACACCTCCAGTATGCTAGATTTTACATATATTTTTTCATGAGATGCACTGAGTATTCTTGAAATCTATTATCAGCTACCCTGCATTTCCACTACTTTTTTTTCCCTCTAGTTTCCTCCCTTCCCCACCAATTTCACACTTCAATATCTCCTTACCTTAAGAAACCATAAAATTCTACCGAGAATGTTCAGGAAAATTCTTGTCTTGCAATGACCCTCCTGGCTCCTGAAGAGCACCAGTCTCATTCTTACACACTCCAATTGTGCAGCAGTTGTGATACTGATCTACCAGTCCACAAAAACACGGCTCTCGATGGTTAACATAATTGAGCAAAACACGTCCATTCTGAAATTATTAATACTATCACAGGGAGATTAATTTCCTTTTGATGTTCTTCTATCAGGAACTCTACTTTGATTCATTGATGTCACAGAACAAATTAGTGCAGTACATAGCCAACAGTATGATATTAAAATCGGACATTATTCTGCTGCTGATATCAAACAATAAAGTAGCAGATGGCTTTTTTTCCAGCCATGGCTTTCATGGCAGAGTAAAAGGCTGCACAAACCAAAATGATATTTTTCTGGAAGTTGTTCTTGTTTGGTTGCATACCTGGATCAAAATCTTCAATGTATGAAAAGACTACATTATATGATAAAAGCTCAAACATCCAGCAGGTATAGAGAAGATAAGAGATGTCATAACCTTCTATGTTTTGGCTCTTTAGCTTCAAAATGGCAACAAATCACCACACTTCGTGAAAAAAAACCCAAACACTGAACAACTTGTGCTTACTTTTGGACAAAAGTAAAACATTCCAAACATGCAGTTTTAATAATGTTGTCTTTTTACACACAAAACTTATTTATAGCACATGCTACACTTGTTCTGAAAGAAATTATTCCTTGATAATTAATTGAAAGCAATTATATTTACACTACCATCAACACTGGATTTGTCAGTGCAAGCATTACTGTTCCGACGTAGAACATGATGTGGTTTGCTTGGCTTGGAAAGTCAGTGAAAATGAGTGGGAGCTTTCAAAACACAGAGAAGTACAACTTAGTGCTCCTTCCCCATAAAGCTGCAGAATGCAGGTCCCTTTCAGCTGTTAAAAGATTGAAGAATGACTTGGAGTAGAACAATAATGTCAGAAGAACAGCGAAGTGCACACCAGACAGCCATAAGAACTTCATTTGACTTGTACTGGCAATTGATTTAAATGGAATTGCAACTACCCAGCAAGGTCAAGAGTGCTTTCTTGACATTAGGGACCTCTGTGTCAACTGGAAATGTACAATGGTCATCTATTTTTCACAAGCATGTTCAAATCATTAGAAATCATGTTTTGGAATGATTGTTTTAATGTTCTAGGTAATGTGATTTTGCCAAACAGAAGTATTGCTAGCTGAACAGTTTGCAATGTGTTATTTGCTATATAAATTATTCCACAAAATAAAATACCCTTTTATCAGATACTGCACAGCTTAGCCAAAAGAGATGGATCACACCAGGTACTTTCCATTTCAGTTTAAGAATAGTACTTTTAAGATAGTAATGTTCTGATTTCAGGACAACAAGATCTTGCTTAACATTAGTACAGAACATTAGGAAAATGTTGTATTAACACTTGAATAAATCCTAAAATACAGGCTCCAAGTCAAAATCCCCGGAATATCCTGCAACATCTATGGCAGATTGTCCTCCCACTGAATTTGAGGACAACCTGTGCCAGGGCCTCACCACTCTCAGAGGGAAGAATTTGTTCCCAATATCTAATCTAAACCTACTCTCTGTCAGTTTAAAACCATTCCCCCTTGTCTTGTCACTACATGCCATTGTAAAAAGTCACTCTCCATCTTTCTTCAGGTACTGGAATCATATAAATTAGTTCAAGAAGCAGTGAAGTGTGACAAAGAGAAAATGACAGTACAGATCAGAAGTAAAAGACCAGATCTATGTCTCAGTGAAGTAATAGTATTTGTATTGGCTTCAGTAACCACTGGCACAGCCCAAACAGCATTTGTGAGTTGTAGTCTCTGTTGGCTTGTGGTTTGTGATTCTCTATTTTTTAAACCTAATAACACGTCATTCTGGAGCTATAATTCAACTTGTATTTTTGTTTATATACTTCTATACTTGCTTATACTTAATATTTCTATTTAATGCCTTGAAAAAGCTGTCAACAAACAAGTGAAACATGGGTAAAGAATATGAGGTTAAACAGGTCTAAATGTCATATCTTACACAAACATAAAATTCTAAAGACTGAATAAACCCAAAACTTTAATAATCAGTATAATATTATTTTTCATTGAATTACACTGATTTATTCTAACTATTACATAAGTAATCTTTAAGTAGTTATTGTGACTCCTTTAGCATCAGCCACATAAAGGGATCCCTTCAAACCATTTTTTAACTGATGTATAAACACATCATTACCATTATTTTTCTGCATTTGTTGGGGAAACTGCTTTTGACTGTTGCTGCTTCACCATCATTACACTGGATAACAGACACCTCTTTTGACTTCAAGCCCAGACTCGGGTTAGCCTTGCAGAACAGCAGCTCCTGAGCAGCAAAGCAACCCACCCAGCAGGATCACTGGGGAGCACCTCAACACGCTTCCCAGCCAGAAGTTGTTCTGGAAGTTTGCAAAAACCTTTTCTTCTAGTGCCTACCATTTGGAAAAATTAGCTAATAATAATTTGGTAACCTAATAGTAATTGACAATGTAGAAATGCATAATAACCATGTCCTGAAAACTGACATGAGCTGCACTACATCACCCAGCACACTGCCTTTCATACAACTATTTCATTACCTGGAAGCCTCTCGGTAATGAATATGCTATTAAAAGGGTTTTTTAATTTTCCTGTTTCTCATGTTGTAATACTCCAATAAATTTCTCTGACTTCCAACATAAATAAGTTTCATTATTCCTCATTATTAAAAGAAACAAACACATTCTCCTTCACTGAAAGGGTGTCATATAATTAGATGACCTTCTTACATAAAATCATAAATGAAAAAGGACCTGACAACTTGCATAAAAATATTTAATCAGACATTAGGACATTAAATATAGTTAGTCAAAACACAAGACATTATTGTACTAACACATGCTTTCAGAAATAGTCTTTTACAATACAAGATATCAAAACAGATTTTAGTTTTACTACCCCATCAGACAAGTCCCAGATTTTCAACAATTTATCACCAATTTCTTCATTTGGTTCCTTTAAACATGCTTTTAAAACATAGTTGATAACTAGTAAAAATTGTATACAATGCAAATGACATTTCAGATAAGTTTTATTGACTTAATGCTCTGGTAATAAAATTATAACAATCAGTATTATTTTGATTTATTGTAAATTTTACTTTCACCTTTAATGGACTGGGCGCGTGGCAGAATTGAATGTAATGCTGCTGCCACCTCAAGGTCACTACAGAAAATTGTGATGGTTCTTTTCGGTCTACTCATATCTAATGAACAGAAGCAAGATTTAATAACTAAGAATGAACAGACTCCTTTGTTTTCATCAAGTTGTTTGATGCTCGCTGTGTGCAGGTTGCACACACGTATTTTGATGAAAAACTTAATTTTCTCTCTCTGTACGTGGAAGTGCACACACACACACACACACACACACACACACACACACACGCACAGGCACCTGCAGGCACACACAGTGCTAATGGTTGGAGAAAGAAACCTCTGGATGTCAAGGAATGTTCATAAAGTGAGCCAAACCATGCAGTCCTCATTTCACACAAACTCCTCAACTAGAATTTGGCTTAGAAAAATAGAAAAGGGAATTAAAAATTCGGTCTGTTACTTTTCCAGGGTGTTTGTTCGTTTGCTTGCTTGTTGCTTTTTTAAGCTTTCAGACGAAAATCACAATAGGATGGACAACTCCAGTTTGTCACACTCATGTTAGCATTTTAATACAGATTCTGAGGGGACGAGGGCACAGTAAGTTCTGCAGCACAGATAGGAAAGTTGTGTCAAATGAAGAAAATTAAAGCCACGTATTTACTGTGAAATACCTGCAGTGTTGTGTGTTTGTATGGATGCTCAGAAATGATAGAAGTTTGTACTCCTAAAAGTTCTACAGGAACATAACAAAAGCCTCACACCATCACACACATGACAAATATCTGGTCATTTATACACATTTAGCAAAATTTATCAAGGTTAGGTTAACCTGACTGCTACACTGGAAAATGTCACACTCTAAAATTACAATCTACTTCTTAAAACCCACCTCAAGCACCTCTGTGCTTGATTAAAAAACTCTAATCCCATTTGGAAAAAAAAAGAAAAAAAAAAAAAAAGAATTGCAATTCAAGTGAAAAAGTCTGCAGGAGATCAATCTGTGGAATTTAAGGAAAGTTACCAGGACTAGCCAAGACCATTCACTGAAGGACAGGCCCATGACCCCCTTTAAAGATATGAGAAGTACCCAAAGGCACTTCTTTCTTTTTGACTTAGGTTATCCAGCTGCCATGCTGAGCAGGAAGCCTTAATACCTTTATTCTGGCCTACACTCTTAATTGATACTGAAATTAAGTCATGGATATACCAGAGTTTCACACCTGACAAATTTTTGGAGGTATTTTATTCTAGCATGTAGTTCAACGCTAGAAGTTCTTTCTCACCAGAAAATAGTGTATTTTAATCTACACTCCCTGATTTAAAAAGGAGGAAAAGTAATGCGTTTTAACTACAAATGTAAAAATAAATAAATAAATAGCAATTTAATCAATTTTTGTAATATTAGCTATATTGGAACTCCAGGGAGTCCAAATCTTTTTAGGGGATCTCCTTTTACACACAAAATATTAATTTATGTAATGTATGATCTGATTCCAGGCTTACTGCGGCTTATCATTCACAAATGAATTCTGCTGCATGTGTAAATACACACTGAGGACAGTCACTGGGGCACATATGAATGGCAAATGTAGCAACTGGGATCAGTTTGTACCTGCTATAATGCAGCACTTCACGTACAATAATTTCTCTTAAGAATGCAAAGGACACTTCTGTATTTCCACTGTCTGTAACAAAAAAGAAAGACTGGTAGTTTGCTGTTGTTGTTGTTGGAGGCTTTTGTGCATATGACTCCCCTTGCTACAACTGCCAGCAATAAATCACCTTCTGCACTCCCTTAGCTGGATTATATACCTAAGAAAGCGCTACTTGGAGTAAGAGCTGGCAAAAATATCAGCATCAATGCAAAGGAACATAAAGGGAAAATAATAATGGCCATTACAATACAGTACATCATGGGGTAAGTCTCTATGAACTGCCTCAATATTTTCTGTAGAGTTAAATAATTTTTGTCTCTATTTTAAGCAGAGTTCCATGACCAATTCAGCAGCAAACTCCAGTCCAAAATTTCCTTAGGTTTTCAATGATTTAAACCAGATCTGTCCTCTGTACATGCACACAGGCCACACTGTATATTAAGAGATGTAAGAAAACTGCATATTCTGAGGGCTACAGAGAAACACCTCTTCAGAATCACACCTGCAAATGTATCATTTTGCACACAAACAGACAAAATGGCAGGAAGGTCCTTCCTCCTCCCCACTCAACTACAGCCCAGGTTTATCCTCTTCTGCTTTTACACTCACTGCAGACCTTGCAACCAGAGACAAATGCGCCCATTGCGGCACTTTGGCCGAGTCAGTAAAAATCATCTGCTAACATACTAATAGTAGTTAGGGATGTGATTTTGGGTGACATTTTTATGTAAGATTTAATATAGAATGCAGTTCTAATTATGTTTTGCCAATATCACTGACAGAAATAAGCTTTCACTTACTTCACAGATGAAACCAGCAGATACAGCAGTTGTGAAAAGCATTGCTGTGCCAGTGCAACTTCTGTATAAATTCTAAGTTATGTAAGTTGCTGTTGGTATAGCTGTATCAGAAAAATACCTTTATTTATTGTAGAGAACATTTCAACCCCTTGATTCGAGCCAATGTGAAGTTTTCCATAATGCCTCACTGTTTTCAGCTCATCTGGTTGTCTCTCCTCCTCAATACCAAGTCTATATGTTGAAGATAGTACAATATATTCCACAGAATGGCATGAGGAGAATTTTGCAAAAAAATTATATTCTCTTATTCCTGAGAAAAAGTTGTAAATACAAGTGAAGAAGCCCATGAGAAAGAAATATAGATTTTTTTTTTTTTCCATAAAAAGCAATTCCAAATAAGTGACTTATGGCCAAATAACGAAGATTCAAGGGAATGAAAGTAAGTTTGCAAATAATAGGACAGATGCTGTTAAATCATCTCTAAATTGCAATTACGTATTTTACGTATACACTTACTTGCACACATAAAATTAGATTTACACAGAGCTTAGAGGTGGCCCTGAATCACAGGGTTTAAATCTGGAGTCAAGCCTATGTCTACACTCCCATAAAGCTGGGGGAAGCAGGGGATTGAATATAGGGATTTTAGGTCTCATTTCCCGTACAAAATAAAGTAGATGTGTTTCTAGGAGACAGAGTGAGTCATATAAGAAAGCAGAGGCAAAGAGATTTCCCTTTAATTCACAGAAAAGTGTACCTAAAGTACAGAGTGAAAAAAATCTCATCGTTTGATAGCATGCCATGAAAAAACACAACATCCAAAGGAATGAGAGATTCACTGATTTGCAGTGTTAGCAGTACTAAAATAATTAAAAGACAGATCAAAGGGAAACAAAAGAAAAAAAAAAAGACGTTAAAAGTGTCATGGCTATTCTCTGAATATATGACATATACCAGATTCACAGCTTTTTAGCAAATATTAATAATTAAGATTTAGTAAACATATTAGTAACCATCTTCTCAAAAATAGGAGATGCATATCTAAATTAAATTAATATAAATCAGCCCCTAGATGTCATTGTTGCAGCTGAAATATCACCTAATACAGAACTTTCCTAATTCTCTAACAGAAAAGGCTGTGTAAAGCAAAATAAACCATCTAAGTAATATAAATTCTGCGAGGTTTTAATGCCTCGATGCCAAAGCACAAAGAGCTCTGAGGCTACAACAAAGGAGATAACTAACTCTAACCAGACAAGAGGATTGCATACCAGATTTGGGTTCTGGCAGCAGGTGAGCATAATCAACCCAAAGGACATTGCAATCACAATCTCACAGTAAAACCTCACAAAGGAAGATTCTTTGTAACTCCAGTCAGTGCTTGTCTCAATACTAAAAACAATGTCATTTCATATTGTTAACACATCTCTCATTGTATCTGGAACAACTGTACATGTTCTCTCTCTCTATATAAAAACTTGATTTTTTTAAAAAATGAGTTTTAAATCTTGAACAGCTTTGTTTTTCTACAATATCTTGTAGCAATACATTCTAGAGGTTAATTACACATATTCAGAAAGAAAAAATAAAAAAAGAAATCTAAAACTTCCTGTACCTGTTTTGAAAGTGGAACCATTTGAGTTCACCGAATATCTAATTAGTATAATAATTGGAGAGGCATATGTAAAGTGTAATTTATTTTCTCTGTACTATTTATTATCCTTATATATCAATCATGCTCTATTGTTTAGTCTCTCAAAATTAAGCAATACAATATTTGTTCTTCCCTGCATAACTTCTCAGTACTAACAATTCTCAACCCACCTCCAATATTTTCTCTCAGAACACAATGCAGTCCTATTTCATAACCAAATAACACAATAGCATTTTTCCTATTTAGTGTTCTTCCCACTCTTTTCTCACTCTCTGTTTTTTCCTAGATTATACATTGCATTTGCAAACTTCTGCATTTAGAGGGTCAAGATGTCCTATGTAAGGCTCCATTTCACAGTCAGGGCTCCCACGATGCCAATCTGATAAATCAAAGTAGCCAATACATGTACACCTTTGTAAATATGTGCAAATTCTTCCAACATTTTCTGAGAAACCTAACATTTCATTTTTCATGTGATAATGAACTGTATTTTATGCACTCTAAATGTTTTTTTCCAGAAACAGGACAGCTATGGGCAGATAAATCTAGAATGCAGATACAGACAATATAAAACATATTATGTCATCCAAAAAGAATGAAAAAAAACCCCTAAGTCTAGAGTTAGGTGTTGCAATTAGTCTATTAAAAAAGCAGAAAAATTCCTAGTTGCCAACAGTGTTGCAATGCTGCTGCAAATTTCCCCTTTTTATGGTGGATCTACCTCATGATAAGGTCACCCCCAAGCTGTCTGAAACTGTAGTGAAATATCAGTATAAAAACCTACTTCTCTAAGTGCCACTCCAAGTGCTCACACAATACTGATGGCACTGCTCACCCAGGTAGGGATGTACAAGGCAAAGCCTCTGATCCAGCCAGTGCCCCATGAAAGATTCACTTCTGTTGTACACAGAGCTATGAAATACCTTATTTAATGTCCACTCAATAAATTCAGGGACCCCATTTATATAACACATTATAATAATATGAAAATTATAAAGCTTTTGGAATGGTTTTGGAACAGCCAGGCATGAAAGTGCAGAAAACTCATGGGCTAAATTGAATTTTTCATTGACAACTATGTAACTCATTGCTGGTACAGGTCATTAATGAAAATAAGCCTAATTGTTACCCTTGATGATTACAAAGAGTTTGAGGAAATAAGGAATAAAGAGGCACTGTACAGGTAAGTTTCCACATGTAGATTTCTCTTATTGTAAAAATGCACACAAAAACCTGTCTACACTTTGCATGGATTTACTTCAAGATTGTATCTTTGCTGATGTAGCTTGAAATCCACTTGCTGTTTCTGGACTGTGTTACTATTTTAAATTAAGCTTATAATGTTTACCATAAAGCTCATGCCACTGACAGTCTGTACATATTTACAGTACTTAGGAAGCAATTTTGTATAAACTTTTACCAAAAAAATCAACATTCTGAAGGTATTACACTCAACACAAGGGTTTCATCTCTATTGCTCAGGGAGAGTTGCCTTATTCAAATTTCATTTAGTTTCAAGTCTCCTTCAGCTTGAATGCAATGAAAATGAAAAATAGGAAAATAACTTTGTGAATTAAGAAACCTTTCAAATTAATGTAAAAGTGTAAAACCTAAATCTGTCTTTTTGTACAATCGTACCTACACAGAGAATGAAATCTTTAACTTAGTCCAGGTTTAATTATATCAGAGAAGAATAACAGAGTGTATGGAGATGATTACTCATTATCAACCCAGTATTTTTAATCCAGACATATCAGATTCTAGCATATTCTGATTGGAAAAAGGAGGGTGAGAGTTCTGTATCTACAAGAGTGATTCAATTCAGGTAACTGATTAATTAAACTATGACAAATACAGAAGTGGAAACAAGGCTTTTAAAGGAGCAAGGTCCATGAAAAATAATTACTTTTCCATTAAAAGACTCTACTTACTAAGGCAGAAAAAGCTGAAACAAGCTGCCATTATTATTACTACTGTCCTTGACATGGTGAACACTATACAGCTTTAATTTTTTCCCTTTAATTAAATGCAAGAATGTTAAGAAGATAGGTTGTATCCTTGCATTTTCCTCACAGCAATTTATTTTTTTAAAAAAGTCTTATCAAAATCTTACCAAAGTTATCTTACCAAGTCAGAGATTGTAAGATAATGTTTGAAATGTCCTAAAACTTCACATAATTAAATGGAGCTTCATAATTCAAGGAATCGAAGAAGTAAAGTAAAATTAGAGATACTGATTGAAAGGATGGCCAAATGCATCTCTTGAATAATATCCAATTTGCCAATATTTCAAAAATATCATATCTTTATGAAACAATATAAAACCATTAACAAGACTCCAGATGTATGAAAAAGTGAACTTTCTACAAGTTCCTGCAATTTTACCAGATCCCTCCAAATCCAAGGGTAGACCCATCCACATCAATACACTTTGAGCCCCTTTCTGGAAACGAACATTTGATTTTACTTGCCATCACCCAACAATGAGTCACTTCTGAAGCTCATTATTCTCCTGACTTTTTTATATGAAGGATCTTGAAAACCCACAGGAAATAACGTTTCTGGTACGTAGCTTCCAAGGTTGACCCTGACAAGCAATGTGTGCTCAGAACTCTGTATTTCTGCCCACTTAAAGGTACTAAACTTTCTCAACAGTTTTCTGCAGTTTGTGCTTGGAAACATTTGCACTGAATTGCCATTTTAGACCCAAAATGTGGGGGTGGTTGTTTTTTTAACTACAGGTGTTGACCATCCAAAGCTGTGCTGAAAGAAAACACCTTTTGAGAGAC
Organism: Pyrocephalus nanus; assembly: GCA_038380795.1. Classification (NCBI taxonomy): domain Eukaryota; kingdom Metazoa; phylum Chordata; class Aves; order Passeriformes; family Tyrannidae; genus Pyrocephalus; species Pyrocephalus nanus. Next base: position 4,999,254 of record CM076273.1, on the reverse strand, counting down.
CGTACCATTTCTTGAGTGGCCCCGTGCTGCCCAGCTTGACCCTGGATATGGGAACGCCATGGGAGTGTTGGCCAAGGAAAGCCAGGAGATCACGGAAGCACCGGGGCTGCAAGGCAAGCACCAGTCACCTTGAGACTGACTCAAGTCTGAGCGGCTCTGCCATTGCTGGCAATGTCACCGGCACTGTGTCACACACCAGGGCTGTCACACACACCAGCACCGTGTCACACATTGGCTCTGTGTGTCACACACTGGCACTGTGTCACATTGCCACACACATGGCTACTGTGTATCCCGCACGGGCACTGTCACACACGCCAGGGCTGTGACACTGCGGTGGCTGCAGTGACACTCTGGCAGCGTCCCACACACGAGGGCTGTTGCACGCACCGGCACCGTGTCACACACGGGCACTGGGTGTCACACATGGGCACTGTACCACACAGTGTCACACATGGGCACTGTACCACACAGTGTCCCCCGTGTCACTGTCCCCACGCCGGGGCAGTGACAGCCCCGTTCCCATGGCAACGGGAGGCGGCGCTGACGCGGCAGCAGCGCCCACCCGCCGGTCACCTGACGCGGGCCAGTGGGTCACGTGATCCGGTCTCCATCGTCGCCATCTTGAAGCGGCGGCCGGAGGTGAGGAAAAACGGGATTTTCCCCCATTATTCCCGGTCAAAGCCAGGCGGGACCAGCCCGGTCCGGCGGGCGGCGGCGGCAGGCGGGCGGAGGCAAGCGGGCGGCAGGCAGGGCGCGATGCGCGGCGGCGGGCGAGCCGGCCCCGGGGCATCGCGGCGCTGCCCATGTGCGGAGCCGCGGGCGGCAGCGGCTCCCGGCGAAGCCTCCCTGGCCGGGGCTGCCTCCGTTCCGTTCCGTTCCGTTCCCTCCCTTCCCTTCTCTTCCCTTCCCAACCCTCCTCACCGCCTCTCCTCTCCTGCGGCCAGCTCCCCGCTGCAGCGGTGGCCGCTGCTGCGCTGATGGAGCCGCGGCGGCGGCACCTGCGCGCTGTAACGCGGGACGCTTTATGCGGATCCTCCCGGAGGGGAGGGCGGGGGTCGGGCCGGGCCGGCCCGCGGGAGGGTGGCCCGGCCGGGGCGGTTTCCCTGCCCTCGGGAGCCGCGATGCGATGGGAGCGGCCACTCCGGGTCAGGTGGTTGTGCAAAGCGTGGTTTGGCTTTTCCAGCCCCGGAGGTGTCTTGCCCTGGCTCGGTCCTGCTGCCCGGGTGGGTGATCCCTCCGGTCTGGATCTTCCCCTCCAGGCCCCTTTGTCAGCCCCGGACCCCTCCTTTTAATTCCCGTGTAGGTCGTGTCAAGGGTACGTGCTGGCACAGGCACTTGCCAGGCTGAAGTTTTATGCCCTGGGAGATGGAATCATCTGCACTGAAAACACTGAATTCCACATAATTTCTGTACAGATCTTATCGTCCCTCTAAAAAGTCTGCAGCAGTAAGCATTAAACTCAATCCAGACAAATAGTGATGTAACATAAATATGTGTTATATATCTACATATACCATAATTATTCATCTGATACCTTTGATTAGAGCATCCTAAATCAATGCATCTCTTTCTTTGCATTTTTGACATAGCAACACTGTATGGCAGCATATTCCTTTTATGGTTTGTCTAGCATTTTTCCTCTTAGTTTTTATGCTGTTTTCAGATGAAAAGGCTAGGGGAAATATTTGCCTATTTAGCATCACTTAGCAAAGTTTTAAAAGTTACAAGTGTAATTTAAAGTAGTAGTATAAATTCTTATAATTTTCCTTAACTTGTTGTCAAAGTATTTCAAGTAGACATTATTCCTTTGAGCATTTCATTCAATCTGCTTTCAGAGGACAAAGCACATTTGTTCACTTTTCATAATGGTTTCCAAACATGTTACAGCCAATATGAAACAAACAGCAAATTGGTTTTGTGTAAATTATTAGGGTGATTTCCAGATGATAGTTTTCAACTTGAAATACTTAACATGAGGTGCAGATGACACTAAAAAACTAACATTGGTTATATCCATAGTTCTGATGATAACCTGCATTCTGGGTTGAATGGCAAATAAAGGTAACTTGAGTAGTTCTCCCTGGAATTCTTCTGTAGTGGCAAACATACAAGACAGAACCCACTCTCGCATGTCTGTGCATTATATTGCTGTATAATAAATCCATAAGCAGAAAAGAGTGGATTTTATGGGTCTGTAGGACCAGTTCTGGAAGTTCTGGTTTGGCCTCTGTATCTTTCTTGCAAAAAAAAAAAAAATCACCTGAAAGAATTCGGCATAAATTTTCAAGGATGACTAATAAATATCTGTAATTTTTATGTTCTCAGCTTTATGTATAGTATATCTAAAGACATATATAAAAATATATATATGTGTGTGTGTAGTGGCTCTTGAATAGGTTATTTGTAGACATTTTTTTCAGGACTAAATTCTACTGTAAGACTTTCTGTCCAGCTCCTTCACACCCCCCCCAGCTCTGCCCACATCACAAGATATGTTTTCATGTAAATTTATATATATTGGCTTCTAATTTAACCTCCAACAGTACCACATTATTGCCTGTGGTTTATGGTTTGATATGTTTAAAGGAAGTGTAAGTGGAAATAGTTACTGCCTACAGCTTTCCATCCAAACAGAAGAGAATTGCTCTTTTCAACTTCAGTACCAATTTATTTTCCCTACAATTAAGGAATTGTAGAAAAAGCTACAATTAGTAGGTTTTCTAGAAAATTACATTTATAAAGAGTTGTACGATCTGACATTTGAACAGTCTTTAAAATAGTCACAGTTAAATGACTAATGCAAGTAAATGCCAGAATTGCTTTATTCTCCTAACATTTGAAGGGAAAAAAATTGCTTATTTTTGTAAATTACATTTAGGAGACATCAGTGTATCAGAGTTAGGAATACATTTTTATATCATACCATGGTTTTTAGACATAAATATGCCAGTGACTATTGACTGGTATTTAAGTGTTTAACATTCAAATGTGTAGGCTTTGTAAAGAAAAAGAGAATAGCTGTAACACTGTTAATCATCAGCTTATACTTGAAAATACTTATCTTGCCCTTGTACAACCTGGAGGCAGGCTGTTAGAGGCTCTCTTGGAATTATTCTGTCCAGCTGTATTGAATACTATCCATGAAATGTCCTCAGCATCCTTGGCCATTTCTGTACCCATCCTGAAAGTTTTCCTTAAGTTGGTGGCATTAGGCTTCAATATTTAGAAGAGAGAGAAATCTACATAGTACTAGGTTGCATTTTTATTACTGTGCCTGTATAAATCTTAATTTTTTACAAACCCTTTCTTCCAGGTATTATGGAAGAAGGAAGCAGTGTTGCAGTCTTGGTGCCAAATATTGGGGAGCAGGAAGCTGTGCTGATTTCGGAGACTGTCATTGGCCCAACGCTTCAGAACAGCGAAGATCAGAGAAAATGTAAAACTGATCCACTGATCCATGTTATCCAGAAACTGAGCAAAATAGTTGAAAGTGAGAAGTCACAAAGATGCCTTTTAATAGGGAAGAAACGTTCCCATCCCGATGCTTCTGTGCAGTCCTTGGACGCAGAGGATCTTTGTGAAATCCCAGCTAAAGCAATTGAGCTGTCAGTGATTGCTACTAAAAAGACTGAAGAGTTACAAGCAGATTATTTTGTGACTGAATGTCTTCCACAAAGCAAAAAAAGGGTGACGTGCTACCAGTGTAGTCTCTGTAAGTTTCTATCACCTTCTCTCTTAACACTACAAGAACATATAAAACAACACGGGCAGAAAAATGAGGTGATATTAATGTGCTCAGAATGTCATTTTGCTTCTAAAAGCCAAGAAGAGCTTGAATCCCACTTCAAAAATTACCATGAGAATGGTGGTAAAAACAGCATCCAGACAAAAGCGCAGCAGTGCGTAAATGTTGCCAGTTCCTTCCTGCAAGGGCCAGTGGAAGGGAGCGTCAAATCAGGGACTGACCAGACAGGAAATGTGGAATGTAAAGATGTAAGACAGTCTGCTCCTGTGCCCGAGGTGGGCAGGAGGAAGTGGTACACGTACGAGCAGTATGGCATGTACCGGTGTCTCATCTGCCGCTACACGTGTGGCCAGCAAAGGATGCTCAAAACGCACGCCTGGAAACACGCCGGGGAGGTCGACTGCTCCTACCCCATCTTCGAGGAGGAAAATGAAACTGCCAGCTTGTCAGAGACAGTTGTAACTCACACACCTCACAGCGTGGATACAGTTGTCCTTTCTTTGGAAAACAGTGAACTTGATATCCATAGCGAACCTTCTCTTCAGCTTCAGATTTGCAATTCGGAGCAGCTGTCGTGTAAGTCACCCATAGGAACAAATGTAAAAGAGGAGGAGATATTAACTGAGTCTGTGGTGCATTCTCCTACTACAGAGGTTGTAGAGGAGACGGTATCTGACACAGAACCGGACAGTATGATAACTGACAGCCTGCTGTCATCAGCACAGAAAATCATCAATTGTAGTCCGAACAAAAAGGGTCACGTTAATGTAATAGTAGAGCGTTTGCCAGGTGCTGAAGAAAGTGTCTTGCAAAAGCCATTCTTGATGAACACTGACATTGAGCGTTTGCCAGGTGCTGAAGAAAGTGTCTTGCAAAAGCCATTCTTGATGAACACTGACATTGACACAGAAAAAAAATTAATCTCTGAGGAGACCCACGTTACCTGTGAAGAACCTGAAGTTTATCGTACAGATGAAATTCAAGAAGTGATAATAGGATGGAATAATACTGACAAGAAAGATAATGAATTAAGCCCTAATAAAAATGTAACAACTGATGAAAATGTGCCTCCCGCACGAAGGAGGACAAACTCAGAGTCTTTAAGACTGCACTCCTTAGCAGCAGAAGCTCTTGTTACAATGCCCATCAGAGCTGCAGAACTGACACGGTCCAGCTTCAGGGCTCTGACTTCAGGGGAAGATGCTGTGGATGCAGGTGCAGGACAGGGAGGAGCTGATGGCCCATGCGTGGCTCATTCTAAAGTGGTATCCTCGCTTAAGGATCCTTCAGAGGAGTATAGTGGCTTAAACCAAAGCGAATGTGCAATAGTGGAGATAAAGAAAGAGAGGCCAGAGTTATCAGAAGCCCCAATTAAAATGGGCATCAGTATGTCACTGCTCACCGTCATCGAAAAGCTGAAGGAGAGGACAGACCAGAACGCTTCTGATGACGACATTCTGAAAGAACTGCAAGACAACGCACAATGCCAAAACGCCAGTGATGCAAATATCCCTGGCAGTAACCTGGTGGAATACATCCCCAACGTGGAGCGGCCCTACCGCTGCCGCCTGTGCCACTACAGCAGCGGCAACAAGGGCTACATCAAACAGCACCTGCGGGTGCACCGCCAGCGCCAGCCCTACCAGTGCCCCATCTGCGAGCACATCGCGGACAACAGCAAGGACCTGGAGAGCCACATGATCAACCACTGCAAAACCAGGATGTACCAGTGCAAGCAGTGTGAGGAGTCCTTCCATTACAAGGTAAAGTTCTTTCCTCTGCCTGCCTGGAATAGCTAAATAACCTAATTTGCTACTTTTTTTAATAACTGGTGATCCCTCTCTCTAACTTAATTCAGTCTGACATCCTGGCTTTGTTGTAATTACAGTTAGGGATTACTGCCAGCAATATACAATTCAGCTATAATTATTCCGGATTACCCACTGAAATAAACTTGCTTCCTCACTTATTTTCCTGAGAATCATCTTATGGACATAATAACATCATATTGTTTCTCTGCCCGCATGTAACAACTACAGGAGGAAATTAAACTATCAAAGAACTTTATAGTTTAAACTTTAAAAGAATGCTCAAACGTGCCTGCCAGTTGTGTGCAAATGTAATTATGGCATTTGGGAGTACCATGAGACACACACTGAAATAGAAACCATTTTCCTTTTTCCTCTGTTGTTGTGTTGATCTGGATGTTCTGTAGAACTTAGGTTTGAAGGATTACATACCAGAGCAGAATAATATACTTCTGCCATTTTCCTAATTGCTATTTTAAGCATTAGTGCTGGGGAGTGTGTCCCTGTGTACTCAGGAACACAGAATAGATTGCATCAGTATAGAGCTCTACAGCTGAAACTACTGTAGGCAATCCTATCCCATATTTACTCTTAGTCTGAAAAAATATACAGGTAGGGTAGCAAAAAGCTCTCTCTTCTCTCCCTTCCCCAAGCAAGTAGAAACAGGACCAATGTATTAAGTCATAAGGCAATACAAAAATTGAGTTAATTTTCACAAAAGTTCCAACCTCTAATCTAATAATAATTTTGGAGGAAGAACAGTGGCCAGTTGTCTGGGGGAATGAGGGAAGAAGGAAATCTGTTTTCTAAACAAACTCAAGTCATAGAATGCTCTTGGTCATCAATCCTTTATGTTCCTAATCCATGGTACTTGTTTTCTTCCTAGTAAAATTACCTAAGGGATAATCTGTAAATATGTTAATGTATATTTTGTAACAGTTGTCATTAAAACTTGAGTAACAATGTCACAGGTGATTGCAGCGTTTCAACTGATCACTGTATGTTTGTAGTGTAGATTTAAACACGGGAAATGCTTTTTTTTTTTTCAGAGCCAACTGCGAAATCATGAAAGAGAACAACACAGTCTTCCAGAAATCTTTTCAACAGCTACATCTAACAAGCTCATAGTTTCCAATGAAGTAGATGACAGAGAAGGTACTGTGTATATTTACACCTGAAATTGCAAAAGGTCACTCATAACATTACTTCTGTTTACTGTATTTGTATAACTGGTTTCAAGGTCTCCTTCATGCCAAAATGTTTTCATTCCTGATCATAACCTTCAATGTGTGTTCTTTTCAGTGTAAAAAATTTAGCATAGTCAGATTTGGGGTGGCATTTATTGTTAGGTAAGATGTTTTTAGCCCCTGTAATTGACCCTTTTATTTCTTGTGAAACAAAACTAAAACAGAGCATTACTCTGAATTTTCTTCTTCCTTCAGCAGCTACAGTATTTTCCAAATCACCTACAGTAAACAAAAGAAAGCCTTTTTTTTTTAAAGTCACCCTGGTAATGTAGTTTGCTGCCAGCGTATACATACAATTCCATCCCTTCTGTGTTTAGAAATTACTGTTTAATTATGGTAATGTCCAAAATGAGTAATATTTTTAGCCCTAGAGAGAGAAATGTAAGGCATCCTAAACGTGCAACCTGTATCTGTAATAGTTGCCAGGGTAACAGTAGGTATGGATTTTCATAGAATCACAGAATATTAAGGGTTGGAAGGGACTTGAAAGCTCATCTTATTCCAACACTGCCATGGGCAGGGACACCTTCACTAGACCAGGTTGCTCAGATGTTTAACTGTGTATCTGCTTATAATTCAGTAGTGTTTGTTTTAAAAACAACAGCAATAAAAAAAACCCCAAACCCTTGATGTGTTTAGGTAATCAGGGGAAAAAATAACCAAATTCTGTAGGAGAAAATGCGTCCTAAAAATCCTGTGAGTATCCTGAAGACCCAGTATTTATCACTGCAATGTAAATGCATTCTCTAGTGAGTTACCCTTACTGAAAATATTTACAGCATTTTTATTCTGAAGGCAACACTGTAATTATTAACACTTTGAAATTTTAGAGCACTGTGGAAAAATACTGGTAATTATATAGCCTCTGAACAACTGTGAACTGAAGTGTTTCCATTTTGTGCACATAGCTCTTTTCTGTCCTAACTGTGCTCTCTTGTTTGTTTAGACAGCAAAATGTGCACTGTAGTAGTACTTGGGTTGCAGTAGAAATTTCTGGGTCACACTCTCTCCTCTACAGCTGGTCAGTGAGTGCAAAAGATTGAAATTGATGCAACTCCTTGTGAGAAAAGGGAATAACCAGCATGAACCAGCAGTGCTTTTCCAAAGCAACATGGTCCATGTCAGAATAGAATGAGATCCACAACTTTTGCCTTCTGTTCTCTTAGCTCTCACTCTTTTTCTGGCTTTCAATATACAGATTAGAAATTTAAAAGCTAATTACCTTATTAGCCTCAGGTAGAATGACCCATCCCAGCTCCTTTCTGCTCTCATCAGTGCGGAAGGCATTTAAATTCAGAAAGTTGATCTGTAGTGTTTCGTATACCTGAGCCTGAGAGAGCCATCTGAAGTCAAGAGAAGATGGGAAAGTGGCTGGGAGAGTCTGCTGGTAGTGAGAACATTTCCCACTAAGTACTGGGTTTTTTTCTTTAGAAGCAATAGTATAAATATTCTAACTGAAGTGATAAGAAATAAAACATTGTTAGTGTAGCTGGTTACAGCTTGGACTATTACTTCTGACAATGTTTTTTTTGCTATAAACCAGTGTTCTTAAAGATGTCATAATATAGGAATGTAACTATCTTGCAATGCCTGAAACATGTCAGATTTTGGGAAATGCTATACCTTTGTAGCTAAAGTCCTGTTAATGTGACTGAAAATCAAAAGGATTATCTGGTTTTGAAATTAGTATGTTTTAATGAGGTTGTTTTACAGTTTACATCCTGATCTTGTAACTAAACTTCCATGAAAGAGGAGCTCCTGTTCAAGAAATCTGCCTGCTTTTAATGTAATTACTCAGAGATTTTTTAAAAATATTTTTCACTCATTATTATCTTATCCAAGTGTTACAACCAAGCACTTTGATTGTTTACCCTACATGAAATTTAGTAATGTGGCTTGAATGAAAACAGTTCTCCTTTTAAACTTTTATTAACTCATACTGTGGAATGCTTAAATTATTTCAGAACCAATTTATAATCAAATTGCAACACCACTGCAGTACAGCAATCTCTTGTCAAACAGATGTCATCCCTATAAAGCGACACAAAACAAAGAAGTTTATGGCATAGCATCTGTTTATGTGAAAGATGCCTGAGCTGGAACAGTTTCGTTTCTTGTTTATGAAATAGTTAGTCCTAAAAGTCTCTTTATTCATCATGGTTGTACAATAAATTAAAGAGGAGCATTATGACACTGGATATGATCAGATTGTAAATGTCTAATAATGAAGGAATAGGGTAATAAGCAGCATTACAGGAGCACCTGTTACTGCTGCTACAACAAAGATCTGTCATTTCCATGTTCATTTTAAGAGACCTGATATTCTCTATCCAGAAAGCAAAAGAGGCCCCAAACCCACAAGAAATAAGCCTGTGAAAGGGATGAGGGACATGACTGCTATTTTGTAACAGCAAGGGATTATTTGATGTATTATAATTTATGTGCATCTTGTTGAAGGAATAAATACAAAGTAGTGATTGGTATAAATAATTGCTCCTAAGTGTGTGCTACTGGGTGTGAGCCACACAGAACTGTGCCATAGCTAATATGTTTGCATAATGCTTTAAAAATCTCATCAGACACTGTTAAAGCTGCCTGCCCAATAAAATACCAAATTCATAACAGAAAATGGATTTGGAAGCAGTTTATTCTAAAACTGCAGAATTTAAGATGGCAAACCCATTCAAGTGGAGCATGGAATAGCTTCACACAGCCCCTGCTCTCCCATGGATCTGCAGCCCAGTGAGTGACCTCGATTCATTTGAGGTCTTCTACATAAATGTGCTTTCATTAAAAAATTAATTGTAGAAATTTAAGTTCCAAGCATATAATTGTGATCGTTTTTGTAATTTACATTAAAAGAAAACCAAAACTAATAAATTTTACTAGATGAGCATATTGTAGGAAAAAAATCCGATATATTTTGCCCTGAGGTTGACTTGCAAAGAGTGCCTGTTATACATTCTTTCCATATTATTTTGTATAAGAATGCCAGATGAGTGAGCACTGTGTCATGCTTTAAAGTAAAAATAGGAAATACATTTTCTGTTATTGTGATACACACAGAATTATTCAAATTTTATTTCAGACTGTCTTTGTATTCAGATTGCTATTTTATTTTATATGGTATATTATATATTCTTCATAATAACCCTCTGGGGTTATCAGCCCTACCTAATTACTTGGCATCTTGAACCAAAAGTACTGAATTTTGGAGGGCAAGTTTAATTAGTGGTAACTTTTCCTTTCTGCTTCAGTTAGCTGTGTGAATATATCCCTCAGAACAATATTTCTAAAACTTTTTTTGACATAATTCAGTGCCTACCTGGGGAGAAAAAGAAATGTCTCCTTAAAAGAGTTTTGCTGTAAAGATTCTCAATTGTTGTTTTGATAATGAAAAGATTCAGTTAAAAAAGAAATTAAAAAAAATAAAAAGTGCTGTATGATGGGCTGGAATGGGAAAATTACCTGCATAAAAAATACCATCCCTCTTCCCAAATGTTAATACCTTAACCCAAACCAGTTCCATTATTCAATGAGGGAGCGGGAACAGGGCTCTTTAAGTCTACACAATTACATCTCAAAAATATTCCAACTGTGCACTTGTGGGCACACATTTTCCTGTGTTAAAGGAGTCATTAGCCTTTGTCTCTGCAACCATTAATTTTTCAAGAGTCTTTTTCATTCTAGAAAGAAAAAAGGATTTTTGTTACAATTGCTTTTTAGTAATTTGGAGAAGTTCCAAATTATTTATTAAGACATCTGGTCAGTATCTATTTTTTTTATCATCTCATATCCCTTGGAAAGTGTAAGTGTAGGTGGATGATAAACAGGATTTAGAGGTTTTGGGAAGCCTTTTGCTTTGGTTTTCTGTGTTTGCCAGTTTGAAACTCTTCCTTTCTCAATCCCCATCTTTTCCTTTGATTTGATGCATTCTGCAAAGCAGTGAAACTGCTGGGTTCAGCAGTTCCTACATTTCATCACCTTTTGCTGTAAGACAGGATTTCACCCAACTGCAGGAAGAAGGGAAGTGTCCACATAAAGAATGCATTTTCCTAAAATTGTAATAATTGCAGTAAAATGGAAGGGCTAATGCAGAACCTCATGGTAAAATAAACCATACCTTTATTATCTCTATGTCCGTTGCCTTTTTAATACTTTAATAGCATTAAATATTCATAGATATTCAAAACTATTACTCTAAAACGTTAATTCATGTTTCATAATTCAATTGTGATGAAATTCTCATCTGAGAACTCCTTACAATGCAGCTCTCTAAAGTGATGGATTTTGTTTCATATAGGAAATAAATCTTCAGTTCAGAAACTGTACAGGTGTGATGTGTGTGACTACACAAGCACAACCTACGTCGGTGTACGAAATCACAGACGGATTCATAACTCTGATAAGCCATACAGGTGAGTGTCTCAATTACTGCCAGCCTCTGACAAGGTTACTGAGTTGCTCATGCAGTTCTGAAGACATTGCTAAAGAAGTGCCATTACATAATTTTACTGCAAATTTGAAGGAGCCACACTTGCTGGTTGACTCAAAACATGTAATTAAGATTTGCTAATTTTTCCAGACTGTACCTTTTGCTGTAGCAGTCTATGGCTTGTTTTCAGTTTGAAGCATTCAAATGTGGAAAGGGAAATAATTACATTGTAATATTGGACTTTGGCCAACAGTAATAAGACATTTCTCAAAATCCCTGCATGCTTAAGTTCATTTTGGATTTGCTTTGTTGCTTTGTCATAGTACTGCTTTACACTGGCTACTATAGAGTGTGGCAAAATTCTGCCCTTTATCTTGTCACCAGACCCTTCATCTTTTTCACAGGTTTCAAACAATATTAACACACTCACTTAGGATGAGATTTCATGAATTTTCTACAAGGGTATCATGTGGATTTATATAGAATCTTGGATATCTAAAACCATGTGTAATACTGTAGCTCAGGTCCCCAGCAAAAAACCTAAATCCTGCACTTTTCTGTTGGTTGCTGCATAAATTCCTGCAGATTCAATCTGTGCTCATTCAGTGTGGATCTCTGTCCCTCTCTAGTGGCTAGAAAATAGATCAGACTTAATAGACCTTTTGAGCTGATATACTTCTATCGTTTTAATACAAGTTCTGGAAGCTCAAGACCTTGAAATGCTGAGCTCAGCCAGGGACTTTCTCTTTTGGATAAATAAACCCAGAAGACATGTTGTATTTTGATTTGTGCATTACAATGATATCCCAAGATGTTTGCTCAGAGAGCAACCGTGGAATACAAACAGATTGTTTTTCTCCTCAGAATCTTCCCTATTGCCATTATTTATGACTTGGTGAGGTTGGAACAGCAGATACTGTAGAGTGTCTTGTACGTGGTAGTTTTTGAGTTGGTGTTAGTTGGGCTGTTTTGATTTAGGAACCCTTGGAAATTTTCCACTGGTGATACAGACTGCTGTATACTAAATATAAACTACTGATGTGGCTTGCTTTCCTTCCTATTTTTTCATAAACCCCTTAAGACAAATCTGAAAAACTGGCAAAGTATTCAAGCAACAGCCTAAAATCTATAATGATCAAGTATTTATGTTATTTCTCCTTCTGAAACATGCATTCCTCAAGCCCTCCATAGTATCAAATAGCACCCTACTTTAGAGCTGTAAACATATTTTATAATTTGTTTGAAAAAAATTGCTGGAAATTAAGCTGCACAGCCTCAAATGATATGTTTTTGTAGATTTGATACTTTCTGGATTGTAATACTGCACAATTAAATCCTTTCAAAAATAAAGTGAGTATTCTCAGGCTAAGTATCCTGCAGTCTCAAACTGTTCCACACTATAGACTAGACATTATAAATGTCAGACATTGTACTATTTCAAAAAAAAAAGAAACCCAACTATAGTCCTAAAAATACATAAGAGTTTTAGCTGAGCTTGATGGTTTCCACTTAAATATGTTCTATACAGGAAGGTTGTGTGGTACCATATTGATATTCATGAATAGCATAGAATTTGTGCAGTACTTTGAGATCCAAATCTGTGGATCTAAATCTAAATTCAGACTGGTTTATGTATTGTTTTTATACAAAGATATTGCATCAGAAGTAAGAAAAAAAAAGCAACATAATTTGGACAGTGTGATGAGACACACTTGTCTGAGGGCACTTGAATCTAAATGTGTTGATCTTGTCCCTGATTTCTATTTCAGCTATAATGCCCTGAAACTTAGACATTTCTTTACTAAATATATAGTTTGACTTTTAAAATGGCATGAGAAACATTGCTGTTGCATTAAGTAGAACACATACTCTGGAGGAACAAGGCTCATGTCTAAATACAGTGTCCCCTGTAGCTCTTACAGTCACATTGTGCCTTTGCTCAACACAGCCAGGTAACCTGGGCCAGGGCTGCATCCAGCCACTGCATCCTCATCCCACTTACACTCAGTGGTGCTTGCTCACATCAGGAGGGGTGCACAAGATAGATGTCAGGAAGGAACACAGTCCACATGTCCAGGGATTCCTGCTGAAAGGTGGAGGCTTTTTTGGCCTGCAGAAGATTCTCACTGCCCAACAATTACAGGTCAGCATCATCACTTGGACTTCTGTAAATATTGTTAGCCTTGAACTGTAATCTTTCCAGGTACCTTTGCTTTCTCGTGTTTTCAGAACAGTGTTAGCAGTTAATTGTCAGATTAGTTCACTTCTTGTTTTCCTTCAGGTGTCGAGTCTGTGACTTCGCCACCACAAATATGAATAGCTTGAAATGCCATATGAGGCGGCACCCCCAGGAGCATCAGGCAGTGCAGCTAATGGAACAGTACAAGTATGTAACGGCTCTCATTTGGCAAAAAGCTGTCATAGTACTCATTTTGTTATGTTAAGAAACAAAGCAGTGTTTAGATTCTGTTATCCTCCCTCCTAGGCTCCAGAAAGTTGTTTGGGGTTGGCTTTTTTTTGAGGGAGAGATTTGCCACGGCATTCCCAGGTGGTGTTTATGCTGGTTGATTAAACATGTCCACGACTTCCCTCTGCTACAGTATTCAGCTTTTTCTCCCCAGAATGTGGTGGTTGCATATAAACTGCCTATTGCAAGTAGTTTCTAGACCATGTTAATTACCAAAGCATGCCTGGAATTGTTTGGGAGGATGCATGTGCCAAAACCATGTCATGGCACTTCTAATATTTAACATTATAGATGGGTAAATTCCAGTATCCAGGAATGTTCTCTGGCTTTGTTTAATACCCTAGTCTAAGCACAGCCTTTGCATATACATGTGAGTTAGAATCCAGGTTGGCATTACCTAGTTAAGAATTAGTATGAATGGTCATTATGTTTAAGTGATTATAGTTTGTCGATAGCTATGTGTGGTTTGAATATATATGAGAAAGTTGGCATAAATATGTGTAATTGTCTACTACTAATTTGCAACAAAAAGGCTGGGAAAGGAAAGAAAATTGGGAATATTCTGAACACTTCTTAGTGAAAGATTTTAAAGGCAATAGGGAGAATGCAAATAAAGCACATTCACATCAAGGTTTCTTCTCAAGAAAAGCTGCTTCTACAACTTAAAAATCCTTCCACTGCCTTTTCCCCTACAATGGTCCAAGAAGCATTAAGTCCCATTTGTTCTGCTGTCATACTATGCACGTATTGCTGAGTGCTCTTACTGTTACCAGAGATCACTGAAAACCTCCACACTTTGGTCTGTGAATCCCCAAGGAATTAGTCTATCAAAAGCTGCGAGATAATTGTTTCCTTGGTAGATCAATTTAGGATACACTTGAATAGTAAAGTTTAATAATTCAGCATAAGTCAACCTGTAGGGTAGATCATGCTATGGAACTGAAAGGCTTCTATGACTAAGCTCAAAGGTAAATAATTTTGTCTCTCTGAGAATGTGTTGCATATACTGTAACTATATATTTTAAGTACACGATCATTAACTGCAGTGCATCGTGCTAAAATTGTGGGAGTTTCTGTGCCTCATTTGAACTGTACACTAAAGTAGTCAACAGTATTTGGCAATATTCTCACAGTATTCTCAGCAAAGTAAATCTTATTAGTAAATTAATAAGTGTAAATTAATGAGTAAATTAATTAATTGAGTAAATTAATGTACTTCAAAAAATGAGAGAGTAATTTAAAGGAGATAAAAACAAACACTGGACTGCAGTTTCATTCACTGTGTTACCAACCCACTGACCAAGCTGTGTTAGTGGCACAGAAAAATCATATGTATGATAAGACTAGTGGATACAAATGCACGTATAATGGAATTAAGATTATTTGTTGAACTTTGTGTTTTGCAAAAAAAAAATATTTTGGCCTCATTTTATCTGTAAATTAACTATAAGATCTGCCTTCTATCTTATTTTAATGATTTTTTTTTGTAACAGCCTCATTAGGGACACTAAGATTCTCAATCTGAGAATGAACTGGCCTATCTTTGAAAGCATCCATTATCTTTGTAAGGCTTCAAATTAGAAGGAAAAGAGAAAAATAGGATGTTTTCTATGACATTCCAAACCAAGTCATAGAAAAAAGTGAGCTAAAAGGACATGCCTGTTGTTCCCCAGCAGGACAGAATTATCTTGCTCCATAAGCAAGGTAATGTACCGTGCCTTCACCCAACTTGGGAGATTTTTGCAGTTCTCTGCAATCTTCTGCTGAGCAGAAATAGTTTCCAATATATATGATTATTTGCAGGCATTTTAGGAGTATATCCTACTGTCATTAAGAGAAGTCATAAAACCTTATTGAACTGTAGTGTATAACGTGTTTTTGTGTAAGCCCTCTTGTGTTTCCAGGTTATATTTCTGAAAAGGTCTTAAAAGTTTACAAAATCTGACTAGTATGATAGTGATTTTAACAGACTCATCATAGTGTACCTACTGAGATAACATTGGTTGAGCAGAAAACATCTTACTCTCATTGAGGAATGAAATCCTTTCCTAGCTATAATTTATTAGCACAAGGTCACCTTTGATTGCTTCTGGCCTTTTCCATGTGATTTGGGAAACTAAAAACTTCCAAGGTAGCAGGGAGCTGAGCAAAGGAGCTTCTCTGTCCAAAAGACAAGGAGCTACATCATCCTGACTATGTGTAAGGTTCTGCTGTGGAGTGATGTCATGCATTCATCTCCTTTTTGCTGAGGTGACTTATTTATCATCTTAGGAAACGTGTAAAAAAACTCCTCTGTTGTACGTTCATATATGAAAAAATTCATGTGGGATTTGATCACTCTTGGGTTATTTGTGGCCATAAATATGCACTACATCTCCCTGTAAATAGGACTTATTCTTCAAGGTTTTGTTCTTTACTGTATGAGACAGTGTTTTGCAGGGAAATAGATAATTTAGTCTGGTGGTACCCAAGCTGATGGAAAACTCTACAGAGAAAATGGACACCTGTCTGACTCTTGATCTGGGAAGATGTTCAGAATCTGACCAGACATTGATCTCAAGAGGTCCCTTCCAACTGCAACACTTCTATGATCCTTAAATAAACTAATGCATGCTACAGCAACAAAGACTTTATTACTTCAGTTGACATTATCAGTGCTAATTACACAGCTCCTGCTTGGTTCATAGCAATGGCAAAGAGAGCTCACTACCTGCCTGCCAAATCCCACACACCAATGCATGCCCTGCGTCTGCAGTCAGCAGAAATACTGCATTTTTGCAGTGCTTAAACAGTTTTACCAGGCCAAGGAGATAAGATTTTAATTCAGCTGTTTAAGAAATCAGAAGAATCAGACTTAAAATTCTCAGACTCTAAAAACAGTCTTATATTTCAGAATGAAACTTTGCAAACTAATGTGGCCTAGTTATAAAACTGAAAAGGGGCACCAGGAAGAAGATTCACATGGATCTTTATCTATTCATCCTTTTGAAAGAACTAATCCATTACTAAACTAATAAAAGTTAACTTTTAAATGTTTCTCTTTTTCCTTCTCCATTTTTCCCCTAGATGTTCTCTTTGTGGATATGTATGTAGCCATCCTCCATCCCTGAAGTCCCACATGTGGAAACATGCAAGTGACCAAAATTATAACTATGAACAAGTGAACAAGGCCATTAATGATGCAATTTCACAAAGCAGTAGGTATGTTTGATTTACTGTCAAGCCCTATCATCTAGAATTTTCATAAGACGCAACCCTCATCCAAAATAAAGTTCCTATCAAAAAGCAACAACTGGTACATTTTGATATCTGTTTCATTTTCTACTATTATTCCAGGTTTCAAGGACAACTCACTGACAAAACCTTATTAGAAGGCACAGAAGAAAGTACAGTACCTATACTAGGAAGTTCAGACAACTTGGTGTCTTTTACGGAGTCTGTCAACCAGACTACAAATGAAATTTCAGGTTCTGATGAGAACGAGAAACCTAACTTGATGAATACCTCATGCAGTTTAGAAAAGAACTCCACTCTATCCCATCTTGGCACAGAATACTGTGTTCTTCTCTTCTGCTGCTGCATTTGTGGTTTTGAGTCTACCAACAAAGAAAACCTGCTGGATCACATGAAAGAACATGAGGGTGAAATCATAAACATCATCCTAAACAAGGACCACACCACGACTCAAAATACAAACTAGGTGAAGCAGTAAGTTAAGAGAGGATTTCCTAGAGTGAATATTTTCTTGCTTTGCTACTTTTTGCCTGAGAAACTTGCTAAAGAGAAGAATTGCTAGCAAAACTTGATTTCCCATCCTGAGTCCTTGTTTCAGTAGGAGTACAATATTTTAACCAGGGACTGATGAATCATTTAAGAGATAAATATAATGAGTGGTGAATAGAATGATCCATTTGAACCTGTTATTTCTTTATATGGTGCCAAGAATGTAGGATTGTTGGTTTTTCTTCTTTTCTTGTCAGTTACTCATCGGTAATAACGCATTAGTGCAGTACATTAAAACCCAAAGATGTGAAAGCTTTGTATCAATTGAAAAGCTTTTCTCTTCCTCCCTCTTTGTTGTTTTCCAAGTAATTCAACAAAGAACTTTCTTACCTTTTTTTGAAACTGGCAACAGACCAGATATATATTTTACAATATGATCTCACAGACCCCACTGGATTCTGGAAGGTAGAAGCAACGGGAGTTGAGGGCCTAGAAGCATTTTGCTAATAATTTGGTTGGATTCTCACTAAAAAAACTGGTATCTTTCCAACTCATAGTGTGTAAAAGATCTTTTATAATAATGACCTGTTGTTTCATCATGGTTTTCTTGACACATTCAGCAGAACTGTTTAAAAAACCCCAACCTTATAATGTCACTTTCCATTTGTGGTGATTACTTTGCAGTATGTATGAGCAATGTTTTTAATGAGAACAAGATATGAATAATAATTGCCACTAAGTGATGTAGGTTCCAGAAGATGTAGGTGAGCACAAATTGGGATTTTGAGAAATGCCTACATGCTTCGGCAATCTTTGAAATCCCACTGGGTGGCTAAGTGTCTATCAGAGCTGTAAATGTAGAAATAATGAGCTGAAATATAACCTTCCTGTAGAAAATCTTATTAAAAAAAAAAAAAAAACAAAACCAAACAATTAAGCCAAAACTGTATCCAGTCACTTACAGAATAAAATTTACCAGTGCATCTAGCATGGATTCATAAAGGGAATTAGAGATTACTTTGTTTTCTAAGAAACACAGAAATCTCTCCCTCTTAAAACCTTTGGCTTCTAAAATTACAGTGTGGGGGATTTTTTGGTTTGTTGTTGTTTTCATAGTTACAGCAGTTTGCAGTCCAAGGCATTCATCTGTGTATCAGTTTGGCATATTATTACACTGGTTAGTTACCTGGCAACTTTGCTGAGGCTATTTATACAGTTGGCTACTTCACTTGTTTGAAATACACATTTCAATCAAGTGGAAGTAGTAGCACTTCCAAAGAAGCCCTTTAGCAGCCAGATTTAAACTTTCTAATTCAGGCAGGTACTGCTGCCTTTAATGAATGGCAGATGCCCAGCAACATGCCCAGTTCCTGACATGGGGGTGCACTTGCCTGATTTTTTGGTAGCTCATTACGCAAAAAGTTACTTACTCTTAGTAAATCAGTGGTTTATGGTTCTTTTATTTATACATTTCTGTTCTCAGAAATCGGCTCCAGCTGTAAATCTGAGAGGGTGGCACACGTACTGTCTGTCTGTTGTGTTATCACTGACTGAAGTGGCAACCAGGAAGAGAAAACAAAAGGTCTTTGTACAGCCTCATGAAGCAGCACAAGATGTAAAGGCCAGGGTAAAAACACTAAGACCTCAAGTACATTTAATGATATTTGTTTTCACAAGATTTCCTCAATTTGACCTATTCTTAAGATTAAATAGGTATTACTTTGTTTATAAATTAGAAAGTACACATTTTACTTTAAAAATTGGTCAGGATATAAGGTCAAAGCATTTCTGTGTTCAGATATTTGAGACATTTTCAATACACATGTGAAGTACACAGTATTTTTAGTTTAAAGCTATTTTTCATATTCCTACAGATGGATTTTACATTTGAAAAAACACGATTCATTTACACTATCTCAAACTCAATCAGAGATAGTAAACTTTTAGTGGGATATTCATACTGTCTTACATCAATATTTTACCTTCAGTATAGAATTCATGTGAAAATCCTACATTATCTGGAATACATCTCAACTTTCTCATTCAGAGATCTCATTTGTTGGAAAAATTAAAGGACAATGAGATCCATAGGAATGCTAAACTACCAGTCAGTATTCACAGTAACAATATTTACCACGTTGTTATTTTTGTGGAAAGGGATGATTATTTTAAAGTTGCTCAGCTAGTGTAAGATAAAAGTGAAAAACTTGCATTCATAAGCTAAGAAGGAGATGACAGTGAAGCAAGACTTAAAAAGTGATTAACCTTGAATCAAAATGAACAGCTTTGGTGCCTGTGGAAGCCACACTTGCAGCACTGTGTACAGTGCACCAGGAATCAGTGTCGTGGATTACTGAGCAGGACATGTCTATCCCCAGTTCTTTGCCATCTTGTTGCTTTTTTCTTTTTGCACATGTTCCTATAAAATAGTAGAAAGCTACTTGCCACTAAAAACTGTTTCCAGTCCTAAGAAATGCCAACAAAGAACTCTTTCCCACATACAGAGGTTTATTTTTTTTAGCTGTCTCCGTGATTCTTGCCTTTAGTTACCCACTCAATTCCCATGGACTCTGTCAGAAGTTCTGCATGTAAAGTAATCATAGGCTTAGTTTTTCTGAAAGCAAATTGTTCCTCAGGATATCTGCTTTTGAGCCCGTGGTTAGCTTGGCTGCATGTTTGGGAAGGGGGTTTAAGTGCATTTCAAAGTCACAAAAACTGCAGTTTTCCCCTTTCATTTTAAGCTTTTAAAATATTCTTGGATCTTTTGTCACAGCACTATCAGGTGATCAGCTACTCACGTGCTGTTTGTTTAAATTAAATTTTATTCTGTGATATGAACTGTAACTTGCAGCTTTGTTTTAAATGCCTGTACTACCACTAAAGAGCCAACATCATTCAGACTGGGCTTTACTGAAAAATGGTTGCATATTTCATCTTCCTGATTTATGCTTGGAAAAATAAGAGTGGGATTCAGTCAGAGTTATTGTATTTTCCTCTTTCATAAGCACTTATTTAATCATTTGAAGAAATGTACAGTTGGTGCTCAAAGTAACATTTGTTAAAATATATTTAATAGAAATTTACATTTGCATTTGATATTCATGGACATGGGTACATGTATTTTTTTAAGAAAAGGTATTGTAACACTATGGCACTGCTTTTATAGCCAAAGTATAAAAAAATTTAGAAAACTGACATGTAAAGACTTCAGTTAATTCTGATACTGTATCTTATTAAATAGGATGAGTTTTGTTTTATAAAGTTATCCAGCACATTAAGCTGCATGCCTTAAGCTCTCTCTAGGATTGTGTTCCTGATAGACAACTGTTTGGAACTATGAAGCAAAGTCTGTAGTACTACTTTAACTACCTTCTGGAATACTGTACAATGTTAGAATAATTTATTTTGCTTTACAGGAGTTTGTCACGTATTGACTTTAATATTGTATTTTGGTAATAAACTTTTTTTTGTTAAACACTTTAGTCACTTTTATTTGATCTGTATGAAATATGAATATGGAAAATCAAACACTGAGCCAGTGTTTAGAGAGAGGGGAATCTGTTTAAATCAAAAAGTATTTGAAGTACTTTACTGCCATTTCTCACCCTTGTTCAACTTAATACAGTTTTAATACTGTTAATACAAGTTTTATCAAAGTAACTGTGGTGATGAAATAAGAGACTGTTAAGCCAAAATACTAGTAAGTCTGTATGCAGTGAGGATGGGACAATGCTGAAGGACAGAACTGGAATTTCAGAACTCACAATGAAGCTAGTGGGAGTTTTTTCCCCTAACTGAAATAGAGTGAAAACCTTGCACAACTTTTTTCAGGTAAGTGATTGATCTTTGCTTATCCATCACATAAGCTCAAACATATTACAATCTAATTTTAAATATACAGCATATTTCTTGGCCTTGATGGAGCTTTTCCTCCCATCTTTTTCAGGGGGATAAAAAAAGTCTAATTCAGTTGCAATTTCTGGAAGAAAAGAGAGAGTATGGGCAGCGTAGCCATTGCTGTATCAGCATGGTTTATATTAACAGGCAAACTTTTCTTGTTATTGTAATTTCCTTGCTGCTGTTATTATTATTATGGCCCTGGGTCAAATATGTTGAAATAAAAGCTGGAAAACTGCAAATGGGTTTGGATGCAATGCCACAGATGCTGTGTCGGGCAGCTTTGTCACATTTTCTCTAATGCAAAACCTAGGAAAAAAAGGTGTCTGTAGCAGGATGTGGCATCCAGGAATTATCCTGCTGACTGGGCTAAAATACCTTTTTCACTTCAGCTTAATAAAGCACAAGAGCCCCATCAGAAGTTTCTCCCCCCCTATGAATAACCTGATTGTGTGTGATCACAGATGGAACTGGACACAGGTGGTTGGGATAGAGCAGCACTGACCGAACCTCTGATGATTGTGACACTCCTGGGAACTTGGAGAAAATGGGCAAGAGCCCACATCAGTGGGATTTGAATGACTCTGTCCTATGTCTTTGGCAACTATTTATGGTTGGAACTGCTGCAGAAAAGTTAATGCACCACACTACTGAGGGGTTTTTTGCAGCCCCTTCTAGGCATAATTGGAAAAGAGCCGTCACACCGAGCCACTCAGGAAGTGAAACACCACGAGAACTGACCTGACCTAAGAGTAGCTCTGTAACAAAATTCAGAATTGGTAAAACTAAGATTCGTTTACCCAAAAGCAAAACTTCAGAACGCTGACAAACTGTAAAAGTAGAAAAAAAAAGAGAGAAAACCTAGAAATTTGGTGTGTTTGCCACACACCACATGGCTGCTGAACAGCAACAAAAAACATTGCAGGTTTAGACTCAAAATTTACTTTGAGCAGAATCTGAGTCTTGTGTTTCACAGTAGCTCTTTCTACAGTATTGAACATGACAAGCCAAGAGAAAACACGTAAATAGTATAAACAAATGCAATTTAAAGTTTCATTCATTCCCTGTACACTATGGTTTGTAGATGTCTGGCATTTGTTGAGATTAGGGGTAACCTGGTGCTAACATGAAGACTTTAATACTTTGATCTAATTGGAACAGGATGAGCAAACAGAATATTGTTAAATATCCTTTTGCTGTAAAAAGCCAGCATTACAACAGTATTATAACAGTATTTTAATGATATAATAATAATCAGTATTACTGATTGCTTGCTGCAGTTCGGTGAATTTTAATTTACATTTTATTATACAGTTTTCAGATACTAATATCAATCTGGAAGCTCTTTAGTTCTTCTGTATTTTCACAACTTGAAACATTAAATTTCTATCAACAGACATGTTGCCTAATACATTGTTTCAGTGACAATATAAATAACTCCCTTTTTTTCCAGTGCTGCACTCAAGCACTTATTGCAACAGGAAATGACTTGTTAAAATATACAGAATTGAGGAAAAATGTGGGGTTTTTTTTCCCTACTATCTAATCTTCTGCTCTTTGAAACTTGAACAGTAGATGTTAGTATTTCAAAATTAAGGTGATAACTGATTAGTTATTCTAAAATGACTTAAAAGTAACATTTACTCTTAGATACATTAACAACTATGTAAGGCTGTTCAATGCTTTTCTATAACACAAACTTTTCAGCTCTAATCACACTCTTTTGCAGTGTAGATTGTGTTATTATTCAGGAACCTCAGTGGGATTCGTACTGCTGGTCCTGTGCAATCATTTTCACAAAATGGAAAACTTCTCCACCTGACCATAGTAACTTACCACATAAAAATCCATTACAGCCCTGCACAGTGTCACAAAATACCACAGAACTAAGACAACTTCCCCCTTCTCAGGGATTTCTAAAGCTCTTCACTGGTTATGTTTTCTAACCAACTCTGCAACTTTTTGGCCTCTTTACAGGTAGTGGATAAGCAGAACTTCCATTCAAGGAAACATCTTCCATAGCATTCCCTTTCTTAGAAATTTAAGTACATTATCTGACCTCCTTTACACAAAACCCTACACACAGGTCCCAAAAATGTACCACCTGCCTTATTGTTCTAAATAAATAAATAAAAACAAAGTACGGCTGGTCTGTTTGCTGTAAATTGATTTATAATAGAATTTTAAACTATTTTGAGAGCTTAATCAGAGGAAGAAGATAATTGTTTGTCCTAAAATACTTGTAAAACATTCTAAGTGTGCAAAGCAAGTACTGAAAAATGTCAGTGCCTTCAAAGCTTTGAATTACCAGGATGATTACTACTTACAGTTTTCTTGGCATCTCTGAGTATGCTTCCTATGAATTTCATGCCTCTTTTTGCTCAACGACTTTTTCGCTCAACCAAGGTCGGGGAATGCAAAAGAAAAGAAAAAAACCAACACAACTCAGTATTGCAGTACTGTAAAGTGGTGATGGAAAATAAACTAAATACTGTCCTGAAGAAGAGAGCTCTACCCCTGTCTGATCCACACAATTTGCATGGATTATTGGGAAATCAGCTTTCTCTGACAGGATCGGGGAAGTCGGCACATTGGTTATGGCTCAGTGGGGAAAGTTTTTTGAAGACGCTTATGTCTTTGAAGACACTACAAGTAACATTTCCAGTGAAAACATATTGCAAGGAGAGGTTGTACCCGTTAAGTAGAACAAATGTTTATGTTGCCGTTACCTTCTTACTACGAAAGGTCTTTCCCCCCTCCCTTAAATGTTTATGGTGCAATTAACCAAGACACACAACGGAGCGTATAACGAGTTGAATACAACGGGCTGGGATACTATATATACGGGGGCAAAGCGGGAGGAGGAAAAAATTGAACAAAGATAGCACAAATAAATTCTAGGGCCCTATTTTAGCACGGGCGCTCCCCGCGGGGCGAGGCCCGGCGGGACAGCGCGACCCTCGGCAAGGAGCGCACCCCGCTCCCGGCTCCCGCCGCCCGCTCCCGGCCGGATTTCCGCCGCCATCCCGCCTCGGGAATTCAAACCAGCGCTGGAACCCGCGCCGGGGCGGGCAGGGCCGTGCCTGTGACGGGGCTGTGCCCGCCCCGCGGCCGCCCCGCCCGGCAGGGCCGAGCGCTCGGCGCCGCGCCCGCCCTTTCCCTTCTGCTGCCTTCCTTTTCCCTGCCCGCCGCGGGGTCCGGGCGGTCCCGCAGCAGCAGCAGCAGCGCCGGCCGGAGCGGGAGCAGCGGCCGCGGAGCCCCCGCAGGTACCGGGCGCGGGGCGGGGGAGGCGGCGGGAGGAGCCGCCATCGGGCCGCGGAGGCCGCGGGGAGCGCCGGGCCCGGCCCCGCTCCGGTCCCCCGGGCACGGCTCACCTGGGCTGGGGCGGGACGGGACCTGCCCTCCGGCACGGCGTGCGGAGACCCGGCCGAGGCGGGGCGGGGACGACCGGCTCGCCTTAATTAATTAATTATTTAATTGTCAGGTGCTCTGCGAAACAGCTGTTTCAAACCACCTTCCATACGCGCTCGCATAGTTTACCCCCCGGGTGGTTCCCCAGGTGCTTTCCCGAGCTAATCCGCTGCTAAAGCTTTGAACGAAGTTGTGTGGGTACCAGCACAGTTACAGCGGCGGTGACACAAACACCGGCTCGCTGGGGATGGAGCGGAGTGTTGCAGGGTGGGATGTCACTGCTTTCCAGGTGTGCAATGGCAGGATGAAGCAGTTCTATGTATGGAGCATCCTATGTATGGACCATCCCCGGATTGCTTGAGGGCACCTGGGAGTTGACAGGGGAATGACTGCCTGCGCTTTTTGTCTCCCTTGTAATGTTTGAAAATTTTGTGGTGCTTTAGCAGCATGAAACATCAAGTATTTTTTTTAATGCTTTCTCCTGTTTTTTTATAACACGTGTTCCCCTGGTATCTTATGCCCCCCCCCCTTCCTTGGGATTTCCTGAATGCCAGCATTTAAAGAGCAGGGTTTATATTTTAACACAACTAAAATACCCTGAAAGGACTAATTCTTCTATGAAAGGCCTACACTTTTTTAAAAAGGGGAACCCTCGAGTGTGTTTTGAATCAAGGGCTAAAATTGAGGGCAGTCAAAATAATAAAATATTCTGAAAGCCTGTACAAGAGTATGTAAAATTGTGAACTTTGGTCATTACAAATGTTTGCATTACTTTCATTTGCACTGAATGGTACAGATTATAAAAAAAAAAACAAAACTTGCATTTCTGTAAGATACACTTCAATACAGTAGAATTCTGTAAGTCTGTGATGTCAGTAAGATGTGGTTCTGTTTTCACATATTTCAGACAGTGTTAAATGAATGTTTTGGTAGGAAGATGCATTGCTTTTATGTGTCCATCTAGGAGTCAGGCTGAAGAATAATGAATTAAAGTGACTGACATCATGACAACTGTAAGACAGAGGAGGGTTGGAAAAGGCACAGAAGCAGCTGAAGATCAGCCTTCAGAGGAGACAAATGTGAAATCTGATGGGAAAATTCCATCTGGTGGGTAACAAAAAGGATTGTAACTTTATGGCTTTTTAACAGTGTTTAGCTTTTGATACCTGTCCTAAGCACAGGTTAGAACTAGGTATGTACCAAATGCATTGTCATACTTAAATATCACCAAAATCAGTTGGATTGGACAGAGGATGTGCAGATTGCTGTCAGTGTCATCTCTGTTTTAAAATCCTGATGTAAATTCGTGAGAACAATTTCAGACTTTATGTGCCATTGTAGGTTCTTAAAAGAATCACAGTTCAAATCACTGGTAACCTAAAAGGATTTGAAGACAACTGATGAGATGTACTTAAATACAAGCAGATTGCACATAAAATCTGAACTTAACTGCAAACTTTTTAATTTATAGGACACTAGGTAGGTAAATTTAAAAGACAGACATTAAATGTCTGAATGCTGGGGTCTGTTTAAGTAAAGAAATTCTGACTTTTTTTATGGATTTCTAGCTTTAGAACTGACAAAGTTCATTGGTTTTTTGTTTGTTTGTTTAAGTTACTTTAAGGGATATTTCTAAATATGCAGTTTGGGCAGAGGAAAGGAAAGTTACCATGTTGTTTCCACACAAACACACTTAGGGTAAATATACAAAGAGAAAGTGATCCTAGTTCTTATCTAGTCCAGCCCTCAGGTCCATGGAATTGCATAGTTGGACCTTGCTATGGAGATGTCACACACAGTATGAAATAGCCCTTTCAAAGATAAAATTCCAGATCAGTAATTCCTTATTAAACCTTATATGAAGTTTAAAAGAAATAAAAAACCTCAACAAACTAAAACCCGGGAATGTAAGTGTACAGTAAATGGCCTGAGATACCTAGAAACACATCCTCTCTTTCCTGTGATTCCATCCCTAATCTTATTCCAGTGTCAGCAGGAGGCCATCTGCAATTCAAAGCAGGACACCATTATCAAAGGCTGCTTTGGCTGCTGTTCAGTCTCTTTGTGGGTGTTTAGTGAGACTTCTGAACCTTCAGTCCTGTATTTTACAAAAAAACAAGCAAACCCCAAAAGAACAGGGAGCCATTTTAGACATGTGAAAAAGATGTTAATTTCTCACTTTGTGTTCTAACAGTCGTCCTGTATTGCTTGAATTAGAAATGTTCTCCTGGAGGATATTTCAATTTAGAATTACAAATTTGGTATGGCATTGATCTAAACTTGTATAGGATCATGGTGTTCTTAAATTGCAACTACATTTTACCAGTTAAGGCACCCTTTATTTCACTTTGCATGTAAATAAAATACTCTTGAGTTTGCTATATGAGAAAGTAAAAAACACATCTCCATAAAGATGTGTTAAAACCAAGTGTCCTGTTACCTACAGAATGTAAAACTGTACCAGGATAGGCAATGTATAAATGACTTTCCAAAATTCCTGTAGGGTCATTTATGTTTCTCAGTTACAGACCAAATTATTTTTCTTCCAAGGTCATACAGGTGGAAAGCTATGGAACATTCTCTCAATAACTGTTGGTGGAATTGTTGCCATCTCCCTTGGACTTCTTACTTCTGTTTATGTTGCTACCCTGCATGAAAATGACCTGTGGTTTTCCAATATTAAGGTAACAGTCATTTTCATAGAGTGTTACTTCAAATTTCATTTCTTTATGTATTTGTCTTGTAACTTGCTCAAAAAGGTAGAATATTTCATTTTTTAAAATTCAATTTTAAAAAAAGCTATGCTCTCCTTCCCACCATTTTTTCAATACTTCATCAGTTCTATAAATACCTGTCCCAAATTTTTCTCTAAAAATATTGCTACACAGCTCCTGTCTGAGTTGTAGCTATGGTTCTTCCAACCATCGATCTTTATCTGGAATAGAATTTCAGCATTCTGCTCAATATTTCTCTGCAGTAATCTTTCTTTTATCCAAAGCGGTCCAAAATTGAAAAAAAAAAAGCCATATAAAACCAGTTAAAATAAACAATATGCAAAATCCTGGCAGATCATTCTTTAATTGTATTTATACTGTGATATTGTAATACAGTTTAGGGTCAGTCTTTTACTAGCCAATACTACTTTTATATAATGTTATCCTAAATGTGCAAACCTCAAAACGTATTTCAGCCATTCACCAGTGTAAACCCAACCATTCCTAAGATCCAGGACTGACTAGTTTTTTTCCTATAATCATTGCACAGAAAATAATGCTGCTGTACCCACAGCTAATTTTAACCAGAGAAAAGAACAGGTGAGTCATTTTCCTTTCAGATGCCTAAAATTTGCCCTGCCAGGTCTGTGTATTATGTTATTCAAAGAGTACATCTATTTAACTGAAATACTTGCACTGCAATATGTCTTTCCTGCACTACACAATTTTTCCGTCCCAGAAACATTTATATTCCCCTTATAAAAATAATTCACGCTTGCTGAGACAACTGCTGTTGTATTAAACATTTTGTACCCACCTTCATCTTTCTTTGAATATATAGATAGATGGTATACAATGTATTGAAAATACACCTCAGGTTTGCCTTTTGCTTCTAAGAGCACATATTTCATAATTTCAAGGTGGTGTATGTTTTGTAATGTGTGGATGTAACAGATACAGTCTTTTTATTCTGTCAAACTAATCCATGGAGCACAAAGTTCACCGAGATAAGCAATTCTGTATTATAATTAAGTTGTCCCCCCTCATTTCATATGATAATTAATTGTTTTCATTTTAAGTGCAGTTACTAGCATTCTAGCCATTAGATATCACAACTGAAGTAAAACCCTCTCGTTATTTTTACTCTGGATTCTGTCTCTGTAGCTCTCATTTAATTCCATGGAGTTGGTTGATAACAAGTAACACTGGAACATGAGCAATTTCAGCCAATTTGATAGAAAGATTATAAAAAGCATTAAGTTCATCTACCAGCACGTTAAAGGAGAAAGAGATACAGATACTCTCTGGTCTCACAGTGTCCTTTCTCCTCCAGAGAACACACGTGGCTGCAGTGCTAATTGTAAACCTAGTGTTGGTTTATGAGTGGTATGGGAAGAGAAGACTTCAAATGAGGAGTCTGTAAAATTCCCTGCAAAGCTGGGATAGGAAGGCTCATCCCACCATCTGTAAAACAGTGTATGGACACCTCTGTGCCTCTGTGTGTGAGCTGACAGTGTAGTCTCTCTAGGAGTTTGTATTTTTTTCCAGCACTTCTGAATTGGCTAATCTTGTAATTACAGCACATACTATATACTAATAAAGACATGAATAAGCTACACTGTGGAACAATCTGAGACCCTCAAAAATTACATGGAAAATAAATGGAAAATTCACTTTTTTCTCTAACATTTTACCGTTTGGCCAGAAGATATATTTTTGTGTGTATTGCCTGAACTTCTGAAAAGTTTGGAAAGAGTAAGTTTTAAGTTCATAGCCCAGCCCAAATGCTCAGAAGGGAGAACTGTAGTCTAATCCTTGGCCCACAATTATTGCATGCCTTACTTAGTGAAATGCAGAGGTGCTTTTGTTTCATTATGTTTCGATTAAACATAACATATAGGATGAATGGATGCAATACTAATGCACACTGAGTGTTTCATTGACCCCCATGCCTGTGAAACATGGCAGTGCTCTGAAACATAGAAAAGAAAATAAATTCTAAATCAGTTCCTTTTTGCATGCATTTTAAGCCAGTAACTTCAGTCACACTGAACTGGCTATAAACAGTGCAAGTTTGGGGATTTGTTACTGAAAGATGATACAAAAACTGTGTAACAATATGTTATCCCATGAACTATATTCTTTTCAATAAGCTACAATTAGTCAGATAATAAGAATTCATACCCAAAAGGGTCTGTGTGGCAACTAAATTTAACATAGTGAGATGTAGCAGGAGACTTGTTTTGCCATCTTTTCTTTTACTCCTCTTTTTGTACAGCGGTAGAAGAAGGTCTGCAGCATTTATGTGACACTTTTGCACTAGGCAGATGTTTTTACATACACTATTTAGGTACAAAAGGTGGAATTTTTGTTCTGAAGACCCTATTAATACATGAACACCACAGTTGCATACTTACAAAATCCTACAGTTTGCCAATTGTACTCAACCCTAAAAAAGAGTTCATTATGTGAAGTCATGATTCTTAACTCCTAAGTCATCGAGGTGAGAACTTGCACACACAATTGCAGTGATTGCCTTTCTGTAATTTCAACTGCAATTCATCCAAAGCCAGTCCAGTTTTGGGTGTCTTTCAGCAATGGTTGACCCAACCAGAAACACTGTTTGGTAGTTGTTAAACTGCTTTGCTCTGTTTTGAATATGGCTTTCAACAGTGCCTTGATTTCAGCTGCTGCAGTGTGTGAGACTCTTGTTCTAAGTTGCTAATAAATGCACCTCCTACTATCAATTTGCCATGGTCATTGGAGAAAGATGTAAAATTGTTTTCTTACCAGAAAAACTGAAAGTGCACATCTTGAGGAGTGATTTATGCTATGAAGGAGATACATGATTGCTGCTTTTTTCTTGCCTTATTTAAAGCCTTCCTGAAAGAATGACAAAAAGAAAAAAAAAAAAAAACAGAAGAGAATGCAGCATACCATGTCACACAGTCAGAAGTTGTGTTTGTGTCCCCTATCTGCAGGAAGTAATCACTTACATATATGATGAATATCACAGGTTATAATCACTTATCTTGACCAAACAATTTTGAAGAAAAAAGTTTGAATCCCTTCTCAGAGATGTTAAACCAACAAAGATTTCTGTTTATGATGGTGAAAGTCAAAACAAACTTCTTATCCAAAAATCCTTTCTCAGTTTTCTGAAAATGTTCTGGCATAACACATCTGAAGTGGCTTGTCTATTTTCAGTGATTTTCAATAGCAGTTTAGTGACTGCTCCTCCAGTGCAGTATCTTTCTGAGCAGAATCTGCTATGAGAATAACAAAATGAGGGGCCACCTCTCCTATCAGCTGTTGCACTGCTTGTTCAAACACAAATCCTGAAGAAACTTTGAGCAGGAATGAGTCAGGGCCACAGAGCAAATTAATACTCTAAAACAAAGAGATAAACTTCAAAGCATTCACTTGTTCTTCATCCCTGCTGAGTAAGCATTTAAACTACTATTATTGAATTTCTCTTTAATAAAATGGCTGCTTCCAAGAAGTCAGGTGTAAAGATGTAAAATTTTAAATTTTCCAGACATGCAGGATAAGAATCCTGGGATTTAGTTTATGAAGTGCTCTCATTTTTACATTCTGAATGCAAACCAAAGGTGTTTGCCCAGAGAAACTGAGGCTGCCCTGTCCCTGGAAGTGCTCAAGGCCAGGTTGGACAGGGTTTGGAGCAACCTGGGATAGTGGAAGGTGTCCCTGCCCATGTCAGGGGGTGGCAAGAGATGAGCTTTAAGGTTCCTTCCAACCCAAACCATTCCATGATTCTGTGAAAAAAAGGTGGGGAAACAGGAGGCCAGCGAATTAGAACTGTATAAAGTGAAATGTGTAAGGCAAGAAGAGAAGGGCAGTCCAGAACTCTGGTGGTACTTTTCCACAGGAGCACCTGTTGATTTTTGGGGGTACTTTTACTCTGGATCATAAGTCTGATCTGAGTAGGAACATGGCATCCTAACAGATGGGCTGGGGCTTAACCAGCCAGAGACCATGCCCAAGGATTAAATACCTTAAATACCTGAAGGTATGTTTAGCTATTTCAAAAAAGAAAAGTAATTATTGTCTTATTTATGCTCTTTATTTATTATTTATACCCAACTCAGACTTTGGCTGCTTGCTCAGCATTCTGAATGACTTCTTTAAGCCAAGTTCTAGAACTCTGCACTGCCCATGAAAGAAAGTCCTTTGTATTTTGCTGTAAGTGCTTAATATTACTAGGATACAATTGCATAAATTGGAATAATATGTAACTCTGTGTGTATTCTGGAGGACAGTGGGTTTTTTTTTCCCTTGGAAGACAGATTTGTTAAAAGCTCACTAAGTGAATATACAGAAAGATAAGTGTGTGCTCTTGCAATGCTTACCCATAAGTCTGTATGTTTTTATTGACTTGGAATACAAGGAAAAGTATAAATTGCTGTAGAACTGGAAAAGTATTGTGGGTGAATAAAACAGATGTTATCTTAGCATGAAACAGATGTAAAACTCACTAGTGTTTGTCTCATAAAGTATAGCATTTGGTTGAATACAGCTGGTGCCAGGATTACAAATTAATCATGTTTGAATGCATTTTTGCTAATTAGATCCCCCTCTGTGACTCCTCTCTCCCCCTTAATAAATTCCAAATGTTAACATTTCTTCTTTTTTTCCTCTTTTTTTTTTTTTTTTTTTTTTAATGGACACTTAAGAGTCAGCCACTTTTTGGTATTAGAAAACTTTTTAGTAGTGATGACTTTAGAACTTGTTCAAAATCCAGCATTATCATCTTGCTGAGTGTGGGGCTTCTGGTTATTTGGTGCCAATGTCAGTTCCTTCTGCTGGTATGATGATGAGTTTTGTGTCCTGGGGCAGCTGGAGAGTTTAATTGTGAACTTAGATTGAATCAGTTGTGGTTTTATCTATTGATGTTTCTCAGACCAGAACTAATCCTGGTTTGTCAACAGCTGACTTCAATAAAACACGTGTTTTGAGATAAGATTCTATACTAGGCAGTAAAGAAGAGAGGAACATGGTTTATCCAGCTTTGTATTAGCTCTGAAATAGTATTGATTCTGTTCCAGCAAAAGAGATGGGACTGTATAAGAGAGATGAAAGTCTTGGGATTCTGTGCAAGGTTGCATTAACCAGAGTGGCATTCATAAAAATCTTCAAAAACAGTAACTTTTTGTTACTTCAGAAATGTCCTTTTGTGAAGAAAGATGAATTAATAGGATTATTTTTAAAAATCTCCTGTAAATTTCTTAATGACTTGCATACACCACATACAGGAATTTGACTGGATTTTCAAATCTCAATGTAAGCTTCTTCTAACTAGATATAAATGTTTTCTAACCCACTGCTTATGAGATATGTTTGCTGGGATGTTTTTATATAAACTACTAAGAAGCTCACTAATAATAGAACACTTTTGTATAGGATGCCTATCAGTTCTCTTCAGATTGGTTGTTCTTGCAGTCTTTGTTTAAATGTGGTTGCCCAAGGCCCAAGGCTTGTTGAGTTTCACTGGGTCTTCACAACTAATGAGTTAACAAAAGGAAGTGAATTCCAAAGCAAAGAGCTTTCAGATCTCACTGGACTCCATCTGCTGCCATATCAGCCAAGAAAGAGCCACAATTTGAAGTGTACCTGGTTTAGATGATCTGAACATTTTAAAATTAAAAATAACAAGTCTGCCTAGACCGAAAGCCAAGTCTAGAGTCCCTTTTCCTTTAACCTGTAATTTAAGAATGAGAGTGATGACAGCTGGCTTCCTGCAAGAGCCAACACTGAACAAGTGGGCAGCAGCATCCTCTGCCAGCTGAAATATCCTTGGCATTTTGGTGCAGCCCCAATAGAGCACACTGGATTAATCCATGCCTTAGGCTGGCAAAGGCATGGACCACTATGGGATAAGTACATCTGAACGAAAAGGTTAAATGCACAGAGCAAGCTGTTGGCCACTGCACCTATCTAAACATTATTATTACCAAAAAAGTAAGATATCAAAAATCTTTCCAAGCAGCACATCAGAATCACAAAAGCCGTATACAGTTCTCCAGTCAACAGAGTCATTTACACCTCAACCCTTTGCCTCTCACCCCAATTTTTCATGTATTTTACCTTCAGGTGAGCTAAGTTGCATGGAATGCCCAAACCCAAAGCCTCTGTGTAGGTGAATTTCCCTGGTGCAGCAAGAATTTGAGTTGAAGGCAGCTTTGTATGACTGTGAAAAGCAAATCAAAAGTGAATTTACTGTTGAACTTTTACTTGCAGGAAGTGGAAAGAGAAATTTCATTCAGGACGGAATGTGGGCTTTATTATTCCTACTACAAACAGATGATTCAGGCTGCTTCCATACAGCAAGGTATTGTAAACTGTAAAGTAAGTTATTAAGGAACACCATAACTGTGAGATAGTGTAACAATTGTACTGGAGACAGATTTATTCTGTTTATATGCCAGGGAGCCACTAAGCTATGGACATAAGAATTTTCACAGTGATACACTGGTTTCTGTGCCACACCTTCACATGCTGATGAAGGCAGTCACTTTAAGGGACAGTTTTCATACCTGTTGAGGTTTCAGCCTTGCTGGTTTATTTGGTATATTACTTTCATTTTGATTCTTCTCTTGTTTAATTTGAACTATTAGCTGTTTGTGGGAAGGGACAATGGTTTTTTGCAGTATGCCTGGACAGTAAGTGACACAATGAACAGCTTCCAAGGAAATCATACAGTGATGGGGCTTTCTGTGACAGTCTTGTGTTTTCTAGATACTTAACTGTTGCTCCCTAGCAATTTTGCTTATACTACACATTTGTCAGTATTAACCTCACCTGTGATCAAAGTAGGGACAAGAAAGTTCTCAAGATCCAGTACCACAGATTCTATGCTAGGGATGGAAGTATAAAAATAAATGTTTTATACACTACTAAATATATAGTACTTGAATTAGCACTGTGAGTCACATTTGAAGTGGGGAAGCTGAAGACCTCAGAAGGTCATGTTGATTCAGAGGTAATGTGTTCTGAATCACTGACTCAAAGTTTGCAGTTTCTGATGAGAGATCCTAAAATACCTTTGAAAAAGTTATTCACTGTTCAAATGAAGATGGAGGAGGAAAATGACAATCTCCTATTTCAATTTCTCTTTATCATTAAGGTTTACATGGTTTAGTATATGACAATAAAACTGAATCTGTGAGGACAATTAACATACTTGAAAGAATGAATGTTTACCAGGAGGTGTTTCTCAGCATTCTGTATAGGATTCTTCCAATTCAGGTAGGCATTTATTTATGGCTTTAGATTGTAAGTGCATTATGAAGATTTCACAGTGAATCATAGCTCCCCTTTGTAGTTCTTTTCCAATTAGAAATATTCCTGATTCCTTTTTAATTTGTAAACACAAAACCTAATTCATACTAAGTATAATTTCCCCCCCACGAGTGTTTTAATGTCAACATCAGTATTCTTGTGTTTTACAGCAATACCTAGAGCCTGTTTATTTTTATATCTACACTTTGTTTGGACTTCAGGCAGTTTATGTCATTGCTCTGTATGTAACAAGCTGGCTTCTTAGTGGAACATGGCTTTCAGGGTTGTTGGCAGCTTGCTGGTATATTACAAACAGGTAAGTGAGATTAAACATTCACTCTTTCTAAAATTGTACCTCATTTCAAAGGTAAGGCATTAAAGCTTTAACTGCATGATTAATTGGAAAAGAAAATGAAATTGTAAGGCCTCTCTCTAATAAGCCAGAAAATGGAAAAAAAAATGTTTGTTAGAAAATAATCAGAAATGAGCTGACAATTGCAAACTGGGGTTTTTAACTTTCATGAAGTTTGAATAGAAAATTTTGGCTTAAATTGGTCTCTGAAAGTGGACTACATCTTCCAGATGTGTCTGGAGCTCCAGATGATTTGCCTTATCCTCTCCAGCCTAGGAGCTCTTAGATGTTACAGAGATCTGCACGTATGCCCTTCAGGTCTCTCCTCACTGCCCCACACCCAACCTCCAAGGATTCCTTCAACAACCTCAGCTCATCAGAAGTTCAGCTTCTCCCTTTCCTTATTCCTGTAAACATCTCCTGCAATAAACCTCATAGGAAAAAAAAAGATGGTAACTGAGCTGTTCTGGTGCTTTATCCCTCAAAGAATTCTCAGTTTGGAGATAAAAGCTTAAGAACTGGCTTTATGCCAGAAGTAAGCTGCTGGCATGAAGCTGAGACTGGTGACATGGGCTGTTATCCGCAAATTAATCAAGACAATAAAAGTACAGTGTTGGTTCTACCAAAATTGTTTGATATGTTAATCAGGAGCTCTGAAGGAAGTTTATCTGCAAGCACGTCCATTACAGAATAATTGTAGGTGTGTAGGGGCAAAATGTTTCTTTCTTTAAATACGAAAGTAATTGAAAAATAAATGCAGTGTA
This sequence comes from Pyrocephalus nanus, assembly GCA_038380795.1. Lineage (NCBI taxonomy): Eukaryota > Metazoa > Chordata > Aves > Passeriformes > Tyrannidae > Pyrocephalus > Pyrocephalus nanus. Next base: position 4,963,389 of record CM076273.1, on the reverse strand, counting down.
CAGTATTTCATGTTTCTTTGATGAGGTCATCTTTGCCATTTACAGAATATTTGGAGCAAATCTGTTCTATCCCTCTTTCTGATAATCCATGAACAATGAAAGCTTGTTATCCTTTACACAAATAGAATAAATACATGGGATTGATTTGGATAAAGACTTTCTGTCCAAATAAAGCATATCTGAGGCTACTGAGTAACTCCATTCAGACACTTCTTTCATCCAGCTAAGCATGTCTCAGATGTCTTGCTTACTTTCCTTTTTAGCAAACATTTTCTCTACACAAGAAAAAAGCAAATTAGTTTTTGTTTTTAACTTTTCATTCAGGTTTTGTAAATAACTGCTCTTTGGGGAACTTTTACTAACTTCACATTTTGTTGGTGTTCAAAAGCTTCAAAAAATGACCAGAAGGTCTTAACCAGTTTAGCTGTATTCAAATTCAGTGCATTGGGATCACAGTGAAGAAACTGATACCTGTTTATAGTATTATATGTGTGTTTGCAAACCAGAAAATGGAGTAAAATTACCTGTGGTGTGAAAATCCACGAGCTGGATTTTGGGAGTGTTTTTAGTTTGGGGTTTTGTTTTTTTTCATTTTTAAGTTACCCAAACAGTTCTCCTTAAGTTTTAAATCATGGTATATTTTTTTGACAGTAAGTGCTGCTAAAGTACAGCATTTGAGGTACAGATACAGTGGAGAACTGACAGAACCTTCATAATGATTTTTTTCGGAGCCATGCATGTTGAAGGAACTAAAGAGTAGAGCCTCCCTTTTTATAAATTAGTAGTTTAAATACCACAGAGATGCCTGTCATTGCAACTTCTCTGTCACTGAGCTGGTCTTTTCTTTATTTTAAATTTCTGAAACTCTTTGTTTTGTACAGGGTAGATACCACAAGGGTAGAATTCACCATTCCTTTAAGAGAGAACTGGGCACTACCGTTCTTTGCTGTTCAGATAGCAGCCATCACATACCTACTCAGAACTCATTTACAGCCTGTTCAAGAAGTGAGTATTTCTGACAAGTATGACACAGTAAAATTAGTCACAGAAAACTGTCCTCATCTGCAAGAATAAAAGCAACAGGGTGATGCAGCTTCTTTGACAAACAGTTGTTAAGTCATTACTCCTCAGTTTGATCAAGGAACTGCTATTTATTGCACAGTAAAACATGAACTGCATGTTAATCTAGGGGCTGAAACTGTTTGAGATCTCACTGTTTTCTTGCAAGTGGTATTACAGGGATAAAATACGGGCATAAATCAAGAATTCCTAACTCTAATAAATGTTCATTATCCTCCAAGCAGTTATTGCAGTTATAAAACTCATGGTAGTGTTTTAAAAGTAGATTTAAAATTAAACCAAATTAAGGTGGGTTTTGTTGGGGGTTTTGTTTTGTGTTTTAGCTAAGGAAACTATAAAATTAAATAAAAACTCACTCCCTCCTTCCAGAGATTGACACTTATGGCTGTGTTCATAGCAACGTTTCTCTTTAGCCTGACTTGGCAATTTAACCAGTTCATGATGCTGATACAAGCATTGGCTTTATTCATACTGGACTGCTTGGACATGCTGCCTACAGCAAAGGTAACTTTATGTTTGGAAATAACAAGTTTTTGTTTCTTTACTGTCATAAAACTAAGTTTTGGAAGTATTTTACTAACCAGTAGCCTGGACACCCAGAGTAATACAGATTATGCATTGTGCTTTTATACTGCAAGTGTAAAAATTAACAAACTCTTCTCTGCAAATGTAAGCCAAAGTTAACAGTTAATGTGACAAATCAGCTACATTAAAAGTTGGCAAATTACCATCTTCATCTGGAATTCTACCAATATTGACTTACCACACCACTCTTATTCCATATTAGTTTTCAAAAAAGTGCTGCTTAAAACTGTTGGAGTTTGTTGGGCTCTTTGATGCTTATTTACACCACTGCTCTAACACAGGACTGATCTTTGCATCAGGTAAAATGTGTGTTTTGGTAACCCTGTATCAGAAAATCAGCAGTTTAGTGTTTGCATTCAGCTGAACATTGGCAATAGTTTAGCACAGCTCAAAAAGGACTTTACTGAACTATTATTAAAAAAGGTGATGTTTGATTGCTGAACTGCCCTGAGCCATAGCTTTGAGTCATAAAAGACATCAGAGAGGCTACAGAAACACTTCTTTAACTAAAGAAACTACAGAGCATCTTCCAAAGTATATTAAGTAATTAATGATTTCCTCATTCTGCAATTACTTAATGTATCTGCTTAATTATAGGATCAGGCTTCCTTAGTTCCAGCATGGGCATAAAACATTAACCTCACTAGTTCAGGAGATCAATATAAAGAGAATATAATAATGGCTTTAAATGTAATGATTTAGTGCAATATGATGCATTTTTTGCAAAAATAATAGGCATTGAAATAAATCATAAAACATTCATAGAAAACTGTTAAGTTTTGTAGACATAAAAATCTCATTATTGTTCCAGGTTACGTGGCTCTATATCATTCAGATTTCTGCATTACTGCTCGTCTGTGTCCTACAGTTCTTTAATTCTATGATTCTGGGATCGTTACTTATAAGTTTTAATGCTTCTGTCTTGGTAGCAAGAACTATCCAGGTAGGTAGTGAAATATTTTTGTGGTACTAAATAAAGAGTGGATAGATATCTGTATATACATAGATATGTATATATGTAAATGAGTAATTTTTATGCATTATAACTTTCAATTACTAATACCAATTAGAGGAATTATATAGTGTAAAGCAGCAAAAACATTGCCTGATCAAATAATGACTTCAATTACAGTAACTACAGCATAACCAAGCACATCAGACACCATAATTCTGGGATTGCTATTAACATTCATGATTGTGCAAGCAGCAGTTTGGATCCTGCAGACAATTGCATAAATGGACTTTACACCTGTTTCAGCAGGACTTGGCTTGAATTTGTGGATCTGCCTCCAACAAATGTTGTGGGAGAACTGGGCACACGTTGAATTCAGCTTACTGAAATCTCTTATCTTTCAGAGATCAGGGGTTTTTACTGCATTTACAGCTCTCTTTTCTCTGATACTGACAGCGATGACAGTCTCTGACCAGAACATCTGAACTTACAGGGACATTCCTGTTGTCTCTCATTTCTGACCACCTAAAATCAGGACTGTATTTTTTATATTAAAGACAATGTCTGTGCCTATTCCCAGTTGCCTGTGAGCAGCTCATCTGGATCTGGAGGTTTTAACTGGAGAATTGCCCAAAACCCTATCAGCTGCCAGAAGATCCCTTTGCCATGTTTAGGTGGAAGATCTAAAGAAGTGTTTCAAAAGGCACATGATACTATTGAAATTAAGGAAATTAATTATATAAATACAATAGGGCCACTGCCAAAGGAAGGTTTGTTGGCTTTTTCCAAAACTGCCACATCAAGAGCCTGGGGAGCTTTTATGATGTTTTCCCTTCAGTTTTGTGGAAGAAATACATCTTTATACTTGATTCTGTATATGTTTTTGCTTACATGAAGCTAATACAGTTTGATCCTGATCAGGCCCAGCAGACCAGCTGTTTCAAATAGCCTGTGATGCTTTTGTTCCAAATACGTACAAAAAAAGTACTGAAATACTAATATTTTCTTCTTTTCAGAAAAACCTAAAAAAGGGTGGCTTGCTTAATAGGCTTGGGAAACTTATCCTCCATGTTCTGTTAGTCTTGTGCTTGACTCTCCTGATAAATAAATTCATCAAGGTAAGCAAATATTTTTTTATGTAGAAAGTTGCAAAATGTGTTATGTTAAGAGCTATTTGTTAACCCTCTATAGTAATGTCATTAAATAAAAATTGCAGTGAGATTTCCCTGCATTTCAGACACTGTATTCTAGAAATTAAAGATTGTTTTGCTAATCTTTTTTTCAATATATGGATTTGAAAACCTCATAAACTAACACCAAATAATTGGTGTCAACTTGAAGCTCACCTGTAATTTAATAACAAGTGTAAACTTGTATTGCATTCTGATACTGCTGAGCATTTGCAAAGTTTTTAATTGAATTTACTTTTCCATTAATGCAGTTAAAACTGAATGCTTATTTGATTGCAAAGCACCTCTCTCAGTAAGCCTGTGGTGCTTCACAATTTCATTTAAATGATGAAAAAAAGCTGTTTACCTGAGTGACATTTTTGACACTTAAAATATAATTTCCTTTCTTTTTCCCTACTTTACAGAAAATTCTTAATCTTGAGTCAGATGAACATATATTCAAATTCCTGAAAGCAAAATTTGGATTTGGAGCAACAAGGTATGATTTAGCTGCAATTCTGCTTTTTATTTTGACTTCATTAATTGAAGCCTGCAGGTTGTTCCCATTTAAAACCTGTGTGATAAATCATGGATTTGTACCTCACGTTTGTGTTGTATTTTCCCTTACAATAATCTGCACAACTGTGGCTTTATAATTTCCTGTGAGAAAAGCAAACTTTAATTCTTTTTGACATCAGATTATGGAATACCTGTTGACAAGGATTATTCTCTTTTCTTTAGAGATTTTGATGCTAACCTGTATCTTTGTGAAGAAGCTTTTGGTTTATTACCATTAAACACCTTTTCAAGACTCTCGGATACGTTACTTTTTTACATCTACGTATTTGTTCTCTTCCTTATGGCAGTGGCAGCTGTAATTGTTGCCTTTAGGAACCTCAGGTAATATACAACTTGAAGATAATTCACATTTTTATCAATTTTCTCTTCTTCAAATGGCTCAGGAAGTGACAGCAGCTACCAGTTTTACTTCTACAGGGTACTGAGGAAACAGTAGGATGTCTAATAGAGAGATCAGGCAGAATAAGTAACTTCCTGTTACAGCTAAAAATGTGAAAGTAAACATTCTTCCCTAGATTCCTTCAAGCTCTTTGGGTTGCTGTTAAGGTTTTGCAGTGTGTGTAGGGTTGGTTGGGTTTGGGAGGGGAAGCAGGATAAAGGTGCAAAGCACTCCCAGCTGTGCATCTCTGCTGGCAGTTCCTGTAGCTGACCTGTAGGATTTGAGGTATTTAGAGATCAGTAGGAGAAAATTAGACAGAATTGGTATTAAAAAAAAAAAAAAAAGTAAATGATTCATTATAAACCTCTCAGTTTTATAGGTACAACCTGGGCTACAGTTAGAAGGGATGATATAAAACTTGATTAAGTAAAAATTCAAGGAGTGTCATGTAACTAATGCCAGTCATCATAGATTTTAGGGAAGACAGGGTAAAAGAAAGAGGAAGGAGGTGGGAGAGAGGGGAAGTATCTAAGACATTCTGAAACTATTTTATGACAATTGTGAAGTGAGTCATCTGTAAATCATTTTGGTATTATTCAACCAGCCTCTTAAAAAACTGCCTGCACCAATTTTAAATTTTAGAAACAAAGAAAAGACTCTGCAGCTCTTGTTTTCCGTAATCCTGGATGTAATCACAACCATCACTAATTTTTAACACTGCCCAGTCATCTCAGTTATCCCCTGCCTGAAAAGAAAGGGAAAAAGCCTCACATATTTAGGCATCAATACTTTTTTTCTTTTAATGGATCCTCCCCATACACTCACAAGACCAGCCACCTCAAGCAATAACCAGTCCTTTCAAAACTGATTTTCTCTAAGTCTACTTCCAATCTATGGCTTTAATAGCATCCAGGTTTACCAGCACAACCCCACAAATCACAGTTAAGTTCTTCACTCTCATCTAAGCCCTGTGAACCCCATGGGAGTAGCTACTTCAAGCAAGAAACCAAGCTGGCCTTTCTGTAAGCAATTTTATCTCACTCTAATCCAGCTCATTTAAACCCACTGCATTTCCAGAAATCTAGACATGAAAAGAAATACTTGCTGCTACATCAAGTTGGTGATATCAGGTTTAATTATATCATAGGTACAATGGAAGATTGGGGACTGATAGCAGTAATATTGCTTTCTAGCATCAGAAGGATTCAGTGCTTTTTAAAATGCAGATAACTATATGAAATATGTTCGAGAACTTAATATAACACTGTTTATTTCTTCAATTAGTGGTTCAAATCAAGTCAAGGGAATGGAAAAGATGGAAGAGTGCACAATAACACTGAAGCCTGATGCTGCTTACAGCTTAGCTCACACAGTTCTTTTTGGATGTCTGGCATTAAGCACAATGAGGTATGTATTTTTTTAAATTCTACTTGGGGCTTGTTTAGATGAATGAGTAGATTTTTATAAGAGTGTAAAATATGTTGACCACAAACTGATAGGATCGTGAACCTCCTTTCTCTCCCTGGTGTGTTTATACGTGTAGACTCGAGCATTTCCCAGAATTCTGCCAGAAAGAATGTTTGGAAGTTCAGGAACAGATATGTTCTCAAAAGCACATAGCAAAGTGCCAAGTCAGCCTTGTACTCACTTATTGCAGAGTCCTGAAAGTCCAAGAAAATTGTGTTCAGAAATTCTCTGGACATTACCTGCCCTCATCAAGCAGCTTTAGCAGAGCTCCAGATGATCATGAAAAACTTGTGTTTTTGCAGAATGAAGTACCTCTGGACATCCCACATGTGTGTGTTTGCATCCTTTGGCCTCTGCAGTACAGAAGTTTGGAAACTTATCCTGAAGTGTGTCCATCTCTACACATCCCAGAGGGTATTTACAGCCTCTCATCCAATGGGGTTTGGTTCATATCTAAACCAAATCAAGGCTCACAGTTCAATATTGTTTGTAGTTCTCTTAAGCTAGATATCTCTGATGTACATTTGTGTAAATTTATTAAGTAAAATGTATTTTCTGCTGGTTTCTGTATTAAACAATTCCATTTGAATACACTAGATGGCAATATAGATGTGGCTATGAAAAATAACCACAATTTTACTAAAAAAGCCACCATATTAAGAAATTCTCAGCAGTCTGAGAAGACCTTTGCAGTCAATTATATTGAATGACAGTGTTTTTCCACTTTGTAGAATATAGATTCAAATATAGAGATATAAATGCATCACTTGGGATGGGTCTGTAATTAGAGTTTTACTCGAAAACAAAATCAGAATATGATCTTAAAATTCAAACTTTAAATTCCACTGCATGTTAAATATTTTACATATCAATACATTAAAAAGTAAGTCTATTCAAATAAATGTATCATCAGAATAACCAATTTTTTTTTTAAATTTCTCTTAGGCACAGGTGATTAAATATTCTATACCAATAATTACATTACTGTACATTTCATATAAGGTAAGAAGTTTTTTTCCTCAATGTTTCAGCATTTTTTAAGTTGTGTGGAATTTCCCTTTCTCATAAAAGGATGTTTGTTTATTATTTTATTAGTTTATTGTATTTATTAGTTACTACATGGAAGATTTATAACTGAATGGGGATAGACTTTCTGAGGTGCAAGTACCTTTATGTGTATGGCACTGTTTGTAAAGGATCAGTTGGGCTCATGTGATCCAGAGCAGTTGTTTGTGGATACAAATGTTTGTCTGATTGTATCTATGTAAGTCAGCAGGTGTTATTTAAATGCATAATTTTATGGAAATGGGGGTTGTCTGTTTGGGTTTTAATTAAGTTGTGGATAATATGCAGATTGTTAAATTGTGTAACGATTCATTGCAGGAGCAAAAATAGTCATAATATTCTGTACTGCTGTGCCTCATCTTGTATGTTTTAAAGTACAGAATTGTTAAGCGTTCAAGTACCTGTCTGCCCAAGAAACAAAATATTATTGTCAAATGTTTAAATGTAAATACAGAAAAAAAACATTTAAATTAATAACATATACAAGGTTATCAGTCTGTCAGTGTGTCATAGCAGTGAGAGTTAGAACACTGATTTAATGGGCAAACCATTTTTTTAATATGTGTTCAAAAAGACAAAAAATATCAGATGCTACTTTGATGGAGAAGTTGTTTCTGCAATAAGTAGTCTGAGATGAGACTACTTCTGTTAAATAATTCCCTTCAGAGAAACTCAAGATTAATTTAATTGTTAAAGTTAGAAAGTAGTGTAAAGCATAACAGTTAGGAAAGCTGCTAATAGACCTCACTCCAGTAATATGTTTCCCCCTTTAAAACTGAAACAAAAAGTAAAAAAATGCCATTTTCCATTAAAATTGTCTTATTATTCTCCTAGAAAACTCTTAAAGACTTTTTATTTTTCCCCGTTGGTATGCTGGTTAGGGAAGTCATTTATCATTTTCATCATCTCTGAATATGACAGAAATAATGCCATTTCTTTTGACATGGGGGATACCAAGAGCATGGCGTTCTGATAGTCCAATGTGACAGGTAACTAGAAATAATTTTTCTCCCACTCTTCATGAGCAGATGTGAAGTTCCTGAATCCTGTCAGATTCAATTCAGAAGCCAGCAGAAATCACTGATTTCATAGGCTTTAGGTCAGTCATTAGCTGTGCTCAGTCTGCTTGAAAAGCGTAATTTTTGTGTTTTTTCTAAATAAAGGAAATAATTTTTATGGACATGAAAAACACCGTTTTTCAAAATTCTCAGTGGGAGTGAAAAATTCATCACTTTTCAGTGGTGTTTTGTCCTAAGTTAGTTCTTGCAGTTCAGCTACCAGAGGTGTGGATATTTTTGTGTGTTTTCTCTGCAAAGCTGAAGGAGTTTATGAGAAGCCTGGTGGTCAAAACCTGTCGCAGGTTCCCTGGCAATGGTCAGAATAAAAATTCTTACAGAGAGATTCAGAAAGTGTCCGTTTCTTCTGTGAGAACGTGTTTATATATGCCCTCTTTAAAACGTTATAAACAGTGGAAGGAGATTTCTGTAACAGAGATTTAATTATCTTTCTCCTTTCCAGACAAGAATTTATCTGTTCACACGCTGACTGCTCAGATTGAAGGAGCAGTTTCAATGTACACCACAAAATTAACTGGTCAGCATGACTAGTTTTCTGGAATTACTAGTAGGGCAGTTCTGTGTTTCACTTCTTGTTATAGTTACATTTCTCAGAAGGACTATACTTCAGGGCTATTCCTCAAAATAGGAGTTTTATGGGATTATTAACCTAATCCCAAATAAGATGATAAAGCCTCTTTTGAGGCATGTGGTTACCACAGTCCCAAATACATCACTCGAACAATAATTTATCAAGATAAAAATGCAGCTTTAATTCCACCTATCTTTCAGATTTCAGGTACAGCATGTTTTGAGACCTATAAGACATCTGTGTTTCTGTTTTAGTAATGTGTTCTTCATTAACACAGTACAAACATCTTTTAGATAAAGTGAACTTGCTGAAATATTCTTATGTGCTGTATTACAGATAACACAACACATATAATACAGTACCAAGTATTATTCATATAATTCAGCTTTATCTGTGTTTTATTTAAAACTTCACAGTAATACTCATCAGTTTGTGTTTGTATGCCAGTCATTCCAAAATAAATTGTTGGTACTTAAGGTTAGCACCTGAGTTTCAGCATTCTAATACCAGGGTTTGCCAAATAATCTTGGTTTCTCTTTGCTAGTAAACTATCCATCCATATAATATCTCCAACTGCATTTTTATCTCCATCATGGCTGAGTCTTTTTGCTCCAAACACATACATTTATGGCAGCACATGCTGCAACATGCCCATGGTCTGAGCAGTCCTTGATGATCATGGGAGTTCAGTACTTCTCAAATACAAGGACACTTATTTTTAATTTAAAAAGTATATTAACTCTTTGGCCTCTGAATGTAAGTGAAAAGCAAGTACTACTGCATTCCTTATAGCTACTGTTGGCCTAAGAATGAAAATTAAGAACTCCTTAGAGAAAAAGCAAAAGATATTAAGAATAGAAATAAACACATTGTCTTTTGTAATGTCTTCTGCAGACTTTAGGTTTGAAGGATAAATACACACAGTACACACAGGGATTTGTTCAGTACAGCCAAGGACTGCTGGTTTTTGGCCAGCAAAGAAGTCTCTTTTTCAATTCAGTAATATCAAGCCTCACTACCAAAATTTTCCTCCAGTGAAAACTGCTTGTACTCACTCAAAAATTGCAGTAGTGTGACACTGTGACTTGTAAAACGTCTACAGATGAGTGAATGAATGCCAAGTAACAGCCCCAGCACTCAGTAGAGAGCAGTGTCCCAGCTTATTTCCTTCTGTGTCCACCCTGAAGGATCCAAGCTCTCAGAATGTTTAGCTATCCTGGCTAGTTTAGTAATGGAGAGAGGAAATTTTGATCCATTATGAGACTCTACAGTTTCATAACAGTGTAATTTATTTTCTAATCTCTTGAGAGAGCTGCTGAAAAGCAGAAACGTGTCTGTGATGCAACTTCCATACTTGCCAAAGCTGCAGGGTTGTGATGCTGCCATAACTATGTTGGTTATTTCTCAATCTACTAGCCAGTAGTACTTGAACAAATGTAGATGTATTGGGTAAACAGGTAAACTAATAAGTATCTTAAGTATCTAAATTGGCCCAATTATATCTCCTGCCCCCCAATCCTCCTGCATAACTACAGTTTTAGTGAAAGAATGCATGTTTTTGCAAAGGAGCTCAGCAGCACCACATTCAAATTCCTTCTGAACTTCTGGATGAGCATTATATAAATTGGATGATTTATGGCTCTTTAGATTATCAGGTGGGTTTTCTTAATGCTCTTTCCTGTAGTATTTCAGTTTTCAAGCCTGCAATCCATAATATCTAAAGAAAGCAGGTTTGGAATAGGTTTCACTGTAACATCCTCTGTAGTAAAGACTGAAGCACAGCAATCTGTCATTAGCATTGTAATTATCTCCCTCAATGCTCCCTTCTTCCCTTGACTATTCACTGGCTAAATAAGAAACCCTTAAATAAATCTTTGTTCCCTCAGCTTTTTTTTTTTTTTGGGGGGGGGAGGGTTAAGCTTTACAGAATCAGTTTCAGTCCTTTTTTTTTTCTTCTCCAGATTTGATTTATGTATTCTTTGTCTGCAGTAAATTTTGAAATGTTTTACCCTGATAGTCTTTTGGTTGGATCAGTTGCCAGCTAAGAGGGAATAATGTGTTTCAGCATCCAGAACTTGTTTTGTTCATTCTGTCTTGAGTTTGTTCTATTTTGTTTCCATTACAGTTCTGGCCAGGAATAATGGATGAACTATCAGAGCTGAGAGAATTCTATGACCCAGACACTGTGGAGCTGATGAACTGGATTAAGTAAGAGGATTTTTTCTCTATTTAAGTTAAATGCTATTTGTGTAGATCTAATGTTCTTAGTTATAGTGTTCTCCCTTATTTGTCACAGCTCAGCAGTGAACTCTGGTGACCCATGGAGATAGTTAGGATGAGTGGGTTACCAAGAGGTTGGGATTTCAGGAGCTGTGGAGAACAGCTCCACACAGAGCCCCCCAGACCACTCTGGTTCAGCATCACTGCTGTGTTTCATGTGCCTCAGGGAACCATCTGATTCCATTTGCTCCCATAAGGACACATGGTTTTCCCAGGTAAAAGAAGTAAATTAGGATGTGTCAAGCCTCTTTCATCATATTTTAGCTACCTCTGTACATTAATAGACCTTTACAGTGAAATCATTTTATTTTTGTCCTCCCATGCTGGTGTCCTTCTCATCTTTATCATGGTAAAAAGCATGGATGCACAGTGGGAGGACTGGAAAATTTGTACTCTGCAGTCTGTTTTTTGAGCTTTAAAACAGTCTTAAATTGTTTATACTTGTTAGCATTAATCCCAGCAAGCCTTCTAAACTGTAAACAAAATATTTGTAATTGAACTTGAAGTCGCCACGGCTAAGCATAGGTGCAAAGTCTTTTTCAGGAATTTATCATTCCAACCCCACCCCATCACTTCTGCTTTCTGACAGAGCACATGAAGGTATTTTTAGGTGCAAACAGTTTGTAATACTGCAAGTGGAAGGGCTGAGAAAAGAGGCCAGGTAGGATGTTCTCTGGAGGGCTGTGAATTCAAGGGATATGTTCTCTAATAACATACAGCAACCACTGAAAACTTTCAGGTTAAGTTCTTAACAGGGAGATTCCTGAGACTTGTATTTATTTGGAACTCTGACAAAGATTTTTTTTAAAAGAAAATCAGTTTCATATTCCCAAGGAAAACATTCTGAAAGTAAATCTAAATATACAACATTTAACACAGAGCTGTTTGGAGTATTTCCTTCACATGCAATGAACTTCAGTAAAACCAGTCACCCAACCCATTCTATCCCCAGCAACATATTTACCCTCCATAATGTATTTCTTTAATTCATAAACTAGAAGGAGTAATTCAGAAGTAAAATATATTACAAGGCTTCACTGACTTATTTTGAAAGCAGGCCATGTTTTTTTGCATCATTTAGAATCTTTGCAGCCTTATTGACATGTTTTTGTGACAAATGTTTACCAGCCAGTTCCATTTAGCACTACTGTTTTATTAAAAGATGGTAAATGTCTGATAGTTCAGGTCTCCTGTGTACAATATATAGAGTTATATATAGATTTATACATAAAATATGCATGTGGAGTTATTCCCAGCCATGAACTGGATTTGACTGGCTCCGATGAGAATAATTTTTCATGTGTTCTTAGTGCTGAGAATGCTAAACTGGTGCTTGTCCTCTCTTCATTTTAAGTCGTGACAGACAATCACAGAGGGATTTTTTTTTTTTACTTAGAATTTATTGTGTTTAGAAATATTATGCCTGTAAAGAAGAGTTAATTATCTGTGCTTTAAATACCAGCCAACAAAATTTATGATAAATTTCTCAAAGTGGGAAAGATTTTCTTAAGTTTTGATGTGTAAGAGAAATATGTTATGATACCAACACTTGATAGTTGTGCTGTAGTTAATGACCTGTCAAGGCTGGTGTCAGGAACTAATCATTCATTATTAAAACTCAGAATGAAAGTCTCTTAATTTGTCATGTATAGCAGTGATTCAGGAATAACTCATCTGTCTTGCAATCTCTCCACAACAAGAAAACCCTTCTGTCTGCTTAGCTCTAAATGCATATTAACTTGTCCAAGTACAGAGTCTAAATAATGACCAAGTATTAGTCTGTCCACTGTGAAGTGTCTGCAGATGTAGTTCTTACTCTTCCCCTTACTGAAGTTGCCAAAGCATTTTCAGGAAGTGGTTTATATCTGTGCAATTGCAGAGCACAGATTTTTTTACATAATGATCTTTCATATCCCAGTCTCTGCTTTTTCCTACCCACCACCTCATTTTCTTAGCTTTTTTTTTTTTGGAAAAAAAAAAAAAAGTCAAGAAGGTCCTGCCAATGCCCCAGGGATGGTTCACAGCTCTGTTCCCTGCTGGGAGGTACACTAAAATTCTTAGTTTTGGTCTTTCTCCCTAAGACAACAGGAACAACATGCTCATTTGTGAGATGGGGAAGAATATCAGTAGAATGAGCAAATCAATAGCGTGAACTTCCCTACTCTGTTTACTTCTGGTAAGTGTTAAAGAAGCAATGTCTTCTGCCTTTAAAGGGGAAATCTGTCTAGGATTGGGTAATATTTCCTAAGCAGTTGCCAAAAATCACAGAAAAACTTCTTAGAAATCTCAGGCCACAGCCAAAACAGTGGAAAAGCTGACTGAGCCTGAGATTCAGCAGAGCGTAGTTGGATGTCAGCTGTACTTGAACCAGGTGTGGGGGACAAGCAGGCAAATTTGTACATTAGTGGAAACCCCACAAAGTTCTAAAAGTCTCCTAAGCCTATGGAAATGAAATTCCTTTGTTTCAGTGGTGGTTCTTTTCATTCAGTACTTTTTATTAATTTATATTAGTGGCTATATTTTAATTTCAAGCCAGTTAAAAATTTTAGTTCATCTCTGCTATTTACATGCCTAATTTTCAAGGGTAATGACACTGAAATCAACACATATTCCAGACTTTAAAGGCAATATTACATCTTTTTTTTTTTTTTTTTTTAATTGTTATTCTTAAATTCTTGGGCTTGTCCTTTGTCATTGACTGATTTGTCAGTAAAATTTAGGCATAAACTTCACAGTGCCTAAGAACTAGGTTTCCACCAACTGTGTAGGTGCATTCCTTTATGTGAGCAAAATCTGCATGCATAAAATTGAGGCTGGGACTAACAAAAATGCATCTTGTTGCTCTTTCTTTGTGGCTGTCTTTTTCCATTTTTGCAATTTTCAGTCTCTCCAAACCAGAGGGAAAAAAAAGAACCATGACAGTATGACTGAATATGCTTTACTGCCTATCATCTGCAGCTAAACCTGTGATATTTTAATACAGCACTCTGCAAATAAAAATATTTTCTTTTAAAGAAAAAAATCTATCACGGTGTATTTAAGAACCCCTCCTCAGAATCTCCTTTTCTCAAAACCTTTTACTTTGTAGAATCGTATCAGACTCTAGTCGGATGATGCAGATCAGAGCACTAGTAAAGGAATAAATAATCTGAGGCTGGTCAGATTTTATGGCTTTGAAAGCCAACTATAGGGTTCATCTCTGGAGGACTTTTAATAGAAATACACATTTTATTTCTAATCATGCAACCTGTTGGTCATTTCTCCCTTAATGCCTCCTAAAAACTAGCTCACAATAATTTCTTAGCAGTTTAAGAGAAAGAATTACTACTACTTTCAGAGTCTGTGCAAGTACTTCCTCTAAAACCTTTTTATTTTTAATGAGCTATTCTTTAGTATTTATATAATTCTCTAAATTCTTAAGTGTAGGTAAAGAAAAGCTTCCTACAATATAATATAGTGCTTAGTTTACCCATTAGTTCAGCTGTAATTAACTTGTTGAAAGCTTAGAGCTTCAGAAATAAATGAGATTATTTGTTCAAAATGCCATCAGGTCTGCTTGGAATGGCATTTAAATTATATAATGTAAATCAGTTTGACCTGTAAGTCCTTGTCATTATTTAGTGACATTTCCTAGAGAATAAATTGTTTGCAGGTTGGGCAGCGTGGTATGGAGCTTGGCAGAGAGCTATAAAACAAATTATCCTTTCATTTTATACATCATTTGCTCAGACAGTTGTAAAAATTGCTTCGTTTTTGTGCAATAGAGAAGTGTCATTCAGTGGTTTGCAGCACAAGAGGTGCCCCGGGTGCAGAGCACTGCACTTCGTGCCTGGCTCAGCCAGGAGCAGAGGGAAAGAGCTTCCCTGGAATGTGGAAGCCATCCTATCCCTGGGAAGTATTCCTTAGGGTCTCTCCAGCAGCTCCTGTGGTAGCAGCAGCTGGTCTGGAAACATCTGAACTGGCCCAGTAAAACACAGACAGTGATGTGTTTGAAGGAGTATTATTTTCTAGGACTTCAAACATGTAAATCTGAGTCTCAGGGAAACATCTGCCTTCACCTGGAACACCAGATTTTAAACTCCATCCAGGACTGGAGAACATAAGGCAGTTGTTAGAAGAGGGAGGGTCACTAGATGGCTTTTAAGATATAGGCAGAGGAAGGAGTGCTGGCAAAACTCTTACTAGGTGGTAAATAAAGAACGTACTCAGCCCTTCAGGGCAGGAGTGAATGTTTTTGGAAAGGGGAGGAATGGAGCCTGCATCTTCTACATGATCCATCCTCTGAGGGGAGACCTCATCAGGGTCTGCAGCTTCCTCACCAGGGCAGCACCAACCTCTGCTCTCTGTGACTGGAGACAGCACCCAGGGAATGGCTGGAGCTGTGCCAGGGGACGTTTAGGCTGGATCTCAGGGAAAGGTTCTTCCCCCAGAGGGTGGCTGGCACTGAACAGGCTCCCCAGGGCAGTGGGCACAGCCCCAAGGCTGCCAGAGCTTGAGAAGCGTTTGGACAACACTCTCAGGGACAGGGTGGGATTGTTGGGGTGTCTGTGCAGAGCCACGAGTTGGGCTGGATGATCCTGGTGGGTCCCTTCCAACTCAGGATATTCTATGATTCTACGTTTTTGACAAGCATTTTTACAAGTTATGGATAAGGGGCACTGTCACCATTTCCTTTAGCCTTCTTTTTAAAGAGAAGAGGCTGCAGGCTGGTTTGGCTTTTTTGTTGTTGTTTGCTTGTTTTCTTGTGATTTTGCCTTTAGTACTCTTTGGGGGGGGGCTGTGTGAGTGTGTTTAAGAGAGTTTGAGTCTGCAAGAGAGACCATTACAATGCGAATTTGCCATCTGAGGTGCAGGGTTGCCTTGGATAGGTCAAGGCAGGAGATAAGTACTGCAGAGCATTTTAAAATTTGAACTTATCTTGAACAAACACAGAAACCATTTCATGACACTAGAAGTGGCCTGGCCAAGGCATCAACACAGAAAAACATGTTGAAGGTGCTTTGAGAATCATCATTTTTTTTCCAGTGGTCTAAGCTGTACCCAGTCCCTCTGAGTTTAGCCCATGTCCTTGGCAGCTTAGCCTAAAGACTTGTGCTTTCCTGCAGATTCAGGGATGAGTCCTGGCTGACAGCCTGTCAGGGCCATTACATTAGCATAGTGCTAAATTCTAACAGGAATTCATTTCTTTTAGTGAAACATTAACTTCATGGCACTTGTAACTTTGAATATTTTAAGTAAAAAGACATTTTTTTAAGAGATTAAATATTTTCAGACTTTAAAATGAAACTGGTTTTCTAAAGTGCTGAAGAACTAGTCGATCAGTAAAGTTAAACTGGACTATTAAAAATACTCTATCTGGCCTTCCTAGATGAGATTAATGTGCCAGTGCAAGAATTACTTGGAAGGGTTTGTAATTATTAATTCATTTGCTAAGCATAATCTCTCGAAAGGCGATAATAAAATTTAATACTTGTCTCTCAACATTCCCAAGCCGATTGTGGAGCTTAAAGAGGACTGATTGCAGAGCTGCAGTTTCCAAAGGCTCCCCAAAGTGTCACAGTTACCTGAGTACTGTAGGTGCCATATATGCATGCACAGGGATGTTAGGCAACTATTCACACTCTAATTTCATTTTACTGCATTTAATGTGTGCTTCTTTCTGTTGTTTTAGTCTTCATAGACCTTTCCACGGTAATGTGCCTACCAAGGACTAAAAACCACTGAAGCAAACTATGGCCAGTTTTAATTAGCCTGATTATAGGAGTGTCTCTTGCCTGGAATTTTTACTTTTCTTTCTGCTATGCCCTTCTGTCTTCAGATACATTTTAGAATGTAAACTTGTTGGGGGGAAGGTGAGCAAAAACAGTTTTTTCATTATGGGTATTGAAACAATCCTAAAATACCAAGGCTGGTCTTTAGATAACAATTCTAGACATTGGCTTGGAATTTCAGAGATGACAGTACCAGTAAGTGCCAGCATTTCTATCTGGCATCTTCTGCATTCTCCCCTGCCCCAAGCCCCAGCATAACAGTTTTCTTTCCAAGTGAATAGGGAATGCCAGGAGAGGAACAGGAAATTTTACCATTCAGATTAAATAGTCCATTTTATGTAAAGAACCTCTATATATCACACAGAAATGTTTTGTGAAATATTAAAAGAATTAGAATATAGAAATTTATCAATATTCAGAGGCCTTATGAACCTATGAAATACAGAAATAATTTGAAATTTTCAGGATCATATTTCCTTAAATTTCCTCATCGTGCTTAGTGAATTTTTTATTTGCAGTTAGAGTATTATCATGATTTATCCACTTTATCCCCTATATTTGAACAAAACACAGTTGCTTGAACAGATTACTCCCTGAATAGAGGCAGAAAAATATTTTTGCAGTCTTTTTTTTCCTTCTGATCTGTCACAAGCATTGCAAAAATGCCCCTACAGAGACTTCCTCAGACTTATCAACATTTGTTTAGGTCAAACACTCCAAACACAGCAGTGTTTGCTGGGAGCATGCAGCTATTAGCAGGAGTCAAACTGTGCACTGGACGGACCTTAACTAACCATCCCCATTATGAGGATAAGAATCTGAGGGAGAGAACAAAGCAGGTAAGAGTGTTCTGCTTGTTTAAGCTAATTCTTGTCCATGGCAGTGGCTCCACTCCAGAAAACAAATGTCCTCTCTAATAACACATTACAAATGGACTCAGGTGCTTTACTCACTGAGGTAATTCCCTGTCAGACAGGCCCAGGATTCACCTGCTTCTGTGAAACTCCTACTTTGGGCTTCTGCTGACTCACCTCTGGCAGCTGCAGTGTGTCTGAACTGCTGTGCCTGGGTACTCAGATAGTCCTGAGGGGACTGGTTTGGGTTCTGTTGGCATCAGTAAATCCTGGTGCCCAGCTGGTCTGTTAAACCCACATGGAGCATTCCCTGATTTGCCTGATCCTCCCTTCGGTTCCCAGACCAGCACTAAATATTTGAGATAGAAACCACCCTGAGGAACTCCACACAAAGCTGGGGAGCCCATTTTCACCTACCCTTTCCTGTAACTTGGACATTCTGCAAGTCTGACAGCACCATCCAGTGTTGTGTAGGCAGCAGCAGTTCTGCTGTGCATCAGAGGAGCATAACACAAAAACTCCCAGTGGCTGCTGAATAAAGCATTTATATACTGTTTTTATAATAGTTAATTCAAATCACATGGTTTCTCAGTCCTTTCTGAGCAAACAAAGAAAACAGTGGCAGTGTCATGTGTCTTAGAGCTTAGAGTTCTTGTTCTCTAAGATTTATCAGATCTATGCCAAGCGATCTCCTGAGGACGTGCACCGAATCCTGCGGTCCTTTGGCACAGACTACGTGATCCTGGAGGACAGCATTTGTTACGAGAGGAGGCACAGCAGAGGCTGCCGCTTACGGGACCTGCTTGATGTAGCCAATGGCCATGTAAGTGTTGCAGACAAGATTTAGAAACAAAATTCGCTTTGCTTGACTTCTTTTTGAAATGCAGTTACTATTTGAGGTAGCTCTGTGGGAAGGAAAATCTAACGATGCCTTTAGACATTCTCAAAATGGCCACACTGAATGTTGTTTGTAATGGTATTTGAGAATAAACAAGGCAGAATTCAGCCTGGGCAGAATAAGTAATCACTTCCTGATGAGCTTCAGGTTTCAGTACACAAACTGTGTTTCCTTCCAGAGTGTAAATCACTCCAGAGCTTCAGTTCCCTCAGGAGCAGTGGGTGGTTGTGTTACTGTTCTGTGTCAGGGGAGTTCTCAAGGTGAAACCAGAGCAGACTGAACAAGTCAAAGCAGATACAGACCTCTGACAAACCAGCTTTATCCATGCAGAGATGATACTAGAAATCTTACTGGTTTAAAGCTCTTTCCTTCCTCCCACTTGTTTCATACTGCTAACAAGCCTGGCCAGCCTGACCCTCTGAGTGTACTGTAAAGGTTATTTTTAACTTGTTACTGCCTGTAACTGTGAACTGGCTAAAGATACTTCACACATCTGTTCCATTTCATTGCAGATCATGGATGGTTTGGGGGAGAACGAACCCGATTTGAAACCTTCGTTGTATCCTCGTTTCTGTGAGGAAATCAAGAAAAACCTTCCTTCTTACACCACACACTTCACCAGAGTGTTTCAAAACAAAACATTCCATGTTTACAAACTTGCCAAGCATAAATAACGTTTCCAACCATGGCTTCAAGTTCAGTGTTTTACTGCTAGGACCCACATTAGGCATTGCAGATGAAGCTTACCAACCAACAGGTTACATTTTTAAGACATTTTACATTGATGGTTTCTTCTTTAATTACTGTGACTTTTTTTTAATGTTTTTTTTTAGACAGATTAGTTTTGATAACATTCCTGATGTTGCCAAATTCTTCACAGATTCATAAATAAATGCTAGCAGGGATCATTTCAGTTATGAATTCTGACCCTCGGAATACTTAGGATATAATTGTTTTCCAGTTTTAACTGACTGGAAGACAAAGGCAGCAGTGTGTGGGAGCACTGCCCAGTGCCAGCCTGTGAATTTGCTCAGCAATTCAGATTTTTACTATAAAATAATAGAAATTTAGTGAAAGCAGCCCATGCTACTCCTGTTTTGAGTATGCATTATCTTTGTGAATCCTGAAAATGGTCACAGAATTAAGTTTTGTCTCACAGTCTGATCCTCTTTGACAGATCCTTTTGCTCTTTCAGTGCCTCTTTTTTGAATTCTTTGGGAATGTGTGCAGATATGAGTTTCCAAGCTTGAGAGTGTGATTGCAGAATCAGTGAGTGCAGATTCAACACATGGTTTTGAAGAGTAAAACTTTAATCCTTTGTCCAGCGTTTTTAGTGATCAGAGACATACTGTTTTATAAGATTAAGTGTTAAATGATGGACTGTTACGTATTTCTAGTGAGACTAAAGGCTGGAGCATGCTTGATACATGTTGCATGTTTGTATCCTCATAAAGTGCTCAGAACAGACAAAAGCCCAAATTTCTCAGTTTGCATTCTCACACCACTATTTTCTGTATATACTCTCTGAACTCCAGGGGATCCTTTTTCTCCCCACGAGAATCCCAGTAAGATATCAAAATTGAACACTGCCAACCATAAAAAAGAAAAACTCCTCCCTAAATCAGCAGGAAAATTCAGTATTTAAAATAGGTTCAGCTACTGGAGCTTTGCTTTATGTTATTTCAGACACAAAGCTCTGTATTTTAGCACAAAATCATTGTGCCCTTGCTCTTTAACAGAGACTACCAGTATTTTAAAATACTTGGAAGATTAAGCGAAGCCAGTCCTCAATGCTGAGAACTTTGTGATTTGTTTGTACCTGTTGTCTTTTTACCAGCAAGAACTTTGTGAATTGTATTGAATTTAAAAACGCTATGGGGGTACATGGCTTTTACTGTGTTTTAGCTCTTCTTTGGTTTTAGACTGAAATTCGAGATTAAAGCTGGAAGTCTCTCCATCTTGAATTGGACATCCACTAGGATCATTTGTTTCTTGTGAAGAACACAACTGTAATAATCAAGTGCCTCTAGACCCAGGTTGAATTAACATTTGAACACCTATAAGAGTGTTTGTGGCCTTGCAAATAACTCAGTTATAGTAATTACCACTGCAATTAATTTCTAATGATGGGAAACTGAAAGTGCTACAGATAGCAAACTCCACATTTAATTTAATCAAGATGTGTAATGAGATTAGCTTTCACAACTGAGCTGGGCTCCAATTCCAAGTGATTTAAGTGTTTTTCCTTTTCAGTTGCACCAAGGTAAATTACCAGAGAGATGGATATGGTTATGTCACATGCTCAAACAATTTTATATTCAGTAAATACTCATTAAACAATGTTCAACATCTTCCTGCATCTCTTGCTGACACAAAAGGCGAGTGTGCTGTAGTCAGGGTGTGTTAAATCACACGCTGACAGGAGCTGGGCTGTTAAACTCAGCAGCTGAAACTCCTGAGTAATTCCTAGCCTGTATCCCTTAATGAGGTTGGAGACCACTGCAGTTCAACATAATACAATAATAAAACATTTTAATCAGTATTAAAACTTTAATTAGGCCTGTAATGATGCATGGCTGTTCTTGCTGCAAGCCCAGGTCAGTGAATCCCTCAATGAGCGCCTTCAGGAATTGAAAACAAGCACAGGAAGGATAAAGTTATGTCTGGGCTGTGCTGCCTTGTTCCAAAATGCAATTGGATCTTTCTGGAACAGTGCAGTAACTTTCCTCTGATGGAGGTGAGGGGCTCCTAGGCCCTGTGGGTACCCTGTGCTTTTCAGAATTTCCTTATAGGTAACAACTGAGATTAAGAAGTTCTGACTGTAACAATAATTATTTTTAAACAGACTTGGTTCAAAACTGACATCTCTAATGTTGCCAAAGGAGAAATTTAACCTTTTCATAGAAACTACCAAGTACACATTGGTTTGGTTTTTAAACAGAAAGACCAATTATCAGAAAGGTTTAACACCAAGGGATATTCCAGGGACTGTAGTGCAGCATTCAGACACCAACCTCCCTAAAACAGTAAAACCAAGAATGCCAAGGAACAAAAGCACTTACCAGAGCTCAGAGGAACAGGAGGACACCAACCCAGCCCTGGAGGAGAGGGCACAACTCTTCCCTGCCCCTGTTTAAGGCTGGTTGGTGGGGCAGGGCCAGCTGGGAGGGGTCAGGGATGCAGTGAGAGGGGCTGCACCCCCCACTGCCACAGGTGGGTGATGTTTTAATTGATAATTATTTTATCTACTTCCCATGTCTTGCTGTGATCTGTATTAACTGCATTAAGAATGTGCAGGTTTTGTTAAAATAACTCTTACGTATGCCTGAATGACACCAACCTGATGCACCTTATTTCCAAGTGGTTGCCCTACATCACTGTCCCACTCAATTAGGGATGATCCACCCCCAGGAACAACCTCCTGGCAGTGCATGTGCCAAGTCTTACCAGCAGTGGGAATGTCAGGGACATGACATGTGTGTTCTTGGTGTCCTCGAGGACTTTCAAGCTGCACGTTATCAGTGGGACTGATACTTTTTTTACATTGCAGAGACAAAATGTTATCAAGGGGCCAGAATGTTTTTAGAGGAGAAAAGCCTTTGAGATCCTTAAGTGTATTTTCATTTTTTTGTTTCAGTGTTCTGGTGGTGAGATCTAACATAGTTATTTTATAATATGTTGTTGTAAAGAGATGTAATGACTATTGTATACTAAATAAATTGTGTAATTTGAAAATCACTTTTTGCTTGTCTTTATGTTGGGATGGATTGAGAAAGGCCTGGTTAAGAAATCATCTCTGTTTCAGTCCATATTGAGGACAGCAAAATATTTTTCAGCAGGAAGTTTTGACTTTTCTTGAGCTCATTACATCGTGTTTATCACTGACTTTTGGAATCACCTTTATGTTTAATAGGTTGGGCTTCCTTTCTCTGGTACAAGTTAAAGGTGCCAGCCTTGATTTTTACCAGTCATCACCCAACACACATTAACTCCAGCAAGGTCAGGAGGCTGAGGCAGTTTCTCCATTTAAATAAGTACAACTTGCTTTGACCATTAGGGATCTGCTTGTTTCCATGATGTAGGTCAAGTTTAGTGTTCTTAATGAACAGAAACATGAATTTTTTGGGAGTGAAAAAGCACATTATCAAGGGCTTTATATGAAATGAGATGTCCTGATGTAGGAGTCCTGTGGCAGGAGCAGTGGGATGTGCAGAGCTGGAGGTGCAACTGCCTGGTATGGCTTTGTCTCACCTGTGGTGCCTGAGGGCAGTCACAGCCTCCCACATGCAGGACTCCTCTAAAGGGGGAGTTTGTCACCAGTGTTAATTAGGTACAAACTGGACTGCTGTGAGATTAATTTATGGGATGTGATCCACATGTCCCATTGTGTGCACTCACATAGAAGGGATTTTGGCTCCAGAGAACCTCCTTGTTTAAATACCCCAGGCACGGGTTTTATCATTCCTGTAATTAAGAAAATGCTCAACTTTCTTCTGCTCACCTAATCCTGCTCCTTTGCAGCCATGTGTTCCCTTCTAAACCTGCTGGTCAGTAGGTCAGACCTAAGGACAATCAGCTTTCACATGGCTTGGCTCCATGTTATACTTGGAACATTATTTTAACAGAGGAATACTACAAAGATTAATGTATTTGACAGGCAGACAGATTAAATACTAATATCCACATGATTATTTAAATTTCAGACCTTAACAAATATTTTATACTAAATAAAATGTTCTTACAACATGTTTAAAGTCTGTAAAGAACATGGAAGAAGATTAATAAAAGTACCAGATTACTGAAAATCCCAGTACCTAGGGACCCAGTGATTTTTTTTTTATTCCGTGTTTTTTCATCCCCCCTGACCCACTGCACAGCTTTCCAGGGGCAGCCAGCTGTTCTCTCCAGAAGCCATGGCAGTGCTGTGCTGGGATAAGCCTTTTTGTAGAGGCACTGACATATTTGTGTGTGTCTGTGTAAATGCAGAACAAGTGAGGATATGATTTCAGCAATTGCACTGTAATTAAAAGAGCAGCATGCAAATTAAAACAGATAAATTAAGTGAATTAATTAGTAATCTCTGGAAAGAGGAAGAGTAGGCTTTAATAGGGCATGACAGCTGCAAATGAGTGTGTCCTATTACTGAGATCGTATCGACATAAGTTTCTAGAGCAGCTTTGAAATGTTTCCTGCCCTTTTGTTTTATATTCTGGCTGGCTGTGATTACAGAGGCAGCTCCGAGGCTGGGGATGTTGTTATTAATGTTTGGTTACAAATTAGGGCCACAGCTGTAATGGGGGAGGAAGCAGCAACATTTGGAAACAGCACTGAGACATCTCAACCTCAGCAGCTCTGCAGCTGCTCTGCGTGACCCATCTGCCCGTGGGTTTCTCAGGCACCCTGAGACAGAGTTGTGCTGGGGCTTGTTTTCAGTCTCACCCAGGGACCAGTCCAGTATTTCAGGGCTGGAGTAACAGCTCTGACAGCGGTGACCAAGATCTCCACACTGCAGCCTCCGGAAGCAGGGTGGGCTGTGGCCCCCTGAGGAAAACACCAACGTGGTGATCTGAGTGTGTAACCAGAGCCTGAGTCCAGACATCAGTTAGAGGCTTTTCAGGCAGCACAGCACCCATGACTCACATCTGTGGAACTATCTGATCAAAACTGAGAAATAATTCAAGAGTCCACACTTCAGTCGACCTTAAATACAAGTGAGGCAGAGACACCCTGCACAGAAGGTTGGTTTATTATTTATATGGTGCCTCAGACAGGCAGGATACTTCACAAGCAAGTGAAGTCAGTCTTGGCCCCAAGGAGCTTACAGGCTAAATTAAATTAAAACCAGCCAAAGCAACAGCATGTCCATAGGCATGGGAAGAACACAAGGTATGCAGACTAAATTACTGCTGTTGGGGCAAAGAATAGATTTTTGTGCATAATATAGATTTACTTCATTTCCCATATCCTGTTTGTGACTGCCGAGATCACGAAATACAGGAGCTGGCACACCAGATTTATGAACACTGCAAGATGTTTCAGCCAAGGTCTCCTCACAGGCAAACGTGTCAGTAAAATTACAAAATCTGCACCTTCTGTGAACTGGAACCACTGGGCACAGGTAAAACCGGGATTTAGCTCTTCCAGGCGAAAATGCCCACCCTCTGCAGTGTGTAACCAGTGGTTAATGGTGTGCTCAGGATTTTTCCCGTGTGTCACAAATGCACAAGAGAACAAGGTACTGTGTGAACACGTCTCACTTGGGAAATGTGCAAGTTAAGGCAGCCTGCAGACAGCATCCACCTGTTTATGGTTTTCAATACAATATAAAAATAAAAGCAAAGCCTCCCAAAACAAACTACCGATGCAACTGTGAGCAAAGCAGTTTAATATCTTTTGCAATACATTGTTTCATGCTTTGTTTCAATGAAACAAATTATTACAATCTAGGATATATCCATATTATCATCTGATAATATATACTGTACATATTATATATAGTTTACATATTATAATAGAATTCACACATAATACATAAACAGCACAGCTTAAGATTTTGATCTTGCTGCACTGTACTCCATTTAGCTGTACAAGTGGTCTCAAAAAAAAAAAAAAAAAAAAAAAATTTTGTAGTACCTTCTCTCTTCCCAGTATTGTCAAGTTTAAGAAAAATTCAGCATAGTAGCTGGACATTAAATGGTCTGAAAAAGGGACTGGTAATTCAGAGCATAATATTCCATTCCCTGCTACTGCTGTTAGTTTTTACCTGTGTTTCTCTGGTTCCAGACTTTTGTTTATCACAGGACTTTATTTTTCAGAAGTCCCAGTGCTGTGTGAAGTTCTTTTTGGATACAGGACAGACCCTTCATTCTTCTGACATCCTAAAGACAGGACAGTTCCAAGGGATGCAGAGTTTTTTCTTCACTGGAAATGCATGTGTCCCCAGTCACCTCCTCCTGGCACAGCATTACTTGGCTACAACTGTACCTGGTCAGTGTTTCTATAGAACAGGCAGTGTCAGCCTCTCAAAACCTAATTCCTGCAATGCTTCTGTCAAAGGAGGTTTAGAAAAACGTGAGGGACATGACTGCAGATGCATAATGCACAGTTCAGACTGCTCTTTAGTTTAGGACCAGTTCAGTAGCCTATTAGTAATGAGAGATAATGGTGAACTGCAGTGTTTGCTACTGAAATTCCCACCTGGCCTTTTCCTTAGGAAAAGTATTTAGTTGTAGGCAGCTGGCTGGATGTGTTGTGCCTAAATGCAGTTTCTGTATTTGTATGACAGGATAAAGAAATTTCACAACGTTATAACTGAAGTTCAAACCACCATCCACCTGTCCATTCCTTTACCTGGATCCGTGGACTCACCTGCAGCATGTTCAGTGAGTGGGAGCTGTCAATGGGCTCACTGGAAACGAGGGATACAATACAACAGGGACCTGATCTGCACAACAGAAAGACAAGGTGGTTTCTTCTTCAAATAACTCCAAAGCACCGACTGAAGCAGCACACCCAGCACACTTCCCTCGGGCTCTGAGCACACCTCAGGCGTTGTATGCTGGGATCTCTGAGTCCTGTGGTACTTCAGGGACAGAAAATAATTCTGTACTTCTTAACCACTGTATGGGAATGATTAAGTACCCCAACTCCTCCTTTATTCTTCCCAGTAAGTTTGTATCAAAAAAACGTAAATATTCAGTGTCCCAAGATTGGCTCCTTCACACTTTTAAATTGGCTGCCAAATGAGCCTCTTTAGAGAATCTGAATCCCTGCTGTAACAAGTCAAAAGGAGAGCAGGGCTAGTACAGAGCAGCAACATGAAAAACATCACCCTTGCTTCCAAAACTGAAAATAGGAGACTTGTGATCTATTGGTCTCCTGCATCTCTCTGTGAGTACAGTTCACTCAGCTTCTCAAACTTTGGTCCCCACTCTCTGATGTCATCATAGACTGTTCCTTCCTCCAGCCCCGCGGAGCTCAGGGAGCTCAGGCTGCCGGCTCCCGACCCGGCTCCCTCCGTGCAGAACACCCGGAGCGAGTCCTGGGGCAGGGCCTGGCTGTGCCAGTCGGCTTCTCTGAGCACTCCTGACAGGTACTGACCAAAGTCTGCGCTGGGAAAAGCGGCTCCTGCAGTGGCTGCTGCTCGGGGCTGGCCCTGCGAGCTGGGGGATGCGGCGCCGAGGACACCTTTCCGCTGGATTAGGGTTTCTGTCCTCCTGCAGAGGGAATAGGCTGGGCTGCCTTGGAGAGACACCTGCAGCTCTGCCATGTTGTAGGCATCCTGCAGTGAGAAAACCAGTCACAGCAAATTATTATCATCTCTAGGTCCCAAAAGTTCATGTTCTAGTGGAAATAAAGCAGGAATGATCCCGAGCCAGCCCATTCAGTGTGAGCACCTGGAGGACTGGGTGTTCCACTGACTCTGCCACCTGCAATGCACCTAAGGCAGCCAAAACCCAGGAACACCTGGGCAGTCTGCACTGCAAGGGGTGGGCAAAATCAAGTCTGATTTCATACCAGAAGCTAAATAAACATGACAGGAACGCCCCAATTTTTGTTCTGAAATTCAGATCTGAGTATCTCACCACCACTGAACATTGATACCAAGTCTGGCAGAAGAGGTGAGACAGAATATTCACCAACAGCACATTAAAGAAATACGTCTACGGTGGTAGTTCAAACTATACTGCTGTGATTTCTGATAGAATTCTATCAATCTGTGGAATAATGGCTGGTTATGTTAAATGGAAGAGGCACAACTGTAAAAGTCAAGTAAAACTGCCTAGTCCCAAAAAAGTAAGTAATTCCCTTCTGGCGCAGCTGGAGTAAATCTGTCTGGGAATTATGGTGCAATTTCTGGCACTAAAGCTGCCAATGCCAACAGTTACTTGTGTTCACTGATCAGAATCTTTGTGTCACCTTAAAGAAATAAATGAATCATGTCCCACAGCATCCCTCACCTTCCTACAACTCAAAGTTGTGGCCCTGGACGGACATAGAGGCCAAAGAAGAATGGGAGGCTGTGTGAGACAGAGCCCATTACAGCAAACACGTCATTATTTGTGTTGCTAACACTGTTCATGAACAATCAGTGACAGAGTTATGGAATCAGACTTCCCAAAGATTCCTTTTGTTCTCCCACATGTGCAATTGTGCATAACCATTTTGTAAAAGAGATTATCCTAGGTAATCTCAGTGGGCTTCACAGAACTTCAACTGGACACAGAATGGCCTCAAAAAACCCACCTGCAATCAAGAAGTCGTGGAAGTGGCAAGATGGGGATTTGGGACAGGAGCTGCTTATTTCCACTCATCCAGAAACTAAATGCTGCTGGTGATGAACAGTGAGCCCTACAGTACAGATCCCTGTCTTGGGCAGTTCTAAATAAGCTCAGCTTCTAAGGGAATCCACAACAGGGCAACTCATCATTGTACGCAATTTAAATGGGAATTTGTTCCAGTACAGACCTGAGGATCATCCCTTCAGTAAACTGGATATTAAAATCATCCTTCACTGCTATTAGTTGTTCATTAAAATGACACATTTCTTCTGACAGTAAACCCCTCTTAGCTGGCCATCTACAAACCCAACTCAAGCCTTGCCTGTGGGTCCAGAGCTGGCTTTTAACGTGTTGAGTTCAGTGTGTTCTCAACAGTGCACTGACCTCCTGCAATTTTTATGAGGGAATTTCTCTGAGGGAAAGTTTTATTTATTTCAGATGCAGAAACTCCTTTGTAAGACAGCCTTTTGTCCCCACAGCCCTACCCTCTGCTAACTTTACAAAAACAAAACTCTTGTCCAAATGCCCTCACGATCCTTTTGTTAAGGTAACATTAGAACACAATTAAGGTGGTGTAATTCTGGATATTTTGGGGGTTGTTTTTTTTTTTTATCCAGACAATCAATTAGGTTTTAGCTTGAAAAGTTTTAGCTTGCAATCCCAGCAACTGTTAAATCTGAAGAATTTAGGAAGAGTATACAGAACCCAGAGAGGCTTCACTCCACTTTCTTCAGGCAGAGTAATAACCTCAGATGAAGATCACCAAGTCACAAATTTGATTCTTCTCTTTCAAACAAGGAGTGTATTTTAAGAACTCTCCAAAAGTAATTAAACATGTCATACAGTAACTGTGGATTTCCTCAAAGAGACCTTCTGGGTGTAAAATTGCAAAATCTTGCAGAGGAAGTTAATCTGATTAAGGAAAACAGGATTTATAGCTGCCTATGTTATCACATGGAAAATGTCTCTGTGTTTATTACTTTCTCACTAATTCACCAAGAAAATAAGGATATTCTACAAGTAAGAGTATTTTCCCAGGTGGCCTTGCAAAACGCTCTCTGTATTTTATAACTCGAAATTCTTTTAAATATTTTGAATTTTGAGGCAGGTCAAATTTAATACTTTTAAAAAACCACTGGCTTTTTTTGACCCATCACATTGGCACCGTGACTGTATTACCTCTGCAGAGTCACACCACTCCTTGAATCCACAAAAGGAACAGCTTCAAAGGTGACAATTTTCTTACCTTTTTTAAACAGAGCAAACATCCATGGGTGAGTAAATAATCTATTTAGACTACTCACCTATAGTATCTGCAATTTTCTTCCAAAGCTCTGTCTTCACCTGACATGTTGAAAATGTAAAAGCAGCTAGCAGAAATGTTAATCATACCTGTTTGGGTATAATTTGCTCTAAGTATAAACACAGCTTGTGTTCACTGGTGCATTTCTGTCCAGAACAGAAAAATGCAGAAATGTTTTTCCACAACCACCACTCGCTTCAGGGCTTTTGGGGAGTGAATGCAGCACCTCCCCTTCCTAAAATCAGGTGTGAATACCTGCTGTCAGGAGCAGCCTCCAGAAAGAGCCTGTCCATGAGGAACAGCTTGCACCAGGCTCTTCAAGGCCCTCAGAGCTACCCCAGTAATAACCCCTGAGCACCTCGGGGTGTCCTGAGCTGTGAAACCAAACCCACCAGCTGACAGTTCCCTGCTGCTAAACTCGCTCTCCAGGCTCCTTTCAATATGCACACTGGATCACTTGCTTTAAGACAAATTAAAAATGAATAGGCACTTATCTCTGCTTAGGAAACACAAGCCCTCATGTACAGAACCCTACAAATAATTCATCTGCCAATTGCAGGAGTGAATCAGCAGAACAAAGGCTGAGGACACACCATAAAATGTATTTTCCTCAGCATGGTGAGCCACCAGTCCCCTCTTAATTGTAACCTGACAGTGATCCTTACTTCGTCTTGCTCCCCACCCCCTTCTTCATTGTAGTTGAGGATGTTTTCTCTGATGTCCTCCAGATCCTCGGGATGGGCAGATCCACGGTGGACACCTCCGTGCAGACCCTTGCGTGTCTTCCAGTGAGCCCAGAGGAATCCAGCACTGAGCAGAGCTGTGGGAACACAGGAGCAGAGCAGAGCATGACACAGAGCCCAGCAAACCCCCAGTGCACAGCAGGGCCAGCACTGCTGCAGTGGGGCTTTCTCAGCACATGGCTGGTGTTTGCACTCCTCAGCGAGTTACCGGTGAACATCAAACACAGAGGAAAAGCCTTTAAAGAGCATTTTGCAACACCCTTTGAAGTACAACTCCAAGTTGTTAAAGACCTGAACGACCCAAGCGGTGTCTCTGAACTGTCTCCATCCTGTGTGGAGTTAAACTGTGTCACAGAAAATGCATTACAGAGGGAGAGCACTGAAGGAAAAACATGGTGACAGTAACAGACACAATTACACAGAAATGAAACACAAGAAGACACAAGACAAAAGAGGAAATCACTTTTAGATGTTTTACTAGAAAAAAAAAGAAAAGATCAGGCACATTTTGCCTTAGCATCCGTGAATTTAAACATTTTTCTTAAATGCTGAGGTGCATTTTACACACTGATAAGCTTCAACATCAGATACTGAACATAATATAAATTGAAAATTGTGTATCACAGTGTTACCAACTCTATAAAAACTGATAAATGCTCATAGTAAGACCTCAAAGCATTGAATACCATAAAATAACAATGCAGTGAATTAAAGAAACTAGACTCTCTTACAGAATATCCACGTGGCAGAAGGTCTGTGAAGTAGCATCTAAATGACCTTGGGACTGAAACTGGGGTACACAGAGGTCCATGCCCTCTGACAACGATCTGTTATCAACCTCAGCTATCTGCGATTCCAAAAGCTGTGATACCACTTAGCTTCCCACAAATTTGCTGCTCATATTTGCACGGCAAACATAGTATCTAGCAGAGTTGGGGGAACATGATGGCATTTCAGGTAGCTACACAGATGGATTCCAAAGAGTTCACAATAAATTTCCGTGCTCTTACTACAACTTCTGAATGAAACTGCATTAACAATGTAAAAGCCATTAGAACAATCCTGTGTCCTTACTCAGGCTTCCATGACATTTGAATAAACAAGAAAGGCTCAAAGATGTAATCCCTCCTCACTATTAATATCCTTCTGTTTTTCCTCTTTTTGAGATTCAATGCCTAAGCCTGAAAATGGCTGAGGAAGACAAAAGCAGCTGTTTAGGAGCTGGGATACAACTGGAAAGATGCAAAGTCTGCTCCTGCCTGACGGAGTGTATTCCTATTGTACTGAACGTCTCTCCTACACTGAAAAATCTGTTTCATGCTCAGCAGTATTTTAAACAATGCTTATCTGGTAACAATTTCCACTCTTGCTGTTCAATTGCATTTCCTTCCAATTATGCATCTGAACAGTTCCTCAGCAGTGAAGTGCAAATGTGCAGAAAACAAAACTGCAGAGACTTCCCACAGCTCACAAACGTCGATTCGCTTAGCGATGGGTGCACATGGGGATGGAACAATCAGTTACTGCCAGGGCCGGGACCATGGCAAGGAAATGAAGGCAGAGTGAAGTCTCCATGAGGAAATGGGAGTTTTCCAGCAGGAGGATGAGATGACAAGTGCTCAGGGCAAGACGGACACCAAAGGTGAGCTCACCAAAGGTAATACAAGACGTAGTTGCCGTAACTACCTAAGAGCGCCAGGAAGCAGATGCAGATGGCGAACAGGGAGCTGAAGCTGAGGCCCGTGTCCTTGTGGAAGATGGCCAGGGTGACCTCGCAGTGGCGCCCGGTGTAGCCGTCGGGGCAGTGGCACTGGAACTCGGCCGGCGAGCGCGCGGTGCAGGTGCCGGAGTGGCAGGGCCGCTCCGCACACGCCGTGCGCACGCACTGCCGGCCCGACGCGTTCTCCACCACCATGTGCCCCCGGGGGCAGCTGGGGAGAACAAGGGGAAATCACACCATTAAACTCTGAGGAAAGCAGCACTGAAGGTTTCAGAACAGGTGTTGACACTCTTAAGTACGGTTTCTGAAGTAGATACCGGGAGTAAGTTCTGTGAAGTGATTACGGGATTATGGTGCTTCCTGGAGCAGCCATGCAATAATGAGCTCCACAACGTCCAACCCTTTTGTCTGGGGCTTTCTGAACTTAGTTTCTACTTGATTTCTACAAGATTATCCTTGTGAAAAACAGCTGGATCAGGGTCTGCAGCTCTGGCCTGGCAGGACAAGCTATGCCACGTTCTTTGTGTTCCCAAAGCAAGAAAACTCTGTTTGTGTGGACAGTGGCAGTCAGGAATGCGTGTAAGCACTGAAGCGTGTATGTAAGAAAAGGGTACATCTGCACAGCACAACTAACTTGAATTAGGGTCCTGACCCCAGCCCCAGCCACACACAAGAATCTGAGCTTAATGGTGCAACATTTCTAACGCAGCCCAAGTGGCCTGGAAGGGAACAGAGGTGACAGCCTGAGACAGTGTAAGATGTCAGACACTAACAAAAGAGGCAGAAAGCCAAAGCTGTTACAGAATCCCTGGAGCCAGGCTGATTCACATCAGCTGAGGGTGGTGGCTGTTAAGGACAGAGTAACCTGCTGTCCGTGCAGGAGTCCAGCTTTGTGTGCCACTGATCTGATGAGATTGCCAATGGCAGCCTCCGAGCTGCACTTCAGCACCCACCCTTTCCCACCTCAGTCTGGAGGGTTTTGTGCTTCTATTTCCACCAATTACCTGCATTCATGCATCATCCACAAATCAATACAAATAAATTCCTGGTTGCAAGGGTTATTCCTACAGGCCTCCGAAGAACAGCCTTCTCTGACACCTTGGGCACTCAATACTGACACCAGCTCCTTCCCCTGAGTGTCCAGAGGGATTCTGTAGTTGTTAAATCTGACATCCTTCATACATCCTGGAGCAAGGCAAAAAGAGATGGTTTTAGAAGACATTCAGCAAGAAAGATGTGAAGCAGCTGTAAGATTTGGCAGCTTATGTTTAATAAAGGACCCAGGCTACCAAAGCTTAAATTTGGGACTGAATTTACCTTAACTTTCATAGCATGTTTCTTAATTTTTTGACTGAATTTGTTGAAGTTTTGATTCAATTTACAGGCTGAAAACTGATTTGTTTTTAATGTACACCGTGACTTTGTCCACTCAGTTGCTAAAAATTCAGATTGTTATCTTTAATTCAATAAACCATTTCTAATTTTATTTAATGCTTTGACTACGTGTAAAATACAGTAAAGCAAAGGAAATAAACCATAGTTTCGAGTGTGCAGCCAAGTGAAGAGGTGACCGTCTCTGTTCCAAGTCCATAGCTGACCATATATGCATGCTGTACATCCCTGCTGTACCTTTTCTTAGTCAGAACAACTTATTTGTCCCTTTTGCAAAGTGTCATGCATGAAATCTGTGTACTTTGGGCCCTACATAAACAAGAAAGCTTCCTGCAAAATTGCCCATGCTTCATTTTTGAAGGTCCATATTCTGAACAGTCAGATCAAGAATTCCTACCTTGAAAACTCCTGTTTTGATTGAATGGATAGGTGTTTCCAAGGACCAAGCTGCTGGGGTCAATCACAATCTCTTTGTATACCCCCTCTGCTTTCATAATCTCTCTCTTCCCACCTCCTTCATAAAGGCGAAGAGTAAATTCATTTTCATTTCTCTCCAGTGTGATATGATGCCATTCACCATTATCAATGTGGTAGGAGGGAAGGCTTACAGAATAGTCTCCATCACCCAGGTTGTATGAGACCACTAAGAGTCCCTGGACAAGCTTGTGGATAATTAACAAAGAGCAAGAAAGAAAAGTCATTCCTTGACACTTGGCATTGACTTGTAACTTCAATCTGAAAGCATTTGTTTAAATTTAGAGTATGTTTACATTGCACATACATGTGTAATATAAAAATACTTTAGGTGATACTGAACTGGACAATCTAAATACTGGTAGCAGTGAACTGACAGTAGTATCTAAGTCACTCACAATAATTTTACCCTGCATCTGTCGTGCACAAATTTATGGAGTTCTTCAAATGGCTGTATCACAGCTACACTGACAGCTCAAACTAACTTAGCTGAAGAGGTGACTCATTCAGTGGTGTGTGTAAAATGAAAAGGCTGTCATTTTGAGAGCCTGCCAGCATTAGAACTGCTACAGGCACTTGGCTTGGCAGAGTCTGAACCACACAGAATCGGCCCCATAGTTCAGTGGGACACCAGGGGACAACGCCCTAGTCATCCTGGTGTGCATAGAAACTGTATTTCACTGCATCTGGCAATAAATTCCTCTGGTACCCAATGGGATACCAGAGTTGTGTGGTCAGTATCTCAAGCAAAGGATCAGATCTGTGTGTTTCCATGAAACAAATTCCAAAGTGTTCGTGCTTAGCGTAAGGGTTTTTTGTTCCATTTCCAACCCCTAAGCTAATGTTTGTCTGAGCTAACTGTGACTGGCATTGATGTAACTCCCTGCTATCGCTGTCTCAGATGCCTGGCTCACCTGCAGGGTGATGTGCTCGTCCTTCCTCCGAGATAACATGCTGGTGATGACACTGTCGGGCTGCCGAGTCCGGACCATGGCCTGGAACAGCGTCCTGCGGGCAGAGACGCTCACCGGGAGCTGGTACCGAACGTGAGCCCCTGGCTCAAAGGTGTATTCCTGGGCAGCTAAAAGGGATAAAAACCTTTAGCCCTTTTTGCGAGGAGAGGAAAATATTACCGTTTCCCTTATTGTCATAATAAGTGCTGAAAGTAAAAGGGAACAATTGCAGTGCATGGCCTGGATCCATGACATAGTTTGTCTTTTGGGACATTTCTTTCCACAGCTTCCCCAGTCACCCTCCCACTTCATCTTCCTCCGTAAAGAGGTGTTCTCCTGCCTGACTTGATCCTGCTAATGCTCCTCCTTAAAATGCTCACATGGGATGACAGCAGGAAAGCAGCAGCTCTGACCAAGACAAGAGACTGCAGACCAAGTACACAATCAAATTTCACAAACTGCTACTTTATGGTTGTCTTTCTGCTGCAAACTTTGGCTCCATGAGAGCTAAAGGTCCTACTATTTCCAAAGCACAGATCCTCAAGCCAGCAGAGTCCCTTCCTGACACCAACAGTGCAGTGATTTCTACTTCCAATTGTACAGCTCTAATTCTGCACAAGAAGTGATAGTGGCACACTCATGTTTGTAGGTTATTACACAGTTCTGAAACTGAAAACATGCAAATCAAAAAACAGGGATAAAATCAAATGAGTTTTTTCCCACTTTTTTTGTCATGCAGTCTCCATTATAGTGTTATTGCACAAACACCCTCAGGATTAAAGAAATAACCCAATAGAGAAAAATTAATTTCTCAAAGGGAATTAGAAATTTTTAAGAATCACAGGCAACAACTGCACTGAAACATGGCTTTACACAGTGTAATCATAAGGAACCGCCTCAGCAATCATTACCTTCAGATATCTGAAGTTCTATGTACTGTAAAATTTAGCAGCCTATCAATAATGAAACAGGAAAAGAGGCCTCACCTTTGTCACACCGATAACCGTGGTAACCCGGCAGGCAGTGACACGAGAACGAGCCCCAGTCACCAAGACACCTCCCGTGAATGCCACAGGAAGAGGAGCCCATGGTCTCACAGCTCTCATCCGTGAGTGTGCAGCCAGGGAAGCTATTCAGGGACTCTGCAGGAGACTGAAGGTCATACACCTTCAAGAGAAAATTGTGTGACACCAAAATATTCCTCAAGAAACACAACTTCATTTTTTAAACAGAAATAGCTGCACCACTTGGCCGCCTGCTCCTCATCTGCACTGCTGAACTTGCTACGTTCGCTTTTTGACATTCAGACTTCAACTTATTTTATCAAGAGCATCTTTTGCCTTTGAATAAACCCAACTGACTATGAAAGCCAAAACCCTTAATACTTCCTAACAAAGCAGACAGCTGGCATAAATATACCCTTATACAATTGCCATTCAGAAGTTCCCTGAAAGTGCAAAGAAAGAAGCTTGGAGAACAGCTGCATGAAGCAGGGGATAAACAAACACACAGTTCCTGACTCATTAATACATCTGCTTGTAACTGAGAAGTAAATTTTAAAGATAGTTTATTCTATTCATTCTATTCTATAATTTACTCTATTTGTGACAGAAAAATCCAGAATTTTCTTGTATTTTACGATGACGCACGTGGGCATTGAACAGATTAATGGAAGCAGAAGTTTCAGGAATAACACAAATCTCCCAAAAATTTAATAAAGAGGTTTGCTCCTTTGCTTAAGCAAATGTTACACTGCTCTTACCTGAGTATCCAGTACGAAATTGCGTAAGCAACCAGAGAAATGTTTGTGTTGCAGTTGTGGGTAGGAATAGGGCAACGATTCTTTTATACCACCCAGCTGCAGAACATGGTTCACATTCAAATACCTTTGAAAATCACAAATAATAAAAATAGATGTACATCTACCTTCAAACATAATCATTACATAATAAGGCAGATAAATAAATACCTACACTGCATTTCCAAATAATACAATCTTTATAAAATCACAGCTGAATGCAACTACTTTATCTTCCTCTTTCTCTGAAATAGTCAGTGAGTAGAAGCTGGGTCTATAAAAATAAAGGGTATTTTTTTAAACATGACTACTGGAAGTTGTACTGTGGGACACTTATAATTTGGGTATGTTTGTGTTCACATCAGAAACAGCTGTGATATTCCAGACATCATAATCTCCTTGAAGTGCTGTGTGTGTGCACAGTCATACTATGCAGTAGAAAAACTACCAAAAAGACTGTTCTGTGTGTGATAAAGGTCAGAAACCTCAAAGTTGGGTCTATGGTCTAAAAGGTATGATACACATGCTCGAGCTCTGCAGTGTCTCCCAGCCAGCTCTCTGAGCCAAAGAATTCCATATGTTTTAGTCCTCACAATTTCTTCTTCCCTGAGTTATCATCTCAGGTTTTTTCTTCATTTTTTCTTATATTTTTCCCTCTTTTGTGTGCTCCTTTCATGACCAGAAGGGCTCCATACAGCTGCTAACAAAGCTTAATCCCACTGCTAATCAGAACACTTGCTGGACTATCTATTCCACAGCTCAAGTATCTTTGTTCGTACAAAAGTTTCCCTAAAATATAACCTGAATATTCCTTACTGTAACTTTAAGGCCCTGTACTGAAGAGCTTGTCTAAATCCTCTTTGTACCATTCTTTTATATACACTGAGACTTACCATATCTCTCCTCATTTTTCCCTTCTTTCAGTTAACTGACCTCAATTCCTTCATTCTTGCTAGGTTTTACTCTCAAGACAAGCTGGTTACAGTCACTGCTCTTCTCTGGACCATTCCCAGCTGGTCCATGTCCACCCTGCACCCTGCAATTCTGTGACTGAATTACACTTTGAATGTAATACCTGCTTTTTTAATCAAATTTTCCAACTTTTTCAGTTCTAACTGAGGCTAAGTGTTGACCCAACAGCACAAGCAATTTAAACCACCCCAGTCACTATTGCACCTTGGCTGAACTACTTCCCTGGAAAACAAACACAGGTGGGTTTTGTTTCAGTACAAGACCACAAGACACATCAGCAGCAGCCCTGAATTAGCAGTTTGTACAAGTGCACCAGGCTGGGAGCAGCATGGATACATGTGCACTTCCTCTGGCTCTGCTTTACAGGCAGGAACCCTGGATCAGCTGGAAACCCTAATGTGTTAGTCTGCCTTAAGGTGTTCACTGAAGGCTGTCAGCAGGAGCCCTCAGACTTATCCCAATCAGACAGAAAGACTGGCTGAGGGCACAGTTATTGCCATTACAAAGCCAACTGGCCTAAATTCATGAAGTTTTCAGGAGCAGGCTCACAGTGACTTGATAAAGAGAGAGAAATTCTGAGGGCAAAGGATGGTACACAAGAGCTCCAGCACTAATCCCACAGTGTTCTGGGGTTGTCACTTAGTAGTGCAACACTACTCAGGGGGAGACTTGTTTCTTAAAATTTATTTAGTGCTTCAAGGTCCAGGCTCGACCTAGGGGGTCCTAGAGAAAAGGAAATGCTTTTAGGCTCCTGGTGATTAACAACTTGGGCTTCAATTTGATAGGTAGAATGTTCACAGGCCTTAGAACCAACTGTCTTCCAGGGAGTCTCTGGAAACATACCTCGCTCTTCGTGGGACAGACCCCAACACTTCACAGTTTGTACGATCCTCAGTGGACAACCACCTGCCAACCCCTTCTATCTCCGAGACAACAGCTGCACTGCACTGGTCCAGAGTGAACCGAACATCCTGTGCCAAAACAGGGTTACTGAATTAACCATTTCCACCAAATTCAATAAACAAGGGTTGGGTTTTTCCCCCCCCCTGTTCTGTTTGCCACCCTGCAATAAGCAGCAAAGCCAAATTGGAAGCATTTAGCAAAAGAAGGAACTCAACCCTGCATTTTATTTATGGTTTTGAGCAGTTTAACCACTTACACAAGACATGTAACTGCATTTGCAAATGAAGTAATGGTTGCTTTTTGCACATGGGTAAATTGATTCCAGTGTCCAAATGTGTATATGGCATGTGCAAATCACATCGGAGTTTTTATGCACAAGTCCATGTGTGCTGCTGCAGAGCTTAAAAAGGGCAAAAAGATTCTTTGATCACAGAATATGGATTACAACATAGGAAGATTTGGAATTCGTCTTCCCAAAATTTCTATTATTCATCAAATCTACAAGGTCAGGGAGAACAATATATATGATTATCCAGTCTGTTCTTTCTACCCTCCTGTTCCTGCACAGGGAAATGCTGTTGGACATATTAATATCCTGATGGGGAATAAAAAACCCAAACAAACTGACCTGACCATTGGTTCTGACTTCCAGCCGATGCCACTTCTTGTCTGCGACATTCAGATGGCTTGGAAACTGCAGCACCACAAAACCTGAGCCCTGGCTCATCTTCAGCACAGGGATACCACTGGAGAGTTCTAACACAACATGGGCACGAAATTAAACTCAGCTTTAAACGAGAATCCTTCCATTTTGGGTATGTAAGCATTTAGTGACTGTACTGATTTAATCCTTATTGCTGGTCACACAGAGTGGGTTCACTACAGAAATAACTACAATTATATTCCAGGACTTCCACTATGCAGAAATACTCATTCAGTATGTTATTTATTTTTATACTTTAGATTACATCACTTCTGTCAAAACACTGACACTAATTCCTGATAAGCAATCTGCAATTTTATGATGTTCTAAAACAACACATGCAGGTTTAACTCCCATCTTCAACCCAAATTTACAAGAAACTACAAAGCAAGGCAAAAAAAAAAAAGGTAAATTATTAACATTACCTTTCCATTAATTAGTAAAATAAAAAGTGCCAACCATACTGTGCATCTTGTATAATTAATCCACAAAAAATAAGCAGTAGTAACCTTTTAAATATATGTCAACATAAAGCACTGAATTCTACTTGTGTAGCATGCGGGGCTGGATTCATGCATTAAATCATTGCCTGTTTAAAGAAAAGTGCAAAACTGCCCCAAAACTGACAGGTTAAGTGGATTATATTTTCTCACTTAACTAGATAAGAATGACATGCGACTAAATCTGCATTAATCATGTAATACCTGTCTTCAAAGTACCTAAATTCCTTTACAGCACTACAGTTTCTCTAGGTGGATTATTTTTTTACATATGTATCAATCTGTTTTGCTTTCCCCCACAACTCTGCTGTGGACCTAAAGCCATAGGTGCAGGCTACAAAAATAGACATCAAAGGAGGAAAACCCTACTAGGAAATGTTTAAAAGTATTTTCAAACCTCGTTAAATAAAAGACAGAATTCACAGATTAACTATTGCACTGCTCACAGGAAACCCATTCTCAAAGACATTTAATTTTTCCACACACTTTTGCACAAGTACCTATTGCAATGAAGTTTTCTGTACTCCCAGGTTCTGGATTTGCTAAAGGACCACTATATAGTAAAAGTCCATCTGGAACCACTGTTATAAACTCTAGAGAGAGTGAGCTTTCAAAACAGGGTCTGATGGGACGAAACCATGCATATCCATTTCCATGGAAACTGTGCTTAGTCTGCTGGCACTCTGGTCCATGAAAGGAAGCAGGACAAAGACATCTGAAAGACCAAACCCAAAAGAAATAGTAAAAATTCCCCCAAGTTCAATGTTTTTTTTTTTATTTTATTTTACAGGCAACAAAAGCAGCATTTAAGTCATGGTAAAAAATATCAGTGAAGCAAAGATTTTCAGCAGAATCTCAGGGCTGCTTGGCAATTATTAAAATACTCTAGGAGTGCAAAACATATTTATTTCCTATACTATCTCCCTCAAAAAAAAAAAAAAGTATTTTTGAGGCCACGTGTTTGAGAATGAACTATTTCCCTAAATAAGTAACACAGAACACCAAGCATCAATTAAAAAACTCAGGGAGATTAACTTCTAGCTAGAATAAACCAATATAACTTCACTAAGGGAATATGCTGCATGCTAGGTGATGCTATACTAAAACAAGTTCCCTATCTAATGTTGTCTAAGCTCCTTATTACCCACTGTTTAAACTGCATTTCACTCCTACATCCACTGATATTCACCCTTATTATTACTCTTCTGGAAAACAAAAAATCCAAGGCACACATTCCCTCATACTGAATGAGGTGCTTTTAAAAAGTGACATGTTAAGTATACTGATGTGTCTTCCCCAGGGTTTTCCTTCTTACACACTATTTCCACTGCTCTGGGGACTACAGCCCCATCAGGGCTCATTAGGAAAGACCCTGTTTAAACCCCAGGGTGAGTGTGGGTTTTTTTTGTCCCTCCTTCAGTCAGAAGTACATTTATGACTGTTTTAGACCAGTATCTTGTAAGCTCCACTCGACACTTTAAAAACAGGAGGGGGAAGACAACGTGCAGATGCAGTGTGCTGACCTGTACCCATTCAGGGTGTCGGTGCAGATGCCCCCATTGAGACAGGGGCTCCGAGGGTAGGAGGAGCAGGACTGGTGGAGCCGCTCCCGGGCGGAGCAGCCGCAGATTGCCTGGATGGTGGTTGTGAGAGACACGAAGGACACGCTGCCAGTGTCCATCACGGTTGGAATGTCCCCCACCCTGAGGTGGTTTGTACAGCCCTCGCTGCAGTTTGCACTCCTGCATTCGTCCACATCGATCTGGGAGATGTTCAGCTGCAAAGCTGACTGGATCTAAGAGGAAATACAGTTTAACACATCACCACTCTCATCCCAATGAAGGCTTTTCCTCACTCAACTTCTGAGAACTCTGAGCCATCAGAGACTTTAGACTAAAGAATGCTTTAGTTTGTTGTTTCTTAATAACACCTCTGACTATACAGACAAGCAAAATTACCCAAAAAATACAGGAGTAACTTTGTAAAAAAATTACAACAGCATTTCCCAAAAGCTGAATTGCTGACATGACTGACTGAGAACATGTTAAATCTGTACTGGCCTACCAACACTATTTCCAAGGACCAAATCTCTGGGAGCAGTGATACTCCACCTTCTGAGCTGTGTCATTTGTGTCACATCCCTCTGCAGCCTGATGGCAACAGGCAAATTTCAGCTCAAGCCAGGATAAATTCCTCGGGAGTAACACCCAGATACTATTTCCTACATTCTCTCACACACAGACATGGGAACATGCAGGGCTGAGCTCCTTTCAATAATCATGTCCATGGACAGTGACCTGAAAAGACAACTCTATAGCACCTCTGATTCAGTCTAATGATTTGTGCCCCATAAATTTACATTTAATGTCAAACTGTCCAAAACAAACCACCATCAGTTCAGCACCCTGGATGCTGCATTCTATGCTACATTAATCTTTGCGGTTCATCATTTTTATCACTAATTGGGGTTGCACCTGAGACCCAAGAGCCCAATAAAGAGCAGAGCCTCAGTGTACACAGGTCTGTAATGCAGAAATAGTGAGTGTCTCCACAGTTCCCATTTTCTAATCCAAACAGACCAAGGAAGGCCCAGCAGAGCACATGGAAGTGAAGTAGCTGTTCAAGGGGTGCCTGAGGCTGGAACAGAGCTGCTGTTATTCCTGGCTTCTCGTCCTTCAGCCTTAGCACTGGACAAAGTTTGTTCCCTGGCACAGATTTCTTCCTTCTATTTGCTTGGGGATTTTGCCTATTACAAAGCTTCAGAATTTGATTTGTGTTTGGTGATTCAAATACATTAAAGTGATGTGTCTGTAGTGCCCGAACCTGAATGCAGGAGACCTCACTACTCCCACAGTGGCACCCACCATGGTATACAAAAGTAAAACTAACATGAGGTCTTTATATACTTGTTTTTTTCCAAATGATAAAATGTATGGCAAATTTGTTACAAATAAGTTTTGAAAAGATTGTAACAAATATGTAAATAAAGCACTTCTATTGTTTTTTCACTAATGCAGTCATCTCAATTCACACTGTAAGAACTCTGACCTTTACAATCAATTGTCCAAATGTTCTCAAATACAGTAACATGTATTGATGATCACAGCCCCACGGGCACAAAGTTACTTTAAAATGACATGATGCATCCTGTCAATGCAGTTCTGTGTCTGCTGCCATGTTTATAACCATTAGTGGAGGGTCTGTAATGCACATTTAGACATCTCTGTAATACTATTACAGAAAAATTGTATACAAACAACCTCAGCTCCTTAAAAGTATTAGGATGGATTATTTTTCTGCTAAATAAAAATAGTTGCTGTAAAAGTAGATCCCAAAGAGGTAATATAAACATATTATTTATGTAGCAATTCAACAAATAATTCCAGTGCTAATTACTTATTTTCTGTACTTATAGTTAATACGTACAAAAACTACTGGAGAAATTCGCCAGCTGTGATTGTTTTCCTGTAAAATATTTGTGATTGCTGACTAAAGCTATTCATTAAATATTGAAAGGTGATATATAATTAATACAAACATATTTTTTCTTTAAAATATGTGAAGCAATCCCCTTGTTACCACTTTGAGGAATACACATGCCATATACTATGGCAGAGAATATTTGAAACCTATGCTGTTTTCTATATTATTGTTGCAGTAATTCAATAAATATGCAAAAGCAGCAGTGGTTACCCTTCCTGAATACTCCCTCTCTCTGGCATTTCCTACTTGGTCACTCTGAACAGTCTCATAATCCACACAGCTACTTAAGATACAGCAAGATGTAAGTTCAGACAGCCCTGTTCTGTTCCCAGAATCAGGCAAACTCCACCACATTCACACAAATGCCAAGTGCTGTTTTCTCTTTGAGAAAAATCCTCCAAAAGATGTACCATGTATTAAAACCAAATATGGCCCCAGAGCCACAAACAGCACACCAGGAATTCTCTCTTATAACACGAAAAGAAGTTAGAGGAGGATGTCACTTTGTATTTAAATATGTGCAGCTAAATGCAATCACAGAATCTGTTGTCTCCATCTCACTTATCTGTTGTAACTATTCTTCTAACTGCATATTCCTCCCAGCAGGGCTTTTTTTCTATGAAGTGTCATCTCTTTGTACAGTAGAATTTCCATCTGGGTGGCATCAAGCCTCTACTCTGAGTGTCTAAACACAAGCTGATGGTTTGGGGACTTCCATCAGCACCTCAAATGTCCAAAACATCATCTGAACTACAGTACCACTTTGGCTTCTAGGGATTCTTCTCATTTCATACTCTAAAGTCTTGACAGATTACACAATGAAACACTAAGTGGAGAAAACACAGGCATCTGTCCCATGATGGAAATGGAGACCCATCTTCCTGCAGCTGTAAAGGGATTATATTCATTGAATCAGAAGTCAGTAAAACAATACAGTAACTGTAGATATGGGGCTAAAAAGAAGGGAGGAAGCTTGAATTTAGCATTTATTTGACAAGTGCTTTTGTCCTGAGTGAAGCAATAAAAACCTTATCTGTAGATTTAGAATATCTTTCTGCTGAGGTTTGGGATATACACCCCCCAAACTCAGAGTCAGGGTGAATTCCACAGATGCACAACAACCCCAGGGAACAAACCTCCTTTTTAAATGCTGCCACCTCAGCGTGCAGTTTCTCAGGTCTGTAATATGCTGAGCCACCACGGACTGCAAATCTGACATCTGTCTGTTTTCCACCCCTGTTCATCACACTGAAGACAATGACATCACTCGGCTTAGCAGGCAACATTTTTGCAAGTAACTCCTTGAACTCTCCGTGTCTCGTTTTGCCGTGTTCATCTCTCCTGATGAACTCCTCTGCTGTCATATCTGAGTTTGGGATTCAAAAACAGATAAACATGAGATACTGGGAGATCACAGGCTGATTTCTCAATTTTTTTTGGTATTTAACAATATGGAAACAGACCAGAAAGTGCCCTACAGTGATCGGTAAATCAAGTATTGATATAACAATACCTACACCACATAATCATTCAGTTAGAGGAGCAGCTGATCTAAACTCACCAGCAAATAAAACCAACCTGACAGACGCACAGTGGCTGAGTTTTGTATGGCTTCATTTTCCAGCTCTTTGACATGGATTTGTACTGTAGATATAACATCAGGACAAACTCCATCAGAAACTCTAACCTTTAAGTTGTATATTCCCTGAGGAGTGCTATCCACCATCAGCAAAGACCCGGTCCTCTGATTTAATCTGAAAGAACTAGACAGAAACCTTCAATTAGGAAACCTTATTAAATCAAAACTGAGCACTTATTTTATTCATTAATATGTTTCAGAAAGCCTTAAATGTTACTCTGAATGTTATAGGATCAAAACCGATGGGAATTAGCCAACAACCTCAGAAAAGCATCAGAAACACCTTAGTTCAGAAATTACAATCTACAGAGCTTATAAAAAGA
Source organism: Pyrocephalus nanus (assembly GCA_038380795.1). Lineage (NCBI taxonomy): Eukaryota > Metazoa > Chordata > Aves > Passeriformes > Tyrannidae > Pyrocephalus > Pyrocephalus nanus. Next base: position 4,918,476 of record CM076273.1, on the reverse strand, counting down.
TGTTTGTGCCACTCAGACTTTCCCAAATTTGACTAAAAACAGTGTGCAGTTGAACCAGGGGTTCAGGTCACCATGAGCTCAGGTAAGAAATAGGAAGTGACAAACCACACAAATCATTCCAGATTATCACATCTCTGTCTGAAACAGGGTAAGGTCTGTATGAAATCTCTGACAGCACCTTCATTTGACACCTCAAAGGGCCTGTCACCAGCAAATATGGAAATATTCCAGTATTATGGAACAGTAACCTCTAAACAGGGAAATAGGCCCTGGGGCTGCTGATGGACAGAAAGCCAGTCTTTAATGTTTGGCTACATAAAGCTTTTAAATTTTGAGTCACAGCGCAGGGAAAAAATTCACATCCACTTTCACATCCATTCCTTCCCCTTCCAACAGCATTCAGTTCTGCCATCAGCCACCTCACTTTATGATACGAACAAATAATGTCTAAGTAGGAATTAAGAGTCCAATTCAACATTTCAATTAACAGAAAAAACTCCACTAATCTGAGTTATGGTTTTCACATGCAATTGTAAATTTAGACATCAAAGGAGATCACCAAATTCCTTTCCACTCTGGGTGAAATGATCCTATTCTGTACTTTTAAATTTGGGATTTGTATTCCATCAGCTCTCATATCTGAGAGCAAGCATTAAAAACTCTGCCTATTTTTAAACTGGATCTTACAGAATGCACATTTTAAAATAAATTAACAGTGACATCTGACTAAAAATCAACATCATGGTGTGATCCTGCATTCTCCTGGAAAAAATATTTTATGCATTACTTTTCTTAATACTTCTCTACCCAAAGGAAAAAGAGCATTGAGAAGGTATATCCCTTAGTACACTCAATAACCCTGGCTTTATGCAATCCTGAACACAGAGAAATACGTGGTAAAATAATTACAGAAGCATAAATATTACTCATTTTGACAGAAATACAATCCTCACTTGAGCAGTTTTCCTTCAGAGAGAAATGTTTTATTGTCCCAGTCATCTTGATCTGGTGCAAACACTTCCCCAAGCACTGTTGTTGACCATTTTCCTGGTGAGATAAATTAGAATAAATCTGCATTTAATTTTTGCTTTTCAGCGCATTTTATGTTCTGCCACATTCATTACTGCATTTATTATTTATTTATTATTTTCAGATTGGTGATAGTTCTGATCCAAGATTCTTAAAACAATGCATAGCCTGTCATATGATTTCTGCCAGTTCTGGAAATGTGAGTATACTACAGATGTCACATGAAAGAAAAGCTGAAAACAGAACAGAATAATACATAAAATACAACTCTCTATGAAATTCTAAGACAGAAAAAAACCCCCACCACATCAGGAGTTAATCCCCAAATGTTTCACTGCTTGTCTATTATTTTAAATAGCACACAAGTGAAATATAGCAAAAAAGGGAGAGACCTTGTGGGGTGCAGCTGGGAGAGAAGGACTTGACTGAGAAAAGGTAATGGGCAAAAAGCCACCAAGCTGAGCCAGGTCTTGGTCCTTTTTTCAGGTCCCTGTGGGCTGCCACAGGAGTGGGACACCCAAGCAGCTCTTCTAAAACAGCAAAAGGAGCAACCCCAGGGTTGGAGACCCCTGAATTCAACAGCCAAGATTCAGCAACCTGAAAAATTTTTAAGGTTCAAATCTGGACCCAACCCACCCTAGAAACTTCATTCTCTCATTTCTACAGTGTGATCTGGTCACACCTCTTTCTAATTTAGGTGTACTGAATCCAGCAAATGTTACTCATGGCAGTGTACCTTCTGTAGATTCATCTTCTCTAATATTTATCAGAATTTCTACTACTGCAATGATAGCTGAGATATAGCCAAGTCTATCTAGAATGGACTAAGTGGGGAAAGGTATAATAAACTGCTTAGTAAGGGCCACCAGAACTAGTGTAAGGGAAAGTTTTAGAGGTAAACTTCGGGAAAAAACACAGTAATAGAAATTAAAAGACAAATGTTAGAAAGTATTATTAAACTGTTCATGCTCTGTCAGATATTTTCTGAATCAAAAAACTCTATGTAGGTGAAAACTCACAAATGGAAAACAGATTTTATTAGTTTATAAAAATACTGCAAGTGCAATGTATCCATGTTCTCAGCTAACAGTTTTTTGGTAGATAATCTTTTACACACTAGGGTCTGAGTCTAATGTAGTTTATTTATTCCACTTTATTTAGTAGTTCACAGAATTGAACCTGCTGATTTGAAATATGTAAACCATTCGAGAGATAGATTAACAAACTGCAGGAGAAAAAATTAAGTGTAAAACTCTGCTATATTCATGAACCTGATACAACACCCAGAATCTGATATAACATCCAGATAGCACTTACCTTTGTAACTGTGCACATAGACCTCCTTATGGCCAGACTCGTGGCAGTTGTCATTTTCATCACCAACTGTTATAGTCAGGGTGTTCGTAGAGCTCATGGGTGGAATCCCACTATCTGTGATAACTACTGGCAGATGAAACACCTTCTGCTTTTCTCTGTCAAAGGACCTCAAGGCAGTTACAGTTGCTGTGCTATTTCCGTTGTCAGTGAGAGAAAAATCCAAAGAGTTCTGATAATCTGGTGGCAATGAAAACGTGAAGGGCGGCCCGTTTTCCTCACTGTCCGGATCAGACGCGTGAAGCAGCTTTGATGTGTGGTTCATGTAAACTATTTCAGGCTTCAGCCTATTCTCCCAAACTACAGGCATGTATGGTGCCTCAAACCTTGGCCCATTGTCATTAATATCAAGCAAGTTGATCAGAACTGTAACGCTGCCAGTGCGGGCAGGTGTCCCTTGGTCTGCAGCCTGCACAATTAAACTGTATTTCTCAACAACTTCACGGTCCAGGGTATTTGCCACAACCACGTGACCATACTGGTCAACCACAAACTGTCTCATAGGATCTGAATCTGACTTTATAGAATAGACAATCTTCCCATTCAAGTCAGAATCCTTGTCTGTAGCTCTCACTGTGGTCACTGTAGTACCTGCAGGCATGCTTTCATATAAAGGGTTTGTTTGAATAAACTGAGAAAGGAAAGCTGGGCTGTGGTCATTGGAGTCTTCAACCTCAATCAGGCACACTGCAACGCTGGAAAAATCCCTATCTTCCACTGTAACAGTAAGATTAAACTTTCTTTCACGTGCGTTCTCAAAATCCAATTTTTTTTTCAGTCGGATAGTGCCACATTGCCATTCTTTGTCATTCTCAATGTAAAACTTCTGATCTGGGTCTCCCCCAATGATACTGAATGTTAAGTCTGCATTTTCCCCAATGTCTGCATCTGTAGCACACACCTGCAAAACCTCTGAGTCGATGGCTCTGTTCTCAGGAATTGTTGCTTGCCACATCTTTTTTGTGAACACAGGTACATTATCATTGATGTCTGCAACCCAGACAGTGGCAGTGCCAGTTCCTGTTAACCCTCCCCCATCTCTTGCTTCCACAGTAAGAAAGTAATTTTCAGTCCTTTCTCTGTCTAGCATTCCCCCTGCAACGTGGATTGTACCGGTATTGGGATTGATATTAAACATGTCAGTACCAAACTCATTTTTCACATTCTCCGTTATCCTGTAAGTCAGGACAGCATTAAGACCTACATTTGGATCATCACGATCAACTGCACCCATTTCCATGACCAAAGTGTCCACAGGAGAATTCTCAAACACATTCCCATTGCAGTCATCGGGCATGCACAGGAACATGGGTGCATTGTCATTTATATCCCACACGTTGATAATCACATCAGCAAACCCTGTGAGTCCTCCTCCACCTTCATCAGTAGCCAACACAATAAATCTCCACAGCGCTCTCTCCTCCCTGTCCAGCGTCTTGTGTGAGTAAATGCTGCCTGTTTTCTCATCTATCGTGAAAATATCAGCTGCACCATACCCATGCAATGAGTATCTCAAATCTGCTTCATCCACATCACTGTCAGGATCACTGGCCATCACCTACAAAAGTTTTGAAAAGAAGACATAGAAAGTATGAAATATGCCATGATTGCATCACATCCTGTACACTGCTACAGTCTAAAGGAGCCCAAGCAAAAGCATGACAGGGTATTAACATGTGCATGCCAGGGAATAGCAAATTAGGGACAATTCAGCGTGACAAACATGCTTTGCACTACAACAAAAATGTAGATATTCTATTATCAAAAAAATATTATATTTTTCATATGCATAGAGGTAATTTAAACATGCTATTCTGATAGCTACTTTAAAATGCTAATTATTTGCTCCTCAGGATCACAGATGATCCATCTTGTTTCTCCTGCTATCTTTGTAATTGTTTTTTTCTTAAAAGTCCATTTCTCCTCTTCTAGTGACAAAAAAAAGTCAGTAAAACTAAACATCATTAATATATATGTGCTAGATTATTGTCCCATAACTGTCCCACAGTAATCTGGGCTCTTTCATTGAAATATCACAGTCTCTGAAACGGAATACACTACCTGAAGTACAAAGACTGGTAATGCATCCATTTCCTCAATTATACTTCCATAGTATTCACTGATAGAGAAAACAGGAGCCTCATCATTTTTATTCATGACACTGATGATGATAACTGCATAATCTTCCCATTTCCCATCAGAGGCCAACAAGTGAATCTCATACGTTTTTGTTTCTTCATAGTCCAGTGGTTGAGCAATAAAAATGGCTCCTGTTTCTGGATCCACATCAAGGACTCCTCCCGTGTTTCCAGCTGTGATCTGATACCGTAATTTAGCATTTGTTCCTGTCAATTACCAACAGGGTCAGAAAACACACGTTTCTGGAAGCAGACTGAAGCATGGCACGTTGAGATGAAGTACAAACCATACAACAGTTAATTTGTGTTATTATGGTTTTGTGGTCTTTTAAAACATGCAGCTATGTCAGATTACTTATTAGCATTTTCAACTCGAGTACGTCCAACTGTAGTTTGTCTCTAATTATAAAATGTGTCTTTGCCATGAGGTAATAATTCTGCTTTTACTTTATTAAGAGGACAGAAATAAAGTGCAATATATCCATCAAATCAGGTCCCCTGTCCAACACTACAGAGCAGATTTACAGACAGCCTAAGTAACAAACCAGAAGTTCCTCGAGTAGGTAAATCCTTTTTCAGTACATCTTTGCCACATTTGCCTCAGCCTCCTACACAGTGGGTGAGGAATCCAGTGCAGTCAGGATTTACTTCTACTTCACAAACATACTGATAGAACAGTCCTTTGGGACTTGTGCATGAAAAAAAACATAGGGCTTCACCATGCAGGGAAGTCTAATGAGGAATGCATCACAGCCAAAAGATGCAAGTCTGTACTGTTCCCTCTCTCATTTATGAGCACTGGCTGTGTACTTACTTTTACATGACCTGTGGCTGAATTTCTGACTGATTTGTGGATAAAACAATATAGCTAAGACTCATCACATGCATTTAGGAAGTCCACATTCAAATAAGAGATTGTTTAGAAGAAAAAGAACAACTACACTGCCCATAGAGAAAGCAAAAGAATCTCACTAAAATCCAGTCTGATTTATTTAGTTAATCAGGACATTTATATTGGAACCCATTTGTAAGAAAATTGTATGATCTATAATGAATCTGTCTTTCTTGGCACAGAAATTATTCCCTATCATCCCACATTAATGCATGTCTCCTGAAATAAGAGATTACACCTCACAGCTCCATTATGAACTGATATTCATGCCTGATCAATTCACACTTAAAAGAAGTTTTAAAATCTGGAGACAAAAAGACATTCCCCTTCCTAACACGACTAAATATGTCTCAGTGTGCTGAAATTAACTCATGAATATTTCAGACACAGCTGTGGGGAATTCCAATACTTTACCTTCATCTTCATCGTTAGCAGTGACTGTGACAATAGTGGAGCCCACATCCTGGTCTTCATCCACATTTACCTCATAGACACTCTGAGCAAAGACAGGCTCGTTGTCATTCACATCACTGATGGAAACACGCACATAGGCCGTGTCTAGAGAGACGAGGAACGAGAGATTAAAACCCTCAGCTGTGCCACTTCTGTCAGCTACAATTCCTTAACCTGTCTCGCTGCACATTAAATGAAGACAAATATGCAGACAATACAGAAACAAACCCTTAGGGTTGTGGACCATATATATACCAACATTACTCAAAAGCACTTGGATATCAAATGAATGTCAGATCCAATTTGTTTAAACAGATAATACATGAATAATTGATGCCTAATACGGCCGTTGTACAGTTTTTAGTTATAACTTTTTGTCTGGAAGCCACAAAATTTTAAGTCGTTATTTAAGCAGAGAGATCAATAAAGAAAGGGATTCTCTATCTTGAATATTCCTACTTCATAATTACTTTTGCCTGAATACAGTAGCATATGCAGTGCTTTGAGAAACACTTCCACTGCCCAAAGACCTGCATTGTACAGGTAACAGGTGCATCTTTACTAGCCAGGAAATTCTCTCTAAAGTCTAAACATGAAGCTCTAGTTTTCTTTTAATTTCAGAACAAAAAACTTGCTTGATGATCATATAAAATTTATCTTCCACCTGTGACACAACTGTTGTACAAACAGTAAAAAATCCATCCCAGAAACCAAACCAACTGACACTCTTTCACATGCAGATTTGAAAAAAACAAAAGTAACACCTAGTCTTGCATTTCAGAGACCGATCCAGGTAACATCACGTTTGTTGCAGACATGTCTCTTACCAGAGTTTGGCTTCCCATGTTTTCCAGGTCGGGCTGATTCAGAGCCATCCACTGACTTGACTTCCAGAAGGTAGGAGCCCTTCTTCTCTCTGTCAAACACCGAGGCCGTGTATATCGAGCCTGTCTGGGAGTCCAAGCGGAAATGGGCGTAGTCTCTGCCACTGTCATGTAACAGGGAGTAAGTTATCTAAAGGATTAAACAGAAGTTGTTAATCTAGACTTTCCTTTTGTTGGAAAGTTCACAGCTAAATAGGTACTTAGGGAGAGGAAGAACAGTCTTGTGCCTGTGAACTCGATCGGGGCCAAGAAAGCCTGCTTCCAGTCTCTATTAGACATATGCTTCTGTGATTGACCTCAGCTTGCACTCTTGTTCTAAGGATATACCTACTTTCAATTTTTTAAATCAGCAAGGAATACCTCCACTTCGGGTGTTACCTTGCCGTATTTTGTAAGGATTCAAGTTTGCAATACCTCCAGTGGTTTACAACTCATAGAAGTTTTTAACATGGTTTTTCTCCCATTAATTTATCCAATCTCATTTTAAGCCTAAGTAGACCTTTCCAAACAGAGCATTCTACAGCAAATATTTCACCTCAACTCCAGGTTGTATAAATATTTCCTATTTGTTTTCTGCCTCACACCTACCGGTTTTAGTTTCATTTTTCATTTTTCACATGACAACACAGATAATTAACTACTTTATTTCATTCTACATTTCCCTATTAGTCCTCCCTTTTCTAGGCTGAAGACTCCCAGACTATTTAGCCATTGCTCACACAGAAGTTATTCCCCTCCCTTCATCAGAGCAGATGTAGGTCCAACTCCTTACCTCCCCATTCTGACCAAGGTCGAGGTCAGTGGCAGACACCTGAATGACAAACGTCCCAACATCAGCTCCCTCTGTCACTGAGGCTTCATAGATGGATGAAGTGAAGAATGGGACATTGTCATTGACATCTGAAACATTAAAAGAGCACAGACAGAGAAACCCATAAAGCTTTAAAGAAAAAACATGCACGATTCTGCTGTAACATCCCTAGACAGCCGACACACCTGTGACATTAATGTAGACCGTGGCAAACGCTGCCAGAGGAACTGCAGCAACGTTCTGTGCTCGAACCCTCAGCAGAAAGCTCTTCGTTGTTTCATAGTCCAGGGGCTCAGCCACCAGGATTGAAGCAGAACCATCGTGTCTGTTTGGAGTCAGGTAGAAGCGAACCGGCATGTTGGTCTCCGGAACAAGTCCCTCTTCCAGGTTGTAAGTCACACGGGGATCACCAAGGGGAGAAGTTGCTTTGATTGTCTGCACAGTTCAGAAAGTGTTTAATCGACACTTGTGCAAGTACAGCAACATTTCCCAAAGCTTTTGTGTTTTGACTCCCCCAGACACTCAGCTACAAAACACAAAACTTATAAAAGCTCACTACATCTAAGCAAACAAAAACCACTCAGTTACTGTATAGCCTTAGAGTTTACAGACAGACAAACAAATCTGTCCAATCTTACCAAAACTGAGGCATCTCGTGTAATATTCTCTGGAATAACAACTTCATAGCTGTCTCTTTCCCACTGTGGAGGCTGGTTTTTTGCACTGGTAACAGTTACAGCAAGTTCAACTTTAGTGCTCCTATTACCTCCATCTGTAGCAATAACCTCTCGAATTATAGATGATCTCTGAAGAGTACAAAAGGTTTCATTACAGAGGGTTTTGAACAGGGCTCCAAAATAAATTGATGCATAAAATAAAAGGCATACTTAAACCTACACAGAAGAAAAATATTTGCAATTGAACTTAAAATATTAAACAGGTGCAAAGTTGATGAAAATTCAGCTATTTGCTGGAAGATAGCTGGAAAATTTTGATATGTGTCTCAATAAACCTTAGTACATTTCCCACAAAATCTAAACAGAGTCAAAATAGCCCACTTTGTGAAGCTTCTGAGTTCTTAAGCTTACCTACAAAAAGTTTTTATTAGGTCTACAGGGTTCTCAGATTCACTAAAGAAAACATACTAAAAGGACACATCTTCACCAAATGGTGTGTCAGTAACTTAGAAGTTAAATTTCAGTATTAAAAATATCTGTTAGATATTTAAAAACTGGCATCTACAATAACATTTTCATTTTAACACAAATTACTTCAGAACTCTGAATACCTCAAACTGTTTGTGCAGATGTTTAGAAATGGCCAAACTGATCAATCTTTCATGCAACAATTGTATTCATTATGCTTTCATCTTCCTGAGGGATAGCTACACTTAGTCATCATAACTAACCAAAATCAAGTAGGGAATCTGTATCAGGAGCACTCAGGTCTGTGTCTGAAATCATTGCTTGTTAACACAGTGAAATCCTACACTTGGGTTCCTGCTCCCCTGCTTATGATCTCAGCCCTCCAGCCCTTGGAATTAGCATGCCAAAGCCAGGGAAATGGGAATAGCAGATTCTCAGAGGCAGTGCTGCTTTCCAGCTGAAAGCAAGGTTTGCTTATATGCAGTTTACAGTCAATGAACTCATGAGCTAAAAGCCTTAGACTCACATTTAATTTAAACACCGTGTATTGATCCTGTAACATGATGGGGTAACACAAACTCATGGCCTCAGTCCCTCCTGGGATATACTGAGATAATCAGCTTAGAAAGGAAAGCAAGCACCATACCTGAGATAGGGGTTGGTTCACAAACACCCAGCCTGTAGCAGGATTAATCTGAAAGTAATTTGGTTCTTCTTTGGCTATGGAATATGTGATGGCAGCATTTGAGCTGTAGTCATCATCCCGGGCTGCAACACGCAGGAAGCTGGTCCCAACTCTTGTGTCCTCTCTTAAGAAATCTAATGTAAGGAAAGGAGATTTCAAACGCATCGTTCATTCACTGAAGTACCATGGACATCTTAGTAAGTCGTGCAGAAATACTAAAGTACTAATGTATGGAAGCTGTAACTTGATCTTCCTTGGAACAATGGCCATACACATTGCACTGAGTATTTTAAAGGGGCTGCTATCACTCCAGAGCTGTGGATCACATTTGAACTTCATGTTATCACATTCATAAACTAGAATTCTTATTGTTTACAATTATTTTAATTGTATTTTAATAAAGGACTAATTGCTCTGTATTATACTTCAATTGAATTTTAATTTATTGTATAAAACCAGAAGAAAAGGACCACATTGCCAGAAACTACTTTCTAGGATTTGCACTATATAACTAATGGAGAATTGTCAGTCTTCATTTTTTTCTTAATATTATACATGTCTCAGGTTGCTTCCATAAACAGGAAGGTTTTTTTTTGAAGAACCAACAAGGAAAGGTAAAACAACAGACAACGAAGAATTATGAAATTCAAATGGGAAAAGGAAAACTATGCAATCAAAAGCTATGAGAGAAATCTATTAATCTGAAAACAAAGGATACAGTTAATGCTCAGCACTGCACACCCACACTGTTATTACAGCTTCCCCATCCCCATGAGTGCCAGGCACTTACATGGCTATTGCTTCAAGGAATTTTCCCATAAGGAAGGCCTATGAACCAAGACTGTACTGGTTACATCACACGACACAGAGTACCAGTTCTGCAACTAATTAAGGTAAGAGCATCTCTGGCTGCAATCACCTAGTTTGTCACATATTCTACTGCCAGGAAGAAAACAAAACCCCCAAAATCGGAGACATCAGGCAAGCTCACACTCAGGGCACCGAAACTCTATCCAATGACTCTCAATTACATTCATAGTGGGTGTTTTCAAATCTGGGGTCATTGTCATTTTGGTCCAGGATGACAACATTTATCTGACATATTCCAATGAGTGGTTCCACTGCCTGATCTGTTGCTGTCACAGTGATGGGATATTCCCTCTGCTTTTCTCGATCAAATACCTGAACAGTTGTCAGAACTCCTGAAAACAAAGTAAATACCAGACAGTTAAAATATTGGGCATTTGACAATATTCTACACGTAGATGTTTATTGGGCTGTCAGTACACTGAGATACAAAGCAATAGTTCAAATACACCTTTAACATGAACTTCAGGTCCAAGGATCCAATGACAAGATTTAACAATTGCAGCAGCTGACACTGTACTGCTCAGACAGACACAAACTTCAGTTACATCTACACACAACTGGACTTTAATTTAGAAAATGGAGATAAGTACCAAACTAACTTTAGGAGAATGAGTTTATTAAAGAAATATTTCTTTTGAAGAGCACTAAGTACAAGGTAGAAGAATGTTTCATGCCTTCTCTCCTCCAGAAGTTCAGTCTGAACTTATTTTCAACCTTCCAAGACTAAATTCCTTTGCTGTTTGTAAGACTCCTGTCACTTGGATAAATCATTTATATGCCACTAGCAATGTTGCAAGATAATGTTTTGGGTTTTTTTTAAATCCAGTTACAAAAACACACAAGTTACTTCACACAGCAGAATTTCCACATTTCAGGGAAAACATCAGTTTTAGTTCAGTACTGGTGGACATGTATGAAACTTAGTTCCATGGAATATTTGTTCATGCAGTTAATACAGTTTATATTTTGTCTGCTGTCAAAAAAACTAAATAAAAAAGCATGAAGTCTGATTTTATTTAAGTCTTTTTTCCATCGTTGTTACAAAGTGGTTTCTAAATGTTCTGACATTTGTTTTACCTGTGTCAGGATGAATAGTAAATGCTGGTAGGGCACCATCTCTGTGCATCAAGCCATATTTCACTATACCATTGGCTCCTTCATCAGCATCAGTGGCTTCAACCTGCAGTACAACTGTCCCTGAAGGCTGGTTTTCCAGGACGGAAGCATGTTCCCGATAATACTGGCACTAAGAGAGGGGAGAAGACAAAAAACCAACAGAAAAATCAAGGACTTACCATGCAATTACTGTAAAAAAGATACACCAGAGGAGGAAAAAAAAGGAAAACCAATTGGGCAACACTTCATTCCCATGCACTGCTGTTAATGTTTTATCTGTGTCATCACTAATTTACAGACTTCACCTGCTGTTTTGTGGTTATATGAACCACACTCAACATGAGGCCACTGAGCATCTCCAATAAACGAAACTATTTGGAGAAAAAGCTGCAGTTACTTCCAAATGCCAAATATTTTTCTAAATTAGCAAAAGTCTAATAAAAAAGAGGGCATACACTTGCCCAAACTGCAGAATTGCTTTGGTCAAAAAGAGATTTTACACAAAGTAACTCGGTCAAGGAGAGGTTACTGAGAATTTCCAAGACTGACATGAATAGTTGCTGACTTTTCCAAATATGCAGCATTGTCCAGCAACATTTGAGTCATCAGCATCAGACTTGAAATTTTTAGACAACAGATCTTTAATATGAATTAGCATTCTGAAAACAAATGACAGCATTTACTTTTTAAAGTACTGTACTATTTAAGCTAAAACACTCATTCTTCTCTCTTTCATTGGTTCCAGCCCATGAGAGGAAGCCTATGCAATTTAGAGAGGTATTTTGGAATATTCTGGAACAGTTCCACTGCATGGACAGCCATCCCTATTGATTCCTGCTCTTATGTCACATGAAAACTCTGAAAGTGTGTCACAGCCTCATGTTGTGGAATGCCAGAGATGAGTTGTGGTTCAGCGAGCACAGGGCTCACAGGAGCTGTCCTACTACAAGAAGAGCACAAATCCTGCTATTCTGAGGGAGGGATGGAAAAGATGGAGAAGACAGATACATCAGGACCCAAAAGGAGAGAGGGAAGCAGAGCAACCCCCCCCCCCCGCCCCCGAGCAGCTCACCTGCTGCACATCTGCAGTGACAACACAGTGCCAAATAAACAGTTACACACAGCACTACACAAACAAATGAGCCTCAAATATTTACCTTCTGAAAGACAGGTTTGTTATTGTTGACATCATCAATTTTCACAACAACCTGGGCAGTACTTGTAAGGGGGTGGGGTCCTCCAGAGGCATTATCATCAGTAGCTGTGACATTAAGTACATACTCTGTCCCCTGCAGCTTAGGAAACGGGCTTGAACGAAGTCTAACTAGCCCTGTAAAAACAACAGGTTGTGGGGGTTTTTTCAACATCAACCAATTACCATCATTATTCTCGCTAGTAGGAGTGCCAACAAGCCATTCTGGTTTGCCTATTCACCAAAAAACCATAAGGCTGTTGTAGTTTAATTTGGTGTTTTTACTGCAGTGTGATATTAAAACAAAATTAGGACATCACAACAGGTTTGTCTGCAGGTATGGCTACAGAGCTAAACAAGACAACAGCTACACCTCCGCTGACCCACACAGAACAGCTTTTATCTACCTGATAGAGAAAAAAAGCAAAATAAAACAACAAAAAAAAAAGACACAGAAGCATTGTGGTAGACTGGTGTTTTACCTGCCCCACCAGCGAGCCTGGCTCTGTCCCTGTATCATTACTGCAATGACACACGTGTCACACGTCTAGTGCTACAGCTGCCATCGACAGCTCAGCTGAAACTACTTCAAGTTTGCCTTCCTGCAGCACAATCACAGCAGCATTTACTTGCAGAGGCACAGCCTCAAAAACCCTTATTTTGCTACCCTGATAATTCCCCCAAATGCTACACCCTGCTGGGTGGGACATAAAGGCACTGTCAGGGAGAGATGTGCTACAAAAACAGGGACCATGCAGTGAGGAGCTGTCATGCTTTTGCTCCATCATCCATCCATCACTTCTGTTATTCATCAGGAATAATAGTAATTGTCATTACAACAGAGGATTGTCACAGCATCAATGTCACTCAATTTGCTTGCAGATGTATTGTTTTAGCTGCAGTGCTTATCTTTGACACATCTCCACTTTACCTCCACATTTCTGCCAAGGGGGTACAGACTATTCCCCTGACATCATCCCTGAAAAGGAACTGCTGCAAATCACTGCATAAACCTTTAATGGTTTATTCAGCAACTAAAGCCCAAAAGTGTTTTGGAAAAAATGCTCCTAAAATAAAGTTTCAAAGACAATAAAATTAATTGGTAAAAAAGTATAAACGTACCTATATGCGATTATCTGTATTAAAACTATGGAGCTAATCCCAAGAGATGCTCTCAATCAAATGCTAAAACGCTTGGAGCACTTTAAAAAAGGGTTTTCAGAAGTGTCAGATATCTTAACACTGTGGCAATTAGACACTTTCAAAACCATTGTTCCTCTTCAGGTGACAAAGCACCTTTAGAAATTTAACTCTTGGAACCTGAAACTCTCTTTGTAAGACAGAAAGGAGCTCACAATAAATTCAGGATTACTCTTCAACACTTCCGAGTTACCTGCACACCACATTTTTGGGAATATTTCAGAATGTACACATTAATATTGCAAAACCATCACTGCATTGAAATTAAAATTTCATGTTAAGTGAACTCCATGAAATGAAAAGAAGGAATAACTTAGGGCAGCTTATGCCTTCCTATATATTCAATGCTTATGCTGTGAAAACTCTAAGTTCAAAATACAAAGTAGTTTAACTGAAGTTAATTAAGTTAATTCAATCCTTCAATGGGATTTCAGTTTGTTTGCCTGTTTCAATATCAAAACATCCTCTTTTGTTTTTTTCAGGCAATCAACAGTAAATAAATCCTATTAATTTAAAGGGATATGCCAATCTACTTGTATGTTGGGTGTGCATTTTTTTATTTATTTTTTTCTAATGAGGACACCAATGTGGTGGGATTTTTTTTTTCCTGTTCATGTTTTTAAAACATGTGACTGCTGAAAAGAACTTTAAAATATGTAAAAATTGGTATTTCAGAACAAATGCCTTAAACTGAAAAGTATTCTCCACACATTTTTTTTTCACATGCATGAAGTGTTCTTGGCTAAATAACACTGGTCATGGGAATGATTTTGTCTTTCAATTAAAAATACACTTTTTTAGTTCAGATTTTATATACTTTCGTCTTCACTGAAATAAAACAGTGGTAATGTCATTCCACCTACAAATGCATCGTTTTGTGTCAGTACAACAAAAGTAAACTTGGCTAAAAAGTGTTTGTTCACACGTGTAATCAGGACAGACATAAGCACAGTGAGGGGAAGCCTCATCTAAAAACCAAAATGTCCAGTTTCCAATTTTAAATGCTATTCAGATCCTTGTCTGACATTTTGGGATACCACACTGTTATCAATAATAACATTCTCCATAAAGTTACTGTCTATTAAGCTCCCTGTTACCTATAACTCTATGCTATATACCTATGCTCTATTAAGTTAAAAGACTGAAAGCAAACACTGAATAAGAAGGTCAATTATACAGAACTTTTAGGAAATTATACCTTTTTTAACATTAAATGAGAGTTTATGCATCCTTTCCCTGTACTTTTTAAAATTAAGCTTCAAAGATAGCACATGCTATTCAGTTTTATAATAGCTACCTAATAAAGACCAAAAGGGAATGGCTGGAGCTGTGTCAGGGCAGGCTCAGGTTGGATCTCAGCAAAAGGTTCTTCCCCCAGAGGGTGGCTGGCACTGAACCGGCTCCCCAGGGCAGTGGGCACAGCCCCAAGGCTGCCAGAGCTCCAGGAGGGTTTGGACAACGCTCTGAGGGACAGGGTGGGATTGTTGGGGTGTCTGTGCAGACTCTTGTGGGTCCCTCCCAACTCAAGAATATTCCATGGTTCTGTTCTGTGATTCTGTGAAATTCCAGGTGCATCACAACAGAATCAATATTACTGCAGCAGCAAAGAGCTAATATATCATTACCTTTCTTAGGGTCAATAACAAAATTTCCCTTCTCATTCCCAGACAGGATCTCGTATGTCACACCATCTCCATCAGGGTCGACAGCATTAACTGTAGCAATCAGAGTGTTTGGGCCTGCATCTTCAGAAACAAAACTTCTGTAGCTGTTAAAAAAGAAAAATGAAAAAAAAAAACCAAACAAACAAATGACAGTGCTTTGTGAATTTAGACAGGAAATAATGTACAGAGAACTAAGCTTTACAACATCTACTGATTACCTGTTCAGAGGGCACTGCAGAGATTTGTAAGTACTCACACCATTACAGTGGTACCACGCTTCTTTGTTAAGCAGTGAAATAGCAGTATTGATGATCTATCCAACCACCCATGTCTTTCTGACATTAAACCCCACAGATTTCCACTGCAAATTTCCAGCAGTACCAGGGCTTTGAAGCTCAGACTTGCTGAAAACTTGTGTTAACTGCAGAAGTCCCTTGGGGTTTTTAATTTAAGAAGATGAGCTTCACAGACCCACAGCAAACATTTGGTAAGTTAAAGCAGTGCCTGTTACTGCACACTTTCTGAGACAAGCCCCCAAAATGCCTTCAGTGTAGTCTTTGCCCCAGCATGACTAAGATGAGAATCAAATCTGGAGGATATGTGCATAATGTCACTTTTACAAAAATCTCTTCTCAAGTCCAGACACATCACTGGCATTTTAAGCTTTTAAGAGGCATTATCAGCCTAAGCTTAAAGCTCTCTGGAGTAGAAAAGCCCCCTGCTTTAGCAAAGTCCCAAATATTTATTATTTTATCTGACTAGATTGAGCATAGGTCAGACTAAGCACACCACAGACCTGTCCACAGCAGAAATCCCAAAGAATGAACTGCAGCTGCCTGCATCCAACCAAACACGTGTGCACCACTGGGTTCAGAGTGCTTATGGACACACTGGCCACATGCTGAGAACAGCAAAATACTTAAAGAAAATGGATGCAAAGAAAACCTCTCCCTTAGTTTTCGTTGTCAAGATAAGTGTGTTTGCAGTGAAACCTTCATAGAAACCGTTTCTTTTCTTCCCCTGGTTTTATATTCAACCAAATAAGAGAAGTAAATTATTCTGCTTTAGCTCAGGCACAACCCTCAAGACACTGTCTTAACTCTGCATCTGGAAAGCAAATGAACAGTAATGCTGATAATTTTTAACGTGAAATACGGGGACAGAAGAGTTCAGAAGAGGTCTCTTAAAAAAGAGAAAGTAAAAACTGACAAAATGAAACGGAGTGGTAGCCTAAAGCATTTCATAACTGAGATAAAGAATAACTGTGACGAAAGAAAGCTCGTGGCAAGGAATCATGAGTTTATACTGGACTGTAAATCTATTTAAACAAAGGGCTAGAAGGACAACATCATCATCTAGATTTGTATTAGCCTGTCACAGAGCATAACATTACTGCAAACTAGTCTCTCAGCAGGCCCTAATTTACGTGTGCTCACAATGATTATATTTCATTGAAAACGTCAACAAAGTTGTGCCTGAAATTCACCTCTGGGTTCAAGATTTTTTTTTCATAACAGAAAGACAGAGCAAAATCAAAGTCTAATTAACCAAAAACGTGAGGTAATTTGAATCCCAGGAGCAGAATTCACCAATCTACACATACACACAATAGCAGTTTCCCTGCTACTGCACAAAGAACAGAAAAGCTTCTTGTAAACGTTTGGTCATTTAAAATGATGTTACTTTTAATCACATTCTTCAGTAAACTTTAAATACTAATATGCAGGGTTTAGGGGTTTTTTTTAAACTATACTTTCTGATACCGATTTGCTAGAGATGTTTACAGCACCTTTAATGGCATCACTCACTTGTGATTAAAATATTAGGAACAGATACAGATAAATATTTGTTGTCTCTGAATATTAAAACACATAAATAAATGAAAAATAGGTATCAGCTGAAGAGTGGAAAACTTAACTTGGTTTAGTGTTTGAAAATATAGAGAGATCCAAAAAGAAATTACAAAAGATCCAAGCTGTATCTCCAAAGCAATGCTGAGAAAAGAAAAGAGGGCACAAGATTTTGAAGACTGAGGTTATCTTTACATAAAACAAGCACTGTCAGAAAGCTTTGATGTTTTGTTTAGCTAAACCTCAAGCTTAACATCACTGAAATCTCTGCCTCAGTTTTGTTCTGAGCAACTTCTATGAGTAGAAGGCTGATGCAGAAGCTGACTGGAAATTCCATTACTAAGTCTTTAACAGGAATGCAAGTTTACAGTATTTTGGCATTGCTTCAGATGTTTCTGAGCCCCAACTATGGAAGGAAAGTGCTTATGGATGTTTTAGAAGGAAAAAAAATACATATATACTGTTTGTAGGGCATAGGACTAAGTGAAATTAAGTGAACTTCACTTATTGGCATTTATCTTGTGTGTTTTATAATTCATTGGTCATTTAGGATTCTGTCACCTAAGCATTTTTCTTTAACAACTATAAACCAGAAATGCACATTGCTGACTCTAAGTTTAAATTGCCTAATTAAAAGGCAAAATTCCCCCATGTCTCTGGATGAGGGATGAGCAAAACTGTGTTGCCTGCTTTTTCTGCTTGATTTCCTTTGGTGGTGGAGAGGTACTCTTGAAATGTATCATCTGAAACTACTGCACCCTATCTTTCAGTACACACTGGAAAAAAAAGAAGTGCAAGATCTGTCAAAAGGGATTGTCCATATACTGCCTTTTTTTATTTCTCCTGCTAGTAAGAGAGTCTCAGAGTGAAAATATCATCCCATATTTGTCAGTCCAGCTCTCAGATTTGACTGAACCAAAGCCAGCCACCACCCTGTGATCAGCCTTTCAACCAAAATACAAAAAGCAACAGTAAATGACAAAGAAAACAGAGTTTGAAGAGTATGTATTTACATTGCCTGGGAAAACTCGGGTGCTTCATCATTCACATTTGAGATGTGGATCCTGACAGTTGCTGTCCCAGTCTTTGGCTCTTCCCCTTGATCTACAGCCATAACAATGAACTCATAAAGGTGGTTGGGTCTCTCGTAGTCCAGCTGTGTTGCTGGGAAAATGGTGCCATGAGAAGTGATGCCAAAGTCTTGACTCAGAGTGTAATACAGCAACTGGGCATTCTCTCCAGAATCACAGTCAGTGGCTGTCACTATTGAAAGAGAAGGGCATTGTGCAGATCAAAGTTAGTGAATTGGAGTGCTAAGTGCTATAACTACTACTGCAGTAGGCCCTGCCTTGGCACATGATGCTTGAAATCATGGCCTTTACCTGAAAACAAATCATTTAAAAATAAACAAAAGTCAAGTCCCCAGTTGAATTCAGCCACTAGTCATGCCTTTGTCTGGTGGATTTAAAGAGCCCTGTGCTATATCAAGAACACATTCCCACACAGAGATGTGTATTCTCATGTCCACCTGATCCACAGTGCTGACTTCAGATAACTCAGATCCCACGCTGTGTAACTAAAGATGGAATATTTACATACATTATTCAACTGATGCACCTTGTGTGCTTGTCAGTTCCTATCCAAGAACCTGTAAAAACCCATGCTAAAAGCACAGTTACCAGAACAGTGCCTAACTACCATCAGTACAGAATAAATCGCTAAACAGAACAGTAGGAGGTTATAAAATCCTGTTTACTAGGGAAAGGCAATTTTCCTGTCATTTAATTTCCTTTTCCCTCTCAAGATTTAGAAAAAAATTTATGTAAGGGTTAAAGACTAATACAAGGCCCTTGTACAACTGCTTAGTTGACAAAAATTTGCATTATTGCTACATTTTACAGAGCACCATCACTTAAAGCTTAAGTTACTGGTTCCATTGGGAAGAAGCAAAGTCTTTTTGTCAAGCATCCAAACAAAACCTCACATAAAACAGTTAAACTGTATATAAAGCTTTTAATGCAAGAGAGCAGAATTCCTAGATCAATCCCACAAAGCACTCTCAGAGATGGGCAGAGAAGGTGAGCTGAAGTGTCTGGAATTTCTGATCCAACATCACTCTCTTCCTTCAAGAAATGTAGCAAGATTGCTACTACGAGCCTGCTGCTATAATACCAACCACAACTGAAGTTCTGTTACTTCAAAATCCTGCAGAGAACATCTCTTTCCTTTGTCTCCCCTTCCCCAGAACTGTTTGGGCTGTGGCAGTAATAAATAACTGACACAATTCTACAAGGTGCCATTTGCCTTCAGAGAGCTGCAACCACCCATGCTGGGATAGGTAATTTTGGCCTCTGAACTGAATTCTAACTAGAGGGAGGGGAAAAAAAAAAAACACTCAATGTAACAAATGGTTTCAGGATTACTGACCTTGCAGAAGTGCAGTTGTCATAGGAACTGTTTCAGGAACACCGACTTTGCTGTAAATCGACTGATGAAATTCGGGGGCACAATCATTCACATCTGTGATTACAACCAAAACCTTAGTGGAGAAGAGGGAAATGCTAAACAGTGAAGTGAATTAAGGGAACAGCTTCAGTATTCTAGACATATCATGTAGAAGAATTTCCCAAAAACATCCTTGAGGTCTACAGTAGCTACAGCACACAGGATAAACCATTTTTCTTAGACTGTTCTTTTTCTGCAGAGACATTACATTCCAAGACACCAGGAATTGCCAAGTCCCAGCCCCTGCAGCAATGTTTTTACTCACCCTTCATCTCCATTGGTTATTCCCTATTACTAATTTAAAGGAAAGTGGACCATCTGCTAGCCAAGCTCACATCTTCCATTATCTTATCATATACACCACTTCTGTGATTTGTAACACTAAAAACTCTACTGCCAAGCATATTACATTTTAGCAGTAAAAATCCCCAAGATCAAGTTCTGAATTCAATTAGAGCAACACAAATCAGATGTAAACTGATCCATAGGGAAGTAAGTGGTCACAGCCCCAAGCCTGACACAGTTCAGGAAGCACTTGGACAACACTCTCAGGCACACGGTGTGACTCTTGAGGTGTCCTGTGCAGGGCTAGGAGTTGGACTCGATGATCCTTATAGGTCTCTTCCAACTCAGAATATTCTGTGGTTCTGGTAAACCAAGACAGAAATACAATTTTGCTTCTAACATCTTTAGAAATGCTTTCTTATTCCTGTGTCAAGTCTGAGTCCACAGTTGCATTGTTTACACTCCAAACAGTAAGGAGGGTGTAAATTAGCCCGTCTGGCCGTTCATCCTGCTGCACTTGAGGCTCTCTGCAGTTGCTTGGGGCATTCTGCATTACAGAGCAACAGGTGGAGCTGTGTTCCGCCCAGCCTTTCAGAGCAGATGTGCACAGAGTTGCTCTCTCTCAATGTTGAGGTTGTTTCAGTGTAAAGCAGGTACAAGTCAAACTACATTCAGGCTAAATGTATTTGTCAAATCATCTCATAATCCTCGTTCAAGTTATATTCTGCCACTCTCCCCCTTGCAGTGCATTAAAGGGTCAACAGAAACCATCATCTCTGGTGTGCTACAGCCAGTGTTTGCTACACTGACATGCTGCTTCCCTGGCTCTCTGTCCTCACACTTGTCCCTAATAATTCTGTCTCCTGCAAAAGGAACAAGCTCGTACTGCATGCTTTTCCCAGCTCAGTGAATCCATGAATTCAAACAAGTGTAATAACTATATATGGAAATATTTTTATTCTCAAAGAGCTTTCTAAAATACCACAAACCATAATTTTTTAATATCTCTGAGTTTTTAGTACTTTTTATTTTTACAAGTTCACTTTGTGGTTTTGATACAAAACAAATAATTTTCTGTTGTGTCTTTGTTTTAAACTGGAAAAAATCTTAAACATCACACTGTATGAAGGTTTAGAGTAAGACAAAACCTCATGTCTGGATTGGCTGCATCTGTTTCCACATTTTCCCAGATAAGGTCTAGGATGTGTGATGGGAGGGAATACTGATGTCCCAGAGACAGCCTTTAGAGCACCTGCAAGAGTGAACTCTAAGAGTACCTCAACCAGTCCTCAACATCGACCCACAGACAAAAAGACTTCTCAAAAGAACAGCAGAACAGCCAGAAATGGGAGCTCCTGGTGAGTCTGTACAGAAATCAAAAGGATGAGGGAAAATGGAATTACAGCCAGGCTGCCAGGGGGGAGCACCTACCTCAGCAGCACTGCTGAACTGTTCCTCGCTTTCCTCTGCTCTGACCAAAAGAAGATACTGGTGTGGGTCGCTTTCATAATCCACACTGCGAGTTAAACTGATCTCTCCTGTTGCCTGATCAATACTGAACAGACCACCAGGATTAGTGAGTAAACTGTAGGTCAGGGATTTCTTCTGATATGACACAGCAGTGACTGTAAGAAAGCTGCATTAAAAAAAAAATAAATAAATAAAAAGAGAGAACTCAAGCATATAATACAATATTCTGAGAAATATGACAAAACCCATGCATATCACAAATGATAGTGCAACCCCGTAGGTCTGCTCTGAGCTATCCTCACTGAACTCAGTGACAGCTGTATCTAAACACCAAATTCCAACATTTTGTTACACAGCGGTTCTATCACCTTGGGGTTAAACAGATAAAGACAGGATTCTTGGAAGCAGAACACAGTAAGGATTAAAAACACAGGAACAGAGGATTTAATTTTTGCTGCAGCTGAATTTGCCTACTCTAACTTCCTTCTACGGCAGTGATGGTTTTCAGGCAGGAAGCTAAAAGATAAAGCAAGATGAAAAAGATTCATTTTAATATCAGCACAGTAAGTTTGCTGCTGCAATCATACCACCCTGAAGTTCCAACAGATAAGTGCAAAAGGATAATAGCCAGGCCCTAAAAGCGAGGGTATCACAGCTCACATAGGAAATATGTTTTTAGCTCTTGTCTGGCACTATCTTTTTCCCATTGAAGTCCAATGTGTTTAAAGCCTTCAAGTGGAGACACAGTATGAAGTAAAAGAAGAAATTAAGTATTTTTAAAGATATTTAAAGCAGCATATTAACTCTCCAAGTGTCTGTCACCTTATAATGCAGGTTTCTTAGGAAAAAGAATTCCATCTCCCAGGAGAACCCACCAACATATGTGATCCTGTGACAATTACAGTCAGTAAGACAAGACTCATTTTGTGCAAACTCCTCCACCCTCCCCGTATTTCCATGCTGCTGCCTTCTCACCTCCCTCAGGTGCACTACAAACAATGGGAAACATTCCTGTAGGTCATCATCTCACTGAGTTTTCTTCTGTATTTTCCAGTGATGTGGTCTCACAGGCAGTTTCAGCCAGTGCAGAGCTGCATTCCTGCCACCAGGAATTCTTTTGCCCTCCTTCCAGCTCCCTGCCCTGCCTTCGAGTTCACACCATCTCTCCTCTCCTGTCAGCACTGAAAACCACAAAGCCATGCTGGGAGCACATTTAACAACCCAACTGAAAGGCTTTTTGTCTTTTTTTTGGCTTTGTCTTCTCTGGGCTCAGCCTGCCCATGCAGCTGGAGCTGATTAGCACCAGTGGCAGACCAAAGGAAGAGGGAGATTTGGTAATGCTCCTCTGCTCAGCCCCAGCCTTAAATCAGCCTGTAATCAGGAAATCCTAAACCCAGACATCCAGTGCATGACAGCAACTCTGTTCTCCTGCATATTTGGGTGATTGGTCCAATTTAAATATGAGAAGTTTAGGATTCTAAATGGATTTTCAGGGGTATTTCTGGTCAACACACCACAGAAAACACTTTCACGGGGTGCACTGTGTACATTCAAACCTTTTCTGATGTAAGAACCACACTAAATACTTAATTCCTTTTGGATATTACCAAGCAATGTGACCAACTGACCAATCTACTATCTTAGGTGTGCAAACCTATTTCTAAATAGTGACAAAAAATAGTTATAAAGAATTTATTTATTTTTAATTCCCAAGACTGCAGGTACCTGTTAGATGCTGTAGTATTTTGCAGTTCTTGAACTCCTTTTATGCCTGTGCAATTTAATTTTATTGCAGTTTTAAAGAAGAACCTTGTTATCTACTATTAATATTTTATCTTAACAGTCCTTGGTTATTCAGAACTGTAAAACTAAATGTTGTAGATCGAACAGTTAAAATACAACAGAGATAATGTAATATAAAAAAAACAGTTGAATTGTCACAGAAGGAAGACATTTGCTGGACAAAAGTATTTTCAATTCACGTGGAAGAAGAAATATTTGCTGTAACAAAAAAACAGTTCATCAAAGAAGGGACTGAGTATTCAGGTGGATCTACAGGACTAACATTTTCTGTGATATTTCAATCGACATGGTTAGACAAAGGATGGAAAAATAAGATGACAAGTTCAATGGCATCTTCATTTTTGCTAAGTTTGTCACTGTGATGAACACAGGAGAGTGAGTCTTTTGTTTTTTTCCAATTTTCACTTTGTAGAACTCAATTCTCCGAATTTGACATGTAAAATTGTGTTCTTTCACACAGGATATCTTTCTTCACGATGGAACAGTATTAATTTGTACTCTGAATTTCCTTTGAAAATTAGGACACAACCAACATCTTCTAATTGTTTCAGTAGCATTTCAAAAAGCAAGGAACCACAATTATTCAATACCACTTCTCTCTATAAAAGGATAACTAAAAAAATACATCATTAAACTGTATCCTGATCACCTCTAATAAGAGAACTAAACTGCTACTCACAGCATCTACTACGATTCACAAACAATATGAGGGCTTTGGGGAGAAGAAAGAGAAGTTCAAACTTGGAGCACAACCCCATGGCAGTGTTTGAGCTGTTACTTACGGTTGTCCTCGTGGTGTGCTCTCAGGGACATACACAAAGTAGGACATGTTAGTGAATTGTGGTGGTCGAAATCCAGCAAGAACAGAAACAGAGGCTGGAGACCCTCTGCTTCCAAGTTTATCTGCTGCCAGTACAGTCAGCAAATACTCCTTGTCCCTCACCAACGGCAAACCTGTTGTTTTAATCCAGCCAGAGTCCTTCTCAACTTCAAATCTGTCTTCACCACCTAAAAAGAACAGGTCCAAAAGCTGCTCTCAGCAACAACATTTTTACTTAACTAAAAAGGAGGAAATCAATTCCCTAGTATCAATTCCCTGCTTAGCTTTAGCTTAGGATAAGCATGCACACTAAAGCTCAAAAGTTTGTTTAGAACTTAAAAATCCTTACATTCATAATATTCATGGTTATATTTCTGAAATGTATCTTACTTTTCTGAACAACTGCCACTCTTCTGTATCACAGAATCACAGAATGGTTTGTATTGGAAGGGATATTAAAGCTCATCTCATTCCACTCCCTGCCACGGACAGGGACACCTTCCACCAGCCCAGGTTGCTCCAAGCCCCATCCAACCTGGCCTGGGACATTTCCAGGGATGGGGCAGCCACAGCTTCTCTGGGCAACCTGTGCCAGGGCCTGACCACCTTCACAGGAAGAATTTCTTCCTCATATCTAATCTAACCCTGTGCCCTGTCAGCGTGAAGCCATTCCCCCTTGTCCTGTCACTACATGTCCTTGTAAATCACCTCTCTCCATCTTTCTTTTATCCTCTAATACTTTGCTGTTGTTTGACCCTAAATATCCCACACCCTACTGAAGCCCTGGCCAAGAGGAACAAATCCATCTTTGGAGGGTAATTGCTGCTCCCCCTCTGCTCAGATACTTCTGAACTATTTACTAAAGTTTAAGAGACACACAGAAAAATGATCAATGAGTCTGTCACAGCTTTACACAACCCAGACCTTCAGAACTTTGTCAAAGATGATCCAGAAGCACGACTGCTGCAAGGGACAGCAACATTAACGCTCCTCTCCACCCAACCAACCGTGCTCCTTCCACATCCTGTCTCATCTCATGAACAGGCAGTCCCCATTGCCACCCCCTGCCCAAGCCCTGGGGAGCACTGACTGCTCCAGTCACCTCATCCCCCAGGGAAAAACATGGGCAGGAACCCAACTTTGCAAAGAAATCTGTCCATACCCTCAATAAAAGATGTTTTTTTCTCACGCACAGAGCTGAAGGCTTATGAACTTTTTGCAGGAGGAAGGGAAGGTCTTTCACTAACAAAACTGAGGATAAAAGACAAAAAAGTCACAATAGCAAAGCTTAATACATGGGGAATGGGAGGGATAAAATCTACCTTCCAAGAGAAAATATTCCACAGTTCCATGGATCCCTTCATCTGCATCCACAGCAAGCAGCTTGTACACGTCAGTACCTCCTGGAGCTTCAGGGGAAACCACAGCCAGGAACGGGAAGGGCTCCATGGCCCACTCGGGGACGTTGTCGTTCACGTCTGTCACAGTGAGGGACATGTGCACCAAGTACCAATCCTTCCCTGGGGACCACAGAAACATCAAGAAATGATTAGACAGCTACTTAATGGACTCAGAGTAACAGAAACTTAATATCTGAGTAATATCCTGCAATAGTGCTGGCATTAAATCTAGGAGAAGTCGGGGCTTAACATTCTTCTGGAATCAGCAGCATCCAGACTGTGGGGAACAAATCACCAGCACAAGTGCTGATGAACTGCAAGACTGGGGCTGTCCATATGACATTCTACTAAGATCTCTCTTTAGGAAAGACCACACATTCTTTTATTTTCAAAATTTAAATACATATTTAAATTTACAAAATTTAACTACAAATAATTTCTGAAAGTTTTTTTTAAGTTAAAAAAGCATCAGATATGTTTCTATGCAAAGATTACAGCAACTCTGAATTCTGAAATCTAAATAATTGTTGCTAAAAAAATTCTAACCAATCCACTCTAAGTAGTGATTGGCCATTTTAGAAACTTCACTGAAATCCTAGTATAGTTTTCACCTCTACTGAAGTTTAAATGCTATTAAATCCAAAAAATCAAAATAAACCCCATACCTAGAATGGAACTATTCAATTTTCCAAAAATCAACAAGATAACACCCTTAAAAACTGATAAAAAATTATTTACTATACTTTTGCCATGATTAAATCAACCCATAAAGAGAGTGAAGCTCCTAAACAAGTAATAAATATTAGGCAGGTACTGCTGAAAAGGAGGCAGAAAGGAAACACAAGACAGTGACAGAGTATTTTTTTTTTAACTGATAAATATTATCAGTAACATCAGGGAGTTCAGTATAAATAGAACTCAGGCCTTTTGACCAATCTGGCTCCCAGCAGACTGACACTGCACTTGTAATAGTTTTGCTAGAGAAGACAAGGTGAGTGTTCCTGCAATGCATATTTAATGCCTCTGGTCCCAGAAAAGTGATGTATTCACACCCTGAGTGACTCCAAAGGCAGCACAACTGCACTGACACAGCCTGGAATGTGGCCCAGGTAACAAGAGCCATCTACATTTAGGGCATGACTTATCCACAAGTTTAATAATGGATGTAAAGTCAGAGTTGATGGTGTTAATACTTCATTTCAGTGTTTATTATTTATACATACATGAAAACATATACACACACACACTTATTCCCAAAACAGCTTTAAAGGAACTGGAACAACATACAAAAAGGAACATCTAAAGTTATCAGGTTTAATTTAAATCTTATTAATAATACAAAGAACTTAGTATTTAAGATTCCAAAGTGTTGCCAAAATATCTAATCTTGTAAACAGTGCTACCTCACTAAGGAAGCCTATTCTCCCAGGAAGCTGTGCCACTTTGGTTGAACTGCTGTACTTGTTCTTCCTCCCTACTTCCTTAATTGCAGCATTACATCCCTCTCCAAAAACCTTCCCTGTTATATCTAAAATCCGTTCCTTTGTGTGACGTGTGCATTTATTGATGTTATCCCTTCACTCCCACATCTTTCACATCAGCCTGTTCAGCTTTTCATACTTAGAAACTGCTGGCCACTGGCAAGTGGCATATTTAGTACAGCATATCAGAATCTGCAGTCTATAAACAACCACAAGGGGATTGTTGTAAACAAAACTCCTCGGTGTTGTGATAGAGAAAGTCAAATGCAAGTTTCTTAGTTTAGATTCCCTGCTGTCACACAAAATTGCCTGTCTCCTCTGAAAAGAACAGGTCTGCTGGAAGCTGCCACAAGTTTGTAAATACCCTCTCTTAGCCTAGTTTGCCTGGGCATTCTGCAGGCTTAAAATAGTGAGCACTAAATTAGAAGCTGAGTTAAGAACCTCTGAAAATCTGCCCCTATAATAGCAAGACCTATCGAGGATGTGGATGCCACCTAGAAAGATTACTGATGTTTGTCTCTCTCAAGTCTGGAAATCATTACCCTAAACAACCCATGAGCTCACTCTGTTACAAGTTCTGCTGAAGTTTTTGACATGCATGTATTCCCCTATCAAAAAAAACACAAGTCCCAGTTGAAGAGTGACTCATTTTTATTGAAGAAGTAATAATAATCCTGGATACCAATTCCACTCTTTTCACCTAATGTGTAACCAGTTCACTGAAAATCAATATGCTGGTTCTTACAATACATTTGTAACTAAGACCACTTGTAAGGAAACTGTGCAAAAGTACATCAGGACTGAGATTAGTCCTTACATGATCTAGCATTTATTGATTGGAAACTAAAAGGACTCAGGCACATTTCTCCACCTACTTCTGTTTTAGTAGTTAAGAGACCTTAATGTCGTTTTGATATCTTGGCAAGACCAAAGCTTTCAGAAGTGTGCTGATTACCTCTGAAACGTGTGAATAATCCTGAGAATTTTGTTAGGATATGCAGCAGGAACTGCACTGCAGGTAATGGAAGAGACAGGCCTGGGTGCCCCTCTTGACCAGCAAGCATTCCCACTGCATATCACCTTACAGATCTGATGGGTATATTACCTTCTTCCATCAACCCCAGACAATCTGATTCATAAGAAAAAAAGAGTAAATAAATCATCATGATTTCACTTTCAGATAAAGGCAGTCTGGAGGAAAATGACTGTAAGTAAGTTTTCCCTTGACTGCATACCATATATCAAAGCAAAAACTACAGCAGGAACACCGGACAGGGCTGTACTTCTCCACAAATGTGACCTGACAACTTGTAGAAACAACATCAGGGTGTCCAACGAAGCATGATTGGACAAGGACTTGCCAGAGGACAATGAATGTGCTGAAGAGACTGACAGCGACAATAATGTGTAATATGTGGATGTCTAGCAGGACAATGCATTAAGGATTTCAAAGTACACGTTCGTGAACATGATTTTTTTTAAGCATCACTCCACATCCTAATGAGGGCAGCAAATATTTCTAAGTTTTTCCTTTTTTTTGCAGTTACCATGACACACACACACGTTGCAAAATGCCGTCCCCTGTGTTTTGTAACCAGCAGAGCTGCTTGTCTACAGAATGGACTTTAAACCAGACTTAACTAATTTTTAATAAGGTACATAAAATTAACTTTCACCCTCATTTATGACAATTACTTGTGCTTCAAGACAGTGGATGGAAAGAAATTTTAGAGACACACATCTCTCAACAGTTCATGTATCTCAAGGTATCTCCTAACTAAATATCCCCTCTGTATCTTGCAGATATATTATACATGTATATCAGTATATTAATAACAGAACATTTTTATGCACCTGCATTCATATATTATGATATTAGCAGTTTATTAGTAGTATATGTGCAGTAATATTGCTACATTATGGGAGAAATAATGTTACAATTCCACTCAAATCTTAGCAGAAACAGCTTAAAACTGATAATCCTCTCTGGATTTGGGTTAAGTCCTACAAACACACAGAGAGGTTCTACTTAAATTATCTGTTCCCAATACCAGGTCCTGACAACCAGTGGAGGTACCTGCCACTGTATTCAGCAGTGCAAGTCAACCACGACTGACATGCTAAGTCAGGAATGGGAAACAGGCTTAATTTCCCCAAAAAGAATTTTCAAACTGTTGTGTAACACTACACCAGTTAGAATTTCCTCCATATTAAATGCTAGATACTTGACTTTCGAGCCAGGCACACCACAGATACCTGACACAATATCATCCATTCAAAAGAAATCCTACTAAAAGAATGGTTCTGCTAATTAGATTGTTGGCACACGCACGGATTTTGCATTTGACAGATTTTCTTCCCTAGCTTCAAACAACAGAAAAATTTAAATTGCTTTCTCACAGATACTGATCAAGAAGAGATAAAACCCAAAATGGCCCTTGCTGCACACAAACCCGACAGTAACATAACACTGGAACATCTTATGTCAAAAATCAGTATTTTTAAAAGTCATAGAGAAAATAATACTTCACATTCAAAAGGGTAAAATCATCTTTTTCTATAATCACAAAGTGTTTTTCCTCCTATTTTTCTTCACTATGGAAACTAATGAAAACAGTTTCTGTGAGCAGATTGCTTTTCCCATGTATTTGCAAACACCCTCTGCAGTATCAAGTCTAAGCCCTCTCTACAGCTCTCTTTTCAATTTATACAAAAAACTAAAACTAAAATTATAAACTCTAGTCCAGAGCTTTTTCCTGCTTTAGCCGCTTAATTCCCTATTAGAGTCAACTTGTGTATCATCAAAAATCCTTCTTAGGGCAGCTCATCCTGAAGTCTGCTTTTTTTCTCTCTGATATTCCCTCCAGTTGGAATTACTTCCTTTTAACTTAATATTACTGACAAAAGCTGCAGCACTGAAATTCATTCCCTATCACCAAAATCAATCTTCATAATCCGCTGCTGAAACTTCATCACAGGTGTCTGTCTATAATTGCTTATTTTTCATGCCTATCTGTGGTTGAAAACTGATAAACAGAAGGACTTATTATAGAGCCTTACTCTGAATTCCAACTACATTAGGTAAGATGATAAACCAGCTGGCCCGAGCTTCTGCTCATGGGAAATATGGGATATGTCATCACTCACAATTTTCATCCTTTGGGAAAAAAAAACCCAACCCAAACCAACAAAGAAAACCCACAAGCAAAATACTCAGTAATTTGCTGAGAAGTTTAATCATAGTAAAAAAGAAAATAAATGGTTATAAGCCATTAAAAAAAAAACCAGAAAATTTGAGAAGGAGTCTCTAAAACATCTTTCTCAACCTTCTAAATCTACAGAGTTCATGGAATTACTTCTCTACCAATATATTCTACATAAGAGTTACACATCAACATAATCTACAGCAGAAGTGTTCCAAAGGATGTCAGAGTTTACTTCCATAGTGTCCTTGGGTGTTAAGACTTCCATCACTGTGTGTTGGACCGATTTCAGCACTACACCCCTTTAACCTTCCAATAGATGTAAAAACCACAGCCCCCCTCAGCTCTCTGAGGAAACTGATTTGGTAAAATCAGAGCTGCTGTTCATCCAAGAACATTCCTTGCAAGTCCACAAGGTCCTAATACAGACAGGATTTGTGCAAATCTTCCTAGGTTAAGACAAAATTCACTTTATTGTAAGGAAATCACTTCTCCAAGAAAAAGCATGAAAACCTGTTATTTCAATGCCTTCCAGAAAAGCACAGTGAAGATCCAGGGCAGTATCTGCTTCCAGCCTTCCCACTGGATTCTTTTTGCCAAGTCTCCACAATGAGCACACTTTTAGCACTGAGAGGCTTTAATAAACACAGCATCAAATATATAGGAGAAAATTTAACATTTTAACTACTCAGAGTTAGCAATCTACCCTTTGGTAAGACACAAAAAAACACATTTGTGTAATAAAATAAACTGTTATTATAAACATCAAAACCAACGAAACCACAATAGGAAAGAACCTTCATACTGATATACCGTGAGGAACACTCTTCATCCAAAAAGTTATGAAGAATTTCTAATAAATTACAAAGGGTGGCACAAGCTTGTCTATAATTGCCATTTTTCACGTCAAATTTAAGATATATAGACGAACTTAGTATTAAGAAGGAAAAGAAAGCCCTCTCAAAATCATGAACCTCTTGGGCAGTCCAAGTTAAAGACTTGTCAAAACTGAAGAACATACTGGAAATTACAGGAAACCACCACTTTGGGTTTTTCAAGAGTTTTTTATGGTTTTACTGAATCCAGGTTTATCTGAAAAAAACTCTTTTGTTGGTGTTCACCACTAATTTTCCAGGAAAGGGTTCAGTAATATGAACCAGTTCCTCCAATCTGGGATGGCAGCTGGGCTATAAAGATTCATTGGGTTGCACACAGATACTGCACACTAATAAATCCTGTCATTTCATACTGCAACTAGGAATAAAAATATTCTCCCACCTACCAACCAAGCCACTCCAGGGGTGGCAGGAAGGAGGAGAGGGATTTAATACTTAATCATTCAGTTAACAACAACTTTTGAAGGTTACACTGGTTAAACCAAGCCTTGAAAATCATGCATGCTGAAACAGCCTGATTGCAATTTCAAATACTGTAGGTCAGAGTTGCCTCTAAACTCATCTCTTTTCACCATGTCAAATTATAAAAGATGCTGTCAATCTGTGAAATCCAACGTATTCTCAGACTTCTGATTGCATTAGGATTATCTGACTGTCTTTTCTCTCAAAAATCCAATGGATAATTCTATAAAACGAGACTTGAAAAATAAAATCCTTATATTCATTAAAAATGTAGGCTTCTCTGCATCAGTGTAATTGATAAAACTGACAATGCCAGACATTCTGATTTAAAAAATCTGACAATAGAGAATATGTAGTTGACTGAACATGTCTCTACGATTGTGGACAAACATTATGCATTCCTCGAATGTACTGAGGGCAGAGGTATTATATTATCATGATTAAGCAATAATGGGTGAGAATATAGGTTGCTCCTGGCATTTTCAGGTCATTTCAATTTATTTTTAAAAGAAGATTATGAGAGTGTTAAAAGACTTGCAAGCCTTGAGGTTAATAGTGGTATTACATACTGCTCTACATCTACCAGCAAATTTAAGTACTCGAGCTGGTATTTTTGGTTTTGCTTTTGTGTTGGGTGTTTTTTTTAAGTTTCTCCAACTTCTAAGAGTTTTACTCTAAATAGACAAATATTCTTTGAAAACGCAGGGGTTTGTTATTTGTTTGGGTTACTGCAAGTGAAATATTTTTATTTGAGAGGATGTCGCCATTTTGAATTGGCTCTGCAAATATCATACTGTACTATTTTAAAACCTCACTCTGTAATGCATCTTCATGTAAAATATCTACCGACTTAAAGTTTGGGAAGATACATTTTCAGAAAAAAAAAACACACATCTTAAAGCCCTAAGCCTCTAGCTGCAATCAGGGGAAATATCTTTTCCCATTTTCAGACCATAACATGAGATAGAAGCTACTGGTTATTGTACCCAGTCCTACTGTATATCCTTCAAAAAAAATAGGACAATTATGCACAAACATTTCTCTATTGTCATTTCTGAAATTTCCTGAGGTATATGATGGGCTACTTTTAAGTACAGTAGTTTGCTCATTCATAAAACATAAACCTTCTAAAGAGATAACTTTGATGGGCTCAAGCTGGGGACAGCCCACATTCCCCCCTAATATGCCTCATCTTTCCTGCAGATAGAATAATGACAATCTGGCATGTCTCTGCTCCTTACCATCAGATGGCTTTTAAAATAGAAGTTAAAGCAGACCAGAAAACAAAAGTAAAGAAAGCATCAGAGGAGCTCGATGATCATGGCAGAGTGTTTCTTAACATGGTTACCACCTTAATGTATTTTAATTGTAAATTAAAATTTATGTAAGTTATGTTATCGGGGACTTCCCGATGTGGCATCCACCTGCTGAGAGTGGCAGACAGAAAAACCAAGCATGCCCAGATGATGAAATATTAATCACAACAGACATCCTTAAATAAGAAAACATGTGTCTTAGTAAATGATTGTTGATTGCCAAAAAGCATTATCATAAGAAGAGATCCTGGCTAAAGCAGTAGCAGCTACTGGGCCACTCTAAGATGGGAAGTTCTCCTGAAATTTTTCCTTAGAATTTCTTGGGGAAAATCCAGCCTCACCAACAGAGCCTGCTGTAATTCCTTGGATCATTATGGACTCATAGAATGGTTTGGGTGAGAAAGCACCCTGAAGATCATCTCATTCCAACCCCTCCTGCCATGGGCAGGGATACCTTCCACTAGACCAAGGTTGCTCCAAACCCCATCCAAGCTGGCCTGTATGTTCTCTAATTTATTAGTTCTGTCAGATTATCAAGTTTGCGCTGAAGTTAAAAAAAGTTTATTTCTTTTGCAGAAACTGAATGCTTGAGATGATAAACAGCCAGAATATCTAAACAGCTTCTGTGTTCAAGGGGTCCCACAAAGGTATTTTTAATCTGCCTGCCTGGAGTAGAAAGCAGATCATTTCAAAACATTCAGACTGATCAAACATCAAGACAGTGCTCTATAGCTTCCCCAGACATTCCTTTCTACCACAAATCAGTGACATTCCAAGCCTGTAAACACCCATAGCTGTCCCAAATGCAAGTAGAATGTACATTCTCTTTCAACTTAATAGCACGAAACCCACTGCAGTTTAATGAAACCCATCTGCTGGATAATAGATGATGATTTCAACTTGAGCTCAGCTTGATGTGCAACTGTTAATATGGCTGTAATTCACAGAAGAGGTAATAAGAATTGTAAAAGGCAAAACATCATCCAGAAGCTACTTAATTCTTAGGGATGATCCCCCCCAGAATCAATACAGCTAGTAAGGGACTAAGGCCTCAGATAAAATTAAAACAGATGATCCTTGACTTCCAAGCATGAAATCCTTCAAGGTTGAAAATATTACTAAACTTGGTATCTCCACTCTCTATGTAGATTTAAATAGGGAAAATATATTTAAAATACGAGTGCTGTTAACCGTTGGAAGGCCCTTGGTGAATCCTCTGTTAAGAAAAAAATGAATGACAGGAGATTACAAAGCTAATGCCCATGGATCAAGTAAGGTCAAGGGAGCTTGAGACGACAGAGGATTAGAGAGATGGGATCTTTCATGCACTTCCCCCAAGCACTAATGGAATAATAATGGCTCCTTCTCAAATTAAATGCTACCTCTATGTTAAAATATTAATGTGTATGACAGTCTAAGAAATTTTACCTTCTGTTCACTGGGTAAAAACTTAAAATAGCATTATGCTTTGGCTCAGAATAAATTGAGTTCCCATAAATTAAATGCGATGAAATCTGAAATGCCACAAAAAACGTGAGCACAACCATCGGTCCTTGCAGGATGAAGAATATAAACCAGGGCTGAGTGATCACTGGGGTCACTCAAGGAATTTCCTCCTCAAAGACTGTGTGCCAAAAAACACACTCATGAAGTTAAGCCCTGAAATTCTGGAATTCTGCTTAGCATCTTGTGGCTCAAACTCGCGTATGAGGTTTTCCTGGTGTTTCTCTTCGGTTTGGGGTTCTGAAGTTTGTGTTTTGGTTTCTTTTCTTTTAGTTAAAATGTTTGTTAGTTATGAAAAATGTAAATACTGTCAGGCCATATTTCAATTTCAAATGAGTGTTTTCATCTCTCAGGATTGATTTTTTTCTGTCCAATGTCAAGGTAGAACCTCAGAAATTTCCAGTGTCTGAAGGGGCTACAGGGAATCTGGAGAGGGACTCCTAATCAGGAACGATAATGAGTTATGGGTAAAGGGTACAAATTGAAGGAGGGGAACTTTAGGTTGGATATTAGGAAAAAATTCTTCCCTGTGAGGGTGGTGAGACCCTGGCACAGGTTGCCCAGGGAGGTTGTGGATGCTCCAGCCCTGTCAGTGTTCAAAGCCAGGTTGGTAAGGCCTTGAGCAACCTGGGCTAGTGGAAGGTGTCCCTGCCCATGGCAGAGGGGACTGGTACCAGATGATGTTTAAGGGCCATTCCAACTCCTTAACATTCTGTGGTTGAAGCTCTCACAGTCGTCAACACATAGAGAATGTTCAACACAGAGGCACACACACATCGCTGCTGAAACGGCAAAATTTACCTGCCAAGGGGCAGCAAGGACAGGCTGCTCTGCAGGGTGTGGAGAAAGAGGAGTCAAGGGGTCTCACTGGCACTGAGCAAGAGCAGAGCAGGTCCTGAGATTGGCCACCACACAAATCCACAGGGATCAGGGGAGCAGGGAGCCAAGGGAGCAAGGCAGTGTCAGGGCAGGGGAGGCACAGCCGGGCACAGAACAGCCCTGGGGAGCCCAGGGAAGGACATGACCTCGAGCACAGCTCTTGGGACATGGGGCAGAGGCCACAGACACAGCTGGTGACACCCCCCTGTCTGATCCCAGCACAGTGCCAGAGCTGGCTTTGAACCCAGGCAGCCAAACCCAGCGACTCCAGGACCTGTCACTGCACTCCAGGACCTGACAATCCTGTTGGAACAGCCCTAATATGACAAAGAACATCCTACCAGTCTATGAAAACTATCAGGCTTGACTGATCTGTGATCTCTATTTCTTTAAACTGACTTCTGGTGGGTTTTAAACCTTCCTACTAAGAATTCATGCAAGGAACTCACCTGAAGTTGAAAATCCAGCAAAGGCACTATCTCCTCTCTTGTCCAGGCCCTGAAATTGTTACTCCTCCAATCCATACTATTAAAAAGGCACTTAGCACTGTAAGTCCAGATTTTCTTGTTGACACTTTGCTAATGACTACTTACTGCCTCCAGAAAACATAAAAACTATAGTAAAACTAAGTCTACACAGTATCAAATAACCACAAAGTGAATAAAGAGAGTTAGTAACATGCTATTTCCTCTACAGGTTACAGTTAATTTTACTGTAGCAGTAAAATGCACACAAGTATTTGTTATTTCAAAGAATAAATAAACAAAAGAAAGGATTGTTTTTGGCATCTAACAAAAAAAAACAAACAACACTTATAATCCAAATATGTCCCACCACAAAGTAACTACAGCATGTAGCTGCACTGGTGATGACAATAATGATAATAGTGATTTGTCTACATCACTACCATAAATTCCAGAGCTCAACTGCAGCTTTGCCAGAAATCCAACCCTGCACGCTGAAGAGTTGTTCATTCTGCAAATGCCCCTCAAAGCTACCCGTGACACAGAAAAACGTGTACCTGCACCAAACCTATGGTGCCCTACTAAAAAATACCCCAGATAGTGAAGAGTGAGTCTCTTCCATTGGTAGTTACTTGCCAAGCCAAGTGCAGTGAGCTCAGATAAACTCACACCTTCCACAAGGTGCAACTCAGTGAGAAAACCCTTCTCCATGAACAAGTGGAAGATCATCTGGATACTGAGACACTGAAGGTCTGGTTGCATATGGAACAGTATTTGCTTCAATGGAACACCAGCCTTGGACATGCTGCTGTGCTGATTACCCCAGACAGAATGCAGAGGAAGTAAACAGGAAAGCATTTCAAATTCTATTTTAGCTGAAGGGGAAAAAACAAACAAACATACAGCCCTTTGCACTCCTCTGAAGAAAAATTCAGGAACAGGACATCTCCTACATAGTCCCATTTATGAACTAAAGAGTGGGGGCTGTCACATAAATGAAGAAGAAATACTACTGAATATTGCCTTATTGCCATATACCAATCTTCTTGTTTCGATTCTGGGAATGCTCCCTTGGAGGGGGGGAAAATCATTTATTCTTCCTAGAAATGCATTAGGACCACTTGTGGCACAATGCTTTTAAGCGTTCTTTACTACTTTAGGTAATGAAGTGCATATTACAAATGAATCACAATAAACTACATTGAAAAGATAAAGGAAGAGAGGGTAGACTTTATATGCTAAAGCTTTTCAACACCTTGTCTTATCCTTGACATCACTGCCTAGGTTGAAGAAGAGACTAATGACAGAATTAATTTCTGGTTAATTTTCAGTTCTCAGTTACCAGGCAGCAAGAACTAGGGAAAAGTGAAAACAAAAATTAAAGAAATTAACATAACTTTATACCACTTGAACATAAATTGACATTTGATACCCTAAGGTCTAATATTAGAGACCTGCAGCTACTGGAATGTTTATGGTTATGTACAATGTAAACTAAGCGAGCACAAATGTTAAAAGCAAAGTAAAAAAAACTGGAGAAAAAATCTGAACTTGAATGTTTACTCACAAGAAAATTTAGTGTAACCATCTCTGCATTTTAATTCATCCTAAGAGCTCACTTCTGTAAATATTGTGTTTTCTCCTGGAGCTTTTGCTATATACTATATCTTCCTTATTTCAGACTAGTTAAAACATGTAGTTGTGCTAGTCATCTTTCTCTCTCTCCTGTCCCATCCTTTTGGTGATATTTTCTCACATTACTGCAGTTTGAACTGCAAGTAAGGACAGAGACACAACTTGCTAATCTATTTGAAAGTAATATATGTATTTTAATTCCTACAAAATGAGTATGTATGTATTCTGCAACTAGAAAGCTTTAAGGATCTCAATTCATTATTAACCTTTAACTGATGAAAACAACAGTATTAATAAAGGCTTATTTTGAATTTACTTTCCTTTAAACCAAGAAACTTGAAATCACCAGCGTCTAAGGCATATCATTTGCACTGCCCACAATTAATTGTTCTCTACCTAATCTCAGAGTCAGAACCTAGTTCTACATATTACTTAGAGATTTATTCTCTTACTACTACATATTACAAACAGCAATATGTCGGACTAGTGAAAAACACTCCAAAGGTGAAAAAAAAACCAAACTGAAATTAAGTTAGAAGTTGTTTTGGATTATTTTTTACTGCAGAATTGCTTTGGAAATGAAATCTCAGGTGTGACAGAGTGACAAGCTTTGTTCCAGGCAATCTCAGACTTCTATATTCAGACTAGATAAGAGCCAAAACAATCACAAAGGTGAGTTGCAGTAACCCCGGGCTACCACTTTTCTAACATCATCTTCTTGATCCTGACAGAGGGAGCTGTGACACCAACAAAGGGCTGAAACTTGAGCTACCTGACAGAGTGGGTGAACATCCCAGCAGCACACTCGGATTGACCCGATGGATTTTGTCACTGCCCCGGAGTAATGACATCCCCCTCGGCAGGCAGCCTTGCTCAGGATTGAGTAGTGAGCGTTGGGCAGGGAAAGCACCTGTGTTTTGGAAATTGGTCTATCAACCTCTTGGTGTGCAGCCAAAGCTCAAGCTGGAACTCAGCACAAAGTGACTGACATCAGCACAGCGACAGGCACAACAAAACCCAAGGGAGAAAAAGAGAAGGATCTGAGAGTTGCTCCTCAGGACCTGAGTGAAAGGAGTTGCTGCTGCAGCCTCCTTCAGAGGGGGAAGTATCCATGTCACTGAAACTGTCAGCACTAATTAGAACCCTGCAGGCATCCTCAGGGATTTAACAGACACCAAGGAATAAACTGCCTCTCACTCCTGTGGGCTGCCCCTCAGTCAGAAAACAGGCGAGATAAGGGAAAGGATCGCGTGGGAAGCTTTTCATCTCTCCCGCCTGCGCTGCTCTGTGGCTGAGGGAAATCACTCCGAGCAGCTGCACTGCTGAGAAGTTAATCGTTTTCACAACCACTAGAAGTCACATAACGCCAAACCCTTCCTAAACCTTTCCCAGATGAAATCAGGCTAAACAACTTATTTCTGCTGATACGATTTTCTCCAGAATACTCATCTTGGGCGATCTTCAGAACATTGCTACCATCACAAGTAACATGAAAATAACAACAAACGTGGTGAATACGCACAGATATCCACCATCCAGTAAATTAAAAACATGCTTAAACTAAGCTGTATTTTCACAGGTGAAAAATATTTGCCAAGGAGGCATTTAAAAACTCAGGATTTTTGAAAGCAGTAGATGCAATCAGCAAATGAACTTAAGTGTTCTGCTTGAGTAAGAGCCTGCAAATGATGACAGTTTAAGTCACAAACGTGACATTTTAATAGTGCACGCTAGACTTCTCAGTTTTGTTGTTGGTTTTTTGTTTGTTTGTTTTAAAGCAGCCACATAAATGCAAAGGTTCCATTTTTGTACAGACCCATCTCGTACCTGTGAGTCGAACGCACTTTAACAATGACTCAAAACTGAGTGGCTTCAGCTGTATGCTTCAAGTTAGGCATTTACAGGATGAGAACTATAGGGAACACTTTAATAGCAAACACCTGTGGGCAAGAAGTGTGGCGTATCTAACATGCTGTGCTCTGACATACAAGTAATACAAGCAAAACACCTTGTGGGTCTCTTTCAACTCAGAATATTCTGCGAAATGTTACATATTTCCCAGGCCACTCACTAATGACTAAGAATTTTAACTGGTGAAACAAGTTAAACTCTGCTAAACACCCTGCTGCTCCAAGCATTGCCACAAAGCTCTACAGTCCACGCTCCCTAAGCCATGTAATGCTTGTCACTTCCAATGCTTTAATATTAACAATTTACAGATTCAAAAAAACCAAAACTACATTCCCCAGCATAGCAACATGTGACACCCGACGCTAAACCACCTGGTGCTGGTTGTCACTTGGGCACAAAAGCTGACGGGACAAGACCATTACTCTGAGTAAGTCGCAACTTCTCTGGCGGCCGCAGCCGCCCGTGCCAGCGGCACCCCCGCGTCGCCCCGCCCGCCCCGCACCCACCTCTGCGCTCCTGGACGCGCACCACGATCTCCCAGGCGGCCGCCGCCTCCCGGTCCAGGGCCGCGCTCAGCATCACCTCGCCGCTCTCCCGCTCCACGCGCACCGGGGACTCCTCGACGGGCGGCGACAGCAGCTCGAACCAGGCGGCGGCGAAGCGCGCCGGGGCCAGCGTGGCCAGGCGGGTGCCCGGGCGGGCATCCTCGGGCAGGGCGAGCGCCAGGGGCGCGGCGGGCGGCAGCGCGGCCCGGCGGCGGCGGGGCGGGGGCGCCGGGAGGCGCTTGGGCTGCGGCAGCACCTCCAGCTCCAGGGGCTCGCTGAGCAGCGCGGGCCGCCCGCGGTCCCGGGCGTAGAGGCGCAGCGGGATGGGCGCCCGCAGGTGGAGCAGGGAGCGCACCAGCACCACGCGCCCGCTGAGCGGCACCACGAAGAAGTGCGCGCTGCGCGGGAGGGCGAAGTAGCGCAGCTCCGCGTTGGCGCCCGCGTCCGCGTCCTCGGCCCGCGCCTGCCACACCTGCGACTTGAGCGCCAGCGTCTCGTCCACGCGGAGCTGCGCGGGGCCCGGCCCCACGAAGCGCGGGGCGTTGTCGTTGTCGTCCAGGACGCGCACGGTGAGCGCGGCCAGCTCGGCGGGCGCGGCGCCGCGGGGCGCGCAGCGCTTGCAGCAGAGCGCCAGGCGCAGCGAGTACAGCGCCCGCGCCTCGCGGTCCAGCGGCCGCCGGGTGCGCAGCCACACGCGGGCCGTGCGCGCGTCCAGCGCCGCCTGGAAGTGCGAGTGCCCCTCGCCCAGCAGCTGCAGGTGCCAGCGGCGCCCCTGCACCTTGGCGCACCAGGGCTCGGGCCCCAGCCGCGTCAGCGGGATGCTCAGCCCGCGCACACGCGTGCCCGCCGGCCGGTTCTCCGCCACCTGCCCGTCGAAGGCGGGTGTCCTGCGCGGGGCGGCGCGGGCGGCGGTCAGAGCCCCGCACAGCAGCAGCATCAGCAGCACCAGGCAGCCGGCGGTGCCCAGCGCGCCCATCGCGGCTCGCAGTGCGCGGCGCTCCCGTGGCGAGTGGGCGGGCGGGGAGGGGCCGCGGGGCAGGGCCGCGCCCGGGGGGCAGCTGGGGCCGCGCCCGCCCCCGCCCCGACTCCTCCCGGCCGGGTTCGCGCGTCCCGGGAGCCCGGTTTAGGGTGTCCCTGCCGGGTGAACTGCCCCAGTTACCCTGCTGATGGAATAATCTCCTCCAGCCTCCCCCCCTCCTTCTTCAGGAGCCAAGTTCTTCGTCCGCTCGCCCCGGGTGCTGTCCTGCAGTCTGTCACATGTGTCAAACAGGCTCTCCCGGCGCTCTGAAAACGTTTTATTTGATTTCTTGATAGCTACCTGTTCTGAAATGCCGGCTTTGCTCTCAGCTTGTACCTGAGCCTAAAGTCACATCCTTGGTCACAATTAATCAGCTCTCTAATGCCTTCCGAGTTACGAAGGTAAAAAAGAATTCTTGGCGAAATGTAGCTCAGATAGAGAATGTTTCTGGTGATAAAAACAGCAAGAAACGCAATTCAACATTCATCCAACTGTGTTGGATTTTCAGCATAAGTAAAACTAAAAAAAAAAAAAAGAGCTAAATTTCACTATTGAACTGGCTACGCAAATCAGGTGTGTTGCTAGAAAGTTACTAGATTCTAGATTTGATACTAGATTTGAACTTCCTCCTCAAAACAGAGCTGTGCTTTCAAGAATAAAGTCAAACACAATATAAAATGTGAATTAGCTATTTTTATGTAGTACACGAATAATTTAAGATCAAGAATAATTCTGAGATTAAAAAAAACAACAAAACAATTAAAAATACTCCATATTCATCACATTACTCAAATTTCATGAGACTGGATAATGTTTACTTTTCTTATAAAACAATGCATCTTCCCTATGTGCCCCACTCAAGAGTGTGAAAAAGTTCATAAACACAGTACTGTACGTTTCTGTAAGCCTTTTAGAGAATCTGGTTGCCATTCTGGGGATTTGGCAGTGCAGGATCAAGTAGGAAGACTATGGGAGACTCAGAATGAAAAGTCCAAGTGCCCTACTATTTACCAGTGAGGAGTGACCTTCTGCATTTCATCCTGCAAGTAATTAAGGAGATACCAGTCATCAGCTTCACACATTAATATATGCTCTCCATTTATGCCTCACATTGAAATCTGTGAATAAAAGCACCCTCCATTATGGGATGTCATCTGCAGTGTTTTTGTGGGGGCTTTTTTTTGGTCTTAAACTAGAAAATTTGTGACATCTGTGGACTGTGTGCAGAACAAAGGGCAACAAAGATTTGAATGGGATGGGAAGAACTCATAACTTGGTCACAAAGACTGACGTGGCTCCAAGATAAAAGGAACTTTTCCAAGAGTTTCCTAACTAGTAGGGTACTATGAATAGCCTACAAGTAGTATTTGATAAAAAATTGATCAAACTATTTTGTGAGATAATTTTAATGAGTTTTGCTTCTACATCCCTTAGGATTTCTCTCTGTAAAAAGCTGTGAAAATATACCAGGAACTACATTGTGAAAGGTCTTTCACTTCTGCATCAAAAATTCAAGAGATAATTAATTTAAAAACCAATGTGGTTCTAAGAGATTTCAAAGATGAGCCTCATTCATAATTTCAAATGCAGAATTCAAGCTACATTATTTTAATCAACATGTAGAAATGAAACTGAGATATTTCACAAGGATTTTTGGGAGAAAAAAAATAAAGACTTTATACCATTGTTTGTTAAAAAAATAAAAGTATGGTGATTTTTATAGTTCACTGCCCCATGGTAATCATAGACAAATACTTGAGGCTCTGTAATCCTATTACTAACTCTGCAAATTAGTGGAAATCTAAATTGATGCCCTGAATATTTTATAGTCAGACTCTTTCTGACTTCAGCCCATCTCCAGAAATCCTGGCCCCACAGTTTTACAGTACAAGCTTCTCAGGTGTTCTACTTCACAAGTTTATTGATATCTAGAGAGTACAATAAACTTTACACATCGTTTGCTTCTTTTTCCTGACTGGAACAGCACTCTCTGAGATTCCAGCAGGGTTCTCTGACTGTCCCAGACCATTCTCCCACTTACAGCAACTCCCTCTATTTCTGTGCTCTAACTCTGGATTTGAGAAGGCGCACCAAGTTCTTGTACTAATCTAAGAATTCTTTTCTTGTTCCTGATTTAAATTACCTGTGTGCACCTATTATTACAGTAACTTGGATTTTTTCCCCTCTTTTTGTTCTGTAAAAGTTCAGGGTCTCATGCCCAGACTGCACAGATCCCTGCAAGCCTGGAGTGCAGGTGAGAATCGTTTGCAGAGATCTCACACGACCACAGGTACCTCCTGGTCACACACAGCACCAAGTATAACCAACCTGCTGCTTACTGAGGTTCACCTGTGTGATCAGATCATGGCAAGGCCCAGACAAAACCATTACCTCTGCCAATATTGATGAATTCATGGAAATTATGGAATTACAGTCTTTGTAACTCATTGATTTACATATTAATGCAAATTTCTAAAGAAACATAAGTATTTGATGCAGAATTGCAGCTTACAAATTAGAATGGCTTTAAAATATGAACAGGAAACCATTCTGAGGAAAATCTTGCCTTAACCATGTGGAATGTCACTGTCAATATTGAGGCAGGAGAGAGCAGTGCAAGGCATTTTTCCTGGTTTACATATACCTTGTAGCTGAAGGGCAGGATGGCTTAGGGAAAAGTGGGACAATCAACTTTGCTTTTGATCAAAAGGCAGATATGCCTGAAGCACTGAGTGCTCTTGACTGCTACATACTGTCCAGGAGAAGAGAGGGGCTGTAAGTCCTCTGGGATCTTTTGCTATAAATAACTATAAATATATAACAATAACAGAATTAATCAACCCCTCTGGAGCAAGCTGGTGTGTATGTCACCTGGTGCACCTGACATTACTGCCAAGCCTCAGTTTGAACTCTCAGGAAGGACTCTACTCTGCTGCATATCTAGACAAAGGAAGCTCTTCCCACACTGTTTACTCTCCATTCACGATTCCACAAGTGTCTTGGCTCACAGCTCTGCAGGATCCAGCCCAAAGCAACACAACAGCCCCCGTGTGATTTCAGATGGTTTGTACATTGTCACTTTTTATAACAACACTTGTAGCTCCACTTCCTCAAATGCAAGTACAAGTGATAAGCCTTTCCTGTATAATTTTGCAAATTAAACCTAAATTATTCAGAAGTACAGCTGCTGTTGTCTAATCCTTGCTAGTTCTTCATGCAGCTTTCTCTATATTAGTCACAATTTTTTCTTGGAATGCAGCACTTGAATGAGTGCAAGAAATACCTTCTGTCATACTAAAAGCAGAAACCTTCCTCCAAAAGGGAAAAACTAAT
Source organism: Pyrocephalus nanus (assembly GCA_038380795.1). NCBI lineage: Eukaryota > Metazoa > Chordata > Aves > Passeriformes > Tyrannidae > Pyrocephalus > Pyrocephalus nanus. The sequence continues at coordinate 4,874,244 of CM076273.1, read as the reverse complement.
GATATTTTCAATATCTTTCAGTATTTTATAACAATTACTTCCCAGTTTGTTTCAGCCAGCTGGAAGACCCTTTCTGCTGTTAAGCGTAGTGTGCTATATGCAAGTCCAAGGAGATGTAGAATACAATAATGTACCTGAAAAGACATATTTATGCAGTCAGAAACACCTCCTACGTGACCTACAACCAAATTAAATAGCTATACATATGTATCAAAAAGTGAAACTGGAGGTGTGTTGCAGTCAGACAACACTGTCATGATAAATTGTCACTCAATAACATTCTAATGCTATGCTCTGTTTTCCATGGTTGGTGCCTTACTGCTTACCAATTTAAATACATTATCAATAATGTCAGTAAACAGTTAGAAAAATCTTTCCAGAAAAGCTTTTCATAAACATCCTAGGTTTTCACATGATAAAGTTTTTCTATTTCCCAGAATTTTGATATATATGATGACACAGAAAGAGTAATTTCCCTTCTTTTTAAAAAATGACCTTTGCATATGACTTTATCTGACTCTCTACACATTCATTTTTCTCAAAACTTTGCTACTTCCCTATAACTGCCTTAATAAAATGCCTGTGTGAGAAGCAGATTGCTGTTTTCATGTTCAATACATAAACCACAACAAATGCATGTGCTCAGTACTAAATCTTAGAGAACCTTCCTGAGAGTATTTTTCATTTATTTATATACATGCAGGAAACAGAATCCATTCATTCTTGCTTGTCTTTCCTATTTATAAGCACAATTCTCCAAAACTTTAGTATCTTTTGCTTTGGTCATCACATTTCTCTATGTTTCTGAATCCCAAGCTATTTTCACCTCAGCAGAACTAACCAGAAGAACAATTTACATTGTCAGAATTTGCAGATTTGGCAAAGAAAATGTATCTGATTCCATCCTGCTCAGCTTCCAGCAGAAGCCAGGCAGGCTTCTGGTGAGCTGCTCATCATCCAGCCTAAAGGGCTGCTGAGAAGCCTGGTCTTCCAGATTCCACAGTTCTGGGAAGCACATCACTGGACTGCAGCCCTATGGCTTGGGATGTGAAAGCTTCCACGGTCTGGAGCAGACAACTGCCACAAAACCAGGGAGCCCACATCTGCCAAAGTCAGCAGATCTGAAAGCCACAGATGGACTGACATAGATCCAGGGTAACACTCTTCCATGGAGACTTTCTGGAGCTGAGAGGGGTTTGCTCCTAGGTGGAAGGAATCAAATTTTTAAATATCATCAATCAGCACATTCAACAGAAAGGTGCTTAAAACAGCCTTACATAGACTATCCTCTGAAGAGAAAATTTAAATAACTACAAACAGTGTGACAGTACCACACACTGGTGTCTGTGCTCATTTCAGGTGTCTTGCACAGTACATCTCAATTAGCATGTGTCAGTCAGATCAGCAGTTCTCATAAGAAATATTCTGGTTTAGTCAGTAATAAAAAGTAATATACTACCTACAAGGGCAGAAACCACCTTTACAGTGTTTAAGTAATTAGCTCATCTTCATCTTTCAGAATTAAAAATCTCTTGAGTGATACAAATAATTTTTTTACTTACACTTCGAGCTCTTGCATGTTAAAAATGTCCAAGCTTATTAACGCTGGAAATTTGGAAACTAAAGCTGCAATTAGGGCAGATAGAAAACTTATACAAGGGGATACAGAGAAAAGACAGTGGGTTAAAGTGGGTAATTTCAACATTTTTGATGTGCATCTTCTGTTGCATGGGCTCTTAATTAAATAAATTATTAGAACCAACAGTGTTCCATACCATTTAAAGTAGAATCTTTTCCACAGGCTATAGCAAAATTTAATAGTTGCAAAGCAAGAAATATTTCTCTTAACAATGAAAAAAAATAATCTACTGCATTTCTTCACCAATGTCATTTCCAAAAACAAGTAAAAACTCAGCAATAGTTCATGTTTGTTACTAAAGCAAGCAGACACTCATGACACAGGAGAGAACTGCTGGGTTAGTGCATTTCATTTTTATACAGTAGTATCTTTTATTAGAGCCATGCTTCAAATTTATGAAGTTCAAATAATATGGAAGGGTTTATTTGAGGTTGTTTGGGGTTTTTTATAAAGCAAAAAGTAATTCTGGTGGACAACAAGGGTAAACTTCCACACCTAAGTTTAGCAACTTAGTTTTTAAACTCTTAAATATTTTTTTTCAAAAGTGAGACTATCTAATTTTATTTAATAAAACAATACTACTGGCAACTGCAAAATCTTCCCTTTTAACTTACAGAGATATTTTTAAATTATCTACTCCCTATTATTCATGGCTCAGATATTTATTTGGAACCTGGGGAACGTGTTTCAGGGGGAGCAATGTTCATGTTCAGCTGCAGAGAGAGCTGAGGCAGGAGGACAGTCCTGACCTTCTCTTACAGAGAGTGCTTAACCTGCTCAGCTGGACTTCACATGGGCACAAATACAAGATCCAGAAAGAGAACAAACAATCCCAAGTATAAGATTTTAGCCAAAAAACCCCAAAGGCATTCATGCTCTAATTCTTGATAAAGCACAAGAAAAAACACTTAACATGGATGTTTTAAAAACTTAAGGCGTGAAAGCATATATAGCAACAAAAATCCCATTAATGGCTTCAGCCAGGTTAAAGTAACTATTGACACTTCTGCAGCAGAGCAAATCCATGAGTGCTGGCAGTCTTAAAAAAGGAAATACATACAAACATATATAAATATATACATATAAATATATATACACACACAAATATAATGGATTTTCCCATGGACTGAAAGCTACACATAAACTCAAGTACTTTGCAGGAGCTCTTATTCATTTCCTACTGAAATCTGTAGGATACTTATTAGCAACTTCACAGCTTCAGTATCCCACTTTTTATACATATATATATATAAATATATATACATAAATATATAAAAAGGAACACCTGAGTGTGCTCCTCAGAGCTGATGGCACTACATGGATTATACCTGCTGTTTCCTCCTTGAAATAAAATGTAATTAAAAAGTCTATAATATTGTAATGAATAATCTTTTCCTTGTTTCACTCCTGTCTTTTACAATCTGAGATCTCCTCCCACACCATCATTCCATTTCCAAATCCATTCTACTGTACTTTGCCATCACTGCATACAAATCTTTGCAAACCCATGACCCAGCCTGGGCAGTGCTTCTCCAGGCTGTATTTATTTATTAGTGCCGCTGCAGAGGCACCTGTTCAGAGTGTTGTACTGCAAACAATCCTTGTTAGCACCGGTGTGTTTGCTATAGAATAATTGAAATTATAGGGGAAATTTCCTATGGCTTCAGTAAGCTTTGGAATAAGCACAATATCATTGTATAATTAGATTAGATACTAATTAGATACTAATTAGATACTTAAAAATCACTGTTAATGACTGAAGATTATATATTTTGTTTATACTGCTGATGTAAATTTTTCTTCATTTCTCTCATACCAAATACTGAATTCAGTTTTCTTTCTCTCTTGAAATATTATTATATTTTTTGAAATGCCTTATTTCAGTTTCTGTAAGGTGGAAAAATCTTGCAGCGCTTATTTTGAAGGCAGTGCTATGTTTGCCAATTTTTTTTTTAAAGGCAAATAGCAATTTGTATGTGGTTAAATTTCAGTAAAATTTTAATTTAGGCCGGAGATGACTAAGAAAGGATTTCATCAAGCAAGGATTTTGTCAAGCAGGGATTTTGTCAAGCAGGAGTTTCCAGTTATCTTCCAATCAGAAGTACTAAACATGGAGTTTGCAGAGTGTTGCCACAACTGTAGGTATTTTGCTTTATTTGCAACTGCTTGAGGAAGGAGATGTTTTCTTCATTAGCTTATTAATGCATTGCCATTCTTCTGTTATGGCTGTAATACGGTGTCATTCCAAGGATGATTATGAGGTCAATGTGAGCATTACTGAAAGAGACACACCATTTGTAGTGATTAAAACCTCGTGGAAGAAATTAGAAGTATTTCTTGAGCCCTCTAGTGTCTGAAATGGAGTCTCAAAGGGCTCAGGAAGGATCCTGCTTATTGACGTTGATACTCTTGAGACTTTTACAGATCTTTTACAGTACTTTTCCTGTCACTCTACTGATTTACTAATGTACACACAGTGCATTATTTCCTGCAATCCAGCCGATATTGAACACCTTTCATAGCTGACATTCTTAAAGAATACAGAATATTAGTTAAAAAAAATGGGGGGGGGGGGGGGGAAGACTTTTTAAAACATCTCTTTTCTGTTTACTATTTTTCGTCAATATAAATGACATGCAGAATTCTGTGGGCGTACCAAATGTGCCTAAAATTTTCAGGAATCCACCATTTCTGCATCATATTTAAAGGTCCTGAATGTTATAAAGCAACTCTACTGATACTGAAAATTCTGTGTCTGTCCCTTCATGCTTTCACATTGAGCTGCTCAGTTTGCAGAGGAAATGGTATGTACCTCCAAGCTGACAAAGAAACTAGCCAAAAATCATACACAACCTAAAGCACTGTGCTGCATGACTCCAGATCCCTTTAATGAACCAAACTCTCCCTTTTCACTTCCCGAACCTCACACTATGATGGACAATACAATGACACCTTCTCGAACACAAAAACTCATCATCTGCCAGCTCACTGCTAATAAACTCATCCAAACCAACTTATTAAGACATAACCTTTAAGTGTGTGAGCAAACAACGTGCAATCAAACCCGCAACACCAATATCTATAAAGTGAGATGAAGTATTAGGATTACTGCAGCTTTCTGTGAGCGAAGCCAAGCATATGGTGGTATAATGGAGCATGAATTTACAGCAGCAGAGACGTACGATATAGATTAAAGCTTCATCTGTGAGAACATACTGCACGAAAAAAAACCCAAAACATCAACCCAAATCTTTTTTTGTTTTCTGGTTTATGGCACGATGAGCACCAAATGCTCTTCCGTGGACCGAGGGCTCCCTCTGCTGCCAGCGGGGAAGGGAAAATGAACTAAAACCAAACCCTGCCTCCAAAGCCACTAAAAACGCGCTCCCGAAGTAGATTTTCTATTTATCAAGGACTAAACAAGCTATGTGGATGTATGAAAAGTGTTCAGGTAGGATGAACAGGCTCCTCTGATCCATTTAGAGCATGCAACGTGGAAAGATTCAAAGAAAATTAGTTCCACTCCACCAGTTCTGTCTGCATTCGCTGCAGGGGCTGTTAAATGAACAAGCAGTTGACCCATTTTGTTACGTTTTAAAACCAGACCAGAAATATCTGGTAATTTATCCTTAGAGAAACCTCTGTTTTTAGGAAGTTGGGGTTTATTCATCCTGGTAGAACAGGTTTTCTTGTTCAAGTTGTTGCTTTGGTTAAATTAAATCTCAAAGTACGAGTGAAAGACCTACAGCCTCTAATGAGAATGTGTGAGTGACCAGCACTGAAAGCTGAAATTTGAGATGTCAAAGTCACTTATTTAGCATGATCGAGGCTATTAAACGAGTGTGACAACAATAGCTGCTTTGAGTTGCTATTAGGGTGACTTTGTACCCAGTCTGATCAAGGCCGGTACCTTTGTCAGCTTTTGTTTTGGTTTGGTGTTTTGTTGTTGTTGTTGTTGGGGAGGGGGGGGGGCTTTTTTTTTTTTTAGTTAGTTTGTTTGGTTGGTTTTTTCGGTTTGTTGGGGTTTGGCTTTGATTTTTGTTGGGGGGTGGTGGCCTTTTTTTTTTTTTTTTGAGGGAGTGTTGTTTCTTTGTTTGTTCTTGGGTGTTTGTTGTTGTGGTTTTGTTTGGTTTATGGTTCTGGTTGTTTGGTTTGGGGTTTGTTTGGGGTTTTTGTTTTTATTTGATTCCAGGGACAGGACCACGGCTGAGGGGCAGGATGGCTTTCAATCCCAGATGCTGACTGTGGGATGGAGTGGGCACAGCACAGTGAGGTGCTTTTGGGGAGTCACAGCCCAGCGGAGCTTGGGGAAGCACAAATCCATATTACCCCTGCAATCCACATTGCACAATCCATATCGCTTGGCCAAATCCTGCCCCTCTGCCTGGATTTTAGAAGGAACTGGGGTGCCTGTGGCAGACCCAGAGCCCAGAGCCACGAGTCCAAGGGCACAAATGTCCAGGGGGTGTCAGGGCAGTCCCAGACCCTCAGCGGTGCCCGGGGACAGGACGAGGAGCGATTGCCATGAACGAAAACGTAACAAGCTCCATCTCAACACGAGGAAGAACTGCTTTCCGTGTAGGGTGGCAGAGCACTGCAACAGCAGCCCAGGGAGGGCGTGGACATATCCCAGATCCAGCGGGAAACATCCCAAATCCAGCGGGACACGTCCCAAATCCAGCGGGACACATCCCAAATCCAGCGGGACACATCCCAAATACAGCGGGACACGTCCCGGATCCAATGGGACACGTCCCAAATCCAGCGGGACACATCCCAAATCCAGCGGGACACGTCCCGGATCCAAGGGGACACGTCCCAAATCCAGCGGGACACGTCCCGGATCCAAGGGGACACGTCCCAAATCCAGCGGGACACGTCCCGGATCCAAGGGGACACGTCCCAAATCCAGCGGGACACGTCCCGATGCCCCCGCCCCGGGCGGCCCCGCCTGCCCCATCGGCGCTGGGTTGGTCGCGCCTGGCGCGGGCGCCGCGCTCGGCCGGGGATTGCTCTGGCCTGGGCGGGGCGGGGCTCGGCAATGGCGGACGAGGAGCTGGAGGCGCTGAGGGCCCGGAGGATGGGGGAGATCAGAGCTGAGCACGGGGTGAGGGATCAGAGCTGGGCACGGGGTGAGGGATCAGAGCTGGGCACGGGGTGAGGGATCAGAGCTGGGCACGGGGTGAGGGATCAGAGCTGGGCACGGGGTGAGGGATCAGAGCTGGGCACGGGTGAAGGATTCGGGAATCAGAGCCGGGACCAGCTGAGGCACCGCCCGGGCCCCTGGGCCGCTCTCGGCGGGTGCTGCGAACGCCCCTGGGGGCTGGAGGGGAGCGGGGATGGGAGCGGCCTGTGCCGGCTGAGGGGGAGCGGCCCGGCCGTGCCCGGAGCCCTGGCTGCCATCGGCGCCGCCGGGATCCGCGGACACCTCCCCTGAACAGCCCTCCTGCCCTGGGAGGTTCCGCACACGAGCGGGCCCTCCCTCGACCTTGCTCCACACCACTCACTACGCCAGGGATTACCTTTCATCCATCTCGGTTCTCATTCAGAGCTGAATCACAGAATCACGGCATGGTTCAGGTGGAGAGGGATCCCTGGGGATCACCCAGTCCAACCCCCCTGCCCAGGCAGGGTCACCTGGGGCAGGGGACACAGGAACGCGTCCAGGGGGGGTTGGGATGTCCCCAAGAGGGACACTCCGCACCCTCCGTGGGCAGCTGTTCCAGTGCTCTGCCACCTTCAAGGTGAAGAAGCTTTTCCTCGTGTGAAGGTGGAACTTCTTGTGGTTTAGTTTACATCCATTTCTCCTCGTGCTGTTGCTGGGCACCACTGGAAAGAGTCTGACATCCTCTGACACCCCTGGGAGATATTTGTATGGATTTATATGGAGTGGCAGTTTTGTTGTCCCTGTGAAGGCTCTTCCACACCTCTGAGCAGCCCTGTTCTCTTTCTGTACAGTTCCCCATCCTGCTTCTACGCTTTTAAGTGTTACCTGTAAAATCTGAGGTGCAGATTCCACATAAAATTCAGGTTTTTTCCTTTTTGTTATTTGCTTCTGAATAGTCATCACTAATAGTGGCTTGGAAGTTTGTCCCCTCTTATTTTTCACATGTATTAATATTTAATGCAGGACCAACTCTTGCAGAACCCCCCTCATTGACTTTTCATTGGCTCCAGGAGTTAGACTTGATGATCCTTGTGGATCTCTTCCAACTCAGAATATTCCATGGTTCTGTGATTCTCTGATCTCAGCTGGGATTGGGTTTTCTTCTGTTTTGATAAATACAAAGCGTTAAATTTAATTTCACTTAACTTACTTTAATGGGTTTATAATGCTTTTGTCAGTTTTCTGGGCTTCGGGGAAGTTTATTATCCTAGACCTAATAGGAAGGCAGCCTGTGGATAGATCCAGGAGCAGCACTCATCCCACTGTTGGCATCGCTGCGTTGTGAGGAAAGCAGAGTGTGGCATTTTTATTTGCTGGGGCAGCAGGTTCCCATTTCCAGGATCTCATCCACAGCCAGGCGGGTTCAGGCAGGTTTAGAGTCCGTGGATGCTGCTGGAATATTTGAACTGACTGTCCTGTGTGAAATGTTCCTGGGTTGTGGTTTTTACTCTGCTCTCATTCCTTAGGAGCCTCCCGGTGATCCATCGCAACAGGAAGCAAAACAGAGGTACCAATGAGATATTGAATTTTGGTCTTGCATCTAATAATAATTTTTAAGCTGGTTTTTTTTTTTTGATTTCTCGGAAGACATTGCCAGCTGTGTAACTTCAATGTACATAGAACTGCCCATGACAGGAAAAACTGTAAAAGAAATCATGTAAAAAGGTTTGAAGTGACCTTCCATGAATCAAAAGCCTTCTGTAGTTTGCTGTTTTGTGCATGTTATTTTAGGTTATTTGAAATCCCACTTTTAACATGAGGTTCATTTTCCCTTACAGGGAAGCAGAGATAAGAAATACTATTTTAGCCCAAGTTCTTGATCAAGCAGCTCGTGCAAGGTGTGAGTATCCAAGTAACTTTCTGTTAAAAATTTCCCACCTAGTGGACTCCAGTGCTGCTCAAATCCAGCAGGTGCTTGTATGGAGACCAGACTAGAAAAATATTATTGTTGCTGAGAAGATAAAATTGCAGCAATATCAGTGATTGGAGGGGAGGGGCTGCGTGACATCTGAGTAATGATAATCAATTATTTGTTTTAAATTAATAATAGGAATTGTAGGGATAGTCAAAACTGGCTAATCTAATAATGAACAAATATTTAAGAGTAAAAATGTAACTGCCTTGTGTCTGGCAAAAGTGAAAATGCTTTTTTCAACTTATTTCACAACCCTGGCATGAAAGAGACGATTTCAAAGGGACATTTATCACTTTTTAGTTACTTGGTGAAGGTATTTGAGAATGTTTTAAACCCAAATGAGCAGAGCCTGTTTTTGTTGCAGTAAGCAATTTAGCACTTGTGAAACCAGACAAAGCAAAAGCAGTAGAGAATTATCTTATACAGATGGCAAGATTTGGACAGCTAGCTGGAAAGGTGAGTACCTTTTCTTAATTCTTTCTCTCCTGTATTTCTTTTCAAACCTAATTCACTCTAAAAAGAAAAAGAAAAAAGGATGTTTCTCATAGCTGTAAATTACGTAACTGAAAAGGCAATTGAGAGCTTTTAAATATTATAATTCCATCAAAAACTTTTCATAAGAAAGGAAATTGGGATTCATTGTTTGATACTAAGCATTTTCAGAATGTGTTTGTACAGGTGTTCTTTCACTTTCCTAGGTATCAGAACAAGGTTTGATAGAAATACTTGAAAAAGTGAGTCAGCAAACAGAAAAGAAAACAACAGTGAAGGTAAGCTCTCTTTCCTAAATGTAATGTTGTTATAAAACAGCAGGAAAAATTAGAGGTACTGGACCAGTTTGATTCAGGGCAGAACTTTGTATTTCCACCTGTCTGCCCTGCACTGGAGAGTGCTGGGATGAAAGCAGAGCAGGCACATCTGCAGCTGGTGTGTGACACAGGCTGTGTCACTCCGTCCTGTCCCGCTGGCAGGGGAGGGATGGGGGGATGTTCTGCCCCAGGTACTGCATCGTCAGATGCAGGGTGGGAAAGGCCTGTGCCAGCCTGGATTCACTGTGACCCCTCTAATTTCACCTTATCTATTTCACTTTAGTTCAACAGAAGGAGAGTACTGGATTCTGATGAAGAGGATGATTATTGATGCTACTGTAAGGCTGCCAAATGAACGCCTGAAGAAAGGCAACTTGCTGTTGTTATCAGGCAGAATGCAAGATCTGAACATGTTTACGCTTCTTCACTTTTTTTTTTATTATTATTATTATAAAAGGCCAACAAATGAACTTGTAAAATAAATTTGAGAAGGGGGATTTTGTAACTTAAATTTTTGTAGTCTAAGAGGCCCAAGCAGTGCGAGGTTCCCCACGGCTTCATGAGCATGAATGTTTTGTTGCCCCTTACTCAGTGTGTAAGCTCTGCTTTTCAGCCACTGCACACACTTAACTTGCTGCTGTTGGAGATACCAAACACGGCAGGAGCCAAGTGACAAGCTGGGAACAGCCACTCTCTCTCCAGGAGTTTAAAATCTTGCCTCCAAGTCGCAGAAGTGTTAGAAAGGAGATTTCCTGAGCCCCTGGCTATCTCCAAAAAAAGCAAGTTAACTGTGTAACACAGCACTGTTCAGACACTCGGTATCGTATGTTCTTAAAACTACCTCCACTTTTATCAAATGGCTGGAGTGTTTCTTACTGGAAGAAAAAAAAAAAAAGACCATTTTCCTAAACTTTCTGCAACTCCTGCATGCATAAATTAAAACTGAACTTGTGCTACACCTTTATTCAAAAATATGGTTATGGAAGTTAGTAGGATAAATACTGTAATGTGCTGATAAACACTCTACCACAGACCCCTTATCTGACGTAACAGGATCATGTATGATTCCACCTGCAGTGTTTTTTGGAACAGAATAAAATGGTTTCAAGTGAGCACTAGAGAGTGTTTTTTGTCTTGTGTGAATGTGGTTAAAAAAGTATTAAACAGTTGTTATTTTTGTTTCATTTGGACTAGCTTTGGAATTTTTCTTGAATATCAAAGTTATTCTTACAGGTAAGGACAGTGACTTACTCTGGGTCTTCTGTAGTGTCTCAAGAGGGAAGAAGACCTGGTTTATCCCTTTCAAGTCTTTTGGCTTGTAAGAGCTGAACATCCATCCGTGTTTTTTTTTTAATGTGAATGCAGAGCTGGAAAAGAAGGTTATGTGAAAATTTTGAATTTCACTACCAATTATATTTTGTACACCTCTGTGCTTTAAATCCAAAACCACACATCCTAATAATCTGTGAATGTGGGAGGGAAGAAAATCTTATAGACCTGAAGAGTAAATTCCAGGAGAACCTTTAATTTACAACTCAATACAAGGTGAAATCTTCAAATGCCTAAAAAAACCAAGCAAGGAAGTCTGCACAACAGAAAAATGCTTGGACAAAAGGATTCAAAACAGCATTTTCAAGAGTTATTTTACTAGTTTTTGCTTTCCATCATTTGGCACAAATCCAAGGCACATCAGAAAATCATATGAACTCATAAATTATTAGAAAAATAAACACATTGCCCTCAAATCCAAATGTCATTTGACATTTTAACTCTTAGATTAAAAAGTTATTTGAAAAACCCATCAGTCTGTCTTCCAGCTTTGTACTTTGCCAGGCAGGTTACTAATACCACAGTTAAAAGAAATAAAATTATCCATATAAACAGTTTGGAAAGAAAAATAAAATGCAAGCTGGATGTGATGAGCCAAGAACAAAAAATACTGGACTGTCAAACCTGGCTTGTGCTATTTACACGTAACTGAACAGTGGAAAATGAAGTTGAAATCTAAGCAGCCACCTCGTCGTTCCCTGTGAGCTTTCAGTGATCACCCCTGGGAATGGGGTGGGATTTGGCATATTCCAACCAAAGCTCACTGATGAGAAGTACCTTCTATATGGGAATCTCACCTTTTTAAGAGCAGTCCAGAGCAGCCTCCTAAGCAGTTCTGTCTGCAGACATTGCCCAGGTTCAGAATCATGAACAGTTGTGCATTTTGACATTACTTGCTTTAGAGGAAGGAAAAAAACAAACTATTTTGTGTGTCCTTACAAGCTTCTGCATTGTTTTTATTAGGCTGTGAAGAGCAAGTCCAAAATTTAGCTTTGTTAAGGTCTCTCTACTTTTCCCCCAGTATTTTGGCTCCTGTGTAAGAACTTGATGCTGAAGCTCCAATAGAGGGGAGCATTGCCAAGGAATCAGCAGGGATTACATCTCTTCACATTAATAATGCAGTGCTGCAGATGTTATGGACTATTGTCTGCCCAGCTACTGAACTATACAGAAATATATAATGGTTTGTAACATTACAATAAAAATAGAGACACTTCAGTTATCTCTGGCAATAAATACCTTGTTATCCAATATATCTTTTCATATATATATAAATATATTCTCAGTGTAGTGATAAAAACTGAAAATGCAAAAATTATTCAAAGACTTTTAAAACAAAGTGGGTGGCTGAAAAATATAATACAGGGTTTCATTTGGTTTCCTGTTACATAGAATTTTTTAGTTAAGTGCTAAGTAGGATAGGAAAGTAATTCTGCTGTCTACATCTTGTACATCCCTGTTTGTGAGATCAGTAGTGATCTGGCTGTGCTACCTCCACCATAAACAGGAGTCATTCTTCAAAGTGCTGAAACATTCAGTTTGTGCTGCAGAGCTGTCCTGTCCTCTGCTCCGAGCACAGGCCTGCAAGTGGCACTGATGACATCCAGTGAAGGGTTACCAAAACTCACACCACCAAGTTCCTCAGCTTTTGGCATCAAATTCAGTGATCTGAAATGGAGTCCTCACAGCAGTCTTGTGACTGTGAAACACCCAGACTTCCAGGGCTGGATGAACCGCTGTCACTGCCATCCTCTGCTGGAAGGGGCACATTAACCGTGTGTCTCCGCTGCATTAACTGGCTCCTGTGAGGAGCTTCCATCGTGTCATCCTGTTCCACAAACTCACCACTGCTTCCCGTGTCCATACCCTGAACTGTGCTCTGGGCCAGCGTTCCCACAGACTTTAACTTGGTTTTATCAAAGCTTTTAATAGCCATCTGTGAGGAGAGAGGAAGGGGATGTTAAGAGCGTTATCTACTTTCTTCATTAAAAGAAGTTGAAATGAATATGGTGTTATAATTATCACATCAGTTGCATGGTATTCTTCATACTGAGAACACAGCAGAGGATTAAAAATGGCAGACTCTGTAGGAGAGTAATTATACTTAGGCTATATATGAGAAAAGAAGAAGAGGCCACATCAATACAAGAACTGGAAACTTAACAGGCATTCCAAAACTTATTTTCACTGCAGTATCCCAACATCATCCTAACTCTTCTAAACACCTTTTGTAATGCAAGGCTCAAGATACCTGAAATTACAGCCCTGTCTTTTACTATTACGGAAGTAGCAATACAGACATGGTCAACCAGGCACTGCTGAAGGTAAAGGCAAAATTTCCCTGTTTCCAGTTGTTACCTGTGAGGGAAGACACACCCACCCTTCCACCTCTCCCATCTCTGGGGCAGAGCTCTCTACAAATGTTCAATCTCCTAAAGGCTCTACAAAATAGAACACTATCCCATTTTCTAGATGGACATGAGCAGCACAGTCTGCATTTCCAAGGCTGTGTCAATCTAATAGATGGGCAGCTGCTGGACTAACCTGGTCAAAAAACCCGCTTTGTTTTGGACAGGTTGGTTTTTCTCTTGATGAAAGTGTGCTGACATGGCTCAGCAGAAGGTGCAACAAGAGCCAAAGGCAGCGTGAGGAGGAGGAGGGAGCACATGCTCTGGGTGAAGGGCAGCATCCAGCAGTTGGGTTGGTGTGGGGTGCCACCACAGCCCCAGGCAGAGATGGATCTATCACATACATTTGTGTCACAGCTGACAATGCAACATGCACTTTGCTGTCACCCTTGCAAGCAGTCTCCTCCTCTTACAAGCAAACTTATGCAAGCCCTAATTTTAATCTACTGAAAAATGCATCTCTTGCCAAAGAATCCCTGCTTGGCTACAGCTCCTAAAACTGCACGGTTTTTCAGTCCTACGTTTTGATGCAGTGACACAGAAAACAAGAGATGAAGCCTGCAATAAGAGGCTTAGGAAGTTTAAAAGTAAGAGTAAGGTGTTTAAGAGATGTTATTGAAGCACCACTGAAGTTTGAACAATGATGAACCAGCAGCAATTTGGCAAACAGGTCAAGTGATTCAACACCCATCACTAGTAAAGAAACTTTGCTCTTGTATGTACCCACAGCAATAGAAAACAAATATATTTGGTACATTATACAAATAATTCAAGCAAGTATTTCCACTTACCTGGTGCAGTAACTGATAGTCAAAATTTGGGACACTTTTATCTCTTGTTATTGTTGTCCGTAAATGTTTTTCTCTAAGGAAGATTTTAAAGAAATGGGAGAGATTAAATGTCTTTACATAAGGCTTTCATAAAAGCTTCTATCACAGAAGCTCCACAAAGTGGAACTCTCTCAACAGAGACAGGCTGCTCCCTGACACCACCTTCCCTGTATTTTACTACAGAATAAACATTAACATTAAAAAATACAATAGGCAAACCCCAAACAGTGGGTGAACATTGGTTTTTTTTAAGCTGTCTGGCTCTGAAACCCTTAAATGATGGTACACCAAGTATTAGTGCAAACCCAATTTTAAATGCATTTTAAATACATTTGTAAGTGCTCCTTCACCACCCCAGCGAGCATTTCGTGCCCAGAACATCTGCCTGGGGATGTGAACGTGCAAGCCTCGGGGGATTAACATCCACTGTCACACCAGCATGAGATGTGTAACCATGACTGACCCTCTCTGGGCTTTAGTAGCAGCTGTATTTCTTGTTCATGTATGGGAAACAACAAACATACTCTGAGGAAGCTCCTCTGCTTACTTGTTAAATCTGTTAATTGATTGGACCAGTTGAAGTTGTCTGCTTACAGGATCATCGGCTTTCTCACAGGGCTTAGAATGCACTAGGGGTTTAAAAGAAGAGGCAGCTAAAATTACAACTGAGTCACACTTAGGAATTAAAAAAACAGTTCTGAATGAAAAGTGTTAGCTACTGACATTAGATTTTAAATTTTACAGTAGAACTATAACTGTACTAAATTGAATCAGAGTGGCAATTTGTCTTTGGAAATTTTAAAGCATTTTAATTCACAGGAGTAAACATTCCTCATCAGATTAGCATGACTGGCCAGGCTTCTGCAGAGACTGTGTAATTTTTACAAACTTGAATTAATTAATGCACAGATGCCAAAAATATCTTCAGCTGTTGTTTTAGAACTATTCCCATAATATTTGAAAGAACTATCTCAATTTTAGGCATCAGCACACTGTGTGATTAATCGTGGCTTTCCATTAACCAGACATTCACAATCTTTCTGAGGGTGGAATGCAAGAGTTATTTTGAAAACTCATGGACACTGCAATGGGCACTCCTGCTACTCATCTTCCCTAATTCCTGCTCTGCAGCCTCCCTGTCCTCCGTCTGCCTGGCTCAGCACAGAACTTGTTATGTCCCTTGCCCCAGCTTAGTGAACTCTACCAGCTTCAAAATGCCCCTGAAACACTTGTGAGCAGCACAAGGGGAACAGTGGATCATCCCAATCAGGGGGTGAGAGGGGAGGAGGGATGGGAACACCTCTCTCCTGTGGCCATAAAGGCACTGCAGCAGCTCAGCTGCACTGTCACCCTGTACCACGTGTCTCTACATTGTCTGAGGCTGTGCCACATCCTGCCACTGCTCAAAGTCCCCTGAAAACTGTGCTGAAAGGCTTAGACAGTTCCCTCTGTAGCTTTTATGTCTGTCTCAAAATATGAGACAGTAATGAATGAAACCTGTTGTACCTTGCACTGAAATGCACAGTTAATACATGGTTAATTATATGATCTCAAATGTGGTGTGTTTTTTAACCTTAAATGCTTCTGTATGTGAAATCTGTATACATACCCCAAAAAAGTGAAAAATAAGTTTGCAGCAATGTCATGAATATAACAAAGTCTGCTGCAATTACAGTATTCTAGGTGTTACCTATCATAAATATGCAAAATAATTGACAGTTCTTTAATTATATGTAAATCAATTACATTAAATACTTGATGTATTTGCATATGAATTACTAAATCCCTTTTTACTCATACCAACCAGTGGAAATATGACAGATACCTTTTTTCCTTATCTTGACAGTAGCACGCTGCTCACTCTCCTTCTCTCCTTCTGCTGATGTGGGTACAGAGCTTGCTGCTGCTTCCAGCAACTTAAGGATATTTGAGTTCTTCATTTTAAGAGTTTCCATATTTTTCACCATTATTAAAGAAAAACATCAGTACAATTTAGGATTTTAGTCTGTGCAGAGTGTGTCAATTAAATGCTGCCAAAATGAATGCAACACACACAAAATATCTCATTATAAACATAAACCTGAAATTGTGTCATTTTGAGTAGGGGCAAAATCAGTGTTCCACAAGTTGCACTGTACCAGAGCAATGGTTCAGTAGTCTTGACTTCTTATTTTAAACTATATAATTTATGGTTAAGCTAATTTCAGTTCAAATGGTAATATACATACTAAAATTGATTCAGTACAGGATTCTGTGGTCATTATGCTACATCTCAGGGTATTTAAGCATATAAAGAGAGGGACCATGCATCAAATCCTTTAAGGATGAAAAAATTTTGTATCATTTAATATTAGGTAGAATGAGAACATTATTGCTATTAATAAAGGGGAAGCTCACAGTTCTCTATTGCAAGATAAAAGGTATGAAAAGGCTTGAAGGGCAGAAGGTGGTGGTTGGAAAAAGGAAGATTGCTGGCAGTGCAACTAATCAGTGAAAGGTGTTCATTTGCCAGCATTTCTTCTGCTCTCTCTGCCATTACATAATTTTAATGTCACTTTTATTTACATATGTGCTTTCACTCTTTCGAGACTCAGCCTTTTCACCCAGGGTAACTTATTTTAGAAACACAACAGGTTTCATTTGATCCTTTGTACGCTGTGCAATAAACAGGCACCTCGGGTCTTTGTATCACACTGTTAAACTGTGACTGTTAAACACAGAAGTCTGGCAGACACTGTCCTGCCAAACATTTCTATTTGCTGTGCACGTGGACCTTTGTGTCCCGAGGTGGCTGCACTCACGGGCTCAGCACAGTCTGCAGGGGTGCAGCTCCTGTCGTTCCTCAGGTGTGCCAGGGCCCCGTTCTGCAGGAGCAGATCCACCAGGGCCTCGTTCCTCCCCGCCACGGCCTCGTGCAGGGCTGTGTTGCCCTTGGCATTGGAAAGGTTCACAGAGGCTCCACGCTGGATGGACAGCAAAACGAAATCCCAGTTACAGAGTAGCACGGACTGGAAATGGCACGTTATTCTGCTTTCCTCTCCTTTCCCATGCAGGAGCAAGGACAAGGCAGCAGAGACCTCTGCAGTCACCATAAGCCATCTGATCATATTTCCTCCTCTCTCATAGCCACAATTTCCTGGATCAGCTCATTTCATTTTTGCATATATCTACAATATAGTCCAAGTTTAGGAGATATTTAAAAAACCCCACCAAATCACAATAAAACCCCCTTTGGGACAGAATCATAAGCCAGAAAACCCAACACCTGCCACATAAAAGTTCCATTAAAACAGCCAACTGTACAATAGTAATGAAATATTTATGTAATTAAAATCTGTGAAGGGAAGGCATTGTAAAGAGTGAGTTAAAAAACCCTCTTTCTTTTTTCCCCTGAGTAGTTTTGACAGAGAAATGTCAAACTAAAAATACTGATCCTGAGTAGTGAGTAAGCACAGAACCACATAAGAAATACCACTCTGAACATTCTGTTTTCAGTGAGTTACCTGTATCAACAGGGCAGTAGTCTCATAGTGACCATTCAAGCATGCATAAATTAAAGGAGTATTTCCATATATATCCTTTTTATTTTGTTTTGCATTGTAATCCATCAGACACTTTACCACCTATGGGAAGAAATAACTTTTTAATTTAAGATACCAGCACACCACAATCATTTAGTGAAAGCCCAGCCCTACTTCTTTTAACCACTTTTTTGAAATCTAGATTGAGAAAGGGATGGAAGAAAAAAGGATGGAGAAAACAAGAGTCACATTTGCCAAAGAGATGACAACCACAAACAACTCTTCCTATCAGACTAATTTTCATATTTTAAAATGAAACACACTTTAAAAAAAAATAAAAACTTTAAGCAACTGCAAGAAAGGATAGAAAATAAAACTTGAAGTATGTGGAAAATATACATAACCAAATATCAAAGCCAAACCACCACAGCAGCAATACCCATCAGACTTTTCCCAACTCATAAGAACACTTGGAAGGAGTTCTTTATGAGGTAAATATCCTATGAACTAACTTTCATTAACCTACAAGTGCAAGTTGTATTCTTTTTTTTTCTTGCTTCCCTAGTGCTTTGTCTTCCCATCATCTTCACAGTTCTTTTTTCCTCCTGCAGTCCTCAGTTCCTTATTCTTATAAGCCTAATTTTCCACTTTTCTGTATCTTTTCATTTTCTTGTCTGCCCCTGCTTTTTCATGATTGTTATTTTTCCCCTCTCATTTACTTTTCCTCCTGTATTAAACCTCATCCCTCACTGAGGGTAGGGTGTATCTGTTACCCTCAGAGCTCCAACTGGCTCATGAGTTGAAAACACAGCAAATATTTAATACTGTGGCTACTGAAGATACCAAGAGGTGCACATAACCTCCTTGAAGAGAAAGTATAGACGAAAGTACACAGGAAGATTCAGCTGCACAAGGCATTTTTAAAGTGTCTGGAGTACGACAGTAGCTGTTGGCAGCACTTGCATTAAACCAGTATTTCAGATAATTTGGAAAGAAAATCTGAAACAGTTTCAGCTCAAAGATCCCCTTTCCATCTGGAGATTTTAGACACTGAAATAAAAAGCAGAATCACCGAACTAATTTTCTCTGTTACTGGTTTAGTCTCGTTGATAATTCCCCACAGCAGCCTTTTTGTTGGTGGCCAAGTGCCAAACAGCTTTATGAAGGGGATGAGTTACCTGGAAGTGCCCTTTCTGGCAGGCCAGGTGAAGAGGAGCTGCGTGTTTTGCGTTCTTGGCACTGACAGTGGCCCCGTGTTTCAGCAGGAGCGAGGCGAGCTCGGAGCGCCCGTGCAGCGCTGCCATGTGCAGCGGGGTGAAACCCTCCTGGTTGGAAACGTTCACTCCGAGCCCGTTGGCAGAGACCCTTGAAAATTTCTGTTGAGGAAAAGACACCGCAAAACTATAAAAACAATCACGCTGCTTTCTGTTAACCAAAGAGCAGCCAAATACCTGCTGGGTTTACACAAACCAGGTAGGTGGACGTTACAAGAACTTCTGCTACAGAGCCTAACTTGAGGGCTCCAGGAAAAGTCAGCAAACCAGAGCAGCTGGGTGGTATTTTTTGAACAGAACAATGTTATTGTTCCATCTTTTCTTCCAACACGGTAACTTCATAGACACAAACTCCAGGCAAAGTATTCATGATATTAAAAAGAGACTAAAGCAGCACAGGTTGAGATGGAAGTAAAACTTTGAAGTCTTTACACAGCTGTTAGGATGCTCATACTGGATATGAGTCAGTTTTAATGAGTTACTTTCATTTCATTATACAGACATTTATGCTATTCAAGACAGACACTACACACTTGTTTTACTGCTACATGAAGCTTGAGGTAATAAGGATAAAAACTAAAATTAATTTTACTCATCTGGAAGTAATAATGGCCCAGAGAGCAGATTCCCACAGGGAGTCAAGAAAAGGAAACTATCTTGCCAGGATAGTTTCCTACAGGATAGTATCCTACAGGACAGCTTACACAGCAGTACAGAACACCTTCTTTTGCTCCTCTCTCAAGCTGTGGGTGCCTGACATTTACAGTGCTGGACAGCCATTCTGCCTGTCCTCAGTGTGCTTTTCAATCTGTGCTGCCTAACACAGGGGTTATGATGAGTTAACAAGTTCCTTCTTCTCCTCATTCAGCAGACAAGTAAATTCCACAGCAGATACCAGCAATAAAATGAGCTTTATGGTCCCAGGCTCTGGCATCTTTACCACATGATCTCAGTACTGAGTGCACATGGACACCCATTACCAGAGACTAAAGCACAGTGTGAATGTGAAGCAAGTAACTACTCTTCTACTTCCAAGAAGCTGGGATCATTCCTTATTAAAAAAAAAAAAAAAAAAAAAAGAGTGTATTGTAAAGCCTGATTCTCTTCTACAGTCCATGATAAATGAGGGGGAAGGAAATATTTGCAACTGAAAACAAAGTCTTTGTAATTATATTTAATCTCTGAAGAGGTTTTAGATGTAGCCTGTAGGAAAGATGTCATGCAATTTAAAAAAGACTTTATCAGCATTACATTGATTACAGGATTAGCAGGTATTCCTTGCTAAACTGATTACCAAGGTAAGTAGTGTGACAGTTAGCAATGTAAACTACAAAAAAGAACCAGAGGCTTAGAAAAGTATTATTATTCAAAGTTGCCCACATATTCTACAAGTGAACTGTTAAGCTTTCTCACTCCATTAGGTATCAAGCAAGTCTTTGAATACTGTTCCTGTATCCAAAATTTTTAACAGTGCAATTAAAAACAGGAACAATTTCATGGCATCAGATGAACTGTGACAATCTGTGTATAGTTAATTCCTTTTTAGACAGAGATACAGAGGTGCTGGGCCATAGGAATTCTACTTCCCTGGACCTAAGATTTACATTAAAAGAATTTAAATTATTCCTTTTACTGAATGAATATTCCAACCTTTTGTGCTGGCCCGCATTTTGAGCACTGGCATAACGGATGGCAGAATTCTGGTTTGGAGGTACTGGCTGTGTCATCCTCATCTTCCAGGTCTTCTTCCACCCATTCCAGGAGATAACGAACCTGGCATAAAAAACAAGTCCTTCTTTATAGGCTCCAAAGATTCCATGTCCTAATAAATCTGCATATGTAGATAAGTAAGATTTCACAAATATACACTTGTGAATCTCTCAGGGAGATTATACAGCCACCTCCTGGCATCAGCTGCCCACAGGCCAAATTAAATCAAATGTTACTTTGACAAAGCAGTTAGAAAGTTCCCCAAGTACAGCAGTGAAGTGAATTATAAATGACTTCCTGCTGCCTAATCACAATTTCGGTGTTCACCCATTCTCAAACCCTCCAAATCATTTTAGCTCAGATGATTTGTGCCATTTCATATCAATGTGAATTCTGTTTCATCTTTTGCTTTAAGGAACATAAATGACAAGGATGACAACATTTAACTGACACCCAAAACTTTGCAGGGGCATTGCTTTTCTTAGGTCTGTGAATTCCCAGGACCTGGACACTTTTTCCTCCATGTACAATGCCTCATGTTTGAGGGAGAGACCCTTCAGTGAAGACAATCTTTAGGACTCAGAGTATTCATGTGCACTTTGCAAACAGTGAGGATTACTGCGTGTTAATTTTACATTACGTTTTAGGCAACAACAAAAAAATAGCTGTTTATGAAATACATTTTTACCTTGAAATGCATTAATCTCCTGTTCACTAAAGACATCTCAGAATTAGCAGTGACTGTATTGTCTCCATTATTACACCACCTGGCCATGTCAAGCCTGACACCTACCTGGTGTATCATTCTGAGTTTGTAAGCTCAGTGGGACAAGTGCTTCAGGAACTCAAGAGAGAAGTGGGAATTCAGTTGGTCTCATAATGCAAGGGACATTCCATCAACAGTCACCTTTGCCTAAGTGCATGCCAAGGACTAACATCATGGCACAAGAAAGACCAAGGCACTCCTGTGTTTTGGTGAGATCTCCCAGAGCTCCTGCAGATCCTCTGGGAAGTTCCCAGACACAGCGAGCAACAGGATTGCAGAGTGTGGGTGTGAAGCATGTCATCTGGTGAAGGGTTTTCCTTTTACTCTTTTTTTTTTTTTTTTTTTTTTTAGCAGCTTTTAAGAGAGCTGTGAAAAGATGTATCATTGCCTTGTTACCGTGAAGGAAGATTGGCCCTTTGCCTCCCTACTGAACAGTGGCAGCAAAATCGAGGAACCCCTTCCTGCTGGAGCTGAGACAGAGGCAGCTTTGCTGGAGTTGTGAGCTGGGCTTGGTGTCACAGACCTGGGCCAAGCCAAGAGCTCTACAGTTCATAGTCAAGAAGAGAATGGGGACAACAAAATTTCCTGTAGGTTCCTCCCACTCTATTTACTCTCACTCTTGTCAGCAGGTTGTCCTCCAACACATTAATAATCTACCCACGGGCAGCTAGGACAACCAGTAAGGGCCAAATACCTGATTCTGAATGACAATATAATTGAGACAGGAAACGGCTCTGTAACCTCCCAGGTCTGTTCTGTTATCCCACTCTAATAATAAAAGGGGCTTTTTTATTTGCTTTTTTTGTTTAAATCTAAGTATCTCTGTGGAAAGTTGAATAGTTCCCCATCACTACAGAGCCATGGTGGACACTTGACCACCAAACCAATCACTGAGAAAGAAAGACTGAAAATTGATGTTAAGCAGGATCAACCACTCCTCCACCACACTTCACTGACAAAACCACAGGTCCTTGCCTTCAGCAGGGGGTTGGAACAAGATCATCTTTAAGGTCCCTTCCAACCCAAACCATTTTCCAATCTGAAGCATATTTGCTTTCCAAGTTTGCAGGCTCTATGCTGATGACAAAGGTTGTTTTCTGGCTTCCTAAACAATCACATCATAATTTTTTTTTTTTTAGTCTTCCAGTTTCATAGCACTTTTTTTAATGCCTCCTCTTGCAAAGCTCAATTGGCTGTCACAGCAAAAATCTACAACCCTTATGATCCTGCTGCTGGGTCTGTTCCTGTGGAGACATACCTCAACAAACAAAATAAGAGCCCATTTCTCATTTACAGCACCTATCCCACCATTACTACAGGCACTAAACACATAAGAAAGAGCAGGTAATATTTAAATCATTAGAGAATCTGGAAATTTAGGAACCAAAAAGCATTTGTGGATTGAAAACCACCGTATTACTGGAATGCTTCCCAAGTCAAACACAAATTGAAAATCCCACCATTCAGTATCCAGAACTGGCACAGAAACAAGGAACTGGGAATAATGTTTTCTATAGGATTGGCTGTCAAAAATTAGGTTTACCTGAAAGCTCCTCTTTTTGCCTTTTTTTTTTCTTTGACTGCATATCCAGTCCAACACTGACCTCAGCAATGCACCACATCCCCATCTACAACAGCATTTGCACCTTGAGCACCTGCAAGCAGATAAACTGATCTTTCCCACAGTATTTCAACATGCCTGCTCCAAGTATTGGTCTTCCCAAGTTCTTCACATCTCCTAGAGGTGACTGTGCATACATTTTTAAATGACAGGCTTTCACAAAGGAATTATTCAATTTAAAGTAATTTCTTTAGTGAAAGAGGTCATGAAAATATCAAAATAATTGGCCCTAAAGAACTGTAGGTAAAATAATTTGAGTACATGGAATTAATACTTTTTCTGGAAAATGAGCTGAATGTGATAAGTAGTTGCTGAAGGAAGGTATTACCCAAAGCATTCTTCACTTTATATTATATACAAATAGCTTCCTCAATTGGATTGAGATAAATTAGAATTCAATAATATTCAACAATCATGCTAAGACTCACCATTTCCAGATCTCCATCAGCAACTGCTCTCAGGAGTTTTTCCACCTATGTATGAAGAAAATAACTTATTTGTTTTGTTAGTATTGATATTAAGCAGTACACAGAAAATCCTGTGTCCTTTGCTAACCTCCTAAGCTCATGCAGTAGGATTACTGCTGACCCATTTCATATTTATTGATAAAGTTTTAAGGGAAAAACCTTCTTCCTTTATGAAATACAAAAGCTGTACAAGGCCTGTGGCCATTTGATGATCTCTGACTTGCTTAGTTAAAGGTGAACAGTACTTATCTAAATTGAGTATATGGGACCCACACACAAACAAAGCCATGTAAGCTAATATATATTATTATCCTGGTTCACCAGAAGCTGCCCCATACACTTCTGCAGTGAACCTAACAATAAAAACCCCTAGTCAAGACAAATTTCTACCCTAATAAACACTAATACTGTTTTGGACTCTTGCTGAGCTACTCTAAGCTACCAGAAGCACAGAGGGTGGAAGGGTTTATTGTGCTATTTGAGAAGAAGCAGGTTGAGATGAAGTTTCTTTCCAATTGTTCCCTTCACATGTGCAGATTGCTGGTTTATTCCTATGCTAAAAACCAAATGTGTACAAACCTAACTTGACTGTAAGTATGAAATTTGTTTTCTTACCTAAAATCTGAAAAGATGTAAATATCAAAGGGTGTGCATTAGCAAAAGCCAGGTCTCCAGCTCAGAGAGCTGCTGCAGGGGACCAGAGTTAGATCAATTAAATACGTGTATGCTCAAGTGAGATAATGCCTGAGCAGGGCTGCTTGGGGAGGGTCCTCTCTCCTGCTCAGGAGCTCTGCAGGGGCAGAAGAGACACATGAGGGAGGAAGAGATGGAAGGTGCTCTGCAGTGCAGTGATGCCACTCCCCTGAGCCCTTGCACTGCTTGTGAAAGCAGGACACGGAGATGCACTTGTCTCCCCACCTCTCTGATTGCCTACTCTCCCATGAAGGAGTGGAGATCTGATCTGATAGGAATGGGAAAGGTGCCAGCAGGAGGGCAGGGAGAGTCCATTAGTCCTGTCACTGGGTACCTCACCCGGCCTCTGCAGATTGCTGAAGAATCATTTAATAAGCTTTGTGAAAGTCTGTTTCAGCATTATAGCAAATTATTCCAGCACTGTGCTAGAATCACCAAAGATGCTGCTGTGTTAACAAAGTTCTTTCAACATTAAGAAACATCTTTCGAGTGGAAGATACCACAGAGTGACAGCTACAGTCACATTTCAATCTTTATCTAGAAATGACCACCTTGATGAGTGTGACAGCAGTGTTTGGCAAGGCAAACGAGGAAGGAGGCTGAAGTTTGTGTTTGACTGGTCTGATCTCAGACACAAACAGCTCAAACAGGACACAAACAGCTCAAAGATCAGAGGCTAGATTAAATTTCTCTATTTTTATCTTCTTTAAGGAATGATGTGAAGTTTTATTTCATTACTATCTTTCTAATACAGGATGAAGGTCCTTGAAATCATGCACCAGCCACGCAAGGCAGGCTCTACGATTCTTTGATTTTTCTTTCCTACCTTTGAATGTCTAAATCTAAGCCAGTCATTTAAACCCCCCCTCTGGTACCTACAGAACAGAATGCAGTTGACAAAGAACACCTGACTGCAATTCAGGTCAAACTAAGTATGTCTGAGGTTTATTCCTCTCTGGAGGTACCAGTTTCTTTCCACTGAATAAGGAGGGAAAAATAGATGTCTGAAGTTAAGACAATCATCTTCCAGACATCTGAAGGTGGGTGAGCTGAATCCCAATCTAAAATGGACTATATATATATACTAGGGAGATCTGTGCCTCCTGTAAATTTCCCCATAACACACAGAGTTATGGAGAATAAAGATTTTTCAGGAGTCAGTTTTATCACACACAAGATGCCAAAGAGTAATAGCCAGTGACCCACAAGCTCTGATAATTTCTTTCCAGAAATAACAACTTCCTTATAGTTCTAAAAACTGCCTCAGGCCCCAGCAGTAGTACAACATCTGTTATGCAGCTTATAGATAATTTATTAAGAGCACTTAGGGCAAAATGTCTGCTACATGCATTTCCCCATCTTTCCAGTTTGTTTTCTCATTCCTCCAAGGAACAGAAGTACCTTCCTTTAAATGTAAAAATAGATGAAACGAATCTACTACAATTCACTTGCATGCCCAGTTTTTCAGCTGCTGAACAGAAATTGTGCAAGGACTTACTGGTTCCAACAGAGCACGTCCCAGTTTACAATCCTGGCTCTTTTACTCGCTCTTTTCTAAATCATGAGCAAACCACCATGACTGGCTCATTTAAGTGAACAGTTTGCTTCAGTACTGATAATAAAGGTCTAACTGGATCCCCTTAATCCCTGCTGTAAACCTGGAAATCTGGAAAACTGACCATATCAGCTTTCCATTATTTCCAGCAGCATTCCCCTCATGGAGCTCTCCCAGGATCAGGCTCTTGCCTCTTTGGTTACTAAGAATAAAAGCAGTGAGCCCACATGAAACTTGGCAGACAGAAATGAACTAAAGCTGGATTACAGGAGAAGGTCATTAACCCCAAGGACCTCAGGTATAAGCTGCTTGTAATCTTTTTCCCTGGTTTGAACTACAGTCTTAGCTCTTGGGTGTCATAAATTTGTTCCTTTAAGGAAAATTAAATCCTCAATCTATTCACTTAGAGTCCTTGACTCTGTACAAACAGGGAGGTACATTCCTACACTGAGCGTCTCATAGAGGAACTGAAGAGGGAAGTAATATTGTCCAGTCAAAATTTACATCTTTGTGTTTCTTCAGTGTTTTTAACAAACTGAAACTTTTGGCAAGAGCCTTTTAACAGCAGGAAAGAAAGAATCTGAATGTAGAGGTAAGATGAAGAGAAACAAACATACAGTTTGGAAAAAAATTTCATAGGACTATGGAAAAAATAAAGAGAAGCATCAGGATATTTTATATATACTCTGTATTCTTCACTTGTTACAAAACTGATTTCTGTGCCTATTTTGAAAGCTTGTCTTAACATTCCAGTTTGTTGTTTGCCAGCACGCCTGTACTAGTCTCTTTTCCCTGACAGATTTTGTAAGCTAACAATAGCATCTATTTCCTGGAAAGGACAGTCAGGTCCTTGGGGCACTGTACTTTTGTAAATCTGAGCAAATTCTCCAATTACATCGTTAACTTCAGTGAATCTGAACAACCACTCCAAATATGCTTTCAAATTTTCCCCAGCAATAACCAACAGAGCAGTTGATACCATAAAAAGTAAGTGCTCAGGTACTGAGATGAGAAGCCCCTGAGGTCAGCAGCATGTAATTTTCCAAACCAGACAAAAGGCTATTCCTGAAGAAGCAGTTTAAAACTGGGGCGAAATATCACTCTTCTACCTTCTTTCACTTTGCTTATTGTCAAAACTTACACCTCAGTCTTACCTCTTTATAACTATTTTTTACTTCTTCTTGCCTTATATCAGTTGATGCTGAGGACAGGCTTGAGACAGATGATCCTCTGCTGAAAGTCTCTGTTGAGAGCTGAGGAGACCTAAGTGGTGACTTACAGTTGGAAAAAACAAACAAAATTCAAACAAACAAACAAAGTTACATATCATTTTAAGGAAGCTAAAAACAGGCAAAAAAAATTTAGCAACTTGCTTTGGTTGTTACCTCAGAAGCACTTTGTCCTCTTTCAAATGTTAGATAGTTTAATTCCATCAGTGACAAAATCTGCATAAAAATATTAAAGAAAATCAGTGTAACTCCACTTGAAGAAGAATCCAGTGACTGAAACACAAGTTAGGTGACAACCTAATATTAGTAACAGATTACAACTGAGCAGATTAAAAGTACCCATTTACAAGTTCATGTTCTATCCCACAGACTGTATTCCTGCTACTAGAGTTAAATTGTGACCCTCCTCCTTCCAAGTGAAACACACGTTTTCACTTTTATTGTGAAACCCTATTAGCAGGTGAGCATCTACACTCTGTGGCTTTGCATCAGACAGGATTCAGGCCAGAAGATAAAGAGGAATACCTTGGAATTTAATGCACACTGTAGGGAAGTCTCCTTCATCCGGTTTTGAATTTCTGGATTTGCCCCATTTTGCAAAAGCACTTCTATGATCCCTTGATAGCCCCAGCGAGCAGCAATATGGAGAGGAGTGTCTCCCTTCTCATTGCCAATATCTAGTCTGCAGGAATGCACATCATAGTAGACTAAAGCTTTGACACACTGGAAAGAAAAGGAAAGCTATCAATAAATCATGGTGTTATCTCTCAATTCAGATAACATCAAAGCTTGCTTTCATTGCTGCTCATATATCCTAAAAAGCTTTCTTTCATTGCTGCTCATATAATTCACTGCCTAAAGAGGAGGCTTAAATGGTTCAGTGTCATAAATAAAGAGTTAAACAACTCAACTAAATTTGCACTGTACTATCTTTAATGTGAATTCATAATAAAAATTGCTATGAGCTACCAAATAAAGTCCTGATTTAGAGCATTAAATAGTTTGGCCTCCAAGTCTTTTTATTTACTTTTGAAATATGTAAGTTTAGTGCAAATTTGCATCACAGTTTAATTCCATTCCATTAGAATGTCCATTTAGTTTGTTACCAAACAATTACTTACATCCTCGTGACCGTAAGTGCAGGCTAAATGAAGTGGAGTATTTCCATTATTGTCCTGAACATCAGTACTTCCCTTATAGTGCAATAAGAGCAGCTTAAAAGGAAAACAGAAGTAGACATTTAAGTAACTGAAAAATTAATGGACAAACAATTATTGCTCTGCAGATTCCTTCAGGGTTCTAGCATGATGAAGCACTTCACGAAACCCTGTGCCTCCTGCTTCAGACACCACCCTCTTGGCACTGCAGTACTGTTTGTGCCCCACCCTGAGAACCAAATAAAAGCCACTTCTTACATTTTCAGAGTTGCCACTGAAAAAAATGAACTCTCTACTGCAGCAAACACTGCAAGACATGTACTATTACATTTTAAGGGCCTATGCAAGTGAAGACACAGCTTAATTTCAACGATGCTAATTGAAGACTATCACATATGTAAAATTTAAGTAGACAATAATTACTGGAGTTACACAGTCTATCCTAAACACAGAGTGAAGTCATTTCACTCATTCCAGTGACTGCAATGGTTCTTCTGTCTCAATCAAGAGCTCTCCATTTGTACCACATATTGGACATTTGTATTAACAAAATGGAAGAATTATCAGGCATGCATAGCTGCCAATTGCTTGGTTATTACCTGTGCAGTATAAGAACAAAATAAAATATCTTGCAAACTACAATGATAAAAGATCCTCAATTCTGACACTACACAGTTCTGGTAAAAGCTTCTCAGAAGACCTAAATGACAGCAACAGTAAAACAGCTCAATAAGAGTCATTTATTTATTATTTAGTTAAGTGTTGGTGCTTACTGTAACATTTTGATATCCCTTCTGACAGGCAAGGTGAAGTGGAGTAGAACCGTGGTAATCTGTAGCATTGACAATGGCTCCTTTGGCTACCAGTAAATCTACTAGTGATGTTTGCCCTTGGAAAACAAGGATACATAAAAAAAAAAAAAAGTAAACTTTGCCCAAGAACATTGCTACTTTTCAAATTCAAGCAGGAACTATAAACCAAGATACCCTGCATTTCTGCATACTATGTTTCTATATATTAATTTCCTTGGTATTTTTTTGTTGTTGTTGTTGCAGATTACTCAAGGTCATGAAAAGAACCTCTAGGTAAAAGCAAGCTACACTTTCACCCTATGAGTAACAAAATATTTGGATTCAATATAATAACAAAAGAGAAAATTATTTATAAAAACCCACGCACTAAGCAAATAATACATCTTTTAATAAAAGATCAATGATACACTGAACGTTAAAATACAGATGTTACAGATCTAGCATGCATAGCCAGCTGCAGGAGAGATAAAAGATTCACTTCTCAATCTGCCAGTTCTTTAAAACAAGACTGGTTTCTGATTTCACATTTATACCTTTTTCAGAGCTGAAGAAAGCACTACTGTGGTAACCACTACAGCAAAAATAAACAGCCAGCAAACAAAGAATAAATTAGCCATAAGAAACTGAGCTTAAAAGAATATATAACTTCAGTCTTTGCCCAGGTAACTGTTTCAATAGAAAAGAAGGAAAAAACCAATTTAATGCAATACTCTAATTTTAATTGTAAAGTTGGAAAACATGCTGACATAAAGAAACATAAGGAATAGTAAACACTAGTGAGGAAAACCAACACCACTCACCACAAATAGCAGCTATGTGAAGTGGTGTGTATCCCCGGTCATCCCGGGAAAATGGAGTGATAATGGAAGGATCATTCAGTTTCCTGGAAAAAACAATGGTTTGGAAGCAGCCCAGTCACCCAACATGGCAGTGGTGAGGAGAGAGAAGGAGAAAAATGTCCTAGGCTGACAAAAAAATTATCCTAGAACCTTTTTTCTTTCACACTGACAAGTTATTCTATAGAGATCTCTACATTTTGTTAAGGGATGTGGTTTTGCCTGAGATCTGTAAGTTTGGCTCAAGAGAAGAAACACCACATTTACCAAAGGACACAGAGCCTCCACCACAGAATTGGTGGGTTCCCAGGTATTCTGTTTTCTAGTATTTCCTCTGCTATTTCAAACCACGCACGCACACTCTCTCTACCCCCAACCTGAAGTGCTACCAAATTCCTCTTTAACCAAAAGCAGCTTACTTTCTAAAGTAAAGATACAGGCTTTTACACAGCTTTGTGGGTATCTGTGGAGATGAAGAGTGCTCACCCAGAAACCAGCCTCTCACATTTGTCGCAGTAACAGAGCGGGTGGCACATTTTCTGCACAGTGTCCTTATCACTGTCACCTTGGCTTAGCAATCGCTCCACTTCCTCCTGGTTACCTGAAGCAATATGCTACAAAAAAAACCCAGAAAAAAGAGAATAAGGAACCAATACGAAAGGCCTCCTTTTAAGGAAAAAAACAAAACAACAAGAGTAATTTACTGAAGCACAAAATGAAAGGAACCCATTATAAAAGACATATTCAAGCATCAGAAAGCAGAAATGAACAATGTCACAGCACAAAACCCCCTAATGGGCACTCAGTATTAAAAAAAAATCTGTTCTTGGCTTACTTCACTTTCTATAAAAAATTAAAACAATTCCCATTGTTCTCTTTAGACTCAATCATGAAATTGAGCTCCCTCTGTGCAAAAACATTTCTATAAAATTACTAAGTCTCTAGCCATAAGCTGTGAACATATATAATTAGAAGCTCTGCTTTGTGTCCTTGTAGAAGCAAAATTCTTTCAGAATGACAGTATGAGATTAACATACAATAGGGAATAGTTATCAGGTGACCACATTTAAATTATTTCAGAAAACTCTTTCAATTTCAAGCACCAAAAGCTGTGAGGGACCACCAGACACTGATATCACATCTGTGCATTAAATGGGCCAAACAATACCAGCAGCAGTAGCATTTCATCCTCATTTGCTTCCATATTTCATGTAACACGCTGAAATCCCTAA
The DNA here is from genome assembly GCA_038380795.1 of Pyrocephalus nanus. NCBI lineage: Eukaryota > Metazoa > Chordata > Aves > Passeriformes > Tyrannidae > Pyrocephalus > Pyrocephalus nanus. Next base: position 4,843,274 of record CM076273.1, on the reverse strand, counting down.
GATTATACTAAGTTAGGATATACTGAGTTTTGGCACAGAAATGTACTAAATCTAAAAGACACTTCTAGCATCTAAAGCACATTTTGCAGTACTAATGTAAATAACACTTCATAACATTCCAGAAAATAGCAGAAAGGGAGGGATATAAACACTCAATACATAGGTACATATGTATTCTACCATAAAAGTTATTAACCTTAAACAAGCAGTCTATTGGTGTAGCAGACATCTGGGACAACAAGTTCATCCTTTGTCTTAAAAGCAGCTTGTCACACAGACTCTCAGATTCCTGAAAATAAAATAGATAAATTATCTATTAATTTAGAAGCATAAGTGAATTATCTTAACAGTGGAATTAAGTTTTCAAAATATTAAACACTCTATTTACCATGTATGAGTTATCAGACACACTGAAGCTTAAATCAGTTTCACATTTAAGATTCTGAGACTCAAAAGACTGTGCATCTGCTGTTCAAAGAAATAGTAAGTAGATGTTCACCAAAATATTCCCTTACTGCAGCTTGCTGTGAACTAGCTGAACCTTAACAAAATTATGGCTGTACTACCCTAAAAAGAACACAAACTAGAAAAGACATATCAAAGACAGCAAAACTGTAAGAGGTACAACACAGCTTTCTCACCAGGAGAAAGTAAGACAGCTTCATGTAAGGCATGTCTGCTGGTGGCTACTAAAAAAGATGACCCAGATACAACTCTGACTCAAAGACTTTGCTGAACTCTCTGCTACTTGCTGAAAACTAAAAGACTGCACCAGGCAAAGCATTCTGCAGCAGATTCATTCATGCTGTGTTTCCTACTGGGCACTTCTTGAAAACTGGAGTTTGAGCCAAGCACATGGAGTGCCATTGCACTGGTACTTCTCATTTTTTGAGATTTCTGAAGATAACGCTCCAGGATGCACTAAAGAATATAAATGCCCCCAAAACCAAGTGCAAATTATTGAGTCAGAACATTGAGCCTCCCGTGAAATAAAACAACTATCTAAAGAAAACACTTTCTAAGAACATAGATGGAAACACTTGCCCATAGTTGATTGTGATCAAGAGCTGCATATGGTTGGCAATGAATATAATTTTTTTGGATGCTGTTTGGATAATGACTATCTCCAGAAATGGAAAGACTTCAGCCTCCATAAACCATAAGACCACTGTCCTTAAGATACACACCCATGTATGAGGTAAACTTTGATGGTTTAGGATCGGGGCTGTGGCTTCTACAACTATGTCTGTGAAGATCAGATATGAGTAAACCCAGTGTGACTCCACTCTTAACATCACTATGAAGTTTAAGAAATATACAAGATCAGTTGAATACTAAAAATATAGAGTTCAGTTCTGGAAATTAAATCGTTCATGTTTCAAAATCAACACATGCTCCTCCTAAAGCTGTCTAAAAGACCCCTAAACTGTACCACAAATAATGTCTTTTTTCATTGTCAAATAAGTTTCTGATGTCTAATCAGAATTTCCAGTAGGGATGCTCCCAGACAGCTTTATACTTTGACTGTGAAGAATCTAAGTAATCACCTGCAAGAACTACTGCAGTTTTAGTACAGTTCCTTCCACAGTGTATATTTTCAAGAAAAGACTTCCCCAAAAGGAATAATTATTTAAAAGTCACCTAAGACAGCAACCCTGATAAAGCAGTATTATACATTTATCATTTAAGTCAGAAAAAAGAGGTCATCCCACATATCTTCAAAAGTGAAACATAGAATGACATAAGAATCAGATACTGGTTGAAGCATTAGGCAAGTTTGGGCCTTTCAAGTCAAAAGTCACTTGTAACAGCCTTACTTCAATATGTAAGTTTTTAAATGTTTTTTTAAAGAAACTGCTTTGAGTAGAACTGTGGTATTTTAAGTGTATGCTGTGTAGAAAATACATATCCAAATATTATTGATCTTTTTGTTGAACACTACTCTCAGTGTAAAGAAATTAAGTACTTGTACCTATGAGGGTGTGCCTGTGTAATGATCTATCCAAAGTGATCTTCACAGATTACAACTGATGACTTGGTGGCAGAAGCCAGGAAAGGAAGTCTCAAACACAAACTGCAGCTAATAAGGTGGTTGGAGGGGAGGGGAGCAGGGATAATTTCCCCATCTCAAGCTCTTCCCTACCTACAGTTTTTTTCCATACATAAAACAAAATGCTGACTATCCTATCATGGCTGGCTCCATTTCCCTATTTTATACCTGACTTCAACACTCTGAACTACAGTCTTACTACACAATAGTTGGGCATAGGAACAGAACTAGCATCCAACACTTACTGACTGAAATTCTAATTTAATGAAGTTGACAACTCCTAGAAAATAGAACTGATTTTTTTTGAGCTACGAGTTACAGGCTCCTCTCCTCCCCACAACCAAAATGTCTCAGCACAGCTTGCATGACCTTGGTGAAGGGATCTGGCAAGAATGTCCTAAGTGCAATTCACGTACTGATGTGAGGGTGATAATATGCCCATTATCCCTCAGGGTACATTAGTTCCCTGCTGAGTTTTCTTTCTGTAGTTGCTTCATTAGGGATTGGACAGCAGCATTACTCAGCTGCCAAAAGCTCCATCTGAAGCCAGCTATAAAATTAGGCATAGCCACATAAAGGGCTGTAATGAAGCCCCAGGGCACAGCAATGTTCCTGCTTGCTTATATCCCACAACCCCTTCCACCACAATCTGGAAAACCATGGGGCATCAAGATGACAGCTGCTGCTGCTTTCAATGGGAAGTTCATCTCCTTCACCAGAGAAGGAAGGAAATAACTAAGTTGATGAAGAGAGAGCAGTGCTCCTGCCTCTCCTCACTACCCTTTTTCCATTCCTGTCAGAGGGGTATTTACCATCTCATCATCTTTCCCTTCATTGAGTACCACATTCTCCATTCTCCTACACTGGAGAAAAGGGTGGTCTAGCTCTTTTATTCTCTTCTGTGTTGAGGGCAAACCATCACCCACTTCTCATCTTCAAGGTTCTGCTGCTTTCCCCCTCAGGGTGCTGCCTTCAAGCCATGAAAGCAAAGCAGAAGGATTTCGTGTTGCACACTCACTGTACACACCCTGAAGTGAGAAAGGGCTCCAGGTCTGGAGCTGTTCCAGCTGAAGTATGGGCAGGAACATTTACTGCTTGCTCTCCTTTTGGTGCACACACTTATGTCCTCTTTTAGACTTCTCAAATACATAGTTCATCTTTCGAGGCAGGTGCCTCCCAAAGAAATAAATACAGCACCTTGATGGCAGTGGCACTCAAGTTATAATCAAAGGAGGGCAATCCCAATATAAAAACCTGCTCTGCTTAGCTACATAAGGAGGGATAGGTTCAGACATTTAGTAGGAAACACTTTTTATTCTAGAAATTTAAGAACAATATATTCTTTTTTAGCTTGCTGGCAGTGTTGTAGAAGACAATTCTGCTGTGGTTTCAGTTCTCCATTCAGGCCACCAGCCTTGGTATTTGTATATTGATAGTGAATGACAGCAGGAGGCAAAATTGTAGGTTAAGTTGTTTTTCTTTTAAACTAATGTTTTTATTTTTTAAACACAATTCAATACATCATTACAGACAAGAAATACCACCACAGTCTGTTTGAACAATATGAAAAGTGTTGATTTTTTTTTTTTTTCAGTGTACAAAACAAACCTGCATGACTGGTTTGTGGAAAGACCCCAGACAAGGACAAACCCAAAAATAACAAGAGGCTAAAATGTTATTTTGAGTCCTGCTTCTTTAAGACGGTGCCCCAGGTTATCCCATCCCAAGCCCTGCAAACCAAGCCGTTATTCTGGCCACTGCAGTTAGATTCCAGTGCTTTGCTGCTGGGCAGACTAAGACATGGAACCAGAGTAAATTCCAAGTCCACTCCTTTTGATTTCCACATCAGATTGGAAAAACTTAGTTTTACAGCAGTAGGAAGTTTTACAGGAGTGGTAAGACTGGATTCCTTCACTAAATAAGCTACAAAGTTCTTAATCACAGAAGTTTCTAAAGTCACACCACTATCACCTTGACTGGCCTGCAGGGATTGACCAGATTGACAGAAGGTCTAGCTGCCCAGTAGCAAATAACTCATGCATACACAAACTTCCTGCCCCTGCTAGGTCAGAGATCCCAAGAGCCAAATTCAACCTTCAAACACCACCCTCTCATAGCCCTGCAGTCCCACTAATGTATCAACTTGGTGCAGCACAGGAACTTGCACTGCAAACACACTGAATTTTCAGAGCATGAAGATTTACTGAATTATTTTAAGGTAGACTGCAATCTCTGCTCTGATAGCACAGCTAAGCTTTTTAAAATGACACAAGAATTTGTTTAAGCCATGCCTACTCTCGAGTACTGCACTGCTTTCACAACCATGACGGAGTACAAACAGGAGACACCAGACTTACTGAAGACTCAGCTGTAGAAAACAGTGTTGTCATTTTTCCCCTAATCACATTAAGATTTAAGACTTCATAATTTAACTACTTCACCAAGGAGTATACAGTGAACAACAAGTATGGCTACAGGGTTAGGACTTCATTGTAATCATTAGATACTTTTAGCATTTGCTTCAGGTAGTCACCTCAACTCATTTCTGTAGCAAAAAAAAGGGAATCATTCTGTTAGCTATTTGTATCCTGTGTCTGGATTTACCCCTGCAGTGGTACACAGTCCTACAAGACATCAGACAAACGTTTGACAGGGTTTAACAGTGGCTTACTGCGGGTCTGTCAGAGAGGTTGCCTTGTCGGATGTATTCTATTGCAGCCTCGATTGAGGTTAGACAGTATCCCAGCTCATCCTTCACTGAGCTGCAAAGCCTGAAGTTCTTGATGTAACTCAAGTTGGCCATCCTGAAATAGAAAGGTAAAGCCATGAACCACTAAAAATAAGACACCAGCATGACACCATATTGCAACTCAGGCTGTTCTGAGCTTTGTAGATTGATCAGAACTCCGCTGTCTCAAATAGTCAATGAAATGTTTTTAATTGGAGATAAGAAAGATGAAGGACAAGATAAGAACAGTAGTGGGAGATTGCCTCTCTCACTTCAAAGGTGTTAATGTTTCAAGCACCATAAGCACCAGTGCACAGTGACAGTCACATGTAAAATGCAACACACAGAATACACCAACACCGAAATTCAGTTCAGCTACAGCTGGAAGGTTTAAGAAGACTTCTACTGAAGGTGAAGAGAGAAGTACAGTGGCATAGACCACAAGGAAGCATTTACACATTCACATCTATTTTCTCTATAAGAAATGTATCAAACATCTAGAAGATGCATAAAAGCTTCACAGCTCCCAACACTGATGAGAGAGAAGCACTGTGAAGTTCATACTGACATGCAGATTTGGTAGAATGGCCTCCCATTAAAACTTTTTTCTAGGCTGGGAATCAAAAGAAAGACATTCCTGAGAGGTCCTTAATTTAGTCTCACTAGTAACACATCTTTGGTCTTTGTCCTAGTAATAGTTTTCTCCATTACTGGAAGTGTAAGGGGGCCTGTTGTAAGTTATTACTGCATACTCAGGAACATTTGGCCCTATATCAGCACTACATAAGATATGGAGTTCTGTATAGCCGAAGTACTTACATACCAGTTTGGGATTTCTGTTTTTACAAGCAAATACAGCAAAACAGAGAGAAGATCATCTGCACACATGGTTTCCATGTTAACTAAAAAAAATAAAAAAAAAATAAATAATTCACATCTGATGTTACTCATGTCACGGTTCAAATCAAATACAGAAACCCTAAATGGGAGTTCTACCTCCTCAGACTGAGGCCCAGCTCTGCTAGTAGGGAATGCATTAAATAACCAAGGCAGCCTCCAAGTGTTCTCAATCTCTCACTAAAATAAGCTGACAGGAGCCAACACACAAATACAGTTTGTTCTGCACAAACTGTACATATTTGATTAGCATCCCTCTCTTCCTACACAGAAGGAAATCTTGAGCTCTGGCTCTGAAATTCTTGAGGGCAAAGACTACACTCAAAGTTGACAGAGTTTTCCATAGCCCAGTAGACTTACAGGAAAAAGGAAGAGATGAAATAAGGAAAGCATAAATTAACTGTGCTACTCTTATTTGCTTAGAAGTATCTTCTCTTTCCAAGCTAAAAAAAATAAATACCAGGTTAAGAGGTTCATGCTTTTCTATCACAGAATCACTTCTGTAATCCACAGTAGCACTCCCAAAGCAGCACATCGGTTTGTTTGTCCCCCACCAACACTGCATTTTGAAAAAGATGTATCTCAAGAGTATCAATTTATCAATCAAGATATCAAGCAGCATGGACTAACAGACAAAAACAATGTAGAAGCATTTAAAGTGAATCACCCTCAATTCTGCTGCATGGGGAAGTGTTCTGGCAGATGAAGCTTCCCACATGCCCCAGTTAATACATATATAAGCTAACCCAGAACCCCACCTCACCCCACAAGGGTCAGCACTGAAATGTCTACCCTGTCTCCATTTTGTTTGTTTTGAAGACCTCAGAGACCCCAACTCAGCTGTGTTTGATCCACAAGTGCTGTTCAAACAGGGGTTATATACTGAAGTGCTCTGTGCGTGCTGGTTAAGAAAAAAGGTTGAAAATTATTGATTCACTGATTACTGACCTCTTTGGCTGGGAGACTGCATAATGATTTGTACAACTTTACGCAGACAAAGTAGCTTCTGTTGAGGAGAAGTACATTTGTTCAACTGACCCAGTTCCCGCTTTGCACGTGGTATATTGAAACTACAAAATAATTTGAAAAGAATGATTAGCATACACAGTTCATGTGCAGGATGTCCAAAGCCCAAGTTTTAATTTATTCAGAGCTGAACTGAAGCGTGGTTTTAAAGTGTTTCCATTTCTAATCCAAGCACACCTCCATTTCTATACCTTGTAGATAGAGGGAAGTATAACTATAAAAGCAAAGCAAACCACCATCAATGCAACAATTGCAAAGCTTTGCTTTTCTATCTCAAACAAATGAAGAGAAAAACCTCACTAATGTCTGAAGGAAGACACCTCATAGCTGACCTGATCCTATTAAGATAGAATCTCAGTGACTCCTCAAAAGGAGTCCACAATCATCTCTCTCACCTGAACTCAGGTTTCACTCCAATGTCTTTTTGCTGCAGGTCTTGAAGGCTCCTGGTGATTTTATTAAAAGCAGCATCCTGTAAATAGAAAGGCAACAGGTTTTTTTAAAATGCTTTAGATGAATGTAACCACCATTTAGCAATCAAAGAAACTTACCTCACTTGCCTCAATAGTCCCCACGTATTTGAAGACTAGATCATAAATAGCATGGTGGATATACATCTGTAGAGAAAAACCCAGTACTTTAGGCATGAAAGGGAGGGTCAAAAATAGCTTGCTAATTATTTTCCTTCATTTCAGATGCTTACTTCAACTGCTTGTTTGATCAGATTCATCTGCTCTTCTTGCTTTGCAAGCATCTTCTGGAAAAGGAAAGCCACACAAACAGCATGACAAAGTCAGATAATTTATTGCCTAAGTATCACTGTACTATGTATTTAGGGGAGTAAGCATTTACCAAGTGCGAATCTCTCAAAAGATGCTGGAGACATTTGGTATAAAGTGCATTGACAGAGTCCTGGGGGGAGAAAAGAAAAAAAAACCCATCAGATTCACATAATGTGACTTGAAGGAACAAATCTTAAATAATAAAGGAAGCCTTCTCTTCATTAGACGTGTGCACTATGTTAACAGTTTAAACAAGAATAATTACATTTCCCAAAACATTAGAATGTAGTAATTCACATTTAAGAATTTCACTTTCTCCCTTCCCCCTCATACTCAACTTTAGGCTAACTCTGACATAGAAAAACTCAGTACACTCAAGACAACCAGAGCAGTGAAACAAATTATACTCAGCAAATTACACATCAATAAGGAAGGTACTGACTATGTAGTGGCGGAGGCTTTTCCTTTCATGTTCTTTAAATGTTCTGTGGAAAGATCCTATGTATTTATCAAATCTCTCACAGTGCCTTCCCAAGAATTCTCTAACATCTTCAATATTTTTAAGAGAATAGGAGTTTGAGGAAGCTGTAGATTCACCTGGAATGAAAGCCAAGAATTAACATACAGGGTTAATACATATGCATGGGGAAAATACATTTTGTCCCTACACACACAGACAGCTTATGTGCAATGAAACATTAATTCAGCTTACGGCACCTTTAACTAGAAGTATTGCTTTTAACTAAAAGAATTTAATGCATCACATTTGAGAAGTCTCTCTTGTTTTTTATGTCAAGTATTTATTTGGAATAGCTGAAACAGATTTCAATTTTTTTTTCCACTGGGGTAATTTACTGCCACATGCACTCAGCTTATGAGTTGTGTAAGTCAAGCTTGAAAGTAGAAGAAAAGCACATTACAGTATTGACTGAGTGCACATGCAGGAAGTCAGGGTGCTTTAAGTGAGCTGTAAAAATCCCATCTTGGACTTTTACATAACCTATTCTTTATTTAGACATGCTTTCTCTGAATGGGAGGGCAAAGTTGCTTCATGTAAATATTAAACCTAATCCACTTTCCTTCTGAATAAAACAACAATGCCTCACTTAGAATTCATACTGCTTTTCCAAAGTTTTTTTTCCTGGGCAAATCTTTAATTTGCAATCAAAGCCTGACAACTAATAAAAGGCTTAAATCATTCATTTCAAATTACTTTTGAAATTAGAAACTACTTCTCTGAAGGGCTGCTATAAACTATATTAAGTAATGGCTAAAGAGAATGCCACAAGAATAATTTTTGAGATATAGATTAATATTTATAGAATTTAAGGCCAGCTATTTTTTTCAGAACAACTTCCATTCTTCCCTCTCAGTACTATTTTCACACTATTCCAATATTATTTCAGGTTTTCATCACTTGTTTTGAGTCTTATTTATTTAGGAAGACTAATGTTTTTATTTCAGAAAAAGCTGAAGCTTCTTAGCTGCTTAAGGACCTTCTATTCCTCTTAACGAGTAAACACAGATAAAAATTCACAAGAAAATCCTGTAACATTCACAGCATTAACAGTAGTCTGGAAAATAAGTGTTGCAGCCTTAAAGGACACTTTCATTACAGGAAAAAAATTAATAAGACATTCAACCAGGAGGGCTGCTACACAACTACGCCATTCAACCTCTATCCACTGACAAAGTGATCACAAAAGAATTTACCCATCCATTTTTTTGTGCATCCACCTTTCATTTCAAGACACACGTCACATTTAAGACTGAACCCCTGTTTCAAGCAGTCAGCACTAAACCGAGCACTTGTAAAAAAAAAAATCACGATGGATTAATTACTCCGCTGATTCTTAGGGCTAAGACTTGGGGAGAAATTCAACAGAAGTTTGCCTGGCAGTAACTTCACGTTTCTCTCCAGCAGCACACCAACATCTGCCCCAGGAAGTTTCAGGGCTTTCAACCAAGCCAACTTTTCAGAATGAACAAATGTATTAAGCACATCAAACACACTTATTTGCTCACTGTGCAAAGGCAGCCACCAAGTTAACACTTCAACACATACTTGAGCTTTCTGTTTTTTCCAGGGGATGAGCTATGCACAATATACTAAAGCTTTCTTCTTTTTCATTGTAAAATGTTTCCTCAAAGAGAACGGGTACCGAGAGATGGTAATTAAAACCAGCTCCTAAAATGATGACATTTCCTTGTATGAAGATCTCCTGAAACAAAACAAAGACCAGATCAAGTGTGAAACTCTGCTAAGAAGAGTTACTCTTTCACTTCTGCATTGCATAGTTAAATTCAAGGGAAAGAAGAGAAACTTGCAAGACAAGAAAGCCACAGATTGAAAAGATTTCACATTCTCATCTGTGTAGACACTGCAATCTCCTTCAGTCTACAATGCCTGGTTGAACCTTGGTTACAGCCACTTTCTTTACAAGTCTGCTACTAGAGGGCATTTCAGAAGTTTCAGACAATCACTAAGGTCTAAGTGACTATTTGCAGATTTTAGAGCACTTTTAGTAGAAGGGAAATTGAAAACAAACAAACAAGCAACAACTTAGAATTAGATCCTAAGCTCAGCTCAGAAAAACACCACACACCTTGGCTATGACACCTAGCTTTATTTTCCCAAGTAACTCCAGTGAGCACATCTGCAACAGGAAGATCTAGATGGCAGCCTGCAAACTACAGGTGCAAGTTCTCAGATTGTACTGTAAAATCACAAGTGAAAAAACTGGGATCCTATGCAGTGTCAGCCTTTTTTGGCATGGCCTGCTGCTACAGCAGTCACTTTGTACTCCCTGAACTAAGACAGACTTCAGATACAATTCAACACCATCACAATTTTGTCTTAAGCCTTGGTGAACTCTCATCTGCATGTAAGACAGGCAGGCTACTACTTGTCTGAAAGCTGAAGAGGCAGCTCTTAACTAAGTGAAAAAGGCATTTCTGCCACTCAACAAAACTCCTACTGTTGTGGGCATGCCAAATACAGCTTTTTCTGGAAAGCAGTCTAACTCCTGGTTACCTCTCCTGTAACCACAGGTTCACACTATCAGTCATCAGCTGCAATGATTCACTTATTGGAGTGTCCCCGAGCTACAGTCAGACATGAAAACAGAAATACCTTTCCATTTAAGGTTTCAAAGTTTTCTTCTACTGGCTTCAGAACATAAGATTCAAACTGGCAGGAAGAAAGACTGTTGCTTGAAAGGCTTCCTTTGCATGGAACTAGCACCTGAAAGAGTTAAATCAAGCTTTAGAGAAATGCCATGAATTGCCAGCTAAACATCAATAGTTTTTGTCCTTCAGAGGCAAGCACTTAAATCTGGTTTATAAATATTTACTACTAAACGTAGCCACTACAGGTGCTTTTGTTTAAACAAAAGGAAAGGCTATTGCTAGAATACAGTCCAGTAATTAACCCAGGGTTTCACTTAGTGACTTATCTGACAACGGATGACAGATACAACTGAAGAAACAATACTAAGAGGAGATGAAATCTTCAGTTACTTCGCACTAGTCACGCAAATGATCTAAAATTAAGCAGCTAATAAAAAAAGTATATTTTCAAACTAAAATGAAAATCCATCCAAAAGAAGAAAAAAAATTTAAGATGAGAAGCAGCTTGGGTCTATACCAACACACTGGAATTTGGGACTAATTCTTAATTAAAAAGCAACAAATTTTATGAGCAGGTAACAATAACCTCCATGTTTAATGCAGTCTCCAAACACTTAATCCGGAATGATTAATTACAGAACACCCAGATTAGAAATCTTAAAGACTGGAGTTTTTATTCCAGCTCAATGTCATAGCTTTATTTTGCTATGCAAAATGCTGTCAGAAATAAGTGACTATCTGTTCACCAGGAATTCAAAAGGTCAATCTCATTTTCAGTTATAAGCATGTGAGAGAATATGCAACTTCAGTTCACAGCAAAGAAATTTCCAGTAAAGTTTAGAAACAATACCAATTTTAACCTTTTACTACCTTAATATATCAAGAGATCCATATCAATAAATAACATGCAACTTAAACTAAAAGTTGTTCCGCTTCACTTCCAAGTTTTGCTGGCTTAAACTAATCTTTAAATCATATGTCTGATATGAAACATTTAAACTCAAATATCTAGTACTTAATAATCAGCTTTTAAATCTACTTATTTACACTTACAATGCCATGGAGTTCTGCAACTTTGCTGCACAGGTCAGGGCGTCGCTTCTGAATGGCCAAATAAAAGGGATTTTTCAAGATATCTTCATCATACATAGCCATATGGACTTGAGATATTCCAAGGAGATTTTCTAAAATACATATGGAGAATGGCTGATGTATCACACACAATTTACCTGTTAAAACAAGCTATTTGGGAATACCCAGGGGATAGTTTGAGTCTCCTCTGAAAGGACAAAGCAGTTTCAGATCTTGATGTAAGCAGACAATGGCATACTAAGCTATAACTATGGTTACTCAGAAGTTATTCAGACACTCCTTTCATTAATATAAATTTTCAATTCCACACTTATCCTCGTGATGTCTCCTTAGGCCTTCCAGGTGTTGGAGTCTAACAGTGAATACAAAAGAGGAGGAGAGAAGTTAAGATCAGAATTATTAACACTTTGACATACAAGCTAACTTCTGCTGAAATCTAAAACAGGTCAAGAGACAAGTCAGCAGCTCTTTTACAGCAGATTCTACTGCCCCACAGGACACTGATGCTTTTGCACTATGCTCATGTAAGTCTTAAAACTCACCTGCATAAGGATTACTGACACACATCATTGAGACACCCAGATAGGGTAACACACCCTTGTGTAAGGCAATCCTCAACTTTCCAGGGACAGTTACAGAGGTACACCAGGGAGATATGAATATCCATGCCATAATTAAAAAGTCACTGTGAAATTCATAATTTCTGGTCATCTCCAGGCCCAGGGAAAAGGTCCCAATGATTTGTGGTCAGGCTGATGCACAAAATTTGGCACAATAGTGTGCAAAAGAGGGACTGGACACAGAAAATCCAAATCTGTAAGCACTGGAAAAAGCTGTCACTAGGTGTGTCACAGTGCCCTGGAAAAGATAACCCTAAGGCACTAGAGCCTTGACTGCTTGCTTTCTCAATTCTAATTGTCTACAACATCCTAGATCTAAGGGTACAAAAAAACCCTTAACAATAGAATGGCTGGAATAACTGGAATAACTTCAGAATTACTCATTTTAAGAAGAATTGAGATTAACAAATGCTTACAACTTGGCTCTATACCTTTGCCCTCAACCAGGTTCCCTGAGGAATCAACAAGTTGCACGATTTCCTCACACACTTTCAGCTGTACATGCTGGGAAAGGGTGAGCTACAAACTTTAGTTTGAGCAAGACACCCTTAGACAATGAGTATCCCTCTGTTTCCTCACATGGAGAATTACACCTAGCACATTATTTACTCAGTGTGAGCTCACTGTATGGCAGTTTAAGGGAGTGGAAAAACACACTACCAACTTCCATTGATTTTAGATAGCCTTTAGGTTTCAGCCCTGCTGTTAACTGATCCACAGCCTGTTAACTGAGCTGGGCTCTGCTCCTCCTATTAGGCACAAGAAGAGCTGCCTTAGAGAGCCAAACACAGGACAGGGCTTGGAGCAACTCGGTCTAATGGAAGGTGTCCCTGCCCATGGCAGGAGAGCAGAGCGAGATGATCTCTCAGGTCCCTTCTAACATCAATCATTCCACAATCTGTCCCACCACAGTGCCTGGGTAAACAGGATTACCACCAGTAAATCCACCGCTGATGGTGACTAGAAACATTTCTTGGCAGGCAGCTGCAATCCAAGTTCAAGCTGTGGGATTCTCCCTCAGCCAGTGGCAAGGGAAGGGGAAAAGGCAACACAAGCCCAGGGGCAGGTCTGCTGCAGGAACACAAGGTGTGTCATCACTGACCTGTATAAGCACAATTAGCTACAAAAAACCACCTGCCTGCTGAACATCTGGATAGGGCACAATTCCAAGTAAATGACTGTAGCTTACAGTCCAAACATGACTCAGACAATTTAATATATATAAGTAAATACAGTTTAGTACAAATAAGTCAAGGACTAAGCAGAGCTGTATGTTCACATGTGTGCAGTCTGCAAAATAATTTGCCACAGCAAGACTTATTTGGGAGTACCACATGCTTTCTATGGATGCTCTGATGGCCTCATCACAAGAGATGAATTGACTGGAGAAGAATCTGAAGTGAGAAAGGCAAGAAGGCCCTGTAAGCAGAATCCAGTCCATGAAAGGCAGTGATGTTTATGCTGAATAAACTGTACGAAACACCAGTTAAGAATTTTTTTTCCCCCAAGTGTATCAAACTTTCAGTGAAGGGCATTTTTTCCACATCTATCTCAGAAATAGGCCTTAACTGAAGAAAACAGGCTCAGATTACAGATCAGGAACACCTTTCAAGAGAGAAGATAAGCACATCGTTTAGATTGCTTGCAAAGGTATCAAGTCTCACATAGTAAATCTCTAAGAACGTGTTAGACAAACCTCTCCCAGGGGTGATAGTGGACACAGTGAAGCCAGGAGGCTGGATTACATGGTCTCTCCAGGCACTTTCTAAATCAAGCTTTCATTAATGGAGTTGGCCCACAGAGGCAGCTTCATCTGCCTTTTCTTTGGTGAATTCATGTATCTGGTCAAGCAGCAGAAGATGAGGTTGCTATGCTCTCCCAAGACAGTGATGGAGAAAATATTAAACCATGAACTGTGCTGGGGTGAAAAAAGCACATTGACACAAGAAGGCAACCAAGCATGAGAGTGCAGAGTAAAACTGCACTGCACAAATGTCTCCAGTTGCTACAACTACACTGCCACTTCTTCAGCTTAACACATCTTCAAGTCCAAAGAGTTCTTCCCATAAAAGGAGGGGAGGAGAAGAACACATTCCACACATCCTCCTCATCTAGAAACCTGAACCTCGCCATCAAAAATACCCAACTGATAAGCTTTGGCCAGAAAGAAATTGAGAAGAACATTTAACTCCCCAGCAAAACAGGGGGAAAGGATTTAGGGGAGGAGGGAAGCTCCCACAGGTTTTCTTATGAAGACTTAAGAGGTCTGCATGACTGGCCTAGCTCTTAAATCACTGCCTGCAACCCAAAAAAAACCCCAAGACCCAAGCAGCTGGAGTACTTTAAGAATCATTGTTGACAGAACATCACAGGAAGAGCTTGAAATTATAATCTTCAATTCCTGGTGTGTGCTACACATCACAAATCAGTAGTTTTAAAACACTTGGAGCCATAGAAATTCTTTCACTACAGAGCTACTGGGTTGACAGGGTTGAATCACCCTGGAGAGCTCCCACAAGCAGTAAAAAAGTGTATTCAAACTCTGAATTCCAGCATTTCAACTACTGTAATGCAACTAAGGTGCCATCGACATGCTGTACTCAAGAAGGGAGCCAAAACTTTTAGTTCACATGGATATTTGTCACCCACCTTGAGCAGAGCAGATTACAAACTCTGAGCTAGTCCCCACACAGCAGAAAACCCCCACCAGCCACATTAGCACTGTTTTGAGAATCACAATTCTGAATTTCCTTCCCTTTTCTCTCTTCTTTACACCTGCAGCTGCTCAGTGCCACGTTAGTGGATACCTACTGTGAGAAAAAGTCTCTAAATATTTTCCAATTTGTGAGAAACAGAGTCTCAGGATATAATCAGTTTTCAAATGGGAATTTATTCTCTGATAAAAGCAAACAGCATGCTGGGCAACAAAAAGATTCTGCACACCTGACAAGAGCATTCGACTAATATTTATTCTAGCTACTTCATGCATATTTATGACATGATATACATATACATTTATCATATGTTTATTTTCACAACTAGAGCTAGGTTGTTCTCTCTACAACAGTGATAGCTCTCCTATAATTCATACATTCTTAGACTGCAAGATGCCTAAAAGATCCTATAATTCATTTTAGGAAAGCAGAGATGATTTGTAGCTTTTGCCCTTGATGGCCTTACAAAGAGTCTGCTTTATTTCTTTATGAGGGTATAATTAAGTTTTACAATCTGTTTGTTTTATTCTTTTATTGACACGAATTTATGGCTATGTATATGACACCTACCATATTTGCTTAAAATGCAAATATGAAGAACAGGTAGAATACTTATTACTTAAAACAGTTTAGTTACTATATTCACTTGGACCTCCATCATCTACCCACAGCATTCTTCAGAGAGACAGAAGTGTGAATGTAGAAACCATCTACAAGGTACATAATTAAAAAAAAACCAAAGGCATTTAGTCTACAGATTCAAGATAATGCATTAAACCTTCCCCAAAGCTCAGGCATTTTTGAGATTAAGTCAATTTCTTTCCACCTCAAAAGTTAAATGCATCTGAAAATACTGGCTAATGCATTGCTATAATTATAGGAATGCATTAGAATCCTCCAGTGAGGGTTTGTTGGCAGAATGCAACATCCAACTTCAACCTACTTTAACTTGGGGGTGACACAGACCTGCTCTTCCCAGTTGCACCTTGGACAGCTTTAGATTTACTAACACTGAGAAAGCAGAAAATGTACAAAGCCTTATATACATTCCTAGAACTGTTTAATGCTTAACAGAAAGCTCACTAAGAGCTGTCAAACTATATTCACTATTAAGTTTACTAAATTCTATCATGCTGAGCTATAAAGCAATGCTCAAGTACTAATGTTATGTAAAAGGTTGAAATGGAATCATTTAAGTGTGTGGCTTCATGCCTGTAAACACAGAAATAGCTCAAATTGCTGGAAGAACAGAAGCTGTCTGGATCAGACAATCTAATAAGCATTATGTTACAGCTTAAAAAACCCACAATAATAATCTTAAAACAGCCAAATCCTTTCTGGATCAAAAGCAGAGTGATAATTCTAATGACAGAACTACGGTACAAGAGATTGCTCAAGTGAAAAACATGAAATCTAAGCTTGTCACTGTTTTCTCCAAAACACCAGAAATGAAGCCTTTGGTACTGAAAACAGTGAACAGGAATTAACCTTGAGAGTTCACTTTGTCATTAATGGTGTTTTCCTTTAGAGATGGTCAAGTGAGGTACCTTTTCCAGACCTTGAAGGTTTCAGTTCTTTTTAAGAAGCATTTTGAAATTTAGACAAACGGCCACTGAAGTAGATGATGTCATTTTATTGGCATTGTTACTTGGCAGTCCACGTTCAAGTTATACAACTATTTACTCAAGTTTTAGGCACATCATCTTCTGAACATCCTGCTATACCCCTATTAAAGACTTAACAAAACACGCCGGAGAAAATGCCCTTCACAGCAGAGTTAGAGATTGTGTATACAAACACTTCAGGGCTGAACAGCATAATATTTTGTTTTCACTGAAGCACTTTAATATTACTACAGCAGAACAACATAAAACAGCTACCAAAGTTAGCAAAAAATATCAACCTATTTCAACAACCTGGAACATCTCCAGGAGAGCAAGTTGGGATATTACACTGGGATGTGAACATCAAGTACCTCAGAGCCCTCTCCACATAAGCCCAGCTCCATAGAAGCAGAATGCCATGTTCTCCAAAACCTTTAACACCAGGTCCAGTAGCATGGCACGTTCAAGAAGCATCAATTCACTCAATTTTACTTGCATAGCAATACTGAAGCTTCACATGACAGTATCAATTGCATCTTATCTTAAACTCTACAACAGGAACAACTAAGGCTTAGTAAAGCAGTAGCTAGAATATCATTTGTTGAAACGCTCAAAATAATGATCAAATCAGAACAAGCAGCACCTTATTATTAAACTAGAAGACTTATCTCAGAGTAGCAAACATTTCTAACAGTTTTTGTCATGCTAGCAAACTGCACAGCCCCACAGAAAAAAAGAGGAAGCAGTTGTTCCCCAGCTGCAAGTTAAATTCTTTTTTTAAACAAAGTGCTTCCCCCACACACTTCAAGAGTACCCCTTGTTCACAAAGCAACCAAAGCTAGGCAGATCTTAAAGCACTAAGCAAGCAAGCAGTGAATTTTAAATAGTCCAAATACAATCCTAGTTATTTCTTTAGCCAGTTTTATCTGCACTATTACTCTGCTTCTGGGAAAAGGTTACAATTCGAACTTGAGCCCTACATCAGCATTCACATAAAAACAAAAACAAGTAAAAAAAGGCAAAAAAAAAAAAATCTATTTCTGAGCACTTCAGAAACCTTATTCCCTCTCCTAAAGGATGAACACTGAGCATCCTATGAAAAACATCTGAGATACACTCCAGCACATCTTGATCACCACAAGGGAGTAAAGAAGGAAACAAGCTATTCCTATCCCTTTTAGATTCAGGTTCAGCTTCTATTGGTTTCTATGAAACTGAAGTATGTCAGAATAACACCTCTCAACTATCAAATTAGAGAGTGGTGAATTTGCATCAGTCAGCTCAAGGCTCACTAGCAACCACAGAAAAACTAAGTTCTATGACCCCAGAACATCAGCCTTAGAAACTTGAAAACTGAGCTCACCCGTGAAAAGTAAGAAAGGTCACCCTTTTTATTTTAACAGCGTATTTATTTGCACCATAGTTTGATCTGGACAAATTCTTACTTGCCCCAGATTTGAGGGCAGAGAAAATACTGGCTTGACTCTCCACAGTCACCTGTTCCTTTCCCCCAGGGGAAGGACATTTCAATATGTGGATCATCCTTCAACAGGCAAACCTCCTACTTCTATCTGGTCACTCCCATATATATGAGATCATCTTACTTTTCATTAGCCAAGTATTAGGAACAAGCTTCATTCTCCTCTTCACAACAGAATAGAGACTAGATTCCCAATTCTCAATTCTTGCAGGCTTAGAAATCCACTAGAGCAGCTGCCAAAGAACTTTCTTGGCTTACCAGTACTGAAGTTGCATTTAATTCTCAGGTGAGGAAGCCTGAGCTACTCCCAAGCAAGCCCCAGACCAAAGTGCAAGTGGTGGCCAGTGAACCACAAACAGTTACAATGAACATTTAGAGGAAGAACATTAACAGAAAATACAAAGTTCCCAAAACAGCTTCTCAAACGAAGATGATTTCCCCAAATATTTGCAACATGTATTTAAGGCCACCTCCTTCAGGTTCAGAGAGGTGTCAACACTCTTACTTCTTTGGAGGGGGAAGAAAAACAGTGGAGTTGAAATGCGTGTATAAACAGAGATTTAATTAAGCCAAATATTTTCATTCTTTAGTTACAGAAGGAAAACAGTGGTATATTTCCCCAGACTATGTACAGGTCACAAAGTAATTTCTTGCCTAGTTACAAACCACCACCACTCACTGATAGCAGGCTGCTGTCAACTCTAACACTAGGGACAAGTCTGTGAAGACACCAAATCTGCAGGGCCAGACCCAGCACAGGCCACCCACAGAAACACAAAGGAACTGCAGCCAGCAACTGAACTGAAGCCACAGCCATTCCCCTCAGTCCCAGTGGTCCTTAGACAGACAAACGGGCAGGAATTTAATTCTTTCCCTGCTTATCTCAATAGGAAAACCAGGTCCTTGCAGGCCAGCACTAAGTCTTACCTCATCACTGCAAGAAACTTAAACATAGGCAATTACAAGAAAAACTAATTATGATATACACAGCAGAATTACACTAGATTCTTCCTTTAGGCAGCAGAGCAAGGGGAAGGAAGGCTGGAGAACAATTTAGCAGGTAAGTTCTAACTAGCAAAATAAATTTCTTCCACCACCACTAGTGTTTTGATGCTACACAATGCACCATAACCAGCCTGAGCTAATTAAGAGCTTCCTGACAGTAAACATCATGATAGAGATACCAGTCTTAACATTCTTCCATTATGTAAATTAAGATTCTTGCTAAGGATGAAGTCTCAAGCCACTTAACCAGCAAAATGCTTAGCCAAAAGCAAATCAGAGAAGAGTTATTTAAGGAAGTGCACAGTTTATCAGATATGAGGGAGAGGGTTGATGTTGCATTTTATTTTCACTGTATTTCACCCTTATTTTCCTTCTTCGTGTCATCATGGCTTCAAGCTTTCCCAGGCCACAGTAGTCTACAGACAAAATTAAGTATTATGAGCTTATTTGAAAAGCAAGTCCCTCAGACAAGACTTACCAACCATTTAAACAAAATAAACTTGCATTTACCTAAATTTCTACTCTATTGAAATGAGGACATAACATTTAATTAGTGATTCATCAAGAAGCATCACAGAAAATTTTGCAGACTTTTTTACGGGTACTTCATATGAATATGTTCATTTACATCTATTGCAAGAAAGCCTTGGCACAGAACAAGGAAATACATTTTTCCTCCTACTCATTCTGCTGCTTCTTAAGTCAGTTCTAATGATTTTACTCCATCCTAAAAGTTTTCTCAGGACAGTATTTTGGCTAGTCAGCATCTTGTTTGATAGCAGTATCAAGAATTGGATTTTCAGAATATCACACCTAACAAACTGCAACTGAATTTTAAGGTTTTCCACAATCCAAGCAAATCCTATAACTGCATGCAGCTGAACTTAATTTAGAACTAATATAATGACTCTTTCTTCCACATGACACACCTAAAGATGTACTTAAGCACTACCTTACCTGCACCTGATACATATCATAACTACTACTACCTTCAAGTTTAAGTAGTCACATGTTTCTGAACCAATACTCCCTCCCTCCCCTTCCCAGACAAGCTTTCAGAGAAGCAGCTCCAAGATTCTCACGTGCCACTTCAGTGCCATGTGGCAAACTTTAAACACAGCTACTACAGACACACACAAATATGCACAGTTTAGTCAGCAATAAGCTTAACACTTATGCCACACAGGACTCCAGATTCAAACCCAGAGCTAATCCTTTTTCCACCTGACAATGATTAAGCAATTATAAGACTTCACTTATAATCAGGTCAAAATCATCCCGTGTTTCTTTATGCCTACAAGGAAAATGGCATGACTGATTTGTTTCTTCGAGGCTACCAACACACGAATTGGTAGGGTGCTACTCAGTTTAGTCAGTAACATTTGTCAATCTACAGAAGTAAAAAAGTGGTTTCTTCCACAGGTGACAACCTGCAGCAGAAGCTAAACGTGGCTTTGAACTAGGGCCAAAATTAAAGCAGGACAAAATATGAATTAAAAAAAGTAAAATAAAAAACAGTCAGTAGAGTCCAATTTACCAAGATATAGGAGGACAAACAGCCTAGACGAGACTCTTCAGGTTGTGTTCAGCAGCAGGAAGTCAGTCTTCCTGGACTCTGCTCCTCACAGCAAATTATCTTGCTCATAACACACACTGCACTGCAGGACTAATGATAAGGGAAAGGGTCAAGCTCCCCTCTCGCAGGAGTATGGCTTCACTGTGCTACCAACAAACGCCAAGGTATGTTTAGTAGCAAGCTCTCCAGAAGTCACTCCAGCAGGCACACCGCGTGCTGCAGACAACACAGTTTAGTTCACCAAGGGGCACTCTCAACAGCACCAACTGTATTCCCGCAGCCGCACACACAGGCACGGCCTAGCGCCCATCGCCGCTCCCCGAGCGGCACCGCAGCGCTGCCAAGGGCAGCGGCCGGAGCATCACTTCTGCTGCCGAGAACAGCTGTTTCCTGCGCTCTCTGATGTGCCTCGCTTGAGCCAAGCGCGGGCGCCCCGGGTCGCACACCGGCCCTTCCCCTGCCCCGCTCACAGGTGGCGGCTCTGTCCCCGGCCGGGCCCCGGAGCGCCCGCGGGACACGGGGGGGCCCGGCGGGACCGGCCTGCCCTGCACAGCGCACACAGCCGGGCTCGGGGGTTAACGCGGCCGTGCCCGACCCCGCCGCGGGAGCGGGGGGCACTGACCAGGGACACGCGTGTGTCCGCCCGCACGGCCGACCCCGCCGGCGCTCCGGGCAAAGGCCGGGCCGGCACCGCCCCGCCCGCCGCGCTGCCCAGGCCGGGGCCGAGCGGCTCCCGCAGCGCAGCACGGCGGGCCAGGAGCGCTCCGATGGTCCCAGCCCGGCGGGCAGGTCCCCGGAGCGGGTCCCGCAGCCCCGCGGTCGCTGCGCGGCAGCCCCGGGTGGGAGCGCTGCTCACCCCGGCACCGCCGCCTCCCTCCGCCCCAGCCGCGCAGCCCCCGCGCCCGCCTCCCCTCGCCGCCCCGGCAGAGCCCTACCGGGGTCCAGGGCGGGCCCGGCGCGGCCGCACGAAGCCAATGGCCAGGCGGCGGCGGGAGGGAACGAGCGAGGAACCGGGAACGCCGCGGGATCGCTGCCTGCGGAGGCGGAGCCTGCGAGGGCTTATAGGGCCGGGCCGGGCGCTCCCCCCCCATGTGACCGCGGGGCGCCCAGCTGGGGCTGGTTAAGTGTCGGCGGCGGAGACTGTCAGCTGCTCGGCTGTCGCTCCCTGGAGCTTTAGCCTCCGCTGATTTTATTTTCTATACATCTTTTTTCTTCCTGCCCTCCCGCGCGCCTGGCACTTTTCAGAGAGCAGCGCCCCGCTCCAGCGCGGTGCGGGACGCGCCGCCCCGGGGGCGCTGCGGGCGGCGGGGGCGATGCCGCCCGCCCGGCGGGGCTCCCCGCGGCCCGACCGCGCTCCCGCCGCCGCCACCGCCTGACCGGCCCGGGGAGAGGGCGCTGGATGCAGGAACTGCCCGAAAGCACCGCTTGCCATGTGCGCTGGTAGCGCCCGGCTCGGGCAGCGCCCGCGGCCCGGCACAGGGTAGTCGGGGCGGCAGCCGGGCGGGGGCGGCCCCGGGCGCGCCGCGACCATGGTGAAGGAGGAGTGCAAGGCGCTGCTGGACGCGCTCAACAAGGTGACCGCCTGCTACCGGCACATGGTGCTGACCATCGGCGGCACCTCGGACTCCCAGAACCTGCGGGAGGAGCTCAAGAAAACCCGGCAGAAAGCCCAGGAGCTGGCGGTGGCCAACAGGAACAAGCTGACCACGGTCCTGAAGGACAAAACCGTGAGTAAGGAAGATAAAGCCGAGTTCGAGAGGCTATGGGTGATTTTCTCCACGTGCCTAGAGATCCTGGAGATCGACATGAGGAGAGCCCTGGAGCTCGGCCACGAGTTCCCGCTAAACGTCCCCAAAAAGCACCTCATCCAGACGGGAATGAGCGGGGGAACCTCAGGCGTGGCCGCCAGAGCCATGAGCGTCCAGAACATGAAATACGAGGCCGAGCGCAACATAGACGTGATGGATTTGAAAGACCTCGAGAACGAAATCAACCAGGTAGGAGAGATGATGTACGAGATGGAAATGAAGGTCAATGTCCCCCAGTGGACAGTGGAGGCTAAGCAAGACCCAGGGGCTGAACTAAAATCCACCATCAGCGTAGGCGCTTCTTCTATTGGCATGATCTCTGTGGAGGAAAATAAATCCTTCTGCGATATCAGCAAGGTTCTAGCTGGGATTGTTTTCTCTGCTGTGCTCATTATCGCCATTGTCCTGGCAGTGTGTGTGGTGAAACTGTCTTAGGGTGGTGCAAGCTCTGA
Source organism: Pyrocephalus nanus (assembly GCA_038380795.1). Taxonomy (NCBI): domain Eukaryota; kingdom Metazoa; phylum Chordata; class Aves; order Passeriformes; family Tyrannidae; genus Pyrocephalus; species Pyrocephalus nanus. The sequence continues at coordinate 4,820,311 of CM076273.1, read as the reverse complement.
CGGGAGCGACCCCCTCCAGGTCTGCTTGGAGTGTTTCATGCCTCACCTTTAATTTCGAAATGTGTCACTTGGATGAGGTGAGAATTTAAACCGAGCACTGGAAAGAACAAGGCAGAACTTTGCACCTCTCAATATCCTAAGATGCACGATTTGCTTCTTCATGCTTTTTGAAGAAAAGGGATGCAAATCAGCCTGCAGAGTAGGATGTCTTCATTTGCTGGACTTGTAACAGTTAACTGAAGTATCAGGGTATTATCACTACTGGCTGTAACAGGGATTTGTCTGCTATTAATAGATCACTGTTCTCAGAAGCCTGTATTTTTTGTTGTTTCACTAGGCTCTGGTGTTTGCTGCTGGTCACTGTTTACAGTATTCGAGAGTAAGACAAACTTGGAGATTAACACGGGTGTTTTGTCTGACCAAGTGGATAGAATACTTTTTTTCTTCCCATCAAATACATAAAATATTGTTTCAGTGGAAGAAAGGGGTAAGGATGAAAACCCCAATAAAAGAATGTGACCAACCTCTGATTTTGATAAGTTAATGGTTGGGGAGGGGGGAGAAAACAGAACAAGCAATGTTTGATACCACGTACTGTTTGTTGATTTAAACTGGATTGTACAGAACCCAGTTGCATGAATTGGCACAGCACATGTGAATGACTAATCGCTTTCTAAATCCAGAGAGAAAAAAAGGAGAGCTGCATATTCAGAAAAATACTAGCAAGCTTCGTGGTTCTCAATCAAATTTACACAATTTTATCTTTCCCTGCAGAAAGGCTGATTCTTGCCACTAGTTCAAATTTTTCTTTCTGTAGCAGCAGTTTGCACTTTACAATTAATTAACTATAAAAACATGAGCAATGAATGTACCCACAGCAGATACAGTAACATTTAAAAATAGATTTTAGCAAACAACAATTAGATTTGAGTTAAAGCACACCTTTCCAACAGGATCCCCTCTCCTGTTGACAGGCAGGGACTGATGCTTGTAAGGATATTGTCCCATTTCTGCAAGCTCCCAGATTCTTTGCAGAAATCTAGACAAAGCTAAAAATGTGTCTCAGTTTCAAATCTCATTCATGTCTGATTAATCATCTGGGAAACAGCCTCTAGGACTGATCCCATTTGATGCGCTGCAATTTTGGGACATAAAAGCAACAACAGCATAAAACTTCCCAGAGCTTCCCTATAAAATTGTCAACATTTAAATGTAAAGTTGGGGGGACAGACACTAACTTTGTAGAGAAGCTTCATAATGTTTTGTAGAAGGACTACGTGTTATGGTATTTATTAGATAACTTATGGAAGTAACTTCTATTACTGTGAACACTCACTGTCTGTTCAGGAATGCTCGGTCCGTGCACATCAGTGCCATGGGTGTATGAGGCACTCCACAGCCAAATATAAAGGCCCCATAATACTGGGGGTTTAATAAGTCGTTCTTCATTTCTTGTTATGGACATATTATCAAAATAATAATCAGACATGTTCTGTGAAGTTATTAGACAACAGTCTTCATGCTTGTTAAATAAAACTGACAACACTCGTATAAACACCTAATCTTTCTGAGTTAACAACTAAACATACTTTGAAAACTGCAGCAAACAGTTTATTTTTGAAACTTAAGAGAACTGGATTTGAGGGAAAAAAGTGTATTTGAATCTGGTCACTTGTAGATGAGACAAAAATAGTAAGCAGAAGCCTGAATTAAAAGCTGTAGACTATACTTATGTTGAAGGATAATGGGAATTCTGCACACTGATCCATTCTAATTCCGTTCTCTTGGGAATTCACAGTGTTACAAGACAACTCCACATTCCGGTCATGTTTCACTCATTCCACAGGATATGTTTTATATGTAGTTAATCTATGTTCATAGAGATCCCTGACTGCTTTCTAACAAAGTCAAGTCTGTATTGGTGCTACAGTTCCAGCCTGCCTAGACAAGGTGTAATCCCTGTGTCTTCATTTACATGAGATGATCTCCTTCACAATCACATTGAGTAAACATATTTAAAGAAAATGCAGCAAAAGCTGCAGGATTGCCACCACTAATCACTAAAAATCTGGAGTATTTCCACTCTTTGCACTCTCCTTTTACTTGGTTCACAGGAAGATGGATAAGCAGTTGGACTCTACTCTGTGCTGCTCAAAAACTCCATGTACCTTGTGAAATCAGATCATTTAACCACATGTTTTCAAAGCCCAAGTAATGCACGTGTGGTTTCTGGTGGATGAATAAATGGTAACACTGGCAGCATTCATTATCTTCTATCTCGGTATCTCCTCCACACTTAGCCACAGATAAACAGTTTATCCATGGTTAGTTGTGCAGAAGAATTTCTAAGAATAGGCAATGTCATCTAAAGCAAACTTCAGTGAGTTGGTAAATTGGAAGTTTTCGGTCCATTGCATTTTTTCAATTTTGACTTTTCGCTACAGGACTCGAATTCATACAAGTGGCCTATAAATATGTCTCGCTTTACTATGAATATGCACACAATTAGTGCTTAAAGGACGGGCCTCGGAAAATGAATTTGCAAATCATAAGACAAAGCCAGATGCAGATTTATTCATCGTTAATGTGTTCCTAAAAATCTATATTGTATTTAAGCTATCTGAATAGAATTCTAAGAGAAAATTGGCGCTGCCTACATTGCTAATGTTCCTGCCACTCATCTCCTACCCTTGATACAAATGTTCGTTCCATGTGACAGAGTTCTGGCACAACAGTGCACAAAACCAAAACAAATGAAACCACCATTGCCCAAAACTACTGAGGCTTCTTATAAATTAAGATAGAGAGATGTAGAATTGCAGTCTTAGTTTTTAACTCCTACCAGAATGCAACGGGAAGGAGACTGGAAATGCTATTTTGTGAGTGAAAAATGGGAACTGTTACTTCAAAATACTCTATATTTAAGAGCATGATGAAAAAACACGTATTCTCATGCTGATCAGTGGGAATTGTAGTACAAAAGATGGTTATTCCTTAATTTCAGTGTTGATCTACTTCAGTTCTTTTGTCTTTATTCACAGGATACAGACATTAAATTTGCTGTATACTGAAATCTTATTCCTGACTTGAATTCTACTGGTTTTGCCTGTGCATGGGTGGTATTTTCTACACTTTGAATAATGCAAACCTGTTACCGTCACTATTTATTTAAAAATAAAGTACTTCCTTATAACTTACTGGTTGGCTTGCAGCAGTAATTCAAACCAAACCAAACCTGTTGGACTGAGTCCAGAGGATCAGAGGGATCCCAGGATCAAAGGAATAGAGCAGCTTTGCTATGAGGAAAGCTGAGACAATTGGGATTGGTTCAGCCTGGAAAAGGGAAGGCTCCAGGGTGACCTAATTGTGGGTTTTCAGTGCCTGAAGGGCAAGGAAGATGAAGACACACAATGTACAAGGGCCTGGAGTGACAGGACAAGGGGGAATGGCTTCACACTGACACAGAGTAGCGTTAGATGGGATATTAGGAAAAAATTCTTCCCTGTGAGGGCCTGGCACAGGCTGCCCACAGAAGCTGTGGCTGCCCCATCCCTGGAAGTGTTTAAGGTCAGGTTGGACGGGGCTTAGAATCATAGAATCAACCGGCTTGGAAAAGACCTCTGAGATCATCACGTCCAACCTTTGATCCAACACTGCTGTGGTTACTAGGTCATGGCTTGGAGCACCCTGATCTAGTGGAAGGTGTCCCTTGCCCATGGCAGGGGGTGGAATGAGATCTTTAAGGTCCCTTCCAACCCAAACTATTATCTTTTTACGAAAATCTGGAATATTAGTACAGCTTGTCAGTAAGCTCTTAAAAACTAAAGTTCCTATTTCAGCCACAGTAATAAAACAGTACTAAACCCTCTCATTAACAGTTTTCTTAACATAAACACACCCTTCTCAAGCTCATAAAGTTGAATGTAGTGATGTAGCTTAATTTATAGTGCAAGAGAATCAGCAGTGTGAAAAGTCAGGACATCTCTGCCTTAGGAAACAGCTACAATAACATTCAGGCTAACAGATGACACTGCCTTCAGCACTACTTGTTCAGTGGTAAGTACAGAACCACTGGCTTGGACAACTGAAAACTGGGGAACGTATTAGACCAGAACAACAGATTAAATTCTTCTTGTGTTAGGATCCAAATTGTCCCTTTCAGCCAGCAAAGCTGGCATTTAATTTAGCAAAAAATATAGACAACCTAAGGAGCGTGAAATTTGGTCCTGCAGTATTGATAGCAACAATGATCAACAGTTGTGCCACACTATCAGAACTGAGTCTGTTAAATGCAAAAAATTGTAATTTCATTCCAGGATTTCCAGTCTATCACCATAAAAACTCTTTACATTGTTTTTCACTTTACTAACCAAAGAAAGAGAGAATCATAATTAAAGTGATTCTCCTTATGTGGGAAACAATGTAATATCAAACTTCTGCACTATGAAAATAAAATTAGATTCACAATTCTTCACGTAAATATGACAGTATTTTTTACAGTAATGCATTTATTTAAAACTGGACTAAATGACTGATGTAATTATCTTTTGGATTAAAAATTAAACATATGCTTATTGTTTATAGTCCAAGAGGGCTGGTTATGGACTTGCTTTTCCTTCTCTTGGAAGGTTTGTGTTGTTTACGTACACCTTCCAGAAATACCTTCTATTTAAGTGCTAATGGAACTCCTAGTCAACATATTTACCCTTCACAGATTTTCATTATGTAAAAAGTCATCCAGTAAGACCAGTGGATTACAGATCTCTAAGTGCTTTCTCTCAATACGATTATATAAGTCTTTTAATGCAGGAAGAGATCTGGACAAAATAGCAGTCTACACGTGAGCAGCATTTGCTATGGTTAAATGTACAATAAAAGTGGGATTAGAAAAGAATGCCTTTTGCATAAAATTATCTGCATGTGTTAATGGAAGGACAAAAAAAGGAAAGAGATGGATGTATGTAGTAAATATGTTAACAAAGTTTGTTTTTAAATCCAACAGCACCCCAACATTAAGCTACAGCTTCTCAATAAAAAGAGAGGGGGTATCTTATGTCCAGTGGGATAAAGAATATAAAATATCCCTGAGTGGAACTGACCATCCATTCTTTGATTAATTCAGTACAGAGTAAGTAAAATTATTTTGATTTGCTACACATTGATACCAATTTTACAAAAGTCAATCTTTTTTTCTCTCTCAGTCTCACACTACAAGGGAATTTTTTTCCTGGAGAAAGGCGGTCCCACAAGGCTGGATTCCATCCTGATGGCTTGCTGCTGGAATGCAGCTTCATCAATTACCACTGATGAAACCTGTGGAAAGGTGAAAAGTCACACAGCATTTAACCACTGTCTAGGCTGCTGTGGATCTCCTCAGCCAGCCAAGCACAAGGGATTCATGCTGGAAGCAATGTGACTGAAAGCCATGTAGGCAAACATAAATTCAGTCACAGCATCTCTGAAATTCTGCCACCCACAGAGGCCAGTTAGCAAATGCAACTGTGTTTATTGCCCAGTTCCAGTAATTTGTCAGAATATCTACTATGGTTTTGCCAAAGTGACAGAAATTGACTTTTTGAGCCTCCACAGGGAGGGTTCTTTGGTTTGTTTGTTTGATTTCTTTGCTTGAGTTGTATGTTTTATTTACGTGTTGCCTGGCATTATTTATCATGTACTTAATAATAACATCTCCACCAAATCAATCAAACAAACAAATCCCCTCAAAGCTAGTTCTAATTCAACTGTACAGAAAAGGAAGTCACAATCATAATATAAATATGTTTTGTAATTTTGATAATTTTTCCAATGTGCTTTAAATTATCACTGGAGTCTACACTCACTCAGGTCTGTCTCTCACACACAAATGTTCAAAGAACATATACAGTTGAACTCATTGATGTGTCACAGCACTAAGGAATTACAGAGCCAAAAACATGGCTTTAAAAAACATGGGTTTTTTTGTAAGAACATTAAACATCAGGTCTTACAGCCATCCATAACTGTCTTAGGGAAAGAAAATTCAAGGGCAATTTCTTTGTATGATCCAGAAGAATCTACACATAAATAGCATAAACCTTGGGGGGAAAAAAAACAAGAAACAGGGCAACGAGAAAAGACAAAAGAAAATATTTAACTATTTATACTGTATAAAGTGACTGAAGACTACCAGAGACACCAAACATGATACTCCCTTAGCAACTTAATCTAATATGCTAATTACAGGTGTAACTTGAGTTATAAATACACATTTGAATTCTGGGTCCTAGAGGGAGTGCTCCAAATCACTCCTCATATAAGGCATCACTACTCAGTCTGGCGAGAAATTACATGTGTGAATACTATTCATGTAATTAAAAGCAGCAGAATTAGAACCATAATTTCTGTTTCCATAAGACACGTAATCCATTATGCGTCTGTTGCAAATAGAACATTTCCAGTTGTTAATACTATCTGTAACCCAATTTTCTCATCTGCTTTATTTGTTGGAATACAATTTTGTATGAAGGTTGCTGTATTTTTTATTTTCTTTTTAGTCAGTCTTTATAATGGTGGTATAATCATAAACCTGCATTTCCTAGATTTGACATTTATTCACCATTTGTGCAGCAGTAACTGGAGTAGGGAAGAATGTTTGCCTTAACTTGCACTCGGCTATCTCTGTGCCCAAAGGACTGCTTCAGATGCTGAGCACAGTCCTGAACAATGCTGTAAGCACAGCACTGCTGACAGCCCTGGTGGTGTGTCTGAGTTTGCAAACAGCAGCCTACATGCAGCCACACATTCCACTTTCACTCCCCTGCATGAATGCCTATGAAATCAGACCCGTGAGATTTGATACCAGTGGATACCAGTGAAACCAGAGGAATGGGCCACCACACCGAGCAGAAGGATGGAGCACCTCTCCTGCAAGGAAAGGCTGAGAGAATTGGGATTGTTCAGCCTGGAGAAGGGAAGCTTTGGGGTGACCCAATTGTGGCCTTGCAGTGCCTGAAGGGAGCCTGCAAGGAAGATGGAGGGAGACTATTGACAAATTCTTCCTTGTGAGGCTGGTGAGGCCCTGGCACAGGTTGCCCAGAGAAGCTGTGGGTGCCCCATCCCTGGAAGTGTCCAAGGCCAGGCTGGATGGGGCTTGGAGCAACCTGGGATATTGGAAGGTGTCCCAAACCACGGCAGGGGATGGAATGAGATGGGCTTTATGGTCCCTTCCAACCCAACCATTCTGTGATTCTATGATCTGTTTGCCAGGATATTCCTGCTTTGCATACTTGAACTTGTGAGACTTTAGACTGTCCTAGATAAAAATAAAAATAAAAAATCACAGAAAAACATTTCACTTAGAAACTTAACATATGTATTTAATAATCACTCCCATTCTCTGGTATCAGATTTTCCTAGATATATTCCAGGGCTATCATACATTGCATTTTTGCCATACCGAGACAGTTTTGTGTATGTACTGGCATTACAGCTGATTTGAAAGTGACACTGTTCATTACTGGTTCATGAGTACTTCCTTCTTAAAATGCCTTTATGCTGAAATGATCAGACTTAATGGACCCTAAATCTTTTTGATCAGCCATCAAGCTCATTGGACGTTAAATCTTGAAAAATCTCAGTAGTTCATTAATATTTCACTAGTAAAGCAGCTTTTAGGCAAAGCACATCCCTAACAAGATGTATACTTAACACAGTAAAATAGTTAACTACACTAAGAGTGCAAAAGGCAAACAAATACAAGGAGAATATCATAATTTTAGGTTCAAAACACCTTCCAGTAGTAAACAGGCACACTGGTGGGTCTTGTGATTCCATTGCTAAGACGGTAATCACAGATAAGCAATAAGGATTAAGTTAATATGAAAAAGGGACACACAAGTTACAAGATGTTATTGGTTTTGCTTGTATATTCAGTGATGAGCAAGAGAAGGAGAGGGAAGGCAAGCTTGTATATTGTCTGGCTGTATGTTTTAGCAAATTCAGCAGCCTGGTAGCAGGGTGAATTTATGGCCCAGCTGTGTCTGGGTACACCTCAAGTTCAATTTTGGGTTTGTCAATTGACAAATTCCAGCATCCCACTGATTCAGCTGTTTCTAAACATCCTTTCAGTTCCGGTGACACATCTCACAGGCATCAAGTACATGCTCACATACAAAATCAAATGGAGAAGTTGTCAGAAGCATGTACAGGTATGTGGGTATTTGCCAAATGCAAACCTGGCAAGAAAAGGATTATGGATAGGAGGAGGATTCTCCATGTTACATGCAAACACCATTCTTACATTTCTCAACCTCTGTTATCAGCTTTCTTCTCCCTAAACTCCTTACAAATTAAGAAAAAAAGTTAAATTAACAAAAATAAAACATTTCCTAAAGGTTCAAAGGGCTTTTTCCTGGCTTTGCTATCTTGCCTGAATATATGTTTTTCAGGTAACAAGGTACTTAAAAACCTCAAAACAGAAGAGCTCTGTATAATCATTAACTAAAACTCTACACAGTCCTCCCCGCTGAAGCCTACTAGAACATATTCAAACAACTTAGTGCATACTACGTTTAATTACAGACCTAAAATGACTTTTGTTATCAGCATGGCTTGCCATGGAATTGAGATAAGGAGATTTCTGCGGGGCCAGCTGGCGGGTCAGCAGCGGTATTACGATTACAAATCCGAGCCCTTGGTTTCTGACCCGGGGCTGACTCCTGGGGCTGCAACCACAGCCCCTCCGTGGGCACTCGGGAAGAGCGAAGGCTCCGAGGAAGGTCAGCATTTACACCTCGTGGCGCTGTGAACACGCCCGAGACATCCCCAGCCGTATTTCCCAAGCGCACCGAAAGCCATCCATACGTCCTCGCTCCTCTCGGCCGCTCTGCCTTAACCCCCCTGCATTTCCTTAAGCTTTCGCCCTCTGAGGACACACGCTAACTTACCGGCTTAGGGCTGGCGTGGGCTGAGGCATCCCGGCCGCCGGCCCGCCTCCTCCATCCCTCCCCCGGCGCGGTCCCGCCCCGCTGCCGCGGCTGCAGTGGCTCCTCCGGGAGCGCAGGCGGCGGTGCCGCCCGGCCGGCCCCTCGCCCTCGGCCCGGCCGAGATGAACCCGCGGCTGCGGCACTGGCGGGAGGCGGCCACGCTGCTGCTGGCTGCGGGCCCGCCGGGCCGCCCTCCGCGCTGCCCGCTCGGCCGCTCCGACTATGAGCTGCTGCTGCTGCAGCGGAGCGGCCGCAGCGGCTTCATGCCCGGCGCCCACGTGTTCCCGGGCGGGCTGGTGGAGGCGGCGGATTTCTCGGCCGAGTGGCTGAGCGTGCTGCCCGCCGCGCCGCGCTGCGGGCTGGGCGCCGTGAAGCCGCCGCCGCCCGGCGGGGGCCGCGCCCCGCTGTTCGCCACCGACCGGGAGCGCCTGGGCTCGCCGCTGCCGGGCGAAGTCGCCTTCCGCATCTGCGCTCTCCGGGAGACCTTCGAGGAGGCGGGGATCCTGCTGCTGGTGCCGGGCCGCGGGCCGGCCCCGCCGCTGCCCGCGGAGCGCCTGCCGCCCGCCGCCGAGCTCGGGCGGTGGCGGCGCCGGGTGCAGGAGGACCCGTCCTGCTTCCTGCAGCTGTGCCGGCACCTGGGCTGCGCCCCCAACATCTGGGCGCTGCACGAGTGGAGCAACTGGCTGACACCCGTGGGCCGCGGCGGCCGCCGCTATGACACGGCGTTCTACCTGTGCTGCCTGGAGGAGCGGCCGCCCCACGGCTCGCAGGACGACCAGGAGGTGACGGCCGTGCTGGTAAGAGGGGATGCTGGGGATGCCTGGGATGCCGCACGCTCCGGATGCCTGGGATGCCGCACGGTGCGGCCGGGCGGGTGTTCCGATGGGCACGGGCGCTCCTGCCCCCAGGATCACAGAGCTGTTTAGGCTGGAAAAGATCTCTGAGGTCATCGAGTCTAACCTTTGACCAAACACCACCGTGTCAGCTAGACCTTGGCACCAAGTGCTACATCTGACCTTCCTGAGCACCTCCACGGACGGCGACTCCACCGCTCCCTGGGCAGCTCATTCCAGTGTTAAATCACCCTTTCTGTGAAGAAATTTTTCCAAATGGCCGACCGAAACTTCCCCTGGCGCGGCCTAAGACTCTTGTCCTATTGCTTCCAGTTCCCTGGGAGCAGAGCCCGACCCCCCCGGCTCCCCCCTCCTGTCAGGGAGTTGCAGAGAGCGAGAAGGTCCTCACTGAGCCTCCTTTTCTCCAGGCTGAGCCCCCTAAGGTCCCTCAGGGCTCCTCACAGGACAGATCGAACAGTCCATCAAAGCTATCCTGATAACTCGCCCTTGAGACATGAGGAAAGGGAAGAGAGGGAATCCTCTCCCCTGCACCCCTGGAGCTGCCACTGCCCCCTGACCGGAGGTGCGGCCGGAGCTGCTGCTGGGAGAGGGTGTTCTGTGAAGGTCGTTTTACCTGACATGTTATGGCACAGGATCCGTGTCCTGTCACATCACTTTCACCTTGAATTACTGTCTCTTTCAAAGGCAGATGACAAGCATCACTTTTTATACGTTCATTCGTGCAGTGGAGGGTTCTCACATGGGCATAACACAGTATGGTGGGAGACATCCATGTGGAATGAATAGGTATACTCCAGGGCTGCAAGAGATGCTAGTAATTTTTGTCTTCTGGAGTTACTTGGAATATTTTAAGTAATATACAAACTTGTTGAAATAGTCTATTAAAAAATTTGAAGCTTTGGGGTTTTTACTTTTTTTTTTTTAATTAAGTGAGTAAAAGTAACAATAAAGAAACTTCTTTCACGGTGGGGTACATTGGGGTCCTTAAGTTTTTCTAGAATTCTGAAACGTTTGATAGCAAGTTAGAAGTAGATGAGAAACCAGACAGTTCTGTAAAAGCTTACCTAACAATTTTGGTATCACTGATGCTGTGATATGTAATTTTTAACAGATTTTCTAAAGAAATTTAGAAGTACCTGGGATCTCATCTTCAAAAGAGTTCACGTTTGTTATAATTTTGCTAATAACAGCATAAATGTACTGCAAATGGTTATGCACACATTTATATTACCAAATTCACCATGTGAGATGCAATCAAGATCCCAAATAATTTAAACATGCAGAATAAGCTTGATTAAGGGTGTTCCTGCTGTGAAAACAATGCATGTAAGAAGCAGATGTTTAGAGGCACTTTTAATTCTCAGAGCATCAGTAGCAACCTCTGGTGGAACCGAGTTGAATGTTTTCTGTTGGTTCCAGTAGACTTTTAGTCAGTCCTCGAAAACAAATACTGGTTTCTAAACATGTCTATGTGTAAAATAAAAACTTATTTTTATTGGAAAGAAAGGAGTAACTTTTATAGATGGCTTACATTTTTCAATTTCTAAAATTTCTTGGTTGTTATTTTGGTATAGTTTATATATGGGGGTTTTTTTGTGTTCAGGAGATGTTGCAAGCTCTTTTTCTGTAAAGACATCCTTGCTAATGATTTTTGAGGTTACTCAGACTTTCTATCTGCTGATGAAACTACTATTTCAAGGCTTGTTTTCATCTTACAGTGGTCATCACCTCCAGAAGCCATTGAACGCTTCAAGTCTCAAGAAATATGGTTTCCTCCACCGCAGTTCTATGAATTCTGTAGGCTCTGCAACTTCTCTTCCCTCAGTGAGTTACACAAGTTCAGCTCTGAGCGAGCTCTGGAGGGCTGTGAGCACTGGATGCCGGTGATGCTGACTGCTTCTGATGGCTCCATCCAGCTGCTGCCAGGTAAGGGAGCACCTGACAGTTCTCTTAAACATACAGCATCTCAAGCCACATGACATAAGCCATCTGTAAGGAAAACACTCTTCTAAGTCGAGTTTGTACCGTGTGGTTCCTTGTTTGCTCCAGCTGTGACAGTGGCTGCTGTCAGAGACGAGCCAGGGGATCACAGACAGCACAGTTATTACTTACTCATAATGTCATTGTCTCACCGTTGCCATAAGGTTTATTTATGAAGAAATTCTATCTTTTTTTATGCTGGTGAATGTATTAGAACTCCTCCTGTTTAGTCCTTTTCAGTGGGAATTCTCTTTTACTTTTGTAATTTGTCTTTGTAAGAATAAGGGACTCGAGCACAACTGCATTATCAGTCCTCATGACTGCAGTGACAGGGCACTGCACTAAAACCATACATGAAGTCACCCTTCCTCTGCCCTCTCTCCTACTTAAGTCTCTCTCATTTCATAATCACATACAAGCAGTGTTAAGAAAAGCTGCATGTACTATTTATTATTTTCTGCTTTTTCAGTTTGCTTTTTGTTAGGCTTTCTCCTTTTGTGTCACAATTGACCTCTAGACTTTCTGTATTGGGGGTACATTACGAGTCTTGCACAGGAACAGTTTGCCTTAATATGGCAAAACACTGTTTCCATCAACAGAGCAAAGCTTCTGTTCTTAGTCCTATCTTTGTACACTTGAAAAAGCATTTGTCCTGTTTTCCACCTGTTATATAAAACTCCTATCTCCCCAGTCTGCAATTATAGCATATTAATACTATCAGGAGCTCTGGAACATTTAAGTCAACACCTCAGATGAGCACTGCAGTTTCCCTGACAGATGCTTCTGGAAATTTATGGCTCTATTTTTAAATCTGAAGACGTTTAGAGGCAATTTACTTTAGCATTGCAAAATACATTTCCAGTGAGTTTCACGTCCTGATAAATATTAAAAAATTGCCAGTATCACTCAGTGAAAAAGCTAAAAAATAAAGTTGGTAGTCTATAACTAAACCTTTTTTTTCCACCCCTAGGAGATGAGTTATATCCAGAAGATCCAGATTATACAGGAGAAAAGAAAACAATTATGTCAACAGATAAGAAGATTGAAGAGCTCATGAAAGAGGGCAGTATATTTCACAGGATAGTAATAAAAACTCTCTACAATTATGCTGTCTATGTTAATATTCAAGCAAAATATAAGCATATTAATCCGATGATGATAAACTGTGATAGTTCAGATTACAACAGCAAACTGTAATATGTGTTTGGTTCAAACCTAGAATATTTTTAATTACAGACATATTCAGTGTGGTTTTGGTGCCTTGTAACTGTTGCCAAATAGTCAGGAAAATATTGCTCTGTCCTGCCAGAGCATTTTGTCTGTGTGTGTGTTGTCTGATTTATGTGTACCTAATTCTCTGAGTCTTTGAAACAGTTGTGCCACTGTTGGGTCACAAAGGTCCTTTTCTCACTGAAAATTTTAAGGATATATTTTTTTCAGAACAAGAATGTTTTGAGTTGAAGAATTCTTTTACTATGCTTCCCAAAGTTACCCATTAGATAAGTGCAATGTGTGTCTACAAATGAATGAAATCTCTTATTCCATATTTGTTGACATCTCCCAGTCTATTCTCTCTTTCATTTTGGGAAAAGCAGTGTATGTATGTGTATGTATATAATGATTTATTAGCTAAAAGACATTTTTAAAAATAAAATTATAAAGTTCATTTTTATATTTGATATACCTGAATTCTTTTTACTAATAGTAATTATACAAAACTTTACAATTTCCAAAGGTAGAGAAAATTTAAACAAAGTCCTCTGTCAGATCAAGTACATTATTTTTATCATTATATTTTTTAATCTTCAAGTTGCTAGCATTAAAAAAAAAATAAAAATTTAATTTTTTAGCTTCAAAAAGATACCCACAACTTAAGGGAATAATGCTCCTCCTTGGAAACACCCACTTCCAAATTCCAGCATCCCACATTTTGCTTCTAAACTACTTTACTAAATATATCTGAGATTTAAGAACTTCAGAGGAAGGACTGCTGCTTAATTTTTTGGTTTGGATTTTTGGTTGGTTGGATTTATCTTTTTTTTGTGCAATAAGTGGAGTAGTGATGTAAATTCTTTATCTGGAAGAAGAATGAGTGATGACTTGGGATTACTCAATAAAGTTGTTCAGAAAACTTTGTTCCAGCTTTTTGTTCTGTGTTTCAATTAAAATTTGCAACATTTCCATTAAATCGGTTTGTAGTATTCATTTGGATTGGGAAAAAAAAAGTGTGTCTGCTGTCTCAGAACACGCCCAGATTGTTGTTCATTTTGCAGTTGAGGTTTGTAAACCTCTGCTGAACACAGCCCAAGGGAAGCAGAGCACTGTGTATAATGTATATTACACAGTAAATACCTCCTTCCAAATATTCTGCCTGGGTGGGATGTTCCCTTTTCTCCAGTCGCTGGAGGCTTTGCCTGACAGCCATGACTTTGCAAATAACAGTGGGGAGTGGTTTAGGACCCAGGCTTGCCATTTCCCTCGGAATCCTGGGATGCATCTCATCATGTCCCAAGGACTTGTCTATGTTCAGGTTTCTCAGATGGTTTTGAACCTGCTCTTCTCCCACAAGGGAAGGTACTTTATTTCCCCAGCCTGAGGTTCAGGGACTTGAGAGATGTGGGAAGAGTGACTGCCAGCAGAAACTGAGGCAAAAATAATTATCAAATGTCAAAGAAACCCTGTCAGCCTTTTCCATGAGGGTTACCACTGGATTTCCACTCTGATGGATTGGGGGGGGGGGTGTATATTTGCTGAAGTCCACCTTTTGTAATCAACACACCTTTAGGAGCTATTATTATTATTATTATTCACATCCCTTGCCACATACAGCTCCAGCTGTGCCTTACCTCTCCTGATCCCATTCCTAAACATCCAAACATCATCCCTCTATTCTCCCTTATGGATATATATTTCTGCTTCCAGTGCTACAGCTGCTCTTAGTTTTTTTTTCCTGTTCTCCCAGCATTAGTTAAAAGAACTACCACCATTTTCAAAGAATTACCGCTATTTCACAAGTGCCTCCACTACAAAGGAGATTTTAAGTCTGAAATCATTCCCAAACTCCAAAGATTTATTGTATTAATTTCCCATAGGTTCCAGTAGAACTTTCAAGTTGTTCGCCGTAACAAAGGCTTTTACGGGTTATCCCAAGGCTTTCGTTTTCCCTTGTATACACCGAAAAGCCAAAAGCCGGCCTCCCACGTGCTTTGTAGGGCGGAGCTGCGAGCGCTCCCGCAGCCTTTTGAAGTGCCATTTGCCCCCACCCACGCCTTTAAGGAACCGGGAACGCGCCATTTGGGAGCTCTGAGCCCACCCCCGCACGGGGGGTGGCTCTGGAGGCGAGAATTTCCGGGAAAAGAGGCTTCTGGAAGGTTCGTCCGGGAGATTCCCTGCGGAGCGGCGGGAGCGCCGGCGGGGCGGTGTGTGCCGGCCCTGGGACAGCGTGGGGCTGGACACTGAGGCTCAGTGGGATCGTCCTCACGGGGGACCCTGTGGAACTATGGCAGGACAGGGTGGGGAGGGGGGGTTGGGGCGAGGGGAGGCGGAATAAAGAGGAAAAGCTCGGGTTTTAGCAGCCACGTGTGCCCGCGCTCCGCGTGTTGTGCCTCCTCCTTTGGACGGAGCAGAGGGATAGCGGGTGGTTTGTGTTTTCCAGGAGGGTTTGCAGGCACCGGGATTGCCGGACAGCCTCCTCCTGCTTCTCGCAGGTTGGTGTCACGGGTTCGGGAGGGGTGTTAAGTGGCTGTGCGAGGTGGGTGCGGGATTTGAGTGAATTCTTGTGTTCTGAGTAAATACTTGAGATCTTGCTCAGTTCTTAGCAAAGCGGGAATGTTACTGGGAGTGCATTGGGAGCGCTGGCCTCTTCTGTGGATGTGCTTCGCCCCCGCTGCTTTGTTGGGCCATTTACCGTGCTTACACCAATCCACCTGAGACATTATTTTAGGTTATTTATGCCCCTCACTTGTTATTGCTGGAAAAAAAAAAAAAAAAGGTGTCTATTTTAAATGTCTAAGGCAGCGCAATGGATCTCATTGTTGGAGCGCACGATAGTGCAGCGTTAGGACACCTGTGTGTAACTCAGGAGCTGGGCTGGTGTCGCACGACCTTATCTAAAGCCTCTGAAATAGTTTAGGCTGTTCCATTGTCATGTTAAACTGGGAATAATTAGCGGTGTTTCTTAGCAGAGCTTGTTGCTCGCTGTGGCTGCAGGGTAGCTGTATTGCTGCTTATTTAGTGCTGACTTGTTCATCAATAGCTTTGGAAGTGGAGGGCCAATGCCTTGATTTTCTTCTCCTGAAACGTTTTATTAGGCACTTATTTCCAGTGTGAATTAGGTTGTAAGATAGACACTGCAGGGATGATACCGCAGTACGCTGGCTTGTGCCAAAAAGAAATGCATGTTACTTCAATCTGCGGGTAGTTTAATTATTCCATTGTAATCCCTAACTTTGGGACTCCTCTTTTATATTAGGCTATGTTTTTTGGTTTGGGTTTGTTTTGGTTTTTTTTAAACTCGTAAATATTTCCCTCTGGTGTCCATTTGGTCATGCAGGTGGGTTGTAGCAGCGCTTGTTTGTAATCAGCCTATGTATCCCTTCTAATGGAAGGAATGGCAAATCTTAATTATACTTTAGCATAGCACCTCATTAAGGAGGCTGGTTTGAACCCTTTGAAACATGTTAATCAGTTTCCTAGATTAATACTGTTGACATACATAGTAAAAATCCGTAGGTGCTTTAGTTGTCTGCTCTTTATCGATACACTTCAAAACAAGTGGTGGCTCTAAAAATTGTTAATCAAATGTGCCGTTCTTTTACAGAAGTGATGAATGTGCCACAGGGGATAATCATGGACGTTGTAGTACTAAAGGTATGCTGGTGTTTTTAAAGTCTGAAGGACTGATGTTTATTTCCGTGTAACTTCCTGGAAGTGAGGTTTACAAACAAGGTGCTTGTGTATGAAGTTTTATTTTTATATTTGCTGGTCAGATGTTCTCAAAAGCATCTTGTCATTTTAGCAGGAGTTAATAGTACTTTTTCTCTATCCCTTGCCCCAGATTGAAGATCCAAGTTGCTTTTGGCTTGCTGTAGAAGAATGTGTGCCAGGCCTAGTCTATGAAGTGGCATACAAAAACCTAAATGCTCGAATGAATCAGTTCTATGACAGACATAAAGGGGTGAAGGAATTAAAACCAGAGGTGATAGAAGAAGGCCAGGTAAAGTCATTGCTCTGTTGTTGACATAGAAGTAGTCTGTTCTTTGCATTGGTTTGAGGTGAAGTAACAGATGCATGCGGTTTTTTGGGGTTTCTGTTGCTCTGTAGGAAAGTAGATAATGCGATCTCTGTGAGTTGTGTGTTCTCATCTGTAAGCTTCACAACTGCACACGCTGCAATGCTTGCATTTTACAAAGAAAATGGAAGGCTGTGTAATAAATACTGTGCTCTTGCCTGTGAAAGACTTTTGAGTGTAATTCAGGCCATTTGCAGGAATCTGCTGTCTCCTTTCTTCCTCAGATTTATGTGGTCTTCAGTGAGGAGCTCAAGTGCTGGTGCAGGGCGGTGTTTCAGTCGGTGCAGTGCCGCGCGCTTCATCACCAGCTCAGATGTTTCCTCGTGGATTATGCCATATACAGTTTGGTGGAATCAGACAAGTATGTGTCGGATTTTTTTATCACTCTAAGATACTTGTTAGTTGATGCTATTAACACTTATTCAGATTCACAGTGAGGAGGCTTTGATTTAATTGAGGTGTGGGTTGGGTCCACAGAAGCTGCTAGCTGGGTGATAGTCTCTTACATGGGTGTGGGTGCAAACCAGTCCTTAATTTGTGCACTTCTAAAGATGTTTTCTATCTTAGGCTTTGTTTTTTTAAAGATTCAAAATAGAAATAACGTCAGTTCGTTATGGCTGAAGTGTATAACTGCCGGTTAACACTATTTATATATTCTTTCCTCCCATAGTAAGTAGCTCTATATTAAAAAACGAAAAATTAAGGTCAGTGAAGTTCAGTTACAAACCAAGTTCACTTTCTGTAACAGCTTTTGACATCTGAACAGAAATCTGGGGTTTTTCCCACTGCAGTTTCCTAATTGTTTACTAAGAGTTTCCACAGTTTCCGAGTTTTTGAGAAAGGCATTAGGAAACCTTCTGTTCCTAAAATCTTCAAAATCTGTTCTAGAGAAACGTATTCCAGCTCTTAGTTTTAAAGTTTGTTTCTTTATTAAAATATGCAACTGAGAGTACAAGAAACTTAAATCGTTTTTCGTAGTAGTCCATAGAATTAAAGTTTATATAAAATACTTCAAAATAATTCTAAAGTTAAATAGTGTTTCCTAACACATCCACAGTCAATTTAAAACAATATGACAATGCCTCGAGTTTAAAATACATTCAATTAGAAATAAATATGTGATTTGCTGCTTTTTTTATAATACACTAAAAGATTGAACAAAAGTGATAAATACATGCACCTTAAAAGCTTGCTGTGTGCAGCATCTTGCTGATTATTAAAAATCTCTAACCAGAGTGTAAAGGGTAAGATTAACTCTCTGGCAATATATTTGTAAAGAATAAATTCTTTTTTAGGAAAATGAGTACAAATGCAATTTTTTTTGTGTGTATAAAATTTCCTTGTTAACCATACCTGGTTTCTCGCACAGAATTAAAATCTGCAAACTGGAATATGCAGTGTGAGGTGGCGTATGTGGTAGGGGGAGGGTTAAAAAGGAAGATATTTATAAGAGAAGTATCAAGAAGACTTGAAACTGCAGTGACAAAGGATCAGAAAGATTCCAAGTAAATAGTGTGTGTGTTCCTATCCAAAGTAAATCCCTTCACCAGTCCTGATGGCACTTCTCTCAGGGAAGGATGGTGTTCCAGGGTGGGAGCCAAATTCCTGGAAGAACTGTGTTGTCAGATACAGGGTAACAGGAGGATGTGTCTGAGACTTCTGGAGAACAAAATCTGCCCTGTAAGATGAGGTAATTGGCGCTTTTGTTTTTCAGCATTCGAGTTCCAATGGGACTATTTACGGAGCTTCCATACAGAGCAAAGAAGTGTAGCCTGTATTGCACAAAGCCAGTGACGTTGCATCTTGACTTCTGTGAAAACACTGCAAAAATAGGGTAAGTAGAGTTTAATAAATACATTCTATTCAAACATTTCTAAGAAAAAGTTTTAGTGAAGAATTTTTTTTTCTAGAAAGGATTATGTTTCAAGAAGAACATAAGAAATTAGACTTGGAAAACTCCCTCTCTAAAACTCCCTGACAAGAGGGTGGAGCCAGGTGGGGGTCGGGCTCTGCTTTTGAGGAAGAAACGACAGGACAAGAGGAAATGGCCTCAGGTTTAGATTGGGTTTAGGAAAACTTTAGCACTGAAAGGATTGTTAAAGGTTGGGCGGGGGTGCCCAGGGCAGTGTCGGAGTCACCATCCCTGGAGGGATTTAAAGGTGTGTAGATGTGGCATCTGGGGACATGAGTTAGTGCTGGACTTGCCGGTACTGAGTTAATGGCTGGACTTGATCTTGGTGTTTTTTACCAATCTAAATGATTCCATGGTTCCATTATATTTTATGTTGGATATAGGCCATCATATCTGGACAAAGCAATGCAATTTTGCTCAGTTCCTTTTATTGGTGAGCTGAAACAATATTACCAAGACTGAAGTTATGTTCTAAGTAGTAAGATTCTGCTACTACAGTTGGTGCACTTTGTAAGATTTGGCATGACTTAAAATAATTTCTTTGCAAGCACAAAGTTCTTTCTGAAATGACCATTTTCATGTTTGATGATGTGGGACAACTTGTTGTGTTTATTTTCCTAGACCAGCCAAAAGATGGGATACTGCTGCTATCCAGCATTTTCGAGACCTTCTCAAAGGTAAAAAAATATTTCTATTTTGGGAAAAAAAATTGTTAGAGAAATACGGTACTTCTGTGTAGACACAAGTTTATTATACTTGTGTATACTTGATTACATTTAAGAGTGTTGTGTGTTAAAAATAAAGGAGCTACATAAGTTTTTTTTGTGCAGACTGATTAAGGCACACATGTTTGTGGAACTTATTTTGAGCACTATGGGCTTCCAGGCTGCATAGATTTTGGTAGTTGACCAGTTTGTATCTGGCTCTTGGGCAGGCTAAATGTAACACTTAGCATTCATGTAACATTTGCTTGGAACATTGGAGTCTTTCTGTGTATTTAGTGTGAGTCTAATCAGCATCACATGTGGTGGTTTGTACAGAGGTGGCAACACCTGGTGTAGGAGTTCACCCATTCTGTTGTTTTTTTGGCAAGGATGTAAACACCAGCTCAGAAGAGGAATATCTTTGTAACAGTTGTTAACAAATACATTGAGCTCCACATAGTTGGCATTGTTGTCCCTTTTGTTCTTGTCCCTTTCCATGTTTGGTGCCTTAGTTGGCTGTCCTGTTTTTTTTTTTCATATCAAGCCTTCCCTTTTGATATGAGACAGCTTTTGGTCTTAGTAAAAAAGTAGCTGTTTCCTGAGGTTTTGTACTGGCTTACTTGCTTCTACCTGAAAAATTGCCTCCCTGCTTTCTTACCAGTATATCAAATTCCACACAGAAGGTGTTTGGGAAGGAGAGGATGTGTTATGAAAGCCAGAAAAGGTCTTAGGCTAATAATTCCACACACCAACTGAGGCATAGCACCTCTTGCTATTCACTTCACCCCCCTCTACACACATCAGAGGATCACTGTGCAAAGTAAAGGTCAGTAGGGAGCAATAACAAAATAGATATTCCCAGACTGTCCCATAAGTAGCAATCCGTTCTTCTTTCAATTGCTAGTCCATCATTAGTGCATACACAGCTACTTCAGGATTTGGGACTGGACTCTTATCCTCTGTGTTTGCTTGAATGAAACGCTTAACAAAGCTGTACAGGTGTGCACATACAGCTGCTTTCAAGAAAATGTCACTGTTGGAAAGCACACAGTGGTGCTCCAGATTGTCAGACTCTAAAAGATAAACCAAGACTTCAGTGTAGAATTAAGAGCAGTTTGTCTCGAGAGGTCATTTGCCTGTTGCAGCTCTAAATCCTTTTCCAAAGACTAAGGGCAATTTCCTTCTTGGAACTTGCAAGTGTTTATTGTTAACTTTCTTGTTTCATTTATGTGACATAACAAACGTTATTACATTTGTTCTTGCTTCTCTAGAGGAATAGGTTACATTTAATTGGGATTTCTGTTTTTGTCTGTCTTGGACAGTATAAGTAAAGATAGTTTGATAAGGGTTTAATATTTTTTTCTTGTTCTTGTTTTCATTATTACATTTAGAGGCTACTGAGGTTAAAGCCATGGTACACGCATTAGAAGATAATGTGTTTCAGGTGTTTCTTTTTGTGACTGTAAAAGATGAAAAGGTAAGTTTTTTTTATCTCTAAACCTATTGATGCACTTTGCTATTAGTTTAAGACTGGAAAACATAACTCGTGAGTTTTGCAATTTCTGTCAGATACAGTAGGTGCTTAATCATCAACTTACTAGAGGTTTATTATAGTTTTACTTGTTGTAGACTTCTGGAGAAATTCTGAGAGGCAGAAATTGCATTTTTCTGTACGTGAAGCTTTTTTTGGAAGTTAACGACAAGTGAAATCCAGCCAGTACCTCAGGTGAACAACTGTGTGAATTATTTGGTGCACTTCTTGTGATTTCACCTTTCTGTGGTATCATATTTGAAGATATTTCAGTAGGGCAGCTGCATAATATTCTAAAAATAAGTGGAAGTTCATGTTTTTGCATACAACTGAGTCCTGAAGGATGTGGGAAAAAAACCCACAATCTAGTTCCACTTGCCAAAATGTGCAACTTGTGCCAAATCTCTGCTGTAGCTGCTGCCAGACTTAAGCATCTGTATGGTACATACAAGAAGTTTTAGCTTTTGATATGTGCTGAGTCCAAAAGAAATAAACCAGCTAGACTAAACTAGAGTTCTTTTATGTTTGTAGGGCTCATAGAAAAAGTTAATTCAGTACAGAATTTTGGCCAGAAGCATGAAACTCACAACTAATTAACATCTGTTGAAAGAATATACAGGAAGATGAGACTGACTTTCCTTTTCTGGAGTCAATATTCTTTGGAAAGCATTCGTTGGTGTTGGTTGTGTCTGGGGTTCTGTTTGCTTGGCTGCTTTGAGATGTTTTATGATTTATAAAATTACTGCTGTTATTTAAAGCTTCAAATAAATTCTAAACAAATATGTAGAGGTGTAGCTTATTGCTTGCTGACAGTGATCAGTAAAGAGTTTGTTGTTTTACAGATATGTGTTAACGATGACCTGGTTACAAAGTACTTTGCTCGTTATGAGGAACCTAAAGGGAATGCAGAGGGTTCTGCAGGTGATTCAGACATGGAAGCATCACTAAATGCTGAGTGTGTTCCAGTGGAGTTTGTGGGTCCTACGTTTGTCCCCAGGCCAAAACTGCTGTTTGGGGAGAAGGTGTCGCCACGTCCTGAAACAGGTGGGAACTGTGTGTGGGAAACAGTGATAGATACAGCAGTGAACCTCCTGCCTCAGTCTGAGTCCCTTTTGGTGCTGTGTAAAGCAAAGGGGGGCTGAGGTGATCACACAAGTGCCTGTTGATATGCTAGTAGCATGAGGTGTCACTGATACTACTTGTGGCATTGATCAGTGATGCATTACTGGGTTGTTTGGAATTTGGAGGGATTTATTTGAACAGAGTTACTTCTGAAAGGAATGTTTACAATGACTTGTGTCATTGTGATTCATGCCTTTCTTTATAGAAGTATGGAACCTTCCATCCCCTCCCCTTCTTCACTCAATTCACCTGTGTAGTTATCTTTACATGAAGACAACTATTATTTGTTGTTTTTGCTGTTAGGAAACGATACAAGCAACTAAACAAGTCACTGGCAACCCAGTAAATAAAAATACTGGCTTTTCATGTGTTCAGATAATCAAAAATGTGTAACTGCATTTTTTACTTACCTTTCTAGGTCTTCCTGGGTTTAGTTCTGTTCTTGAAGAGACATCCCAAAGGCCAAGCCGAGTTGTAAATAAAAATACTCTGCCTGTAAGTATTGTATTACAAACAGGAACACTGTAGTCATTCAGTATAAAACACATCTGTATTTTAAATGTTGCTTTTCAACAGTATTTTAGTGTTAAAATGTGTTTTCTTGCTAGATGGTCAATGCAACTCAAGGTTTGCCTTTGAAGGAAAATAAAGCAGTTCAAACAGACAGGTATGGTGCAGCATGTTAAATATTTTAAGTGATTATGGAATCTGATAACTGGGAGCTGTAGTTGTTTCCAGTTACTGCTCTTAGGCAGCTAAAGGGTAAGGGTGTAAGGGAAGGTTCATACACATCCTTGTGGGGAAGGAGGGAATATAAAGCTGCTGATGGTTACCCAGACTACAAGAAAAATAGCAGTTCTTTCTAATCAGTAGCTTAACAACAAGGATATGATGGGGAAATATCTTTCTGCACACTGAGGGTGTTAATTTGATTTATTTTATTCTTAGTGTGATATATATGTGATATTTTAAAACTTAATGAAAAATGACTATGAACTTATTTTTGCAATACTTCCACTGTGCTGCATGTCAGTTAATGCATATGTGATAAGCCCCAGGAGTGTTTTCTATCTCATTTTCTAACTGATGTAAAGATTGATTGCTTCATGTTTTGAAACTTTTAAACTTTTTTCCTGCAGCCCAGTCTATTTTTCTTCTAAAGTCAAGGAACCTACCAATTATCTTTGAACAAAGTTCTGTAGGATTACTTTCACTGTGGGTTTTCTTTTTTCGGAGGGGTGATTTTTGATTTCTTCTGTGTTCAAGTGGTTTTCTCACTGGCATAGATAATATCTCAGAAATACTTTGCATTGCTTCATGACATTTTGGAAATAGTAGTGGTATTTATAAATGATGTTTTATATTTGTGTTGGATTTGATACTTGTGTGTTTCTCAGGCTTCCGCAGTTCTTAAATTCCGATTCCCTTCAGACACACATGGGTGAAAATGACCAGCAGGTATTTTAAGCATCATCTCTCATTTAACTTGTGCAGATGTTTTGGTAGTGTTGGGTGTGCAGGGGTGGCCTTTGTGGGAGGAGATCAGGGGCTGATGGCAGCTGCATCAGCAACAAAGCCCATTGCAGGCCAGAGCTGAGCCAGCCAGGCAGGTTAGGGACGCTCTGTGAATGTAAGATGGGGAAAAAAACACAGGGGAGGGAACAAGAAAAGAGAAAGGTGAGAAACAGAGGTAATGCTGAGGTCAGAGGAGTAGTGGGAGCTCCATGCAGGTGTTCCTGGAGGGACTGCAGTCTGCAGAGGGCCTGCATTGGAGCAAAGAAGTGAGAGGGAAGGAGTGACAGAGAGAAATTGCCATCTGTGTTGTTCTGCAGTCTGTGCCTCGTGCTGCTCGTTGCCTCAGGGGTGGAGCCGAGTGCCAGCTGTACACACAGCATCCACTGCTGCTCTTGAGGAGTTCGACATGGTTGTGTTAAGAGCCTCTTGAAAAACCTTTCTTTAAGAGCTAGTAATAATGAGTATTTGTCTTGTCACTGGTCTGTGTAACATACCAGTGTGCATGAATCATATTTAAGTGTATTTACAATTTATGTGGCTCATTTTCATCAAAATACCATTTTCTAAGTGCAGCAAGTGCTTTTGAGTTGAGTGTAAGCTAAACCCCTTTTGTTAACTATTGCCTTCATCATCTATTTGTCATTAGTTTCAGGGTTTTCAAAATCTTGGGGAAGGAAAAAACTTCGTGTTCCTTAGCAAGAAAATTGAGCCATCATCAGTTTTGAAAACAGCACCACTTTCTGATGGTCTGAAAAAGGTACTGCTAACGCCATGATCTCATAATCTTTTTTAAGACAAGTATACCTTAACTTTATATAGTAAATATGAAAGTAATACCTCAGATTGGTTGAGGAATGTGTAGAAGGTTGTTCACGTGGTTGAATAAATGAAGCTTCAGAGAGATGCTGTAAGAGTTGTACCCATTTCTTCTGATATATCAACCATTGTGACGAGCCCTGGGATTTGAATTTTAATACAGTGATTTGACAACTCAGCCCAGAAGAACTTTTTTCATATTACCTGCTAAGGACATGTAGTCTGTAGTGGGTCAGAAGCTTTTAAATTGCTCAGTGTTGTGTTTTGTCACATTTTGTTAGTGTTTAAGCACACAGTCTTCATGTGGAACTCTTAATTTCTTTTTCTGCAGGAACTTGCTCAGAACAAATTTTCTGGCCCTAACTTCACAGAGTCTTACTGTTGGCCGCCAGTAGCTTCTGGATATGACCTTGTTGCCATCTCCCACCAAGGAAATGATCCTCTGTTATATATTCCACCAGTTCTTACATTTTTGCAGCTGAAAAGTCCCTCCCAAGCCTTGCCACACAGGAGTGGAGTATGTATATACTAGAACAGAAAACCTATTACTTCTGTCAAGTGCAACTGTAGAATAATGATCAGAAAGCCAGTGAATGTTGGTAATGTGATCTCAGTGTATCTTTATGATACCTGTCAGTGTCTATAAGGCCTCTGCTTAAGAGACTAACATTGGTGGGCTGTGTGAATAGGGGAGTTCCAGACTCATCTATCAAGTAATCCGTAACAAGTGGTTCATGTCCTGGAACTTCAATTTTTGATAAAGCTTTATTTCTATAGGAGTGGTATGTAATAATTAAATTAAAATGGGTATTATCTGTTTAAAATACTATAACTCATTTTCTAACTTGTATTAGATCACAGAAACAGAATTGTTGAGTTTATAAGGGACCTCTGAAAATGGCCCAGTAAAACAAGTGGGACAAGATGCTCCTGCTTCTATTAAGTTCTTGGACCTTTTACTGCTGCATGCTTGCCTTTGAGTGTGTGACATCTGCATTCAGGGGGTGCTATAGTAGTGAAAGCCTCAGTTTTGAAGTACTTAAAGGCTGTGTTGCAGTTTATGGTTTTACCCTAAATCCTGAAATAATACAATTCTTCAGGTTCTTCTATCTAGTACTGTGGTGTCAAATTTTTTTGTACCTGTGTACTTAGCCAGTAGCCCTTATTGTATGTCCTGGATGGAAGAAGGCACAACTTGTTTTTGACCTACTGAAAATGTACAAGAGAGGCTGCAGAGACCTTCATCCAGTGTTGATAACCCTTGAGCAGAACAAGGAAGCAGCCAGCCGTGTGGAAAATCGAGGCTGTAAGAATACTTTGTCATCTTAGTTGTGCTTGAAGGCAATGTGGGCTGCCTTAATTGCAGGAACATGTGAAAGAAGCAGTTTCTGCTTCTTAATTTTTTGGTTCTGTAAAGTGAAGGGGGTTTGGTTTTGTTTGTTTGTTTAAATGGTGGGTTACAACTTGTTAATGCAATAAATGCTCAGTACTTTGTGCATATAACTCAGTAGCGTGCAGAGGGTGCTCCATGGAGAAATAGCATGGAAGTAATAAAAAAAACTGTGGGGAGACTTGCCCTGCTTAGGTATATGTAGTTAGAACATTTCAGTTTATTAATCTAGTTTGGTCCCTTTGTTAAGCCTTGGTTGATAATTGCATTTTCAAAAGTGAATTTTCCTTTGCCAAGGGAACAAGAACTATGGATAAAACCATGAAGGATTATTTAAGACTTTCCATTTCAGCAGTTTGTCTTTTCATCCATCATTCAGGTTTGAGCCTGGTGGATGAATCCAGATCTTTTAGTAGTAGAGCTGTTGGTGTATTTGCACTGATGAGGATTGGTGTGGTTTTATTTCTATATATAGGTACACATGTGCACATATGTGTGTAGATACCTAAGCTACAGTGTGTGCTTTATTCCACTTTTGAAACTGAACTTTTGTAAAGTTGCTCTTGCACATATTTAATTATTTCCCTTCTGGGTGTTTGGTTCTGAAGTTATCTCTACTTTCAGTACCTTATTGGAAAATGAATGGCATCCTGCTTTGTGAACTTGTTAGCCTTCAGACATTTCACTCGATTCTAGAATCTCAGAACTTTGCCCACTCAGGTCTTGGAAGACATGCAGGAGTAGAAAAATACAAGGAAACTTAAAACAACTATTGACCAGAAGTCAGAAAATGGAGTTGAATGTTCTCTATTTAAACAACAACATAATAACAACAAATAAATAAAAAAATAAACTCCAAAACCAAACGACAGAAAACTCCCCAGCTTCATGATGTTGCATTTGAAATGCAAATGTGGCCTTTTTAATAAAGCTACTGTGTTCTTTGGTGTCTTAATAATATTATTTCAAGTTGTAAGTTAATATTAAGTCCTTTTTTCTGTCTGATAGGTGAAGTATTAGTGACTACACCACACAGCCTTCTGAGACTGCTGGAACGTAAGAGCTGGTTATTGTGTAGACTTTGCCATCTTGTTCTTGATGAGATTGAGGTGCTGTTGTCTGACACCACTGAACAGGTAATGGCTTATACACTAAGTTGGTAAAATGCTGTTCCAGTTGTGCATGTCTGAAACAGTGGCTCATACTGAGGAGAAATAACACTGGAAGATGTGAGCTCTAATATATTGAATCTGGCTTTCTCTGTTAGGTGGTGGTGGTGGTTTGTGGTGGTGGTGTTTTTTGTTTGTTCGTTTTTTCTTTAATCAAAGCTCTTGGTCATCCTGATGTTGTTCCACAGCTGGACTGCTTGTCATTTATTTAAGGTAGTGTCATCGAGAACAGATTATATTTATTTATTTATTTATTTATTTGTAAATTACTGTATTTGCAGGTTGGATTTGTCTTCTGGTAACCTCCTAGTTTTTGCTGACTGCCTCTGGCCTCTTGGATCTACTTTGTGTAGCCTTAGTACTTATGTAGATTTGAACAAATCCTTTTCCTGAGTTTTTCATCTTTGGACGGAATCCTGCATTACAATCTGTGTACATGCACATGCTGTTACTTCATGCTGTCCTGTCACTTCTCTTCCTTCAGAAGTCATTTAAAGAACAGGATAAAAGTGTACATACCAAATGCTTCCTTCTGGGATGTGAAATTTGTGGTATGCTATCGTAGTGGTTTTGTGGCTGGAAAACCCAGTGTGCTCAGTGTTACTTTTCCATGCTGTCACATGCTCCCTGGAGTAGGATGAGAGGAGAGGAAAACCCCTTTTTTCTTTATAGGTGTTTACTATATTAGATTGTTACAAGAAGGCCACTGCTCGAGCGTGGGGGAACCCACCGCATCAGATCATTGCTGTGGGAACTCAGTGGAACAAACACATCCCACCCTTGATGGAGGAGTTCATGAACGATCCTTACATTGTGATAACTGTTGTCGAAGAAGCTGCCATCTGTGGGAATGTGCAACAGGTAAAAACTGGGGAATGATGTCACTGCTTGTGCGTGTGGCTGTGGATGGTTTGTTGGAAGCAGGTGGAGCTGCAGGTGGAGCTCGGGCTGCTGCTGAGGTGCATCTCCCATGTGTGAGCTGTTCAAGTCCTTTGCAAGGGACTCACTGAATGAGCTGAAGGTCTCTTATAGGACTGAGGTGAAGATAGTCCCTTGAATATTTCATGGTTAGTGCAAATGAGCCTAAATTTGATGTGAAGTATATGCAAACAGTATAGTTTGTGACTAGAGTGTTATCAGAATGTTTTTGCTGTTGTTAACTCCCAAGTGGCAGAACTAAAAGGCAGACATAGTAAAATACTTGTTGTGTTGCTCTGTGCCACACAGTACTGAACTTCTGACCTCAGATTTCCAGAGAGCTTATTACATGTTCTTAGGTGTCTTCTCACCTAATTTCCAGTCAGTGTGATGTAGCCCTTAAGGATAATACAAAATGGTTTAAGTGTAATTTGAATTCTTCTGTGTTTCAAAATGGAATAGTTTGAGGATTTAAAATGCTGGGAAATCTCCAAGACTAGCCATTCTTGAGCATGACAGGAAACTGAAAGACCACGAGTTCCTGTGAGAAGTCTTAATCATTCAGCAGGACAGAACGTGTTGGTTTGTGGATGCATTAGTTATTAAGAGTATTGCAGTGGTGCAGAATGCTTTGGGAGTGTGAAGCTTTTTGTAGAATCGTAGAAAGATTTGAGTTGTTGGGACTTTGAGGATCATCTCGTTCCACCCCCTGCCATGGACAGGGACACCTTCCACCAGCCCAGGTTGCTCCAAGCCCCGTCCAACCTGGCCTTGGACACTTCCAGGGATGGGGCAGCCACAGCTTCTCTGGGCAACCTGTGCCAGGGCCTCTCCACCCTCTCAGGGAAGAGTTTCTTCTTAATATCCAATCTAAACCTTTTCTCTTTCAATTTGATGCCATTCCCCCTTGTCCTGTCACTGCATGCTCTAGTAAATAATCTTGCCCCATCTTTCCTTCCTTTTCTGTTTGTAGTGGTGCTTGAAAATTCCAAACTTAAACTGGTAAATCAATTCAAACTGATGTAAAACCTTAGTGTGGGATTTTGATGATGTGATGGATTTTAATTATGCTTCTGGAAGCTGTGCTTAATGCATACATTCTGAGAGTTGTATCTCCTGTATGTTCAACAAAAGACCTGCCACTTACCAGAGCTGCCATGTACTACATTCTCTTTGGTATTATAGAATAAAGCTTAGTGGTTATTAAAAAGAAGAATTATATGGTGAAATATGTCTGGATGACATGAATTACCAGCCTTATGTTTTGTTCTGTCTCTAGGTCGTGCAGCCTTGCATGAACAGCAGCAAAATTGCTGAATTACTCAGAATACTGGATTTTACCCACACGAATCTTCAGAAGGTGCTGGTATTCACTGACTCAGAAAATGAAGTAGAGGTGATTCATAAGGTAAGAAAGTATTTAAACTTACATAAGTAAGTTTTTTTAATAGTGAAGTTAAACAAAAATACCTTGATTTCTGAGAATAAAGGAGGAGTGTGAATTTGGAATTTAATTATTTCTACTGAAAGTAACCCCAGCCTGCCCTGCTAGTGAAGAAAAAAAAAAAAAAGCTAACTCCTGAATTCTTACCTGCATTCTGCCTTTCAGACTGGGACTTTGAATTGAATCAGACTGACTTTTTTCCAGCAGAAGCTGGCATAGATCCTGTGCTACTTGAAGGTTTCTTCTTATGCAAATATTAGTGTATCTGGAGTGTTTATTTTTTGATGATTGTTAATGGAAGCAAATTTCATTCGGACTTGTGACTGTTTAACATGTTCTTCTTGAATACTTGAGGGTTCATTTCTTCAAGCATATCAGAATTGCTTATCTGCCAACACTTAAGGAACTGCTTGTTGATGCAAAGTTGGGTTGAATCTGTTCATAGTATTCCTTGTGTACACCAACTTCAAGTATCTTACCTGGCCTATGAAAATATTCCAAGGGTTAACTTTAAGAGTTCTTGTTCTCAGAGACTGAAAGGTGAGTCTGTATGTCGTTAGATGATGGGATCGACTCAGAGAGGACACATTAATGGTGGGAAAAACTTGAAATGGAACTTGTACTTTCTTAAACATCTCCCTAATCTATTAATCCACGGGAACCTGAGATTTTAGTTTTCTTTTTATACAGGAAATTAAGGAACTTAATTGCCATATTATATTTTTTTTCATATAAGGAACCTAAATTTCATTAACTCTTTCCATGTGTGTCTTTGCAGTATTTGAAGTGTGCTGGATTCTAGTAAAAGTCAGTGCTTATTAGAGTTGATTAGAGAAGTTATTGCTGCATTGGAGAAATGTGTAATTTTTTTTTTTTTTACTTTGTCATCCAGGCACTAAAGAGCAACTCAGTGGTTACCTTGAAGAAACATAAAGAGAGCAAGTGTAATGTCAGTTGTGTCTCAGAGAGGTGGAGAAAAATGCACAGTTCTGGCTCTCCTGTTGTGTTGGGTGAGGATTCTCTCTCTGTCTAGTTGGGGTTTTGTCTTCATGCTGAGTTAAGATCTACACTAAGTACTTACACTGAAGTTATCACTTGCACTGGAGCAGATCCCTGTGAACTCTTTCCAGTTGTACATTTACTTCTTAGTGCTACAGCTGGTGTTTCTTGTATTCTTCTTTCCTATTACTGTTGTCCCTACATAAGTTAATAATTACCAGTGTTTTCAAAGGTTTTCCATAATTTCACAATAGTCTCCACTACTGAGGAGATTTTAAGTCTGAAAAAAAAAAGATATATTGTAATAATTTCCCATAAGTTTCAGTAGAATTTTCTCTTTTTTTTAGTAATAAAGGCTTTTTATCCGTTTTCAAACTGAATTAGTTTTCCATTTTACACATTGAAAGCAAGAGGTGGATTTCTCTGCTTTGTAGGTTCATACAGAGCTGTGAGCACTCCTGCAGTATTTCAAGTGTGTTGTGTCTCACTCCTGTGAAGTACTTGGCTGTGCTCAGTTCTGTGTGTTCTGTGATGCTGACAGGAGGTACAGAATTATGCCAGATTGCCAGAGCTTGGCAAGAAATGGTGTGTCTGTCATATGCTGATGGAATTTATTGATTGGAAAAATCTAATGCCCTATGGAAGTATATTGGGAAAAGATCTTTTTCTTCATTTTCCAGTCAGTGGAAGGGGAGAAGGAAATCAGCCATTATTCACGTGATGTGATACTTCTCACATCTGAAGTTTACATGTCTGTCTGAAATATGTGTTAAGTTTTAACAGATGACTGCCTGGAGCCCTTGGGAATTACAGATGCAACTTGTGTGATCCATTTCAGTTTCCCTTCTCTGAGAATCTTGGGCCAGCGCCTACAGAGCATGACTGACAACTTCTGCACCCTGGGAAAGGTTTGAGTAAACCTTCAGTGGGTTAATGCCACTTTGAGTTATTAGTGGTGGATACATGAAAGCCTTCAAAAACATCTTTTTATGATTTTTAGGATTCTTCTGTAGATCAGGAACATACAAATGCCAGATCAGTCATTCTGCTGACAGAGAGCAGTCCACGTCATGCACCTGAGATTCTGGCCTATTTGAAGCATGCAGGAGCTGAAGTTCCTCAACAGCTGCATGATTTGGCTGCCAGGGTGCTGGAATCTGAAGAAGGTGAAAAATTGTCACGGCCCCTGTGTGCCTCTCTTAAAGCATTTGGCATTTGCAGGTAAGGAGATTTCAAGTTTTTGTGCTCTGAATGACAACTGCTGCTTCTTCCTTGATGAATTTATCTGAAACAGGTTTTGCTCATGATTTTTTTTCTTTTTTTTTTTTTTTCCATGTTGCCTGTTACAAGTCACATAAAAATAGCTCACAGCTGAAAACAAAGAACTTTTTTCTAAACCTGTGGTGTTTTTTAATGTAGGAATAGAACAGCGTGTCCAGATCGGCACCAGATTAATGTATCAATAGACATGGCCCAGAATATCCCAGATGAAATGATAAAAACACCTGAGCGTGTGATGGTGAGTTAGTTTTCCTTGGGTTTGGGTACCAAGAGGACAGGTCTTAAACAGCTACTTAGCATGTTACTTCCTTTTTATTTTATTGTTTTTTATTCCATTAATCCTACTGCAGTATGTACACCATTTGTCTTGGCTTTTTGTTGTTTTTTAGCTTTCCCCCCCTCTCCCTTGCCTAAGTGTGACAGATTTTCCTTGTGTCCTTAGCTTGAACTGAAACTGTTTTGCTGGTAATTCTGAGCTTACCTCAGATTTTTTTCTGCTTTGAAGATTCATGTTCCATGGAAGGAGGACTTGTATTCTGCTTATTCTTTCACTTTATAAATTGAGACCTTGTACCAAAATTAACAAAGATGAAGGTTTACAAAAACATCAGTTATATTTCTTGTAGAGAAAACACAAAGTAGTTTGGGAGTGAAGGGAAGTTGAAGTAGAGGGTGACAAATGTGTTTTTCGAAGTGAGGATTTTTTCTTTACTGACATGTTTGTGCAAACAGTCATAGTCTTTCATTTAAGCCATTTAGTGCAAAAAGAGCAGTCAGTTCTTCTAAAACTCCCTTTAAGGCTGGAGAGCACTTAGAGTTGAGTTGGAATGGTGTGGAATGCCTTGGTGAGCAGCCTTGGCAGGGTTCACTGGTGTTCACTGCAGTGGAATATCATCAGCTGAGACCTAGCAGTTCTTGCTCTATAAATCCCTGTCCACTGAACTACGGGCACTTAGGATTAATAATAATAATAATAACTCATCTTGTGAAATGTGTGCATACAGCAGCATGTGGCACCTTTTGGGGCTGGAAAGAGGTGGGTGATCTTGAGTATAAAGGCTTACATTCCATTGATTTAAGGAATCCTCCAGCCCTCCTTTCTGCTTGATTTGTTTGATCCTTTCAGATTCTGCCTCTCCACATTGTACATGCAACAAACTACTTTGGCCGAATAGTGGATAAAGAAAAGGACCAATATGCAATTCTTGCTGAAGAAATGCAGAATTATTTTAAGGTACCAGGACACAGGATTTTTGTAGACACCGTGGAGAAGTCAGCGTTTTATGGGTTATGTGAGGGAGCCCTTTGCCACAGGTAAAATTTTTTGGCTTTCTACTTAGTTCATGTGCATGTTTTTATACAAAGCTTTTTAAAAATTTGACTGTTCTGTTAAAAAGTCCATCCCCAAAAGGAGCAAAAAAATCACTGCTGTTCAAATCATGCTTTTCAAAAGCTCTCACATACTCTCTAACTTGGTGAATGGCAAACAGATGGTCCCCCCACCTCCCCAGTTAAGAGTGCTGTGAAAATGCCATTTTTAAAATGAGAGATGAAAAAACCCTTTAACAACTGGTTACATAAATAATAATTCTGTGTTTCTTTTCTTACTAAATGAAGGGTACAGGTGGTAGACATTCCAGCAAAAGAGGAAGAAAATTTTGACTGTAAGGTCACAATTAAATATATAGATGAAGGCAGAACAAGTCAAGTCAGTAGTGATCAGCTGCTTCACTTACCTGCAAAGTTTCAGAGTCTGCCACCTCAGGCTGTGGAATTTGTAGTTTGTAGAGTGAAACCCATTGATAACGAAATTGAATGGAACCCAAAGGTAATACTGAGCAGGTTTTGTATGCTATTTCCTTTACGTTCTTCACCTTCTCTCTCTGTGTTACTTTCTACAAGGAAACAGTTTCAAACTGTGAACTTAAGGTACCAAATTTCTGCTTCATCAGGATTACCACTAAATATCTGCCAATGGGTCAGATTCCAAGAAGTCAATTTCCGTTTTTGTTTTCCTACAAAATAATACAGTGAAATTCATGGGATTTTCTTCTCTGTGATTTAAGTGGTTTCTACCAGAACAGGTTACTGTTGCTTTTGAATCTGGGGGAGAAGGGTAACCTCTGTAAATTGACTTATGTTTGAGTGCTCTTCCATTGAGGAAGCTCCTTCCTTAAAGGCTAATACTATTCTAACCTACAGTTAAGGTGGAGTATTCCACTGGTTTACTCAAAACTGTTATTTATTTATTGACTACCCTTTGCATTGTTAAGCACAGAAGATTGTTTAATTATAGTGGGTTTTATAGTTAAAGTAACTGTAAAGCTGTGTTGGTGTTGATACATCTCAAGTGCAGTGACACCTTGTTTTTTCCCAGGTGACTGATCACATTCGTCGCAAAATCAAGGGAAGACTACATCATGCAAAAATAGTCCATACCTTGGGAAAGACAGCTTGGGTTGACCCAGTGGTAGGTACAGAATGACAGCACTGTGAAATCTTGGTATCTTAACTTCATTGTAACAAGAGCACCCGTTATTCTCTCTCCTTGTGTCTGTCCCTGTAGTGATTTTATCCTGTGTGATACTCACGTAGTGGTGCTGGTTAATTTGCTGTGATGGTGTCTGAGCACTGGAACAGATTGCTCAGGGATTGTAGAGTCTCCATCCCTGGAGGTGCTCAGAAGCAATTTGGCCAAGGCTACTCCATGAAGTTAGTAACAAAAGTGTATTTTGGCAGTACTAGTTTTCAGGAGTTTGTTGTGTAAAATCAGTTCTGCAGTTCCTCACACATCCCTCTGAAAGAATGAAAGTTGGATGTTCCAAGATGGTTTCCTGATATCCAAAGAACTCTTGAACTAGATTTAATTTATTATGTTTACATTTCTGAGTCTGCTGTCTCTTACAGCTCTTGCACTACTTTGCTAGTTAGTGTAAATTTTTTTGCAAATTAAAAAACACTGAAGCTTTTCTCCTTCATTTTCTTGATCAGAATAGGAAGAATGGCTGCTCTTCTTGAATTTTTATTGTTTTATAGTTTTGTATATGTT
This sequence comes from Pyrocephalus nanus, assembly GCA_038380795.1. Lineage (NCBI taxonomy): Eukaryota > Metazoa > Chordata > Aves > Passeriformes > Tyrannidae > Pyrocephalus > Pyrocephalus nanus. The sequence goes on along the minus strand of CM076273.1, from coordinate 4,785,374 downwards.
AACATCCAGCAGGTGACTTGATCTTGCAGAGTGAATCAGCTGAGAAATTGAGTGGAAAGGGATCTGGAAGTCATTCGCTTCTTTTCATATGGTGTATCTCAACCTTTCACCAATTTTTAGGCTTTGGTTTTATTTAACAGTTTTTCTTACTCTGCCCCTCACCCTCCTTTCCCCAGCAGTTTCCTGTTTGGGACTTGCAGTTACTCCAAGTATGTGATGTGTATTTTTGGTGTCACTTACATGATGAGGGCTGGGATTGTTTACTTCATTGCCCCCCTGGTTCTGTTAGACAGGAAACACTGCCAGATCACTTGAGCCATAATCACAATGGAAAAGGTGATGATACTTGGAAAACAAACACGGGTGGGTTCCTGTTTGAAAATCAGAGAAACCAACTTGCTTACAGTTGTAAGTCAGTAGGGCTGTGCTTGAAGTTAGACTTAAAGAGCAGCTTTGAGTTGGAGTTGAGACCATTTAAGAACTATGGTTTCTGTATGTTGTGTTATGTAATTCAAGATCAGGGTTTCCAGCCTTTCCAGTGTCAAGGTGTGGATCAATGAATACAACATTCGATCTGAGATTCTGTCCACCGGTCTGGGAACTGACAATCCAGAACATCTAGAAGAAATTCAGAAGCTGTGCAGACATGTGCGGGTGTCAGATTATGCAGAGAACTTGGAGCACTTGTAAGTGTTCACAGATTTTTTTTTTCAGCATATCGTTTTCTGAGGAAAAAATACTATTTAATTTTAACGGAATATTTTTCTTATTAATAGAGTGATCTTCATTGAAATGTAGAAACAATTGTTTGTAATGTGTCTGCTTCCCTTTAACTGTGCATTAGCCACATAACCACAAGAGAAAGAAAATTCCAGTTCTAGAAAATGTTACACCAGAATTTAATGCAGTCAGTCAAGTTAATTATTAAAATAATGGATTCTTACAGTTCACTATGGTCACTGGCTGCTTTGAATGCTTACCAGTCAGTAAGTCAGTACCTAGTACTGAGTCAGAGCAGCTGTTTGTGTGTGTTCAACTGCAGAGTGCAAGCTGGAAGATGTAACCAGTTTCCTTTGAATTGATTAGAGCTGTACATTTAAGGACTGTGGCTGCAGGGGGGAGTTCTGCAGGAGCAGCACTGAACTTTTTTTTCCTTTTAAACTGGAAACCTCTAGAACTGAGTAAATAGAGTGCGTGGTGGGAGGGCACATCTCACTCTGCTCTGCTTCAGATCCTTAGGCCCTTGATGTAAAATATTTATGAGCAAGATGTCTTGTAGCCTTTTTGTTCTGGCTCCTTCATGGCCCTCAGTGCAGCCACTTAATCTTCAGTCTGGAAGCTGTCATTGAAAATAGATTTTAGTATTTCTGTCTAACCAGCCAAGAGTTTTAAAGTATTTATGAGGAAGAAAGAAATCTCAAATACTTTCTTCCAGAGTGGCTATTGCTTGGTAAACAAGAAAGGTCCTGGAATAGCAGCACAGGCTGTGCTGTCACAGGGCTGAGCAAGTTCAATTAGGCTATTGGTTCTGTGACTTCACTGATCAGCAGGAGGAGGAACCCTGACCTTCTCCATACTCCATTTCCATCTTAGATTGAGGCTCTTGAATTCCTGTCTAGAACTGTGCTGGATTTTAATCTTAACCAAAGGAATTGGCTTTTCCCGTACTTGTTCAGACTTGGTGTATGAGAACAGTGTTTGCACTGCTGGTGCTTGGAAGGCTTTTTTTTCAGGTTTTGTTCCTTACAGAGGATTCTCAGGCTGTGAGATTTTTACAACCTCAGGCAGAACCTTTTTGCATTCATTTCTTCTTTCATGCTGTTAGTGAACAGGAGAGGAAGGTTGGGAACCTCCACATGGTCAACAAAGCGTGTAGTGCCAGAGACCAGCCAACTTTATTGTGGTGCTGTGTGCTGTGGCTCCATCTCAGATATGTGTAATGCAACTGCTTGGATCACTTTTTATAGATTCACTAAGCCTGATACTACTGTTAAAACATTCAGAACTTACTGCAGGCTTTGTTAGTAAGCTACAGGTAAAGTAAGGGGGACTCAGAGAGCTTCTGTTAGGTGAAGTTGATTGAGTTTGTGAGTTTCTTTTAAAACATTGTTTTTCTATGTTCAGAAGCATAAAGGAGGGCACAGCTGATCTTGAGAAGGTGTCCAGTCCACAGGATACATCAGCAGAAGAAGATTCTCCTGAAAGCTGTAATACTTCTGGGAGTTACCCATGTGGTAAACTTTCTCATAATTTCCTAAGGTTTTCAAACTTGAATTCAAGTTAGGTGCTTCAAGTCTGTTGAAATACCAGCTTGAATAACAGTGTTCTCTGGGAGGTTATTTTTTTTCCTGAGATTTGAGGTGGCAGAAAATAGCTCTTTCTCCCACCACCCCCCTTCCTTTTTAATCTAATCTCAAGGATGTGGTATTTTTAGTAGAGGCTTAGAAGTGTTCAGGCATAGCAGGGGGACACAGCATTACCTGCCAGCAGCTGGCACATGAGTTTGGAGAAGTGAAAGCTGAGAGATGAAAAAGTTGCAGCAGACAAAAGTCAAGTGAGATCCAGGGCTGCTTATCATAGAAGGCTTTTTTTCCCTGATGTGGTAGAGTCACATTATTGTTGTTTCCAACTCTGGTGGTGACACCAGTGTGAGTTGTTTCATCCCTGAAAGACCCCATCAGTTTCCAAGATGGCATGTTTAGGGTTTCAAATAAATATGTCTTGAAACTGCAGTGAAGTTTTAGATGACCTGGAAAACGGAATGTTTGGTGCTTTTGTTTATTTATTTGTTTGGGTTTTGTGTGGGTTTGGGTTTTTGGTGGGTTTTTTTGTGGGTTTTTTGTGTATGTGTGTGTTGTTTTGTATGGTTGGTTTTTTGTTTTGGTTTTTTATTATTATTTTTATTTTCTTACACCAGCGATAATACTCTTGTTACTTAAAATTTTCGGTTAATAATTAACTTTATGAAATCATTCAGGATAGGAAGTACTCAATATAGAGTCTTGCAATTGTAATTTTAGTCTTGCAGTAGTAATTTCATTGCTAGCAAGTTATTTTTGTGATGGTACTGGGATATTCTGGAAATAAATGTTTCTATAGTATAAGAGATGTTTCTGGATGTTGTCTTTTCAGATGATATAGCTCCAAGAGAGGAAGCAGAAGACTCTATGCTGCATCAGCATAAATGGTAAGAAAAGGGAGAGTGATTTGTTCTCATCTTGCTTTTATGTGAACTGCCAGAGAGGGATGTATTTGTGTCTGTAGTCAGCTGAAAAGTTTCTTTAGTCTCCCAGAGGTTGGTCTTGCTAGCACATACCACAGTGTTTGCTGCAGAACACAATTAGAAGAACTCTTTAATAAGCTACAAGAACCACAATTAGCTTTTCCTTTGGCATTTCAAGACCAAACTGTGATGTCATCCTGAAATGAGTGTGATTCTTTTTGGATATCAAACAATGGAGTGTGTCTCCCCACTTGAATTAGTAGATTTGCTCCTCCAGAAACTGGGGACTGTGGTGCTTTTGTAAGAAGCTTGAGTGGTGCCCTGTCACCTGCTGGCCTGGCACTGTTTTTGGTGTCAGTGCCCCTACAGGCAGGGACACTTGGCTGAGTGTGTGGGACAGCCTGGTTACACCTCAGTGGGTTTCTCTTTTGGAAAATAATCCTATTGAAGTACCTTTCTTTTAGCTATCATCCAGAAATCAAGTGGTTTCAAGATAACGAGACTGTTACACTGAAGGTAAAAATACCAAGTGCAGCTGACACTAAATGCGAGTTCTCTAAAGAGAAGGTGGTTTTCAGGTAGGTTTAAGAAACTTAAGTATAACAAAAAAAGTGTTTTATGATCAGTTTGCATTTAATTTTTTTAAACTTTTTGTATATTGCAGTGCTAGGTCTGGAGAAAAAATTTATTTGGCTGACCTGGAGCTGCAAGAGTCTGTATTTGCAGAGAAGTCCACATGTGTGATTAAGGATACAGAGGCTGTGATTGTTCTGGCAAAAGAAAAACAAGGAGCATGGTGCAAATTACTGAAGAAAAAGGTGAAAATTCATTTGGGAGTTACTGAATGTTTTGAATGTATTTGTTGAGCATCAGAGCAGATACTTCAGACAGTGTTTCTGTCAACAGAATATTCACGTGTCTTTAGATTTTGAACATTGGGAGGAGCCTGAAGAGGAAAGCTCTCTTACCTGTCTTGGTAAGGATGGAATGAGTCTGAGTTTATAATACATGAAACAATGAGCATTCTCGTTTCTGCATCAGCTTTCTCTGAAATACTCATTTATTTCAGAGATGTGACACTTGCCAGGTTGCTCAGATTTCTCTAGAAAGAGGTGAGAGGACCTCTAACAGCAACCTAGGGTCAGCAGAGCATTCTTCTATCTGAATAGCACAGACAAAATTTGGCAGTTAAAAGTAGTTTGGGGTAGTTTGGTCTAGTTTGTGGTCTAAAGTATGTTTTGTTAGGTTAGGGTCATTTAATACTATCACATATATGTTCTGAAGTTCATTTTTTTCTTGATTTATAAATATTGCACTTTAATTACTTTTAGGTGCTGGAAAACTGACTTTCCCTGCTGCAGGAAGTGAGGAATGGTTTGACTCCTCAGAACACAGTGATACAGAAAGTGATGAATAGGGAAGAGAAACTCCTTTCTCCTCTGATAAGAATTGTTAATTGTTAATTTCTGACTAAACAGTTAATGTTGATTTGATTGTTGATGTAATTGTTAATTAAAAACATAAGTGCACTCAGGACCTGACTATAGCTGTGCTTTAATTCTAACCTTTACCTGAAGACAGGTATCTGCAAAGCTGTACCTGTTGCAACAGTACTTACAAACTGATGTACCTGTGTTTTGGTCTTCCTCTGTACTGTGAGGCAGACAGAAAACTGTCAAATCACCTCCTTGAAAAAAAGAGCCCTGGAGCTGATGTTTTCTTTTGCCTGTTTTGATCTTCTTTGACTTGTCCGATATCTAAATATAAGGTGGTTTTTTTGTGTGGGGGTTTTTTTCATGTTTTTGTTTGTTTGTTTTGTTGGGGGGGTTGTTTTGTTTTCTTTTTGGTGTTTTTGTTTTGTTTGTCGTTTTGGGGGGTTTGTTTGTTTATGGGTTTTTTTTGCTGGTACCTTCATCCTACTGGGTTATTTAAGGAGATGTAAGTTACCTCAAGTTTTTGTTTGAAAAATAAGGCCCCTTACATGAAGTGGAAGCCAAAGCTGGGTTTAGCCATACATTATTAACAGCTGAAAGTGCCAGCCTATAAGGAACAGTGTATAAAATACAGCAGTATATTCCAGTACTATTGTTCTGGCCTCAAGCGCAGGCCTCGTCCGTGACTGTGGTAGTCAGAGCAGCATCCTGAGGGTTTGTGAGGGGGTTCTGCAGCCCTGGAGAGCCCAAAGGGCCTCACCCAGGACCCCACTGTTTATAGGGTCACGAGATGCTTGACTCTGGCCATCAGGACGTTTCCACCCTGGCCATAACCGGAGCTGGGAGCCGCAGGGCTTTGTCCGCAGTGGTACCCTTGCAGGCGGTCAGTGGTTTAGCAGGGCTGCAGGGGGTAATTTTTGATCCCTTGTTTGCCGGGCTGTGCTCGGTGTTTCCCTGCGGGAGGAGAGGCGGGAGCCGCTCGCGCTGTCCCTCACAGGCCTGGGCTGGGGCCGCCCTGTGGTGCCGCCTGGAACTGCGCACCGAGTCCGTGTGCTGTGAATACTGCGGTGGAATTTGAGTCCCCCTGCTCCACCCGCCCCTTCTTGGCACAGCAGGCAGCAAAAGAGATGGCACCCTGCGCCCAGCACTGCCCGTGTCCCGTGCTGTCCTGGTCTAACTAATGCCCGGGGGCAGCTGAGACCCTCACAGCCCTCTGCCCTCCACACTGGGAGGGGGGATGCAATCAGAAAGGTAAAAATGCAAAACCTCAGGGGCTGAGATAAGACAGTTTAATATGGAAAACAAAGCAGAACCAAACAAGTGATGCAGAAAGAATGGTTCACGACCAGCTGCCCACTGCCTTGCTGGTCCAGGAGCTGCAGCAGTTGTGGGGCTGAGCATCTTGAGGTGTGTGATAATCCCTTTGGGTAGGGGAGTCTGCTCTCCCAGCTCTGTCCCCTCCCTCTGTCTGGTGCCCGTCCTGCTCAGTGGTGCTGGGCTGAGGAGCAGGAAAGGTCTCAGCACCGTGCACTCCCTGCTCAGCCGTGGCTCAGGCAGTGCTTGTCACCCACACTGCTTTGGTCACAAATCCAAAACCAGTGCACATTCTCAACACTGTCACCAACTCCAGGCTCAGTGAAGTCCCCCAAATCAGGGGAGGGGGGTGCACATAGATGGTTGGTGGTGATGTCATGGCAGCCCCTGTGACATCATCACCCAGGCCAGCATTAAAGGATACTGAGCATCACTGTGAGCTGCAGTGATCTCAGGAGAGGGCTGTGGAGAAAGGAGCTTGCCCTGGGCTGCTCAGGGAGGAGGGTACTTGCAGGGGCTCTGGGGCCTCTGTTCCCTCTGGGCTGGTTGTGGAGCATTAGGAAACCAAAGCCCGGCACTGCTGGAGCAGAGGCTCTCCTGGTACTCACCATCAGCCTGTTCCGTTTCACAATGGTGCAGCACAACCCCAGCTCGGGAGGCTCCCACGGCACCGAGGCCACCAAGAGGGACAACTGCTCCCACTTTGGGCCCATACGGATCCGGCACCTCTTACGGCAGGAACGGCGGGCCAGAAAGCCCTACAGCCGTCCAGGAGGGCAGCGCAGGGCCAGCCATGTGCCAGCCCCTGGTGCTGAACCCCCTCACCCGGCACATTAAACTCTGCTGGTCTGCTCTGGGAGATGCCACGCTCGTTTGTCAGTCATCCTCCTCCACCTTTCTCGAGGGATCTGCTTAGGGAGGGGTTGTCTCGTCCCTCAGGGTTGGCAATGCCTTCCATGCTCCGGTCTCCATCCCCTGTCCTGGCCCATTCCCTGTCCTGGCTGAGCTGGGGGGTCATGGCACAGCCTCAGCCCACTAGGGCTGGGTAGTGCTGCCAGCTTTTGGGAGGTGCTGCCAGTTTTGGGGGGGCTGCCTGGCCTGGGGGAAGGTGCCTGATTCAAGGGTGCATCTTGGGGTTCTTTCTGGACTTGTGGGACTGTTGGCAGGTTTAAGATGTGTCCCTGGGTTTGGGAGTGTTTGTGGGTTTGGAGATTGCCAACAGGTTTTGGTGGTGTATGTGGGTGTGGTGTCTGCTGCCAGTTTGGGGGGAAACTCCGGGGTTTGGGAGGGTTACCATTTGTGTCAGGTGTGTCCTGCCAGATTTGGTGAGTACTGCCAGGTGTGGGGTGCATCTGGATTTAGGGTTTGTTCCTGGATTTGGGCAATGCCACCAAGGTTTAAGGGTTATTTCTGGTTTGGGGGTGCCACTGGGTTGAAGGCTGTTAAAAGCAGGTAATATAGTGACATTTCATTTGTGAGGAATTTGAATCCAGCTTATGTTTTAAAGGAACTTCAGTGTGTGATGCATTTGCAGAAGGAAGCATCGTAAGTCCTACACATCTCCTCTCATTTCCCTTTGGATGACTGTGCACTGTTTATCTGTTTATCTTGCCTTTGTTTCACTCTCTATCTGAATCTCTGTCATCCCAGTGAAGAACATCACATCTGGTTGCAGTCATAACTCTTATTTCCTTGGCAAGGCTGTGGGAGTTCTCCCCCTATGCACATTAAGTACAACTCAGTGGACTATTTTATGGACTCTCAGCTAATTTTTGTTCTGCCTGAAAATCAATTTGAATTCAATAGGAGGCTAGTACTACATTCATTTACATCCTGACATCTGCTGATCCTGTAATTGAGTAAAAAAAAAAGCAGCTACAGTTGCCTAATCTACTAACTTAGTGTTAAGATGATCTAATGAGGGAAAAAAGCATTTGTGGAAGTGCAAATTAATGGATATATCCAATTTCATTTCAATCTGGAAAAACCAGTGCATTGGTATGTCCCTGTCAGAGAAATTTCCAATGGCTAGAATCTCATGTTGGCACTAAGTAGCTGGATTTTCAACGGGTCTTAATTGCTGAGTGTTTAACCCTGTTGGACCTTGGGTCTCAAGTCTAAATGTACTCCTCAAAACCTGGTCATGAGTTTCCCTGAAAGTCATGCACAAGATGTTTGATTTAGGGTATTCACCTTTCCCTACTGAATGAGAATATATATATTCTGTGGTTTTGAAGAGGGACCAAAGGGAGAGTTACCTCCAAAAATAGTCTGTGGCTTGTGCAGACTTTAAAAATGAAAAATAGATCTTTAAAGAGTAATGGTTAACAATATGCCCTCATTACTCATTTTTAAATTGCTTTTCTTGGCACAAAACACTTCTGTGGTGGAGCCTCTATTCCACAGCTGGAGAGAATCCAGCCTTTTAACTCTTTATTGCAACTCACAAAACTCTTCACAATTATTCTGTCCTCAATGGTAATATGGAACTCCCAAAATAGGTTAATAAAAATCTCCACACACTTTTGTAGCCCTAAGCTACCCACAAGACTCTCATGGGGGTACCCTCTGCTACAAATATTCAGCAAGTGATTGGAGTAGTCAAATGTAACATATAGCAGTGTTAAAAAGCAGATCTCAGTCCTCTCAGCTAAAGATCATATTCCTGAATGTTTTTCACATGATTCATTAGCTTCTAACAACAAATGTCATCCCTTTGGCAGCAGAGCTTAATAAGGTACTATTTAACTTTTTCCTCAGTAAAAGTCAACTGTATCTTGATCTTACAGAGGAATGTGAAGACCCAAACTATTTCCTGACACAAGAGGGAAGCAGAGATGCCTGTATAGTGTATATAGCACTGTCAAGCAGGAAGGTGGAAAGAAGCACAGGTAAGAGAAGTTTTTAACCTACTAAGGTATTTCCAGCAAAGTTTACTGTATCATGACAAAAAGAAAGTATTAAAATCATCTTTTAATAGTACCTGATTGACATGGCAGCTAAGGAAGACTTATGAAACAGTTGGTATGTTCTTCCTTATCAGGTTTGAGTTTAAAGACAAAAGGTGCACCCTTAGCATCTGGGGCAGACAGTTATCAGCACAGCTTTTCTGCTCTATGATTGGTGACTACATAGCTTCCCAAGAGAAAGCTCATGTCTAGCTGTCTCAGGATGTGTACCTTAAAGGATTTGACACTGTAGACATACCTTTATCATTCAATCCTGAAAATTTTCTGCTCTCATCGGCTGTTCTGGAGAGGATACCTCATGCAATTGCTACCAGGTAAAGCTGATTAGAGATCAGAGATCAGCTTTTCTTTTTTTCTTTTTCTTTTTTTTTTTTCTCCCTTTCTCCGTAGCCCCCTTCTCTGTATCTAATCTCTTTCTTCTTTCCTCCAAGAAAATAGAACTAAAAAACCCCCAAACCCTCAAAAATTTTCTGCTCCGCTTGATCATTTTTCTCCTCCTGCTATTTTTTTGCTTGACCACAAAACCAGACAACCCATTATTTACCCAACTCTACTAATGAGTTTCTTTCTCAGATTTTATGTACCCTGCATAATTAAGAACATCTGTACCTTGAGTAAAGCTTGACATCTCCCTGCCTATTGACCAATGGCCTTTTTCTCTTTTCTTTCAGTGCAATACTACTAAGTGCAATGCCTGGGAAAGAAAACTGGCAGAGTCTCCAGAACATTCTATTCTGATCACCTTCCCTCAATATTTCAGTAGAATTACCCAATTCATATGGTAATCATTTCCTTCTAATCAGTGTTTCATGTGTGACCTTGCTTATTCACTCCTACTTATTCCCACTTGCCAAGAAAGCCAAATGAGACTATTGGGGACATATGTCTTTCATGATACTGAGAACAGATTGATCATGTTGGCAGCATGCTAAGAAAAAGATGTTTTTCATTAATTAACACTTATAAATAATTTGTCAAAGGTTACAGAGTGCTTGATGTATTCCATAATAAACAGTTATTACATGGACCAGCCAACCAATAAATTGTTTATAACCACAACAGCTCTTCTGTTGTGCTTAGAGTGCTTCTCAACCTTTATGAAAACCAAGGGGCACCTACTATCTTGTGGAAATGGAATATTTTATGCATCACTGCCGTAATGTGTTTCATACAAATTTATTATATTTTTATTATCCATATTAACATATCTCTTTATTTTGTCTTGATAGTTTGGTCATCTGCATGGGACTGATTTTTTGAAAGGAGAGAGACCATTTTTCAGGCTACCCTGTGGTGTCTGGCAGACCATCAGTGTTCCAGGCTGAGGTATAGTGATGTATGGTACACACTTTTTAGGGAAGGTGCTATTATTCATTAACTCTTCATTAACTCTTTCTAGAAGTGTGCTTAAGAGCTTAGATTCTAGTCATTAACATTACTGAACATCTGCAAACACACACACATATGTTAGCAGGTACAGTTAATGTGTCCTAAGAAACCTTCTGATTTTATTTTAACACTAGTACAGCACCAAGTTTCAGTAGGGCATCTAATGAAGACTGAAAAATCTGGATTTAAAATTCTGAAAAAAAGGCATAAAAGCATGTGTCCAGTGGACAGGGACTGCATCAAGTCTCCTAGTGCCCCTGATATGTTTGCAAGATCCAGTGGATGCTACTTAAATGCCATATTATTGGCAAATATATTGCAGGAAGATTTATAGTGCCATGCAGGCCAAAGTCTGGGAAGATTCACATGCTTATAGAATCCCTATGAGCCTGTTGTCTTCCATTTTTCCAGTATCTCCATAGCAGAGTGTTCAAGGGAAAGCTGAAGATGTTTTCTTTGGTACCTGACTCTGATCTCAAAAGCTGCATTTGCTTCATATGCATTCCAGGGTTCCACAATGTGATCTGGGCTGATCTAAAGAACTCAGCTGGATTCTCCACAAGAACCATCCACTATCAAAGGGGTTTTTTTGGCTAGTCTCAAGATAAATGCTTTCTTACAGGATCACCTGAAAAGAACCTTTAAAAGACAATATTCATATGTGATTTACTTGCTAGGGAAACTGCATGAAGTGGTTCACCTTCTTTGGGAACACCAAAAGCAGCCCATGAGAATGTAGTCCTGTGTCAGTTAAACTCAGGAATAAATTACAAGAAAACATAAACAAAAACCTTACACCTCACTGAAAGATCCCTTATCCAGGTTAAACACACATGGCAATTCTTTAGGAAGATCTCCAAGTACTGCAGCATATTAGTAAAATTTTGCCCCTGATACCATTTTGAACCAGTTATATATGTTCCATTTTACAGACATGGGAAGCAGCCTAGGAGATGAGGCAGTTAGAATTTAATTTAATTTAATTTAAAGCAGTGGAGAAATTCCACTGAGCTTTTTGCATTAGTAAATGCAAAAGAGAATTGGTACCAAAGGTACCAGTAATAAGCTGGAGAGTAAGCAGTATTTACATCATTATCTTCACACAACAGCTTTTATGAAATGTAGGATGAAGAGAGGACAAAGGGCTTCTAAGCAATGCCTTTCAACTATCTTTTATAATGTTCAAAAATGGTTACAGTGGTTCTTGGTAAGCAATATTCTCAGCAAATGTTGTGTTTTAATCAGCAAAAGACCATGCTAGATGGTTGCAGGTCATACATACGATGATTAACAAAAAGAATGGGTTGATAATGCCAATAACTCCAGAGCCAAGAGAAAGTTAGATGAGTAAACATCTTTGAAGACAATGCTTGAACCTCTGACCTTGGTGCTTGGAACAGAGGAAGCTGTTTCTCACCTAGTAGACCTAATTATGCCTCAACACTACAGACTACACAGTCTTAAATCTTTGTATCTGCCATATTTTTATAGTAAATAGTTAAACTTTGTGCAGCATGTATGAAATATATTTGCAATAGGAACAGATGTAGTTTTCATTTCTCTAACCAATTAAAATTGTAACATTATAAATATAATATACATATTTGAACCAAGACAAATATCTCAGTCTTCATCAGGCTACAGTGAAAATACCTGAAATAGTGCCTTCTCACACTTGGACAGGTTTCCTAAAACACATTTACCTGCAGCATCCATGTTTGCACTTCAGCATATTGTTCTGTGCTTAATCAGGTACAAGCACAGTTTGTTTCATCCTTCTAATCTTTATATTTTTCACTTTGCTTTATCTAGCTTAGACTGATTGCTCAGCTAAATATGTAGAATGGTAATTCGTTTAAGAGCATGGTAGATTTATAGAGCAGTTCTACAGTAACTCATTATTGGCTACACTGATCACGTGGTGTGCACTAACAGAATTAGTCTGGACATACTGGGGTAACTATGAAAGATAATATTTGTCAGTTGAATGTTTAATACAGCATTACCCGATCCAGGAATCAAAAATAAAGTTAATTTGATATGGGCTTCTTTTTTTTTACAGAAGTGAAATTCATGGTCCCTGTCAGAGGACAGAGTAGTTGTGGGGAGGAATAATCCTTGCCCTCCTCTCTCTCCCAGCTGACATCCTTGTTATCTGGCACCTGGATCCTCCTGCCTGATCAGTCTCTGTGCTGGTCCCACACATGCACATTCCCACTCAGCTGTTCCCACATTCCCACTCAGACCCTGCACTCAGGATGGAGGGATATGTCTGTGCTCGAGACAGTGGGATATTGATGGCATGCCCTCTTGGAAAACAAAGACACCCTAGTGGCTGAGGTACTGGTTCTAGGAGAGTTCATTTTCCTTTCCTTGCTCAAAGTTGCTTTATTTCAATCCTTAATTTCTTAATCCCTTTGTAAAATGGGGATAAGGCTCTTCCTTTTGTCTGTCTAGACTGTAAGCATTTTGGAACAGGCTCTTTGTTTTGCCATGTACACCAAAAGGCTCTGAACACAGGGCATGCTCGTATTTTAAGTTAGAATAACGAACTCTGGTGACATATAAGAAAAAAAAAATCAGTTGTCTTTTGCAAAGGGCTAGTTCTGCTAGTTCTTCTTGACCTGATGTCTGCATTTGCTAGCTTAAACATCTTCAGGAATGAAACCAGAGTGATAGCCAGTAAAAATAGAAGGGGGATTACAAGTTCTTGTTTTGGCCCAAAGTCTGTTGAAGTAAATTGAAAAACAGTCCTTTCCTTCAATACTTTTTAGATCAGGTGTTTTCACTTGGAATGGACTGAAGGATTTCACAAGTAAAAGGTTTCCAAAGCAAGACCTAGTTCTGCTTCTGTGCCTCCTTCACTGGGAAGGAAAATTTCACTGCTACTGAAGGAGGAGAATGAGTCTTTTCATTTACTGGATTTTCTGAAAAAGTAAAAGGTCCTGGCAACTTCACCTTTTGAACAAATATCTTCTGCAGCAGCACTTGAGAATGCTTGTCTTAAAGCAGACTGTACTTCAACATTTGTGTAATAAGAGTTTGGGATATTCTGGTTGAGACCTCCTTGATTTCAACAGGAATCTTTCCATTCACTTTGAAGAACTTTGGGTCATGCCCTAATAGTGCAACTTTAGGAGGGTTCTATTCCATTTTCCCTAAGGGTGTATGTTTTATTTTTGCAAAATGATTATCATTACATGGACAAATAGTGTAGTACTTTAGTAGAACAAAGATAAATGCCACTGTGCCTCTGAGGAGGTTAAGTATCCCCAGAAAATCTATTTTTCATTATATTTGTTTAAATTAGAGAGAGAGGGAGATTACTTTAATTTCGAAGGGTTTATTAATTACAGGCAGCTCTCAAAGCTGTGATACAATATAGAGGCAGCTCATTTAAAAGTACTTCCTTTACTTTACAACTAAACCCTCTATAGAGTCTTGTCCCGTTGTGCTGCTGCTTTTGTTTTTAATTATACCTGTATTAATCTCTCATTATCCTGACAGAGGTGATACATGTTTGTGGAATTTTCCACATTGCTTCTGCATAAGCATAGAAGAATAAGTCGTGGTGCTGTAATATTTGTTATTTCTTAACTAATCATTCTGCTGGGAAGCTTCAAATTGATTTGTGTAAGGTGGGTTTTGTCTTCATCTACTAAATCACTGCTGAACAAAGTTTGGTATCTGTGTCTGCTGGCTGATAAACATCCACCAAAAATACCCATAAACATTCCTGCATACAACTTGAGAAGCTTGGCTGAAATAGATTGAATGGGACATAAATGTATAAACTCTTCAAAGGTAAACAAGTTCTGGAATTGCTGGTAAGTTTTCAGTTTGACTGTAGCTGTAGATATTATTATTATTATTGCCTTATTATTATTGCCTTATTATTATCTGACTTATTTCAGACAAGGCAGATGTAAAGAAACCATACAAAATTACTGCAGACTTTTAATCATGTATGTAGGTAACAGGTGACAGGAATACTGACCCCAACCTTAGCAAAGGCCAGATTCTGAAAGAAAATTGAATATTTATGGGGAATTTTTGCTTTTCTATTTCAACTCAGGAGCTAAGTGAGAGAATTCAAAATCAGGCCAAATACATTAAGTGTAGGATGAATGAAAATGGATTGAAATGAGTTAAAAATTAATTTAATTACAACAATTTGCAGCGATGCATTGAATAGTTGCATCTCATACAGCATTTGGCAAGTAGGAATCCAAATTTTGTCCTGTGGCCTGTAAGCAGAATAGTAAAAAAAGTTTCCTTTTTGAATCCTCAAGAAGTCCTAGGAAAGAATGGCCTTCACATGGCTGCAGAAGCTGTCAAAAATACTACAACAATTAAATACCAGTATTTGCAAATTTATTGCATAATTTAAAAAATCTTGCACATTTAAAAGGTAAGAAGTAGGATTGAGCCTCCAAGCAGCAGTATATTTAAATATTTAAATGAAATTCCTATCCACAAGAGAGAAACTGCTATTTATGACATGAAGACAAATCTCTGTTGTGAGGTTAAGAACAGCAAAAAGCAACCAGCGCATTTTACTTCGTTTTCAGATGTCAGGCATTAAGTTGGGAAAATTTGCATGTGGCCATAGTCTGAGCTGTGCTTTGGTCCCACTCTTTTGTGCTACTTGTGCTGCCTTTCCCACGGGGAGAGATGAGATGTTGTATCCAGAAAGGGGATCCTCCCTCCCTCCCTCCCTCCCTCCATGTGCTTTCAGGCAGTGTAACTCTCTGGCTGATAAAGCCTGTCTGATGCTGCAGGAGAAAAGGATAATTAAGGCTTTACACAGTAGAGGTTGGTTTCTTCTATGGGAATGATCCAAATGACATCTAATATTTAATCATAATTGAGACATTTAGAAGCAAACTGATATTTTAAAAGAGCCACTCCCCCTTTTTCTAGCATTTTATCATTGTGAGCTGCAAGTAGCATAAAAATTACCATCAGATTTTTTTGTTTCATTCTCCATTCTTAACCCATAGGCAGAACTTTTGGTCACAGATACATCCTATTAAACTCTATCATGACAATGGCTGTTTTTCACAGGAGCTTACGTGGTGCCAAAGTCCCTCTTAAGCTCTGGAACTGAGAGGATCCCTACACCTTATATGGGCAAGGGTCACCATACAGCAACCTTTTGTAAATAAAGTACAGAAATAGGAGGTGAAATCCAGCAACCCAAACATCAGGTTGAAATAATATGCCAAAATATGATACAATGTCAGTCAAAACATAATATATATTCCTGTACCTAATGAGAGCACTCAGAAAACATAATATTTTTAGCATCTGAAGAGAAAATAAATTAACAGAGCAAACTTGTGTTTCAGGACAGAGTGAGTATAATGCAGGAGATGGATAGCTTTAACTCACCCCACTCTAAGTGAGAGAGGTTCCTAAGCAAAACTGCATGTTAATAACCTGAAACGTGGCCGTGGTCTTTTGTCTCTGTAATTACGGGATCAGGAATTCACAAATGTATCTTTTGGCTGTACGACACACCTCATCCACCCACTTGCCTTGGGATGAAAGAGAAAAAAACACACAGTTTTCCCGCTTGCCCCCGTTTGGCTGGGCACGCTCCCAGTTGAAGTACTGCAGAACCATGCCATTGACATCAACAAATTTCCCTTCATTTACCATGTCAGTGACCCCCAGCCAAAACTCGGACGCTCTGGGCGTGCTTTTCTTGCCATAATCTCGAAGAATGTTTGTTTCCTCGTTGTTCCTTGGGATAGCCAGTGTCCCCCCCTTGGCTATGCAGTCTTCATTGGCTTCATGGAAATGTTTGGTGCCCTCTGACATGAGGTAGCACTTCTTATGGGCCTTTGTCCCGCGGAGACACACTGGGAATAGAAAGGAGTTTGCATGTTCAGTACAAGTGTGGGCAAGAGCTTTCAGTAGTGGTTCTTATAATGATAATTTTCTGAAGTTATGTTGAAAATTGAGCAGACAAGGCCCTCAGCAAGTGAAAGCCTTTGACTCCACAGAGTGGAGTTTCTTCTTTTACAGAATAGTCCTTCTTTCACACATTTTTTACCTTATTTCATTAGTCTTGAATGGATGAGGTGTGGATGTTTGTATTGTTGGCAGATGTGAGTTGATCATCAGGAAACCTTTATTTGGCTTTATAGTAGAGACATATCTTTTAATATTTATGCTATTTTAGTGCTAAATTAAAGTAAATTTTTATACTTTAACTAAGCCCAGTTTCCAGCAAGCAAAGGCAGAAAAGCGCTGCAGTAAATGTGTCCTGCTTACCAGAAAAAATATTGATTTGAAATTTGTAATGCAAATTTCTGAATGGCTGATAACAGTTTATTTCCACTTGCAGAATTCATATTCACCTCTTTAGGTGTTAATTTCTTTCCAACAAAGTCTCTCCCTTCAAACTCTAAATTCAAATGAAGTAAAGTGGCTTACATCTACAAGCACTTTTAAAAAGTGCACACTTATTACTGAGCTTGCAGGACAGTCTGGACCAAATCTTCTAAATATTTGAATTTATAAATCTGGGTTTTTTTACTTCTAGTGGAAAATAGTGGGGAAGTCTTGATGTAAAGTCCAAATGCACTAGAACATTAATTTGGCATATGCTCTGTAACTGGAATTGCCTTGCAGAGCTGCTGTCGGAGTCCTTCCAGCCCAAGGTCTGGGAGGGAACCCTTAAAGTTTACTTTTCAGCTCTCCTAATGCAGATATGTGAAAAACTGGTTTTCCCAAGAAAAATACTTAGAGCAAGAGAATTGTCCTCGATGGAGTGTTCCTTCTGAGCTGAGGAAGGTAGCAAAGGCCTTGAATAAACTCCTGTGACATTTTTAGAATCCTGCATGTGACTACTTGCAGATTATTTCATTTATTGCTTAACCCCATCTTGTACTTACAACATCTTCTGCCCTGATGTTTTCTATAATCTGTTTCTAATTCCTGTCATCTGTTCTTGTAAGAAAGTAATTATGTCTCTGATCAACAGGATATGGAAATTCACTTTGGACCACATCCTATGTCTCAGTTTTTAGTATTTCCAGTTGTAATATTCACTGCATTCCTTAGCTGCATTTCATGGTCATAATTTTATATTAGGGCTTAAATTTCAAATTTTAACCCTTCCAACTGCTAATGGCCAAAGAGAATAATGAACATATTTGTTAAATGTGGAATGCTTTAACAAATTTATATTCATGGGAAAGATCAGAGAGACTTTATCTACTTCAGCAATGCTGCATCAGTGATACAGACTGGCCATCTTTAGGGAGAAAGTATGTGTTGCAAAGTGGTGTGTGGCAGCATTTCACATTTCACACCATGTAGAAAGGAGACCTAGGAAACTCAAGCAAAAGAAGAAATCAGTCTTCTAAATGTGTATTTTAGAAATGTCCATAAGCTGAAAAAGCAGCTCCTTTTTCAGTTATCATCACCAGGACATTAACACAGTCAGAGCTGGGGTGGTGATAGGTCTCTTTTTGCCAGATTTGGAATCCAGTTGAACAGTGTGGGTTATGAATTTAGAATAAAGCTCAAAATAAGTTTTGAGGATAAATAATCTCCTGGCTCTGGTTTAATTTCTAAGCCACTGCATGCTTACTCTCAAGCTCCTTCTGGAAGCAACACAAGAATTACTTTTAAACAAGAGTTACTTGTCTAGCACAGACTCCCTCTTTTAAGAAACTTCTAAAGCCTTATTATAAGACATTTGAAATAAAAATATTTTGTAAAGCTCAAAAAGCTCTATGTAACCCAAGGCATAAAACTGGACAACCCAGTATTACCATCCTTAAGGAAAATATGTTGTGTTTCATGGGAATGATGTAATTTCCTCTTTAGTGTCTTCTTGTACAAGATTAAATGCCAAATTTTATGTCAACAGCTGTGAAAAAGGACAACTGTCTAGTAGGTGCATGTGTATTTACCCTTCTGATTTTGTTTGGAAATTTCCATCTGGTTATTTAAATACTTAAAGGACTCTGCACATTGGTGCAGGGTATTTCTGCACTCACAGTGGGTATAACTTCCAAGTTTTAGGGCAACATTCAAATTTGAATGTTGCAAGCTGCACATTTTAAATAGGCTCAGTCCTTTTAGCTGTTTCCCAGAAACCCTCAATGTGTTGCCTTTGATGATACCAAAACTCACAGCTCAAGGTTGTGCAAAGACAAATGTAGTTTTTGCTCCAGATTGACTCTTGCTCTTAGTGAAGAATCACCACTTGTTCAGACTTGATTTTTTTTGAATCCTTCCTTCCACACTTGTCTCGCTGGTACAGCTGTGGCACACCCTGCTCTTAAGGAGTTGTGTACCTTAGTCACAAAATCCCACAATAGAGAGGGATGGAAGGGAAGGGGAGAGGAGAGGCAGTGAGAACTTTTGGAAACAATTGACCGGTGTAAGCTGCTTTACCTGTCTGGAGTGCTTGCATTTCTTTCAGAGCATTTACTTCTCGCCATAATTTGTCAATCTGGGTCTTCAGATCATCTTTTTCTTAAATAAAATCAATATACATAAATTAACAGATCTGCATGCACACACAATTTAAAACATATGTTAAAAGTTGTTTCAAAATATCATGGATTGCTGCATTGCTGAGATGTGTTTTGATTCTTTTTGAAGATTTTTCCTTAATGAAAAAATTCCTGAAGGATTCCTATAAAAAACAGGAGGTACCCACCTTGACCTTTCATTCTCATAGTTTATCAGGGACTTCATCCTCGTAACTGCTTGAAAACCATGGACTGTTTCAGCTGATCATTATTTACTGATCTGGTATCTAATTTACAGAAAACATCCCCTTTTGTTTTGAACCTGTACAGTCAGGTGTATAGATGTGACATACAAATAATAGCAGGACACAGGTTGTGTTTTTTCAAAGAAATGTTATTTCTGTGAGCATGAAAGTTTTACACAACTTTTGTTTTAACAACAGTGAAGAACAACAAATAAAATCCAGCTGGACAGTCTGAGTGCTGCAGTCAAGCTTGCTGAGCTGCAGTCTCCCCTTCCCAGGGTTAACCTTCCCTCTCTCCCTCAGTACAGAGGGGACTTGAGTCACACAAATTCACTCTGAATCATCATTTTGTAGTACTTATAAAAAAGCACCATGAATATGGTGAAACAAGAAAAGAAGCAAATTTGCACATAACTCCATTTTCATGTCCCCTTTTCTATTATTTTTTTTTTAAATCATTGTAATATTCCACCACCACCACACAAACAGCAGGTATGGTTTCCCTGCACAGGATGGCAATTATTTGGTGGCAGCAGCAACTAGACCTTCCAGAAGCCCCAGTAATGAACATGAGGAATTAATCAGCTGTTTCACATATTGCAGAACTAACAAAACCACAATTCCTACAGATCTGTGTTACCTCCCCAGTCCTCCAGCTGCACCCCAGAAAGCTCCTCTCCACATTCCCTGCTGCCTGTGGGGATAACCCTCACTGTCCTTCATGGGTTCCCAAGGCAGGACTTCAGGTTCTCCAATCTGTGCTACTCTGCGCTGGCACAAAACATGAATAAGGAGCCTGACCTTAGGATCCCAAACTTAAAACCCTGGGGATTCCAATATCTATAACTGCATGGCTCCAGAGCATTTAGTCTTCTTTTACAATGGCTTTATCAAAGCGTTTTTTTTCATTAGCCAGGAGTTCAAATATTTGCCATCAGTGTAACCTCTGTCATATCCTCTTTTATTAGAAATAAGTCTTTAAATTAAATACACAGACATCTCCAAACAGCATTCTGTGGTTTTGTATTTGCTCTGTAAGCTTTGCTGTGGGAATTGATCCTTTATCTTTTCCTGCTAATTCTTTTTCACTGGTTTGACTTGACATTTCACAGTACTTTTCCCACAAGTAGAATAATATTCCACGGATGTTAGACAGACATTCTGTTAAAATTAGGAAATGGTGCAAAATTCTGAACAATAATCCTTGGAGATTGAATACTTTATTCTGCTTTTTCCCCCCATGAATTTCCATTTTTCTGATCTTAATCAATATAACTGTAACTAAGAATGACTGGCCAGAGTCCTCTCTCAGCTGTACCTGTGAGTTCTAAATAAAGTTGGCAGAGGCAAACAGACATAACAGAGCAATATATTTACATCTTCTATTCTACTCCCATAACTCATACCAGCACCTTATTCTTGGCTTTGCTAACTCACATATAAATGTTTTAAAGACAAATATAAATAGACTCAAATGTCCTTTGTTAATAAGCATTTGTATAATGTATGTTTGTGGTTCATGCAATGCTATTTCAAGTACACAGTAAATATGCACAGAGTATAAGCTTCTATCCCTCCTCCCAGTCAAGACCCAGTACCTTTCACTCTACGTTTGCTGTGCTTCCTGGCTTTGAATTTGGAAGCCTGGCTGATGGTCTGATCCAGCAGTAGTAAACTTATGAGTAGGAAAATCATAAGTCCAGTTTGTGCCATGTCTCTCTGAAAGACCTTAACACGGAACTTCAAGAGATTCTCTTCGGCAGCTCTGAGAGCAAGTCACACAGACACATCTCAGTGGGGACTGCCTGAGGTCAGGTTTATAAAGTGTGGTGGAAGGGTTGGCTGTGCTCCTTGCTTACGAACCGTGTGTAATCCTTAGGCTGGCTGTAGCATAAGACACCCCCTTGTTCTCACATGCCATCTGAAATTCCTGCTTCCATTTTGAGCTCAGCTGTACCAGCACTGAACAGTGCACCGATTGGCTCACTCGTAAGCGCCGTATCTCCTGTTTTAACTCAGAAGCCAAAATGTATGGAAGACCAGATGGATGCCCAAAACCACCTTGTGCAATGCCAGCCCCAAGGAGGGGGAGCCAAAATGTATCTGCAAACGTCACAGGCTCACCCGGAATGGCTCTGTCCAAAGCTGGTTAAGTCATGACAGTGACCATCCTCCTACACTGAAACAAAGCCAGAATGCCCCTCCCTGAGTAAATGCAAACGCTGCAACTACAGACCCACATGGAGTATATATACAGTAAGCCCACATTATGTGAGGGGTGCCGTTATTGTTTTATGAAGAATTAATAAATGCCTGATAGATATGACTGCATTTCTGAGTTAGAACAGTCAGTCCATGCAACCAGCAGGGTCTAGTCAGGGGAACAAAAGGTTGTAATGCGCTTCCAAAGGTTCCCAAGTCCTGTGTGTAGGATCGGAGTGAAACACAACATGCTTGAAGCAGGACAGTGTGTCTCTGGATTCTGGAGAACTATCTGCATTTGGTTCTCTTTCATTTGCCTCTGTGGACTTTTGCGGGGCTGCCTTTAACTGGGGTTGCTATGGGAAGTAGAACCTCTTACTGATTTTGCTGGACAAATGAAATTGTCACAAAAATGTGCCCATCCATCACACTTCTCCCTTTTGTTTTGTTTTGTTGTGGAGTTTTGTTTGTTTGATTGTTTGTTTGATTTTGGTTTTTTTTTTTTTTTTTTTTTTTTCTGTTTCTTTTTTCCCCAGTGAGAGAGAGCTTGTCTAAAATGTTGACACCAAAGCCATTGCTGGGTGCTGGCAGGTGCAGTTCATGCCCTTCAGAGCTGTTCTTCCAGACATCCCTTTGCCATTTCTGCTTTGTTTACATTCTGCTGCCTTTTTTGTTTTTTTCAGAACCGCAACAGCAAGAGACTTATTGCTTTATTAAATGAAAGCTGAGACTTAAGAACATGCTGGTGTACTACATAAATGCATACTGGCTTTTCCAACCCCCACATAGAGTCTAAAAGCCCTTCAGTACTTATAACGCAAATCACACCTACTCTATGTGTCCTGGACACCTTTAAACATCTTGCTGTACTCTCATAGTCAGTAACCAGTAATTATCTCCTAATCATTAGTTAGGAAACTTTCCATAAATGCATCCTGGTGTGATAAAATTTAGTTCCAGCTGTCCTGCTCCAAAATATTTAAGTATTAACATACATTTGGTAGGGAAACCTCTGGATTTCTGTGGTTGCTCAGTCCTCAGTGCTATTACAGAGCACAGCACGCTGGAAATGGCTGTTGTGAGTCCCACCCATCCAAAACTGCCCAAAACATCCCACACAGCTGCACATTTCAGTCCATGGTAAGTGTGGAAAGGGCTGGCATTCCAACTAGCACACCAGGAGCTGAAATGGGAGCTGGTGGGGAGGAAAACAAGGAGCTTCACGAGGGTCTAGTTCAAGATTTGATCTGTCACTTAGAACAAGCCCCAAGTTCAGGCTTGATCCATATTTTATTCCAGTAATATCAGGGCATCAATAGAAGTTAATTAAGGGCAGATGGCTGAATCAATAACTGCCTCCAGTTAGTTTTTCACTTGGTGCCTTCTCAGATCTTGTGAAATTGCACCTGAAGCTGATTCTGAACCATTGCAGCTTACAACCTGACTAATTAAACTAGTCCTAATTCTGGGAGCTGTAAACCCCTGGAGCTGTTTCATGTGGAGCTTAAGTGTCCCACAGGCATTGGGGGAGGCAGGACCAGCAACTGGAGTCAATAAGCCTTTTAGTGTGCGTGTTTAAGGTCTCAGGATCAGAATGGATTTGTTCCTGCCCCAAGGAACTTGACTTTGCTAACACAGGCTTCTTTTCTTTCTGTGAAATGAGCCTGACAGAGAAAGATTTGTACTCTACTAAAGCAACACACTAGAAATGAAGGGATAAAGAAAACACAGATTTGGTATTCTGACAGTTCTTGGCCAAGAGTCTGAGTAAAAAACTGCTTTTTGGAGTATGCCACGTAATGTCCTTTTAAGAACAGGGTTGAAATTCTGTTTTGAAAGCTTCAATCCCCTCTTTCACTAGTCTCTCTGACCATTTAACCAGTTTGCAAGTAGCTCAGCTGGACTTCACCCCTAAAAAGTGAATCACAAAGCTGCCCTTGCAGTTGCCAGGATAGACCACAGGATATAGGGTCTAGAATTCATCTAGAGTACCTGAGAAATTGTTTCTGTACTTATGACTAATCTACAGCAACCGAGGAAGCAAGTTTAATTTCTTGTATATGGTGTGTGGGCAGGAGAGCCAGACAAAAGTCAAAATATGCTGCTGAGAAGGTGTAACCTCCCGGTGCTACTGTGAGGAAGCAGGAAATGGAGCCACACAGGAGGCCTAGAGCCTCCCTAAAGTGAGTACCTGGTCTTGTATGGGCTTGAAACAAACATTATAATGTCATTTAGAGGTGGAATTTTTCTTTTATTAGCATAGTTACAGTAATATAATACAGCCCAGAGAGGGAGCATAATTATATATGGATAGAAGTAATTTATTCCTGGAACAAATGATTCCACTTTCCATAACAGAATGTGCTATACAAATATAAATATTCTCATAGTTTTATAGCTGCATCCAGACTAGGATGGAATCGTGCTTTTTTATTTGCACCAGTACACTAGAACTGTTGAGGATACAGACAAAACTGTGGTTTCTCTTGAAGCGCTTAGTTCACTTCAAAGCACTCTTGAAGTGCTCTGTCTGATAAGAAACATCTTCCAAAAGCCCTAGCTGTACTGCACTGGCACCAGGGGTTTGGCTCCCATCTCCCCACCTCATTCTGTTTACTTTCAGACAACTGGACCATTCAGAGCAAAAACATCCTTCAGTAAAAGGTTTATTTCAGTTTCTCCACGGAGAGTCTTCAAGGTGAAAAGTCTATTTACTTCAGAGACAGTTCTACCTTTATACACTCCTGTAAACTGGCTCAGAACTGTTCATTCAGCTGGTTTTTCCTCTTCATTCTCAGCCCTCTCTGGGTCTCTGGAAAGAACAGGCAATGGGACAGAGTATGAGAAATCGGTGTGAGATGAGGACTGGATGCTGGGCTGAGCTCCTGAAATAGGTCTGGCTGCAGAAGTACCACAGTCCTTATAAAAAGTAAAAATCTTTAAAAAGATTTAGTGTTCCAGCCTGTTGGAACTGCTCACATGTTGCCAGTAGATTGCCTGTGTTTTACTAAGACCTACAGTCCCCTCGTGCTTCAGAGCTAATTGTGCTGGGGGATGTTGGACCAAATGGAAATGGATGGGCTGCATCTGCTACTGGAGTCAGAGCAAGCACTTGTTTCTGGCAGATTTCAGTTCTGGAAAATTCAGCCCAGCTTCAGGATTTGTCAGAAAAAAAAAGCCTTGTATGTGAGTAACCATTTGCCCCTTCTACTCAGTCTAAAGAGAAAATGAAAACTGAACAGAGCTGTTTCCAGGCTAAGGAATTGCAAGTGGGGCAATCTAAAGAGCCAGCAACAAAAGTAGCTAACACTATCTTTATTAGTAAAAGATTTATCACCTCTGATACATCAGTTTTTACCACTGTCTTTGGTGGCAAACGGGATCCACTGGTTGATTTTTATTTGTTTCAATTTAATGTAGAAAATTTTGCAAACTCTCCTAGTCACAGATTATGTCGTGCTTGGAAAATTACAGTAAGCTCAGTTTCTTTGACCTTGAAAAGTCTTGCAAGTCTTTCTTAAGGATTTGATCTCAGTCCAGTCAGGTATGAGGCAGGATTATGGCTGACATCCCAATACCAAAGTTATTTTTGGGAAATTTGTGCAAACAAACCCTGTTTAGAAAAGGGAAGGGCTAGCCTTATGGTATGTGAGGTTTTGTGAAACTTAGTAATGATATTTTGGGGTTTTGCCATCAGTTTCAAGTTTTTTTCCTGCCATGCTAATTTGGTGTTTTGAAAGAAAATTTGCTGGGTACAAGTGATCTGCTCTGTCTGCCAGAATTAAAGGAGGTCCCAGGTTTATTGCAGAACCAGCTGCCCACCAGTGACCTGCACTGAGTGCCACTGAGTTTTGAAATGAGGGCATTCACGTCTTCTTTAACCATGTGATGCTGCTTTCCCAAGCACTTGCCTCACCTTGGCACTGTGGCACTGATACTGGGATTGATCAATAAATTGGCTCATCAAGGTGGTATTTTCCTGTTCCAAACTGAGCTGTTATTACCTACAGGTCTGGTGCTTTTCACTTCCCCTGCTGTAAATAGAAGCTTCAAAAAAAGAAGACACTGAAGATATAATGTATGTGTACTGAAAAGGAATTAGGGCAGTATATTGGGCTTCTGGAATAAGTGCTTTTTGTATCTCTGATTTTGGGGTCGTTGTAACAAAGCAGCTTGGTCTCAGCAAGCAGAGAGGAGGGGAAATGGCTTGCAAGAGGCAGCAGAAAGACTTTTCTGACACCTATCACATATATTTAAGGCAAATATCATCATCTTGTCTATGTCTGGAAACACCTACAGACCAAACTGTCTCACCTTTATTCCTTTACTTCTGTAATGGCAGTGGATGTGGATTACAGAATGTCAATTATCAAAGTCAGAAGAGACTTGGAATTCAGAAGAGATTCACCAAATCTACACAAAGCAACGTGAGAAAAGCCACTGAGCTCTTCTTGTTACTTGTCCACTGCAGTCTGCACTGGCATGGGTGCCTTTTTAAGATGTTCAGGTACCTCAAAGGAATCACAGAGTTGCCAAATAATTTTTACTTCAGGCTTTTAGTTGCAGAAATAAGAAGGTGCTTTGTGTTTTTCTGATTGTCATTGTCTAGTTCTTAAAGCGGGAAGCATCCCAAAGAAATGGGTGTTTATTTAGAGATAAATGTTTTGCTGGCCATGTGAAATGTGCACAGAGACCAAACCATATTCCTCCTCAAAAAAGAGACCTTTTTACAGATCAGCTGACTCTGGCATCTCTAAAAGATAAGGGAGTTAAGGAGAAAAATTAAAGCAGTTTCTTTGCAATCCAGGTGCAAACAGAAGAGTTGAATGGGGTCTTTTAAAATGCTACTGCCACGGATTTGGCAAAGTTACCACGTTGGGAATTCTGGCAGCAGCTCAGCTCTTTTAGCCCTTGGGATGTGTGTGAGAATGTATCTCTTTCTCTCTTGTAAACACAAATTACCTGTTGTGCTGTATTTTCTCCTGCAATATGTGCTGCCTTTTTCCCTTCCTGGAAATGACCTGGAAAACATCCTGAACATTTAATTTCTCCCTTTAAGTATTTAATTTTTTTTCCTTAATATGAGATTTTCCAGCTTCACATTAACATGATCTTAATAGGTTCTGCTCATCCTTACATAGGCCAGACAAACTGATCTGGACAAAGCTTTGCTTTAGGCACTGTGAAACTCTCCAGACAGTCTGGGTTGCACATCCACGGGCTCACAGCAGGCTTCCAACAGTGCAGCCAGGAGGGCCGGGCAGAGTGGGGATTATGTTCTGGCATGTGTAGGTGTTTGTAGGATTTTCCTAAACAGGATGGAAAATCAGACTTTGTGTGATCATGTCTGCCTTTGGTGGCTGCACTTTACCAAGGACTTGGAGGTTCTGCTCACAGGCTGAGGCTTTCTGCTTTGCCAATCCACAGCTCGAGCTCCCTTCTCATGCATGGGCATATATATTGCCTTTGAGCTCCCCGACTCCTGCACCATGGCCTTTTTCCAGAGGTGCTCCCAGCGCTGCTCCCACCCAGCTGTGTGGCTGCCCACTGACAAGGAGATGCTTCGACTGGACTTGATGATCTTAAAGGTCTTTTCCAACCTTAATGATTCTGTGCTTCAGCTGGAGCTGCCAGCCTGGCTCAAGGCAAAGAGCCAAACCATGGCTCTGCTATTCAGGAGTGTCACAGGATCTGCAAACACCTTACCCTGCATCTTAGAAGCAGCCCTACCCCCATGCACATGGGATGGAAGTGCAAACCACACATCAACTACTGGATGATGTTCACACAAGGATGCTGAGAGAGGAAAAGAAGAACTAACTTGTGTAATTCTCACTAATGGTCCAGTACTTCCAGTCGGAAATAACGTTTGTCTCTGGGAGGGCTGACCACTGGGAAGCTCTTTCAACAGGACATGGAATCACAACACAGTAGGATTTTTAAGCAAGAGGTTCATATACAAGATCTGTAAGTAAGGAGGGAAAGAGATTTGTGTGATCCCCTGTTGCTTACATCCATTCAGAGCCTGAAATCTGTCTGGGACTTCAGTGCCAGCACATGATGCTGTGTATTTTCTATTTGTGTCTGTTGCATGACCTCACACATCAGGGATGAAGGGACTTCAAAGGCTGCATTCACACTTTCAGTTTTTAGAAATTGAAATTTGATTCCTCAGTAGCAACTAGAATGCTGGGAATAAGCAGGCTATTCAAATATTTTTGAATACTTTCAAGTAGAAAATATTCTAGAATTTTTTGAGCAACTTAGGCACTAGGTATAAACTTCTCAGAAATGTTCATTATTCATTCTATCATGCACATTCTTATTGCAGTTTATACTCATTTCCAGCAGATGTCTTCAGTGCCCTAGGAATGATCAGGAGAGCTCTGATTTTATATTGCTTATCCATCAAATTAAAAGAGAAAATATCAGTCTCTCCTCTGCCTGCTTAATGCTCAGGGTAAATCCACTCTGTTGTATAGCCTCACACCAGTGCTACCCAGGAAAGGATCAGGCTCAGTCTGATTATACATTTTCCAGATGCTTCTTTACTCTCAGAAGAGCAGCTGCAGACAAATACTTATCAGGTGCATCATGTCAGTACCACTGGGGTGTCAGTGTTGTACAGACATTGTGCAAAGGAAAGGGAGATGGTTTGTCCTGGCTCTGTCAATACTGTTTCCCAAAATAATGCTCTGGCTCTGCATGCAATATATCAGCTTCAAATAACAAGGTGACGTGATCTCACAAGTTACATCCCCAGCTGCTCCATCCCACTGAACAAACCCCCAGCTCAGGTACTCTGGCTGCATCTGGCTTGTGGGATTGTGGCACAGGGAGGGGATGCTGCACTGGGCTGGAAACACGTGGGAGATGGGCAGTGATCCGGGAGTGTGATGTGAGGGTCACACATAGCCCAAGCAGTGCACAGAGACACAAACATCTTTGGCATCACCCAACTCTACCAGAGGAATCTCATTTTTCAGGAAGAAAAGATGACAAGGAGAAGTGGACATTTGTGTCCCACTTTTCAGGACCAACAGGCACTTTCAGTAGTTATAATGTGGCAAGAATTTGCTCAGTTCTGAAGGATGCTCTGTCCAGATCCATAATCCCTGCTTATGAAGTGTCCCTAAAATGCAGATGGGTGCACCCTCTAAGGTACAACTGCAGCCACATGAGCTGGTGGTTCCTCCCCTCTCACATGCACTGGGATATCAAACATTCCAGAGAGCTGCCTTTATGGCTTTAGCATACTACTGGGAGGCTCTCAGCCTATAGGAATGGGAAAGGGGAAATTCCTGTCAGTTCAATTCTCACTGAAGGCAACAGAGCTTTGCCAGCAGAATGCCAACAGTCTTTGCTGCTTCTCTGATAACTAACAGCAAAACTGTCTGGGCCCATCTCCCTGTGGAAAAAAAAAACTGGTGCCAGGTAACCAAAGCTGGACATGCAGATGTGAGCCACCAACATCTGTGCAGCACTAGATTTGAGCTAATCCAGCCTGCTGAGGTGGCCAGGCTACTTCCAGGTAAGCTGGCAGGTGCACAGTCCCTCCTTCTGCTACATGGACTTAACAACTTGTGGCTCCACGGGCTGGAGGAACTCGGCACTGCATGCTGCTCCCTGGTGCAGATGCTCCCCAAATGGTCTCTATGAAGGCAGCCCCTTGGCGAGGGATCTCAGGTGAGCAGGACACAAACAGCTGTTCTACAGAAAGGCTGGCAAATTCACCTCCCCACAGGCAGGATCTGTGAGACAAGTGCTTGCTTTGCATATCCAAGCTTCCTATACCCCCTGGCACTTGCTGCAGGAGCTTGGCTGCCCTTAGCACGCTGCTTCTGGCACAGCTGAGGGCAGTGAGGCCCCTGGACTGTCAAGTGCAGCACACCTGCAAATGCAGAGGAGCAGCTGTATTCTCTGTGCAAAGATTTTCCATTTTATACTTCATTTGCTTGTTCTAGCAGCTCCATAAAACCAGGATAAACCAATACTGCATCCTTAAGGAAGATAATTGGGTTTGGCAATGCGTATTTTAACATGGAGGGTTGAGTAAGGATTTAAAAAAAGAATCCTGTGGTTTTTTCCCCCACCCAGTAAGTTAAAACATGGACATAAATATTACTGAATTTTTAATGCTGCAACTATGATTAGATTCATTTAGAGGACCAATCAGCTTGATGCTGTCCCTATCAAAGCCAGTGAAAGCAGACCTGTGAGATTCCAGTTTGAGCTTAACATTTTAATGGGAATAAGGAAGGAAGCTTGCAACAATTACACTTTTATTTTCCTGTTTTGCTCATTGATTAGCCAACAGAACACTGTAATGACATAATGCATCACTGATGTGTTGAACAAAATGCAGATAAAAAATCTCATATGAATCATATTATGTCTGTATTTCTATGGGGCTTTGCTGACCAGGTCATTCTGAAGGACATTCTGAACTCAGTTCTGTGCATCTCCAGTGCTTTGGAGCAGATATGACTTGAGACAGTTTTCAGCCATGGAGGCAAAGCTTCCAGCTCAGCTGCTAAATTAATCAGGAATCCTTAGTAAATGGAGAATTAAATGCCAGAGAACCGTAAGTCCTTAAACCAAATGCCAGTATGATGGCATTGGAAATGGCATTGGATTAATTTAATTTTCCCTGTCTACAATAGAAACAGTTCAGGAACTCATAGGTATGTTTTTATACAAGCAAAAATACTTGGCGAATCACAGAAGACTTGGTTTGATTTTTTTTTTTTTTTACAGTGGGAAAATATTCCTAATATGAAAAACAGACACTAGAAGGAAAAAACAGCAGCAGAGAAATAGAAAAATAATCTGCCAAATCAAACTTAGAAAAATGCTTCACTAATCATTATCTCTCCTCTGTGTTAGCAACAAAAAAAAGTTTTCTCCCATCTCTGGAAAACATCACTGATCTGAGAGGGCCTCCAGGCACAGAATGCCTGTATCACCAGAAGACACCCCACTCACCATTCAGCAAACTTCACATACCAACCTTTACAAATATTTGGTTATTAGCTTATCACCTGGCCAGCCTGTGGAATGGCCATTTCAGGGAAAGCAGAGAAATCCTTATCCTAAAGAATGCATCCAGCATGTCTGCCATCTCACTCTGTTCTTGCAGGGCAGAGAAGATGCTGTGTCATGTCCTGCTGCACAACACGGGGAGCCACAGCTCTCCATGTGGGAAATGCATTTACACAGATTACCCGGCAGACAGGCACAAAAGGATTTGTACTGGAACCTGCAGCTTATCAGGAAGATGATGTTTGGCAGGGACACAGCTGATGCCTGGCAGAACGCAGCACATTTCCAGCTCTGGCAGTTGCAAAGGCAGAGCTGCTTCTAGCAGGGCTGCAGGAGCAGGAGGCTGGATGGCTCCAAACCTGACCTGGGATGGGCAGAGCGGGCACAGCAGCTCACAGGGGCAGTGGACATGGGTGGCCCAAGTGCTTCACAGCTGTGGCTCTAAAGGCAAACCTGCACCCAGCAAAACACTCAGCTTCTATTGCCCAACCCCTCAGCCCTCATAGTGAGTTTTTCCTTCAGTACTTTCCCCAGTTCTTTTGGGTTAATTGTAGCATCTCAGCTGCAGGTCCCCACCTCTACAGCCTGCCCTCTGTCACAGACCGCATCCCCTCTGCCCCTTTCCATAGCTGGCAGCTGCTGATCCTAAACTAACAAGTGCCAGTGGCAGCTCTTAATTTAATCCCAGTTAATCCTCGGCTGCCCAGTTTGTCCAGTGTTGTCTGTAACAAGCGTTAAACACCATGAGGGCTCAGAAGCTGAAAGGTTAAAGGGTCTTCCTTTGACTTGATAGATGATGTTTTAGTTGAGACAAATTCAAAGCTTCTACCAACCATGCAGACTGTTACCTCCTAAATGAAAGCTGTTCTTACATGATGGCAGGTGTAGGAGTTTTTAAGAGACAAGCCAATCACTATGAGAGTTGTCAATGCTTGTTCCTTCCCTTTTTTTCCTCATCTTGCCCAAAATGCCTGCAGTTCCCATAAGTGAGAAGAAAGGTTTCCATATGTGAAGTGCCAATCTACCTGTGTTAAGTCCACTTGGAGTTTGTCTGTCACTCTCTGTGGGGGATGAAATGAACATGACCCATATTCTTCAGTAGGTAAATATTTATTTTCCTGAAGTGCAACCATAGAACAACAATGATTGAGTATGGCAGGGGCTCTGGAGGCCCTGCAGAGAAAGGCTGAGACCTGTGTTGATTGCTTTGGCTCTTTCTGCAGTGGAATAAAACACATCAAGGGACCTCAGTGCTGCCAGGGGGAGAAACTTCCACACAGTTTTCCTGGAGCTGGGGGGGTTAGGGGTGTGGGCTGGCAATCATGGCCATACCAGAAGAATCTTTTTTGACAAAACCCAATCAGGATTAATCGCTCAGCTCACAGAAAATGAGAGGGGAAGCACAAAGTGGTGAATGGGGAACCAGAGGCACTCAGGATCCTAGGTAGATTTTTCCATTTGTCCAGATGCCACAAAAAGACAACCTGCTGCTCTGTGTTAGAGTGTGTGACAGGGGAGTACAGACAGCCCAGGGGGAAAGCTGGTAAAGGCAGAGCTTTATTAGTAATCACAGAGAGTCTGCAAAAGGCTATGGCTGTTTGCTTTCAGCCTTATCTGACCCTGTCATTAGGGATGCACTGATCATTATTTGCTTATTAGGGCTTGAAAATAGAGAGCAGAAATTTACTCTGCTCCTCTTCACACTCAGAAGTGTTCCTATCATCTTTTAGATTATACAGCAGATTCAGTAACTACTGATGTGAGACTTTCCAGGGACTTACAAGCTTTGGAATGTGTCCTGCATGACTGGAATGAACCAAACCCAACACTTCCCCTTTGTTTAGATACTAAACTGAGGTTTTTTGGATCATTTCTTCCCTTCATGTAGGGAGACTTTAAAGCCATGTACTCAAGTAGAGGTTGAAGATGATGTGTAAGGTTTGGTAACCATCACCAGTTCTTTCAAAGGCATGGTGAAAGACTCCTTGCAGCCCTGAGTTAAGATCAAGGCCCAGGACAGTGGGATTCAAGATTCAATCACGTCCTCCTGCTTTATTAGCTGATTTGGTGGTGGCTGCTTTGGATTGTAATTTAAAATTATACCCTCAGAGTATCTCTGTTTCTGAAAGGAGCTGTCTCTCTGAGTATAACTTGTGTGGTAATCTATCTCCCAGTGGAATCTGAGTCCAGTTTCTCTTCATATCAAAATACACTTCCCTGATCATTTAATGAATGGGGCTTATACAATGTTTTGAATTTCTTAGACTGTGACATTCAACATTTTGTATCCAAATTGTTAATATTCTGTAAAGTAGCACACAGCCATTTTAATAATCTCAGTTAAATCCTTAACAGAGAAAAAAAGAAATTCTTCCTATATCCCACAGTGACCAAAACGGAAAACAAAACCTCAAATTTTCCTCTCAACCAATTCCAAGTTAGTTCCCTAATGTGACCATAATATTAGAATAAAATATGGAGGCCAAGGATAATGCTATGCTCAACATTTTATTTATATTTTTGTGTAAACATAATTTGCTTTGTAGGCACAATATAACAAAAGCTCTAAAGCAACAAATACAATTAAACAGTGTTTCAGTTCACTTCAATCAGGCTTAAGTTAAAGAGAAGCTTTCACAGTTCCTTTAAGGCAAATTGAGAAATAATTTGTTTCACTTGAAGAAACTACCCAATTGTCTCAGAGTTGTTTAAACAACACTGTCAGTAGTAAGCACAAACCTTCATTTCTGCTACAGTGAGACTTGGTCAGTAACAAGTCCTGGCTTCCCCAGTTTGTACAGCACTGTCTCCACCCCTCCAGGTGCGATACTACTGCTTGTGGTCTTCTAAAAGGTACTTAGGGCTTGTGGGCCAAATTCTGCTAGCACACATCCTGCTTCCCGAATGGATACCTGAAAATCTTCCATTCATTTCAGTAGTAACCCCCCTGCATGTCATGTTAATACCAGTTAAACACAGAGCAGAGTTTAGCTTGCTGATGGTCATCCTCAGCTGTGTTGCACTCAGGTAGTTCCAGAAGTATTCCTTTGTACTCACTGCAATTACCTGATATTCTGCTGATCAGAAAATGGCCCTAAAATTGGTATGAATCAGCATGAAGAGTAATTCTGCCTTGCTAACAAAACCAGAAAGAACTAGCCAAAATTATTTGATTGTTGTCCCTGTGGTGTCTGTGGCCATGACCGAGACCACCCATCTTTATTTGTCTTGCAGGGTAATTTAAGTGTAGAGCCCACCAGACTGTGGTTTAGAACAGAAGAACAGGTTTGCTATTCTGCTTGCCCTACTAATTTAAGGCCTTGAGAATGCCACTTACTGCCAGCTCGAAGGTCACCAGCAATATTGCTCACTTTGGCGTCAAATCAAAGTTCCTAGTTATGTTAAGGTCTGTTGCAGGACAACATCATTACACTAACTGCAAAACAAAATTGGGCATGTTTCCTACTGCTGTCAGCTTATGAGTCATGAAAACTTAATGGCCTTTCTTAAAAGTCCAATTGGCAAGCCCAGTAAATGGAAAAGTGTCACTGAATATATATTTTCTTCTGTGGACAAAGTCCCTATTTGGGCCCAATATGGCACTGGAAGTGTAGGCAAGTCTAGCTTTAAAAGAAACTCAACTACAATGAAGTTGTGCATCCACATCTAGAGAAAATGGAAGTTCTGGTTTGATTAATATTTCAAAAAGCTTTTTTGGCATTTTTCTCCAACGTTATTTCTTCTTGTTACCTTTGAATTTGTTTAACCCAAGGGAAACTCCTTCGGGATGAACCATCTGCACAATTATCTTGGCATTAGAACAGCGACTTCATGAGTACAGTGTAAAGAGATGGACATTAATACTCAGGCAGCGAGATCAAACAAACAGAAAAAAACAAGAGATTCTTCTAAAACCACACATAAAAGTCATCCAGACCCAGAAGTCTTTTCACATTGACAGAAGTCTGAGAAGTCCTCCCTCTCCACTTTTCTGTATTAATTTTTTACTTCTATCACTAGAGGCTACTTGTAGATTTAGGTAAACAACTAGTTGTGTCTGAGTAAATATTTTCTTTTGCAGAAAAAAGAAGATCAATTCAAAGCTGTATGGCATTATGCAAGGTCTCTGACAGTCCTTCAGCATTTCTACTGTAGGTGATTGCAGTAATTTTAAAATAATTGTTTCAACAAGATATTTGAGGACCTGAGTAGTTGCCATTTGGATAGGTGAAAGATATGGAAAAAATATTAAATTTTGTCACGTTTAGATATAGTTTCCACTAGTGGGAGGTAGATAAGACTAGCTGGTCTTGATCCTGCAAGAAATTACAAACATAACTGCACATATGGAGCAGAGCTTTTGACAGAACAACTCACCTAGATAAAATGATCCCTGTGCATGATTTGTGGTGGTATTAAGGCCTAAACCTCATTTTTTGCAGGGTTAACTTCTGCAGGAGTTCAGCTCCAGCTTGATAGTTGACCACACATTAGCAATTTCAGAGCAGTGAACTCTGTCACCAAATTTCTTTCCATGTACTGATGAGTGATCTTACCAATGCAATTTAAAAATGAAATTTAAAATTGGTTTGGGATTTGGACACGGATGAGTCAATGTGTCCTTAAGCCGAAGATGTTGATCAAAGTCTCTCAATAAATGATTTCTTGCACAATTTCAGATTCCATGATTCTAAATGAGGTATTTTTGTAAACGAAGATAGGATTGCTTATGTAATGATAAAGTGTGACTGAGGAAAATGAAAAGTCATCTTTGTTGCAACTTTTATTTGTGGTTCTCTAAAGGAAAAATATTTTAACACTGAAAATCCACAAACATAAAATTTTCCCTCCAGTTACTAGAATCTTCCAGACAGCAAGTGGGGAATTTTTTTTGTTACTGTTTCCAACTTGCAAAAGAAAGCCCAAACCTCCCAAATAACTTTATGGAAAATGTTGGAATTTGCATGAGAAAGATGCCCATCTAAAATTACACAGTAAGTTAATAAGGCTTTCAAACAGGAACAGAAAAATCCATGGGACTCCTACAGGGAAATTGGGTATCACACAGAAATGTCATAATACTGCACTGGATGAGAATGGCACTTGAGTTCAAAACAACAATGATCAACAGCTCATAGCTCAGCTGACTGCAAACAAATACAACACACACTGTACTACAGCATTTGTTCACTGATGCACAGAAGAGATTTCCCAGTCTTGTTCCCTTCTACTTCACCCCTCTCCTGCCTCGCCGCCTCTGGTGTTACTGGATGAAGGGCATGCGCTCCTTGTTCTCGTTGTCCCCTTCGTGGTCCTCCTCCTCCTCTCCAGCCTCGCTTGTCTCCGTGCTGTCGTTGGCCATCTGCACCACGAGAGACAAAGGACATCAGAGCACCTTTCTATCATTTTATTCCTTCTCATTTCAGTTTGATTCCTTTGATAAGTGGCTTTAGGAACTCAAAGAAGACAGACCTGCCCCATGAAAATGGACATCCTGCCTATGCAAAGCCTTTGCTGGCGCTACACGCCTTCCAGCTAAACCTGTAAGCTGTTCCCTCACGGCTTACAGCTAAATTACCTAACAGAAAACTGCTGTGCAGGACAGTTGTACACACAGACTCTGCTCTGTGCACTTGTAGTAAACTGATAGTAAGGCTCAGATAGGAAACAGCTGTGTAGGAAGTTTACAGAATGTGAGACCTCTGGTTTACAGCTCCTGTATCTGCTCTTCCAGAAACAGGCAACACCACTTAAAACCAGGGAGTGGGTGGTCCCATCTGAGGCACAGTGCCATGAAAACTCAGAAAACATTTTTTTCTTTTATATATTAAAAAAACCAATCAAACTCTATAGAGCAGTGGATATGTAGATGACAGAGTGCAGGTCTCAGGTCATACAGGAGTGGGAAGAAACTGTGTTTCCATATTTTACTGAAGGTGTCTGTATAGATAGTAGTAGGCAAATGAAGAAATCTGTAGTTCAGGACAGCAGATGAACTGCTGTCATCAGTTCATCTGATGACAGATGACTGTCTGTTATCTTAAGTGCTTAACTGTAGTTAAGGACTGCCATGTGTGTTTTTCGCTTGGAAATATTTATTACAAGCTGTGTAAAGGTGCAAGATACTCCAGTACTTCACCTTGACAGTGTGACATGTCTCTGGAGGCACAAGAGTCTGGATGGGGGGTAATGTTTATCAACATAGATTAGTGTGACTGGATTCCCTCATACACTCATGTTACCTCTTTTAGGACACAGAATATTCCTGTATTAGCTTATAACTACTACAAAAACAAATAAGCAAGGGACACATTTACTTTTTAAGAGAGAGGCAGTGATTTGTTCCTTCCCTGTTTGATTAATAGCCTATGCTGGAAATAAAAATCTCAAACACAACCTAATTCTAATGCTCTGAAGTTACCCATATTTTTGACTTAACACCCTTTCATGAAAGTGTTTCAAATTTATTATCACTGTGTAACCAGTGGCTGTTGTGAATATCAAGAGAACAGATGGAGTAAGTGTAATAATTTTGTGCTATGCATTCTTGTTTATGGTTTCAGGATGCAATTCAGCTAGAAAATAATGCCCAGTTTCCACATGTGATGTCCCCAAAGCCTTCCTTTTCCTTGCAGCGATTTTGTGAGAGATTTGGGGGCAATTAGAGGCTGAGCTTGAGTAAGAGCTTAACTGTAATTCCATGTTATTTTCTGTTCTTTTGAAATGGGAGATATCTCAGGCCTGAAAGGAACTTCATACATAAGTATTGATTTAAAGTCAGTTTTTCATTACCTCCTTTACTGCTCTTTCCTACATCCTCAGTGAATGCTCAGGCATGAGCCTGGGTATCATTTACTGCTGCTCTCTGTAAGGTTTCAGTAACCATGCTAAGTGCTCCAAATCCAGGGGAGCAGGGCTCCATCCCTACTGCCTGCCTTCAGGACATTTCTAGAAGTATTTAGGTATTATACTTCATATAAACAGTAAACTAAATTCCTACCAAAAGTATACTCTGACTTTAATATGAGGATCAGAAAGCACTTTAATGTTTGCACACTGAAGTAATAAACTAGGGTTTTTTTTCTGTTCAATCAACTTATTAATACGGGATTTTTTTTTTTTTCGGTGTGTGAAACATCTATTTTGGTTTTGTGAAATGTCTATTTTGTTTTCCATCACAAGGATAGAAAGACATGTGGCAGTTTTACCCTGATTCAAGACTTGCAGGCACATTTTTGGAGAAGCAGGTAGTCATTCAGTATAGAAAAGTAACTGATGGGTCTTCAGGAATTACATCTCACTTAGGGTTAAATACAGAAATTATGATTACTGGTGGTATTTAGGTGCTATGGATTTAGAAGAAATCAGTATAAAAAAAACCAACTGTATGGGACATGTCTCCAAAAGTCACTGCCAAGCTTTAACGTGTGTGTGGCTGTCCAGCACGTCTGCAGTGCTCTGCACTCACCAGGGGAGTGGGTGCTTTCTCCACATCCAGAATGAGTTTTCCTATATTTCCTCGGTCATGGATTCTCTGCATGGCCTCCTTCACCTGAAAGAGAGATCACCCATCGATAATTGCCAGTCACACACAAAGAGGAGCCTGAATTCCTCCCTTCCAAAACCAGCAATACACTTAAGGCATACCCTGTTCAAGGTCACTCAAACAGCTGCTTGAGATAAGACAAATAATCATTTTTTAGTGAACTTGTAAGGCCTGGTTTTTGCACTGTGTTTGCCAATATGGGATGTGAGTCCTGATGACAGTTTCTGAGTAACTTAACACATCCATGATGTTAATGCAGTACCAAAGTGATGGAGAGATGAGGTGCAGAGAGAACTGCAGGGAGGGGATCCTTACAGGGGGTTCATTACATTCTATCTTTGCAGAATATTTATCAAGAAGCCCTCCTTTCACTGAATGCATGAAATGTTTTTCTAATTGACCTGTGATATTTTTCAATTAATTTCCTTTGGGTTCCCAAAGGATGGAATGCTGTGTCCAGGCAATGGCTGGGATTAACACAATACTATGGAGTCTTGCTGCATAAGCAAACATTTATTTACTTCCTTTTCCCATTTTTTATAAGTTTTTTAAAAAAATGTTAAATAAGTGGTGTCCTACTGATACCAAGACCATCTGTTTAACAGCTGGCTGCAATTAGTGCATGTGAGAAAGGAACAAAAGCCTCTTCTTACGAGTGCACTGGAGAGATACTTATTTTGATGTATGAAGTTTCAGAACTCAGGAGAGCTCAGTGTTGATGAACCGAAGTTGTGTGTGTGTTCAGTGTGCAGCACACAAATCACTGCTAAATCACTGGCACAGCTTGCTCAGAGAGGATGTGAACTCCCATCCCTGGAAGTGTTCAGGGCCAGGCTGGACAGTGCTTGGAGCAAGCTGGTCTAGTGGAAGGTCTGCCCATGGCAGGGGGGGTGGAATGAGATGAGCTTTAAGGTCTCTTCCATTCTATGATTCTATAAAGCACTGAAAACTGGAAAATGTCGTTTCCTCACTTTCATGGTGGGAAACTTCAGGAACTGAAAATATACATATAAAGGCTGTTCTATACCCTCATCACACTACTTTTTGCCAGCATTAACAGGGTTTGTTGAGACAAAAATGAGTCTTATGTTAACAGGATTCACCATCTGTGACATAGTTCTTTGAACATTTTAAGAATAACAATATGTAATTTTGAAAGAAAATGATGAGTTGGGAACTGGTGGGTCCCACAGTACATTTAGAAGCCTGAGTTGGTGTCCAGGTCCCTAAAATACTACCTGAATGTCTAATACAGCAGGATGTATGAGATTTTTAAAGATACTTAGCAAATACAGGTTTCAACTTCCAATTAAATGTAATGGATGCTGGGCACAAAATGTCTTTCCCATCTGTCTGCCTTACTTGGAAAGCTGACTGCAGTGAACTTAGTATTACCACTTGAGTTTTGCAGAGATGTTCCCTCAATTGTTAAACACCAGACTTAAGAAAAATTCTTCTAGAACAGAAGAAAAATTGCACTACAAACACAATGGCTTTCTAACTTGGGGCATTATTGTAAATTAACCTGAGAAAACACAGTCTTATCAAACCCACTGGATAGAAGGTTGACCTCTAAATACAGTCCATAAAATCACAGTACCTTTTATGAAGATACCTCAGAGCATAAACACCACCTAACTATCCTGTCAGACTAGTTCTGCACCGTGGACAATATTCCTTTAAGAATATCCAACAAAGACTCTGAAGAAGCAGCAGCTCTATAATTTTTTATGACTGTTGTTAACCAAATCAAGCTTTTAGGAGGTTACAGCACAGCATAAATAACAGAATTGGAGAAATCAGCAAACACATTTGCCTGATCATTGGAATTTATAACCAGAACATTATGTGGAAAGCAGGGTATGCAACATTTATTTTAATTTGTTCCATATCATATTCAGCAAGGCAAATTTGAGAAAATGTGCTTTTCCTGCAATTTTCACGTATCAAATTTAAGCCCCTGGAGAAAGGTTCAGGAGTTGTTTCCAGGACACTTGTAAGTATCTTGCAAATGCAAACAGCAGGCAGAAGCAAAGGGAACAATAAAACTTGAAACAATAATAGTGGCTATGGAATCCAGATGGAACTATTAAAATATATAAAAACACTGAAAAAAAAAATGAAGAGCTGATACAACATCTGTGAATTTTAGTGTTATTTGCAACTTACCTACCCAGTAAGTCAAATTCTGTACTAGTGCAGTGCTATTCAGCACTCCATGTCTGGGTTAAGAGACCATGAGCTATTTTATAAATGAGTAGTTTTTATGTTTATGGCTGCTAACAGCCCACTTATTCAACCAAGACTGCAACTGCTTGTTTCCCAAGGTGCCTGAATATTAAAATTATTCTCTCTAACCCTCTAGAAGACAGAGGGGCTTAAAATCCTTCTTTGTTATGCAAGTATGGCTAAGACTTAAGTTGTTCTGTGCAGACTATAGAAGAGAATTTACTTTTCCCTGTGCCTTTTGTGGAGAGTAGAGCTTCTTAATTTTGTGCCCCAGTGTTTGCATGTTCCCAATGAAGACAGTGGACTTTGCACTTGGTTAAAACCAGACCCAGGCTTAACTGGTAGTACAGGGAGCCATGTGGGAATCCTGGAAATTACTGGAGGTTCCCTGAAATGGTTGAAGTTTGATTCAAAATAAATATCCCTTCTAGCAGCAAGGATCACAAGGGTTCTCCTCTTCTTACAGTGCTGTGTCCCCAAATCCCTTTGCACCGATTATTCCATGTTGGTTGCTATTTGCATCAGAGCCAAGTAAAAGGATTTTACTTTTCTTTACATGGATGAGTTAATTGAAATTCTTCTTGGGCAATATCATGAGGGCTCTTGGATTGGAAACAGTGGAAAGGAGGGTTTATTGATCCAAAGAGTTTCCATTGGAATAAAGGACAGAAACTCTGTTGGCCTCTGTTTGCTTTCATTATGGCCCAGCCCTTAGAGGGTCTGTGTCTGAACTAATGCCAAACTACAGATTTTAGCCTTGAGAGCCCCCAGGATGTATCACAGAGCTCTGCAGTGGAATCAGAACTATTCTTACACAAGTGGACCACTGGTTCTTGTAGCAGTGATGCACTGGATTGATAAAGTATCTCTAAAAAACCCCATATTTCCATTTTTCCTTTGCTAATGATTTGGGAAGTTTTTATTTCACTAAAAGCAAAATTGAATACTCTATAACACCCATCAATTATTCTCCTCTGCTGAACACAGCACCAGTGTATGGGGAATATGGTGTCCTTTTATTGTAGCCGTTCTGTCTTTAGTGAGCTGATAGCAATTTTAGTTTAAAATAAAGCACAAGCTTGCATTAAAAAAAGAGAGAACAATAATTATTTTGGTTTCTTACTACTATTTCTACAGTGATAAAGTTCTAATAGTAGCAGAGTACTATCAGTGAAGCACTAATACTACATGTTATATGACAGCTTTTAGGAATCACATTATATCCACAAATTAATTAGAGAAGTTTAATGAAGTGCTCTGTCGGCACTCCTGACTAATTTGCAATACTCTTCTCTTTGAGAAATATATGTAAAAAAGCACAAAGTTAAGTATGTTATTATCTGTAACCACTCAGACCAAAAAAAAAAAAGGATCTTCATATTGAAAATAAAACCTGCAGGCACTACACATTATTTACTCCAATAGCATCTTAAATTCTAAAACAATGAAAACCAAGGTGTATTCCAAACAGAACAACTAACATAACATGCTATCAGAGCCTGACATGGTATTTGGATATTTGCAGCTAGCTTCTGACTACACTGTTTTTGATCTCAGGGTGTAAAAACAGTCCATTTTAAATTGACTAAAAGATTTTTTTCCTCTGAAATGCACCCTGTACCTTTGCTTCCTTTTCCCCCTGTGTTCTCCTTGGATTTTTCTTGTTTGTATTTAGCACTATATTTTCCCCAGGTGGAATCAGTAACTGGGACAGATTTCTTGTCTGGCTTTTCAAGTCATTCCTTTCAGGTCTCCACCTCTGCTGTCCTGGTTCCTTTTCCTTTGGAAAGTTCCTGAATAGAGATGGTTTCCTGGGTGTAAGTCTGACCCCCTATAAATAACACAGGCCTGAAACAAACAATTATGCTCCAACTTCATATTGCTATAGTCAAGCCTCCACTTATTTACCCATTTTACTTCAAACTAATTTGTTGGCTGTTTGCATTTGAAATTAAGAGCCAACAATAATCTCTACTGAGATATTCATAAATGCTTGCTGACATTCAGTTGGCTCTGGAACTTCATTCTGCTGTTAGAATATAGCAAGAGCAGTCTACTGCCCTATAAATACAGGAAAATATAAATGGAAAATGTATTACTAATTATCTGTTGCACCATTTCACGGTGTGAAAGAGAAATGCAGCCTGCCTAAGAAATGGATGCTATTTTCAAGCCTTTGGATATTATTTTAAACATAATGATCCATTTCTGTATTTGGCTCTTACAAGTAACCAATCTCAGGAGTAAAATAAAAGAGACTAGGGAGCTGGAACACAAAACC
The DNA here is from genome assembly GCA_038380795.1 of Pyrocephalus nanus. NCBI lineage: Eukaryota > Metazoa > Chordata > Aves > Passeriformes > Tyrannidae > Pyrocephalus > Pyrocephalus nanus. The sequence continues at coordinate 4,743,003 of CM076273.1, read as the reverse complement.
ACTCGCTTTGCCAGTATAAGACACTGGGGGCTTTAGGCCCACGTCAGTAATATGGATGTTTAATAGAAAGAAACAATGCAGGCAACATGCCATGGAAAAGCTTCCTAGTGGAAATGTCAAAACAATGCTTTTATCATCCTACATGAAGCTGTTTAGCTCAGTAATATGATTAATTGCATCAATTTTTTAAAATAAAGTTAAACATTTACTTCAGGAAAAAAAGGAATTGAAAGACACATGCAATAGAAGAGTGGATATTCTTCAACTGTATAAGGTTAAATGCAGTCTGCTGCACAAACTGCCATCTACAGATCGCAGTTTCATTTTTGAAGACAAGTTCTTTACCCCTCACTCTCAGCAGGTTTATTGGATGGTGGCAGAGGACAGTGTTCTTTCTTTTCTCGGGCCCCTCTGATGACAGTGGGTTTCCCTGGGATATATGAAAGGCTTTCTGCTTCCAATAAAGGAATCCTTCATTCTCCTTTCTGGTAAATCAGGCCATAGTACAAAAGGCTAAAGAATCTTATGCCAAGGTTACAAATTTAATCCAAGCCAGAAGTGAAATTACTTCAATTATCTCAGTGTAATGTGTCAAACTGCCCACTTGTTCTACATGGTGTCATCATGTGCTGTCAGAAAGGTGATCAGTACCCAAAGGAAGGGAACATCCCTCACCTCCAGATGGGCACAGTGAAGCAGAGCACCACAGAGGTTGTGATCTACAACTGTAGTTTTCTCTCTCATTAGTTCCAAACCTTTAGGTTCAAGATTACTGCTTATTTTTACACATCATCTCATAGAATCACCTTTTGTCCTCTGTTTATACACTGAGAATGTCCAAGCCTTCCAGCATGCCAAGACTGCTCCCCTCTAGCCATGAAATAATCCCCTCATCCATTGTAACCTGTGCTGCACACATCACTCCAAAGCCTCATTTTCCAGCTGCATGCTTCCCCTCTTTAATCCTTTAATTTATTCTTCAAGCTAAAAGCAAAGACATAAGTAGCAACATTTACTCTCTGCATCTGGCCATCAACTTGAGTCTCTTCTGCCCTCATCACCTCCTCTGAGCACTTCTGTCCAGTATTATTTTAAGGACCCACATGATTTTTTGTGGTGGTTTTTTGTTTGTTTTTGGGTTTGGGTTTTTGTTTGTTTTGGGTTTTGGTTGTTTGGTTTTGTTGTTGTGTTTTTTTCCCACAGAATAAAATGTCCAACAAAGACATCTCCAAAGCTTTACAGCAATTCCCCAAATGCCAATGTCACTGCACACCTCAAACCCTGCACTTACTGGCTCATACCAGGTGATGCTCTTGGACAGTTTCTGAAGCCTGGACTGTGTCTCCTTAGGGGGGTGCATATCCTGTCTACAGAACCCCCACCTGATCCTAGCCCAGCCTGATCATCACAGCTGGAGCACCCAGAAATAGTAACAGCACCTTTTAACCATCTGTTGTTGCCCAGCCCGTTTCATAAATAAGTAAAAGAAGCAGAACAAAGCATTGTGCAACAGGAAAATCGTTTAATCTTGAAGGCTGTCTGGTTTCTGTTCTCCAAATAACATGAAGAGAAAGAAGGGAGCACCCTTTAGGCTGCTTAACCACCAGAAACAGAATCATGTTTCTTCCCAAAAGGTTGGTTTGTTTGTACTCTGTTGTCAACAAAAGTTCAGGAGATGAAGTAGCATAATGCAGAGGTCAGACACAAAAAATACAGAAGCTAGGATAGGGTTTGCTAGGGTTAGGTAATAGTCTAAATACATGGGTATGTGATATAAATTAAAATTCAAAGCCTGGGTTCAGAAATAGGTTAGAAAAGACAAAGAACTATGAAATTATCTCATGGGACCTTTCTAACACTCAGCCTGGCATTTGGTTTGGTATCATGCAAAACAGATTCAAAATCTACTTCACAGTCCCACTGTTCAGTAGATGCTGGAAACGAAAGCACAGCATGACAGTTACTTTTTGAGGAGAATTTGGAATATTCTGTGTACACAAACATATTTTGGTGCCTGTTCCACCCATGTAACCTCCCTGACATCACTGGGTTGTGCGTGAGCAGGTACTGGGAGGGGATAAAAGCCTCAGCCGATAAGGAATACCAGCAGTGTTCAATAGCCTTCAGTCACTCAAACCTATGTTCTGTAAAATGTGTATTATCCTTCAAACATGGTTTTCACACAGGTCAGCATTTTCTGATCACTCCTCCCATCAGCTCCCATCTAGGCTGAGCATGAACTTTCCACCAGGAAAACTCAGTATTTTCCTTCCAGAAGCCAAGAGAGCTCCGTCCTGTTACCCTTGCCCTGGTCCTCTGATTGCAGCTAAAACAATCAGGAAAACTTCAGCTTCTGCCTGACTTCCATGCAGGCTCTGTCTGACAGAGCAGAGCTGTCTGCAAGAGCACCCCTCACCAATAATTAATCCCTCTCCGAGCAGCCTGCAACTGCATCATGCCTGCAAAATCACATGGACAGATCTCCATGGTGACAGTGTCATGCCGTGTGCAAACATCAGCTGGCGAGTCAAGGTTACTTTGGCAACCCAAGTGTCACAGGTAATGATCTAAATCCCCTTCAGATTTATGGAAGAATAATCTGAATTAAAAACATGCCCATTTTTCATTCTAGGAATGGTTCTGTTCTGTTGCTGTTGATGGCAGACACTATTTCAACGAGCCCAGATGTATCTCCATTAGAATTACAAACACTAATATCAGGAATAATTATTTAAGCATCATTTCTATGCAGTAATGGAGAAAAAAGATGCATACTGCAGTCGATTCTAGCTGAGATATCACATAAACAAAGCTTCAATACTATAACTTTCATTAGTGCTTTACAGCAAAATAATTTTTGCTATCAGGCTCACTGCTGTGGTCCATTAGAAAGCTGTGCTGTCTTTAATATGGATTGTGAGCTGCATTCTAATTGCAGATGCTCTTGTCAGACCAGGAGAAGGGTTTTTCTTTCATGTCCTTGGGATATATGGCTTTTAAACCTAACACTGCACTCCATACAAAGAAAAATCACATAGTCTGCTCTCTGGATTGTGTCTGTTTAGATTGGGTCTGTGGAAGGCAAGCAACTCAAGGAGAACAGTTGCTCAGGTTGCTGGCAGCTCTGGGGGAAGTGACCTGGTACTCTATTCCCTACAGACTCTGCCAGGGTGCTGGGGAGCACAGGGATAGATCTCCCTTTTCATGTGCCACAGTCCTGTTAAGGTGGCTTGGGCTAAGAGAGGGGATAGGCCACAGGCTCCCTGGACTTTCCAGGACACACATATGGCCAGCAGCCAATGGCTCCTTTGCACTAATGACTGTGTCCTTCTACTCCCAAAAGTGACATCTGTCAAAATGCAGTCCCCTTGTTTTGCTGGCATATTTCCTCCTTGGCAATCTTGAAACATCTCTCTCATGTTTATGCAATATGAAGTCATGGGTTCACTGGGAAACATACTGACTTTTTTTAAGCTTTTTTAAATTATTTTCTTAAGTGCATTTGCAATATTTGCCTCTCTCAGGCTGTCTTCTGTGCAAGCTTTTGTAGAAAAACTGTTTGCCTGTGTGATTACTGACAATTATCCTACCAGACACAGTTATTTGGACAAAATCATCATTTGCTGGTAGGGATTATTTCCCTTGGGAGCAACGGAATAACCTGTATCCAGCACAACACGCTTCCATGGGAACGATCCTTTGCACTGTGTAGCAGAATAGCTGGCAGAAAAGTGCTTCTAATATTTAATGGACTTATCTGCTGCGACAAAATCCTCCAATTACCTATTTGCGTGGGAGCTGGGGATATGGGAGGCGGGCAAATCCACATCTGCAACCAGCCTCGACTCTCCTCTCCTACCTACACCATTAATTCTGAAGAGGCCTCCCAAACTCTGCTCTCCTGGAGGCTGAGGGTATGCAGCAGCTTGCATGGCAGATGGAAAAGCAGCATAATATTTACAGGATTTTGAATAGGCTCTATTCCTGCCTGTGGTGAATGCAGCCAGCTCTTAAGATGCAGAAATCGAGCACTGAGCATATGCAAGAAGACACATCACACTCAGGGTATCTGGGGCCCAATTTTCATAAGCGCCTACAGGGGAAAAAAATACATGGGGAAAACATGGATACAATCAAAATGTAAAACGTTTGTATCACTAGCAATGTTTCTGAGCTGGTTAGAGTATTTTTCCTAAGAGGGGTAGGAAAATAACTTGGATCATGAAGTCTGTCTCCTTGCTGTCTCCTTCATGTCATGTCATATCATGTCATATCATGTCATCCTGCCAGTGCCCATCTGAAAGCTGGAATGACTATATCCAACTCAACTGTTTGTGCCCCGTCACGCTGAACTTTTGCCCCAGTGGTTTTTCCTGCCCATGTTGAAACAGAAAGTACTTTTTAAATCCCTCTCATCCCTCTGTTGCTCTTCATGGCTGCAAACAGCAGCTCTGGCCTCTATTCCCTTCTGCTGCCTGTCAGTGTGGACAGACCTTTTCTCTGGAATACCTTTTAGCCTCTCTGTATGTTGCTATGGCAGCAAGACTAAAACCAGACCCAAGATGAGAAAAATGTCAAAGGAATAAAAACTGACGCTACAGGCAAACTCTGAGTCCTCCCTTGGCTGCTGGAGATACCTATTAAGTGATACATCTTCTAGATGGGAGCTACAGCTGCAGAACTGTGCTGTTTTCACTCTTTCCTTATTCCTATAAGCTCCTGCTGACGTCAATGGGTATTTGTTTTGTCTCGGTAAAACTCTAAGAAAAAGAGATTTAAAGCCTTGTAATTACAGAATAACTGAGCCAAATCTCACCAGCCTTTACTTACAGAGTCAACAGGGATAAAGCAGGAAACCAGGCAGAATCAACATCAAATTAAATATTTAGAAGAACTAAACAGCAGTGCCTAGACTATCAGTTTGGTGGGAGCTTTTCTACATGATAAGAGAGAAAAGAACTTGAAATTTGATCCATCAACACAGAGAATTCCATCAGGTTAAGATAGCTCAGGGGTATTCAGCACTTTTTAAAGACTAATGTTTTGGTTGCAGACAAGTGCCATAGAATGGGCATCTCTGTAAGATTATCTGAATTATCTCAGAACCTACACAGAGTGACAACAGACACTAGTTTTGATTTGAATTGGCACAGCTTTTCTCTGTATCGCTTATTATTAAGATAAGTTTGAGGAAAAAATTATTTTTCCCCCCTCCATTAATATGGAAAATAATTATCTTATTAATTTCAAAGTTAAGAGTTGCTTCTAAGGGGTAGAGATTGGTGACGAAATCCCTGCAACACAACTGAGTAGAAAAGACACATCTTGTGAATCAGGATGAGGTTTTAAGCATCCTGTGGTGGAATTTCTTTTAGAGCAGCAAAAAAAGCCAGAACTCCTAATCTGTGCCTGTGAGCCACTGCCTCCCTGCTGCTGGTTGAGCCTTTGGGATTGATGGCAGAAATTACAATAGCACGTTCCCAATTTCCACTAGGAAGATGGCTTTAAGCACATCAAAGCCATGAGTAGAGGAGTTCATAACTGGTCACCTTCATGCTGCCTTTCTCCATTCTCAGCATTAATGCATCTCACAGTAAGTTGCAGCAAACTGTGCACACAGGGATATCTCAGACACCCCTGAAGCTTGGGGTACTGAGGAGTGTTAGTGGTTCAGATTCCACTCTGGTGAGGCTGGTTTGGTCTGCAGCAGCAGCTCTTACACTGGGGAAAATTCCTTTACCTGCAAAAGACTTCTGGGAATCGCAGGCAAAAGAAACAGGTCCTCTGTATCTGGTTAGGATGCAGCAGTCTCCTGCCTAAATTGAATTCATATATAATGTTCAGTTTGCTGTATTCCTGTATTCCATCATATTCTGTTTTAACAAATTACATCATGAAATAAACTTTATTACATTCATCACTACGCAATTAAAAAAAAAAAAAAAAGACATCTTACATTGTTATTGACTATCAAGCTCCATGACATGGGTTTTTAAACTCTTCCCTCAGCAATGCTGCCCTGTGATGTCTTTGAAAAACGTTTTGAGAAAAACTGACTAACCCACAAGAACATCTCATTTGTTCTCTTTCATGTCATCCTTACAAGTGTCATTAAACTCTCCCTCTCCTCCACCCCCTGAACTTGCAGGCTCAATTCTAAGCACTTTGTTTTGTGCAGTGCTGTACTGTTGGCTTTCAAATCATAAGGCCTAGACTATCAAAGGGGAATGTTGCTGCCTTACAGCAGCAATCCTGTCCTGTTACTTCCCTGTGGGAATCTGGCAGAGATCCCTCTTCACACTCAAGCGAAAGATCAGTTGGCCTCTCTGGAACACCATCACTCCACAGCTATAGGAGAACTCCAAGTCTGAAGTTCTCCCAGAACCACAGCTTTTCACAGGGACCATCTACACGCTTGCAGGACACTGCTTTAAGACAGAGGAATTTTTGATGTGACACCATATTCCCAATTGACTCTGAGCTTCAAGGTGTTCCAAGTCCGTCCATGTCTTATCTCTGCCTCTGGGCAAATGGGCCCAAACACTGTCACTTGGGGATGGGGGGATCCCAACAAAGCAGCTTGCAAAGTGTTAGGGGATTCTTGAACACGCATTTATCAAGAATAAATGACAATTCTACCATGTTTTGGACACATATGCAGTTACACCAGAACATACATGAACTACCAAAGACCAGGCTCTTCTTCAGGGCTTCCACTTGATCTGAGCAACGTGTGGGACAATGGGGCCCTCACCACCAAGATTCCAGGCACAGCACACTTGGCATTAATTAATTAGACCTTCACAGTGACAGCACCTGTGGATATTATTTGTGGGTTTAACACTGCTTCACTGTATGGCTGAGTGCAAACATCTGAATTCCACGCCCTGGTTTCTTTATAACACCACACCGTACTTACACAGTCCACAGGAATGGTGCTGTGTGCCAGCACATCTATCAGGTGGCCCCTCCAACCACACCACAGCTTCAGTGTACAGGCTACTACAATTTTTAGTGTTCAGGGTCAAACAACGTAAGAACATTTTGCCAGAAAGCTCAAAGTGCCCGTTCTAGGTGCTGTTTCATTTACAGTCTCTAACCAGCAGCCCTTGCCATCTCAGAAGCTGGAGAGTGGTGGAGATGAAACCCTGTTCTGACCTCATGTGATGCAGATCTACACAACTCATTTGGGTTTGTGTCTGTGTGCATAAGTAATTTGTACCATCACTTTTTTGCTGCTACAGTGAAAAAAAAAAAAAAAAAGGCAATTCTGTTTTAGTTGTACGTGCAGACCAAAAGCCCTTCCAAGTACCTTAAGGATACGACAAAACCAAAACCCCACGTGCAGTTATTTTCTTGCTCTTTCCCAAGCTTTCACCAACATTTCTTTATTCAAATTTCTGTTTACTGACAACAAAAGAGTTTATTTTATATAAAGGGGATTTTTTTGTGTGTGTGTATAGCTCTCTAGGGAGGATTTGCTTTGTTTCAGGAAGCTGCAAAACTACAGAAAACTTTCCAAAATGAAGGTCCTTTTTTTATGTCTATGAAGAAGAAATTGTGCTTTATTACAGAACCACTATTCCAAACCATGGGAACTAAACTTAGTGATTAAAAAATACAACAAATATTCAGTCTCCCAGATGGTAAAGAGGTAATCAGTAAAAAGCCTTGACACTCTAATTTCCAAAGTCTGAGAAGCTTAATATACAAATCCACCCACTAGGACCAGATTATCAGAACACATTAATATTGTGTCTTCGAAAAATACCTCCGTGTCCTTTTGCAATAATGGTATATCTTCAATAAAATCTATCCTCATTGAGGAAACTAATTATGTAAATTTCTGAAACTCATCAAGGTAAATACCAAAGGTCTCTAAAGATATCAATGACAAAATACTTTCATTTCTTGTGTAATTTTTTTTGTTTTGTTTCAGAAACTAGCACCGTGAGGATTGCAAATCTAATTATTTGTAAGTCATCATAGTATTTTTTGATTATGCAAAGAGCTAAGTCAGATCTTACCATTGGGTGCCACTCTGTAACTTCATTAAAATTATATTTTAACAAAAGAAAAACCCACTGTCATATTAAACTGTAATACAGTTGTAATATTAGAATGTATGATTCATTCTTAGCCTCAGTTTGAGCTACATTACTTTACAACAAGATTGAAATCATTCATCTAGGCAAGAGGAAAGGTATTTGAATTTATCTTGTTCACTAGCTGACAGTTTGACAATATATATTGCAGCCCTATTTGCTTTATTACTTAATATTTCTCCTGGCACTGTTAAAAAATGTCTCATTCTAAGCCTATATTAAAGATCTTAACTTCACGTTAGCATTGTACCAGTATGATTGCTATAAAATTGATTTAGTTTACAGCAAGTTTAATGCTCATGTGTGAGCACTCATTCAGCTCAGCATTACATTTTATCGACCCCAATCAAACCACGATGTAATTGGTACCGGGGAGCCAAAGCACAACTGTCTGTGTGATAAAATATCCCTGATGCAGCCAAGGCAGTTTCTAATCTAATTCAATTAAACTTGCATGTGTAGAGACACCCGACATCCCCCATCCCCCAGCATGTACACTGGCTACAGAAATGCAGGAGAATAGGCAAGATCTTCATTAACACATTTTTCTAGCTCTAGGTCAAGGTAAGTTTAACTTGGAAGTATGTTGGATGTTTCCTTTAAATTGAAGGAAAAGACAGAGCACTGTGTTACTGCTCCTAAAGAGTTCAAAGGTTATGCCCTTCTTGCTGAGGAAAGTTTAAGATCTTTAAGATATTTTACAGCCACGATATAACCACAGCTTGGAGCAGAAAAAACCCTCAAGTTCTTCTCAAGGTTGTAGGTATTTGGTGGTGGTCAGGAATTAACTTTCACACAACTTTTATTCTACTAAACTAAATGCAAATTTAAACAAAGATTTGCAGCTGTCTGTGATGTGAGAGGCTTTATTTCTTATAGATACAGCCTACATTTCAGATGGGTGCAAGCACCACCTTCAAACCCTGAGCTTTGATACTCAAACTACCATCTTTGGTAAATCAAAACTCCAGGAAATCAGCTGCTCATTTGAAACTTCTCAATTACATTGCTTCCTTTTAGTATTGTTTTCTCAAAGTCAGTCATCAAAACAGAGATTTTCCCTACAAAATACCCTTGTGTTCAATCGTTCCCAGCAGGTTAATATATATATAGGAACCTTTAAGTATCAACAATGCATCTTCTTTGCTGCCTCAGTGTAAATTTATATAATTATCTGTAATGAGCAACAATATCATTACTAAACTGCAATACCACATAAAACTCTCAATTATCACATTAAATTTGGATTATGTTATGCTAAGAGATATTTTTATGCCCAAGAGTAATCTTACTTTTAAAATTCATCTGTGTTTAAAATGACTGAAAAGAATATATGAACCATTTTCATTAGGTGAGAACAATTACCTTGATTAATGATTGTTATGCACTAAAATAAGGTGTTATTTTGGGAAAATCACGGCATTTTGTTCAGGATAAAATTATGAAAATTATAAAAACCAGAAAAGCCAACTTGCTTCCAACTAGAGTTACTGACTGTACTTAGAAAAGAAGTTAATCATAGTATGCAATAATGTTGTAAAATGCTTTAATATCCTAATGCTTTAAGACTTTAAAATCACATGACAGGGAATAAAGGCAATCTAGTAACCTAATTAGACTACTAGTATGAAAGAAAAAATAAATGGAACCAACCCAGGAGATTATTTTTGTGCTACTGCTCAAGAGATTTACAAAATTTCTACCAGTCTGCCAAAACTAGTCATCATGATTAGGTGCTGAGAGATAAACTTGGTTTTGCTGATGGAACTTATAACGTCCTTTTCCTTTGGCTGTTGTTCCATAGATACACCAACAAACAGATCCCAGAAGAGCTAGAATGTTAGAAACCTTAGGAAGGCATTTCTATGATCAAAAAGGCCAATTTAATTTCATTTAATTACCAGATTTCAGTATCTACTAACATCTAAACATCCCTCTACTGTAGCTAAAAGCTCATGTCAACGTTTTCTCTTTATAGGCCAAGGACCCAAAATTCCCCAAAACACAAAAATGCGAGCTAGAATTTACAGCACTTGCTGGTGTTTCTCACCACACTAACACAGCACCCTCTGAAAGCACCACATTTCCTTCTGCTCTATTAACCTTTCTGCTCACTGTCAGTCATGGAAAAAGAGCATGGAGTGATGTCACCAATACAGCACCATTTAGACAAAATGGACCCATCAAATTTAAATCTCTAGAGATACTTTCATTATTCTCATCTCCCACTGCCTTTTGATTCTTTTCAGTGACTTCCTAAGGACTTCTTAGTGCTTTCCAGGCATTAATTAATTAATGAAGTAATAGACTCATAGTTTTATATATTTTTTATATATATTCCTATGTATAATAATTACATATATATATACACACATACGCATATTATTTAGCCAGAAACACAAACAAAATAAGTAGTCTGATTTTTTAGTAAATCAAGTGGCCAAAACCTCATCCAAAATCATCAGCAATCTCTTCCCAGTCTGAAAATGAGAAGGTTTCAAAGGCAGGAGGAACCCAAATTATTTGTATTCTCTATTGTGCCAGACATAAGAGGATGACCTCTCTCACCTCTCCCAACATCACCAAGTAGACTCCGTTATTTCTCTCTTTTTTTAATCCTTAGCATCTGTGAAAATATATTTTTCTTTAATTTGAATTAAGACCAAAAAAAAGTTTCTGAGAGAATGCAATCACGAGGAACTGCTAACACAAACCTCAGATTTCTCCTTCATGCTCCCCTGAGAGAAAAGCTGAATTTCTCACCATAGCAGTCCCTGCCAGCTCAACTTTACTGACCAAGACCTTTCTTCTCAAACCAGTCAACTCATTAACAAAGAAGCGTGAGTGGAATTTTTTGACAGAGGGAAATCCTTGGTTCCATTCACAGGCTCTGTGGCTTAAAATACACACAGTAACAATGCACAGTACAAGAATGAAGCTGCATCTAAATGTGGCTTTGAAAACTGAGTTTCTAATGTTCTCCCTTTAGTACCTGCTACTTTTGTCTAGTGAGTTTCATTCACAGGATCCAACAATTATTTCTGAGTGACAAAAACCAGTCATTGTTCTAAATCTTAAGAATTCCTTGCCAATTAGGGATACTACCAACTCTGTGGAATGGGAGACACAGTAAACTTTCTGTTTGAGTTTATTTTAAAGTATTTCTGCTGGTGGGTGCAATATATTGGCATGTATTTCATCCATATGCAAGTCTGGGAGGAGGCAGGTGGATGTTTCCTTGCATTATCAGGTAGAAATTAAAAGGAACGGATTGAAGCATGCTTGGATCAAGGGTACAAAAGCAAATAGCTTTTATTCTCTAATACTTCATGATGAGTGTAGAAAATGTCTTTGAATAGGGAAATGACTCCATGAAACCCTGTTTTTCTGACTCTTGAGACGAGCTTACACTCCATGACACACACAGTAAAAATGAAGTGGAAGACAGCTGTGCTAGAGCCATTATTCAAGATAATCAAAGAAGAAATATACTCTATCTTCTGGAGTTATACACAGGTTGGTGATTTTAAAGGTGTCATGGGTGTCTACAGCAAAGCTTTCCCTACCTAGGTCTCTTTGTAGGGGAGCAGTATCACCATATCAGTTCAATACATAAGGCATGTGTGCCAATTTATTACTTAGAAGGCAGCTAATATATTTCAGAAAGCAGACTATTCCTGTAAAATACTGCTTCTTCACAGTAATTTATCAGCTGCTTGCTCAGTGTAACAGGTTTGTCCCTATTTTTCTAATAAATGGCAGAGCAGTTTTCCCCATATCCAACCTCCTGTTGCTAATTTAATTAACTGGAAGCATGTGACTAGTTTCTCTTTAAAAGCACACACTTTTTCTTGAGAGGAACCTATCAATACTTCCCCTATTACTCTCCTGCCTATTTCCCCAAGCCCTCACATTATCTTTTAGGAACCAAGTCTACATGTTATTTCCCTTTGGCCTGCAGTTCCAGAAAGCTCTTATCCCTGTGGCACGCAAGGGCAGACAGAAAAGACAGCCTGCCCTGACCCAGAAACAAGTATCATGACTCACCACTGCACTTTCAACCTCCAGCGTCTCATGCCTTCCAGAATGTATTTTCTGCCTGTGTATCTCCATAGCTAATTAATTCTTAGCAGAGTGCTTACTAAGTAGATGAGAAAAGTGCTGTAGCTGCAGGCTGTATTTATGTTAATTGAGAGGTTTAGTCTCACACTAGTCAGCTTCTAACCTTTGTGACAGCAACATCTGAATCAATGTTCATCAGAAATACTGCCAAAATACTTTTCCACGTTTGCCACTTCATTGCAAAACATGAAAATACAATTTCCCCTGAAAATAAACAGCTTAGTGACCTCTGGTAGAACACACACCACTCTAAGACCAGAGATCAGGATCACAAAGGCTCTGAGATGCTGACACAAAGCCCAGGGCCTTGGCTGTGTGAGGCCAGAATTAGAAATTAAAGATTTTCAGGCTGATCTATGATCTTTACACTACCATGTTGCATGGCCTCAGGCAAGTGATGATATCCACCATCTCTTTTGTTATTTATCTGCTAAATGGGTATTATAGCACAAATATTCCCAGTGTGCACGAAGGAACATTCTGAAGATTCAAGATGGCAAAACTGTTTAAACACAGGTATTCAACTGGCAGGCTAGACAAAGCAAGCTAAATTTCAGAAGCAGCAAAACAAAGTAATAGAAAGCACAGAGCTGGAATAAATTACCAGTTTAATTAAATTCTGTTCATGTAGCTTGAATTTCACACAGTGTTTATGAATAATTTATAGCAATTGAAAATAATTGACTTCTGCTTACATACTTAACAAGTGAAGTCTAAATTTCCTAAAACAGTTCATTTACCCAACCTGATTTTGTGGCAATCACAGCTAATGTGATGTATCTGGGACCTTACTATGGAGCCACGGTGCCTCTGTAGAAGTCTTGTCTTGCTTCTTTCTCGGGCTTCTGATAAAATCATAATCACGTTACATTGCTATCAACAGGGTGTGAATCCAAATAGATCACCGGGTTATGCCATCACTTCCTGATAGTGGAAGGAAGGGTAGAATAAATTATGAAGTAACATGTAGTCCTGTTAAACAGCATTGAATGGGGAAGAAGTGCAAATGAAATTATATAGGCACTTCATAGGAACAAAGTAATTAATTTAAGAGCAGTGAGGATCCCATAATCAGGTATACACAATGTTTTAGAGGGAAAAAAAACCCAATTAATCTCCAGTACTTTCAAGATATGTTTTATTCATCTAAGCATATAGAACCAAAATTGTTTTGAGTTTTAATTAGTATTTACTTCATATATGCATCTTGGGAAAAATTCTATGTCAAGTCTAAATTAAAAATCCCCTTACTCATGGCTCAGTTTTCAGTCATTTAGAACTTGTTTTCATTACATTTAATGCTAGTGAGGTAAAATTCAAGTGGAATAGCTTTCCCTGTACTCTGAGGCTAAAGAAGAGAAGGCCTTGAGGGCTGCAGGAAGGATGGAGAAGGACTTTGTTCAAGGGCACAGGGAATGGCTTTTCACTGACCAAGGGCCGGGTCAGATGGGACGCTGAAAAGAAATTCTTCTCTGTGAGGGTGGTGAGGCCCTGGCACAGGGAAGCTGTGGCTGCCCCATCCCTGGAACTGTCCAAGGCCAGGTTGGATGGGGCTTGGAGCAACCTGGGCTAGAGGATGGTGTCTCTGCCCATGGCTGGGGATTGGAACTGGATGGTCTTAAGGGCCATGATTCTGTGATTCCCAAATTTGAAAGACATTTTGGCCTCTGTGCATAATTTGACTGTGAACACAGAAGCAAGCTGTCCTCAATTATTCAGGTTTTGCTTCTCAGCCTTCTTTCCCCACATCTCTGTTTTCAAACCTGTTGCCATCAGCAAGACACAGTTCCTTGCATTTTTGCATGCTTTGATACCTGCACGAAGCTTGTGTCAAATCTGTGTTAGACCTGTTTGTATACAAAGAAACAGCAGTGATGTACAGATAAAACATTTACATTTACTTTGAACTACAGGTATTTATTTCGTACAGTCAGAGGGAACAGAATCCGCGCACAGGAAGAACAAAGAGAGTTATAAGGCAGCATCAGAGGGCAGTGTATCTGCAGAGTTAATCCCTGTACATCAGCAAAGCTGTTCATGAAGAACTGCAAAAGAATTTGTTCTGTCAAAGAAATAATCACAGCACCGAACCAAGCAGAGTGTGCTCTGTAAGGCAGAGGAGCAATCACAGCACAGACACGCCGGCACGCTCGGAGGAGGTTCCACAGAGTGAGTTACAGTTCCCTCTCTTGACACTATAATACTGCAAATTGTTTTATGCTTATGATGAAATGAATCTTTTATTTCAGGGTGGGTGATTACTTTGGTTATAAATGTACTTCCACTTTTATCATGGTGCTCTGTTATTTTGAATACCCTGAAGAACAAATGCAGGTTCAAAATGCTATAGAAGTCCTTGGCTTCAAAAAAAGGCACAGTTTGTTCTGCTAGAGAATGTCTTCATCAAGCAGAAAAGACAAAAACCTTCACACGTTATTATAGTATAACTTTAAAACAAAAATAGGCCCAAGATGGCATTTAGTATTCCTAACAAGGTACCAGCCTGAGCTGATATTATTAGATTGCCCTCTTTCTATGTTAAAAGTAACTAATGGGTCAATTTTCTCTCTGTCTCACCATGGTGATACATGACATGCTTTTTGCCCTGAAGCCAAGATCAGAGAAAGGCATAAATAGCTTTTGATGAAATTAAAGTCTCTGCTTTAGGGGGCTCACTGTTATTATTCTGCTATCATGGGTTTGAGCTCTCCCGTCCCCCCCGCCTCAAATAATGATACTGTTGATATCTAAAAGCCTGCACTGAGATGGTAATTTATATGAGAGGATGAGTTCAGTGGAAAAACACAGGTTTACAGTACCTGACTCATTTGAAGCCACTGAGCAGTGCTAAACCCAGACATATTGTGATTGCCCTGCCCTCCCTAAAACCTGCAATAAATTCTGTACAGAAGGTGTTCATCCAGTTCTGGATGCAACTCGATAAGGCTGAGATCTTAATGGAAGGTTTCTACTCTTTACCTTTGCATGCTGATCACACTGGTAGCTAACCAAGAGAGCATAAAGGATGTGAGAACAGCAACCCAGGAGAAAATGTTAAAGGAAATTTTTGTATCAGCAGGTATTCTATAATGTCACTATAATGTGATTAGGTGCACTGCATTCCTTTAGCTTTAGGTTCTTAAACACAGTTTGGGCTTCCTTAGCAATTTACTACAGAGAAAAGCTCTGGCTTCAAGAGCAGGAAATCTCACTTATATAAAAACTGTACTTACAGCCAGACCTGCAGCATCTCTCACAATTATTCAGCCAAAAATAGCCAGCGACTGATTGTGCAGTGATCATTACAAACTAAATTAAGGTGCAGGGCTCTTTCCATTTCTGTATTCTATGCACTGACCACTGTGCACAGTCATTAGAGTTCTCTGATACTCATATCAAGATCTGTAAGAGTATTTAGTGCCTTGATTCCACTGATTTCAATCAGAGCTGAGGGCCATGCTGTATTCCTGGATCTGGGCTACAGCTGTTGCATCACTATTGAGTAAGTGAGGTGTTGATAAAGATATTATTGTATTATCACTCCAAAACAACACAGAGTGATGTTCAGTGCCTACTATAAGGTCCCAGCCAATTGTTGACATGTTATCAGATTATCCTCTTACTTTTTAACAGTAAGTAGCAACTCTGTGCCACAGGTTTCAGTATCTTCATCACTCTTTCTGGCCCTAAGGCAGTACAAGTCTTTGATATCATTATTACTATCTAACTGCACTCCTTTAAATCATTTGAGAGACAAGAATGCAGTGGTACACAACACAGACCTGGAGTCAGGATGTTTTTCCATAATCTCACTGGTCACCCAAATGCACAAAAAGGCACAAAACTGAAGAGTCCTTTTAGAAACAGGCAGTTTAGGGGGAGGGAAAGCTGCCTCAGGTATTTTGACAACATGGACCATGAGTGGCAGTTTCTGTGCAAGAACTTTTGGGGTCTGTTTCACACACTCAGTGCTGCCTTTGACTGCTGTAAATCACCAAAGAAGTTGCAGATAACTTGTGTCAGTAACCTGAGTTACTGACATAACCTTGAGTATGCATTTTCTTTTGCAACTATAAAGACATGAAAAAACCCACAGAATTTTAATAGAATAGTGCAATATGCACCTTTTTATTCATCAAACTAGATTTTTTGAGAACCTTCAGTTTTCATCCTGCTTACTGATCTCCAATTGTCTACTGTGTAAAGCCAAAGACTTACAGACCCTCAGGAGAATGCTAATGTATAAATGTGCTATAAATTAATCAAAATGAAGTCGAGTGACTAACTGCAAATTAAGGATTAGATAAGTAGTCACTGACAAAGAAAAAACCACAAAGCTCAACAAATATTCACTGAATACTAATTCTGTTTTAAACTCTACTATTTGTAATGAAATGCCATCTTACCAGACAATCAGCTTTCTACTGCAGAACAGCATTTTAAGCATGCACCATCCACAAATCATTTCATCTTTCAAACACTTGAATGCATAAACAAATAGTTGCAAAACAGCAAGACATCTCACCAGCAGCTAATTTATTGTATGACTTCACTCATCTCATGATGAATAATTCCCAAGTTGGATTTCCATTTTAAAGTATCTATGGCTTTTATTACTGTCTCTTAGTTAAATTCTTCCTACTTTCACACAATAAAATGGTTCTAATTGCCTACTTGAGAAAAGACTTGACTTTACTAGGATTTATGGATGTAAATTTCTGATTAAAATTACCCTTCCCAAACAAACACCAACAGCTAACACAGCAATACAAGTAGTTTTGTTCCACAGCAGCAGTCAAGAGTCTAGACCCTGAGCTCCCTTGTGTCTGTAATAATCTGAAGAAATACACTGATTCTCTGAAGAAAACTGAGTCACTTCTAAGTTTCTCTCTTCAGTCAATTGGTAAATTCATTTAAGCAGCCTGTACTGAAGAGGCAGAGCAATCCTTATCCTAAAACAAGGGCCAGTGAAAATAGGAAGGGTTCCACGCACTTCCTGGCCTTTGGATGCAGCCCTAAAGCAGAGAAATAAGGACATTAGGAGGGATTATATCCTAATTAGAATGATCTTGTGGACACAGGCAAACCTTCATGATTCCACAGGAACGGTTACCAAGCTAAGCCCATCTAATAATTTCTGAATACTGCTATCTTTAATATTATTTGACAATCAACAAGACATCATGTAACATAGACTACACGATAGAAAAATGGGAATCCAGTAACTTTCTCTAAATCCTGTGTTACTGCCACTTGAAACACTTTAAAATGGAAAATCTCACTGCAATTACGATATTCTCTAATCAGTATGTTCTTTTAAATTCAAACTGTGGGCTCCTGCAGAAAGTATTAAGAAATAAATCCTGTTCAAGGAACGATACTTGGCTTTTAGAACAAAGAAATATTTCTTCTACACAATTCATGGAGACCTATTAAAACACAAAGCCTTTCTCTGGCTGTTCTCACAAGCACTAGAACATAAAGCCCTCAATTTTGGGGTTATCATGCAAGGAAGCAGTCGTATGGCAACCAGCCTTGAGCAGCAAAGGGGAACACCAGCACAGATAGAACTCATTGTCTCCTGAGACTGCAAAGGTGCTTTTCAGCTCTGACACATGAATGGCAACTGAAACAGGTCTGAAAAGATCAGTACTTGTACTTTAATACAGCTTTGAAAGGAAACCAGGTGTCTTCCATGTTGGCTTTAGAGAGTCTGCATTAATTTGTGAATTGATTTGCACAATGGAATACATGAAAACAAATGCAGATGCAGAGTGAATAAAGCCAGCCAAAGGGATATGCTGGGGATGTGCCTTTCATACAGAGATCAAAAATTTCATGAGATAATATATTCAGGTATTTAACATAAAACATTTGGAAAGGTGTCCCATGGTCGAGGCTCCTCTGTGAATTTTCCTTGAAATATTTTCATTTTGAATGTCTCTTACTGGATTCAAGCTCATTTCATGGCAGATCTTCTAGACAGAGGACAAATGGATTATCCCATGAGCCTCTGGAGAAGGTAATACTCTTCCACAGAAAACTATTCAATCCTTCATTTTCAAATGCCATCTAAGCAGTCCACCTTTCTGCCCCTCTCTAGCTAAACATTTATCCTCGATGCTCTTTTGGGTCAGGAAGTTTCCTGGGGAAACCTCAAAGGTAACAACTGGTCATCCATTGGTTTAGTGACAATCAGTCAAATGTCAGACTCTGAAGGGGGGAGATGTTAGAGCTATGGAGTTCAAAATAAAAACCTCCCAAAATGGAACAAAAACACACACCAACCTTTCTTCAGTCTGGTTCCATTTAGTCCTCAGCTATGACACATTTTCTGTGTATCATATTAACTTAAGAGTCAGCCCTAAGTTATTTTTATACCTGCAAAAATATCCTCCAAATGATAATGCCCTGAATGAGTAATATTTCAGCAACACTTTGCAACTGAATAAGCAGCTCTTGCACTACTGTATCCCTGAAGATACCAGCCAGACATTTCCTTTGTGAATTCCCAGACAGCTCATGGGAAGCGAGCAGGCGTGACAAATGAGCTGGAGTTTTCTAGACTGTGCTTTACAACAGATGTATTTACACATTTCACAATCTACTGGTAGGGCTGGTGCATGCTACTGCCAAATGTTAGATGAAATGTTATCAAACAGAAGTCTCCCAACAAATTCCCATCATGTTGATTATTCAGATCAGCCTGCCATGTGTAATTTTTCATGTTATGTCCTCAGTCAAGACTTTTAAGCTATTGTTACTGTTTTAATTACCCTTTTTTCACTCACCAATACATGAAAAGTACGTATTTTACATGAACAAAGAATCTGCAGAATGCCTGTCTACAGACTTGTGCCACTCAAATTTTTAAATGGCTTCATAAGCTTATATAATAATTGACTTAATAAATACCCCACATCTAAAACATCAATCTCACAAAATTTTGTTGCGGCACCTTCTGAGCAGCAAAATACAATGGATACAGACACAATCCACATTCAGCAGAGCTATTACAGATTATGCATCTTAAGTGATGTGTGTCAGGCTCAGTGCACTTCCCAAACACATAAACCACAAATATCAATCTGGTGGTGGTATATAACCATGGGGGTTTCTTTTCATAGGATAATGTCTGTTCACACCTCCAAAAATATTTCTGTCCCTTTATCAGCATCTTAAATATAAAGGTCTAGGAAACACTGCTTTGGACAGGGGGCTTATAATTTGTCCAGGCTGTGAGCACATTGGCTGCTTTACGTGTCTTTAAGGAGAGCTGAGCAATTCAAAGGAAAGAAAAGAAACAAACAAATATCCACAGTCCACAATTTTAACTTACTTTAAAAGTGAGTTATGATTTGATTGTCTTTGATACACTTCCAACAACCTCCTGAAAGCCTGCAAGCTTCCAAGGTTTGCCAGCCCAACTATGGCACTGAAGCTTATGTATTAAAAGCTACTCTGAGGAAAAGATCTAAGTTGTTTTCAATTTTAATGTATGCATTTCACTCTGCACTTGTTAGTCACACGTTTCATGCACCTAGGAAACAGAAAAGATTTTCTCAGACTGAAAAAACACATTTATTATTAGTATTTTCAATAGATATATTTAGCGGAGAAACGTGTGGATAACTCCAGATCTTGGAGTTTCTGAATAGCAGGGGCTCTGGAGACAACTTGTGCACAAGTAAAAAGCTGCATACATTAATAACTACAGAACATGTTTCAATTTGATTTTACACCTAAAAGTACATGTTTTTCACAAGTATCAAAATGGGGGAAGAAATTTTGCTCCTACCTCTTCCAAAGCCCATAATGAATCAACCACAGGCTTGATCTTCTTGGTGTTATATAGATTTAGGAGTTTGTCCATCACACCCTTGATCAGGCCACCTCGATTCTGTTTGAAAAGTAGATTCAACAGGGAAAATCCAGCAATGACTTTGTTCTCTTCATACAGCTTGATAGGATTTACTTTCTCAACCTGCCACCACTGGAAACCAATAAACAACAGCATGGTTAGAAAAACATTTTTCACAGGAAAGTTCACAAGAAAACTGTCTGGGCAGGTGTGATAAACGACTCATCTGTCAGATCTGGAGCAACAGCCAAGAGAAGCAGTAAAAATTTGAATTAAGGATGAAGCAAAAAAAAAATTATGCTGCTGACTGACATGCAGAAATAAAACACAAACTTGTGTTTCCTGAGGTCAGGGTGTCAGAAAGATGGTGAACAGATCTGGGTTTAGGATGTGAGTCAGGTAGCAATGAATTTGGACCTCCCTTCTTACTTCTGCTATCCTTTGTTATCTCAAGACAGCCATTCAAGCTGCCCAAAAATTCACAGGCAACTCTTGACTATTACTCTTCTCTCAAAACCAAGGGAACCAGACACTGCTTATCAGCTCCCAGATACTTTACACCCATTATTTTGTTTGTGATACTTGAGCAAACCTCATAATATCTAATGAAAGCATTTTATCTCATTTAGCCCAAGATTATCACTGAGACTGAGATGCCACTTACTTGCAAATTTTATTTGAATGGGTAAATTTTTAATTATAATTTTCATACAATTTTGATGAGTTAATTTTGCAGCATAATTACATAAAGAAACTAGTTATACTTTCATATATTTTATATGCTTTTTAAATTAATTCAATTTCTTCATATTTATTCAGTCAATAAATACCACTACTATCTGAAAACCATTTCAGATGATACCCTAGAAGTTATATGCATCTGGATATCCTGACTTTAACAGTAAAAAGGCTGCATAGCAAAGATTATCTTTAGTTCATAGACACATAACAATAATAAGGATCGTCCCACTACAACCAATACGAAAATGCAGGAGGCAAAGAACAGCTCCTTGCTACAGTCTCTGATTTATCTTGTTTTCAACTACACAGAGACTTTTGAAGCCAATTTCTCCTGGGAAGGAGTTGTTGCTGGAAGCTGTAAGTGAGCTCTTGGCAGAAGGATCATATGACAGATCTTCAGACAAGACTTTTCCCCCTGTTTTTCTTGTATAAAGGAATCACTTTCACTCCTGGATAATTTATTTCTCGCCAGCAGTTTATTTGATATATTTGGCCCCTTTTTGATCTCTAGGATTTCTGTGCAGATTTTTGTAGTTAGCCGAATAAAAAAAATAACATTTGAACTTTGAATTTCTTAGCACCATCAATTAGGAAACAAATGCCACATCATCATCTCTTGGATGTCACTTGAAATGAACATGGAGAACTAAAAAATGCATTTCTGTAATGAAACCAACTTCTGAAAAGATGGAAATGACTGGACAGAGGCCCCATCTTGAGATATATTTCCTTTAATTCAGTGCACTGTCACGGGAGTGTCTTCAGATATGAGCAATCTACAGGGTACAGTTACTGATATCCATGGAAATTATATTCTGCCATAAGTAGATAAATAATGCAACCTAAATTTATCTGTATAACAGATCTATGTCTGATAACTAACAATTTCAATATGCACTGCACACAGATCCAATTCCTGTCTAGCTGTCCTGTCAAACGAAAACATGGCACAAAAACACTCTCTTCAGCAACATCAGAGCAACAACTCAACAGAGATAAATGAAAATGACAGAGATGAAAATGCTACAGAAAAGACTGAAGTTGGAGGACAGAGCAGAATCACAGCGCTGGGACACTTACTGATTTCGCAAAACTGAAGAAGCTTTTTGTCTCCCCAGTAACCATGTTAGAGGAACCTGCAAAAGATGAGTACAGTCACACACGACTTATTACATGCTCAAAACAGACCATTTTATTATGTATTTCCACGATTCATATTTAGGAAGAAAAAAAGCCCAGGTTTAAAAGGAATAAGTAGAAATCCTTATACTTCAACAAAGAGGCCAAGGTGGCTGAGCCCTACAAGTTTACAGGAATTTCAAGATGACACTGACAATCTACCAATCCTCCCAAAGGCAGGGGCAATGCTGCCCCCTCCAACTGCAGCTTGGCCTGCTTTACCCACACACAATGGGGCAGCCTGGCAGAACTGCAGGGAAAATGTGTCTACTCCATATGTGGAACAGTTCACAAAGAGGAATGAAAATCTGAACAGAAGCCTGGGCTTGAATTCCTCAAAGTCATGTCAAATAAAAACAATAGTATTCTCCCTGAAATTGCCCTTCAGCCTCCCCTCCCACAAAAACTACACTGCAGTTCTCTTGGCCACACAATGATTCCTCTGGTGTGTGAAATGAGAGATCCAAACCTTCTCCCACACTTCTCCTCTATCACCCAATGATGTTTTAATAAGCTGAAGCATTATGTTCAGTTTCACTTCTGGATTTACATTTTAAGATTTTTTTTTAAAAGACTTTCTTTGTATTACCTGTTTTTTCTCAATAACTTCGTCCATGCTCAGTTTGACTAAAATCCTTGTATGGAAATAGTCAAATTGAGAAAGCATAACATGTCAGTCACCAGTTCTGGAAGGAGTGCCATGGATGATTCCAAGCTTTGCAAAGCTTTAGTTTTGAAATACGTCCTGTATTTCCACTCACCATATAAAATGTAAGTCCCAAGTGGTTTGAGAAGACTGAGGCCTTTCCCAGTATTTTCTCCACAAAGACAGTCCAAAACAATATCTACTCCATCTGTTGAGATTCTAAAGAGCAAGGAAAAAAAAAAATCTTAATTTGCAATAAGATCCACAGGGATCTTATTGTTAACATAACACCAGCATTTTCCAGGTACTTTAGAAAGGACTCTGAGGCTGAGACTTGGACTACATGAAAACTTTACACTCATCAAAAGACATTTCCAGCTCATTCAGGGGTGGAATGCAGGTTTGTCACACTAGCCAATCTCTTAGGGTCAGAAGAGTGGGAAACCATCTTGTTCCTCCTTTTTGAGGGTTTTCAGTAAAATTATATTATAAAAAATCAGGTGATAAATATAAAGTCCTTTTTTGAGTGAATGCAAATGTCACAGAATGTGTTTTTTTTGGTCAATGAATATTATAGAGAAAAGTATATTTTTCTTATACACATATTCTGATATTTTTCTCAATTTGTAAGGAAACAGATTTTAACCCACTACTCAGACAAATTGACTTGTAAAGTTATTTAGAGTCTTGTATTTCAGACTTTATATCAAATAGATGTCAGCAAAGAGTTTAAGTCACCAAGAACTAGAAATCCTCAGGCTGTATTAAAGAAAGAAGAAAATATTTATACTGTTTCAATAAACAGTTTGTTTGCATACTTATAACTTTCCAACAACTTTGTGAATGCAATGTCAATATGATGCTAACTAAAAAAAATATGCCCAAATTTCCTGATTTAGGGGAAAGAGGTAGAGCTTTATGGCTTGTAGTGCATCTGTTTCCTCACAAAACAAAGGTGAGGCTCAGACATCCACTGGTTACAAAGATCAATATAATTGAGCAACTTCACACCTTGGTACTGCTGTTCCTGTTCAGGCCACTGGATGAGCCTTCACTGGAAAGGAATAAAACCTTTACAATCAAACAGATTTTGGTGGCTTCCCCAGTTGAACTGATTCCTTATCTCTTAGGAACAGTTTCACATTCATATCATCTCTGATGGGTTTTTTTGTTTGTTCATTTGTTCATCTGCTCGGAGTTTGGGGGTTGGGTTTTGGTTTGGTTGTTTTTTTGTTTTGTTTGGGGTTTTAAGGGGTGGTGTTGTTGTTTTGTTTGTTTGTTTGTTTTTAACTTTTCTCTCTTAATGAAAGCCTTCCCCTGGAATATAATCAGTCACCTGCAACAAAGCATGTTCTTACCACTACCCTTTCTCCACCAGAGGTCCACCCTTTTCTGCTCACAGACTTTTAAGAAAGGACCACTTCAGCAGAGCATAAAATACAGCTGATATCCACCAGAGCAAACAACTACACCACTCCCTTGCTGCCTCTGCTGAAGGGCAGTTTGTTGTAACAGCGATCCCAGAACTACCACTGTACTTTTAATAAAAATCTTTTCGTTTTCACTTTGAAAATGCACAGATCTGAGCAACAAATCAGAGAAGTGGCATATTCTACAGGGTGCCACTCCTGTCTCGCAATCAGGACTATTTACTGTGCTAATATTACACAACTCTATACCAGGAAAGAAGCACCAACCAGCTTGCTGCACTTATGTTTTGCCTTCTGTAGTCACTGGTTCTCTGCCTCACTGGCCCATTGCAAGGTGAAAAGGTATGTGAAAATGTAAGACCACCAAAAGGGATTTTAACAGACTTAACAGAGCAGAATTCCACCCATCCCTTGGCAGCCAGGTCTTTTGATTTCAGCAGTTGTGATCTGTTACACAGGCAGGGGTGGTGTCAGGGAACTGTCCCAAAAAGAACTGCCCTGCTGAAGGGCAGAAGCAGCCCCAGGTTGGTTACCTGCAACCAAAGTTATCAGAACCTAAAGGGACTTCATGCATTTCCTAAGCACCAATTTCTATCATATCTGCTCCCCACCACACACCCAGACCAAATCTTGTGCTGCCCCAGCCAAGAGATAGGATTGAGGTTGGTGCTGAGCTCTGATCAACGTTTGCAAGTGTTCTCTCTTGGTTGTTTGTCACGTGGGGATTGCTAGAACTCAGCCCTCATCTCACTACAGGAATTTTCCAGGGGCACCAAAACACTCAGGTTATCTGTACTTCCCCAAGAGAAAGGTTATCAAAAGGCTGAAAAAACATGCTACAGTTCTTCTGAGCTCTAAGGAAATGGTAGAGGTGTCATCTGCTCGACAAATCCTATCTTTTTTTGGGTGAAAATTCCCATATGGAAATTTTTTTCTTCAATATAAAACGTCCCTTGTGATGGATAATTTCAAACATTCTCTTCAGCCCTTGGGAGTGCTCCAGAAACAGCAGCAGGACACCCTGATTTCTCCTGCAACACCAGCTCAGACAGAAGTTCTGCCACCTGCATCAACATCAATATCTGAAAATAGTCAGACAAATTGGAAAACAAAGTATTTGAAAGCACATAAACAGAAACACACATGATGGCTTCAAAAGGCAACAGGATGATTTTAATCAGAACGCAAACAAACAAAATCTAAGGATCTGAAACTAAAGCACACATCATGTGCTCCACTATCAATCCCTGGCAGAGGATAAAAACCCAGGCAGATAGAAACACAGCAAAGAACTCCAAAACCTGGATACCTTACAGATCCACTGAAAACATCTTATTTGGTGCATTGCAGTGAGCAAGTACAGATGCAAATGAAGGCAAAGCACATCTTTTTGTTAAGACTTTTAGTATTTCCCACATAATTTACTTTGCTCACAACAGATGTCCAAGTAGAAATGGGCTAAAAAAGCTTATGTTGCTTATAAAAAAATAGGGAGATGCTTGCTCTCTTGTCCCTAGTGGCCAGATGGAATATCTGGAATAAACTACAGCTCCCAAAATCACAAAATGTAATCTCTTCCCATTAATATGATCAGCCTGGTGCCTTTCATAGTATTTTGCCAGATAATACACAGACCTTACTCAGGAAAATACAAGATTACCTTTTTACTTCTTGAACATAGTCTGCATTTCTGTCAAACAGGTGAGTTACTGAGTTTTTGATTGCTTCATGTTTGAAAGATGAAGCTGTTCCAAAAACAGTAACATTGGGAATGGTTGAACAGAGCTGAGCAACAGCTTGACCCTGCAAACACATTATTATGTTAGTTCACTGACATGGAAATTGGTTGACAGACTTTGTAGCTGCCAATTCACTCATGACACAGCAAAAACCGAGACCAAACATGTGCAAGGACTTCCCAAACTAGTTTCTTTCCAGTGAAATGCAGTTCAGCCACAGGAAAGAGACACTTAAATCACAAAGATACTCTGAAGACAAAGCAACTGCAGGGATAAAAGTCATTTAATGTACCAAAAAATGTATTGAAAAATATTTTCTTATGGTTTCAGGAGAAAACAGCAAGTTGCTATAAGAAATGCTGCACAGTAAAAACCATTTGTGTTAGCTGTTATTAATAACAATAATTATTATTGGTCATTCAAAATGCAGGAATAGCCTTGAGTCCCACCAACAGGTCTGCTTAGGCCAGTGCCTCTGCCTCAAAACTGATCACCAGCAAAGGGACTAAAATGGCCTAGAGCACATCCAGGAAAATCTTTCTCCTGGCATACCCCTCCTGGTCTGGCCAGGAACCTGCTGGGGTCCAGCAGATGCTACATCACCATTTATGTGGGACTTGGGGCATTGGAGAATTTGTGCAAACATCTGTACTTTGACTTTCCAGCTTTGGGCTCTGCATTTTAACCTCTAATTTCAGGAGGCTGAGAGAAGAAGGGGAGGAAGCAGTGCCTAACAGCTGAGCTACCTAGATTTCAAAAACAGATCCCAACAGGTCATCTTTATAGAGCCCCTGGTTTTGTTTTACTGTTAACACACTAACAACAGGAAAACAGACTTTTGGTAGCCACATCCTATCTCTTCTTGTAACCCCATTATTCCACTGGAGCTTGCATGGTTACATGGATATACCCAGAAGGGAAAAAAAAATGGCACTGTCATTCTGAAAACAATGTCTGATGGAATTCATCAGATTCTTACTTATATTTACAGTCAAAGATTGTAATTTGCAAACTACATGCATGACTAATAAAATCACCCACGGATAAACACATTTCTGTTCACTCCGAGCAGAAACACTGATTATTATTTGTACATACCAGTAATTAGACTTGGGTTTTTATTTACTGTAGAATAATTAGCTAACCCTGAACACCCTGGGGGCCTTGGCATCCTCACACATTCTGCTGAATGTAACTGCTAGTGACAATCCTCCAAGCTGAACACCACAAGAGAGGACAGCATTATTATTACGTGGTGGCATCCAGGAGTGTCAGACTGGTTTCCTGGCTTAGTTAGGAAACACACACACAGCAGGGCACAGCCTAAGTGATCCTTCAGACAGGTACCAACAGACACAGGGAAGAGAGCAAGAGAAGGGATCCATTCTCTTTCCTGTTTTATAGATGAGGAATGGAATATCACAGCAGATTTGTCCAACAGCTCAGAGAAACTTAGAGCAGGACCCAGGTAGGAATGCTGATTCCTGGCATGGTAACCCAACACCAAACTAAAATGCCCTTTTCTTTTTAAAATCATCCACTTTTTTCCTGGTTTGCAATCCTTAATCTCTTAAAAATCATAGGAAAATCCATTCCTAAGGGGCCTCATCTCACAACATGTCTTTGGGGAGCAGAAAATGTTTCACTCTTTTCATACTTCATTTCTCTATTACTTACCATGTCGTTCTAAATCCCTCCCAGATTTTAGCCTCCACAATTAATGTAACATAAAATTACAAGAAAAAAAAATGGATTTTGTCTGTGTCCTTTTCTTGGTAATTTTCACTAGCAATTCTGTTTTCCCACTTTCTGTGTCTCCCAGAAACCCATCACCCACAGTGATTTAGATAAATCAGTATTTTATAATGCATGCTAGTTGAATGAAATTCTGACATTATTGATCTATTCCCTAATTAGTTTTCTGCATTTTCAATCTATCTTGGGGAGATGAGGAATAATGAATACATCCTGAATCAAAACCACTGAATGTTTAAAAGGTCAAATATTCAAGAAGAAAGCACGTTGATTTTTATCCTGCAAAAGACGATTAACATTTAACAAACTGACAGTCAGATGAATAGGAGAGAGGCACAAAAACCCCAGGACGTGAATAACCTATTTTCCTCCTGACTCCGACTCGCTAGTCCACCTCTCCCTCCCTCCCCAGAGATAAGCTTATCTAAAATCCCAGATCAGAATACTTTCCAGCTTTCTGTAGATATTTGAAGTCTAAAACTGACTCATATGACCAGTACTTTTATAATTGGATGAACAACATCACTGAAGTATTTTGAGGCACTTCCACGAAACATCCTTCTGCAGCTTTCTGAAGACCTTAATTTGACACTGACTTGTACTTATTTTTGTGCAAAGTATTCTTAGTGGTTGTATCTCAGAAATCTGTGAATAAAGGCTGATACTGGACTCTTCATGCTTTCCCCACCAAAACAGGAGAACTGAACTCAACCTATGAACTCGAACACCTCCCTCATTTCTGTGGAATTCAACTAAGCTCCAAAAGAGCACTGTGGCTATGCAAGTCACTCTTAAGTCTCCTTTCTAATCCCTTGAATCATGTAGCTGCCTCTGGATTAGCTGCTGGTGTTTAGAGGGTTATACATTTTAATTGCAAGCCTGTGAGCCCCTTGTGTTCACCACGTCCCCGGCTCACAAATGAAGCACAAAGGGTTTTGCTGCTGGAAGGAAAAGCATCCTCTTCCCAGGGCTGTGGAGGGGCAGGAAAGGTATCCACGCTGTCCCCCTTCACACTCTCACCAGGAAGCACCCTTTGATCACAGGGGCACATCAGCCTTGTCCTGTCTCTTGGATCCTAAAACTGCTTTGTGGGGGACAAAGACAAGAGGGATTTCTGTGTCCTCCCTGCCCAGAGGAAAACCACATCACTCTGCTTCCAGCTTGTGGAGACCACAGGGATTTGGAAGCAGGAACTGTGTTATCAGAAATAGTGTATGAACTCTAAAACCTTCCAAGAAGGTGCTTAATTCCATAAGTGTGGTTTGAAA
The DNA here is from genome assembly GCA_038380795.1 of Pyrocephalus nanus. Classification (NCBI taxonomy): domain Eukaryota; kingdom Metazoa; phylum Chordata; class Aves; order Passeriformes; family Tyrannidae; genus Pyrocephalus; species Pyrocephalus nanus. The sequence goes on along the minus strand of CM076273.1, from coordinate 4,714,157 downwards.
AATAAAACATTCTTCACATATCTAATTTTTCATAAACCATGCAAATTTCTACAGGCAAGTATTGACTAGAATGTTGCTTCCTGAACACAGGAAAATGAGTGAGTTTTAATGGCAAAAAATAATTATCACTTGGACAATTAATTTTACCTTTAATGGAATTTAGCAGCCTTTGGGAAAATAAAATAAAATCAGTCAATTATTGAAGGGATAGATATGGTTATAATATTTTTCCTTGAAGTGGAATTAATCTCCTTTAAAATATTAATATATTTTATATTCTACTTATCACAGAGTCATTACGATTGGAAAAGACCTTTAAGATCAAGTCCAACCACCAACCCCAGCACCACCACCACATTCACCATTAAACCATGTCCTCAAGTGCCACATCCACATTTTTTGAACATTTCCAGCGATGCAGAACATCACATGGTGAATCCCCAAAGAAATTAATAGCTTGGAATACAGCATTCTGAGGAAATGAAGCATGTCTCCTACTGCTGGATGTGTTTCTCTAGCTTCACAGTCTGTTTGATGGATTCTTTTTCAAGGTATCCTGTCAGTCTATAAAATCAGTATGTTGAACCTAATCTGCACATATAATTTCTATAAATTAGTATAAATTGATATCCTTACAGTAGTTTCAGATCCTCTAAAAAAACCACCAAAAAACAAAACTGAGATTTCTTTACATTCTATTGCATTAAAACCCAACTCTAAACCTGCAGGAGTGGAAACTTCTCATACTGAGATAATCACATAAAAGAAGGGAAAAGTAGATTTCTAGGAAGCAAAAATGAAATAGACTGTTCTGTGCATTTTAACAATTTCAAAGTTAAAAAAAAAGGTATTGATATTTAAAAGTCAATATGGAAAGCATGAATAGAAGAAAATTTACAAATCCAATTAGCACTAACTTAATGCTGGATAAATACAAATAAGGTGTAGAATCTATAGTAGATTTCCAAAAGGGTCTGATCTAATGCCACCAGCCAGACCTCAGCCTGACATGCAAGCTGCACCCTGAATTACAGCAGGTATAGGACAGAATACTTTCAAGAAGGCATCTTTTTTGCTATTATGTAAATTGAGGTCAGATTTATAGCAGAAAAGCATAAACCACATAAAAGACATCACCCTGCAAAACTACATCTATTAGAAGCAATAGCATCAGTAAAAAATTACCATTTCTATAGTTCTGCAGTCCAAAGGTGCTACAGCATTTTTAAAATAGCACTCAGACCTAATCTTGCATGAGAAACTTGTCTGGAACTGAACGTGAGGAGAATCCTCGTTTCCAAAATGCTTTGATTCCACACAACCATACCTGAAGGTGGTGTGAAGTACAGAAACACAGTTAGCAAACTGCAAGAGAAAACTCCCACTAGTCTCCTGGCATCAAGGGAAACTTTTCTCCGGTGTTGGGTGAAGTCTCATACACAGCACTTCATCTCCTGAAGGTGCCATTTTCCCAATTACAGCAAAGGAAACGGGAAACCAAACACTAGGGTGAACACTGCAGAGTGGACAAACTGAAATGTGATTCCTGGACCAGCCTAAGGCAGCACCTGCTACACTCCCTGCACCACAGCAAGTTTCGGGGTAGAAGGAGGGGAAGAGTCACCACTAGATCATGATCTGTTCTACCCTCAAAATATTTTCTGCAACAATTAGCAGGGTGTGTTTTCCTACCCCTTTGTAGGTAGGGCTGAATCTGCACGTGCCATGAACCCTCTGCAGTTCAGTGGAGCTACATCAGCACACTCAGCTGAGCCTCGCCCAGAGGACACACACTCTCCTTGGGAAGGCAGAACAGCCAAGGAAGAGTTAAGCACTGTCTGTGACCTGACTCAGCAGGTGACTCAGGGAAAGGACACGTCCTCTGGGGAGTTCAGGGCTTCGAGAGGCAAACAGAAAGGCCTTCAAAGACTGCAGCTTGCTTTGGTCAGGGAAATTGCTTTTCGGGTATGGCTCACTGGGCTTTTGTGTTTGATTAACAGATTATGCTCTGAGGCAGTGTCTGGAAATAGCCTCGGCCCTGGCACTGGGGCTCTCCTGCACTGCTGAGGGAGCACATCCACTGCTTTGGAGGCATCCAGCAGCACAGGGCAGCTCAGCTCAGCCTCCTCATACCCCGTCTGGCTTTAAGTGAGAGAGCTTGGTACTTAAAGCAGCCTAGTCTTGGTTACACACAGCTCTTTGTGAGCTGATTTATTCCCTCCCTCGGCTGCTGGAGATGAAACAAGAGGAAAGCACTTTATCAAATGCTATGAACTGCTAGTACGAAAAATAGCAAGTGCAGTCCTGGGAGGTATCAGGTAAAGGTGTCAGCAAAGTGGGCTGTATTAATGCTGTTGCACAGTGTGCTGGCCAGGACCATCACAGGAGTGGAGTAAATCCTAATTATCCCCATTCAAGGCGTTCTGACTCGAACGCAAGAGTGCTATTTAATGTGGTGCTACCTGCTAAGTGCCGACAGAGCAGTCTACCCATACAACGTTTAGAAGGATCAGGAATGCTGTGAGATCTATTTTGAAAGGCTCTGGCTTTCATACCAGCTTAGTGCTGCTTTTTGCTGCCAACCAGCTCAGAGCCAGGAAACACATCTGCCTGGAGCAGTGGCTGTAGGATGACCCAGGAAACAGACATTCAGCCTTACAAAAAAGGGGTATGAGCAAACAAACCTGCTTTTGGCCAGAAAAATACAGGCTCTGCAGGAGAGATTTGATTGTGAGCTTGTTGTAGCCACAAAAACATACATATCCTACTCAAAAGATCTGAAAGAAGTGACCCAAGAGGGTACAGTAGCTAATTTTAATTCATTGACAACATCAGCAGAAGAACAAATATACATTAACTGGAATAAAGGCTTGAAAATGAGAAAGTTTTCTCACCAAGTGAGGTATTTTTTCAAGGAGAAATTTAATCATTCTCTTGAAAGGGTTCCTATGTGCTGCCTGTGACAGCAGGTGACTAGATTTACTAAGAAATGCCAGATCTTTGTCAGATAAAATATCACCACTTCAGTGCTTCAGTTTGGAACACATCCTCAAATATTTGCAATTTGTGCAGGGGAGACACAATAAAAAAGAGGGCTCCTGCCAAGCAGTAACCAATCCTGCCAGGATGGCCTAAATCTATTGCCAAGTCAGATTTACCCTTCAAATTCAAACAAGAGAACTGCATCTGTAACTTACTCTGCTTGCACTTCCTCTGCTGCTGAGCCTGAAAGGGAAGGTCAGATCACAGCTTCAGGATGGCAATCAATGCTCCTGCGTGAAAGGCAGCTTATTTTTAGCATCTGCCAGATCAAAATGCTACAGAATTGGCTAATAATTCTGCCTTGCTGAGGGGCTAAGTGATGAAACTGAAGTGTTTACAAAAGCTTGGTAAATAACCAAGACTTTGTGCTCCAAATATCCAGAATAGGAAAAGCATAGAGAACAAACAAATAAGCAATTGGACGTAATGGCTCCCTCTTACAAATCTAAACCTCTGAAAGAATTAATTTTACAGGTAGATATCATAGAGACTGGATTTATTAAAACTCAAAAGGAAAAGCCTAAGGGTTTTTTTCCCTTTTTTTTTTTTTTAATACAAAAGTCCTGTATTTATACTAATTCAACTAATGCAGGATATAGTTTACAAGTTCACATTAATAATTTTAAGAGCAACTTTATAATCTCCTCCAAGCCTGCGCTGTGACTTGCACTGAATGCATTGAAAGTCTTCATTTTAAAGAACTAATTGTTTCATGCAGCAGGCCAGTCCCAGCAGGGTGCACACTACTGCCCAGTTTTCTCAGGGTATTTGCTTCAGTTGCCACTTTGCTTCACTTGAAATAAAGATGTGGGAGCGTAATTGGGAAGGGAGCTACTCTACCATTGTCTTACAGTCATTTCAAACATTATTTACAGCACTTTCCAGTTAAGATGCACCAATATGTGTCCTACAGTAAAAGTTATATGTTCTAGCCAAACTCATTGTTCTGAGCAGTGATTTTTACATATCAAGTTTAGTGTTAGCTGCTTTCTCCCTTTTTCAGCAACCAGTTCAGAAGGACACTCAGACACTTCTGCAGCTTCAAGCATTTCAAATCTATTTGTATTGGACAATTACATTTTTTGTTATTATCAAACTGCCCTGCTACTCAATTTCACAGTTTAAGCAGAAGCCCTGAGTATTCTGCCAGGCTGAAAGGGAGCGTGTGACAATCTTGTTAGATCTTGGTCAGCAGCAGCTTGAGCGATGGGAACAGAATGATTTGTAAGGTATTCATCTCTTCTCAAAGCCTCAGTGAATCATGGAAGCAACCACACATTTGTACCATGCTTTCCAAGAAGGCTCCTGAAACTTCTTCATCCCACTTCACTGCTCAGGTTGAGAGCTGAGTCAGTCTCTCTCAACTGTCCCTGTCTCACGGGGCAAGACGAGCCAGGAAAACCAAAGCAGCCCCTTTCCAAACAATCAAAATCAGCAAGCCAGTCCTAGGAAAACCAAGTGGAATGTCTCCTTTCAACTCCCACTTTTAAGCACTGCAGCAAGTCTTCCTCTTCTAAGGGAAGGCAACAACACAGCAACTGTGTCAGTGTTTGAGTGTGCACTTCTCTCCTGGTTCGGGGAGACAGGGGCTTCCCTACAACAGCCATGTCTCATTCCATGGCCAGGGAATGATGCCCTGACCCTTCTGCTGAGCAGGTGGCAGGGAGGGTACTCATTTGGGATAGGGAACAGGATGCAAGTCTGTAACACAGAGACAGGTGTGTGAGACTTTTTTCAAGACAAGTTATCTTGGCACATTTCCTTTTTCTCCACATCATCTTCTGATGTCCCCTGGAACTTCTGGAATAAATAAACTGACTTATCTAAAGCATCCTGTCAGACATTAAAGGATACTGTTCCCTACTAATCACACTCCAGGCACAGATGGGAAGACAATTGCTATAGTTACCTCACTACCAAAAATATCTATAAACAAAATAAGGGCACATAAATAAACTGAGATAATACAAAAGAGTAAAGGTCCTAGAGAATTTTCACTGACTCAATTTACTGAAAGAGCTGCAGGATCCTCCTAAAGGGGACTGGGGAGCCAGAACAAAGAACCTCACAAACATTTTAGAAGCAACAAGTTCTTTTTCATAAACTGCTTGAAGCAGCTAAAATAATGATCTTGCATAATGAGGAAGGAACAATTAGAAACTTCTAGTCCCACAGGCAGCCTATTGTCTCATTAAAGTGTTCTGGAATTTCTCTGACATTTAGAAACAAACTGGACAGATTTCCCACTTGCAGAAGGTGGGAAAGGGCCTTCTATCTATTAAAGCAACAGCACAAAAAATACCTCTTCCTATAGCAATTTCAGTACCAGTTTTCTGTTCATTAACAAAGAGCTTTGTGCAAATGATTTGTTGGATTGAGGTTGTTAAATTTTTCACAGGATTAACAGACAGATTATTAGAGTAAGACAGATCCCTCTGGAATCTTCATGTCTGTTTAGCAGAAAAAAAATAGAATTCCATGTACCTCTAGAGTGATTTTTTTACCTGTAAAGCAACGGGAAAATTTCTTGCCAATTCTAGGTGTACATGCTCTTCCCTTCCACGGAACAAGGGGCTGTCCCAGGGCACTCTGCCCTGGCTTGCAGTGAGCACCACCCTGGCTTGCAGCTCACCCAGCCCTGTCTCCCTCTTCCATACACTCCCCCTGGACCCTACACAGCCCTTGACCAGTTCCTGGGCAGCTTGGCTGTTCTTCCTGCATGTCTGGTCTTTCCCTTGGAAACTCTGCTTTATTTAACTACTCAGCAAGTGATGGATCTGATTTCCTCCTGTTCTCCTGGCAGCCAAGCAGGACCCGTCCTTTCTTCAGCTTCTCTGAGAAGAAGGTTCTGAGCAGCCACAGCAGAGGACCAGCCAAAAAAGCTGCTCATTGAGTACCTGGGATAAGAGAGGAAGCCAGCAGCTCCCTCCAGGAACAGCCCAGCACAGAGGTTGGGCACTGGTGCAGGAGATTGTGTGAGCACAGAGCATTAACATCCTTCAGGAAGGGATGGAAGAAATAACAGGGGCGAGTGAGGTCAGAAAGAGAAAGAAACAAAGAAACTTAGCAAGGATGCTTTATCTTAAAAAGGAGGAGGAGTTCATTTTCTCCAGATACACATAAAAAATGTGCAAGGATTGCTTTGGAGCTAATTCTTTGTGCTCATCCTCAATCTGTGTAGCACCAGTTGGGCAAACAGCCTTAGAGCTACAGCTGAGCCTTCGATTCCTGCAGGATATTCCCCTGAATGTGTGGCCTCATGTTGCTTTAATGGTCCTGAATTCCACACATAGAGATTTAATATTAAAGAACAATAGTCAGCCATAACACTCTGGGTTGTGCTGTGCCAAAGCATAATACGATTATAAATTCCATTCATTTACAGGAGTATTCCAATAGGACCATTTACTGCCAGAAGGATTATTGTTAGTTAAAAATACTTTGTACAGGGAACTCATGAATTTATTCCTGTGATTACAGCCTTCATTTATAGGAGAACATGAAAGAAGATCTAAGGGCATAGACTTAGGGAGAAAGCGTTTGGGGCTGCCCACCAGGCCTCAGTAGACAACAGAATATTAATTTATCATAAATAAGGCATAACAAGAACACTGAAGATGTACTCTGATTTGAAAGGCTGGTCTCTGCTAACGTTCTCAGGGCGTAAAATCTGTCTCATGAAAAAGAACTGCATCATTTCAAATGTAAACAAACTCCTGTCAGTATCTTAATATTCTGCACAAACTTAAACATTTTCCTAAAAGATAGTTCAAGGAACTGGTAACACAAACTGCTGACTCTATTTCATTTTGTGCCCTGGTATTCCCCCAAATTCATCCTGGTGTCACTTTGCCTGTGCCACACAATGCCTCCTCAGGAATGATCCAAACTATGACATGCAGGAACCACCACTGACTCCAATTCAGCATTTGTACCTCATACATGAGAACTTGTCACTGATTTCAACCCCTCTACAACAACAAAGGGCAAAAAAAAGTCATCACAGAGAAAGCATCACACACAATTGCACATGGTATGTGCAGGAGTATTCCAAGAGGGACATTTACTATAAGGAGTATTACAATTACCTACAAATACCTTGTGCAGGGAGCTAATTTATTCCTCTCATTACAGACTTTAGTTACACAGAAGTACAAAGTGTGTAAGTTCAGCAGAGCAATGTTTGAGACAACACTTGCTCCTTGATTGCTGACAACCAATTAGGGTTTTTTTGGCGAGGTTTTTGAGTCATGACATTTTTATTTCATCAAGAGCTCCTGACAACCATTCACGTCAGCATTTCGATGGGAAAACAGATGCAGTTTCTCCCACTGCAAGCCCTCACACACAGGGATGTCTGATATCAAATCACCAGCAGGTTCTGGCTCATTTCAGAAATCGAGATGGATCAAACTGCTTCAGTTACTCGGTGAAAGGAAAGTAAGAAAAGTTCCAACTTACCACCCCACCTCCTGCTGAGTGAACCAGCACAGACATGCCTTCCCTCAGGTTAGCAACCTCAAAGAGCATCATGTAGGCAGTTACAAAGTTCATGGGAAATGCAGCAGCTTCAGAAAAACTCATGTCATCTGGGATCTTGTAGACAAATTCTACTGGGGTACAGACTACTTCAGCCCAGGCATTGTAGTTCACAAAAGCCATGACTCTGTCTCCAATCTGCAAACAAGAAAGAAAACAATGTTGAGAATATGAGTGCTATTGAGACTGTAGGGAGAAACTTGTAAGACCTGCAACGTTTCTGTTCAAGCTGTGGGTCACTCACTGGCTGACTGTGAAGAAAATGGTCCTCCACATCTTTGGCAAAATAGCAGTTAAGCTGCTCAGCTTTGGGCTTTTACTAATTTTTTAATTTAACAAAAATAACCATCTTCTGCTAGTAGAGCTCCTAAATAAGAAATGTAAACAATGAAAACAGCATTCTTACTAATAACTTGCTCAAAGAAAGAAAGAAACAAGGGGAAAAGTTATAATTATATTGATGAGAGGGATGGAATAAAGAAAATTATACCTAAGATAATTTTCACTTTGTTTTCTCAGTCCTCACACTAATTTAGAGCTACTTTCCTCTCGGTGGTTTGAGCAAGGGAGGCCTTGTACTCTGGTAGATGGAGCAGAGGAAAGGATTCAGAAAGCACTCAGAAAATAACAACATCTGTATCCATTCTCTATTTTTATTATCTTATTAACTAATTCTACCAATACATATCCATGATTGTCATTTCTACAGCCATGTATCACAGCACAATTTGATCCTGCAACTTCAAATAAGCCACCTTAAACATCAACTACATACCTCTGGATTTTAAGGCACCATGAAATCTACAAAGTGAATTTGACAGGATTTAAAGGGGGCAATGAAATATTATCTTTGAATGCAACATTTCTCTACTCAGTTTCTTTGAAAAAACACATGGTAGTGAAAGAGTAATGCACTATGGAGAAATAAAGATTTTCTTTAATATTAGATGTAGTTGGTTGCTCCTCAGAGCTTTCAGAGGTCCAGGCACATCAGGTTCATGTGTTTGCCTGTGGCCTTCATTGCAGCTTCAAGTTTTTATAAGAGACATATTGACTCCCCACGAGTCGACAAGAATAACAACAAGGCAACAGGAGCTCTGAGGCTTCTGCAGGGGTCCAACCTTAAAGCAGAAATTGGGCTGCTGGGGCCATGAGGGAGAGCCACAGTGAGCAAAGATTTGGCCAGTGTATATCAAAACATTCACAGGCACAACTCTCGCTCATTAATGACTTGTCAGCAGCAGCCCCTACACACCTCTTACCTTGCCTTAGATCCTTTGCCTTTCTAGAACACACCAACAAAACCAACATTCTTAACCATGGAAGGAGCTCTTCAATGGAGCCACAGTATAAGACAGGAATAGCAAACTTCAGGCCTTCGTGTTCCAACTAAAACAGCAGCTGCCCTTCTAAAATAACTTTGCTTACCTGCCTTTTACTCTCTTGCATTCTACTAATACCTCTAATGCTTTATAAACACTACAAGTGTTAAATAAAGCACAACACTTTTGCCTTCAGGCAAATGTTTACAGCACAAGCACATTTTGGTCTCCCCAGTACTTGTCATCACTTTGGCTCTGGGATATCGCAGGTTTGCTAAAAGCTAAGGTGCTGCTGACAGCTCTGAGGGGTTTGTCTCTTTCAGAATGAGAATGCTGAAACAGAGCCATCATTCCAATTTCACTGAGATGCCTCCTCCTCTTCAAAAACATTCAAATTAACAATGCCTCAGTGGTAACCACTCTGTGGTTCCCTTCTGCACTTAGAGAAGTGTCTAAAATAGAAAGTCTGCTGGGATTAATTAGTGCAGATGTTAACCATAAACCATAAATGATTACAGAAAAGAATGCAGAGAAGCCCCTCTTGGTGATTCCCAAGGGATTTCTTAGTAACAATACACACCACATTTTACCATAAACGCCATACAGAGCCCAGTCATCACGTCAGATTAGACCTCAGTTCCTGAGAAGCATCCCCACAGCTGGAGAGAGATCAGGCCCAATACAGCTGAGATGATTAGAAATCACATTTCTCTTTTCTCTTTTAATGGGCATTACACCATTATTCCACAAAAAAGACAGTAACTGGCTGGCAATATCTCAGGTAGTCCAGACTAAGGGCTGTAAGACACATTTCTACAGAGCATGGAACGCCCACAACTTTAAACAAGACTTGAGCTAGAAGAGATCTACAAAGGGAAAGAAGGTCAGAAGATATAGGGTGCAATCTTTGTCATTCCTGCCATTGCTCTGGACAGAGGTAACAACATATGCCAAGGGGACACCAAGCATCTGGTGTGCTCCCATTCTGTGCAAGAATTCCATAAAGAAACCAACAGAACATTTTTGCATCTTCCTCATGGCATGTTCTGCTGATGGATTCATACAGCAGTCACTCTGAGAGTCGACCCTTCTTCTGGATCACTCAAACACCACCATGGCTTTGCAGATCACATGCAAATACCACAGCTTCCTTCAACTACAGGGAGTACAGCAGTGCACAGACATGTTCCACGGTCAGAACAAAGATGTAACTTTAAAAAAGAGACACATTATATTCAGTCAGGTGCCATGTTACTCAAACAAGCACCATATGCTGTAACCTCATGATGCCCTTTAAAAATAGCAAGAACTTTTAAAATGAGAGTACTGATCTAGAGCAGAGACTTTCTATGCTCCTTTCATAAAATATTCTTTGATATGGAGCTTAACTATACAACACAGATGCTTGAGTGGAACTACTGAGGCAGCAGAGTTTGTCAAACAGCAAAATTATTGTTCAGTTATTGCTTGTACTAAAATACATTGAAAGACTGTGACTTGTTTCAAAGCAGAGATGGGGCAGGAGGGGAACAGAGAGAAATGTCCTAAGAAGACCTCATCACCGAGACACTACTTGTAACTAAACTGGTCATTATATTCATTCAACTGAGAAATTTTACAGCTTTTCTAGAAGAGCAAAATGTTATCTTTAAATGAAAATACCAATATTTATTGCTACCTTCTTAAGATGTAATAAGAATTCAGAAAATGTGATTACCTGATGACATGACTGACTCCGTGAACACCTAAGATAGGACTGACCTGTATTTTAACTCAGGTTTTATTTCCAAAATTTTCTACCTACTCAGGAAATAAAGTGCAAGACTGGAGAGAATATGAATGTTTACTATCAATAAAGGAATAGAAGGCAGGACAAAATGCTTTTATATGTTATCAGAGATACAAAAGAGTCCACAAACAGTTATAAAAGCTTTATTATATACATTAACTATTTGTCATTTATCATATTCTGTTAGGTGAAATAGATCCTTTTCCTGAGCAATCAGAACAAGTCCTATATCCAGTATCAGGGTCCAAATTTAATCTGCTTCTCCTGAATGCACACGGTTGTAAGAAGTGATGCTTATTGTAGATGGGGTTCTTACTAATTCAAGATCAAAAGCTGGAACTAGAATCAGCAGCAGGCTTTGAGGAAAAAAAGCAGTGATGACAGCAAACACAGCCAAGAAAAGAAACTTAACAAGTTAATTTAATTGCTTTCACTTTTGTAAAAGACATCAGTCATGCTTTCCAGTTCCTATTTAGCCATCAGGATACACATATGGCACAAGTGACTTTTCAGGAAGGATTTTAAGGAGACGACAGTGGCAGCCTCAGAAACTCATTCAAGAGGTCACTCTCATGCTTGGGAAGCAGCAAGGAAAAATTGACCTTTCAAATCTCAACAGGGTGGTGAAGGCTCCTGTCACTGGCACAGCAGAAGGGACTAGGGACAACATAGTGAACTGGTGATTATTTATATGAGACTTACATATCTGCCTATGAAAATAAAAAAAATATTACCTCAAATCCTTTCACACTGTCTCCAAGAGCTTCTACGATTCCAGAACATTCAAATCCAGGAACAAGTGGCGTCTTGGGAGGGTTGTCGATATTCCCCTGTCGCACCATCAAATCAATAAAGTTCAGACCACTGTAAGACACGGGAAAAAATAAAATCAAGACTACTGCCACAGATGAAAGCAAAGGAGGAAAACCTGAGCAAAGGGATGGGAAAGCCAAAAAACTTCAGGGCAGCATTAAAAAGCTCTACAGGGACCCAGCAGACACTCCTACTCCCTGAACTCTGTGCCACAGGGGCCTTGGGCAGAGGGTGCACATGCCAGGCAACCACATCTGCCATCAGCCCCAAGCTTACCACACTGTTTAGGAGTCACACAGGGCACTTCAAAATTCAATACAGTGAAATATTATAATTTATATGAATGCATTACTACCTGGCAAGTAAACCCAGGTCAATTTAAGAATAAAACCCCAAACCTCACAGTTTTAAAATATTTTGGGCGAAGAGCTATGCCATGTAACTGTCCTAACTTTTGATGTGACCCCAGGAATGCATCTTGTGTTTGTCCCAGGCAGGAGTCCAAACTTTGACATGAACTTATTACGTACCAGATAGCAGATAGGCTCTTGTTTTAAACCTGTTCCTTCCTGGATCACGTTTGTACAGTTCTGCAAAAGTTATTTATGTCTTTGAAGTCCTCGGGTTTGCTGCTCAGAAAAAAAAATACAGGTCTTCCCCTGTAATCTCAGTTTTGCAAAAATCTTAAAGCACCTTATGATTTGTCTTTTGTATGCTATCCTATTTTATTAATGAAAATTTTGTGGTTTTCTAGGCAGCCACAAAAAAAAGGCACCACTTATCTACTATAATTATCTTTATTATAACCTATCTATAGTAGATAACTTATCTACTATGTGTGTATGCTGATTACTGGCCTCAATGCCATAGTTAAAACTTTAAAACTCCAAACTAGTTAGGATGCATCTCAGCATTAATCCATTACCCCCTAAAACACAGCTCTGTATTTGTGGTTAGCCAAACACACAGCCAGTCCTACTCACACATATGATACCAGCAACTGCTTGGACACAGAACGTTACTGATGTGCACAAGGATTTATTAGATGGAGCCTTAGATACTAATCAAGACATAAACAGATTGAACAGACCCATCAAATTAAAAGAGAGAGTAGACACACAGCCTCAGCACAAAGACAACACAGCATTCATGGGATGTAGGTCACTGGGGAGAGGGGGGGAAATCCCTCCAAATGTAATCATTCATAATTGTGGTGGAGGGTTTAAGAGCAACCTGAACTCGTAACTTGCAACATGCTCATACACCAAGCTTCTAATATCAACCAGACAGAAGGTCAGTAAAGGTTTTCACATAGTTAAGTTGGAAGATTTGAAATTATTTTGGAAAGGTCACTTCTTATCCAGTGGCTGACGCCCTCCTACACTGCTGCTGTAATATTGATAAAGAAAGAGAATTCCGAACAGTAAAATGCCTGCAAGGCAGTCATCACTTGGGGGACAGGACCAAAAAATAGAGAAAAAAAACCCCAAAATACAGCATAAACACAGAACCCCCACAGCATTGGTGGTGGCAACCTCTGTCTGTGTACGTTAACTTCAGGCCTTTTGAATATGTGCAAAGGGATCCAGTGGCAAAAAGTGCACAGTCTCTTGCAGTTGTGGTTTTGATCCTAAATCAAGAGCTGGATGCAAGCGAAGATAGGGAAGGATACTAATTACCATAGGGGCTCTGGAAGAACCTTTCTCTGACAGAGCAGGGATGTCTCTCTGAACTGCACAGGACTGGATTATCTGTGCACTGCTGAAGGCAAAGTTTGTCAAATACGGAATTATCCCTGAATCTGACTTAGTAAGTCTGCAATGCTCAGCCTTAACACCCATTTTGAGAATCTTGAATATTATTTTCCATACTCGTGGTTTAGCTTTGCTGCATTTTTATTTCCTTTTTTTTTTTTTTTAAAGTGTGGGAAGTCCTGTGGGAAGCAGCAATCAACTTGTTTGCCCTTGCTCTGTCCCACACACTTGAGTTTGCCCAATATCTTCCACTGCAAAATCCCAAGTTATGCAGGGCACCCCTCCCACTTTGGTTTGGAGAGGTGCTGCTTTTAATGTCTTTCATATTTCACTGTAAAACTCCACTGAAATGAATTAGTGAAGTTAATGAAACGCCACAGAGCAAATAAGAGGACTATTGAGTTCTGCATTCTTAAAATCCTTCCTCTTACCCCAGCCAGCAAACTGCCACAAATCATTAAAAAACAAACAAACAAACAAACAACAACAAAAAAAAACACACAAAAAACCAAACAAAAACCAACAACAACAAAAAGAGGTTAAAAAAAGGGGAAAAAAAAGGGGGAGAAAAAATTGGAAAGGTTTAAAATGATCAGATCTCATGCTTTTTATCCAGGAACACCAATACTATACGATCAAGAGCAAAACTGATACAGTGTCCGCTACCCTGTTACACTTAGGATTCCTTTTAACCGCTCCAGTTTTTGTCAAGTGCTGTTACCTCACAGTTACAGAGTCAGAGGGTCACTTCTGCCTCATTCCTCATGACGCACATGTATAGTGGCACAAGGAAGGAATAATTATAAGAGGGAAAAGAAACACACAGGGAAGTAATTACAGGGCACCATTCCTTATTCACACCCCCATCTGAACTACTGCTTTGGTTTGTCTCATCACTTAAACAATATGTGTACTAATGTTCTGCTGCCTGCAAATTACAATACAAACAAATAGAGCAATTTCAACTGCTTCATCATTATCAATCAAAAATTATTTCAGGAAATATACAAAGCTGTGACTCAGCTTGGACATCGATGGCTGTTCCATTTCTTAGTCACTGAATGAGGCTAACACATGACTCATCTCAGCTGACACATTTTCAATTGGATCATTGATATTCCAGACCTTCAAAGGAATTATTCATCTGGTTTAGTGCTAATAGCAACATATCCTCCATTGCTAGTACCATACTACAAAATGTGTACATACAACCTAACTGGTTTTCATCCCCAGGGAATTCAGAGACCACACAAAACTTGCACTTTTTACTGGCGTACACTATTTATCGTGCAACGTGCACACTGTTCTTAAAATAACGATTATTTTTCTCTATCAATCTGCTAAGAAAAATAATAATCATCTACAATGATGGTCAACTGCAAAGCTGATACAACAGAAAGCGTGATTTGTACCAAGTATTGATGACTGGAGCAGCCCATTTTCGGTGTGCTCAGCACTGCATCCATCGACATGTGCACGCTGCCCTGGGCAAAGCCAGCAGCTCTCTCACTCCGTCTCCCAGACTACAGCCCAAGTCCATCATCACCCCGATCAATCTCCTGCATTTACAGGCTCGGGTCAAGAAGATTGGCAAATTGATTTTGCCTTGCTTGGAAGCACCCTTTGGTGACCTGGTCACATTTCGAGCCCCGTGGCCAACTCCAGTCAGGAGTGACAAGCAGATGCTGTGCAGCCTTCAGGCTCCCTCCGGCTCGAAGGGAAGCTTCCCAAACACACGTGGCACTGTGCAACCTGGCAGCTAACCGGGAAGCACTGATGTCAAACAGCACGTGTGCAACTCACACAGCTCACCACTGATGCTGCAGCCCTGGGGAGCAACGGCAGCTGCAGCAGAGCTGAATGTTTCCACTTCACAGCCAAGTGTTCTTGTGCAGGTAACTTGCTCTCTGTGATACGCACACAGACTGCTCTGATGAAAGCAGAATTCATACAGATATTGGAGAGTGCTGTAAACCCCTCAGGCATTTAAAGGGATATGTCCACATGCCCAGAACATTTTTAAGTTTTGCATGTTAACTTCTGTTAACCCAATGGCTGAAAAAAAACCCCAGATCACTCAGCAAACAAGACAGACTGTTCTCAAATGGAATTATAGTCCTGCTTGATAGGAAAATGAGCTTCCCAGCAGCTACTGTGCTACCATTAGTTCTTACATTCACTTAGCACAGAATTTCTTGCTTTTACCCCATGTGACTAGTGGAGAGGAAAAATAAAAGGTGCAAAAAATCTCAGCCCTTTTATTTATTAGTCCTTATTCAGATTGATGGATACCACCATTTTTTCATAAGCAACACCCTTGTGTGGGTAATACACAGGTCACAAACCTCAAGATCCCATTAAGTACAGGGTGAAAAGTGTCTGAAGAGGTCAATACACTCAGTTACATTAACCTACCAGCATATTCTGAGATCTGAGGCACATCCACTAGATACATCATTCAAAGGAAGCTTACTGCACCACACTAGTAAAATCTTTAATGCAAGTTACTTCTGAAGTAAACAACTTGGCCTTCACCTTGGAATTTATCTTCCACAAGCACCATGTTTTCACATAGCAGAAGAGAACAACAGAAGATATATCCCTGCCTAGGCAAAATTAATTCAAGTCTTTGGTACACATCAAGTTGTGTAATAAGATCCTAACGTTGCTTCTTTCACTTAAAATAATTAATCCTACTCTCATGAAGGAACATATGCACTAAGAACCAGTGATCTAGGAAAAACAGCAGTCTGCTGCGATTTTCTGGGAGTTTAAAAAAAAAAAAAAGCCATCTAGGAAAGCTGTCTCAAGGATGCTGCCAGACCGCAGCCACTGGTTACCTGGGCACAGGGACTAACACTGCTAAGTTATCCCGAGCTCCAGCCACACCAGCTCCGGAGAAAAAAGGATGGTGACTGAAGTGATTCCCAGGAGAAAAACAACAGCCAATGTCAGTAGGGAAAGGGGGACGGGTGCTGAGCAACACACACAAGCTGCCATACACATTTCTCAAAGAAAACAAGCCCCTGAATGCAGTTGGCCGGGTTTATTTCCCCCCCATTTCTCCCAGCGAGTACCGTGAAATTCAACGACAATTTTTTTACCCTTCGCAGCTGCCGCTGAGCGCACACAGCCCCCCGCCTGGACCAGGGCGGTCCGAGCTGAGCACCGACCCGGGGTGTGCCGGCTGCCGCCGGGGAAGGGATGGGGAGCAGCGGGAGCGGGGCTCCCCCCGCGGGGAAGCCACAGGTGAGGGAAGCGGGAGCGACAGCCGGGCGGCTGCGGGGCTCGCCCCGCATCCTGCGAGCCCAGGGATGCCCCGCTGCAGAACACGGACAGCACCGGGGAGATGCGGGACCCCCGCACCGCTCCCCGCCCGCCCCCCCCCCGGCCCCGCCACCGCCCGCGGGGGGAAAGAGAGGGCGAGGGGCGATACTGGACCAGGCTTTGACGCGGATCTTCAGCTCGCCCTCCTGCGGCTCCGGCATGGCTTTCTTGGACACGCGGAGCTTGTTGAGCCCGCCGAAGGCGGACAGCACCACGGCTCGCATCTCCTTCGCGTCCCCGGCGCGCAGGCTGCCGGCCGCGCCGCCCTCGGCCGCCTCCTTGCCGCCTTCCTTCTCGATCATCTGCTCCGTCTCCTCGGCTCGCTGCGCTCCCTCCTTGGCCATGGCGGGGCTGCGGCGGCTCCCGCGGTGCGGGCGCGGAGCGGAATGGCCGCGGATGGAGCGCCCGGGCCCGCCCGCCGCACTGCACCGGCTGCGCCGCCCCCGCGGGGCCGCCGGGCCGGGGGCAGCGCCCGCACCGCGCCCTGCGCCGAGACAGCCCCCGGCGCGCAGCCACACAATCGCAGGATGGATGGGGCTGGGAGAGACCTCTGAGATCAGCGAGTCCAACCTGTGACCGAACACCGCCTTGAGAGCTGGACCGGAGCGCTGAGTGCCGCGTCCAGTCTTTCCTCAGACACCTCCACGGGGATGGAGGCTCCACCACCTCCCTGGGCAGTTCATTCCAATGTCTAACCTCCCCTTCTGTGATGAAATTCCTCCTAGGGTCCAACTTAAAATCTCCCCTGGCACAGCTTTAGTACATCCTCTCACCTGTTGCTTGTTACCTTGCCCGACCCACACCTGGCTACGCCCCTCTTGCAGGTAGTTGTAGAGAGCCATAAGGTCACCCCGAGCCTTCTCTTCTCCAGGCTAAATAACCCCATTGTCCCCTTAGGCCAGGGCAGAGCCCCAAGCCGGTGAAAGGCTGGCTGATCACACCAGCTGCCCTGTCATCCCACGGCATCGTGGATTAAGCCTCCACTCGAGGTGCCCAGGTCGTGAGCCTCACTGGGGATCCTTGCTCCTTCCCCATTCTTTATCCTGGAGCTGTTCTTGGGGACAACCCAATTAACACTTGGCATCAGAAAAACCAAACATGAGGCAGCTGCCTTGTGACTGATTCATATACAGAAATACAAGCTTGACGCTCTGCTGTAATGCAGTCTTAAGCTTTTTATACTGAAGGTCTTTTCCTGTTGATCGCTGCCAGTCTCTGCTGTTCCTGTAGGGAGCTTCATCCTTTGGTGGGAGCACAGGACACAGGACACTCACCTGCTGGAGTTTCCAGGGACTGGCCTGGTTTGGAGCCCTGAGGAGGCTCAGGCATCAGCCATTTAGCTCTATGTTAATGATGGTCAGTGCCTGCAGCCTCACCTGGGATAGGTGAGCGTGCATTTTGAAGGGTTGCTAGTTGTGGTTCCATGGATGTTGACAGAGTGCCTGTTGAGTTTGGTATTAGACTCCTGCATCAGTTTGTTGATGGCCTCATGGTCTGAGTAAATCTGCTTCTCACATGCCTAAAATGATATATCTATGGAGTTTCAAAATTCATTGCACCATGCTGTGTGCATGGCAAGTATTCCTGCAGACCTCTCTGTGGACACAGTTCCCCCTCCAAGCCCCCTGCACCAACTGAGTTCTTCTTAAGAAGTTTCAGGACCTCTCTGACTTCTGTTAGGGATTATCACCACCATCTCTTTAGGCTGTGAATTTGTAGTGACCTGAGTTCATCATCAATATTTCCTAATTTCACTATGTGCATTTATTTCATCCTGGGTCATGTATTCAGTGTTCAAGTACTAAAAGGAAGCAAAAGATTTGGAAATGTCTTAGCTATAGTCAGTAATGAGGTAAAACATTTTCATTCACATTCACAAAGTGAGATAGTGGAGTAATGGGTAGAGTTTTCATATTCCTTTGTACTTTTCACGTAACACTTTGGGATTTTTTTTTCTATCTAGTCTCTGAAAAGTTTGCAGACAAAGTATTTTTAACAGGCCATTTCTGAGAATTTGTCATCTAAGCCTGTCGTAAGTGAAGCAGTAAACAAATACCTGTTAGGAGCAAAGGAGAAGGAGTACTAGCCTCAGGGAAGCTTCACTAGCTTCATTATCTCAAGAAGCTCAAACAGATTTTATCAAAAGTGTAGTATGATGCCTTAAATACCTCTTACCTCGTCCTTAAGATATGTTTTGGACAGAGATTCAGAACCAGCTTATTAATACCAGCAAGAATTTTCTGTGTGATGTATTAAAGTGATGGCATCCACTTCATTCTAAGTAACTGTGTGGCTGGATCAAACAGTTTTACAGGTCAGGAACCTTTTTTCCTCCCTTGCTCCCCTGATAATAGCATGAATATCCCTTCCCTGTTCCCTACACTTGGCTGATTCAGGGCTGTAACAGGGAATACAAAGTTCTGTCACTTTAGATCTGGCCATTTGAATGCATGACCAGGCGGGAAGCAGCTGAATAAAGAATAACACGCATTTGACTCCAGATGATTCACTCAGCTGGCATCTTGTTACAGTTCTAACTCAAATGAATGGTGAAGTGCAGAAGGACTGGGGAAAGTAAAACAGATAACATATGGCAACTAAGTGACATCCAGAAAGATGAAGAGATTGCGGGACAGCTCACTCGCCTCACTCCAGCAGTCTGGGACAGCCAAAGAAGTGAATCTGGACCTTCAGACTATATTTGTTTTGCAGTGGTTTGTGAGTGTTCTGATCAACCCTCCCTGTAATGATTTAAAGCTATCTCTTGCTTTAAATTACCCTTGGTCCTGAACCAAAGATAATTTATCCTAAGTACCTTCGCCATGCACTGCCTGCAAGTCAAAATGCTGATGGATGGTTATGTCGTGGAAACACAATGTATGGTAGAGCCAGCACTTGCACAGGTCAGTTGTGGCAACTGAGGTAACGTGTAGAACATATTTTTCCATAATCCTGACTCCATTAGTTTGATTTAATTCATAACCACTCCTCCAAGAATATTAGATGACGCAGTACAGAAGCTTACACTGAGATATAAAAGCAGGATTTATTCTGACGGTTGACTGTAAATTTAACCACTTCAGAAACAGGCTGTGGGATGGCCATTCATATCACTTAAGACTTCAGTAAAAGCAGTCCAGTGGTGGCTTTCCACTGACTTCAGCAGCCACTGACTTAAACCTGTAAAAGTGAAAACATAGGATTCGATTTGATGGGTAATGTAATAGTACAGGTAATGTAATAGTAATGGGCATGCTGTGAGAACCTAAACAAAAGGGAATCGAGAGTTCTTTTGTCGCCATCTTTATCTGCTGGCCAGGTTGGCGATATCTGTTCCTTGCAATAGTGATTTTCAAAATGCTGTGCAGAATAGAAGGGGAATAGAACAGTGTACTCGTGCATAAATGCTGGCAGATGCAGTCAGTATCTCCTCCTGACTCAGGTCCTTTATTTTCAGAACATAATCATTTGTTCTGCAAAAGAACATGGATTATATATATATATTATATATATATACACCCCTAGGTATGACTGTATCAGGGACAAATTGAGTGTTCAGGCCTGAATTTCATGGAGGGGAGCTGGCATTTAGGATAAATCTAACAGCAGTATCAGCATACTTTTGGAATAAGTTATCAGAGGAAATGAAAGTTGCTACTGGAAACACAGACCATGTGGAAGGTCCATCAAAAATGTAGATGAAGTAAATGCAAGGTTTGATGCTGTGTGGAGATGGAAACAAACCAAACCAAACAACCCTTAGACCTTTGTGCAAAAGAACTATTCTGTGCTACTTCTAAAAGAACTATTCCACACTACTCATTATGTACTTTATATCACTTTTTTTTGAAGAACAATGAGGTTTGTGTTCAAGAAGGACTTGATGTCATTGTATCAGTTTCTCTTCTTAGCAGGAACAACAAGTAAGACCCTGAATAATGGCTAATCACTTTGCTCAAAGGAAGCAACACATAAGTGGCAAAAACAAATCCTCAGTTAGCGTGCATAATACTGCAATTTTATCTCAGTAATTTTCTCTGGGGCATACATCACATTTTTTTCTTAGAGAATAAAGTATGAAAAACATTTTCTGAGGTTAAATTATGTATTTTTTTCCCCAACAGTTATAAATTAAATCCCTAAAATCATATTGATATATGTTCTGGCGGCCTTAATGCATAATCAAGGCAGCTTTTAATACACTGAGTTCCAAAACGTTGTTTTCTTTACAGTCTGCTGTTACAAAATTCTGTCTAGTGCAGAAAACAAATCCTCAGGACTCTTGTAACTTATCAATCTTATTCAACATCTTCCTAGTACAGCTTTGTGTGCTATGAAACATCCATATTGCTTGACAGTAGATGCATCTTACATTTTGCATGTTCAGAATACCTATTTCAGCTGTTGTTACACCCTACAGTTCACAACATCTCTTATCAATAAGAAAACTCTTTTAGGGAATTTTCCCATCTATATCCACATGTAGAACATATTAACAGTCACAAACATTTCCAAAGGAATCTCTAAGAGTATAAGATGCTAGATTTATTTGTTTGGGCTTTTTAAAAACAAGAGAATTCTATTTCCTAAGTTTAATTCCCATTAATATAATTGTTTTATTTTATCTTAGCCAGGGGCTTTCTCTTACTGGTGAAGCTACATATGAATCATAGCAGCAGTGAAGCAGTTCTCTGTTTATAGTCACTAAAAACAACTGTACAGTTCCCTTCAGCAGACAGACACAGTTTAAAGCTCCTCAGAATCATCAAAAGTAATGAAAATGTGTTGCATTTTAAATTAAAGAGGAAAAGAACTGAAAGCATTCACACAGGATTTGGCAAGGTCAATACATACCAATATGATTTATCCTGTTGACTGCTCAGTTATTGGAGTCCTTCATTGCTTTACCAACTGCCTTGTAGAGAGATTATGCTCAGTGATGGGCACAACAGAAATTAAATAAATCATAGGTGATCAAGAAATAATACGATTTAGGAACATTTAAATGGACTGTAAAATCTTTACATTGTGGTGATGATAGCTGTCACATGCAGACCAAAATAAGCCCTTTTAACAAAGCTTCAGTTCTGTACTTGTTCCTCGAGCTGTAGTATCCATTTGTTTGGCTGATGTGGCATAATGAAAAATACTGTTTGGTAACTTCTCTTCCTGTTTATACATTCCAGCACTTCTGTTGTGTTTTCTGAAAGCTCTGAGCATTTTTTACTCTGAAAAAAAATATCATTATATTATTTTGGTAGTAAAATTGGAGTTCTGTGTTTCCTTTCGTCGCTCAGCTGGGAAATGAGGAAAAAAAAGGTCGGAAGAAAATTGCAGAGGTGGATAGTAAACCACAGGGAGCAAAGTTACAGGATATAAGTACATTGTCATTGCTTAAAAGTGTCACTCATGACAAGAAGACTGGCTACACCGTCCCACTCCATCATTTCAACTCTCCATGACCTGTTTCCCACTGTGTAAAGCTGAGCTGAACTGTGTTTACCTCATATCAATAATAACTAGTAGTACATACAGTTCTCTTGCAGCACTGCACAAGTGCTAGGTAACCTTAGACTTCTTTTAGGACACTGCAATGCCACCCCTGAATTCCAACGTGTTCAAGACATTATTCATATGTTATTCTTTTATGTAATTCATAGCAAAAGTAAAATATTTCCACACATGTTAAATCTCCTGTTGTAGGTCCTGTGGTCAGTAACTGGGCTGGTCTGTATCTGGGGATACACAGGTTTTATGTACTTATTCATTCTGTGTGACTTCAGGCACTGAGAAGGAGTAATCCCACTTGGTATTTTGACTCAGTTTGGTCTCAGTAATTGTGGATCTGGAGTAACTTGTTAAAAGCGTGTGAAAAAACAGCTCTGAACTTTACAGGAGAGCTGAAGGGTACAGAAGAATGAGAATTCAATGAATACTGAGAATAAGTTTGAAAAGCATATCCAGTTATTAGACTGGTTATGTCCAGTTGTTATCCACTTTTACAGTACCATGCACAATATCATCAGGAGCATCGCTCTGTGAATGTCACCTTCCAGACCGATGACAAATAACAACACATTGTATTTTTGATCAAAGTTACTTTCTACAAATTACCAAGCTATTTTGCCTTTTTGTGGATCTCATTTCTTTCTTGTCAAGTATTTACATGTGTAATACACGTAGCTCCTGAATCTGTTCAAGGAAACAAAAGTGAGCTTTTATGTTTACCAAGCTGAGGTCTGTTTTGCTTGTTTCTGTAGTTGCAGTCCAAGAGCATGTGACAGAAAGGTTGCTTCTCTGGGAGCAGGGATGCTTCTAGCTTGAATTTAAACTTGAAGGCATTGTACTAATTGGCAGCTCTTGTGAGAGCTCTATCACTGCACAGAATTTCCATAGGATTTACAATACAAAGCACTCTTTCCTCACAAGCTCTTGATGCAGCTTTCTGTGCTGCTCTGGTTGTGCCCTCTGTGATGGGCCTTTTGCAGATATTCTTTAGCATAATTGTGTTTTCTGTGGAGTGTTTTATCATGGTCTATTAACGTTCCTTTTTCCTCAGTTCCACAGCTACTTACTGCTTTCTAACTCATTGATTTCAATAAACCAACTGAGCATGCTGCTGTATTCTCTCCTACTCTCCCTGTATTCTCTCCTCCCTCCAGAGGAAAAAATATTACCCATAACAACAAACATAAACACGAGCCTTTCAGGAGATTGGTTTACTCTGAGCACTCTTAAGATGCTAATGGAACTGTTCATTACAAAGCTTCTAGGTCAGCTCTCCCTTGGGCTGGCAGAAAGAGGGATTTTCACTGAATAAATGCATATGAGTTTGCAGGCAAGGTTTAGGACCTGTATTCTGTTTTGCTGGGAGGGAGTTATCTTTCTTCACAGCAGCTCATATGATGCCATGTTTTGGATTTATGACCCCAACAGTGCTGATAACACACCAGTGTTTTTGTTATTGCTGAGCAGTGCCAAGGCCTTTTCTGCTTCTCACACCACCCCACCTGGGGGAGGCTGGGGGTGCATGGGGAGTGGGGAGGGGACACAGCTGGGACAGCTCACCCCAGCTGATGGAAGGGGTGTCCTCTACCATGTGGCATCTTACTGAGCAATAAAGGCTGGGGGAAAGAAGCAGGGAGGGGGACATTTGGAGTTATGGCTGTGGCCCTACTCTCCTGGAAATGTCTGAACATCTGCCTGCCTGGAAAGCAGGGAATAAATTCCTTATTTTTCTTTGCTTGCACATGAAGCTCTGCTTTACTTACTAATCTGTCTTCATCTGAACTCATGAGTTTTCTCAATTTTGCCCTTCCCCACTGCAGGGGAGAGAGGGAGCAACTGCATGGGGCTTACCTGCCTGTCAGAGGTAACACACAACACAAGCAAAAAGACAGCTGTCTTCTTTTTATAGTCATTTCAGTAGGTAAACTGATAAATTAGGAAACAGGATTGAAAAATCTTAATGCCTTTTCCACCTAGAGAAGTAGTTCCTTATTTTATAGTTAAGCATACTAATGAATACTTTGGGTAAGCTTTTACTATTGATAATGGCACTGTATATTTATACTATATATACACTATTTATAATAGCACTAGAATAAGTTTTCTGGTTTTATGACTTTAGAAAGGCTGAGAGAATTGAGAGTGTTCAACCTGGAGAAGACAAGCTTTGGGGTGCCCTAATTGCAGCCTTCCAGTGCCTGAAGGGAGCTGACAAGAAAGATTGAGAGGGACTATTTACAAGGGCCTGGAGTGACAGGACAAGGGGGAATGGCTTCACACTGACAGAGGGCAAATTTAGATTGGATATTAGGAAGAAATTCTTCCCTGAGAGGGAGGTGAGGCCCTGGCACAGGTTGCCCACAGAAGCTGTGGCTGCTCCATCCCTGGAAGTGTCCAAGGTCAGGTTGGATGGGGTTTGGAGCAACCTGGGATAGTGGAAGGTGTCCCTGCCCATGGCAGGGGATGGAATGAGATGATCTTTAAGGTCCCTTCCAGCCCAAACAATTTTGTAGTTCCATGATTCTATGACTCAATGATTTATTTATTGCATCTGTAGCTGTATTGCACCATATTGGAAAATAACATTAAAAAAAAGAATTGTAGTCTGAAATGGGACCATTTGCTGTGTTACTACACAGGAGGACTGACTGTGCCATTCTGTTTTTTATCCCTTCCCAGCGTGGGCTCACTGCCTGGTGCACAGTGCCAATTCACACACCAAGGGGAGGTATTTCTATTTTTCACTCTAATTTAAGCAAATTGGGGAGCTGGGCAGTAACACACAAAAGGCTGGCTCCATGATCATCAAAACTTTACACCATTTATACATTTTAGCAAACAAGGGCATCAGTATTCATTGGCTACAAGTTACCTAGTTCTCCAATTAATTAGTATTCTACCTTCTATTGGTTAAATGATTTTCTGGCTTCTCATGCTAATTATTGCACATGCTCAGTCCTTCTCTGCTTTTGAGTCAGTGGGTTTCTTGGGTCAGTGGCCATGAGCTGGGGGTTGCAATCTCCCCCTGCAATCTCCCACCTTAGAGGTACTGGAATTACCCTGTGCCCTGTCAGGGCTGATTTCAGCACAGTTGCTGAGCTGGCTTTGTTTGTTTCTTCCTTATCTCGGGAGTCCTGCCAAGTGTCCTTGTGCTCCATAAACTCTGCATTCTCTGTGCCCATTATCAGTAGCACATCCTTCTTCCCAAGCTTTGTTAACCTCCCCCAGCTCTGAGATCATTGAAGCAAGTCAAGACCTAAACCCTAACAAGTAGTTTATCTTTTTTAACACCCGGGCATCACTCCGGGGCTTTGAAGAAGTATTGGTGTAATTTCCAGTGTGCTTTTCAATAATAATCAGCGAAATGTGATTTCTGGAGACAACATCAATGTAAACATCACATAGCAAACCTTTCTAGGTGCAACCAAGAGGAACGATTCTCTGGTGCTCCAGTCTTTTGAGAAATCAGATCTGGTCCAATAGGTTCCATGACTTTTGAGTGCATTTGGAAAGTTGGCATTGTTAAAGGGCTTCAAAGTCCTGATGAAATGATCTTCTATGTGGAAGTTTTAGACCATACCCACTATCTCAAAGTCCGATCTAACACAACTAGATATCCATGTAAACCACAAAAGCTCAATCTTTTGTCCAGTCTAAGAAAACCTTCAAGAAAATTTGGGCACACTGGATAAATCTTTTTCTTTCAGAGTAAAATGGAAGGGCCCAAAATACTTCCTGAGCCTGCAGTTTGATTTCCCCTCACTTTGAGGTAATTTCGTATCCAAAGTCTAGCTGGTTGATCCATCAGATGATTTAAATTAAAATTTGAAACCATTTTAGGCAAGAGTTTGGAATGCAGCCAAGAGTCTCTTTTTAAAATCACAGTACAAGGTGGACTACACAAGTGCTGGCATTTGCCTTACTCTTTTAAGAAATAATTCAAAATGCAGATTACATCTACAGTCAAAGATAAAAGTTGGGAAGTGAAGTCAGGACAAAGGAAATTGAGGTTTCTAAGGAAATGGGTATTTTGCACTATAAAAACAGAAAAGCTCCTTTTTTTAACGTAAGAAAAATATACAGAAACTTTTCTACTTGATATTTTTAACTGTAAGCTAAACGATGTCCTTTCATGGTAGGTAACCAGCCAGCATCCCTCTTTAAATGTGGAGATGCTGACTAGTATCTGGAATCTCAGGTGGACAAGGGGGATTGTATTACCAGATCAGATCCAAATACCAATATTATCTTGGTTAAGCTGCAGCATCAGAATTATTTCTGCTGAATGTCACCCAAGTTTCCTCAGAGACCTTGAAATCAGAGGAATTGACAGGCATGTGCAGTCCAAAAAGGAATTTTTGTAATAAGAGGCCAGACCTCTCGTCACCTTGAAGTCACCTCCTTTGTAGCAAGATGGAAGAGGCTTGTCCTACTTTAAAGTCTTTAAATGAAGGGTTTAATTTCTCCAGTTTAGAAAAGATAAAGCTATTGTTGGGTCAATCAAGTTAAAAGAGGAGCAATTACTAGCTAGGTTCAGAAAAGATGAACAGAGCTCCAGGAAGTCAACCTTGCAGGATATTTTTTTTATTTTAACAAGGTGGTGGCAGGGGTGTTGAGCTTCCTATATTTTGAGAGAGAAGTGCAGATAAGAACATGAAGAAATGAAGGGAGAAGGCAGTGCCCCACAGACCCACCTAAACTAAAGAATCTGGTATCAGCTTATGGGAAGCAAGCACATCAAAAGAGAAATCCGTGTGAAGCCATTCCGAAAGGTTTGTGGGTCACTTCTGAAAGTGTACACCCTCTCCAAATAGAACATTCCTTTTAGGCAGGCAAGAATTCTTTGAAATAGCAGGGTGAGTGTTCAGTGGTCTGAGGTCCTGTGATCCATCAGGGACACAGAACAATACTCCCTTCAGTGATGCCCCAGCTCCAGGGCTACCGAGACTGAGCTCTGCAGGAGACTTCAAAAGCTCTAGAGAAACAACTGAACAGCAGAACCTATCAGCAAACTTCCTGCATGACCAGACAGCCCTGAACTGTCACCAAAGCCCTCCTCAGATAAAAATACAGAGCAGAGTCTTGCTGAATTTTAGAGGAAACTGCCAACAATTTTAGCAAAGATTCTGATGGCCAGTTACAGTGATCACAGCCCACAGTGCTGGTGAGAAAATATCAGAAATGGAACAACTGGAGTTGAAAGAAAGGAGGTCATTTTAACCAATAAAACAAGAGAAAATGGAGGCCTTTAATTTGAAAACTGTGACAAAGATACATCAGTGTCGAAAACAGTGACAGCACATTATCCCCATCATACAGTGCTGCAGTGCAAGAACAGTTCCTGCAGGCTCTGATATGTGTGCTCAAGCACCTCAGCCAGGAGCTGGGTTTCTTTGCCAGAATGGAGAACAGGAGATTCCTTCATCAGGAAAAGCCATTCTGAGAGGGTTAGTGCAGCCTCCTGGCAGCACATCTTTAACCTGAACACATGTGCTCCTTGACAGGATTACAAGACACGCTCATGACACATCCCTGACAGTAACTCCCCTTTATCATCGCTCTCTCTGTTGAATTGTGCTCGTGCAGTAGGTACTGTAATACCCCAGGCAATGTGTTCCTGATGCCTGAATCACAACCTACACAGTATGGCTATGCTGCTGATCGGTGACAGAGCTTAAAACAACCCCTAAGTCACAACTTTCAGTTCTCCTCTTACTGATTTAGGCCTGTGATTGGGATCATGCCTTGCTGAGCTACTTTCTATCATCTGAGCTGCAGTAATGGATTTTGCACATCCACAGATCACCCAGTCTGTGAGGTAAATCTCTTTTTCAACCAGACCACAGAGCAGGGTAGGAAAAGAGCACATTATCATTCCACAGAGAAGATTAGCTGGAGCTAACTAACTATAAATCAAGCTGCAACTCAGAAGACAAAGTTTCCAGCAGCTTTGGGTATTCTCACTTCCCTCCTGCTCATTCCCACAGCCCCTTGCAAGGTGTTGCCTCTTCAGCTGGGCTGGCCCAGCCCCTGATGTGGCCACACTGAGACACACCAGGGAACTGCCAGGGCTTAAAACACCCTAGAGTGTCAACTATGGAAAATAAACATCTGTGCAACAAGGACTTACAGGAACACTTTCCATACTTTTTCACTCAGCCATCTCTGTCCCAGACTTTTTAATTTCCCAGGCAGTACCACAGACCCTCCTGCATCCAATGTGTCACCTTATGTGCCAAGTTGTGGACAAATAATTCAAGAGGGGATTCCTGTTCTTAAATACTTCCTGCTCTCTGCAGTCACAAAGGTACCTTCAGCCAGGGGTGGGCCTGATGCTGCTGCTGCAGCTCTTCCTCTTACCTTCTAGACACTTTCCCATCAATCAGTGGAATTTCAAACTCCAGGGGAGGGGCCCCAGTAAGGTGTGCTCCCAAAGACAAAGGTGGTCCAAAGTTAAAATCACTGCCCTAACTTGTGCCACTTCGCTTCTGATTTTAACAAGAGAAGCATCCCCACAAACACCCATTTTTGTATGCTCTCTACCTCCAGACTCTGCAGAAATGACACTTCTGCCAGGAAATGGAATTTCTAGTTGGGATCACATACTTGCCACATTGTTCTGTGAGGGTATTTCTGGACCCAAATTTAAGCTTCTCTATCTTTTCTTCAGGTTACAGTGCATTTAACATTGAGCATTCAGTCATTAAATACTCAGAGGCTCTTCTGTGCATCATCAGCCTCTTATGATTTGTGGCTTGTTTTGTAGGTTCTGAACAACTCTCCGTTGTTCCACGTTTTGTGGTTACAAGAGGAAATGTCAGCTCTTCTGGATGAGCCCTAAGCTGAACTCAGTAATTAAGCTGTGGTGACTCAGTATTAACATAAGTTTTGCCTCCCCTCCATTAAAACTACACTTTAACACTGGTTCTAGGTAGACACTAAACAGAGTTTGACTTTTTTTGGTGTAAAGTACAATGGTTTGTGCAGAGTCATCAGGTGCCAATGACAACCTCTATACACTATAGCAGTTCAGATGAAGCAGCTGCCACAACAACTCAATTAAGTAAATAAACATACCTGTTTGCAGCAGCAGCTCATGTCCCCTCCACACAGGCCATATGTGCCAAGGAATCTGTCCCTCACCCCCTTGCCTCTCCTCCTCCCCTCCCAGCCAGGGGAAAGGAGATACCACCCAGTACTGCCCACTCTCAGCTGGAATCTGACAGGAGTGTAGCTGCTTCTGACAGTGCAGAAATCCAGGTCAAATTGTCACCTTCCTCTTCCTCCCACTCCTCCCCAGCCTCCCCTTGATGTTGGCTGAATAGGTCATGTTCCAAGAACTGTCTTCTAATTCTGCTCGAATTAAAGGCAAAAAAGGGCAGTTTGTGGGTAAATACACAGTAAACTACCTGCTTGCCCATAAAATCTGTTTGTACACAAAGAACTAGGACAATCAAATAGGACAGCCAGCCCGAGGTTGTCGTTAGATCAGCAGGTTTTGGTAATGCATGCTCTTTTAGAAATACGTACCATAGCAACTTAAGTTGCTCAGATAGCTTCAACCACCAGAGAGTTCTGGAGTAACTGACATTTCTGAGTCAATGCTTAGGTCACAACTAAGTTTTATTTGCCTTCACTCCAAAAGGAATGTGATGCTTCTTCATAAAGGAGTAACTGTTAAAATATTTCCCTCAAAACACAAAGCAGGGAGGAAAGAATAGATAAAACCCAAGGGTTCCTTATTAGAAAGTTGTTGAGGTTACTGCAGGTTGAGGCCCTAAATGCAATATAAACCCCAGATAACATCCACCTGCAATCCCTGAGCATCAATGGCCTTTCTTAATCTTTGGCAGCATCTGTTTTCATGTTCCATCTTTCACCCCCTATAGATTTATAGCCTCTATACATTTAAACCCCAGCAACAATCCTCCCCAAAACCCCACAGAAAGCTTAAATAGTGTATTCTCAAAGGATAACATTTCACTATCACATTTCTGGGCTGTCAGATTTAAGCAGAAAATGATGGATGAACTAAGTCAGCATTGACTTAAGATACAGCCCTCAATTTAGGAGAACAGACAGATGTTATGGCTGTTTTTGAGGTGCATCATCCTGCTGTACTACTGTGAAAGTGTGAAGCCTAAGGATCCAGAGTCTGTTTTCTTAGGCACATATACCTGAAATTCAATAGAAATTGCCAAATTGAAGAAAATTAGTCCAGAGAAGGTTTAATTATACAGAGTGGAAACAAAAGACTGATGATTATTCTGGAGATTTTCAGAAATGTTACTAGAAATTGTGAAAAGTTTTAGTTTTGTTGTCCAGGCTGGTGGGAAGGAATAGGGTGTTCCTCTCTTTGGTCTGTCTTGGCAAGGTAGCTCAGGAGCCCCTGATGGCTAAAAGACACTGAACTCTGTGCAGGTGTAATGGGACTCATCCTGACAGGAGCTGGGAGAACACCTGGATTACCAGTTCAGGATTCAGGCAGAGCTCTGGTCCTATTTATCTCATCAGCCTCACTGCAAGCAAGGAAAACTTCTTCAAGCTTTTGAACAAAACACATTTTTGTTCAGAATAAAGCCAGAATTCCCCACGCCTGCTTTTCTAATGGACAACTCCACACAGCAGACGAATCATCAGTATCTCTGGAACTAATTTCCAGCAGCTGCAGTTCTGACTCACAGCACCTCAATGAAACTGAAATTTCTTTATATCCTGAGCTCCACAATACGTCTCCAGGAACCATATGACTGCCCACCACACAACACTGTGAACCATCTGTCTCTCCTCCTTAATAAGCCTTAATGTTTAATAAGTAAATTAAATATTTAACATTTACAGAAATCAGGCTGCAGGTTGCGCAGTCGCCAAATGCAAAATGGCCAACGGAGCACACACAGCTGCATGTCTGCCTCTGTGGATGTAGCTGAGGAACTCTTCTGATGCCAGACACTTTCTGAAATTAGTAGTTCTTAATGAGCAGCTTTCAAGAGCAGGAAGTCTTCCTATTCTTTCAGGAAAAAAGGTGCTTGTATCTTAAGTAAGGCCTCTGGACACAAATGCAGGTATTAATAAATGGGATCAATAGTCCAAGCAATTAAACTTTTCTCCCCCTCTTCCATCCTTCCCTGCTTGTCTCTTTAAATTCTAAATTCACTTCTTTTTCTTCATGTTACACTCACAACATAAACTGGTAAAAAGGCTCACCTAAAACTTTGCGGCTTGGATGTCTTTGAATAACCAGCTCAGATGTACAAGACAATTTGGAGGATGTCAAAAGAGCTTTCTTACTCACAGACATGGTCCAATACACTTATCTAAATGTGGCCTGTTTGCAAGATTAGATACTAGCCCTCAGATGTGATAGCTGGGAAGAATCTAACAATGCTACTCAATAAGGTCTTACTGGAGCGTTTATTTTGACTATTGCTCCTAAATTCAGAGCAAGGCTTTATGTAGTACATAGATCAGTGTGGTAATCAGCTATCCTCAGTCTAAGCTAGGGTAAATACCACAGCAAATTCCACCCATTAGAGTCAGTGTTACAATTTTACATAACAGGAATATATTTGGAAGATAGGTCTCAGAACAAAGATATTTTTTCCTTTCCTTGCATGTGGTCAGCGATGTGATGCTGAGGAGATCTGCAGCCACAGTCCTGTTCTGGATAGCTGTACATCCTCTGTCTGGATAACCCTCTCTCTACTGCCCCACAGAGCACAACACTCACTCTAAGACACCTCTAACCAGGTGGTATCTTTTCCTTGCAGCCCTCCAGAGCTCCTTCCAGGCTGGCAGGCTCTCACAGAGGCCTCAATCAGAGCCTTTTAGCCCTTTCCAGCCTGCTGGCTGTACAGAATGTGCTCCATCCACTGCACACACCTTTTTCCTTTCCCTAAAGTAAGGAACAACTTGATGCCAGGTGTATTAGATCAACTTCCTTTCTTTCAACAGTATCCCCAGTTTTTCAAATATTGGTGGGCCTTAATTTACATCTGTTATTAATTCATCAGTGCTTTTCTAGTTGACAGTTAATAGCTGAAACCCCCAAATAATGAGTTCTGTTGAGCTCCATTTTTAGCAAAGAAACCTGGCAATGAACTATAGCAATCCTATTTTATTCATTTTGCTTCCCATAAATATCTGGAATCATTACTGCAGATGATCTAAAAAGATCTTAGATTTAAAATTACACCCTAATATTTTAAGAACAACTAACAATATATTCTAAACCAAGGCTTCTTTAAAAGTACTGATTAAGTAGAACTATTAATAGCACCTATTACACAAATTCTAAGAAATAATTGAAAGATACAAGATAAAATGTAACTGAGGTAATATGTTATCAGTTAAATTAGGTGTGCAGTATAAACTAAAGCCTCAGAGGATGTACTTTGGAACAACTGTGGTAAGGTCAATGAAATTGCTGTGATTTGTGCAACTACAGATCTGCAACAATTAAATGATAAGAAAAATAAACCAGTTTCATTAATTTTATCCAAATAAATAATAAACAAACAAACACTACTTCGGTGTTCTGTTTGTCAACCCCTTTTCTACAGGTGTTTGTTACTGTGTACAAACCCATCTCAATACAGATTTACATCACTATGTCCTTAATCTTTTGAACTTACACAGAACCCTTTGCCTGGAATTATTCATATTCATGTCAACAACTGGATATGGCTCTTATGGGGGCTCTGGAGAAGCATTACAATCTACACAAATTTAGCTTTCCCCTGAACAGCAGTTCCTTTTTCGTGCCAGTAGTTTGGAATTTTGCTTACAGGCATGAGAGGGGATGCCAGCACTTCACCACAACAGCTGTAGCATAAAAATATTTTAGAGCAGCTGAGCTGGTGGTCAAACACTGCAGGGGCTGCAGAATGAATGCCAGGGGTGTCTCTTCCAAGGCCAGGCTGGATGGGACTTGGAGCAACCAAGTGGAAAGTGTCCCTGCTCCTCAACGAGAGGAGCTTTACGGTCCTTTCCAACTCCAACCTTTCTGTGAGGCTGTTAACTTAAATACAATATATGTCCAAATGTAATACAGACAACAGCCATGACTGGACAGTCTGAAGGATTACAGAACCCAGGATGAGAAGAGGTAAATATGCCCACAGTAATGACTCTCTCTGCAGCCAGAGAACAATCCTGCCCCTGCAGCAGGTTCTGACAAACAGGATGACTCTTCTTCATAATGTTCCATTATTACTTGGATGTTTTCCTTCCTAGCACATGTACTTTTAATTCTGAAAAACAAACAAAAACCTACCCTGAATCTGAACAGGCAACCATTC
Organism: Pyrocephalus nanus; assembly: GCA_038380795.1. Lineage (NCBI taxonomy): Eukaryota > Metazoa > Chordata > Aves > Passeriformes > Tyrannidae > Pyrocephalus > Pyrocephalus nanus. Next base: position 4,680,763 of record CM076273.1, on the reverse strand, counting down.
AATGCAGTATATTTAGTTAACATTATGAAGCATAAAGAAATTTATGTTGACACTCATAACCCCATACACTAAGTGAGCATTCTGACTACAGAATGAGCTTCTGCAAGGAATCAGAAACAAGGGTGATTCCTTTTTTCTCTTCCTTATTTCTTAGATTATATTTCAGGGACAGAGGGATCAGCTACTGACCCTTTTTACTATAACTATTTCTTTTAAACTGGAGATGATTTAACATTTACTGTTGTGAAAGCTGCATTGCTATGGCAACCTTCTAAAAAAAAGGATCACTGTAGGTACATCACATACATATTGACATGCAAGCACTCACAAGAGGTTTTTCTTGAAAAACAGAAAAATCTTCGGATTTTCTATTTAATTTACATGATTTAGGTACAGGTTGAATAAAAGTAATCTGCTTTCTTGAATATTTACATTCTTATCTACCTACCTGCCTTAACCCTATATGAACTCCAGCCGCATTTTAACTGAGCAACAGACACTGAACTGCTGGAGATGAAAGGAACATTTTGTTTTTTCCTTATGCAAATGTGCTGCAAACTAGTCTAAATACTCTTTTAAGGATTTTTTATTATTTGTATATGGCTGTAATTGTTAAATACCAGTTTACTTATCAAATATATGTGCTTTATGTTCACATAAATGTTAAATACCAAAAGCCTGATTTGAGAACTGAAAAATATAGAAATGCTAAATGTTGAATCACTGCACATTAACTAAAAGAATGACTAACAACTCACGTTCAACTGTACAACACTTATTTTTAGTTAATTTTATATCATATCAGTAATTTTCTTGTTCTGATACAAGCCTTTGCACCCATTTTACTGTCATGCTAACATCACTTATCCCATAGCTGGAGAATATAATCTGGAATTTATTTTTCATACCTTTTCTCAACTGAGTATTGACCTTTGTGATTTGTTTGTAAGAAAAGCTCAAGGAGTAAATATACATATGCACAAACCACCTTTTCAGATTAGAAGCTATATTAACATACTATACTTAAGGTATCAGTGCATTTGCAATCAATAATTCAAAGTACAGGCACCCTTTAAAACCAGTACATTCAAAATAAAAGTGGATAGAAATTAATTTTAGTAATATTCAGATATAACACAGGAACAGTTCGGAAGAACCCTGCCCAGGTTGAAGGGATTTGTGTTCTAATTCCTGCTCCAAAAAACTGTGGAAGAATTTTATCAGAAGATTGCCTAAGGTAACAATTTCCAATTAATAAATGTGGGACTTGCAGAATTACAGTTTTAGTAACAAGCACTTAAATTCCTTCTATTGTTTTTGTGCTTAAAGTAGTTTTTTGGGGCACTCAAATAAATCCCAGATGGATACCTAAACAAGGAATGAGTCTTTTGAGTTAAGAAAGCACTTCCCAAATTTCCAAACTAATGGCAGTAAACTTACATAGGATGCTCAGTGTGAAGCACAAAGGTCCCCTGGTTTAACTGTAAATCTCTCAAGGATTTGTAGCTCGACCTCTGCAAGTTTTGTTTTTCAACAGGTTCAAATGGTTGATTTATAAATTAACACAATTTACATTTGCTAAAAGGAGCAACAGCTGGAACTGCTGGTGCTGTGCTGAGAGTTCCCCACAATAATGTTTAAATAGAGAACTAAAACCAAACAATGGTTTGAATTTGTACAATTTGTGCAATTTCTGTTCAGATCAGGTTGAGAGATGAAAAAGAAAAAAGTCACCTGGGAGCAGAGGAGGATGCTAAGTTAGTAATTATGTCTCTTGGTACCTCTTTTGTTTACTAATCAAAGGTCTAATTGCTTTGCTCTATTTTAATTAAAAATGTTCCTATTTTAATTACTTACTTTTCCTGCACACATTAGCACTGAGAGGAACCACTGAGGGTATGAGTAATATGATGAAGAGTTTGAAATCAAGCTTTTAAGAATGTTTTAATGATTTCATGAGTTTTTAATAATGAAAAATTAAGCTGTTCTTCATAAATGTGGCTACTACTTCTCCAAGGATTTCATACTAGCCAAAAAAGCCTCAATCTTTTGTTAACCTAGAAAGTCAACTGATATAAAATATAATTAATAGAGGACATTATTAATAATATGTACTCTTTCCTATAAACTGCTTACATCCTCTGTTAAGCAGGTAGGTCTTGGCATACAGGGAAACTATAAATCCTCAAGTTTGGGATACAGCCCTGCCTAATGTTCCTGTGTGCAACCTAAGAAGGGCAGGTCTATTAAAAACTAGTATTTGTCTCTTAACCTGACTGTCTGTGTATCTGTGTGTTACACAGCTGATTTGAAAGCTACACACAGTAGTCAGTTCACTGTCAAAGTGGCATTGCCGGCTGAGATTCTGCAGAGGTCTGTTCTGAGTGTGCTTCCTCCAAGTTGTAAAGGAAACAGAAAAATCTACTCATTAAACTTGAGGGAAACAGGAAAATGGAGAGGTCTAAAAAACACGGTGGCAGCTCATTACAAATTTGTTTGGAAAAAAATCAGGATGTCATTTTGTAAGGACAAATGCAAAGTGCTACACTTGGTAGGAGTAAATAATCAACTGTTCAAATACAGACTGCTCCAAGCTCAAATGTAGGAACAACTGGCAGTGTTTTCAGAAAAGAATGAGGGAACTTTAGGGGAAGTGGAACATGAGTCAGTATTACTGTGCAGCTTTACTGACAGCAATCACAATGGGATGGATAAAAAGGAGCTGTGAAGCAATTCCTGTGCTAGCCAACCCCAAGAGATGGCTAACCAGAATACTGTGGCCAGGTTTGATTATCACATTTTTGATGGAGGAGGAAGGTTTACTGAAGATTCAGGAAAGCAGAAAAAAAACCCCGTAAGAGATATACAGAAAATGTGAATGACAAAAAAACCTGAGGGAATCTGATTATTTAATTCTGAAGGTGCCTCAGGAAGACAAAGTGATGCAGTTTTCAGGAGAGCAGGAAGTAAATAAGGCAATGGGCTGCTCACCACTGTGCTGTGTACAGGACAAGAAGTGCTCCTGGCTACAGAGACCACAATGGATAGGGCAGGGAAGCTTAATCAAAAAATAGGTATTTTTCAAAATACCTTGTATCTGATTCCATCTTTAGGTGGCAAGGGAACAGGCTAATTCTTGAGGCCTTTTCCACACCAATATTCTGATGGCCAATCTTGTATTTCCATAATGCCACAGCATAAAGAGTGTTTCAGGCAGAATACCTACCATGGAATGACCTCTGGGAAGAGACAAATAGTACAGATGGCAGAGCCAAAGCAGGGATGGAAGGCAAAGGGAAACTCAGTCCTTGCAAGATTTGCATTGACTTTAGCCTTGTTTTGGTACACCTTTGTCAGCTGAGGGCACCTCCAGCATCTTCCTCTTCTTCAGTAAAAGGTCATGCTGCATTTACCAGCCAAACACAAGCTGGAATTTCAGTGCCTAAATGCTACTGTCCTAGCACAGCACCCAAAGAATGTCATGGATGCAATTACGAGAAGCTTAAAACATATCTCAGAATTGGGTTTCCTAGAAAATCAGAATTAGCTATTCAAGCCATATTTGGGAAAGTTGTATTTGTAAAAATTATGCATTTTGCTGAAGTCACAGCCAACTTCAAGTATAGTAAAAAGCTGCTTAATGTACAAATCTGACTTTCTGATCAGTTACTACACATGCAGAGGAACAGCCATCAGCTTTTTTTTACACACTGCCATCCACTAGTGACTGGTACAGGGGCAGCACAAGTGCAAACACCCACAGGAACAACTGTTTTTGTTCATCTTATTCAAGAACTAGCACTAGGACACGAGATTCTGAGAGGCACTGCCTGCTTTCAACTCACCTTGATACCCAGGGGAAATCAGCAGTCCAGGCCTGGTAACACTTGACGTTGCAAACAACATCTCAAATCCAAACTAAATCACCTGAGCTTTGGAAAACTTCACCATCTACCAGTAAGGTCACCCCCACTGTCAATGAGCTTCTACACCTCCAGCAATGAGGGAACAAGCACAAAGAGCACCACGTGTCTTGACATTGCCAGGGTGCCTGGGGAAGGAAGAGTCAACTATGCATAAGCATTCCTGTCCTTGTGAACACTCACCTCCACTTGTTGTTCCTGGAGATGACTCCTGAGTGAGGGATGCTAACAAGATGCTGAGGAGCAAAGTTCATTCCTGTGGCCTCTATCCTAAGTTTTCCACAGCCTACAGAATTTCCTTGTGAGAAGTGATGATATGAGCAAGATTCATTAAACATGTATCATCCCACCCTCTTCCCTCCACAAGCCCAAGCAAAACAAAACAAGATTGGGAAAGCACCCAACACCTTTGATATTTTTATTGTGCGTTTTGTAAGTGCTTAAAGACACCACATCAGACTGTATCCACTGTGTTGTCCACAGGTAGTATGCCACACATAAAAAGACAGGCAGACCCCCAAAATCTTTTATATTCTGACTCAAAGAGACACAAATTAGATAAAATAGTACTATCTCATTATACAGAAGGCAAACCATAGAAAGTATCTCCGACCACACAAAACAGAGGCAAGAACTGAAATAGACCTTCCAAAACTGTGCTTCATAAAAAATGATGTGTGCCTTTGGCAACTTTAAAAGAGATTAAAAATTATATTAATCTAGTCAGGGATTGTCAACTGAAAAATATTACTTAAAAATAAGCTTTAAGAAGTTCCCAATTCAGAAAAATTTCAAGTGTAACTTTAAACAAATAACAGGTACAATGGGAATAAACAAAACCCTTTTTCCTCCTTCAGTATAAATTGATTGCCAGATCAGTTTGTCATAGATTACTCTTCTTTCTTTCATATATAGATGCATACAAATTATTAAAGTTATTCTCAGAGGATGAAATCAAGTTGTCAAGGTCATAATCCACTTCAAATGTAGGTCTCTCTCCAAAAATTACAAGAGCAAGAAATACAGCAAAGTGTGCAGTAAGTCCCCATATCTTGAATGACTTCTTATGTTCCTGGTCATCATATATAAAGCAGTGCATCAGAGTTAAGAAACCTGATGAGGTTTTGTAAGACAAGGCCTTGTACTTTAAGGGCTTGATGAAGTACTCCAAAGGCACAACAAAAACCTCGCTCACTTCGTCTGGATTAGGAGTGGCCTGGAATGTATCCTCTATAAATCCTACAACTGGTGTCACCAAATGATTCATCTAAAAGGAGAGAAAAAGAAACAATAAAAACCCCCTATCAACAAAACCCTCAAGCACTAGGTTTGTACCAAGTAAATATGTTCTTTATTTTAAAAGCATATCAGCTGTTGCAAAATGAGTACAAGAAGCCTAGGAACTATTCTTAACTGTAATGCAATTATTAGTCCCTCTAATGGCAAGCTATGTAATTTGATTTTAACAGTTTAAAATTATCTCTTTGCATTTGTTAAACATGATTTTACAAATATTCAGTTAATTCTGCATAATCATAGTGCAGTTAAAAAGGCTTGTCACTCTGCTACAGAAATAAAAAGCATGCATGCTTTCTCATGGGTCTTCCTTATTTACTTTGTCAAATTCTGATTTTAATCTAAATTTTCCAAATCACCCATGCTTTATCACATTTCTGTATCTATTTTCCTAGGATATAGGAATTTTCCTAGAATATAGAAATATTTTCCCATAGATACAGAAATATGATTAGAGCATATCTAGCTATAGAACACATACACTTTTTGAAACCACCTAGTTATGGACATTTTAATTTTAAATGTAATCCCTTCTCCCCCAGGGAGGCAAAATCTACTGAACTAGTAGTTTGCATCAAGAGCACACCAAAATTCGTTAAGATTTGTTGCTAGCTTTACTTGTTCATGCTAACAAAGATCATTGTTCAGTAGAAAGGAGTAACACCAAAACAGCATTTGTGCTCTTCAATGTAAGGCTGGAGAGACTCCACCCGAGTCAGAATCCCCTGGAATTCTGTACAGAGAAGACAAAGTAGCTTCCGACAGGTAAAATTTCTGAGGTCCACAACCAACATGATCTTTTCTACTGACTGAGGCAATTTGCTGGAAAACACTGAAAATTTGATCATTTTTTACACAGAGTCCCTGAGCTGCGTGACTTTAATGTTATCTGCACAGAAATTATAATTTAAGAAGTTAAATAAAGCATTTTGCAATAAAATTTCAAAACCAGTTCTTTTGGTTTTTAATGGGGAAAGGATATTGCTAACAGATAGAAAAACAGAAAACATAGTAAATAAACTGTTACCTGGAGAACAAAACCAGTCTTTAGAAACAGCAGCCCCTCTGTGCTATGGGAAAGCCCATCTTATGCAACACTGAATATTGAAATTGGCAGGCTGTTAATTCATAAACAGAGACCTACACTCCAAAAACACCTTCAGGAGTCTCCCTGATGGAGTTTCCTATGGAATCCCAATGCACAGCCCTGGTGTCAGCAGGACACTGAGCAAGAAACTTGTGAGGCTACAGCAGGACACTGGATCCCTGTTATACAGCCTGGCAGGAGCATCTGCTCTGGTTTGGGGCTAACCTCATGGGAAAGAGTATTTTCCTTGCATCTTATCCAAACTTCCACATTGCTGCTGCTGTCCACTGTTTCAAGAAAAGTCTGGTATCATCCTCTCTACAACCACCCAGGAGAAGAGAACAGATAGATGCCTTGCTGGCTTTCAAGCTGAGCAAACCCATGTCTCCCATCATCTCCTCGTAATCCATGTGCTCTAACACTCTTATTGTCTTCATGGCTCTCTGCTAAGCTCTCACCAGCACAGCACTGTTGCTCTTGTACTCCAGTGTGTCACTAACTGATGCCCCAAGGCTGGTCTGACAAATACCAAACACAGAAAAAGAAGCCCTTCCCTTGAGGAAGCAGTGGTTCTTGGTTTGAAAAGGTCACTCTCAACCCCACACAATAAAACAACCCAACCTATGTTGACTTACCTTATCAATTCCAGGCATCAGCCTACAGACGACTTCCACCATCTCTGGCTGGAGTCCCACTTCTTCTTTAGCCTCTCGGAGAGCAGTATCAATTTCATCTTTATCACTGGCTTCACTTTTACCTCCTGGAAAACACACTTGCCCCGGTGATCTTCTCAGCTGGAGTGCAAAGGAGCATTACTGTTAAGTATAACAAGTTTTATATTTCTTCTTGGATCCACACAGATACTTGTTGATACTGCAGCATCACTTTAATTTATCATTTCAGTCAAAGCTGCTGAAAATGGTGGTTAAGGTTGCTGCAGATCAGAAGAAACATGCCTTAGCAAGGGCTACACGAGAAAAACCTGAGCCTATCCCCAACTAATCCATAAACCCTCACTCTCAAAAATACACTGCATCCATACAGCGTTGTGTAATTCATTCAGTAACTTCTGCTTTAGTATGTCAAAGTTTACATTTTGCATCATCTTGTTTGCATAAGAAACTGACAGATGAACCCAGACAGGCAGCTTGAATAGCAAGATTAAAATACTCCAAGTAAGAGCAAGAACTTCTGAAAGACATAATTAAATAACGTACTTTTAAGTACATTCCAGTAATAGGCTTGTGCATCAAAGATCAGTAAAAAAAAAAAATCACATTTACAGTGAGTTTATCAGCCACGTAACTGTAATTATTTGGATCTTTCTAAGCAAGACCCAAAGTATTTACTGCAGACTGAAAACTCTCATTAATAAAAGCTGCACTGCACTGTCACTTTTATTCTCGAAGTGACCGTAAACAATCATTTCCTTTCCTGCCCTGGGAATGATCTTTTCCTGTCACGGGTTTCCGGGGATCCGACATGTTTCTGGCACGAAAACACCATAATCACGGGAGCGTAAAAACACACGGCCGTGCCCTTGGGCACATGAGTCGAGAGAGGGCTGTGCAGAGCCCGGGGGAGCGGGAGGGTCGGGATGGGGCTGTGCAGAGCCCGGGGGAGCGGGAGGGTCGGGATGGGGCTGTGCGGACCCCGGGGGAGCGGGAGGGTCGGGATGGGGCTGTGCAGAGCCCGGGGGAGCGGGAGGGTCGGGATGGGGCTGTGCAGACTCCCGGGGGAGCGGGAGGGTCGGGATGGGGCTGTGCAGACTCCCGGGGGAGCGGGAGGGTCGGGATGGGGCTGTGCGGACCCCGGGGGAGCGGGAGGGTCGGGATGGGGCTGTGCGGACCCCGGGGGAGCGGGAGGGTCGGGATGGGGCTGTGCAGACCCCGGGGGAGCGGGAGGGTCGGGATGGGGCTGTGCGGACCCCCGGGGCAGCGCACAGCGAGGGTTCCCCGGGCAGGGTCGCGCCCCGCGGAGCCCCCGGGCCGTACCTGCATGGAGCGCACTGTGAGCAGCAGGTGCAGCCGCCCCCCCCGCAGCATCAGCGGCAGCAGCACGGCGGCTTTGGCCAGCGGCAGGCGGGAGAACTTGTCCCCGACATCGAACTCCCTCAAGCGGCGCCGGGCGTTCTCCTTGACCTCCTGCTCGGGGGCGAACGGAGCGGAGCGCCGGGACCGCCCGGCCGTGCCCGGGCCGAGCGCTCGGTGCCCGTCCTGTTCCCCGTCCCGTTCCCCGTCCCGTTCCCCCGCCATCCCCGGCTCCCCCCCAGCGGCCGTGCCCGGCCCGCCGCCCCGCCCCGGCACCCACGGGCGGAGCCGCCCATCAGCACACCTCGGGTCCGTTCCCTTTCCCCGCTCCCGGCCGTGTCCCTGTGCCGGGGGACCATTCCCACTTCGCCCAGCACGGGGCTCCATTGCCCCAGAAATCCGGCACTGACGCCTTTCGGCTCCATCGAGCCAGTTCAGCCCTGGCGGGACTGGAGCAGCTCCCGGGGGCAGAGGGACGGGCCAAGGGCTGCATTTCTGCCCAAACACTTCCAGAATCACGCACTCACGGGATGTTAAGGGGTGGGAAGTGACCTGCCACTAGACCTGCTTGCTCAGTGCCCATCCAACCTGGCTTTTTGGGGAGTTCCAGGGCTGGAGCATCCACAACCTCCCTGGGCAACCTGTGCCAGTGTCTCACCATCCTCACAGTAAAGAATTTTTTCCTAATATCTAAGCTACGAGTCCTCTCTTTCAATTTGCACCCATTACTCCTTGTCCTGTCACTGCAGTTCCTGACAAAGAGCCCCTCTCCGGTTTCCCTGCAGGCCCCTCCAGGTTCTGGAAGGTGCTATGAGGTCTCCACACAAGCCTTCTCTTATGCCTGTTGCTGACACGGGCTGTCTTAGCCAGCTGAGCTCTGGGACAGTGACTGATGGTGGAAACGGAGCAATGGACAGTGGAGGCTGAACCTTCCAGTCCCAAGGAAAGCTGGACTGTAATAATTACTGAGGCAATGGTAGCGCTCCCCTCAGGCTATGGTTCAAGTAGGGAATGCCCCAAGGCTCTCAGGGGATAACTGATCATTGCCACTCTTGTCCTTCACCCCAGCCTTTAGCCAAGCAACTGGAGTTCCTGGTACAGTCAGTGCTGCTCCCACATGAGCCATGCAGAGTTCATGGTACGACCAAGGGACATTTCACCATCCCACCCATTACACAAAGACCAAGGAATGGGAATTCCTAAGAGAGCAGAGCAGCCTGCGGAGGAATGGGGGTGATATCTGATCACACCTGCTTTCCTGGAGATGGCTGAGCCCCAGCTCACAAACAAGGACCACACAGCTCTCTCCCCTCCTATGGAATGTGGGAGAGAACTGGAAGAGTAACAGTGAGAAAACTCATGCGTTGAAACACAGTTTATTAGGTAGATGAGGTAGAGAAAAAGTAACTGGGGAGGTCTCTGCTGAAGGTTGGGAAACCTTGAGCAAGAGAAGCCATGACACAAAGGGCGTCACTCTCGTTTTGATGATTGCGTCGTCTTCTTGGGTTTGCTCCTCTGGGTTTCCCCTTTTGGCAGTGACGTAGTCCGTTTCTGATCAGTCTTTGGCAAGTAGCCTTCCCCCATCACAGACACTGATGGGCTCTTCTGAGGTGATTTCAGGTTAGAAAGACTAGGAAGAAAGGGACTGGTATTAGCCAGACAAACATTTCCAGCCAGCCAGCTGCTTGCCTGCCTCCTCACAGAGCACACAGTGTTGCATCGGAAGCAAATGAAACACAACTGCATTCCCTGCTACGGAGGCAGCAGAGGTGGAAGGGCAGAAACACAACCAGTTATGGGCATGGGGACCAACTGCAGCACACGGGGTTCCCTCTAGAGAAGGAGGCTGTGCTTGTCCCATAAGGAAGCATAGCTAGGGGCTGGCTGTCCCCTCGACAGCCATTCTGGATCTCCCATTCCAGATTTTGCAACCCTCCAGGAGCTAAGTGTTTCATACAATGTCTGTTCCCATTGTCTCCACACAGATCCAGAGACATCTCCACAGACATCTGGCCAAGGCCAGATGATCATCTTTCTGTGCTCCTGTATACTGGATGTTCGTGCTGCCTCTCTGGGGCTGGCTGTCCCCGGGGCTGCACGCTCACCCAGCCCAGTCAGAGGGACTGAAGGGAGGGTGTCAGAGGGTGGACCAGGCTCTGCTTGGTGCTGCCCATCAATAGGACAAGAGGCAATGGGCAGAACCTGATGCAAAACAAGTTCCACCTGAACATGAGGAAGAATTTCTTCCCTGTGCAGGTGACAGGTTGTTCAGAGAGGGTGTGGAGTCTCCCCCACTGGAGATATTCCAGAACTCTCTGGACACAATCCTGTGCCCTGTGCTCTGGGATGACCCTGCTTGAGCAGGGAGGTTGCACCAGATGGCCCACTGTGGTCCCTGCCAACCTGACCCATCCTGTGATACCCACCAGGAGCATGGATTGGAAAGCACCTGGACATTTCTTACCTGCACAGTATTTTAGCCTTAAATTTCCCCACATGCATCGGGCAGAATTTCACATGGAAAACCTGATTCTGTCCAGCAGGGATGGTACCGCAGTGGGGCTCGATGGAGAACAGCGGTGGGTCATTGATGTCCTCTGGAAGCAATTCCATGGAGGAATTAACGTGCTTCAAGGAGTAAGGTGGTCGCTTTGAACGGTCTGGACTTGACTGGGGCTGAGTTGACTTGGCCTGAGTTGACTTGGCCTGAGTCGATGTCTGAGGCTGAGCTGCTTTTGGCTGAGCTGCTTTGGGCTGAGTTGACTTGGGCTGAGTTGACTTGGACTGAGCTGACTCGAGTGGTGATGCCCATTGCACCTGCTTTGCACGAGGCTTGAGCCTCTGCTCCACAGCAGCAGAGGACAAGAAATAACCTGCAGGACGGAAGAGGACACGTTTCAAAGACAAAATCCTTTGTTCCCAACAACTCTGCCCCTCGCTGCAGCTGGACAGAATAGAGCTGGGATACATTTGGAGCACCTCTGGCCAAGTATTTTCAGCAGCAGACAAAGCAGCTGGGAGCAGGGTCTCCACCTGCAGCACACACTCCTGTGCTGGGGCAGGAGGGTTGGTTTTAGACATTGACTTTGCATTTGCCCTGGAGTGGGGAACTGCATACAGACAGTGGCTGCAGGGCAGCTCACTTGTTCCACCATTGTTTTTCCCAGTCTCAGAGACTTCCCAAAGAGGTGCCCTGATGTCCCCCTTCCCAGTCCTGACCCAGCACATGGCTCTCCCTGGAGCCCGGCTCAGCTCCTGTGCAGAGCACAGGTGGCAGAGCAAGAACAGGAGGGGCTAAAAGGCAGAGGGGGTAAGGAGAAAACTCTCCAGCCAAAGTTGGGAAGTGGACAGGGATGAAAAGGCAATGAATGTTTTGGGGTGAAGTGGCAGGATCTTCTCCCCAGGCCCTCAGCTACCAACTGAAATGTCCCGGGCACATCACCCAGAGCCAATGACTTACTCATCAAAGTTTTTGAGAATGGCTTCCCAGCTCGCTTCAATGGTCTTTCCTCCTCCAGAGTCACCTCCCAGGAGTATTTCAGGGCTACCTTCCCTGTATTGTACATCTGGAAACTGAAAAACAAGGAGGAGCAATAACAAGCAAGCACTAAGGTAACACTGTATGGTGGGCTCCTGGTACCACCTTCTGCTGAGGAACACTGCCTTCCCCAGGCACCTCTGCCACGTGCAGAATTGCTGCCGTGGGTGGCCCAAAGTATTTCAAAGTCTATCTGGAAGTTTAGGAGGAAAGGGCCAACATGGTGCCCAGCACTCACGTGCTTGTCTCTGTCTGGAAGAGCTCGGTCTTCTTGAACTGAACCTCGACCGTGTCCAGTTTGTACTTGGTGTAGTCAACTCGAGCACTGAGCTCAACCTCGTAGCTGCTCTCACCCAGGACGGTGTGAGGTGGTTCCTGGAGTGCCCTGGCCACCTGCCGGCAGAGGAGGGAAAAATCACTGAGCAGAGCCCAGAAAGCCAGGCTGAGCAGAGAAATCTTTTGGCCTCCAAACTCAGCCGCATAGAAAGGACATTTGGGTTTATTTCCCTGGCAAGATAACAAAATTGGACTGTTGTACTACAGTGTTGGTTTCTACCCACTGATCAAAGCAGTCACCACCACAGCTATTAATACATCCATGGGGATTATGGCCAGCTGTCAGTCCCTGTGCTTCAACCCCGTGGAGTCTCTGACCTGGTCCCCTATAAAACAGGTCTCAACAGTAGGATTAAGTTCCCCTGCTGGAGCTCTGTGGATGGAGAAGCCCAAGACTGACCAGTCCTAGAAAGAACTTCTTGCTTCTTGTCTTAGGAGAAAGTGTTCTCCAGATGTCATGGGTGGGGTTGGAGTTGGCTCTGGGCATTTTGGGATGTGAATGATCTCACTGGGAAAGTCTCAAACTGCTGATGCCCTGATGGGGCAGTTTGGTTTACAGGACTCACAATGGTTCAGAAACTCAGCAAGACCCTTCACCAAGATAAGTGTGTTTGGCAATAATGATAGAACCACTTGGCTTGTGGCACAGACCGGTGCTTTGGATGTGGATAACGGTCTCTTGTCCAAAGGCTCCCCCTCTGGTGTGAGTGCATCCGCCTCTCCCCTAAAATGCACTGCTGGTGAACCTCATGGCTGGAGCCAATGCCCGGGGGAAGCAGGAGCTGCTCTGCCAGCAGTGCTGGTGGTCTGCTGCTGTCGGCAGGTCCCTTGGCAGAAGCTCGGTTAGCTTTTGCTGCTGCGCTTCTTACCTTCCGCTTCAGAGGCCAGCGGGCTCCTGGGCGTTTCTCGGGGGTATCCTCCCACTGCACCGTGCGCATTCCGTCGTCCCAGTCGTAAACCTCCTCTGGTGGCAGCTGGTACTTGATCTTGGCCACCTTACACGTCACAGAGTGCCTCTTGAAGGTGACCGGGACATTGGATTTCAAGGTCACCTTGATATCCTTGGCACAGCCAGGCTGGAGGTGTCCCATCTAGGGAGAACCAGAGAGTCAAGACCAAACTGGAATCACTGGCAAGGGCAGGACTGACAGTAAAAGGGACCAATACAGCGAGCAGCTGTGCTGGGAATCTGCACCTCAGTGAGGATTTCTGTGAGATTTGATAGAGCAAAGTATGAACAGAAGGTGCCACCTCTCCCAGAACACGGAGCCTTTCCTGCTGGGCTGACAGCCCTGCCCCAGCAAAGCCAGGGATTGCATCTCCTGTATGGCACTGGAATGGGCTCTCAGGGGCATGTGGTGACTCCCTGCCAACTCCCAGGAACACCAGGAAAGGGCTTGAGCAACCGAGAAAGGCAGAGCTGTGCCAGCTCACCTTGGGGGAGAACTGGAACGGGGAGTCTGCCGGCCACTCAAACCGCATCACCTCCTCCTTGCTGCGGTTGGTGACTGCGAAGGTCTTGTCGCAGGGCTTCCCGACTGCACAGTCCCCAAACTCAATGTGATTCTCTCTGACAGCTGTGAAGAAGGAGAGCAAGAGATCTCAGCATGCAGTGATGTCCATCCGCCCCCCTCACATGCAGACACGTGTATGTTCAACTCTTCCTTGCCCCAAGCCTCCCTCCCTCCGGGAGGTCCCCAAGCCCGGGGCTGTGCCTGTGCCCAGTGACAAGCAGCAGAGCACACACTGCTCCGTGTGCATGGCTGGCAAGCTCACAGGCCACCAAGTCCAGTAGGTGACAGCCCAGCCCTGGCTAGAGAGAGGACATGCATGATCAGACATTTTCCTCTTCCTCGCTCTACCTTGGCAGCCTCTCCTCTCTTACCCTCAATGATGTCGTCCTCCAGATTGCCCTTAGCACTGCTGTCCTCACTGTCTTCTCCTAAGTCAGGGAGTTTATCCAGGGTGAAGTCATCGTCGTAGCCTTCACCCACGAGCTCGATGTTGATCTCATTATTGCCTGACAGTTCCACACGGATCTTCCCTTCCAGACGTTGGACCAGGGTGGGTTTGAAAAACACGTCAAATTCTGCCGATTGCCCCTGTTCCAGGAGCATGTAAGGCTGCTTGTGATGCTTCTTGGCTGCATGGCAATGGGAATCAGAGTTAAGTGACACAGCTGTACCCATATCCCTGGGGTATATGAGGAATAAGAGGTTGGAATCAGTTGCTTCTAAGCACGGGTTCTCCCACCAGTGGTTCCAGACCCTCTTCCTGTGTCCACAAGAAAAGCTCGGGGGACAGAGAGCCCAAGGAAAGAAACTAAGTCCAACATGTGGCTGCTGCTTAGACATGGCAAGAGCAGGGCACACCTTTCCCCTCTGTGAAGGATCACTCTGCGTGGTTAATGGATTTACCTTTTCCGGTGGAGTCCTCTTCCACGTCTCCCATGTGGAAGGCCTGGAATGCAGACTGCTTGCCTTTCATGGAGAAAACTCGCTGTTCATCCAAGAGTCGTACTGCAAACTGAGAAAAGGGAGCACAATGACATGGGTGTGAGTAGAGGATGGCACGTGGATTGAGCCTGCACTGCCGCTGGTCCAGCAGGGGAACCCAGACCACCTCCCCGCCTCAAACACAGCGCTCAGCACAAAGGTTAAATTAGTCACACAGGGGAAAAAGGGTGTTCAAAAGCCTATGGAGAGGACTGGCATAGAGCCAAACAGGACAGGCAGTCATGAGCAGAGTGTAATTAAACCCCAATTAAGATTAATTAAAGTGGAGTCAAGCAGTATCAAATGCAATCTCATGGAACTGGGACATCACACATGGCCACATGAGAACAAAATGGGAGCTGGGAGACAGGGGGAAAAACACCCCCCCTTTCTTGTGTTGTGTTCAACTGAAGAGGAAAGATTGGACAGAAAATCCCGTTTTTGGGACCTTTCCTCCATGGGACAAGCACTTGTTCCCAGCCCAGAGCATTCCCTGAGCAGGTCCTTACCTTGGTGGGTATGACGCCGTTGTTACGAAGGACCAGGGGGAGTTTCTGTGAATCCCCCAGCAGGACTCTCCTGAAGCGCAGCACAGGGTTTCCTCTCTTGCTCTGAAGGCCTGGGTACACCACTGTCACCTGAGGCACGTTCCCCTCTCCACTGATAATGAAGGTCAGTTGTTGTGGTGTTGCCTTCACAGAGCTGCTGGAGAGGCACAGAAACCATTTCAGCCAGAGCCTTCCAGAATAAGAGTTATAAATATAATTTCCCTAATTTGAATCATGCTGTACAGCAGAAAAATAATGAGGCACTAGATGAGATGTGGCAGATCCTCTGGCTGCAGTGATATGAGACATGTGCAACAAGCAAAAGCAAGAAGGGAAAACCAAATCAGCACCACCACCAGTAAAGAATATTTCCAAGGATACTAAAAAAGGAATTGCTTGTTAGGGCAGGAAGCTGACCTCCCTGTTCCAATTCAGCCACTAAAGGCTTGGGGAAGGGCAGGTCAGAGCTGCAGTACACAGGTCCCACAGAGAGGAACTCGGCTTCTCTTTGATAAGAGCTCCAATCACTCCCGTGATATAAAAATAGCTAAATGCATGCCAGGGAACCACACAGGATCACCTCCTTTTACAGAAATATGGAGGAAATCTTGACCTGCTTGCACAGCAACTGCTTCATCTAAGCCTTTGTCCTTGGAAAGTCCCAGCTCAGCTGTTGCAGTTCTCAGTAACTTCCAGCTGGCTACCTAAGGCCCTCTCTGCAGAGTCCCTCCCACAGGCTAAAGCATCCTCCTCATTTTTCTGCTCTGCTCTGCCTAACAGTTACTGCCTCCCAGATCATCTCACGCCAAATACTCTGCCTAAGGGCCCTGAAAGCATTGGAGTTATCAAGAAGAGAGGCAGCTACCAAAACGGTCCCCCCAGTACTTCCCAGGGTCAGTTACCTTTTTGGGGTAACAAGGGAAGCTGTGAAAATGCCCTGGTACTCTTCCTGTTGTTCTGGAGTGAAGGTCACTGTAGCAAAGGCGTGGGATAAGCCGGGAATGCTCATCTCGACAGGATCCAACTTGAAGATGTTGCTGATGAGGTCGTGAGGCTGGAGGGGAACCCACAGAGCAGTGTTAGGAGGAAACATCTTCCAACGTGACCCAGTATATTCACAGATGCCTCCCTGGGAACAGCCCCAGACAGCGTGTCTTGCTTCCCGCTTCCCTGGGCAGGCTCCCTCCATCCCAGGGGATGCTGACCCTGCGCTACTGCCCAGGCGTGCAAAAGCGCGCTTGGAGGGCTGGGCAGCCACCCCAGCACATGTGGGAGGTTGGGAGTGCATGGAAACCCCTGCAAATAACCTAGGACTGGCCTTCCAAGAGAAGGAAAAGCCAGGCCATGCTCTGCTTTGAGCTCTGGCCCCTCAGTCCGTAACAGCCCCTCTCTGAGTGTGCTTTCGAGAGACGTTCAGAAGGATTCCCGCCAAAGACCCAGAAGCGTGAGCCAAAATTTGCTTGAGCGATGTGGAATTCAATGCAAGTGCCCCCCGGCATTGCTGCTCTCCCCTGCAGTTTGACCTGCACCGAGCTGGACGAGTCCAGCTGGGGCAGAGAATGCAAGGACTCTGGAGAACAAGGCAGGCTCTCACATGGCCTCTAGAGAGCCTCTTGTTCTTACCTCTTCAGGCATGGCTTTGAGGGAGAGGACCACGTCACACGGGATGCTGCTGCCGTTAGAGATCTTGAACTGAGCTGTGGCCTCTTGCCCAACCAGAACTTTGGTGAAAATGAATTTGTTGTCTTCTTTGATGAACACGCCATTGCCCTGCACTGACTGTAAGGTCTGGTGGAGATTGACGTTGCTGTGGATCGGGTACTTCTCAAAGATGGATGAGACGTCTTCAACAAGTGCTGCAGACAGAACAGAGGGAGGGCTGAGGCTGGAGAAGCCTCTTTGCTGAATTTACCTGGACCCACTTGGCCTCCCAGATGGCTTGATGAGCCCTTTCTGCCCAGCTGACTGCAAAACCCAGCCTTGGATGAGAGAGCTCAGTCAGTGAGGATGGAGCTCAGTCAACCTCAGCCTTAAAGGGCATTGCTTTCCTTTTATGCTTCCACACATCCCTCCCAGCCTCTCTCCACTGGTGGACTTGGAAAGGACTGCAACCTTTGGGGATTTCAAGGTGGGACTTCAGGACCAGGGTGCCTCTCTATCCAAGCAGCAAGACCATGGGAACCTGAGGACAGTAGGTACCTGGGAAGCAGGACTCGGCAGTCAGGATAAAGGGAATGCCGAGGGGATTGTCCTTGGGGTTTCTGTTGCTGATGTCAATGCACAGGTGCTCCTCACATTTCCCCTCTGGTCCTGCGTTGCAATCCACTGTGATCTTCTGGTGGCCCCAAGGACCGATGGAGCCGGAGCAAGGGGACACCGTGAACATGCCTACGGTGAGCTGAGCCTGCAGAAAGAGTGCCAGGACAGGCTGACGCCCAACAGCTGTACCCTGAACACCCCCAGCAAGGAGTGTGCCATGCCTTGGCCTCCAGCTGGGCCCAAGCACCCAGGTGCAGGGTAGGGAAGGACGACTCCTTGGCCCAAAGGCAGCCCCAGGATGAGATGAACAAGCCAGGAGGAGCTGCAAGTCTGTCTCGAGTGGCAGAGAGAAAGGAGTTTGGGTGTAAAGCATGAAGGTGGTAGCTGGGATCCTTCAACCTCCAGGGGTACCAGAGAGCAGAAATGACTGAGAGAAATGATGGGAGACAGGGAGGAAGAAGAAAAAGCAAAGTTGTCAGTGCTCTAGAGATTGGGAGTTCAGATGGGGACAGTTTGCTCCTGGGGTGTTCACAGACCTATGCTGGCTAGCAGTCACCAAACACAGGACTGCTCCCCTCTCTTGACCCCACAACTCCAGGTCAGAGCCAGAGCATGGGACTGTCAGTGGAACTGTGCAGATACTGGACTCTCCATCCCACAGACCACGTCCTTCCCCCAGCCTGGGCACAGCTGCATCCTCCCACATGCCCTGCAGCAGCACAAGTTGGGGAGGAGCAGGAGCCACCCACCTGCGCCGAGCGCTGTCTTTCCCTTTCCGAGGGGGCAGATTCCTCTTGCTGTGAACTGAGAGGAGAAAGCAGAGACATCTGTCACGCTGAGCTGCCCTGCCTTTGTCTGAGGCCAAAGCTGGCCTTCCTCCCTGTGGAGGAAAGCCTTCCAGCTCCTGATGGCCCCCGGAGAGCTGCCTGCAGCACCCATTGCTGCAGCTTATGGACAGAGCAGCTCTATGACCACCTTTGTCCCACACATGGGGATACTGAGGTAGTTTTTTTGCTCCCCCTTCCCAAGCCAGGGACCCAAATGGACGATAACCCAGGTCTGGCTGCCTGTCACACAACAGCTGTGTGGTGATGCCTCCTCAGACAGAAAGGCTGGTGCAGGTCTTCTCTTACCTTTGCAGTGGAGATGCCTGGTCGATGAAGAATGTGAAACTGAGGGCACCTTTGTTTTCCAGAATTAAGATCTGGGTTGCCTTTGTGCCCTTAATCATGGAGCCAAAGTCCATGGGTGAGGCAGGCTCGATGCTGTACTTGCTGTACACAGCTCTCGCCGACACGCTCAGTGGGATGGTGGCAACGGCCTGCTCTCCTTCACTCAATTTGGGATCAATGACCTGCAAGCAGAGGAGGGGCTGGTAAACACAGCAGAGAGGCCAGCCTCTCCCCCTGTCCCCTGACCCCATCCCAGGTCTCCATCAGCTCACCCTCCCTATTTAAAAAGGCCTCTTCTAGAGCCAGGTTTTCAGCTCTCTTACGAAGCCTCCCCAATGGTTTTGGAAGCCTTTGTTTGTGTATGTAGGAGAGAGGATGCCCCAGCTAAAGCCTCCTTTGCAAAAGACACCGATCCTGCTTATGCTCCCAAGACACAGTGTGCTAACACAGCCGGGCCCAGGCAGCTCACCTGGCAGAGCAGGATGGGTTTGGTCTTAATAAACAATTCAGTTGTGGGGTGGAAGAGAATCTCAACTTTCACAGGTGGCTTGGAAGCTTTCAGCAAACCCCTCTGTGGCTGGACAGTGAACTGAGAGTCCAAGTTGCCGACTTTGGCACTTCCAGCTCTCAGCTTGAAACTGTGGAGAAAGGCAAAGAATGAAGACCTCTGCAGCTGAAAGCACAGGTGCCACCAGCACAGCCAGGACTTTGCATAGGACCAGAAAAAAAAGAAAAGGGAGCAGCACGGGAACAGGTTCCAGCCATGGACACAGGGAGAACGCAGGCCTGGGAGCCTGAGGAAAAGCTCAGCACCAGCCTGCTGGACTCACCTGTACTCAATGTCATATAAGCCTTGGTTCTTCAGGCTCAGGACTTCCTTCTTCTTATCCAGGACATTAATTGTTCCAAATTCCACGGTGCCATCTGGACCTGTCGAAAACATGCAGAGCGAGGTAAGAAGTGGGGAATATTTGTGAGCTGCTGCAGAGCACACCAGGCCACAAGCTACATAGTTGGGAGTTCTTGGATGGCACAAAACCCTCTTCAGCAAGTGTCCCTTCTTGGAAGTGTTCTCTAGCTACTTTCTCTTCTTACTCCAAGTATCTGCAGGGTAGAAGCCAAGGAGCTTGGTTTCCATTTCCTTGCTTCCGAGCACAAATCCAACTACTTTATGTGCTGTGCTGAGCCTTTGGGAATTGCCAAGTGCCTGTTCAGATGACTGTTGTTTCAAAGCACCTAATCCAATCTGCACACAAAGCTGCACGTTTCAAAGTTCAGGAGGAAGAGACTCAAGGCTGTTGGTGCCCTGACAGTGCTTTACTTCACGCAGCTTGCAAGGAATGTGCTTTGTGTATCTGTGCCACCCTTGCCTGCTATGCCCTCCCCTCCCAAGGGCTTTGGTTGCCCACCTGCCAAGGCAGTACAATGAACCCAGACTCTTCTGTCTAGGAGGAATCCACTGACCTTCAGGCATGTTGATGTTCAGATTAACGTCATAGACCTCGACAGAGATTTTGATTGTTTCAGCGTGAACAATCCCCAGGATGTTTTCTGCATCTGAAACCTGAGGCAGCGACAAACAAACACCGCTTAGATCATTCTTTTGGAAGACCCCCAGCACAGAGGCAGAACTTGGGGCCACAGCACCCTTGTGCCTGTCAGGTGCAGCTCCTCCTGACTCTATCCCTAAGAGCACACAGCTGTTTGCTCTGCCCTGCTCTGCCAGCAAGGCCCAAGTCCCTCTCACCTCCAGTCGGATCATCTTATTAGTGACGCCAATCTTCTCGGCCTTGAAAGTCAGTTTCACCTCAAAGTCCGAGTGGGGGCCAACGATGCCCCTGCCTTGTGACACAGAGAAGTCATCTCCGAGGTCATCCAGCCCACTGAGATGCCATGCCATGGGCAGTGGGTTGTTGTTTTTCAGGACCAGGGTCTGGGTGTCAGTCCTGCAGAGACAGAAGACATTTCGGCGTCAGCTGCCTTGCCATGGAATGCAGCTTGAAGCAGCTCCACCTAAACCTCTGGAACCAGAGTTCAACCTCTTCTCTTTGTCACAAGCCTTGGAGTGCCCTCGGCCATGGGATGACTGACCTGTGCAGAAGCAGCTTGTTGAAGTGCAGCTCCTGGGGGCTGACCCCCAGCTTCACGTGCACCCCTTCGCAGCTGAGTCGGAAAACCACTGGCTCCGGGTTGTCCTTGATGCAGCAGATGAGATTGTCTTCCACGAGGCCAGTGGAACTCGGGTATGCCCAAATGTTCAGCTTCTGAACCCGTCCCCACAAAAAGAAAGACAAAGAGCCCTCTGTGAGCAGGAGGAACGGCACTTCTGCGGTGCCTGCCCTACCTGCTCATCTCCTACCTTCTTCTCTTTGGGTTTCAGTGTCATGCTGGGAGGGTCCAAAAGGAATGTCTCTCCTTTGTTGTCCTTCTCAAAGGAGAAATGCACCTCTGCCTCCATGGCGAAGTCATTGAAGATGGTTAACTTCTCGCTGTTGGTGGTGCAGTTCTGTGACTTGTCCCTGTCCAGAGAAGGGGAAAAGGCTGCAGAGGAGACTGTTGCCCCTGCATTACACTGAGGAAAGCACTGTGGGCCAGCAGCAGGAGGTGGCACTGGAAGACCATGGTCTAACAAGCAGGTGAAGAATAAAAGGATCCCTGTCAGGGGCACGAGGTCTGTGTGCTCATCCTTGCCTTACTTTGATGCCTGCAACTATACTTGGTGCCTGCACCCCAGAAGTGTGACGATGCACAGGCCATTTCAAGAGTGTTTCACACAATATAAATTCAAAAGTGCCTGGAAAAACAACAATACACCAGGCACAAGGGTTCTTTCCCCTTCTTTCCTGGGGTGCCTTCCCCGCAGAGCAGCTCCTCCAAGGCTCATTTGCCTGTCATCTGCTCACGCTCACACATCTGTGGTCCCTCAAGCCCATGTGTCTCCCAGGCTGGGACTGCCCTGGATTGTGCCACTGGGACAGTGTGTCTCCAAGTGTGTCCAGGAAAACACAAGGCCCTGGAGATCCCCTCCCAACACCTCAGGCTGTACAGGCAGCACATACCACTCTCTTGACTTTCCACAAAGCAGCGGTCCAAAGTAGAACTGCTTTGTGCTCATGACATACTCCTTGGAGATGATCTCCTCCTCCTCCTTGCTCTTCCTCCAGTGAGGAAACACCAGCCTGGGCAGAGAAAATGGGGAATGAGGAGCTATGAGATGCTCCACGTAGGAAATCTAGTCAGAAAGCCATCTCCCTTCTTGCTGGCTGAGGTACCAGTTCAGCCTCCCAGCTCCCAGCAGAGGAAGAGGTGCTGCTGACTCAGGCAGCACCACCTGCCCCAGCCAGAAGGCCACAAGGGGCAGCCCCGGCTCCGAGGTCGGGGGGAGCGGTGTGGGATGCTCCTGTGGCCCAGCCTTACCGTGGGTTCTGGCTGATGCTGGGGTACAGGGTAGTGGCACTGCAGGGCAGCTGGTACAGGCGCTTTGACCCCAGGATCTCAAAATTCATCATCTGCTCAAACTGCCCCGGCACTGTGGCGCTGAAGCGGATCTTCAGTTCCACCTCACCGTGGGCAGGAACTATCCACCGGAATCTTCTCAGCCTGGCAGGTAAAAAGGAAGCTTCAGACATTGCTAAGGAGCAAAGGAGTCAAGGAGGAGGGCTGTGCACTCGCCATCCCATGGGGGCACTGGCAGAGGGTCACTGCAGAGCTGAGGACAATGGACCTTGTTTGGCAGGATGAGCGTGAAGCACAGGGATCACCTCCTCCCTTTCAGCTCACCTGTCAGGTCTCTCCAGGGTTGAGTCACTCTGCAGTTGGCTTTTCACTGACTCAAGTGAACTTCTGGATGTTTCTTGCGAGTCATCCTGGAGACTTTCTGTGCTCTGGGTGGAGCTCCTCTTTTCCTGGCTGCTGCTCGTGGCACTCTCCTCACTCAAGGGGTCCTGTGCCTCTGCCTCTGAGACCTTGGCATAAGGGGAGAGAGAAAAGGGAGAGAGAGGTGAGACCTGCCCTGAGACAACCCCCTCTTGGAAAGCAGAATGGGGGTTTGGTAGCCAGCAGGAGAGACAATAAATAATCACCACCTGGCCATGGACTTGGTCTTCCTGATTCGTCTTTGTCTTGCCTCGGACACCCCTCCTTTCCCAGGACCCTCTCCCCACCAAGTCCCCTCTCATCAAGGCAAGGTGATGGGTTTAAGTGATTTTTTTTCCTGCTGTCTTACAGAACTGCTGTGTGTCTCCAGCAGAGCTGTCTCTTTTCTCTCAGCCCTGGTGGAAAGGATGCCTGCAGACATGGGGCCCCATCATGTCTTCACTGCCCCTCCATGGTGACCCTTATCCATCCAACCTGACCCCTGCCCTGGCACCTTCATTGAAGGCACAAAAGGAGTACCCACCACATCATCTTCTGCAGCAGCATCTTCAGGTTCAACAAGGATGAAGTGTCTGAGCTCTTCTGCTGCTGCGGGCACTCTGTCCTCCTCTGGGTAGAGGATCACGGAGAAAAGAACTCCAGGGGGAATGGGAGGCCCTAAGGGACCCAGTCCCAGAGAGTTCAGGATCTAAAACAGAAGAGAAAACCCTGTTTATACTCCTGTCACCTTCATCCTCACACTCCTTTTCTAAAGGCCCTGAGCTTTTGGCAGTGGAGTTTTTGATTTATACAGACTACAAGTGCTTTTTTATGCCCAGTGGGTTAGCAGGCTCCAGAGCAGAGGCAGGACCTACAGTGGGACCAAGAGAGAAACCTCTCCCACGTGACTCAGCTGAAGGGAACAATGCCTGTGAGCTGCCCTGCCCTGGGACCGTTTTCAATGATTTCCAAACTGAGAAACTCTCTGAATAGATGGGATGCTTGGACACAGAGCACTCCCACTTTCCACGCATCTGAGGGAGGGTGAGAACCTCGCCATCCACAGAGATACTGCGGAGCTGTTGTGGAACATTATCAGTGGCCTGGACAAGGCTCTCTCTGTGTCGTTATCACCTGGGGGACGCACTGTTCCAGGGCCCCAGACCACGGCAAGTTCAGCATCTGAGCCTTGCAGGGTTTTACCTGCTTTGCTGGTGGCAGCTTCTTGCTCTTCAGGATCCTCTTCAACACCTTCTCATGACGTGTTAGGTGGAAGTCCAAGCAGGGCACTCCAATGTCCTGGCTTCCGACTGAGCCTTCTGCAACTTCCCCTTCCTGCTGAAGACTCTCGCGGTCGCCATGTTTTTCCAGAGGCTCCTTCTCTGGCTTCTCTGGAGACTCACTGTTCTTCTTGTCTTTGTCTTTAGGGGAAGACTGGGACTTGTCTTGCACTTGGTTCATGATACCCCGAACCCTGTCCCAGGATGACAGAATATGTTCGATGTTCTTCTGCGATAACTCGTAGATGTTAAACCTCTGGTCCAAGATCCTCTCACGCTTACTCGGGACCTCTGGGATTTTGGTGTCCTGCTGCTGTTGTTTTTCTGCTAGTTTTTTGGTCTTACTTTGGACCTCTGGGCCTTTGGTTTCCTTCTGCTGTGGTTTTGCTGCTGCTGGTTTTTTGGCCTTACTTTGGACCTCTGGGCCTTTGGTTTCCTTCTGCTGTGGTTTTGCTGCTGCTGGTTTTTTGAGCTTGCTCTGGACCTCTGGGGTTTTGGTTTCCTTCTGCTGTGGTTTTGCTGCTGCTGGTTTTTTGAGCTTGCTCTGGACCTCTGGGGTTTTGGTTTCCCTCTGCTGCTCTTTTGCGGGTAACTTCACTGGGCGGCCAGTCTTCTTCTCCTGTTGCTTATCTTGCTTCTTTGAGGCTTGTGACGTCACTTTTTTGCTTTCCTCACGCTCTCGAGCCAGCTGCTCGAGCTCCCTTCTGCAAGCCAAAGAGAAAACACCCCTGAGAGTCACCACCAGAAACCTGGGCTCACTGTAATCCCAGCTGGCTCTGCCCTTCACTCCTTGACCCTGAGGCAGAACTGTTGGACCATCTTCATGGACCTTCCTCAACCCAGAGAGCTCGGGAACATCTCAAGTGAGGAAGAGTGGCAGGCAACCTCCTGGGCCAGCCAAACCTAAGCCTTGCCATCATAAGGGATCAACTGTGCAACTTCTCCCCTGAGGTCCACCCGGGCACCTCCAGCACGCTGCCAAAGGCTGATCCACCAACTCTCTGCAGTGATGAATGAAGCCCCCCCTCCCTTGGTTTCCCAGTTTAAACCTGCCCATAAATTGCTAACACCTACTTATCCCTCCTCCAATGCCTACTTGGCTCCTTCAACCCCCTTCTCCCTGGGCAGAGCCTGCTCATTAATGAGAATAATCATAGCAACCAGAAAGCAAAGGCTGCAGGAACTCCTCTCCTGCAAATCAAGCTCTGAACCACCAGGTTTCCTGCTGGAACACAGCTGTGACCAGGGCACACTTGTGCTGTCTGTCCTGAAAACTGATTTGAAGCAGCCCTGGCCATCTCCTCCCAGTGCAACAAACATCAGCCTGGGCTGAGACAAGTGCTGAAACACATGCTCGCTTTAAACAGCTTCCCCTCCCAGCTCCACACTCTTCCTGGGCGTCCTCCTGAACTGGGCTACCTTGCTGGGCCAGAGCTTCTCCTGGATTTCCCCTGCTGCTGCAGCTGAAGGGCAGCCTAAGCTTTTATGGATGGTGCTCCACCCTAAGGAAACCCCCTGGCAGACCAGCATTGCAAGGACTTCATCTACAGCAGGACCAGGGTCCAAAGCAAGCCAGCACAGCTGTGTCCCACACCAGCCCACACCCCAATCCTGCTGGTTTGGTGAAGAAGGGGATGATGAAGAAGATGAGAATCAACATCACGGATTTCGAGACACTTCTATGGGCAGTGGCAAGGCATGGCCAGAGCCCAGCTCCCCACAGGCCATGTCTAAGCCAGAGGGCTCACGGCTCAAATGGAGAGAAGATGTTCTCATCTCAACAGAGATGGTCCTTCCTCTCTTGGGAACTGGGGACCTGGCCCTGGCCATCCTTGTGCTGCTTCTGGCCTTTGCTCCTGAACCCCTCTGAGCTCAACTAAGGTCCTTGGAGCAGAGAAACCCTCCAGGGACAACACCTGAGGAGTAACCCAGGGGAGGCTCACTTACTTCTCACGCCGCTCACGCTTAATCTTTTCTATTTTGTAATCAAGCAGAGCTTTCTTCTTCTCAGGGAGGGCGTTGTACTCGTCCACATCCACATCCCAGAGACGCTGTTCCGCTCTCCGGGCAGCTTCTGCCTTCTCCCGTGCTTCAGCACAGACCACAAGAGAAGCCATTAGTGACTGCAAGCAGAGCCTGAGGCTCTGGGTCAGCTGCGAGGATTCACAGCTCTTTCCTGACCCAGCCTCTCATCCTGCCAGCAGACACTGCAGAGCTCACATCCCTGCTCCAAAATTCAGACAGCCCCCCAAAGTGTGGCCTGGCTCAGGTGCACTGTGGCTGTGGACAGCTGGCTGGGGTTGGTCACTGAGCCACGCCAGCTTGCACTTGTACCCAAGCTTTAATGATTGAGATTAAGCTGAGTCTTACAGCCTCAGATCTGCTGTTCTTAAAGAAACTGTGAGCTGAGCCCTGGCCACACTGAGGCAGAAAGTGGAAGGGTCAAGAAAAAGATTTCTTACAAGCTCTGCTGCAAACACAGATATACACACAGATAAGGTTGAGGGCTTGAGAGAGAGATGAGAGGGATGGAGATATCTCACCTTTCCACTCTTTTTTAGCTGTCCTCCTCTCTCTTGCAGCTCTCTGCCTGCCTTTCCAAAACTCAGAATCCTGGAAGATGTTCACAGCGTAGATATGAGGGCGGTTTCTGAGTGCTTTGAGCACGCACAGAAGAGAAGATGCCAGGTTGCTCGCAAAGAGGGTCTCCAGGCCATCAAACACCACTCCCTTGTAGCAGTCCCTCTGCTGTCAGGAGAGACAAACAGGAAGAGCGAGTCAGCCATCGCACACGTTGGGCTCGCAGCAGGTCGGTCAATGCAGATGTCTCAGGGCACCAGCCACTGTCATTCACAGTCATCAGCTAAGACCAGCTTGGCTCTTGCACTACACTCTGCCAACTTAGGGCAGCTGCAGCTTCCCCCAAGGATCCCTGCATGCAGCACAGGATCCTCCAGCAGCAGGCACAGACCTCCTCCTCTCCGAGTTGTACCTCACTGCCTGTCTCTCTGGAGCAGGAACGTCTCCATTTCCCCCACACCACATACCTGCAGCCGTTCAGAGATGATTTCCACCAGCAATTCCTCAGGCAGCACACGGCTCCAACACTTCAGCCTTTTCTTCTTTCTCCCCCTCCAGGCAATGAAGGTCAATGGCTGTGGTGCAGGAGCAGTGGCATAGGAAACACTTGCCATCTGCAACGGGGAACATGGTTAAGAAAAATAAACCCTTGCAGAAAGCCCTGGACAATTCCTACTGCTGGGCTCGCATCTGGACAACCCTGCAGTGCAGGCTGGCAGCTGCAGGGGACAGCCCTGGAGGGGCCGTCCCTTGGCCAGCAGAGACCCAAGCTTGCAAGCCCCTGGCACAGCCTCCCACAGCTTTGCTTGCCGCCTGCAGCCAAGTTAGCCAGGAATGCACTTTGCCAACAAATCATTAAGAACCAATGGAGCTTTTCTGCCAGAGCACATTCCCACCCCAAGCCATGCCCAGCTGGCTCTTGGCACTATAGACCCTGCACCAGGCCCTTGGTGACACGGAGCCTCCACTGTAAGCAGCCTCATCCCATCCCAAAGGCAACGGGAAGGTCCCAGGCATGAACCAGTGCAGATCATGTTTCCCCTTGGAGGTCACTGAAAATCTTGCCTGAGATTTGCTGGATGCCTTATCCTTGGCTGCTGAAGTTCTCTGGCGTCCGGCACGGGGGATCTTCTGGCCGGCTTTGGCCCCAGAGCTGGGCTGGGTTTTCTTGGCCTGAGCACCCTTTTTACCTGCAGAGGGGACAGATGGCTCAGCAGGGCTGTGAGGAGCAAGCAGGCACCTTCCACCCCACTGGGAACAGCCTTGCCCCCTGGAAGGGACGTGGCACTTTTCCCCCAGCCTGCTGGGCACTAGCAGCACTGCTTCCCAGAAGCAGCTCCTTCCTGCCTATCCACAGGATAAAGCACACCAGTCCATACTGGATTTTAAGGCCAGCTCTAGGTCCCTCCTGACAAACGCGCACGCTGCTAGCACAGTAGCTCCCCTATGGATCAAGCCAAAGATGTGTCCTCCAGGACCATTGGTTCCCATCCTGCATTTTCACATGGAGACTGTAACATGCAGCCCTGCCCCAGCTGCATCACCCATCTCTGCTGGAGCTAAATCCTCAGTGTGGGAAAAGCCCAGCTGGGATCCAGACCCTTCTTCCTTCCACCAGCTCTGAACCCAACCAGGTTCAAAACAGAGCAATGCAAAACTCCTCCCCTCACTGAGCAGGTCTGGCCTCACCCTGCAGAGCTCAGGGCACCAACTGCCCAGTACAGTTTCCTAAAAGTCTCCAGTCTGATCTGGAGCGTGCACAAGCTCTGTGACCTGACAGTGGGCATAGGAAAATCTCTGGAGAAAAGAGCTCATCTACAGCATGTCTCTCCTTGGAAACTCCTCTGGGAGGTTCTTCTTCCCTTCCTCTCACATTTGCAAGGCCACAACTCAGAGTTGTCTCGTGCTTAATGAGCCACTTCAGAGGGCTTTTTCCTCCTTAAGGTGGGCAATGGTTCTGCCTGCTGCCCATGAGGAGCAAGCTGGATTCAGCTTTGAGGAAATATTAAAAATTCAGAGGAAGAAACAGGTGTGTTTGACCACTCCTACAAAGAGGATTATGTGCCAAGAATGGCAGTAAAAGTGCCCTTGTCAGAGGCCTTAAAATTGAGCTTTTTAGTTTAAAACTAACCAGAGATGCACAGCACCCATGTTCCCTAACAGACCCAAGGGCTTTCTCTGAGCAAGCAGAAGGTCGTGGTGGTTCCCTAAGCGTGCTCTGGCTCCAGCGTTTCTCCTTACCTGGCATCTGTTTCCTCATGGCTCTTTGCTGTTGGGCAGCCTCCACGCACAGCTGCCGGGCACGGCGCCCCCCCAAGCTGTCCTTGTCCATCATGGCTTGTGCCACTATCTGGTTGAGGGACAAGCGGGCGGCACCGTAATACCTGGACAGGGCGGCCGCCACCCTGGTCTTTCCTGAGAGAGAAAGAGAGGAAGACTGCTTGGTGACACTTGCACGTGAGGCATTTTCAGGGACAGGCTCTGGAAAACTCACAAGCAGGTGTCAAGGAGGGTGGGAAAGAAATGCCCTCCTAGGGGAGACCGCAAGGGAGGCAGCTTGGGCATGGTTACGAGCACCGAACCCCAGAGCCAGGGGGATATTCTGCACCTCATATTCAGCTGAGGACTTTGTCTCGGGCACCACAGCCCACCAGGATGCATCTCTCCTGCTTCCCCCTCTCCTTGCAGCCCAGGGCTGTGGCTCACGTACCTGTCCGGGGTGTCCCATAGACGATGATGGCAATCCCTCCGGGGTTTTGGGCTCTGAACTCTTCTATAAAGGGATTGGTGTCGAGGTAGCGCCTGATGGCCTGATCGATGGGGCGCTCACACTTGTCCATCATGTCCTTCAACAACTTGATGCTCACTTGAAGCGCTGCTGTACAGAACCAGCAGAAAAGTCAGCCTCCTGCCTTCCCTTGATCCTGATCATCCTCCCCATCCCCTCAGATCCCAGGAAAGGAGATGGCTGAAAGCAACGGGAGCTTGTGCTTTTGTTGCTGGGAAGGAGCAAATACAAAAGAGCCAGTGACATTAGACCTGGTCCTCCTGGCTGAAGAGCTCAGCCACAAAGAGTAGCATCAGATAAGGGACGCAAGGGAATATCCTGAGTATTTCCCCAGTCCATGGCAGGCAGATAGGACCTGGTTTTGGTTACACTCCAGGTTGGTAGAGGATGCCACAGACCTTCACCCAGGAATTCCTCCACTAGGGCAGGAGATCAGATGGCTGCTAAAAGCATGGGCTTTGCATGGAGAACAAGGCGACAGAGAGCTCAGGGTGTGTGGGCTGGGTTCTCTGCTATGTCCACAGTCAGAACAGCCAATGCCAAACCCTTACCATTGTCCTGGCCTGATTCTTCCTTGCTCATGGATAAAATCTCTTGGCCCAAAGCCTCCATCATCTTCCATTTCTCATAGTATTCGAGCACCTCTGGAGGCAGCTTCTCCCCCACAGCACGTGGAGGTATCATCAAGGCCGTCTGGCCTTCAAACTCCTGCAGCATGCGCAGGATCTGTGTGCGTGGGGAAGAGGAACCATCCGTGAGATTCCTTTATCAACCTCCATCACACCAACAGACTCAGCCCACCTTCTCCCTCTCTCCTGCCTTCCTCCCAACAACACAGGCTATCCAAGCCCCTCCACAGACTGCCAGCAGAGATGGCTCACCTCAAAGTGCCCCCAGGCTTTGCCCTGGGGATTGCCTCCATCTCCCTGGCACAGGCCTGGGAAGGCTGGAGTGCTGCAGAGCTTGGGGAGCATGCACATGGGGACCAGACCTTCCCTCTCACCTTCTCCTCCTCGAGGTACTCCTCATCAAACTCCAGTGAGTAAAATTCAATGGGGAACACGCAGGGGTTCTTCACCACCACTGTCCTCTCCAGCTCAGAGCTGCACGGCAGCAACGCTCCCAGATTGATCTCTGCGGGGCTGAACTCCAGCCGTGGCTCGAGACCCTGTCCTGAGATGTGCAGCACGAGGAGCTGGCTGTTCCCACGAATGTTGATCTTCAGCTCGGTTTTGTAGGATTTCTGAGAAGAGAAAAGTACCGAAAACTCGTCCATGAAGTCCTAGGTGACAGCACCCCAAATCCAACCCTTGCCCAATGGTCAGGGGTGTTATCAGTCCCCCCGGGGGGAATGGAAACCCAGATATTTACTTATGCTAGGGGCTACAGCATCTGTGTCCTTGGCTCTGAGTAACTGGGACGAATGCTGGTGTGCAGAGTAACTGGGCATTTGGGTATCAGATGGGTGTAAAATGGGTTATCAGATGTTCTCCCCTAGTCACGGAGGAGCACATGAGAAAGGCCCTCAGTCCTGGCACTGATGCATCAGGCAAACCCCAGCTCCATGAGAGAGGCAGATGAGCTCTCGCTGGCTAGAAATAAAGGCTGTTTTCTCTGCTCAGTGTTTGGCTCTGGTCAAAGCCTGACACAAGAGGGTTGCTCACATCTCTCTAGCAATGAAAAGATCCCTGGGACTGTTCTTGGGCATGGAAGCACTCGTGTCCATGCTGTTCCACACTGTCAGTTTCCAAGTCCCAGTGGCCATGTGCAAATAGCTTTTGGGAATGCTCCATCCTTTAAGTTGACTCCCCAACTGCATGGCAATGTGCAGGCAGGCTGGGCTGGAGCCCCAGGGCCTGCTGGCACCACACCACTACAGGTGCCTGTCCTGCCATGCCCAGGAAGGTGTCTGGTGGCTCTTTTGTCTGTCGGTGCCAGCAGCAGGACAAGCCAGCACTGGCCCTTCCAGGTTGATCCCCTATGACTGTGCCATCTGCTCTGCACCCAGCGCCACAGGCTGCAAATACAACCAGGCAAGGGGAAGGACGAGGGCAATCAGGCAGATCTGATCTCCCCCTGTGTGCAGAGAGGCAGCCACAGCACAGGGCCCTGATGTTCTCTGTGGGGATTTCCAGGCACCTCTCAGAAGGGTGTGCTGCAGGGGGAGCTGAGGCACAGTGAGTGCAGGGCTTCCAGAAAGCTGCCTGTGGAGGAAGAGCTCATCTGCCACTCCCTGTGTTGGACTCTCCTTACCACCCTGCCCTGACAGAGCTCCAGGGGCGGCACCTGCCAATCTCACCTCTTCCTGGGGTGTAAACTGGATCAGAAGGTCATACCACTCTCTGCCATAAAGGGTTCCCTCACAGGCCTTCCACTGAAAGACACGGGAATCATCCTTCCCAGCCTGGAGTTCCTTCGGACGTTTGTCCACCTGAGCACAGAAACCAGTTGTGTGAGGTCTCCTTGGTCTGTGAGGACAGTGCTCTGAGATCCTTTCCCGGTGCTGAGAGCACCCACAGCAAACCCGGCATGGCCCCCACGGTCTAGAACTGGAGGGGAAACCTGCAGGCAGGGCAAGCAGATGGGGAGCCACCGTCCTGTCCTCAGCGGAGGAGGAGGAATGGGTGAAGACGGCAGAGAAGCAAAGCATCGGCCAGTGGAACAGGTCCAGGCAAACCAGCCTTGATCTGGACCCTCAAAAGCTTCCTCAAACACGCTGCAGCCCAAGTGCTGAGGCAGCCACAGGCACAGAAAAGGCAAGGAGTGCAAAGAAAACCCAACGGCGAAGCTGCGTGTTATGTTCGCCTGTGCTTTACCTTCTTGGCAGGTTTGTTGACACTGATGGACCATTCACAGGGCGCGTCGAACCGGTTGTAGAGCCGGAGTATTTCGTACCGGCTCTGCCCAACCTGGACATCGGGGAACTCGATGCTGTCCCTGGAGACGCTGAGCAACAGCTGAACCACATTGGCACGGAGACGGATGTGTAGTGTGGGGCCTTTCTCCACCTGCAGAAGGACAGAGAATTCAGCTGAGAGTCCAGCTGACATGTGCTGCTGTGCCCAGCCTGCTGCCTATCCCAGAAGTTGCAGTACCTTGATGGGCAGGAGCACATCCACCTTTCCCACTGGCAGGTTGGCACTTTCAAAGTCCACTTGAAACAGTCTGCTGGCGCCGTAGACCAGGAACTTCACGGGCTCCAGGTGTACGCTGAAACCTTGGACAGATGAAAACAAAGCAGCTGAGATACACAAGCAACGTGAAACGTGTCATAAGCCTGTTAAGCCTTAACGGGGGTCCTGCTGGGAGCCCTGGGAAAAACCCCATGCTGTGCTGTTCCCGGGACAGAAACTTAGAGGAGACACCTGAGCAGCCCTCAGACACAGCGAGCCACTCTGTGATGGAAGTGCAGATTTGCCTCCAGGCCTCTTTTGGAAGCCTACTTTGATCCACCAGAGGATCAAACAGGCTGTTTCCTCAATAAAGGCTGAACACAAGAGCTGTGGCAGTGTGAACTCAACCACAACAGATCCCATCTGTTTGCAACACACTCCCAGAGTGCCCAAAGAAACTTGATGCCAATGGGAACCAAAGGCAGAGGATGCTGGCAGGTGACGAGGGTAATCAGCTCATCGGGCCCCTGCAGGGAAGCATCAGGGCAGTCACGGGCAGGCCAGGTCCCTGGGCACACCTGGCCAGGAGAATTCTAGCTCTCAGGTTCCCAGCAGGGGCACTGGGAGGAAGAAGCTCAAAAAACCTCCCCATGTGCAGTGGCTTAAGCTAAACTGTCTGAGACAGCTCCGTGCAGCCCATGGGAAGTCTCTCCAGCACTGGTTACCTGTGTTATGCAAGGCACGTTCCTTGGCCTGGACGGCCACTGGGTACGTCCAGGTGTTGGTGATCTGCACAGTGCAGGTTTTACTGTAGCCCTGAACGACAGTGCCCATGTCCAGGATGTACTCGGGCAGCTTGAGTCTGGAAGGAGGAGTAAGGACAGCCCTTAAACAACAGCTCATGTTCAAGCGGATGGAAGATTTAAAGAAAGGGGATATTTCAGTACTCAATGCTGGAAAAACTCAACTCAAGCTTATGAAACCCAAGGCCTGACCACCTGGCAATGACTTTGGGAAGCTATGGGGAGTGCAGGTCCTAGGTTTCATCAGCTCCCAATGGGACCCAAAACTAAAATTAGTTTTAAATAGACTCTGGTCACAGCTCCTCCACTACAAAAAGCCAGTGTAGGATGAGACCACTGGACCTCCAGCGGTCTCAGTGAAACCGCTTCTCCTGGTGTATAGCCCAAGCCTGACATTGCTTCTGAGCCTTGGAATAAGATTTGCTTGCACAGGAAAACTTCACTGCTCTGCAACCAGGGCACATGAAGGATCTGTTTTGCAAAGCATTTATCTTCTTCCTGAACTGGAGCCTCCCAAGCCCATTCAGCACCATGAAGGAGTAAAGGGAAGGACCAAGTTACCCAGATAAGCCCCGCCACCCCACCAGCATCAAAGCCACCTTCTGCTTAGAGTGCTCTGTTAGTCAGAACCAAGAGAGCAGCTCGGAGTTCTCTTTCAGAGCTGGTCAGCAAGGACAGTGTCTGTGCTGTCTGGAAGGGCTTGGTGGTCTGCTCTGGGCCCCCTGAGCTCTAAGAACAGGACCCTGCACCTGTGGGGAGCTGAGCAGCTCCAAAGCTCAGCGTGGCGCTGGGGAAGGGAGGACAGTCAGCTGCTCACGAGCTATTGCTGTCACAGCTACTGGGATAGGACCCTTTCTGAAGTGCCCACTGCTCCCAGCTCTGCATGCACAAGGAGCTCTCAGGAGCAGGGGACACTGCTGGGCGTTGCCCTCAGGGCCCCTGCAGAGAGGGGAGAGGAGTCCCTACTCACTGGACAAGCTTCTGAGGAATGTGCTTGTCAAAGACAGTGTCCTCTGGGGGGCAGGAGATGAGAATTTGGTATTGCTCCTGAGCATCTTCCTTTATCAGCATCTCCTCCATCTGCATCCGCAGCCAAGTGTTGGACTGAGGGAAGGCAAGGCAGTGGCTGGTTAGCAAAGGCCCCTTCACAAGGCCCAGCCTTGTCTCTGAAAGAGGATCCCACCCTGCTCTTGTTGAGAGGAGGAATGGGGTCCTCCTGTCTGGCTGCTCAGTGTCCATGACACATTCTGCTCTGAGCCAGGACTTCCTCTCCAAGGAAATAACTGCAGCATCTTTGCCTTCCCACCCACTGCTAGAAAAGCTGATCTGGCCAGACAGACGAGCCAGAAACCTTCCAGAGCTTCAGGAATTTGCCTGTCCCCAGTCAGTGCCAAAGCAGCTTGGACAAAAGCTGCCTTGAAAAGGGAACCCCGACCGAGCTGGTGGCTCTTGGAATTGAGCACTGCCAGCACAGTCCCAGGGCGCAGTCAGGCTGCTGCTACTAAGGTCTGTAAACCTGCTAGGGCTTGATTTGGGAGCAAAAAGCTCCCCAGTAAGGGGAGTATCTGGGAAGCTTGGTACATCTCCAGGAGAGACCACGACCAGAGGTGGGGCAGCGCTGAGCTGGTGCCTGTGTGTGGCCAGGTGTGAGCAGGGAGTTCCCAAGTGCCAGCAGGGCACTGAGAAGCTGTTGTGGGGTGCCAGGGGCTCAAGTGACATAGACTGCAGCTGTTCTTACCACAATGCCACGGCCCTTCACGTGTTGCTTCCTGATTGGAAGCTTCCTCCAAATACTTGCTTTCTTCTCCCGAACGTCTTTTTTCAGCTTGTCTTTTGCCTGTTTCAATAGCTCCTTGTATTTTTGATTTCCTGAAGGAAGAAAACATTCCCAAATAGAAATGTGGGTGCAGTGCCAATGCCATTTAAGCTGAGAAGTCCCACTGCCCCGAATTCTGGTCTCTCCCAGAAACAAACCATCAATGCAAAGCCATCTATGGAAAGTGGACGCTGCTGCTCGTCTCTGAATCCTCATGTTCACTCCCACCCATCTTCCTCCCCACAGAGGAGCATCTCATCCTCTGCAGTGTCATGCAAATCCAACCCTGCCAAAAGCCCTGCCAGTCTCTTACAGCTTTCCCAAGCTTTTCTGTCTAGCCATCTTTGCAGGCCTCTGACAGATGTGCTGGCAAGATCTGCAGGATGGTTCCTGGGGCACAGCCTACATGTGCTTGTCTGCTCAAGACTCAGGAAGCAACCAGAGGGGGGAGTGTTGGTCTGACAGCCCTGAAACCTCCAGGCTTGGTGGAGATGGGTGTGAGTTGCCCTCTGGGTGTTATAGTAGGGAAAAAAACCCGGCAGGGACTTTGCTGGGGGGCAGATGGGCAGTGCTCACCTTTGATGCTCCAGGGCAGGTTCATACAGATCCCGGCAAAGACTGCCTCTCCCTTCAGGGAGATTTCTGCCGGTTCCAGGTGGTCCACTTGAACCTTGAAAGTCCTGCGGAAGACTCCTGGCACTCCTGGCAGGTAATGGAGCTTCAGCACTTGCTCCTCGCCAGGTTCAATGTAAGCCTGCAGGGACAGGAGAAGAGGGAGGCAATGCATCGAAGAGGCTTTGATGCAGGATGGCTCAGACGACAGACGGGCTGAGAAGAGCCTCCAATGTGAGGGTGCAGTGTGCCCTTCTGAGGGCTCATAAGGCTGCACCCCAGCAGAGCCTGCCCTGTGCTCAGCGTGAGCACGGCTCTGCTGCTCAGGGGGTTTGTCCTCTGCCAGCAAGAGCCAGGCTGAACAGATAAAAGCTCTTTTGCCACCACTGTGGAAGAGGAGTGAAGTGCCCACGCTCTCAGCAGGGCCAGCAGCTCCTGTCACCCCTTGTAGGAGACAGGCATGAAGAAATGGGAAAGCCATTGGCTTCCTCTTCCCATTGCAAAGAGGGACAAAGACAGGAACACTGCTTCACCTCAAAGACATCCAGGCAGCACTGAGAAGCTGGGACAGTGGTGGGACGCTCCAAATTCCTCCCTTTGCTCTTCCAGCCCCACTCCTCCCTGGCCCCCTCACTGCCCCACAAAGCTGCTACAGAGCACAATAGCTGGGGGCAGGGAAAGATGGCACTTACTTGACCTTCTCTGTCCCCAGCTGCAATTGCTTACAGCCCTGTCTCTCATGGCTGGGCTTGGGTTTCTTTTCCCCCTTTTTACCCCCCTTTTTTCTCTTTAGCCCTCTCCTTGGCCACCTGACACAGGGCTGGGGTCAGTCAGTTGTGCCACTCACTGTGTCGGGCAGGACCACGAGCACACCAGGCAGAGGGTTGTCTGCAGTGCCAGTGCTGGGGCCCTGTACCACGTAGGTGAATCCGATCTTCCCCTTGTTCTGCAGGGTGACCTCTGCTTCGATGACTTCGTTAAAGAGCTGAAGAGAGGACAGAGGAGTGGGAAGTTACAGACACAGGCCTGCTGCTGGGAATCTTCTTCCTCTTTCATGGGGTTGAGAGCAGACACACCGCAGCAGCAGGGACCGGGACAAGCTACAGGCACTTGGGAACCTGGGGAACCCCCAGGCACAAGGACCTGCTCAGGAACAGAGAGTTCTGGCAGCACACAGAGGTGCAGGAACAACCATGGAAGGGGGTGGAGGTGGCCATTCCAAAGCAGTCTGGAGGCCAGACATATCCCTCAAAGGTTGTACTTCCAAGCCCCAGAGCCAGCAAAGGAGCTGGGAAGGGGTGGGCAGCAACCTGCTGGTGCTGGTTCCAAGGCAGCAGCTCTGCCAGGAGAAGGGAGTGGTACCTGCAGCCCAAAGTCGATCTCCTCGACGCTCAGTTGGTAGGTGAGGACCGAAGTCTCCCCCTTCAGCTCCACCTGGTAGGTCGGGCCTCCCTCCACCTGGCACAGCGCCGTGACACGGGCGATGATGTTGGCGTGGCCAAAGAAGGTGAAGGGCACCTGCTGGCTCTTGCCCGGCTGCAGCACACCAGACACCGGCTGGACACTGAAAACCTGGGAAGGGGAGGAGAGATCGAGGCGTTGAGCGTGGAAATGGGTGCAGAAGAGCAGCCGTGGCTTGGAGCAAAGTACAACCGTAGCTGGAGGGGCCTGTTCCTCACACACCAGCCTGAAGCATCCTAATCTCATCCTGCCTCCACGTCACTGACCAGTGGAGGGAGCATGGCGAAAATCTTCTGCCATACTCACTGATCAGTGCATTAATTAATACCCAACATTAAAGTAAACTGGGATGTCTCCTGGCAGCAAGACATTCTCTCTGCTGCAGAACTTGCCTTTAAAACCAGTTTTTGCTGCCTTCAGAAAAGCAGGAGACTCAGAGCTGAGAGCTCTTGGAGCTGAGGGGAGGACTCCAGCCCAGCTCATCTGACTCCTGAGGCTTTTGCCACTCACTCTGACTTACAGGCTGCTCTCTCAAGGTGCTACACCAAAAGCTCCTGAAAAATATCCTGTTGAGCACCTGATGAGGTACCAGGGGAGCAATGCCCTTCATGGGTGCTGCACAGGGAGTTCTGTACCTGTGGGGGCAACAGACCTGCTTGCCACGCTGAAAATGTGCAAGTGAGAGAGATTCCCACTTACCTCCTCTGCTCTGAAGCCAGGGGGCTTTGTCTCTGCTGACTGCCCAGAGCCCTTCGTCTTCACTGAGCTCCGAGACTCTGCAACAGTGTCTGGAGGCACCTGGAAGACAAACCACT
Organism: Pyrocephalus nanus; assembly: GCA_038380795.1. Taxonomy (NCBI): domain Eukaryota; kingdom Metazoa; phylum Chordata; class Aves; order Passeriformes; family Tyrannidae; genus Pyrocephalus; species Pyrocephalus nanus. The sequence continues at coordinate 4,642,956 of CM076273.1, read as the reverse complement.
TTCCAGTCCAGGACACAGCCACCTTGCCAAGCCTCACTGTATGAAAGGCAGCTCTGGGGCTGTCACTGCAATACCAGCTCTTGTGGGAAGGCAGAGACCTGCAAACGGGTGGTCTGGCTGGGTTGGGAAGGGGGAACATGGAGATCAGGATTTGGCACGGCTTGGTACAGGAAGGAAACTGGAAGCCTTCTCATCATGAGGCAGGAAAGCCTCATTTTACATTGTAAAGAGAACAAGCCAAAGAAATCCCAAACTCAGCATAGGTCTGTAGGATCTGAGTGGGCTTCTCCAAGGAAAAGTATCCTATTTCTCCCTCCCCAGATGCCCCATGTCCAGACACTGGCCCTATTGCCCAGCCCACTCTCAGGGCACAGAACAGTTGGGCAGCAAAAGGGGAGGTCGGCACAAGCACAACTTTTTGGTGGCAAGCTGGGGCAGCAACACAAGTGGCAGGTGCACAAGAAAATCCACCTTTGCTTCCAGGGAGTCCTCTGAATCTGGTGACTGTTCAGAAGAATCTTGCTTTGTTGTCAGGGAGTCCTCTGCATCTGATGACTCTTGAGAAGAACCATCCTCTGTTTTCAGGGAGTCCTCTGCATCTGATGACTCCTCAGAAGAATCGTCCTCTGTTTCCAGGGAGTCCTCTGCATCTGATGACTCCTCAGAAGAATCGTCCTCTGTTTCCAGGGAGTCCTCTGAATCTGAAGACTCTTCAGAAGAATCCTCTTCTGTTTCCAGGCACTTCTCTGAATGGGATGACTGCTGGGTAGAGTCCTGCCTTGCTTTCGGGGCTTTGGCTGGCTCCTGCACACTTCCAGGCCTGGAGAATCTCCTCGAATAACGCCCACACTCAACACAGCCGAACCTGGCCATTTGTGGTTGGGGTTTGTGTGGTGGGGCAGGGATGAACCTGGAAAATAACGTAACTATGATCACAGACCTGCAGTGGGAGGGAGGGCAACCTGCACGAGCAGTTCCTCATCAGGATGCAGCCCCTGGGTGAGTGCAGGTGCGGTGAACTCAGAAAGGGAGTGTCTCAGAAAAGGAGAAGGAAGGGGACAGTCAGAAGATGTTCAGCATCAGCTCAGGTGCTAACTAGCTCTTTCTGTGATGTGAATTGGGACTTTCTGGGCAGCCTGCAGCACTTCCAGGCCGAGGCTGAGCATCCAGCCTGACCACGGCTGGTCACTGTTATTTCCACAAGGCAAAGTCAAAAGCAGTTTGTCAGATCCAGGCAAACAGCTTTGGTCTTTGCAAAGCACAAACAGGACACCAAGGAAAAGGGCTTCCAGGAGAGGGCAAAGGTGCACATACCCTGTGGGGTACTCCACGCTGTCCATCTGGAATGACCAGCGGTAGCGGGCAGGAATTGGGCTGCAGTTGGTCATCTCCAGGTACCGCACTTGTTCTGTGCCACGCTCGATGCAACCAAAGTCCAGTTCTTTGGTGGGGATATGGAGATTCGGGAAGTAGACTTCTCCCCGAACGGCGATCTCTTCCTCAAGAGGATGTTCCACTAACCGGATCTTCACAGTCTTCTCCATTACCCAGCTGATCGGATCCTTTTTATGAGATGGGTTAAAGGCAATGTAGAGATGAAGCTCCTCCCCTGCCTCCATCTTCACAGGCTGCAAGGAGACAAGGAGTGGTAAATAATCACCCACACGAGGAAGTCCCAAGGTCTGACAGCAAGAAACAGTAAATGCTCCAAGTGTGACCCCAGCACGGGCTTCCCAGTCCACCCTTCTTTTCTTTACAAGGGAGGGTCTGAGTGCAAGCACCGCACTCTGGTGGGGGATTCTCAGGCTCCTGTTTCTGTGCTCGGCAGCAATACAAGAGGATGGCTGCTGGAGAGCTGGGCTGCTCTCCAGGAGACACCTTTGCTGCATGGCTTGCCCACACCTGGCTGCCTGCTCGTTTCTCCTCCTATCTTAGAGCCAGGAGGGATTTTTGCAATTCAGAGGAGTTTTTGCTTCCTTCAGCAGCTCTGCTGACTCAGTTCACAGTTCAGGCCCGTCCACTTCTGATTCTACAGAATAAACTTCTCGACTCAAGGACCTCCCAGCAGAAGGGCACCACTTCAACAGCCCTCCCTCTTCAAAGCCCACTGGCAGGAGGGTCCTTGGCTGCTCACCTGAGCCTCTGCAAGGAGGGGCTGCTGGTCCGCGTCACAGATTAGGAACGGCTCCTCCACATCCAGCAAGACGCTGAATGGCAGGCAGCAGGTGTTTTTTAAAGACAGAGGCTTGAACTTAAGAGTCAGGAAATCATCGGGGTACTACAGGAACAGAAGACAAGGAAAAACAACCTCAAGTAGCCATAGACCTGCTCCTTCCAATGCATTTCACATTTTTCAACTTCAGAAGTGCACACATCCCTATTTACTCTTTTTATTTGTTTCTAAGCCTTCCAGGACATGTTCAGACATCACCGTGAGTTGGAGGATCCCCAGAAACCTCCCTTGATATGGAGCACAGAAACTGCCATTTCCCTCCAAGTGGCCATGGTGCCCCTCAGCAGTGCAGCTGTAGCCGCAACTGGACTTTGAGGAAGTTAAAAACCAGTCTCATCTCTAAAAACATCCTCACTTACTTTACAAAGTGCCTCAGGAAGGGTAAAGAGGGGTGTTAACCCAAGCACACACCCCCCACGAGCTCTCTCGCTCAGCCATGCTGTTAAATGCCAGGATGCAGTCCAGAGACTTACCTTCTCCACAACGAAAGCGATTACAGTGGACGATACTTCCAGGGTGGCAGAAATGAACTTGCAGGTGACCTTTGTCTTTATTATCTCTTTCATTGTTGTGTCTGGCCCCACGGCTGTGTGACACACCAGCTTCTCCTGCACCTCCTGCATGCAAGAGTCCCTTGTCACCAGTGGTGCTGGCAGGGTGTCCAGCGTTGGCTCCTCACCCACCACGGGCCACAAAGTTACAGGCACAGCCCCCTTTCCTTCCCGTGCTGCAGCCCATTTCTTGTGCACTCAAATGTCCGTAACGCTGCACCCCAGTAGCCACAAAAGGCACTCGGGAGACACTCCCTTCCTTCACAGGGCTTCTCTTTTCCTCCCTGCTTACCCCTGATAAACCCCTTGGCACTTGTTTAATTCACTTTCTGCCTGGGCTCCTAGTTTAGGTGTAACCTATTTTCTCTGCCCTTGCTTTCTGCCTCAGCAGGCGACACTGGTAACCTCCTGTTTGCCCCAAAGGAGCAATACTTCCTTCACCCCATATTTTGGGATCAGCATTGGGTTTTGGGAGCTGTGGAATCACAAAAAAGCCTTAGCAACTGATGGTGGCCAGCAAGGAAAGCCACTGGTGCTGCCATGGAAACCTGTAGCCTTAAACACTCTCTTGAAGGCCCTTGCTCATTTTCCCAGGCAAATGTCAAGGGGCTGCAGGAGAAGCCCCAGCAGAGAAGACCTGTTGGGAAGGCTCAGCCCTTGGCAGGGACCTCACCTGGACAATGCTGGAGAAGCCTTCCACCACCAGCTCCTTAGTCTCTCCTGGCTGCAGATGCATACACCGTGGCCGCAGCTTAAATATGGGGGTGGCAGATTTGGGTCTCTGGGAAGCATTTTTGCCCCTGGGGACACTGAGGGCAGGGAGTGGATGACGCTGTCGAAAGGTGCTGAAACCTTCTGTGCCCCAGTACAGCCGCTGGAACTGCCGTCCCTTGTTGGTTACGTTGAACCGGAAAATGCAGGGAACAGAGCTAGAAGAGAAGCAGAGATGGGAAATGTCATGGGAGCTGCTATTTCTCTGCAGTCAAGTGCTCTTAATGAGCAATCTGAGGTGTTAAAAGCTTGGAGACCGTCCTTATTTCCCACTCTTAATGTGGGCCAGAAATAATGTCTGATGCCCTTCCGATGTCGCTATTGCAAAGAGAAATAGGTTTATACTGCTAATGTAGTAGTTCCACATCTTCCCTCTCCACAAGGGACTTCCTTCATCACCATGGGCTTTGGCATATTATCTCGTTTGCCTCTTAATTTGGGCAGAGGCGTCTCTCTAATAATTTAAGGAACCTGAGCATAGCAACATGTTTCTAAAGGAATCTCTGGCTTTAGGGAAACAGAGCCAGGGCCTGAAGCACTGAAGAAGATTTAGCCTGAAGGTCTACAGCATAACTGCTCCTTGCTGAGCCAAGAGAAGAGGCAGGAGTTAAGAGGTTTCTTACTTGAACTGGGGTTCCAGCTTGAGCTCTGGAGCAAACGGTTTGTCAATGACAACTGTGGTGCCAATGCCTACAGCCTCGATGGGGATGACACTGGTAAGGCTGTTTTCAATGAACAGCTTCATGCTGTCTTCGAATTTCCCGGTGTCATCCAGGTTTGCCGTGACAACCACAGAAATATCATCACTGGCAGGGAGCACTCCCTCCTTGGGTTCAATTCTCCAGCACTTGCCATCCTGTGAGACAAGCCAGACATACATTTAGGATGGAAACCGTGGACCCTGGTGACTTGTAAGGTGTGAGGAAAGGCAAGACTACAGAGAGGAGGATAAAAATCATAAAGCCTTCATTTCCCTAAATCTAAGCTACTGTGTCTGGGCAAGAGCAGAGCTTATACAACCTGTATTTTACCCTCTTTTAACCGATCATAACAGACTATTAAATTTTGCATAATCTAAGGGATGCTCCTCCTCAGGAAAAGGTTATTCCCCCTCCAGTCTCTTTTCTGGAGTGTGTGCCAAGGGAAGCTACTTTCTCTCTCCTGGCTTCCCCATAACAGAGCTGGGTTTTCACAAAGGCTCAAGGCTGCAGAAAGCCATGACTGCTCAAATCCCACCACAGCAGCCACACAGCTGGAGGACAGTGCCGAGAGCCTGAAGACTAACTCTGCAAAACCAGAGCAGCAAAACCCCAGCACCCAAGTCCTTGCCCCTGAAGGACCAAAGCCCTCGCTTGTCACTGATCATCAGCTGCAGAGAGGTGCCCCAGAGCCCCCTGCTTTGGAAAAGTCAGCTCTCAATGCTTATAGCAGGGCAGGAAAACAGTCGGCAGAAAGAAAACAGCCCTGTGGGCATGGCCCAGCCTTCCCAAGCATTTGTCCTCTGCTTTCTCATGGGCTTCCCTCTACGGATGGGGCAAGAAAGCTGCAAGCTGCCTGGGGGAGGGAGGGAAGGCCTTACACTGGGACAGCTGTACAGACACAGCTCTGCAGGTCCCAGCCTGCTGTGAGCATGCAAAAACTATCATTTATGAGCCAGCACCACTCATTCGAGGTGGCTTGCTCTCTCCAGGGTTGGAAAGCAGAATTTCATCGTGGAGATGAAGAAAGCTGCCCTGGAAATCCCTCACTTGGAGATTGCATTTACTCCTCAGACACCAGGGAAAGCAGCAAGTGGAAAACTCCACTCTCCTCCTCGATCCAGGGCGCTGAGCCTGGACTCTCCCCCTCTGCCTGAGGCTTTACCCACACACACAACCACACCCACTGTGTCTGGGCTGGCTTCAACCAGCTCCAGCAGTCCAGCCCACTTGGCATGGACAAGAAAACCCCCCTGCCAAGCCTGTTTCCAAGCCCCTCACAGACCCCCTGCAGCGGGGAGCACATCCCACCCAGCCCCAGCCCTGCTGGCTGCACCAGCTCAGCTGCTCCTGCCAGTGGAGCAGCCCCAGCTCCTGCTGCTCTGTGCAGCCTCCACCAATTAAACAAAGAGCCTTTCTCTGCAGCTGCTCTCCAGATACTTTGGAACGCTGGGGGTGCACAAGGCTCCAGGGGTGCACAACCCCCGCAGGTGTATTTGTGTGCAACAGCCCGGCTGCTCTGACCCCCAGGAGGGGGGAAGCTCCTCTCCCCACCCGGAGCTTGAAGACAGACCCCACACCCTGGTCTCCACCATTAACAGCGGTTTGGCACAAAGCAAATGTGGAGGGTATGAGGAAACCATAGGGAAATCCTTGGCCTCCCAGGAGCAAAGGGCCACAGGCTTCGCTTCATCTCAGAGCTCTAAAAATGTGACTTGCACCACTTAATACCTTCCCCAAAATAAAGGGAGAACTCGAAACCACAATCCAGACTCACTTCTGCTCCTACAACTCTGCAAACTACTTCACTGAAGGTTGTCCCAGCTCAAACCACGTGCAGAGCCAGGCTCCTCTTGCCTCGGATGGAATCTCTTGCCTCCTCTCTCCCACAGAGCAATACAGAAACCTTACATACAGAATCCAAGTCCTGGGTTGCTACTGAGCAGTGAGTTTCACTGGGAAACAGCCCCACAGACACTTACGATCTCTGCTCTGAAGGCTGCAGGGACAACACTCAGATTGCACAGCTGGAAAGTTTGGGAAGCGTCCTGTATCGCTCGGATCTTGCCGAAGTTTATCTTAGTCACAGTTGCATAGACGAGCGGTACCTTTCCAGTGCACATTAACTGCATTTGCTGTTCCAGGAAGCACGTAAGAGAGATTTAAGAAAAAACAAACAAACAAACAAACAGAAAACAACAGGGAAAGTTAAGAAAGCTTAAACAGCTCAACAGCACTCAAGTCATTGCTTTAGGGACAGATATGACGCTCTAGCTAAAATGCTGGACTTCTAGGCAAAAATTTGATATTCCCTTCCAAATTAAAAAAGATAAAGTCAGGGAAACTTTCAACCTGTAAACTGTTGGCCCAAAGGTAAAAGCTTTGTAAGAAATCTGTGGTTTAAAAACAGCCTGAGAGTTAAAACAACTGGTTATTCTGGTGGGGAGAAACCCTGCTCTGTAAGAGAAGCAGCCTGATAGTTATGTGCAAGTGTTGTTAAAAGTCAGGCTCCCCTGCACAGCCTGCACTGCCCGCCCTTCCTGTTGGCTGGTTTACGTGCACAAGCGCGATGGCCCGGCTGGGCATGTTTGGTGCCATCCAAAGGATTTGGCATCATCATTTCCATTTGCTTGAATATAATAATTTAAAATCCCTGCAACCACTTTTCAAACATCAGCCTTTCTTTCTGACACAGAAAGTTGGAGGTTCCCAGAAATCCTCTGACATCCTCTTTTGTGTTCAGAGAGGTGACATTTTAAAAGCGATGTTCCCACAGTTACCAGCATTTTAAATGGAAGATTAATGAAATAAAACGATCCTCAATTTCAGCTTAGATGAACTATATGCTGAGATTACCCCCTAGGAGGACTCCACTCTTGCTCTTTTCCAGCATAAACTGCTTATGCTGCCAGTGCCTTCTGTCCTTGCCCACACCAGCCATATCCGACAAGTCCCTGCTTTCTCTGGAAGAATCCCTGCACACTCCACACCCCCCAGGATGAGCTGCACAAAGGCACACGCCTCCCCTCGCACTCACCAGTGGGTGTCTTTCCTTCCCGAACACGGCGATGTCCACCACGGTGGAATGAGCACCCACCGCCTGGGCTTCAACTGTGATTGGGATCTCCAGCACGTCGTGACCCTGGATAATCCCACACGGCTTGGGGCAGGAGTACCACAGAGTAGCAGCCTCTTGGTGTCTCTAGAGGGACAGAATCGAGTGCAACTTCAGAGGGACCTTTGAGGAAACTTTAAACTGCTTAACATCTACCACAATAGCAACTCACACACATTTTTTAAAAATCCCCAGGAAAAAGCTGAAAGGCACAAAAAAAGATGCAAGAATTGTTGGGGCTTAGCATCCTCAGGGTCCAAAAGCTGCTGCATCCACAGACACCCTCTCCTGTGCTGGCAGACTCCTTGCAGCAGCTTTTCACAAGAAAACACCCCAAACACTAGAATATAAATTGCTTCCTGAAGAGGTTGAAATGCTTCCTGAAGTTGATAACATTCAGGCAGGTTCCTATTTAACTGCTTCCTAAAGTTTACATTCAGGTAGGATCCTGTCCTCAGCACACCTTGAAGTCTGAACAGAAACCAGCAAGATCTTATTCAAACCCCATTTGTCCTTAATAAGCCCTTCAATCATATTTGAGAGGAGGAGGTGGATGAGATGCCAAACCTGAGGGAGAACTCTGTAGCATCCTGGAAGGGGGCTCGGGTTCACAAGGGTCAGCTTTTGCTTGCAAGGCTCCTTTAGAGAGAACTTTCCACAGTCGAGGGTGGAGTTGAGCAAACGGAGGTCAGGAATGACACATCTGGGCAAAGAGATGACCCCGAGAGAATTAGAGATACGGAGAGAATGGAGAGCATTTCCCCCCGCAGAGCATGGACTGGAGCATAAGACATTTCTCATTGTCCAGCAGACGTTTAATACCCCTACAGAGGTAAATCACCTTTCATGTCATTCCACTCAAACACGTCTTGTCAAGGAAGGGCAAACCCTGAGAGTCAGCACTGCAGAGGCTGCCAAGTGCCCGGGCAGAGCACGGGCCTTGTCCCACAGCTGCCTCAGCCCCTCCTTTGCCCAAGGAGGCTTGCAAGGACTCCCCCAACAGGCCCAGCGAGCCATGAGCTCTGGGGGAGCCTTCCCATTGAGGGTCAGTGCTCACCAAGGCTCAAGGAATACAACACTCCACTGTCTCCATAAAAATGACTCCCTTCTCTCCCAGGGTGCTGCTGCCCTGCCAGAAAACTCAGCCGTTTGCCCAGTGTTGAGGGCAAGAGCCACCACCTGCCCTGTGGAGTGGGTGATCATCCTCCCAGTTCCCACAGCTCCCTTGCTGCTGCACCCCCAGTCCCAGCTCTGTCCCCCTTGGCACTTGCTTTACAGAACTGCAGCCCAGGCACTGACTGGACGGCTCTGCCCAGGAGAGGGAAGAGCACCAGGGAACTGCATCCCTCTTGCCATTAAACTGACACCCCCGGCAGCACCACAGGATGGCATTTGGCTGCAGCAAGAACAACATCTGGGCTAAGTCTGAGAATGTTAATGCTCAAAAGAGCCAGAGGGAAGCAGGGAAACCTTCTCCTGGAGCTGCAGCCAGCAAACCCCGTGCAAGGCAGTGTGCTGATGGCGAGTGCACAGGCAAAGACGAGCAGCTGCAAGGAAAGCGCTGGTACCTGGCTTTGAGGCGCAGAGCCAACACCTCCTTGCCAAAACCATCCACGTCCACCACCATATCACAGTCGTACTGTCCCACATCATTGGAACACAGCGTGACCTGGTGGAAGAGAAGAGCAGCAAATGTTTCCCTTCTCCCAGAAGCTCGTTACCCATGTGTGGTCTCCTCCGGGTCTTGTTTTGCAGTAAGGAAAGGGAGGATTTTGCTTTAATTCTTCTGCTGGCCCATATGTAGAGCACACATGGAGTAACACAAACTTTCTGGCAATACTGAATTTGTTAAACACACCTTGCAGCTGTCAGGGCATAGGTGGCTAAATTAAAGCATTATACGTAATCATGGATAATGAGACTAAAGCTCTGAGTAACCCAGCTCCCACACCAGGGCAGGTCTCTCTCTCACACACATTGAGAGCCGGCAGCACTAAAGCCCTCCCACACACCAGTGAGGCTTCAGCCCCACCTCCTGACCCATGGATGGCCGGACTCCTCCCATACCGTGATCTCCTGGAATCCCTTGGAATGGATGGTGCCCGTGCTGGGTGTTATGGTAAATTCCTTTGGCTTCTCATGAAATTGAGCCAATGCGCCTTTTTCCCAGGATGGGTGATCGTTGTCTTTCATTTGATCAAAGCTGGTAAGGCTGGGCTGTCCCTGGCCATCCTCAGGAATGCGAAGGTGGAAGGTGATGGGCACCACGGAGGCGTTGATCAGGCGGCACGACAAGGTATGAGGAAAGCCTAGGAAAACGACACAAATGACCATGTAGGCACCAAGCATCTCACGGCGTGAATATCCTGGTGGGATGAGAAACTGTGCTTGGAGTTTTAGCTCTTTGTTATCTGAATGACAGCTCACTGAGCAGCTCAGTGAGCAATTAATCATCACTTGGACACTGACCCCAGGCTGCTGCCTTGGAAATGCCCACTCTTAGTCCTGCTGAACACCACAAGTTTCTCTCTCTCTAACTGCCCCAAACCAGCCCCATCAATTATTTTGCACTGAGGAGTGTGCATCCAGACTGACCATTTACTCTGAAAATTCAAGCCATACAATTCCCTGTTAACGCTGCCAACACTCCCACCATTTTCAAGATAAAAAAGCACTGAGTTGTCACTGGGGAGAAGCTACAGCAAAAAAAAAGGGAGGATGGAATGGGGAACTGGAACATGATTCAAAGCACTCCAGTGCAGTTTCTTTAGGCAGGATCCTTAAGGTATCTCCTGGCTTGGGGCAACAAGACTGAGCACGTACAACTCACAGCCCACTTCACTGGAGGCAAACCCAAGGCTTGCTCTGAGATCAGTGATCAGGAACCATCTCTTGCCTTATCCAACAAATGGGGACATCACAGCCATGCTGCACACTGGCTGTGATTGCTGCCTACAAGAGTTTACAGCACTTTATCTCTGAGACTTGCTCCCCATAATGGAAAGCCAGGCCCTCCTGGGACAAGGACTTTTTTGGCCATTCTGCTGGCAAGGACTGGGAGATTGGAACAGAATAGACTACACAGGACACCAGAAAATACTGACTTTCTATTCCCTTGGTCCTTTCCCATCTCATGATGGCAAAATGCCATCAGCAGCCCTGGAGTTAACACCCTGCAGGCTGCCGTGGAAGGGCAGGAGGGACAGATGCTCTTCTGTTCAAGTGCTCTATTTTGGCAAGGCACAGATCCCTCCCGCTGCGTCCAAGCCCAGGGAACACTCACCAAAGGACACATCATTGAAGTCAAGGGCTCCTGTGCTGAAATTCAGGCTCAGTCCAGTGACCTGGCCCCTGCGAGGACGAGGACAGAGGAGGCAACGCTTGGTTAAAGGGAACTGCAAAGCCCTGTCCATCCTTCCGGCTCAGGTGGATAAAAGCTGGTGTCAGAGGCACCGTGGGTGTCGAACCAGCCCACCCTGTGCTCAGCACAGCCTCTGTGTGCACAGGAGGCAGCCCAAGCGCAGTGCTCAGCAGCCCACAGCTGCTGACGGGGCCTGGGGCACCACGGCAGGCAGGGCATTGCCTCTCCTGCCATCACCCCTTCTCCCCTTTGCTGGGCCAGGATTATCTTTAACATTAACAGAGGATTTAAAAACCACTTCTCCTGGCTGCAGAATCACCCAGGCTGGCCCATCTCCAAAGCCCTGGGGGCCTTGCTGGGTGTTCAGAGGGGACATCCCAGACCAGCAACTGCCCAAAGCTGATGCCTTCCCACTGCCTGCCACGGCCCAGGCGGAGGGAGGTCCTTGCAGGAAGGAGTCACTCCAGCTCCTGGGCACCTGCACTGAGCAGAAGGCATCCCCACACTAAGGGGATGCCAGCATCAGAGGCAAGGCTAAGACCTCAGGCAACACCTTTTTTCTCTGCTCCACCACCAAGTGAGGTAGGTGGGAGATGATCACCCAGAGACAGCTACAGATGTGCCCACCAAGCTCCCAGAGCCCTCCTCACCTGATAGTAAAGGTCACAGGCTTAGGGGATGCAGTCACATTGAACTGGAATTTTTCACAGAACTCCCCCAGGGTGGTGGAACTGAAGGAGATCTGGAGGGGCTGGATCTCATTTGGTGGAATGATGCCCTGCTGGGGCAGAAAGCTGAAGCAGGAGCCGTAGGTGGTGGTTGAAGGGATGAGCTCAAAGGGAGTGTCAATATCTCCTTTGTTAACCAGCGTTGCCTGCAGCAGCAAGAAAGCAAAATGGAAATACATGAGCAACCTTCCTTTCTTACAGAAGGCTGAGTTGCTTTCTAACAAACTATTAACCCTGGAAAGGCAGAAGATGCCGTGTGCTGCTATGGGGCAGAAGGCAAAAAAGTACAACAGGACAAGTTCCCGTATTCAACCTCTGCCTTGAAACCTGAAAACTACTCTCCTCTCATGTGCCTTACCTGTGTTACAAATTGCACTTAGGGAATCCATGCTGAGCTGAGCTTTACCTGCAGTGTAGCTGCTTAGGACAGCACTATCAGTATCATCTACTCATTCACCTTTTCTCATGTAATGACAATAGTACATTGATAGTGAGAAATTATAAAGTATCAGCATCAAAAATGGAGAGAGAGCACAATCTTTTTATGTAAGAGCACAACTCAGTTTGTCCTTCCCTGCCATGGCAAAGCTTTTGAAAGTGTCTGGCATGATGTAGTGCCTCATTTTCTACTTTTTTTCAGTTGCTCTCTCTTGCAGTGGACTCTTGCAGCCAGTTTGTTCCAGCTGCTCTTGAACAGCCCAAGCACAAAGGTGCCTTGAGTCTGAGGCTAGAACAGAAGCCTCTGAACACTTCAGCTTTTTGACCCAGTGTTGCTTTCATGTGTTGAGGGGTTGTTTTGCAGAAAGCATCCCAGCTGAACTCCAAGGGAGGTTGCCAAAAAGCAGGAACTGGGGCTTCATGAACAACAGACAACACCTCTCAGACCCCATAAAAGGTTTCAAGATTCTGTGAAACCCCCAAATTTGACTAGTATGTCAAATATTCCCTGCTCACAACTGCCCAAGTTGCCAGAAATTCCACAGGTCCACCAGGTTCCCCGCTGCCCCAGGAGCCATCAGGATCCACCCCAGCCCCTGCTGCTCACCTCATAGCTGTAGGTTTCTCCAACAAAAACTTTCCCCATGTTGAGTTCCTCACAGCTGAGTTGGAGGCAGGGCCCGAGGCCTTCCCCTTTGAGGCGCAGGGGCAGCCTGCTCTCACGGCCTGGGGAGAGATTTCCATTTCAGTACTGTGATTCTCACTCCCTTATCCTGCTTTTTCCAGGCTGCCTCAGTGCTAGTTCCTGACTCTGAGATGGGTGAGACCAGCCCCTGATGCTCCAGGGGAAGAGATGGACCCTTCTCTTCCCTCAGGAGATATGCCTTGGGGCTGGCTTCCAATTTCTAACCCACCCCTTGGGCTTGTTTCCATGGACCATGGACCCTTCCCAGCACTTACATGGGAGCCCAGTGGGCTGCAAGAGTATTTGCACCTCCCCCTCCCTGTGGGTGAGAGAAAGAGGAGAAGGAGCTGTACCTGAGATGTCACAGTAGGCCACTCTTTCATAGACTTGGGCTTGTTGGGGTTTAAAGAACATCTTGATTTCCGCTGAAGTGTGTGGACCAACCTCTCCCTCCTAAAACAGAAACAGACAGCAAACCATTTACCTTCCAATATCACATTTCTTCTTTTCAACCTGTAAGCCTTTACGTAGAGCAAGGAGTGAACAACACGAGGAGCCCGAGGAAACACTCCAAAACCAGCTCAACACACCACAGGATGCTCTTAATGCTCAGCTGATCAGCTCCCACTCTACAATATTCCTACTGCTCTGACACAAGCTCTTGGTCACATCATGCTGCTGTCAGCTACAGTGGTGTGAAACTGCTGTTGTGCTGACACTGGTGGTTCTTGGCCTTCGTGGAGGCTATAGGAGTAACCAAGAAGAGAACATGATCCCCTTCCTTGGAAAGAAAAACTTAGTTTAACTTATTTTAAAGAAAGCAGAGGATGGGATTATTGTAGGGTTTACTGCAAGATGAGGAGGGATTTTGCACTGTGCAGACAGCAGGGATTCTTCATCTCACACTGTGCCAGTACTCATAATCAGGGCTCTGATTGATGGAAGGACATGGGGGTTTGCTTGCATTAACAGAAAAAGATTTTCTGTCCCTGTGTGCAATAGAACTCAAAAAGTCCATTTCAAGGTCTTGTGTCCAGGCTCCCAGATGACACTGGAAGGGAGACTCAAACATGCTCTAAGTCCTGGTTACAGGGAGGGATTGGCATTTCCATGACCTCGGGCTGAATTTGGCCTCCTTTTCACTTCAGGCCAATCTGTGAACTGACAATGCTTCAACACCTCTGGTGAGCCCCACACATCTCGTGTAAGCTGTGCCCCTTCCTACACTCACCAGTCCCTCTGGACACTGCAAGAACACCCACCAAGGTCCCTTGACATCGAGCCCTTGCAGCAGAGCTCAGCTTTAGGCAGGTTCCTGCTGCCTGCCAGGAGCCCACAGGGTAGCAATGCTTTTTGCAACAAGCTCTGCAGCCTCACCAGAGACCCGAGGTCTTCCCTCTGGGCACATCAAGCCAGCTGAGGTGGGGATCTGCCCAGTGACCTCATTCAGGGAGGGGGAGGAGGAGGAGGTTCTCAGCTATCACTTACCAAGGGCTCAATGGTGAAAACGTCATCTGAGAACAACATGGGGTCTGCTTGAATCTTTGCTGTCTCAGTCTCGACCTCTTGGTAGTAAAGGCGAACCTCCTCATAGCGTTCCATCATCAAATCCTTCGCTATGTCCTGGGGCGGCCGGGACAGTTTGTGAGACAGCCTGCAGCCACAGGGGGAAACAAAGCAGCAGGTCATTTAATAAGCCACTTCTTTGCAGGGCTGAGTGGAAGTGCAGAAGGAGCAAAGCGCTCGGGGAGGAGCAGCAGCAGTTCCCCAGCAAGGGGCTGAGCCCGAGCCGCGGGGTCCCAAAGGGCTCAGAGGATAACTTGTTCGCTCGCAGGGCAGGTGGTTTTACTCCACACTTACAAGCTCAGCAGAGGTTTTGAAAGCCAACAGCCCTCAGGAGAACCTCCTGCTTCAAAGCCACTGCCAAAACTGAGGGACAACCCACCAGTGACCTCAACTGACTCTTGCCACCACAGAGCTGCTGGGGGGAGGCAGGTACAGATCAAGGAGCCCCCACTGCCTGCAGGGCTTCCCTGGGAAGGGGAGGAGAAGCTGGCTGTCAGCTGCAGGTTACCAGCAGCACTCTTTGCTTCTTCCCTTTTGCACCTGCAGGGACAAGCTAACCCTGTCTGCCCTGTTCCCTACACTGCCTTCCGCCAGAGCAACCCAGAGCACTTTCAAAGCCAGTTGATGAATTTAGGCATGGCATCTCTTCAGTGACATTAAATTTCATGCATGTTATATGCATGAAAACAGAGGCCCTGAGAGGGGACCATCTAGCCTTGAACCACCTTCCTTTTTTCCTCTGTTTGGCCTTCTCTGCAGACCTTTGGCACAGTTAACCTCTCCATTACTTGGCAGCTTGGCAGAAATCATTCGAATGTTTTAAGATCACAGCCAAGAGATGAGAAAGGAACAGTTGCTTCCAAGGTCACTGACATTGTTCAAGGTGGAGGCCACAGCACTTCAGAATGGAGGACATGGCCCCACGATCCTCCCGTGCTGCTGGTTGGTCCCCCTGTCTCTGGGCGAACTGCACCTCTCTGGAACTGACAACTGAACAACCAGCAACTTTGTTGCTTCTTACTGTGAGCTGTGACTGCCCTGCAGACTTTGTAGGAACACCTACTTGTTCCTAATACCCTCAACCACTCAAAAGCACAAGCACCCCCTGAGGCCATCTGTTAGTTTTACCCTTGGGCAGTGTATGCCACTGCATCTTTCAGGCCAACCTGATCTTCTGGTGATACTCCTCTTCCTCAGTAGCAAAAGTCTTCCACTGGAATCGGGCTGTGATGTCACTTCTGTTGTGGATGACCACGGTTTTGTGGCTTGACAGTGCGAGATAGGTCTTGTCAAGTTTCAAAGAATAGCTGTCCAGCCCGATGTTGAGGTCCACAGATTCTCCAACAAGTTTGGTGTGGCTATCTTTACCTGGAACAAAGCAAAGAGGAATCTTTGCTCAGCTCACAGGAATAGAGCAAACCACAGGAAATGGAAGAAAGTGACCAGTAATTCCACGGATCAGTACATTGATCAAATCCCAACAGCTCCGTGTGTTCAGTGTGAGGATATCCTGGACACCACCTTAAGCACCTTATTTTGGGGGGTGTTTGTAGAGATTTGCCCCGAGGTGACAATATTTACAGTGAGATTTGTCTGGTGTGCTCAGGTGACCCACTCAGATCACAGCCTGCACCAAATTCATTCAGGTGACTCTAAGGAGCCCCACTCAGTCACAGCCCAGGCTCTCCTGAAGGCACCCCATGAGACTCCTGTCTCTCCCAATCCCTTGTTGCTGACAAGCAAAGATTCCTGGGGGCAGGTGTGAAGAAAGGGAGGTCCAGGGGAGCAAGGGAAGTGAAGCCCATGGCAGAAGGGGACAAAGATGAGAAAACAAGACACAATGTTCTACAACATTCAATATGACAAACCACTAGAAAATCAACATTATGAAAACCATCATCCCCTCCCTGTCCAAACCCACGGTCACATCAGTCTAGAAATATTTGATATCATTCTGATCTCAAACACCAAGCTGAAGCATTTGAAATGAAAGAAAGAAGGGCAGAGAGAAAGACTAAAAGTACAGAGCAGCTTTTATACAAAGACTGAATGGGGTTCCTAGAAATCAAATGGGAGACAGATGAGAGAGGTTTGAAGAGCATAGATGGCCTGGGAAATCGGAATAAGGAAAAAATTGTCATGATTTGTCATCAAGGAACATGAGGACCTGAAAATGCTCTTAGACAGAAATTACATGTGTATGTAGAGGGCAAAAGAGAAAAAGGGTCTGTGGCAAGACAACAGAGAAGCAGCTTAGGGGGCAGAGGTGAGCAAGAGACACATTGCATTGGAGAGAGTCAGATGGAAACCTCACACATCACAGACAGCACTGTCCAGGAATACAACTTCAGTCCTGCATATCCACACTGCAGTGGAGAATCAAGGTTCCTCCTTCCTCCACTCAGCAACACTCACCAAAACAGGACTACAAAAATCTCATCCCTGTTTGAGGGCATCCATGATTTCAACCCCCTAAACACTAACTAGTTTTCCCTTTTCTTTGTGGTAAAGCTGGGATGGGGTGGTACTGCTGGAGGGGCAGTTCAGGTGGCTGGGACAGTGGGGAGGACTGGCACAGGACTGTCGTGGGGGGGCTGGTTGGAGAACACCATGGATGGAGAACATCAGGGTCCCCCCAGGGATGGACCAGCACACAGCAACACAGCACATCCAGAACAGGGACAGACTCAGCCTTGGCCCCTTCTTTGCTCACTTCTGAGCACTGAAACACACGGAGGCTTTGAAAGGAACACTTCTACAAGTAGTTTGCAGAGCAAGTCTAGCATTATTCTGCTTAGAAAGGGCTCTGCTATTTTGAAGGATGCAGAGCAAGTGCACCGTGCAGTGCCCAGCACTCACCAATGTCGCAGTGCATCACCAGGAATGCGGAATGATCCCCGGTATCCAGCGGGCGATATTCCACTGTCACTTGCATGGATTCACCAACCTCGAGGGTTGCCGAGGCTGGACTGACAGTGAAAGGGCTGCAAGACCAAGAGAGAGATCAGGACTCGTGGGGGAGGTTTGGGGACGATATTTGCAGTCTAGTTCACTTCAGCTGACTTGTGGAAGCAAGGAGCAAAGCAACCACAGTCAGCAGAAGACAGACAGAACACACAGCATCAGCAACAGCTACTGACTCTCTTCTGAGGAGATCCAGCCCTCAGAAGATCCTGTAGGATAAAATGAACTCATCTCCCCATACTCTGCAATGAATGATAGTTTGACAAAAATTTAGCACAGAACCAAATAAATTTTAAAAAGAGCAGAAACACGGGAACTTCAGAGTATTTTTAAAGAAATCTGAATGAAATCTGGCCTCCTAGAGAATGGGTTTATTTGGCTGACAGTGGTAGGCAGCCATTTCAGAAGGTGGTGGTGCTCAGGAGGGTGCAGACCAACTACTAACACTTTCCAGCAGTCCCCAGGAGATCTGGGAGACACAAAGCTCAGGGGCTGCATCCTGCTGAGAACACCAGATGCAACAGCAGAGCCCACACACCCTGCCCATTTCCAGCTGTGGCTGCAGTGCAGCAGCTCGGATGCTCTTGGCTCCTTTGGGATACTCTTTCCCAACTCTGCCATCAGCCAAAGGTGTTTTGCAGTAAGACAGATGAGCTGCTTTACCTCTCAGTGCTGAGGTTGAACTGGGCTTCCAGGTTACCGCTGTTGTGAACCAGCAGAGTCTTCTGGGTGCTGTAGTTGACTGGGCACTCCGAGAAGTCCAGCTGGTCAGGGAAGTTCAAGATTGGGCGGGCACCAGTGGCCCGGATTGGCACAGTGAGAGTTTCCTTTTTGGTGGTGCAGACAAGCTCATGGAAATGATCCTGCAGGAAAAGCTCCTGGCACAAGAGAGGGTGTTGAGTGTCATCCCCACGGCAGAAGAAAAAGTGCTGTTTTCTGTGAGCCTTTGTGGGCATGAATTTACCTCTTCCACCCCAAAAATGACCACTAATTCATACTAATAAAGGCTGGAGAACAGACCATGTGAAAATCATCATTTTTGCTGCATTCCAATGGGGAAAAAGAAAGCCCTCTGGATCTTTTTCTTCCTCTGGTATTTTCTATAATTAAACCCCTTCCACTGAGCCTAGAGATGGCTCAACATCAACACCCCTCCCTGTCAGTTCCCTCCTGTTCCATCTGCCTCTTCCCTTGTGAACATTCAAGAAGAGGCATGGAGGGAAAGCAAAGCCCTCTAGGCCCAGCTGCAGGGACTGGCAGCACCACGCCGTGCCAAGGTGTGACCAGCTCCAGGCTGCCTGCCCCCAGCCCAGAGCCGACCTCCCAGCACGGGCTGGGCTATAACCAGTGTGCAGCAAATGCCCTGGCTTTAGAGAGGATGTTCCTGCAAACTCACCTTGTTCCCCTTCGGGGTGAAAAGGATGTTTATAGTACAAAACGATCCCGGTGGCACCTGATGGCACACACCATTGGGACCGACCAACTTGAAATAAGGTGAGCTGTCCATGGTGACCGTGACCAGCTGAGTCACCTGCAGGAAAGACACAAAACAGGGATTTTGCCACTTGTGGAAACAGGAGGAGACCTGGCTGTGCCCTGGTGACAGCCTTCCTTGACCACTTTGCCAAAGGACTTTCAGTCTGGAGGTACAAGCACAGGATACACAAGGGTGAACTTGAATCCCTTCTGCCTGGGCAAAGCAGCTCGGCCAGAGGCAGCAGGGGAACGCCTGCTGGGAAGGAAGGTCAGGCACCAGCAGTATGCAGATAGAACACCTGAACCAAGTCATTCTCATTTGCAACAAGCCCAGAGAATCTGCTTGCTTCTGCCTGCACACAGCCATGCAGCCCTGTTCCAGAGGGAGAATGGGCTACCTGAAGGCAAACCAGCACATTATCCTGGGGAAAGGAAGAAATTCCCTTCTAACAGACTGAGTTGGAGTGGGGAAGTCCAGCTGTGGGGAGAAAGTCCTATGGGCACACCAGCAAGAGGAGACCAGACACTTGGCCTTACTGGGAAACTAAAGAGCAAAAGGAGGAACACAGAAGAACAGAGGCAGCTAAACAGGCTGAGAGAGGCAGAGATTCCCGCCAGGAACCAAGATTAACCAAGGAGCCAAAGGATGTGGTGCTGGGCACTCGAGGGGAAGCATGAGAGCAGGTGAGAACTGCACAGCCTTCCCATCAATCCAGGGCTTTCAAGGGAAAGAAGTTCCTTTGGGTGAGATACCAGCAAGGCAGGGCTGCAATCAGGGGAGAATCCTCAGCACGGGAAAATTTCCACCATCTTGCAAATCCAAGGTGGTGATTCTGGATGTGCTCCAGCTGATCCTTGCTCTGCTCTACACCACGGGGATTACACCACTCTCCTCTTTTTCTAGCACAGTGTTAAAGCTCCACATCCCAGCACTTACCTTGTCTCTGTTCCTCAGAAGAAGGGGCATTTCACAGACCTCGCCAAGGACATAGTTGTGAAACACCATCTCGGGTGGGCTTGGCTCGAGGAAGGTCTTGGCCTTGCCGAGTGGCCAGAGCTGGAGAGGCAAGAGAGAGCAGGGAGAGGTTCAGCTGCTGGGAGGAAGGTTCGGGAATGACACTCCTCTGCTGGTCCCTGGTGAAGTACAGGCTCTTGGTGACCAGGTCTGCCCAGCTGCCACTGGGGGAACAGTAGCTCACCCACCTCTGCTCTGAGCTGATCAAAAGCTGCTGCACCACACTGAGCAGGCTCAAGCTGAGCAGCTCTTTTGGCAGGTGTTTCTCCTGCTTTCCTTCTCCAAAATGCCAGGCAGCACTTACCTCCAGCACAGCCCACAGCTAATGGGGTCCCAGAGCTCTGGGCACTGACTGAGCACTCAAGCAGTAAGGGAAACCCAAGAATTTACATCAGACTCCAGAGCAAACAATTTTTGGATGACCTTTACTCTGAGGCAGGGAGACTGAGGCCCACACAACTCCAGACTCTAGAGCTTAGACACCAGTAAGAAGAGAACCTCGAGCACCAGAGGAGCTGGAGGGCAAAAAGAAAGTACCACAGTAGATAGGAGTAGGACAAATGAGGTGAATGCTGGGTGAGGATAAGGTTCAGCTCTTTCCTCAGCAGTACCGGGCAACTTGAGTAAGACTGGAGTTGTGTTAAATTGGGAGTAATTACCTCAGGCCCTCAGCCTTCAAAGGCCAGCGCTGCCACTGTGGAGGGAATCCTATGACCCCCAGCATTTGTCAGTGGTGACACCAAAGCAAGAGGTGGCTCTTTGAGTGGGACAAGGGAAAATGGCAAGGCACGCAGCCTCTTCAAATGTCACATCAAACAGCAAGGAAAAAGGCAGGAAAAGGCTACCTTGTTCTTGGAGCTCGCACTCTTGCCTGGCTGCTGGACAATCTTGGGCAACTTTGTCTTCGGAGGGCTGTCCAGCTTCTTCCTGAACCTGAGACCCACCTCTTTGAAGTCAAAGAAGGTCAGCTGAAAGGCAAAAAAACAAGCAAGAGCCTCAGAAATGCCCTTGTTCAGAAAGGCTTTTCTTGTTCAAGTGGCCATGATGAATCATTTGTGATCACAGCCACCAGCACAGTGCTAGAAGTCCTGGAAGTTACTTGCTGAAATGTATAACATCAGAAAATTAATGGTATAGAGCAGAACACACTTGCTCTAACCGGGTGGCTCATGAGGCCTCATTAGCTTCTCCATGATTTGATGTGACACGTGTGGGGATTTCTGCTCTTCGGGCATTTGTGTCCTCTTTACTTTCATTGGACTGAGCCAGTGAGCTTTGCAGAGAGTGGCAAACTCCCTTAACTCCCTTCTTGCCCAAGGCTCACAACTCCCAGCATGTCAGGATGTCACTGCTGGCTGAGTCTGAGGGAAGCAGAAAAGCGGCATTGTGCCAAGACCGAGGTGCAGAGGAATAGGTCCCTAGTTCTCTCTTTTTAATTAGCACGGGTTTTCTCTCTGTCTGGCCTCACAGTCCCACCCACAGAAGAATACAGAGAGATGTCCTTGACAGAGCCTCAGCACTGGGTCACCTCCCATCAAGTGAGCTCCAGTCAGCAAAGGGGACATTTGTGGGTGGGTAGGAGGAGTTGCCCCAATTCCACTGCTGCCTGCAGGGCTGGATCTGTGCTCCACACAGGAGATGAGATGGAACAACTGGTTAGGAACCTGTTCCAGGGGGGACCAGCCCCATCTCTCAAGGCTTCAGGCAGAGTTTGAGCTGCCCACCACATGCCCAGGTGCCTGGAGGGCAGGTGTGGTCAGAGCAGCACAGTGAGTGTGCCAACCTGACAGAAGGAATTCCTGCCCACACAGGGGACAGAAAGAAGCACAAGCTCATGTTCAGCTTTACATTTGTTTTACTTGGCTCCCGTGGCACAGCCAGGCAAGACTCTGGACTGTCCCTGACGCAGCATGACACGCCCTGCCAACAGAAGCACGGCCCTAAGAGCTGGGGAGGGGGTCTGGAGCTTCATGGTGCTGCTGGACAGCAGGAGGGGCTGGGAGAAGAGGGGCAGACAGAAGATGGGAAGAGTTTCCAGCCTTAACACAGCTCCTGGCCACAGCAGGTACTTACACGCTTAGGCTTCTCAGGCTCTTTGACTGGCCTTAGAGGCCGAGCTAGGACCTCTCTCTTCGGGAATCCAGAAGCCATTGTGAAGGATGTCGTGGGTGGAGAAGTCGAACAGTGACCGTGTCTCAGCTCACCTGGAAGGAGCAACAATGTACTGCTGAAAATCCAGGATACCATTCCTGGCAAACCCAAAGATAGAGTGCTGCTGAAAATTTTATATTATTTGAAAGTAGCTAAGTGCTTGTATGGCATAAGTAGCTAGAATTGTTAGGCTGGAAGTTGGACTTTATTTGAACTATATGGCTATGTTGTGTAATTCAAAGATGGATCAGAGTGAAACCTGGAGATAATATTCTGAACATTAATAATAGTTAGAACAGACAAAGCTGTAGCTTCAATATTACTTAAAAATGAATAGCTATTAAAAGCCCATAGCTTGTGGTATAGGAACTGTAACAACCTCCTCTTCTCCAGGCCAGCCAAGCCCAACTCCCTCAGCCACTCCTCCCAGGACTTACCTCTAGACTCTGCGTCTGCTCTGTCCCCCCTCCCTGGACCAAGTCCAGGGAGGGAGAATCTTTACTGCAGTGAAGGTCTCAACAGCAGACACAGTACTTTTTTGCCTGTAAAGAGACATAAAGGGATTTGATGTGAGTATTTCACTGAACCCAAGAGCAACTTTTGACAGGTACCTTTGTACCCATAAATATAGATGTTCCCATCTCTGTGCCTGCACGTGTGGGAATTGATCATGGTCTGTGTAGTAAGCAATAGAGTGAACCTTGCCATCAAACTCTGCCAGGTCCTGAGGAGACACCACTAAAGGGCTGTGAGCCATTAGAAATGCAACATATGGGGGAGCAGGACCATGTCAGACTTTCTTCTCCAGCACCCTTATCCTACAAGAAGCTATAGGTAAACAATCACCAGCCTGACAACCACCTCTCTCTGTCGTACAAAGTCGGTGTGCACAAAAGGGCAAGAAGAGAAGACAACCCCACAAAGTGCCCAGAAGCATGAGAACACAACACTGTCTTATGGACACCAGGGCAGGCTGCAGCAAGACCTAGGATTTCAAGCTGGAAATTACCATCTGATGGGGAATGGGGCATTAATCTGGATTTCACTGATTTATTACTTGGTCTTGAGAATCACTGGATTACTTGTGCCACTTTTCTACCTGCAGTTTCATTTCATTTCAAATGAAGCCTGTCCATCATGCCCACACTGCTGTTTACAGAGAGCTTCCACTCTCCACACCCCCATCCAGGCTAGCAGCTTCCCCTACCCTCTATGCCTGGCGTGATGCTCTTCCATAGCCCCACGGTTCTGCTGCCATAAAGCCTACAGGGATCTGCCTCCCAGACTCAGGGGAAGGAGCAGAACTGAGAAATCAGCCCCATCTCCCTGCAGGGACAGGACAAAGCACAGCTCCAGCACACCACTCCTGTCCTGTGAAGGCAGATCTCCATCTTCTCCACCCCAGACACTTCTTTACCCACCCCACAAGTTACGGAAGGATCTTAATTCCCCCTCTGCTCCAGGCTCAGGGCACAAACAGCTCTGGCCCCTCAGCTTTGTGTTCAGAGCACGAATGGCCTGAGCCTGGGCAGAGGAACCAGCTGTGCCAGGACACAGCAGCTGAGGCCACCCAGGAAAGCAAAGAAGAAATATGCCCAGGGCTGGGGAACAATTGCTGACACATCTCAGGAAAGCCAGGGCTATCACAGCAGGGTGCCAAGCTGAACATCATCAAGGACATCCCAGCTTTACCTCCCAATAAAGGACACGGGTGATCTGAAAAGAGAGTTCTCTGCAAGGGCTCAGTTGGTGGAGAGCCCGGTCAGTCCTTGCCTTTCAGTGACCGGCAAGACTGGCAGAGTTTCTGAGAGACAATCTCTCCAAGAATTCGCTTTGCAAAGCGCTCAGTGTCGCTGCCTGACGGAGCTCAGGCCGCGGGGAACAGGGTAGGTCGAGAGCCGACCGGGGACTGCGGGTGTTGAGGCGGCAGCACCAACGCCACAGTCGCTGTGCCCGCGTTCCCGGTTTCCAGGCAGCGGATGGAACTGGCAGGGAGGCGGGGCCAGGGTTCTATGAGGTGCAGGTGCTGGGCATTAACATTTAGCTTCTAGGTGACCTTAGGGACACACAAGTAACACAACTAATTTCCTGGGGTAATGATTTCTGCCCTGGTCAACAACAAGGAATTGGTGTCACCTGCAGTTCAAGGGACACCCCAACAATACAAGCAACAACTTGTTCTGAAAAACAATCCAGGTATTAAGAGCCTGGAAAACAGCCAAGAGTCAGAGGAGGTGACTAAAACTGATATTCAAATAAAAGGAGAGTCCACTGGCCAATCCTCAATGAGATCTCTCAGCTTAATGAACACTGCAGGCTTTTTTATCACCCCTGCCCAAAATGCAGGTCCCTCTCCATTTCTCCATTGGCAGAGATACTCCAGGGTTACAGACTTCCTGACACACCTACTGCATGTCCTTCATTACAGGCTCATTAGGGGCTTGGAGAATCCCCAGCATTCTCAAAATGTATATTGATCTGCATATTAATTTCTGCATATTCATCCCTTGCTGCTGGTTGGTCTCTGTGTTCTGGGCACTGTATTTTATGCTGGGCAACTACATAACTAATAACTTTTTTTTCCCCTACTACTAAGCTAACTGTGACTACTACAGAATTTCAAGGACATTCTACTAATTCCTAATGACATGATCCCTAAGAAAAACAGGAGACAACACCCAAAGTGACAGAGAACATGGAGGAACTAATCTCAGCGTAGTTCTCTCAATGGTTATTTTTAAAAAATTCATTAAGCTCAAGAACCCTTGTGCTTTCCATGCAGTAAGCATTTTGTAATTTAAGGTAAAGTCTTTACATTCCTACTCAGCCTGTTTGTTGTGCGAAGTACATGTGTATATATTTACACACAGAGTCTCCCATGTAAAAAACAGTGCCGTTTATATGCAACACAAATAATGGGCTATTTACAAATAATGTGCTAAATTAAAACCCAAAACTCTTTAGATGCACTTGTACACGCCGTGCCTAAACAGGTTCCAGGTGCCCCCTGGTCCCAGCAGAATATCTCAATATCTGTTTTTTTGGCCAGTGTTCTGTTCAGGTTTCACTGAAACTTGAACCAAACTCATTCACCTTTAGCTGTTTTACATAATCACATTAGCAAAAAATATATAGACTAGTATGTTTAGAAAATGTTGGAGTTCTTCAGTGACAATTAGCAATTGCTTAGCCACACAGCTGTACATGTGCCTGAACTGTTGTTCCAGAAGACTGATGTTATCACATCCTATATTTCTCTCTGGCATTCTCTTTCAGAATACAGATGTGTTAAAGAAAAACTAAAAGTACAACTGTAGCCAGGTTTACCTTCCAATAAAGGACACAGGTGATCTTCAAAGACAGTTCTCTGCAAGGGCTCAGTTGGTGGAGAGCCCGGTCAGTCCTTGCCTTTCAGTGACCGGCAAGACTGGCAGAGTTTCTGAGAGACAATCTCTCAGGGAATTCGCTTGATAAAGCGCTCAGTGTCGCTGCCTGACGGAGCTCAGGCCGCGGGGAACAGGGTAGGTCGAGAGCCGACCGGGGACTGCGGGTGTTGAGGCGGCAGCACCAACGCCACAGTCGCTGTGCCCGCGTTCCCGGTTTCCAGGCAGCGGATGGAACTGGCAGGGAGGCGGGGCCAGGGTTCTATGAGGTGCAGGTGCTGGGCATTAACATTTAGCTTCTAGTTGTCCTTAGGGACACACAAGTAACACAACTAATTTCCTGGGGTAATGATTTCTGCCCTGGTCAACAACAAGGAATTGGTGTCACCTGCAGTTCAAGGGACACCCCAACAGTACAAGCAACAACTTGTTCTGAAAAACAATCCAGGTATTAAGAGCCTGGAAAACAGCCAAGAGACAGAGGAGATGACTAAAACTGATATTCAAATAAAAAGGAGAGTCCACTGGCCAATCCTCAGTGAGATCTCTCAGCTTAATGAATGTTGCAGGCTTTTTTATCACCCCTGCCCAAAATGCAGGTCCCTCTCCATTTCTCCATTGGCAGGGATACTCCAGGGTTACAGACTTCCTGACACACCTACTGCATGTCCCCCATTACATGCTCATTAGGGGCTTTGAGACTCCCCAGCATTCTCAAAATACTTATCTGACAACCACCTCTCTCTGTCCTATATTTACTCTCAAGTAGATTTATCTGCATATTTATTTCTGCATGTTCATCCTTTGCTGCTGGTTGGTCTCTGTGTTCTGGGCACTGTATTATCTTATGCTGGGCAACTACATAACTAATAACTTTTTCCTGCTACTAAGCTGTGACTACTACAGAATTTGCAAGAACATTCTACTAATTCCTAATGACATGATCCCTCAGAAAACAGGAGACAACACCCAAAGTGACAGAGAACATGGAGGAACTAATCTCAGTGTAGTTCTCTCAATGCTTATTTTTTAAAAATTCATTAAGCTCAAGAAGCATGGTGTAAGCTCCATGCAGTAAGCATTTTGTAATTTAAGGTGAAGTCCTTACATTCCTACTCAGCCTGTTTGTTGTGCGAAGTACATGTGTATATATTTACACACAGAGTCTCCCATGTAAAAAACAGTGCCGTTTATATACAACACAAGTAATGGGCTATTTACAAATAATGTGCTAAATCAAAACCCAAAGCTCTTTATATGCACTTGTACATGCCGTGGCTAAACAGGTTCCAAGTGCCTCGGGTCCCAGCAGAATATCTCAATATCTGTTTTTTTGGCCAGTTTTCTGTTCAGGTTTCACTGAAACTTGAACCAACCTCATTCACCTTTAGCTGTTTTACATAATCACATTAGCAAAAAATATATAGACTAGTATGTTTAGAAAATGTTGGAGTTCTTTAGTGACAAAACCACAATTAGAAGGTCGCTTATTGCTTAGCCACACAGCTGTACATGTGCCTGAACTGTTGTTCCAGAAGACTGATGTTATCACATCCTATATTTTCTCTTTGGCATTCTCTTTCAGAATGCAGATGTGTTAAAGAAAAACTAAAAGTACAACTTGAGCCAGGTTTACCTTCCAATAAAGGACACAGGTGATCTTCAAAGACAGTTCTCTGCAAGGGCTCAGTTGGTGGAGAGCCCGGTCAGTCCTTGCCTTTCAGTGACCGGCAAGACTGACAGAGTTTCTGAGAGACAATCTCTCCAAGAATTCGCTTTGCAAAGCGCTCAGTGTCGCTGCCTGACGGAGCTCAGGCCGCGGGGAACAGGGTAGGTCGAGAGCCGACCGGGGACTGCGGGTGTTGAGGCGGCAGCACCAACGCCACAGTCGCTGTGCCCGCGTTCCCGGTTTCCAGGCAGCGGATGGAACTGGCAGGGAGGCGGGGCCAGGGTTCTATGAGGTGCAGGTGCTGGGCATTAACATTTAGCTTCTAGTTGTCCTTAGGGACACACAAGTAACACAACTAATTTCCTGGGGTAATGATTTCTGCCCTGGTCAACAACAAGGAATTGGTGTCACCTGCAGTTCAAGGGACACCCCAACAGTACAAGCATCAGATTATTCTGAAAAACAATCCATTACATGCTCATTAGGGGCTTGGAGAATCCCCAGCATTCTCAAAATATTTATCTGACAACCATCTCCCTCTGTCGTATTTTTACTCTCAAGTAGATTTATCTGCATGTTTATTTCTGCATGTTCATCCCTTGCTGCTGGTTGGTCTCTGTGTTCTGAGCACTGTATTATCTTATGCTGGGCAACTACATAACTAATAACTTTTCTTTCCCCTACTACTAAGCTAACTGTGACTACTACAGAATTTGCAAGAACATTCTACTAATTCCTAATGACACGAACCCTCAAAAAACCAGGAGACAACACCTAAAGTGACAGGGAACATGGAGGAACTAATCTCAGTGTTGTTCTCTCAATGCTTATTTTTTAAAAATTCATTAAGCTCAAGAAGCATTGTGAAAGCTCCATGCAGTAAGCATTTTGTAAACCTGGCTCTAAGGTAAAGTCCTTACATTCCTACTCAACCTGTTTGTTGTGTGAAGTACACCTGTATATATTTACACACAGAGTCTCCCATGTAAAAAACACTGCCGTTTATTTACAACACAAATAATGGGCTATTCACAAATAATGTGCTAAATTTAGCCCCAAAGCTCTTTATATGCACTTGTACATGCTGTGGCTAAACAGGTTCCAGGTAACCCCTGGTCCCAGCAGAATATCTCAATATCTGGTTTTTTGGCCAGTGTTCTGTTCAGGTTTCACTGAAACTTGAACAACCCTCCTTCACCTTTAGCTGTTTTACATAATCGCATTAGGAAAAAATAAATGGACAAGTACGTTTAGAAAATGTTGGTGTTCTTCAGTGACAAAAGCACAATTAGAAGGTCGCTTATTGCTTAGCCACACAGCTGTACATGTGCCTGAACTGTTGTTCCAGAAGACTGATGTTATCACATCCTATATTTTCTCTTTGGCATTCTCTTTCAGAATGCAGACGTGTTAAAGAAAAACTTAAAGTACAACTTTAGCCAGGTTTACCTTCCACTAAAGGACACGAGTGTTCTTCAAATACAGTTTTCTGCAAGGGCTCAGTTGGTGGAGAGCCCGGTCAGTCCTTGCCTTTCAGTGACCGGCAAGACTGACAGAGTTTCTGAGAGACAATCTCTCAGGGAAATGACTTGATAAAGCGCTCAGTGTCGCTGCCTGACGGAGCTCAGGCCGCGGGGAACAGGGTAGGTCGAGAGCCGACCGGGGACTGCGGGTGTTGAGGCGGCAGCACCAACGCCACAGTCGCTGTGCCCGCGTTCCCGGTTTCCAGGCAGCGGATGGAACTGGCAGGGAGGCGGGGCCAGGGTTCTATGAGGTGCAGGTGCTGGGCATTAACATTTAGCTTCTAGGTGTCCTTAGGGACACACAAGTAACACAACTAATTCCCTGGGGTAATGGTTTCTGCCCTGGTCAACATCAAGGAATTGGTGTCACCTGCAGTTCAAGGGACACCCCAACAGTACAAGCAACAACTTGTTCTGAAAAACAATCCAGGTATTAAGAGCCTGGAAAACAGCCAAGAGACAGAGGAGATGACTAAAACTGATGTTCAAATAAAAGGAGAGTCCACTGGCCAATCCTCAGTGAGATCTCTCAGCTTAATGAATGTTGCAGGCTTTTTTATCACCCCTGCCCAAAATGCAGGTCCCTCTCCATTTCTCCATTGGCAGGGATACTCCAGGGTTACAGACTTCCTGACACACCTACTGCATGTCCCCCATTACATGCTCATTAGGGGCTTCGAGACTCCCCAGCATTCTCAAAATATTTATCTGACAACCACCTCTCTCTGTCCTATATTTACTCTCAAGTAGATTTATCTGCATATTTATTTCTGCATGTTCATCCCTTGCTGCTGGTTGGTCTCTGTGTTCTGGGCACTGTATTATCTTATGCTGAGCAACTACATAACTAATAACTTTTCTTTCCCCTACTACTAAGCTAACTGTGACTACTACAGAATTTGCAAGAACATTCTACTAATTCCTAATGACATGATCCCTCAGAAAAACAAGAGACAACACCCAAAGTGACAGAGAACATGGAGGAACTAATCTCAGTGTAGTTCTCTTAATGTTTACTTTTTAAAATTCATTAAGCTCAAGAAGCATGGTGTAAGCTTCATGCAGTAAGCATTTTGTAATTTAAGGTGAATTCCTTACATTCCTACTCAACCTCTTTATTGTGTGAAGTACACGTGTTTATATTTACACATAGAGTCTCCCATGTAAAAAACAGTGCCGTTTCTATACAACACAAATAATGGGCTATTTACAAATAATGTGCTAAATTAAACCCCAAAGCTCTTTATATGCACTTGTACATGCCGTGGCTAAACAGGTTCCAGGTGCCCCCTGGTCCCAGCAGAATATCTCAATATCTGTTTTTTTGGCCAGTGTTCTGTTCAGGTTTCACTGAAACTTGAACCAAACTCATTCACCTTTAGCTGTTTTACATAATCACATTAGCAAAAAATACATAGACTAGTATGTTTAGAAAATGTTGGAGTTCTTCAGTGACAAAAGCACAATTAGAAGGTCGCTTATTGCTTAGCCACACAGCTGTACATGTACCTGAACTGTTGATCCAGAAGACTGATGCTATCACATCCTATATTTTCTCTTTGGCATTCTCTTTCAGAATGCAGATGTGTTAAAGAAAAACTAAAAGTACAACTGTAGCCAGGTTTACCTTCCAATAAAGGACACGAGTGTTCTTCAAATACAATTTTCTGCAAGGGCTCAGTTGGTGGAGAGCCCAGTCAGTCCTTGCCTTTCAGTGACCGGCAAGACTGACAGAGTTTCTGAGAGACAATCTCTCAGGGAATTCGCTTGATAAAGCGCTCAGTGTCGCTGCCTGACGGAGCTCAGGCCGCGGGGAACAGGGTAGGTCGAGAGCCGACCGGGGACTGCGGGTGTTGAGGCGGCAGCACCAACGCCACAGTCGCTGTGCCCGCGTTCCCGGTTTCCAGGCAGCGGATGGAACTGGCAGGGAGGCGGGGCCAGGGTTCTATGAGGTGCAGGTGCTGGGCATTAACATTTAGCTTCTAGTTGTCCTTAGGGACACACAAGTAACACAACTAATTTCCTAGGGTAATGACTTTTCTCCTGGTCAACAACAAGGAATTGGTGTCACCTGCAGTTCAAGGGACACCCCAACAGTACAAGCAACAACTTGTTCTGAAAAACAATCCAGGTATTAAGAGCCTGGAAAACAGCCAAGAGACAGAGGAGATGACTAAAACTGATATTCAAATAAAAAGGAGAGTCCACTGGCCAATCCTCAATGAGATCTCTCAGCTTAATGAACACTGCAGGCTTTTTTATCACCCCTGCCCAAAATGCAGGTCCCTCTCCATTTCTCCATTGGCAGGGATACTCCAGGGTTACAGACTTCCTGACACACCTACTGCATGTCCCCATTACATGCTCATTAGGGGCTTGGAGACTCCCCAGCATTCTCAAAATGTATATTTATCTGCATATTAATTTCTGCATATTCATCCCTTGCTGCTGGTTGGTCTCTGTGTTCTGGGCACTGTATTTTATGCTGAGCAACTACATAACTAATAACTTTTTTTTCCCCTACTACTAAGCTAACTGTGACTACTACAGAATTTCAAGGACATTCTACTAATTCCTAATGACATGATCCCTCAGAAAAACAAGAGACAACACCCAAAGTGACAGAGAACATGGAGGAACTAATCTCAGCGTAGTTCTCTCAATGCTTATTTTTTAAAAATTCATTAAGCTCAAGAACCCTTGTGCTTTCCATGCAGTAAGCATTTTGTAATTTAAGGTAAAGTCCTTACATTCCTACTCAGCCTGTTTGTTGTGCGAAGTACATGTGTATATATTTACACACAGAGTCTCCCATGTAAAAAACAGTGCCGTTTATATACAACACAAGTAATGGGCTATTTACAAATAATGTGCTAAATCAAAACCCAAAGCTCTTTATATGCACTTGTACATGCCGTGGCTAAACAGGTTCCAAGTGCCTCGGGTCCCAGCAGAATATCTCAATATCTGGTTTTTTGGCCAGTGTTCTGTTCAGGTTTCACTGAAACTTGAACAACCCTCCTTCACCTTTAGCTGTTTTACATAATCGCATTAGGAAAAAATAAATGGACAAGTACGTTTAGAAAATGTTGGTGTTCTTCAGTGACAAAAGCACAATTAGAAGGTCGCTTATTGCTTAGCCACACAGCTGTACATGTGCCTGAACTGTTGTTCCAGAAGACTGATGTTATCACATCCTATATTTTCTCTTTGGCATTCTCTTTCAGAATGCAGACGTGTTAAAGAAAAACTTAAAGTACAACTTTAGCCAGGTTTACCTTCCACTAAAGGACACGAGTGTTCTTCAAATACAGTTTTCTGCAAGGGCTCAGTTGGTGGAGAGCCCGGTCAGTCCTTGCCTTTCAGTGACCGGCAAGACTGACAGAGTTTCTGAGAGACAATCTCTCCAAGAATTCGCTTTGCAAAGCGCTCAGTGTCGCTGCCTGACGGAGCTCAGGCCGCGGGGAACAGGGTAGGTCGAGAGCCGACCGGGGACTGCGGGTGTTGAGGCGGCAGCACCAACGCCACAGTCGCTGTGCCCGCGTTCCCGGTTTCCAGGCAGCGGATGGAACTGGCAGGGAGGCGGGGCCGGGCCGTGTGGGGTCTGTCTGCTGCAGCCGGGCCGGGCACAGCCGGGCTTTGATCCACAAGGCCCCAGCGCCATCTCCCGCTGTTCCGCTCCGGCCCCTCAGCAGCAGAGCCAGCGGCCCGGCCTGGGCACGGCCCGCGCGTCCCGGCGCTCGGCTCGGTTCGCTCCGGGCACCTCCATCGAGCCAGTTCGGCCCCGGCTGAACGGCGGGACTGGAGCAGCTCCCGGGGGCAGAGGGACGGGCCAAGGGCTGCATTTCTGCCCAAACACTTCCAGAATCACGGACTCACGGGATGTTAAAGGGTGGGAAGGGACCTGCCACTAGACCTGGCTGCTCAGTGCCCATCCAACCTGGCTTTTTGGGGAGTTCCAGGGCTGGAGCATCCACAACCTCCCTGGGCAACCTGTGCCAGTGTCTCACCACCCTCATAGTAAAGAATTTTTTCCTAATATCTAAGCTACAAGTCCTCTCTTTGAATTTGCACCCATTACTCCTTGTCCTGTCACTGCAGTTCCTGACAAAGAGCCCCTCTCCGGCTTCCCTGCAGGCAGGGAATGAGACTGTCCCAGCCAGCAGCGCTCAGGAAGCGCCACCACACAGCCCCGTCACACCCGGTCAGTCACAGCCCGGGCTCAGGAAAGCTGGAGAACACGGGGAGACCCTCTAGCCCAGCTCCACGCTCCTGAATGTCAACAGAGAGAAGGCCACGGCCTTCAAAGCTTGTGTTAATCAGTTAGTACAGGTGGGAATCAGCGAGGTGCAGGTGCTGGGCATTAACATTTAGCTTCTAGTTGTCCTTAGGGACACACAAGTAACAGAATTAATTTCCTAGGGTAATGATTTCTGCCCTGGTCAACAACAAGGAATTGGTGTCACCTGCAGTTCAAGGGACACCCCAACAGTACAAGCAACAACTTGTTCTGAAAAACAATCCAGGTATTAAGAGCCTGGAAAACAGCCAAGAGTCAGAGGAGGTGACTAAAACTGATATTCAAATAAAAGGAGAGTCCACTGGCCAATCCTCAATGAGATCTCTCAGCTTAAGGAACACTGCAGGCTTTTTTATCACCCCTGCCCAAAATGCAGGTCCCTCTCCATTTCTCCACTGGCAGGGATACTCCAGGGTTACAGACTTCCTGACACACCTACTGCATGTCCCCCATTACATGCTCATTAGGGGCTTGGAGAATCCCCAGCATTCTCAAAATACTTATCTGACAACCACCTCTCTCTGTCGTATATTTACTGTCAAGTAGATTTATCTGCATATTTATTTCTGCATGTTCATCCTTTGCTGCTGGTTGGTCTCTGTGTTCTGGGCACTGTATTATCTTATGCTGGGCAACTACATAACTAATAACTTTTTCCTGCTACTAAGCTGTGACTACTACAGAATTTGCAAGAACATTCTACTAATTCCTAATGACATGATCCCTCAGAAAACCAGTAGACAACACCCAAAGTGACAGAGAACATGGAGGAACTAATCTCAGTGTCAATGCTTATTTTTTAAAAATTCATTAACCTCAAGAAGCATGGTGTAAGCTCCATGCAGTAAGCATTTTGTAAACCTGGCTCTGAGGTAAAGCCCTTACATTCCTACTCAGCCTGTTTGTTGTGTGAAGTACACGTGTATATATTTACACACAGAGTCTCCCATGTAAAAAATAGTGCCGTTTATATACAACACAAATAATGGTCTATTTACAAATAATGTGCTAAATCAAAACCCAAAGCTTTTTATATACACTTGTACATGCTGTGGCTAAACAGGTTCCAGGTGCCTCGGGTCCCAGCAGAATATCTCAATATCTGTTTTTTTGGCCAGTGTTCTGTTCAGGTTTCAGTGAAAGTGGAACAAACCTCATTCACCTTTAGCTTGTTTTACATAATCACATTAGCAAAAAATATATAGACTACTATGTTTAGAAAATGTTGGAGTTCCTCAGTGAAAAAAAAGCACAATTAGAAGGTCGCTTATTGCTTAGCCACACAGCTGGACATGTGCCTGAACTGTTGTTCCAGAAGACTGATGTTATCACATCTTATATTTTCTCTTTGGCATTCTCTTTCAGAATGCCGATGTGTTAAAGAAAAACTAAAAGTACAACTTGAGCCAGGTTTACCTTCCAATAAAGGACACGAGTGTTCTTCAAATACAGTTTTCTGCAAGGGCTCAGTTGGTGGAGAGCCCGGTCAGTCCTTGCCTTTCAGTGACCGGCAAGACTGACAGAATTCCTGAGAGACAATCTCTCCAAGAATTCGCTTTGCAAAGCGCTCAGTGTCGCTGCCTGACGGAGCTCAGGCCGCGGGGAACAGGGTAGGTCGAGAGCCGACCGGGGACTGCGGGTGTTGAGGCGGCAGCACCAACGCCACAGTCGCTGTGCCCGCGTTCCCGGTTTCCAGGCAGCGGATGGAACTGGCAGGGAGGCGGGGCCGGGCCGTGTGGGGTCTGTCTGCTGCAGCCGGGCCGGGCACAGCCGGGCTTTGATCCACAAGGCCCCAGCGCCATCTCCCGCTGTTCCGCTCCGGCCCCTCAGCAGCAGAGCCAGCGGCCCGGCCTGGGCACGGCCCGCGCGTCCCGGCGCTCGGCTCGGTTCGCTCCGGGCACCTCCATCGAGCCAGTTCGGCCCCGGCTGAACGGCGGGACTGGAGCAGCTCCCGGGGGCAGAGGGACGGGCCAAGGGCTGCATTTCTGCCCAAACACTTCCAGAATCACGGACTCACGGGATGTTAAAGGGTGGGAAGGGACCTGCCACTAGACCTGGCTGCTCAGTGCCCATCCAACCTGGCTTTTTGGGGAGTTCCAGGGCTGGAGCATCCACAACCTCCCTGGGCAACCTGTGCCAGTGTCTCACCACCCTCACAGTAAAGAATTTTTTCCTAATATCTAAGCTACAAGTCCTCTCTTTCAATTTGCACCCATTACTTCTTGTCCTGTCACTGCAGTTCCTGACAAAGAGCCCCTCTCCGGTTTCCCTGCAGGCCCCTCCAGGTTCTGGAAGGTGCTATGAGGTCTCCACACAGCCTTCTCTTATGCCTGTCGCTGACACGGGCTGTCTTAGCCAGCTGAGCTCTGGGACAGTGGCTGATGGTGGAAACGGAGCAATGGACAGTGGAGGCTGAACCTTCCAGTCCCAAGGAAAGCTGGACTGTAATAATTACTGAGGCAATGGTAGTGCTCCCCTCAGGCTATGGTTCAAGTAGGGAATGCCCCAAGGCTCTCAGGGGATAACTGATCATTGCCACTCTTGTCCTTCATCCCAGCCTTTAGCCAAGCAACTGGAGTTCCTGGTACAGTCAGTGCTGCTCCCACATGAGCCATGCAGAGTTCATGGTACAACCAAGGGACATTTCACCATCCCACCCACTACACAAAGACCAAGGAATGGGAATTCCTAAGAGAGCAGAGCAGCCTGCGGAGGAATGGGGGTGATATCTGATCACACCTGCTTTCCTGGAGATGGCTGAGCCCCAGCTCACAACCAAGGACCACACAGCTCTCTCCCCTCCTATGGAATGTGGGAGAGAACTGGAAGAGTAACAGTGAGAAAACTCATGCGTTGAAACACAGTTTATTAGGTAGATGAGGTAGAGATGGGTATTAAAAAGTAATTGGGGAGGTCTCTGCTGAAGGTTGGGAAACCTTGAGCAGGAGAAGCCATGACACAAAGGGCGTCACTCTCGTTTTGATGATTGCGTCGTCTTCTTGGGTTTGCTCCTCTGGGTTTCCCCTTTTGGCAGTGACGTAGTCCGTTTCTGATCAGTCTTCGGCAAGTAGCCTTCCCCCATCACAGACACTGATGGGCTCTTCTGAGGTGACTTCAGGTTAGAAAGACTAGGAAGAAAGGGACTGGTATTAGCCAGACAAACATTTCCAGCCAGCCAGCTGCTTGCCTGCCTCCTCACAGAGCACACAGTGTTGCATCGGAAGCAAATGAAACACAACTGCATTCCCTGCTACGGAGGCAGCAGAGGTGGAAGGGCAGAAACACCACCAGTTATGGGCATGGGGACCAACTGCAGCACACGGGGTTCCCTCTAGAGAAGGAGGCTGTGCTTGTCCGATAAGGAAGCATAGCTAGGGACTGGCTGTCCCCTCGACAGCCATTCTGGATCTCCCATTCCAGATTTTGCAACCCTCCAGGAGCTAAGTGTTTCATACAATGTCTGTTCCCATTGTCACCACACAGATCCAGAGACATCTCCACAGACATCTGGCCAAGGCCAGATGATCATCTTTCTGTGCTCCTGTATACTGGATGTTCGTGCTGCCTCTCTGGGGCTGGCTGTCCCCGGGGCTGCACGCTCACCCAGCCCAGTCAGAGGGACTGAAGGGAGGGTGTCAGAGGGTGGACCAGGCTCTGCTTGGTGCTGCCCATCAATAGGACAAGAGGCAATGGGCAGAACCTGATGCAAAACAAGTTCCACCTGAACATGAGGAAGAATTTCTTCCCTGTGCAGGTGACAGGTTGTTCAGAGAGGGTGTGGAGTCTCCCCCACTGGAGATATTCCAGAACTCTCTGGACACAATCCTGTGCCCTGTGCTCTGGGATGACCCTGCTTGAGCAGGGAGGTTGCACCAGATGGCCCACTGTGGTCCCTGCCAACCTGACCCATCCTGCGATACCCACCAGGAGCATGGATTGGAAAGCACCTGGACATTTCTTACCTGCACAGTATTTTAGCCTTAAATTTCCCCACATGCATCGGGCAGAATTTCACATGGAAAACCTGATTCTGTCCAGCAGGGATGGTACCGCAGTGGGGCTCGATGGAGAACAGCGGTGGGTCATTGATGTCCTCTGGAAGCAATTCCATGGAGGAACTAACGTGCTTCAAGGAGTAAGGCGGTCGCTTTGAACGGTCTGGACTTGAGTTGGCCTGACTTGACTTGGCCTGAGTCGATGCCTGAGGCTGAGCTGCTTTTGGCTGAGCTGCTTTGGGCTGAGTTGACTTGGGCTGAGTTGACTTGGACTGAGCTGACTCGAGCGGCGATGCCCACTGCACCTGCTTTGCACGAGGCTTGAGCCTCTGCTCCACAGCAGCAGAGGACAAGAAATAACCTGCAGGACGGAAGAGGACACGTTTCAAAGACAAAATCCTTTGTTCCCAACAACTCTGCCCCTCGCTGCAGCTGGACAGAATAGAGCTGGGATACATTTGGAGCACCTCTGGCCAAGTACTTTCAGCAGGAGACAAAGCAGCTGGGAGCAGGGTCTCCACCTGCAGCACACACTCCTGTGCTGGGGCAGGAGGATTGGTTTTAGACATTGACTTTGCATTTGCCCTGGAGTGGGGAACTGCATACAGACAGTGGCTGCAGGGCAGCTCACTTGTTCCACCATTGTTTTTCCCAGTCTCAGAGACTTCCCAAAGAGGTGCCCTGATGTCCCCCTTCCCAGTCCTGACCCAGCACATGGCTCTCCCTGGAGCCCTGCTCAGCTCCTGTGGCAGAGCAAGAACAGGAGGGGCTAAAAGGCAGAGGGGGTAAGGAGAAAACTCTCCAGCCGAAGTTGGGAAGTGGACAGGGATGAAAAGGCAATGAATGTTTTGGGGTGAAGTGGCAGGATCTTCTCCCCAGGCCCTCAGCTACCAACTGAAATGTCCCGGGCACATCACCCAGAGCCAATGACTTACTCATCAAAGTTTTTGAGAATGGCTTCCCAGCTCGCTTCAATGGTCTTTCCTCCTCCAGAGTCACCTCCCAGGAGTATTTCAGGGCTACCTTCCCTGTATTGTACATCTGGAAACTGAAAAACAAGGAGGAGCAATAACAAGCAAGCACTAAGGTAACACTGTATGGTGGGCTCCTGGTACCACCTTCTGCTGAGGAACACTGCCTTCCCCAGGCAACTTTGCCACGTGCAGAATTGCTGCCGTGGGTGGCCCAAAGTATTTCAAAGTATATCTGGAAGTTTAGGAGGAAAGGGCCAACATGGTGCCCAGCACTCACGTGCTTGTCTCTGTCTGGAAGAGCTCGGTCTTCTTGAACTGAACCTCGACCGTGTCCAGTTTGTACTTGGTGTAGTCAACTCGAGCACTGAGCTCGACCTCATAGCTGCTCTCACCCAGGACGGTGTGAGGTGGTTCCTGGAGTGCCCTGGCCACCTGCCGGCAGAGGAGGGAAAAATCACTGAGCAGAGCCCAGAAAGCCAGGCTGAGCAGAGAAATCTTTTGGCCTCCAAACTCAGCCGCATAGAAAGGACATTT
Source organism: Pyrocephalus nanus (assembly GCA_038380795.1). Taxonomy (NCBI): domain Eukaryota; kingdom Metazoa; phylum Chordata; class Aves; order Passeriformes; family Tyrannidae; genus Pyrocephalus; species Pyrocephalus nanus. Next base: position 4,604,826 of record CM076273.1, on the reverse strand, counting down.
GGGTTTATTTCCCTGGCAAGATAACAAAATTGGACTGTTGTACTACAGTGTTGGTTTCTACCCACTGATCAAAGCAGTCACCACCACAGCTATTAATACATCCATGGGGATTATGGCCAGCTGTCAGTCCCTGTGCTTCAACCCCGTGGAGTCTCTGACCTGGTCCCCTATAAAACAGGTCTCAACAGTAGGATTAAGTTCCCCTGCTGGAGCTCTGTGGATGGAGAAGCCCAAGACTGACCAGTCCTAGAAAGAACTTCTTGCTTCTTGTCTTAGGAGAAAGTGTTCTCCAGATGTCATGGGTGGGGTTGGAGTTGGCTCTGGGCATTTTGGGATGTGAATGATCTCACTGGGAAAGTCTCAAACTGCTGATGCCCTGATGGGGCAGTTTGGTTTACAGGACTCACAATGGTTCAGAAACTCAGCAAGACCCTTCACCAAGATAAGTGTGTTTGGCAATAATGATAGAACCACTTGGCTTGTGGCACAGACCGGTGCTTTGGATGTGGATAACGGTCTCTTGTCCAAAGGCTCCCCCTCTGGTGTGAGTGCATCCGCCTCTCCCCTAAAATGCACTGCTGGTGAACCTCATGGCTGGAGCCAATGCCCGGGGGAAGCAGGAGCTGCTCTGCCAGCAGTGCTGGTGGTCTGCTGCTGTCGGCAGGTCCCTTGGCAGAAGCTCGGTTAGCTTTTGCTGCTGCGCTTCTTACCTTCCGCTTCAGAGGCCAGCGGGCTCCTGGGCGTTTCTCGGGGGTATCCTCCCACTGCACCGTGCGCATTCCGTCGTCCCAGTCGTAAACCTCCTCTGGTGGCAGCTGGTACTTGATCTTGGCCACCTTACACGTCACAGAGTGCCTCTTGAAGGTGACCGGGACATTGGATTTCAAGGTCACCTTGATATCCTTGGCACAGCCAGGCTGGAGGTGTCCCATCTAGGGAGAACCAGAGAGTCAAGACCAAACTGGAATCACTGGCAAGGGCAGGACTGACAGTAAAAGGGACCAATACAGCGAGCAGCTGTGCTGGGAATCTGCACCTCAGTGAGGATTTCTGTGAGATTTGATAGAGCAAAGTATGAACAGAAGGTGCCACCTCTCCCAGAACACGGAGCCTTTCCTGCTGGGCTGACAGCCCTGCCCCAGCAAAGCCAGGGATTGCATCTCCTGTATGGCACTGGAATGGGCTCTCAGGGGCATGTGGTGACTCCCTGCTAACTCCCAGGAACACCAGGAAAGGGCTTGAGCAACCGAGAAAGGCAGAGCTGTGCCAGCTCACCTTGGGGGAGAACTGGAACGGGGAGTCTGCCGGCCACTCAAACCGCATCACCTCCTCCTTGCTGCGGTTGGTGACTGCGAAGGTCTTGTCGCAGGGCTTCCCGACTGCACAGTCCCCAAACTCAATGTGATTCTCTCTGACAGCTGTGAAGAAGGAGAGCAAGAGATCTCAGCATGCAGTGATGTCCATCTGCCCCCCTCACATGCAGACACGTGTATGTTCAACTCTTCCTTGCCCCAAGCCTCCCTCCCTCCGGGAGGTCCCCAAGCCCGGGGCTGTGCCTGTGCCCAGTGACAAGCAGCAGAGCACACACTGCTCCGTGTGCATGGCTGGCAAGCTCACAGGCCACCAAGTCCAGTAGGTGACAGCCCAGCCCTGGCTAGAGAGAGGACATGCATGATCAGACATTTTCCTCTTCCTCGCTCTACCTTGGCAGCCTCTCCTCTCTTACCCTCAATGATGTCGTCCTCCAGATTGCCCTTAGCACTGCTGTCCTCACTGTCTTCTCCTAAGTCAGGGAGTTTATCCAGGGTGAAGTCATCGTCGTAGCCTTCACCCACGAGCTCGATGTTGATCTCGTTATTGCCTGACAGTTCCACACGGATCTTCCCTTCCAGACGTTGGACCAGGGTGGGTTTGAAAAACACGTCAAATTCTGCTGATTGCCCCTGTTCCAGGAGCATGTAAGGCTGCTTGTGATGCTTCTTGGCTGCATGGCAATGGGAATCAGAGTTAAGTGACACAGCTGTACAGAGGAAATATTTCCCTGGGGTATATGAGGAATAAGAGGTTGGAATCAGTTGCTTCTAAGCACGGGTTCTCCCACCAGTGGTTCCAGACCCTCTTCCTGTGTCCACAAGAAAAGCTCGGGGGACAGAGAGACCAAGGAAAGAAACTAAGTCCAACATGTGGCTGCTGCTTAGACATGGCAAGAGCAGGGCACACCTTTCCCCTCTGTGAAGGATCACTCTGCGTGGTTAATGGATTTACCTTTTCCGGTGGAGTCCTCTTCCACGTCTCCCATGTGGAAGGCCTGGAATGCAGACTGCTTGCCTTTCATGGAGAAAACTCGATGTTCATCCAAGAGTCGTACTGCAAACTGAGAAAAGGGAGCACAATGACATGGGTGTGAGTAGAGGATGGCACGTGGATTGAGCCTGCACTGCCGCTGGTCCAGCAGGGGAACCCAGACCACCTCCCCGCCTCAAACACAGCGCTCAGCACAAAGGTTAAATTAGTCACACAGGGGAAAAAGGGTGTTCAAAAGCCTATGGAGAGGACTGGCATAGAGCCAAACAGGACAGGCAGTCATGAGCAGAGTGTAATTAAACCCCAATTAAGATTAATTAAAGTGGAGTCAAGCAGTATCAAATGCAATCTCATGGAACTGGGACATCACACATGGCCACATGAGAACAAAATGGGAGCTGGGAGACAGGGGGAAAAACACCCCCCCTTTCTTGTGTTGTGTTCAACTGAAGAGGAAAGATTGGACAGAAAATCCCGTTTTTGGGACCTTTCCTCCATGGGACAAGCACTTGTTCCCAGCCCAGAGCATTCCCTGAGCAGGTCCTTACCTTGGTGGGTATGACGCCGTTGTTACGAAGGACCAGGGGGAGTTTCTGTGAATCCCCCAGCAGGACTCTCCTGAAGCGCAGCACAGGGTTTCCTCTCTTGCTCTGAAGGCCTGGGTACACCACTGTCACCTGAGGCACGTTCCCCTCTCCACTGATAATGAAGGTCAGTTGTTGTGGTGTTGCCTTCACAGAGCTGCTGGAGAGGCACAGAAACCATTTCAGCCAGAGCCTTCCAGAATAAGAGTTATAAATATAATTTCCCTAATTTGAATCATGCTGTACAGCAGAAAAATAATGAGGCACTAGATGAGATGTGGCAGATCCTCTGGCTGCAGTGATATGAGACATGTGCAACAAGCAAAAGCAAGAAGGGAAAACCAAATCAGCACCACCACCAGTAAAGAATATTTCCAAGGATACTAAAAAAGGAATTGCTTGTTAGGGCAGGAAGCTGACCTCCCTGTTCCAATTCAGCCACTAAAGGCTTGGGGAAGGGCAGGTCAGAGCTGCAGTACACAGGTCCCACAGAGAGGAACTCGGCTTCTCTTTGATAAGAGCTCCAATCACTCCCGTGATATAAAAATAGCTAAATGCATGCCAGGGAACCACACAGGATCACCTCCTTTTACAGAAATATGGAGGAAATCTTGACCTGCTTGCACAGCAACTGCTTCATCTAAGCCTTTGTCCTTGGAAAGTCCCAGCTCAGCTGTTGCAGTTCTCAGTAACTTCCAGCTGGCTACCTAAGGCCCTCTCTGCAGAGTCCCTCCCACAGGCTAAAGCATCCTCCTCATTTTTCTGCTCTGCTCTGCCTAACAGTTACTGCCTCCCAGATCATCTCACGCCAAATACTCTGCCTAAGGGCCCTGAAAGCATTGGAGTTATCAAGAAGAGAGGCAGCTACCAAAACGGTCCCCCCAGTACTTCCCAGGGTCAGTTACCTTTTTGGGGTAACAAGGGAAGCTGTGAAAATGCCCTGGTACTCTTCCTGTTGTTCTGGAGTGAAGGTCACTGTAGCAAAGGCGTGGGATAAGCCGGGAATGCTCATCTCGACAGGATCCAACTTGAAGATGTTGCTGATGAGGTCGTGAGGCTGGAGGGGAACCCACAGCGCAGTGTTAGGAGGAAACATCTTCCAACGTGACCCAGTATATTCACAGATGCCTCCCTGGGAACAGCCCCAGACAGCGTGTCTTGCTTCCCGCTTCCCTGGGCAGGCTCCCTCCATCCCAGGGGATGCTGACCCTGTGCTACTGCCCAGGCGTGCAAAAGCGCGCTTGGAGGGCTGGGCAGCCACCCCAGCACATGTGGGAGGTTGGGAGTGCATGGAAACCCCTGCAAATAACCTAGGACTGGCCTTCCAAGAGAAGGAAAAGCCAGGCCATGCTCTGCTTTGAGCTCTGGCCCCTCAGTCCGTAACAGCCCCTCTCTGAGTGTGCTTTCGAGAGACGTTCAGAAGGATTCCCGCCAAAGACCCAGAAGTGTGAGCCAAAATTTGCTTGAGCGATGTGGAATTCAATGCAAGTGCCCCTCGGCATTGCTGCTCTCCCCTGCAGTTTGACCTGCACCGAGCTGGACGAGTCCAGCTGGGGCAGAGAATGCAAGGACTCTGGAGAACAAGGCAGGCTCTCACATGGCCTCTAGAGAGCCTCTTGTTCTTACCTCTTCAGGCATGGCTTTGAGGGAGAGGACCACGTCACACGGGATGCTGCTGCCGTTAGAGATCTTGAACTGAGCTGTGGCCTCTTGCCCAACCAGAACTTTGGTGAAAATGAATTTGTTGTCTTCTTTGATGAACACGCCATTGCCCTGCACTGACTGTAAGGTCTGGTGGAGATTGACGTTGCTGTGGATCGGGTACTTCTCAAAGATGGATGAGACGTCTTCAACAAGTGCTGCAGACAGAACAGAGGGAGGGCTGAGGCTGGAGAAGCCTCTTTGCTGAATTTACCTGGACCCACTTGGCCTCCCAGATGGCTTGATGAGCCCTTTCTGCCCAGCTGACTGCAAAACCCAGCCTTGGATGAGAGAGCTCAGTCAGTGAGGATGGAGCTCAGTCAACCTCAGCCTTAAAGGGCATTGCTTTCCTTTTATGCTTCCACACATCCCTCCCAGCCTCTCTCCACTGGTGGACTTGGAAAGGACTGCAACCTTTGGGGATTTCAAGGTGGGACTTCAGGACCAGGGTGCCTCTCTATCCAAGCAGCAAGACCATGGGAACCTGAGGACAGTAGGTACCTGGGAAGCAGGACTCGGCAGTCAGGATAAAGGGAATGCCGAGGGGATTGTCCTTGGGGTTTCTGTTGCTGATGTCAATGCACAGGTGCTCCTCACATTTCCCCTCTGGTCCTGCGTTGCAATCCACTGTGATCTTCTGGTGGCCCCAAGGACCGATGGAGCCGGAGCAAGGGGACACCGTGAACATGCCTACGGTGAGCTGAGCCTGCAGAAAGAGTGCCAGGACAGGCTGACGCCCAACAGCTGTACCCTGAACACCCCCAGCAAGGAGTGTGCCACGCCTTGGCCTCCAGCTGGGCCCAAGCACCCAGGTGCAGGGTAGGGAAGGACGACTCCTTGGCCCAAAGGCAGCCCCAGGATGAGATGAACAAGCCAGGAGGAGCTGCAAGTCTGTCTCGAGTGGCAGAGAGAAAGGAGTTTGGGTGTAAAGCATGAAGGTGGTAGCTGGGATCCTTCAACCTCCAGGGGTACCAGAGAGCAGAAATGACTGAGAGAAATGATGGGAGACAGGGAGGAAGAAGAAAAAGCAAAGTTGTCAGTGCTCTAGAGATTGGGAGTTCAGATGGGGACAGTTTGCTCCTGGGGTGTTCACAGACCTATGCTGGCTAGCAGTCACCAAACACAGGACTGCTCCCCTCTCTTGACCCCACAACTCCAGGTCAGAGCCAGAGCATGGGACTGTCAGTGGAACTGTGCAGATACTGGACTCTCCATCCCACAGACCACGTCCTTCCCCCAGCCTGGGCACAGCTGCATCCTCCCACATGCCCTGCAGCAGCACAAGTTGGGGAGGAGCAGGAGCCACCCACCTGCGCCGAGCGCTGTCTTTCCCTTTCCAAGCGGGCAGATTCCTCTTGCTGTGAACTGAGAGGAGAAAGCAGAGACATCTGTCACACTGAGCTGCCCTGCCTTTGTCTGAGGCCAAAGCTGGCCTTCCTCCCTGTGGAGGAAAGCCTTCCAGCTCCTGATGGCCCCCGGAGAGCTGCCTGCAGCACCCATTGCTGCAGCTTATGGACAGAGCAGCTCTATGACCACCTTTGTCCCACACATGGGGATACTGAGGTAGTTTTTTTGCTCCCCCTTCCCAAGCCAGGGACCCAAATGGATGATAACCCAGGTCTGGCTGCCTGTCACACACCAGCTGTGTGGTGATGCCTCCTCAGACAGAAAGGCTGGTGCAGGTCTTCTCTTACCTTTGCAGTGGAGATGCTTGGTCGATGAAGAATGTGAAACTGAGGGCACCTTTGTTTTCCAGAATTAAGATCTGGGTCGCCTTTGTGCCCTTAATCATGGAGCCAAAGTCCATGGGTGAGGCAGGCTCGATGCTGTACTTGCTGTACACAGCTCTCGCCGACACGCTCAGTGGGATGGTGGCAACGGCCTGCTCTCCTTCACTCAATTTGGGATCAATGACCTGCAAGCAGAGGAGGGGCTGGTAAACACAGCAGAGAGGCCAGCCTCTCCCCCTGTCCCCTGACCCCATCCCAGGTCTCCATCAGCTCACCCTCCCTATTTAAAAAGGCCTCTTCTAGAGCCAGGTTTTCAGCTCTCTTACGAAGCCTCCCCAATGGTTTTGGAAGCCTTTGTTTGTGTATGTAGGAGAGAGGATGCCCCAGCTAAAGCCTCCTTTGCAAAAGACACCGATCCTGCTTATGCTCCCAAGACACAGTGTGCTAACACAGCCGGGCCCAGGCAGCTCACCTGGCAGAGCAGGATGGGTTTGGTCTTAATAAACAATTCAGTCGTGGGGTGGAAGAGAATCTCAACTTTCACAGGTGGCTTGGAAGCTTTCAGCAAACCCCTCTGTGGCTGGACAGTGAACTGAGAGTCCAAGTTGCCGACTTTGGCACTTCCAGCTCTCAGCTTGAAACTGTGGAGAAAGGCAAAGAATGAAGACCTCTGCAGCTGAAAGCACAGGTGCCACCAGCACAGCCAGGACTGTGCATAGGACCAGACAAAAAAGAAAAGGGAGCAGCACGGGAACAGGTTCCAGCCATGGACACAGGGAGAACGCAGGCCTGGGAGCCTGAGGAAAAGCTCAGCACCAGCCTGCTGGACTCACCTGTACTCAATGTCATATAAGCCTTGGTTCTTCAGGCTCAGGACTTCCTTCTTCTTATCCAGGACATTAATGGTTCCAAATTCCACGGTGCCATCTGGACCTGTCGAAAACATGCAGAGCGAGGTAAGAAGTGGGGAATATTTGTGAGCTGCTGCAGAGCACACCAGGCCACAAGCTACATAGTTGGGAGTTCTTGGATGGCACAAAACCCTCTTCAGCAAGTGTCCCTTCTTGGAAGTGTTCTCTAGCTACTTTCTCTTCTTACTCCAAGTATCTGCAGGGTAGAAGCCAAGGAGCTTGGTTTCCATTTCCTTGCTTCCGAGCACAAATCCAACTACTTTATGTGCTGTGCTGAGCCTTTGGGAATTGCCAAGTGCCTGTTCAGATGACTGTTGTTTCAAAGCACCTAATCCAATCTGCACACAAAGCTGCACGTTTCAAAGTTCAGGAGGAAGAGACTCAAGGCTGTTGGTGCCCTGACAGTGCTTTACTTCACGCAGCTTGCAAGGAATGTGCTTTGTGTATCTGTGCCACCCTTGCCTGCTATGCCCTCCCCTCCCAAGGGCTTTGGTTGCCCACCTGCCAAGGCAGTACAATGAACCCAGACTCTTCTGTCTAGGAGGAATCCACTGACCTTCAGGCATGTTGATGTTCAGATTAACGTCATAGACCTCGACAGAGATTTTGATTGTTTCAGCGTGAACAATCCCCAGGATGTTTTCTGCATCTGAAACCTGAGGCAGCGACAAACAAACACCGCTTAGATCATTCTTTTGGAAGACCCCCAGCACAGAGGCAGAACTTGGGGCCACAGCACCCTTGTGCCTGTCAGGTGCAGCTCCTCCTGACTCTATCCCTAAGAGCACACAGCTGTTTGCTCTGCCCTGCTCTGCCAGCAAGGCCCAAGTCCCTCTCACCTCCAGTCGGATCATCTTATTAGTGACGCCAATCTTCTCGGCCTTGAAAGTCAGTTTCACCTCAAAGTCCGAGTGGGGGCCAACGATGCCCCTGCCTTGTGACACAGAGAAGTCATCTCCGAGGTCATCCAGCCCACTGAGATGCCATGCCATGGGCAGTGGGTTGTTGTTTTTCAGGACCAGGGTCTGGGTGTCAGTCCTGCAGAGACAGAAGACATTTCGGCGTCAGCTGCCTTGCCATGGAATGCAGCTTGAAGCAGCTCCACCTAAATCTCTGGAACCAGAGTTCAACCTCTTCTCTTTGTCACAAGCCTTGGAGTGCCCTCGGCCATGGGATGACTGACCTGTGCAGAAGCAGCTTGTTGAAGTGCAGCTCCTGGGGGCTGACCCCCAGCTTCACGTGCACCCCTTCGCAGCTGAGTCGGAAAACCACTGGCTCCGGGTTGTCCTTGATGCAGCAGATGAGATTGTCTTCCACAAGGCCAGCGGAACTCGGGTATGCCCAAATGTTCAGCTTCTGAACCCGTCCCCACAAAAAGAAAGACAAAGAGCCCTCTGTGAGCAGGAGGAACGGCACTTCTGCAGTGCCTGCCCTACCTGCTCATCTCCTACCTTCTTCTCTTTGGGTTTCAGTGTCATGCTGGGAGGGTCCAAAAGGAATGTCTCTCCTTTGTTGTCCTTCTCAAAGGAGAAATGCACCTCTGCCTCCATGGCGAAGTCATTGAAGATGGTTAACTTCTCGCTGTTGGCGGTGCAGTTCTGTGACTTGTCCCTGTCCAGAGAAGGGGAAAAGGCTGCAGAGGAGACTGTTGCCCCTGCATTACACTGAGGAAAGCACTGTGGGCCAGCAGCAGGAGGTGGCACTGGAAGACCATGGTCTAACAAGCAGGTGAAGAATAAAAGGATCCCTGTCAGGGGCACGAGGTCTGTGTGCTCATCCTTGCCTTACTTTGATGCCTGCAACTATACTTGGTGCCTGCACCCCAGAAGTGTGACGATGCACAGGCCATTTCAAGAGTGTTTCACACAATATAAATTCAAAAGTGCCTGGAAAAACAACAATCCACCAGGCACAAGGGTTCTTTCCCCTTCTTTCCTGGGGTGCCTTCCCCGCAGAGCAGCTCCTCCAAGGCTCATTTGCCTGTCATCTGCTCACGCTCACACATCTGTGGTCCCTCAAGCCCATGTGTCTCCCAGGCTGGGACTGCCCTGGATTGTGCCACTGGGACAGTGTGTCTCCAAGTGTGTCCAGGAAAACACAAGGCCCTGGAGATCCCCTCCCAACACCTCAGTCTGTACAGGCAGCACATACCACTCTCTTGACTTTCCACAAAGCAGCGGTCCAAAGTAGAACTGCTTTGTGCTCATGACATACTCCTTGGAGATGATCTCCTCCTCCTCCTTGCTCTTCCTCCAGTGAGGAAACACCAGCCTGGGCAGAGAAAATGGGGAATGAGGAGCTATGAGATGCTCCACGTAGGAAATCTAGTCAGAAAGCCATCTCCCTTCTTGCTGGCTGAGGTACCAGTTCAGCCTCCCAGCTCCCAGCAGAGGAAGAGGTGCTGCTGACTCAGGCAGCACCACCTGCCCCAGCCAGAAGGCCACAAGGGGCAGCCCTGGCTCCGAGGTCGGGGGGAGCGGTGTGGGATGCTCCTGTGGCCCAGCCTTACCGTGGGTTCTGGCTGATGCTGGGGTACAGGGTAGTGGCACTGCAGGGCAGCTGGTACAGGCGCTTTGACCCCAGGATCTCAAAATTCATCATCTGCTCAAACTGCCCCGGCACTGTGGCGCTGAAGCGGATCTTCAGTTCCACCTCACCGTGGGCAGGAACTATCCACCGGAATCTTCTCAGCCTGGCAGGTAAAAAGGAAGCTTCAGACATTGCTAAGGAGCAAAGGAGTCAAGGAGGAGGGCTGTGCACTCGCCATCCCATGGGGGCACTGGCAGAGGGTCGCTGCAGAGCTGAGGACAATGGACCTTGTTTGGCAGGATGAGCGTGAAGCACAGGGATCACCTCCTCCCTTTCAGCTCACCTGTCAGGTCTCTCCAGGGTTGAGTCACTCTGCAGTTGGCTTTTCACTGACTCAAGTGAACTTCTGGATGTTTCTTGCGAGTCATCCTGGAGACTTTCTGTGCTCTGGGTGGAGCTCCTCTTTTCCTGGCTGCTGCTCGTGGCACTCTCCTCACTCAAGGGGTCCTGTGCCTCTGCCTCTGAGACCTTGGCATAAGGGGAGAGAGAAAAGGGAGAGAGAGGTGAGACCTGCCCTGAGACAACCCCCTCTTGGAAAGCAGAATGGGGGTTTGGTAGCCAGCAGGAGAGACAATAAATAATCACCACCTGGCCATGGACTTGGGTCTTCCTGATTCGTCTTTGTCTTGCCTCGGACACCCCTCCTTTCCCAGGACCCTCTCCCCACCAAGTCCCCTCTCATCAAGGCAAGGTGATGGGTTTAAGTGATTTTTTTTCCTGCTGTCTTACAGAACTGCTGTGTGTCTCCAGCAGAGCTGTCTCTTTTCTCTCAGCCCTGGTGGAAAGGATGCCTGCAGACATGGGGCCCCATCATGTCTTCACTGCCCCTCCATGGTGACCCTTTTCCATCCAACCTGACCCCTGCCCTGGCACCTTCATTGAAGGCACAAAAGGAGTACCCACCACATCATCTTCTGCAGCAGCATCTTCAGGTTCAACAAGGATGAAGTGTCTGAGCTCTTCTGCTGCTGCGGGCACTCTGTCCTCCTCTGGGTAGAGGATCACGGAGAAAAGAACTCCAGGGGGAATGGGAGGCCCTAAGGGACCCAGTCCCAGAGAGTTCAGGATCTAAAACAGAAGAGAAAACCCTGTTTATACTCCTGTCACCTTCATCCTCACACTCCTTTTCTAAAGGCCCTGAGCTTTTGGCAGTGGAGTTTTTGATTTATACAGACTACAAGTGCTTTTTTATGCCCAGTGGGTTAGCAGGCTCCAGAGCAGAGGCAGGACCTACAGTGGGACCAAGAGAGAAACCTCTCCCACGTGACTCAGCTGAAGGGAACAATGCCTGTGAGCTGCCCTGCCCTGGGACCGTTTTCAATGATTTCCAAACTGAGAAACTCTCTGAATAGATGGGATGCTTGGACACAGAGCACTCCCACTTTCCACGCATCTGAGGGAGGGTGAGAACCTCGCCATCCACAGAGATACTGCGGAGCTGTTGTGGAACATTATCAGTGGCCTGGACAAGGCTCTCTCTGTGTTGTTATCACCCGGGGGACGCACTGTTCCAGGGCCCCAGACCACGGCAAGTTCAGCATCTGAGCCTTGCAGGGTTTTACCTGCTTTGCTGGTGGCAGCTTCTTGCTCTTCAGGATCCTCTTCAACACCTTCTCATGACGTGTTAGGTGGAAGTCCAAGCAGGGCACTCCAATGTCCTGGCTTCCGACTGAGCCTTCTGCAACTTCCCCTTCCTGCTGAAGACTCTCGCGGTCGCCATGTTTTTCCAGAGGCTCCTTCTCTGGCTTCTCTGGAGACTCACTGTTCTTCTTGTCTTTGTCTTTAGGGGAAGACTGGGACTTGTCTTGCACTTGGTTCATGATACCCTGAACCCTGTCCCAGGATGACAGAATCTGTTCGATGTTCTTCTGCGATAACTCGTAGATGTTAAACCTCTGGTCCAAGATCCTCTCACGCTTACTCGGGACCTCTGGGATTTTGGTGTCCTGCTGCTGTTGTTTTTCTGCTAGATTTTTGGTCTTACTTTGGACCTCTGGGCCTTTGGTTTCCTTCTGCTGTGGTTTTGCTGCTGCTGGTTTTTTGGCCTTACTTTGGACCTCTGGGCCTTTGGTTTCCTTCTGCTGTGGTTTTGCTGCTGCTGGTTTTTTGAGCTTGCTCTGGACCTCTGGGGTTTTGGTTTCCTTCTGCTGTGGTTTTGCTGCTGCTGTTTTTTTGAGCTTGCTCTGGACCTCTGGGGTTTTGGTTTCCCTCTGCTGCTCTTTTGCGGGTAACTTCACTGGGCGGCCAGTCTTCTTCTCCTGTTGCTTATCTTGCTTCTTTGAGGCTTGTGACGTCACTTTTTTGCTTTCCTCACGCTCTCGAGCCAGCTGCTCGAGCTCCCTTCTGCAAGCCAAAGAGAAAACACCCCTGAGAGTCACCACCAGAAACCTGGGCTCACTGTAATCCCAGCTGGCTCTGCCCTTCACTCCTTGACCCTGAGGCAGAACTGTTGGACCATCTTCATGGACCTTCCTACACCCAGAGAGCTCGGGAACATCTCAAGTGAGGAAGGGTGGCAGGCAACCTCCTGGGCCAGCCAAACCTAAGCCTTGCCATCATAAGGGATCAACTGTGCAACTTCTCCCCTGAGGTCCACCTGGGCACCTCCAGCACGCTGCCAAAAGCTGATCCACCAACTCTCTGCAGTGATGAATGAAGCCCCCCCTCCCTTGGTTTCCCAGTTTAAACCTGCCCATAAATTGCTAACACCTACTTATCCCTCCTCCAATGCCTACTTGGCTCCTTCAACCCCCTTCTCCCTGGGCAGAGCCTGCTCATTAATGAGAATAATCATAGCAACCAGAAAGCAAAGGCTGCAGGAACTCCTCTCCTGCAAATCAAGCTCTGAACCACCAGGTTTCCTGCTGGAACACAGCTGTGACCAGGGCACACTTGTGCTGTCTGTCCTGAAAACTGATTTGAAGCAGCCCTGGCCATCTCCTCCCACTGCAACAAACATCAGCCTGGGCTGAGACAAGTGCTGAAACACATGCTCGCTTTAAACAGCTTCCCCTCCCAGCTCCACACTCTTCCTGGCCGTCCTCCTGAACTGGGCTACCTTGCTGGGCCAGAGCTTCTCCTGGATTTCCCCTGCTGCTGCAGCTGAAGGGCAGCCTAAGCTTTTATGGATGGTGCTCCACCCTAAGGAAACCCCCTGGCAGACCAGCATTGCAAGGACCTCATCTACAGCAGGACCAGGGTCCAAAGCAAGCCAGCACAGCTGTGTCCCACACCAGCCCACACCCCAATCCTGCTGGTTTGGTGAAGAAGGGGATGATGAAGAAGATGAGAATCAACATCACGGATTTCGAGACACTTCTATGGGCAGTGGCAAGGCATGGCCAGAGCCCAGCTCCCCACAGGCCATGTCTAAGCCAGAGGGCTCACGGCTCAAATGGAGAGAAGATGTTCTCATCTCAACAGAGATGGTCCTTCCTCTCTTGGGAACTGGGGACCTGGCCCTGGCCATCCTTGTGCTGCTTCTGGCCTTTGCTCCTGAACCCCTCTGAGCTCAACTAAGGTCCTTGGAGCAGAGAAACCCTCCAGGGACAACACCTGAGGAGTAGCCCAGGGGAGGCTCACTTACTTCTCACGCCGCTCACGCTTAATCTTTTCTATTTTGTAATCAAGCAGAGCTTTCTTCTTCTCAGGGAGGGCGTTGTACTCGTCCACATCCACATCCCAGAGACGCTGTTCCGCTCTCCGGGCAGCTTCTGCCTTCTCCCGTGCTTCAGCACAGACCACAAGAGAAGCCATTAGTGACTGCAAGCAGAGCCTGAGGCTCTGGGTCAGCTGCGAGGATTCACAGCTCTTTCCTGACCCAGCCTCTCATCCTGCCAGCAGACACTGCAGAGCTCACATCCCTGCTCCAAAATTCAGACAGCCCCCCAAAGTGTGGCCTGGCTCAGGTGCACTGTGGCTGTGGACAGCTGGATGGGGTTGGTCACTGAGCCACGCCAGCTTGCACTTGTACCCAAGCTTTAATGATTGAGATTAAGCTGAGTCTTACAGCCTCAGATCTGCTGTTCTTAAAGAAACTGTGAGCTGAGCCCTGGCCACACTGAGGCAGAAAGTGGAAGGGTCAAGAAAAAGATTTCTTACAAGCTCTGCTGCAAACACAGATATACACACAGATAAGGTTGAGGGCTTGAGAGAGAGATGAGAGGGATGGAGATATCTCACCTTTCCACTCTTTTTTAGCTGTCCTCCTCTCTCTTGCAGCTCTCTGCCTGCCTTTCCAAAACTCAGAATCCTGGAAGATGTTCACAGCGTAGATATGAGGGCGGTTTCTGAGTGCTTTGAGCACGCACAGAAGAGAAGATGCCAGGTTGCTCGCAAAGAGGGTCTCCAGGCCATCAAACACCACTCCCTTGTAGCAGTCCCTCTGCTGTCAGGAGAGACAAACAGGAAGAGCGAGTCAGCCATCGCACACGTTGGGCTCGCAGCAGGTCGGTCAATGCAGATGTCTCAGGGCACCAGCCACTGTCATTCACAGTCATCAGCTAAGACCAGCTTGGCTCTTGCACTACACTCTGCCAACTTAGGGCAGCTGCAGCTTCCCCCAAGGATCCCTGCATGCAGCACAGGATCCTCCAGCAGCAGGCACAGACCTCCTCCTCTCCGAGTTGTACCTCACTGCCTGTCTCTCTGGAGCAGGAACGTCTCCATTTCCCCCACACCACATACCTGCAGCCGTTCAGAGATGATTTCCACCAGCAATTCCTCAGGCAGCACACGGCTCCAACACTTCAGCCTTTTCTTCTTTCTCCCCCTCCAGGCAATGAAGGTCAATGGCTGTGGTGCAGGAGCAGTGGCATAGGAAACACTTGCCATCTGCAACGGGGAACATGGTTAAGAAAAAGAAACCCTTGCAGAAAGCCCTGGACAATTCCTACTGCTGGGCTCGCATCTGGACAACCCTGCAGTGCAGGCTGGCAGCTGCAGGGGACAGCCCTGGAGGGGCCGTCCCTTGGCCAGCAGAGACCCAAGCTTGCAAGCCCCTGGCACAGCCTCCCACAGCTTTGCTTGCCGCCTGCAGCCAAGTTAGCCAGGAATGCACTTTGCCAACAAATCATTAAGAACCAATGGAGCTTTTCTGCCAGAACACATTCCCACCCCAAGCCATGCCCAGCTGGCTCTTGGCACTATAGACCCTGCACCAGGCCCTTGGTGACACGGAGCCTCCACTGTAAGCAGCCTCATCCCATCCCAAAGGCAACGGGAAGGTCCCAGGCATGAACCAGTGCAGATCATGTTTCCCCTTGGAGGTCACTGAAAATCTTGCCTGAGATTTGCTGGATGCCTTATCCTTGGCTGCTGAAGTGCTCTGGCGTCCGGCACGGGGGATCTTCTGGCCGGCTTTGGCCCCAGAGCTGGGCTGGGTTTTCTTGGCCTGAGCACCCTTTTTACCTGCAGAGGGGACAGATGGCTCAGCAGGGCTGTGAGGAGCAAGCAGGCACCTTCCACCCCAATGGGAACAGCCTTGCCCCCTGGAAGGGACGTGGCACTTTTCCCCCAGCCTGCTGGGCACTAGCAGCACTGCTTCCCAGAAGCAGCTCCTTCCCTGCCTATCCACAGGATAAAGCACACCAGTCCATACTGGATTTTAAGGCCAGCTCTAGGTCCCTCCTGACAAACGCGCACGCTGCTAGCACAGTAGCTCCCCTATGGATCAAGCCAAAGATGTGTCCTCCAGGACCATTGGTTCCCATCCTGCATTTTCACATGGAGACTGTAACATGCAGCCCTGCCCCAGCTGCATCACCCATCTCTGCTGGAGCTAAATCCTCAGTGTGGGAAAAGCCCAGCTGGGATCCAGACCCTTCTTCCTTCCACCAGCTCTGAACCCAACCAGGTTCAAAACGGAGCAATGCAAAACTCCTCCCCTCACTGAGCAGGTCTGGCCTCACCCTGCAGAGCTCAGGGCACCAACTGCCCAGTACAGTTTCCTAAAAGTCTCCAGTCTGATCTGGAGCGTGCACAAGCTCTGTGACCTGACAGTGGGCATAGGAAAATCTCTGGAGAAAAGAGCTCATCTACAGCATGTCTCTCCTTGGAAACTCCTCTGGGAGGTTCTTCTTCCCTTCCTCTCACATTTGCAAGGCCACAACTCAGAGTTGTCTCGTGCTTAATGAGCCACTTCAGAGGGCTTTTTCCTCCTTAAGGTGGGCAATGGTTCTGCCTGCTGCCCATGAGGAGCAAGCTGGATTCAGCTTTGAGGAAATATTAAAAATTCAGAGGAAGAAACAGGTGTGTTTGACCACTCCTACAAAGAGGATTATGTGCCAAGAATGGCAGTAAAAGTGCCCTTGTCAGAGGCCTTAAAATTGAGCTTTTTAGTTTAAAACTAGCCAGAGATGCACAGCACCCATGTTCCCTAACAGACCCAAGGGCTTTCTCTGAGCAAGCAGAAGGTCGTGGTGGTTCCCTAAGCGTGCTCTGGCTCCAGCGTTTCTCCTTACCTGGCATCTGTTTCCTCATGGCTCTTTGCTGTTGGGCAGCCTCCACGCACAGCTGCCGGGCACGGCGCCCCCCCAAGCTGTCCTTGTCCATCATGGCTTGTGCCACTATCTGGTTGAGGGACAAGCGGGCGGCACCGTAATACCTGGACAGGGCGGCCGCCACCCTGGTCTTTCCTGAGAGAGAGAGAGAGGAAGACTGCTTGGTGACACTTGCACGTGCGGCATTTTCAGGGACAGGCTCTGGAAAACTCACAAGCAGGTGTCAAGGAGGGTGGGAAAGAAATGCCCTCCTAGGGGAGACTGCAAGGGAGGCAGCTTGGGCATGGTTACGAGCACCGAACCCCAGAGCCAGGGGGATATTCTGCACCTCATATTCAGCTGAGGACTTTGTCTCGGGCACCACAGCCCACCAGGATGCATCTCTCCTGCTTCCCCCTCTCCTTGCAGCCCAGGGCTGTGGCTCACGTACCTGTCCGGGGTGTCCCATAGACGATGATGGCAATCCCTCCGGGGTTTTGGGCTCTGAACTCTTCTATAAAGGGATTGGTGTCGAGGTAGCGCCTGATGGCCTGATCGATGGGGCGCTCACACTTGTCCATCATGTCCTTCAACAACTTGATGCTCACTTGAAGCGCTGCTGTACAGAACCAGCAGAAAAGTCAGCCTTCTGCCTACCCTTGATCCTGATCATCCTCCCCATCCCCTCAGATCCCAGGAAAGGAGATGGCTGAAAGCAACGGGAGCTTGTGCTTTTGTTGCTGGGAAGGAGCAAATACAAAAGAGCCAGTGACATTAGACCTGGTCCTCCTGGCTGAAGAGCTCAGCCACAAAGAGTAGCATCAGATAAGGGACGCAAGGGAATATCCTGAGTATTTCCCCAGTCCATGGCAGGCAGATAGGACCTGGTTTTGGTTACACTCCAGGTTGGTAGAGGATGCCACATACCTTCACCCAGGAATTCCTCCACTAGGGCAGGAGATCAGATGGCTGCTAAAAGCATGGGCTTTGCATGGAGAACAAGGCGACAGAGAGCTCAGGGTGTGTGGGCTGGGCTCTCTGCTATGTCCACAGTCAGAACAGCCAATGCCAAACCCTTACCATTGTCCTGGCCTGATTCTTCCTTGCTCATGGATAAAATCTCTTGGCCCAAAGCCTCCATCATCTTCCATTTCTCATAGTATTCGAGCACCTCTGGAGGCAGCTTCTCCCCCACAGCACGTGGAGGTATCATCAAGGCCGTCTGGCCTTCAAACTCCTCCAGCATGCGCAGGATCTGTGTGCGTGGGGAAGAGGAACCATCCGTGAGATTCCTTTATCAACCTCCATCACACCAACAGACTCAGCCCACCTTCTCCCTCTCTCCTGCCTTCCTCCCAACAACACAGGCTATCCAAGCCCCTCCACAGACTGCCAGCAGAGATGGCTCACCTCAAAGTGCCCCCAGGCTTTGCCCTGGGGATTGCCTCCATCTCCCTGGCACAGGCCTGGGAAGGCTGGAGTGCTGCAGAGCTTGGGGAGCATGCACATGGGGACCAGACCTTCCCTCTCACCTTCTCCTCCTCGAGGTACTCCTCATCAAACTCCAGTGAGTAAAATTCAATGGGGAACACGCAGGGGTTCTTCACCACCACTGTCCTCTCCAGCTCAGAGCTGCACGGCAGCAACGCTCCCAGATTGATCTCTGCGGGGCTGAACTCCAGCCGTGGCTCGAGACCCTGTCCTGAGATGTGCAGCACGAGGAGCTGGCTGTTCCCACGAATGTTGATCTTCAGCTCGGTTTTGTAGGATTTCTGAGAAGAGAAAAGTACCGAAAACTCGTCCATGAAGTCCTAGGTGACAGCACCCCAAATCCAACCCTTGCCCAATGGTCAGGGGTGTTATCAGTCCCCCCAGGGGGAATGGAAACCCAGATATTTACTTATGCTAGGGGCTACAGCATCTGTGTCCTTGGCTCTGAGTAACTGGGACGAATGCTGGTGTGCAGAGTAACTGGGCATTTGGGTATCAGATGGGTGTAAAATGGGTTATCAGATGTTCTCCCCTAGTCACGGAGGAGCACATGAGAAAGGCCCTCAGTCCTGGCACTGATGCATCAGGCAAACCCCAGCTCCATGAGAGAGGCAGATGAGCTCTCGCTGGCTAGAAATAAAGGCTGTTTTCTCTGCTCAGTGTTTGGCTCTGGTCAAAGCCTGACACAAGAGGGTTGCTCACATCTCTCTAGCAATGAAAAGATCCCTGGGACTGTTCTTGGGCATGGAAGCACTCGTGTCCATGCTGTTCCACACTGTCAGTTTCCAAGTCCCAGTGGCCATGTGCAAATAGCTTTTGGGAATGCTCCATCCTTTAAGTTGACTCCCCAACTGCATGGCAATGTGCAGGCAGGCTGGGCTGGAGCCCCAGGGCCTGCTGGCACCACACCACTACAGGTGCCTGTCCTGCCGTGCCCAGGAAGGTGTCTGGTGGCTCTTTTGTCTGTCGGTGCCAGCAGCAGGACAAGCCAGCACTGGCCCTTCCAGGTTGATCCCCTATGACTGTGCCATCTGCTCTGCACCCAGCGCCACAGGCTGCAAATACAACCAGGCAAGGGGAAGGACGAGGGCAATCAGGCAGATCTGATCTCCCCCTGTGTGCAGAGAGGCAGCCACAGCACAGGGCCCTGATGTTCTCTGTGGGGATTTCCAGGCACCTCTCAGAAGGGTGTGCTGCAGGGGGAGCTGAGGCACAGTGAGTGCAGGGCTTCCAGAAAGCTGCCTGTGGAGGAAGAGCTCATCTGCCACTCCCTGTGTTGGACTCTCCTTACCACCCTGCCCTGACAGAGCTCCAGGGGCGGCACCTGCCAATCTCACCTCTTCCTGGGGTGTAAACTGGATCAGAAGGTCATACCACTCTCTGCCATAAAGGGTTCCCTCACAGGCCTTCCACTGAAAGACACGGGAATCATCCTTCCCAGCCTGGAGTTCCTTCGGACGTTTGTCCACCTGAGCACAGAAACCAGTTGTGTGAGGTCTCCTTGGTCTGTGAGGACAGTGCTCTGAGATCCTTTCCCGGTGCTGAGAGCACCCACAGCAAACCCGGCATGGCCCCCACGGTCTAGAACTGGAGGGGAAACCTGCAGGCAGGGCAAGCAGATGGGGAGCCACCGTCCTGTCCTCAGCGGAGGAGGAGGAATGGGTGAAGACGGCAGAGAAGCAAAGCATCGGCCAGTGGAACAGGTCCAGGCAAACCAGCCTTGATCTGGACCCTCAAAAGCTTCCTCAAACACGCTGCAGCCCAAGTGCTGAGGCAGCCACAGGCACAGAAAAGGCAAGAGGTGCAAAGAAAACCCAACTGCGAAGCTGCGCGTTACGTTCGCCTGTGCTTTACCTTCTTGGCAGGTTTGTTGACACTGATGGACCATTCACAGGGCGCGTCGAACCGGTTGTAGAGCCGGAGTATTTCGTACCGGCTCTGCCCAACCTGGACATCGGGGAACTCGATGCTGTCCCTGGAGACGCTGAGCAACAGCTGAACCACATTGGCACGGAGGCGGATGTGTAGTGTGGGGCCTTTCTCCACCTGCAGAAGGACAGAGAATTCAGCTGAGAGTCCAGCTGACATGTGCTGCTGTGCCCAGCCTGCTGCCTATCCCAGAAGTTGCAGTACCTTGATGGGCAGGAGCACATCCACCTTTCCCACTGGCAGGTTGGCACTTTCAAAGTCCACTTGAAACAGTCTGCTGGCGCCGTAGACCAGGAACTTCACGGGCTCCAGGTGTACGCTGAAACCTTGGACAGATGAAAACAAAGCAGCTGAGATACACAAGCAACGTGAAACGTGTCATAAGCCTGTTAAGCCTTAACGGGGGTCCTGCTGGGAGCCCTGGGAAAAACCCCATGCTGTGCTGTTCCCGGGACAGAAACTTAGAGGAGACACCTGAGCAGCCCTCAGACACAGCGAGCCACTCTGTGATGGAAGTGCAGATTTGCCTCCAGGCCTCTTTTGGAAGCCTACTTTGATCCACCAGAGGATCAAACAGGCTGTTTCCTCAATAAAGGCTGAACACAAGAGCTGTGGCAGTGTGAACTCAACCACAACAGATCCCATCTGTTTGCAACACACTCCCAGAGTGCCCAAAGAAACTTGATGCCAATGGGAACCAAAGGCAGAGGATGCTGGCAGGTGAGGAGGGTAATCAGCTCATCGGGCCCCTGCAGGGAAGCATCAGGGCAGTCACGGGCAGGCCAGGTCCCTGGGCACACCTGGCCAGGAAAATTCTAGCTCTCAGGTTCCCAGCAGGGGCACTGGGAGGAAGCAGCTCAAAAAACCTCCCCATGTGCAGTGGCTTAAGCTAAACTGTCTGAGACAGCTCCGTGCAGCCCATGGGAAGTCTCTCCAGCACTGGTTACCTGTGTTATGCAGGGCACGTTCCTTGGCCTGGACATCCACTGGGTACGTCCAGGTGTTGGTGATCTGCACAGTGCAGGTTTTACTGTAGCCCTGAACGACAGTGCCCATGTCCAGGATGTACTCGGGCAGCTTGAGTCTGGAAGGAGGAGTAAGGACAGCCCTTAAACAACAGCTCACGTTCAAGCGGATGG
Organism: Pyrocephalus nanus; assembly: GCA_038380795.1. Taxonomy (NCBI): domain Eukaryota; kingdom Metazoa; phylum Chordata; class Aves; order Passeriformes; family Tyrannidae; genus Pyrocephalus; species Pyrocephalus nanus. Next base: position 4,583,969 of record CM076273.1, on the reverse strand, counting down.
AAGATTTAAAGAAAGGGGATATTTCAGTACTCAATGCTGGAAAAACTCAACTCAAGCTTATGAAACCCAAGGCCTGACCACCTGGCAATGACTTTGGGAAGCTATGGGGAGTGCAGGTCCTAGGTTTCATCAGCTCCCAATGGGACCCAAAACTAAAATTAGTTTTAAATAGACTCTGGTCACAGCTCCTCCACTACAAAAAGCCAGTGTAGGATGAGACCACTGGACCTCCAGCGGTCTCAGTGAAACCGCTTCTCCTGGTGTACAGCCCAAGCCTGACATTGCTTCCGAGCCTTGGAATAAGATTTGCTTGCACAGGAAAACTTCACTGCTCTGCAACCAGGGCACATGAAGGATCTGTTTTGCAAAGCATTTATCTTCTTCCTGAACTGGAGCCTCCCAAGCCCATTCAGCACCATGAAGGAGTAAAGGGAAGGACCAAGTTACCCAGATAAGCCCCGCCACCCCACCAGCATCAAAGCCACCTTCTGCTTAGAGTGCTCTGTTAGTCAGAACCAAGAGAGCAGCTCGGAGTTCTCTTTCAGAGCTGGTCAGCAAGGACAGTGTCTGTGCTGTCTGGAAGGGCTTGGTGGTCTGCTCTGGGCCCCCTGAGCTCTAAGAACAGGACCCTGCACCTGTGGGGAGCTGAGCAGCTCCAAAGCTCAGCGTGGCGCTGGGGAAGGGAGGACAGTCAGCTGCTCACGAGCTATTGCTGTCACAGCTACTGGGATAGGACCCTTTCTGAAGTGCCCACTGCTCCCAGCTCTGCATGCACAAGGAGCTCTCAGGAGCAGGGGACACTGCTGGGCGTTGCCCTCAGGGCCCCTGCAGAGAGGGGAGAGGAGTCCCTACTCACTGGACAAGCTTCTGAGGAATGTGCTTGTCAAAGACAGTGTCCTCTGGGGGGCAGGAGATGAGAATTTGGTATTGCTCCTGAGCATCTTCCTTTATCAGCATCTCCTCCATCTGCATCCGCAGCCAAGTGTTGGACTGAGGGAAGGCAAGGCAGTGGCTGGTTAGCAAAGGCCCTTCACAAGGCCCAGCCTTGTCTCTGAAAGAGGATCCCACCCTGCTCTTGTTGAGAGGAGGAATGGGGTCCTCCTGTCTGGCTGCTCAGTGTCCATGACACATTCTGCTCTGAGCCAGGACTTCCTCTCCAAGGAAATAACTGCAGCATCTTTGCCTTCCCACCCACTGCTAGAAAAGCTGATCTGGCCAGACAGACGAGCCAGAAACCTTCCAGAGCTTCAGGAATTTGCCTGTCCCCAGTCAGTGCCAAAGCAGCTTGGACAAAAGCTGCCTTGAAAAGGGAACCCCGACCGAGCTGGTGGCTCTTGGAATTGAGCACTGCCAGCACAGTCCCAGGGCACAGTCAGGCTGCTGCTACTAAGGTCTGTAAACCTGCTAGGGCTTGATTTGGGAGCAAAAAGCTCCCCAGTAAGGGGAGTAGCTGGGAAGCTTGGTACATCTCCAGGAGAGACCACGACCAGAGGTGGGGCAGCGCTGAGCTGGTGCCTGTGTGTGGCCAGGTGTGAGCAGGGAGTTCCCAAGTGCCAGCAGGGCACTGAGAAGCTGTTGTGGGGTGCCAGGGGCTCAAGTGACATGGACTGCAGCTGTTCTTACCACAATGCCACGGCCCTTCACGTGTTGCTTCCTGATTGGAAGCTTCCTCCAAATACTTGCTTTCTTCTCCCGAACGTCTTTTTTCAGCTTGTCTTTTGCCTGTTTCAATAGCTCCTTGTATTTTTGATTTCCTGAAGGAAGAAAACATTCCCAAATAGAAATGTGGGTGCAGTGCCAATGCCATTTAAGCTGAGAAGTCCCACTGCCCCGAATTCTGGTCTCTCCCAGAAACAAACCATCAATGGAAGGCCATCTATGGAAAGTGGACGCTGCTGCTCGTCTCTGAATCCTCATGTTCACTCCCACCCATCTTCCTCCCCACAGAGGAGCATCTCATCCTCTGCAGTGTCATGCAAATCCAACCCTGCCAAAAGCCCTGCCAGTCTCTTACAGCTTTCCCAAGCTTTTCTGTCTAGCCATCTTTGCAGGCCTCTGACAGATGTGCTGGCAAGATCTGCAGGATGGTTCCTGGGGCACAGCCTACATGTGCTTGTCTGCTCAAGACTCAGGAAGCAACCAGAGGGGGGAGTGTTGGTCTGACAGCCCTGAAACCTCCAGGCTTGGTGGAGATGGGTGTGAGTTGCCCTCTGGGTGTTATAGTAGGGAAAAAAACCCGGCAGGGACTTTGCTGGGGGGCAGATGGGCAGTGCTCACCTTTGATGCTCCAGGGCAGGTTCATACAGATCCCGGCAAAGACTGCCTCTCCCTTCAGGGAGATTTCTGCCGGTTCCAGGTGGTCCACTTGAACCTTGAAAGTCCTGCGGAAGACTCCTGGCACTCCTGGCAGGTAATGGAGCTTCAGCACTTGCTCCTCGCCAGGTTCAATGTAAGCCTGCAGGGACAGGAGAAGAGGGAGGCAATGCATCGAAGAGGCTTTGATGCAGGATGGCTCAGACGACAGACGGGCTGAGAAGAGCCTCCAATGTGAGGGTGCAGTGTGCCCTTCTGAGGGCTCATAAGGCTGCACCCCAGCAGAGCCTGCCCTGTGCTCAGCGTGAGCACGGCTCTGCTGCTCAGGGGGTTTGTCCTCTGCCAGCAAGAGCCAGGCTGAACAGATAAAAGCTCTTTTGCCACCACTGTGGAAGAGGAGTGAAGTGCCCACGCTCTCAGCAGGGCCAGCAGCTCCTGTCACCCCTTGTAGGAGACAGGCATGAAGAAATGGGAAAGCCATTGGCTTCCTCTTCCCATTGCAAAGAGGGACAAAGACAGGAACACTGCTTCACCTCAAAGACATCCAGGCAGCACTGAGAAGCTGGGACAGTGGTGGGACGCTCCAAATTCCTCCCTTTGCTCTTCCAGCCCCACTCCTCCCTGGCCCCCTCACTGCCCCACAAAGCTGCTACAGAGCACAATAGCTGGGGGCAGGGAAAGATGGCACTTACTTGACCTTCTCTGTCCCCAGCTGCAATTGCTTACAGCCCTGTCTCTCATGGCTGGGCTTGGGTTTCTTTTCCCCCTTTTTACCCCCCTTTTTTCTCTTTAGCCCTCTCCTTGGCCACCTGACACAGGGCTGGGGTCAGTCAGTTGTGCCACTCACTGTGTCGGGCAGGACCACGAGCACACCAGGCAGAGGGTTGTCTGCAGTGCCAGTGCTGGGGCCCTGTACCACGTAGGTGAATCCGATCTTCCCCTTGTTCTGCAGGGTGACCTCTGCTTCGATGACTTCGTTAAAGAGCTGAAGAGAGGACAGAGGAGTGGGAAGTTACAGACACAGGCCTGCTGCTGGGAATCTTCTTCCTCTTTCATGGGGTTGAGAGCAGACACACCGCAGCAGCAGGGACCGGGACAAGCTACAGGCACTTGGGAACCTGGGGAACCCCCAGGCACAAGGACCTGCTCAGGAACAGAGAGTTCTGGCAGCACACAGAGGTGCAGGAACAACCATGGAAGGGGGTGGAGGTGGCCATTCCAAAGCAGTCTGGAGGCCAGACATATCCCTCAAAGGTTGTACTTCCAAGCCCCAGAGCCAGCAAAGGAGCTGGGAAGGGGTGGGCAGCAACCTGCTGGTGCTGGTTCCAAGGCAGCAGCTCTGCCAGGAGAAGGGAGTGGTACCTGCAGCCCAAAGTCGATCTCCTCGACGCTCAGTTGGTAGGTGAGGACCGAAGTCTCCCCCTTCAGCTCCACCTGGTAGGTCGGGCCTCCCTCCACCTGGCACAGCGCCGTGACACGGGCGATGATGTTGGCGTGGCCAAAGAAGGTGAAGGGCACCTGCTGGCTCTTGCCCGGCTGCAGCACACCAGACACCGGCTGGACACTGAAAACCTGGGAAGGGGAGGAGAGATCGAGGCGTTGAGCGTGGAAATGGGTGCAGAAGAGCAGCCGTGGCTTGGAGCAAAGTACAACCGTAGCTGGAGGGGCCTGTTCCTCACACACCAGCCTGAAGCATCCTAATCTCATCCTGCCTCCACGTCACTGACCAGTGGAGGGAGCATGGCGAAAATCTTCTGCCATACTCACTGATCAGTGCATTAATTAATACCCAACATTAAAGTAAACTGGGATGTCTCCTGGCAGCAAGACATTCTCTCTGCTGCAGAACTTGCCTTTAAAACCAGTTTTTGCTGCCTTCAGAAAAGCAGGAGACTCAGAGCTGAGAGCTCTTGGAGCTGAGGGGAGGACTCCAGCCCAGCTCATCTGACTCCTGAGGCTTTTGCCACTCACTCTGACTTACAGGCTGCTCTCTCAAGGTGCTACACCAAAAGCTCCTGAAAAATATCCTGTTGAGCACCTGATGAGGTACCAGGGGAGCAATGCCCTTCATGGGTGCTGCACAGGGAGTTCTGTACCTGTGGGGGCAACAGACCTGCTTGCCACGCTGAAAATGTGCAAGTGAGAGAGATTCCCACTTACCTCCTCTGCTCTGAAGCCAGGGGGCTTTGTCTCTGCTGACTGCCCAGAGCCCTTCGTCTTCACTGAGCTCCGAGACTCTGCAACAGTGTCTGGAGGCACCTGGAAGACAAACCACTTTCCAGTCCAGGACACAGCCACCTTGCCAAGCCTCACTGTATGAAAGGCAGCTCTGGGGCTGTCACTGCAATACCAGCTCTTGTGGGAAGGCAGAGACCTGCAAACGGGTGGTCTGGCTGGGTTGGGAAGGGGGAACATGGAGATCAGGATTTGGCACGGCTTGGTACAGGAAGGAAACTGGAAGCCTTCTCATCATGAGGCAGGAAAGCCTCATTTTACATTGTAAAGAGAACAAGCCAAAGAAATCCCAAACTCAGCATAGGTCTGTAGGATCTGAGTGGGCTTCTCCAAGGAAAAGTATCCTATTTCTCCCTCCCCAGATGCCCCATGTCCAGACACTGGCCCTATTGCCCAGCCCACTCTCAGGGCACAGAACAGTTGGGCAGCAAAAGGGGAGGTCGGCACAAGCACAACTTTTTGGTGGCAAGCTGGGGCAGCAACACAAGTGGCAGGTGCACAAGAAAATCCACCTTTGCTTCCAGGGAGTCCTCTGAATCTGGTGACTGTTCAGAAGAATCTTGCTTTGTTGTCAGGGAGTCCTCTGCATCTGATGACTCTTGAGAAGAACCATCCTCTGTTTTCAGGGAGTCCTCTGCATCTGATGACTCCTCAGAAGAATCGTCCTCTGTTTCCAGGGAGTCCTCTGCATCTGATGACTCTTCAGAAGAATCGTCCTCTGTTTCCAGGGAGTCCTCTGAATCTGAAGACTCTTCAGAAGAATCCTCTTCTGTTTCCAGGCACTTCTCTGAATGGGATGACTGCTGGGTAGAGTCCTGCCTTGCTTTCGGGGCTTTGGCTGGCTCCTGCACACTTCCAGGCCTGGAGAATCTCCTCGAATAACGCCCACACTCAACACAGCCGAACCTGGCCATTTGTGGTTGGGGTTTGTGTGGTGGGGCAGGGATGAACCTGGAAAATAACGTAACTATGATCACAGATCTGCAGTGGGAGGGAGGGCAACCTGCACGAGCAGTTCCTCATCAGGATGCAGCCCCTGGGTGAGTGCAGGTGCGGTGAACTCAGAAAGGGAGTGTCTCAGAAAAGGAGAAGGAAGGGGACAGTCAGAAGATGTTCAGCATCAGCTCAGGTGCTAACTAGCTCTTTCTGTGATGTGAATTGGGACTTTCTGGGCAGCCTGCAGCACTTCCAGGCCGAGGCTGAGCATCCAGCCTGACCACGGCTGGTCACTGTTATTTCCACAAGGCAAAGTCAAAAGCAGTTTGTCAGATCCAGGCAAACAGCTTTGGTCTTTGCAAAGCACAAACAGGACACCAAGGAAAAGGGCTTCCAGGAGAGGGCAAAGGTGCACATACCCTGTGGGGTACTCCACGCTGTCCATCTGGAATGACCAGCGGTAGCGGGCAGGAATTGGGCTGCAGTTGGTCATCTCCAGGTACCGCACTTGTTCTGTGCCACGCTCGATGCAACCAAAGTCCAGTTCTTTGGTGGGGATATGGAGATTCGGGAAGTAGACTTCTCCCCGAACGGCGATCTCTTCCTCAAGAGGATGTTCCACTAACCGGATCTTCACAGTCTTCTCCATTACCCAGCTGATCGGATCCTTTTTATGAGATGGGTTAAAGGCAATGTAGAGATGAAGCTCCTCCCCTGCCTCCATCTTCACAGGCTGCAAGGAGACAAGGAGTGGTAAATAATCACCCACACGAGGAAGTCCCAAGGTCTGACAGCAAGAAACAGTAAATGCTCCAAGTGTGACCCCAGCACGGGCTTCCCAGTCCACCCTTCTTTTCTTTACAAGGGAGGGTCTGACTGCAAGCACCGCACTCTGGTGGGGGATTCTCAGGCTCCTGTTTCTGTGCTCGGCAGCAATACAAGAGGATGGCTGCTGGAGAGCTGGGCTGCTCTCCAGGAGACACCTTTGCTGCATGGCTTGCCCACACCTGGCTGCCTGCTCGTTTCTCCTCCTATCTTAGAGCCAGGAGGGATTTTTGCAATTCAGAGGAGTTTTTGCTTCCTTCAGCAGCTCTGCTGACTCAGTTCACAGTTCAGGCCCGTCCACTTCTGATTCTACAGAATAAACTTCTCGACTCAAGGACCTCCCAGCAGAAGGGCACCACTTCAACAGCCCTCCCTCTTCAAAGCCCACTGGCAGGAGGGTCCTTGGCTGCTCACCTGAGCCTCTGCAAGGAGGGGCTGCTGGTCCGCGTCACAGATTAGGAACGGCTCCTCCACATCCAGCAAGACGCTGAATGGCAGGCAGCAGGTGTTTTTTAAAGACAGAGGCTTGAACTTAAGAGTCAGGAAATCATCGGGGTACTACAGAAACAGAAGACAAGGAATAACAACCTCAAGTAGCCATAGACCTCCTCCTTCCAATGCATTTCACATTTTTCAACTTCAGAAGTGCACACATCCCTATTTACTCTTTTTATTTGTTTCTAAGCCTTCCAGGACATGTTCAGACATCACCGTGAGTTGGAGGATCCCCAGAAACCTCCCTTGATATGGAGCACAGAAACTGCCATTTCCCTCCAAGTGGCCATGGTGCCCCTCAGCAGTGCAGCTGTAGCCGCAACTGGACTTTGAGGAAGTTAAAAACCAGTCTCATCTCTAAAAACATCCTCACTTACTTTACAAAGTGCCTCAGGAAGGGTAAAGAGGGGTGTTAACCCAAGCACACACCCCCCACGAGCTCTCTCGCTCAGCCATGCTGTTAAATGCCAGGATGCAGTCCAGAGACTTACCTTCTCCACAACGAAAGCGATTACAGTGGACGATACTTCCAGGGTGGCAGAAATGAACTTGCAGGTGACCTTTGTCTTTATTATCTCTTTCATTGTTGTGTCTGGCCCCACGGCTGTGTGACACACCAGCTTCTCCTGCACCTCCTGCATGCAAGAGTCCCTTGTCACCAGTGGTGCTGGCAGGGTGTCCAGCAAATGCCCTGCGTTGGCTCCTCACCCACCACGGGCCACAAAGTTACAGGCACAGCCCCCTTTCCTTCCCGTGCTGCAGCCCATTTCTTGTGCGCTCAAATGTCCGTAACGCTGCACCCCATTAGCCACAAAGGCACTCGGGAGAAACTCCCTTCCTTCACAGGGCTTCTCTTTTCCTCCCTGCTTACCCCTGATAAACCCCTTGGCACTTGTTTAATTCACTTTCTGCCTGGGCTCCTAGCTTAGGTGTAACCTATTTTCTCTGCCCTTGCTTTCTGCCTCAGCAGGCGACACTGGTAACCTCCTGTTTGCCCCAAAGGAGCAATACTTCCTTCACCCCATATTTTGGGATCAGCATTGGGTTTTGGGAGCTGTGGAATCACAAAAAAGCCTTAGCAACTGATGGTGGCCAGCAAGGAAAGCCACTGGTGCTGCCATGGAAACCTGTAGCCTTAAACACTCTCTTGAAGGCCCTTGCTCATTTTCCCAGGCAAATGTCAAGGGGCTGCAGGAGAAGCCCCAGCAGAGAAGACCTGTTGGGAAGGCTCAGCCCTTGGCAGGGACCTCACCTGGACAATGCTGGAGAAGCCTTCCACCACCAGCTCCTTGGTCTCTCCTGGCTGCAGATGCATACACCGTGGCCGCAGCTTAAATATGGGGGTGGCAGATTTGGGTCTCTGGGAAGCATTTTTGCCCCTGGGGACACTGAGGGCAGGGAGGGGATGACGCTGTCGAAAGGTGCTGAAACCTTCTGTGCCCCAGTACAGCCGCTGGAACTGCCGTCCCTTGTTGGTTACGTTGAACCGGAAAATGCAGGGAACAGAGCTAGAAGAGAAGCAGAGATGGGAAATGTCATGGGAGCTGCTATTTCTCTGCAGTCAAGTGCTCTTAATGAGCAATCTGAGGTGTTAAAAGCTTGGAGACCGTCCTTATTTCCCACTCTTAATGTGGGCCAGAAATAATGTCTGATGCCCTTCCGATGTCGCTATTGCAAAGAGAAATAGGTTTATACTGCTAATGTAGTAGTTCCACATCTTCCCTCTCCACAAGGGACTTCCTTCATCACCATGGGCTTTGGCATATTATCTCGTTTGCCTCTTAATTTGGGCAGAGGCGTCTCTCTAATAATTTAAGGAACCTGAGCATAGCAACATGTTTCTAAAGGAATCTCTGGCTTTAGGGAAACAGAGCCAGGGCCTGAAGCACTGAAGAAGATTTAGCCTGAAGGTCTACAGCATAACTGCTCCTTGCTGAGCCAAGAGAAGAGGCAGGAGTTAAGAGGTTTCTTACTTGAACTGGGGTTCCAGCTTGAGCTCTGGAGCAAACGGTTTGTCAATGACAACTGTGGTGCCAATGCCTACAGCCTCGATGGGGATGACACTGGTAAGGCTGTTTTCAATGAACAGCTTCATGCTGTCTTCGAATTTCCCGGTGTCATCCAGGTTTGCCGTGACAACCACAGAAATATCATCACTGGCAGGGAGCACTCCCTCCTTGGGTTCAATTCTCCAGCACTTGCCATCCTGTGAGACAAGCCAGACATACATTTAGGATGGAAACCGTGGACCCTGGTGACTTGTAAGGTGTGAGGAAAGGCAAGACTACAGAGAGGAGGATAAAAATCATAAAGCCTTCATTTCCCTAAATCTAAGCTACTGTGTCTGGGCAAGAGCAGAGCTTATACAACCTGTATTTTACCCTCTTTTAACCGATCATAACAGACTATTAAATTTTGCATAATCTAAGGGATGCTCCTCCTCAGGAAAAGGTTATTCCCCCTCCAGTCTCTTTTCTGGAGTGTGTGCCAAGGGAAGCTACTTTCTCTCTCCTGGCTTCCCCACAACAGAGCTGGGTTTTCACAAAGGCTCAAGGCTGCAGAAAGCCATGACTGCTCAAATCCCACCACAGCAGCCACACAGCTGGAGGACAGTGCTGAGAGCCTGAAGACTAACTCTGCAAAACCAGAGCAGCAAAACCCCAGCACCCAAGTCCTCACCCCTGAAGGACCAAAGCCCTCGCTTGTCACTGATCATCAGCTGCAGAGAGGTGCCCCAGAGCCCCCTGCTTTGGAAAAGTCAGCTCTCAATGCTTATAGCAGGGCAGGAAAACAGTCGGCAGAAAGAAAACAGCCCTGTGGGCATGGCCCAGCCTTCCCAAGCATTTGTCCTCTGCTTTCTCATGGGCTTCCCTCTACGGATGGGGCAAGAAAGCTGCAAGCTGCCTGGGGGAGGGAGGGAAGGCCTTACACTGGGACAGCTGTACAGACACAGCTCTGCAGGTCCCAGCCTGCTGTGACAAGGCTCCAGGGGTGCACAACCCCCGCAGGTGTATTTGTGTGCAGCAGCCCGGCTGCTCTGACCCCCAGGAGGGGGGAAGCTCCTCTCCCCACTCCGAGCTTGAAGACAGACCCCACAGCCTGGTCTCCACCATTAACAGCGGTTTGGCACAAAGCAAATGTGGAGGGTATGAGGAAACCATAGGGAAATCCTTGGCCTCCCAGGAGCAAAGGGCCACAGGCTTCGCTTCATCTCAGAGCTCTAAAAATGTGACTTGCACCACTTAATACCTTCCCCAAAATAAAGGGAGAACTCGAAACCACAATCCAGACTCGCTTCTGCTCCTACAACTCTGCAAACTACTTCACTGAAGGTTGTCCCAGCTCAAACCACGTGCAGAGCCAGGCTCCTCTTGCCTCGGATGGAATCTCTTGCCTCCTCTCTCCCACAGAGCAATACAGAAACCTTACATACAGAATCCAAGTCCTGGGTTGCTACTGAGCAGTGAGTTTCACTGGGAAACAGCCCCACAGACACTTACGATCTCTGCTCTGAAGGCTGCAGGGACAACACTCAGATTGCACAGCTGGAAAGTTTGGGAAGCGTCCTGTATCGCTCGGATCTTGCCGAAGTTTATCTTAGTCACAGTTGCATAGACGAGCGGTACCTTTCCAGTGCACATTAACTGCATTTGCTGTTCCAGGAAGCAGGTAAGAGAGATTTAAGAAAAAACAAACAAACAGAAAACAACAGGGAAAGTTAAGAAAGCTTAAACAGCTCAATAGCACTCAAGTCATTGTTTTAGGGACAGATATGACGCTCCAGCTAAAATGCTGGACTTCTAGGCAAAAATTTGATATTCCCTTCCAAATTAAAAAAGATAAAGTCAGGGAAACTTTCAACCTGTAAACTGTTGGCCCAAAGGTAAAAGCTTTGCAAGGAATCTGTGGTTTAAAAACAGCCTGAGAGTTAAAACAACTGGTTATTCTGGTGGGGAGAAACCCTGCTCTGTAAGAGAAGCAGCCTGATAGTTATGTGCAAGTGTTGTTAAAAGTCAGGCTCCCCTGCACAGCCTGCACTGCCCGCCCTTCCTGTTGGCTGGTTTACGTGCACAAGCGCGATGGCCCGGCTGGACATGTTTGGTGCCATCCAAAGGATTTGGCATCATCATTTCCATTTGCTTGAATGTAAGTTTAAAATCCCTGCAACCGCTTTTCAAACATCAGCCTTTCTTTCTGACACAGAAAGTTGGAGGTTCCCAGAAATCCTCTGACATCCTTTTTTGTGTTCAGAGAGGTGACATTTTAAAAGCGATGTTTCCACAGTTACCAGCATTTTAAATGGAAGATTAATGAAATAAAACGATCCTCAATTTCAGCTTAGATGAACTATATGCTGAGATTACCCCCTAGGAGGACTCCACTCTTGCTCTTTTCCAGCATAAACTGCTTATGCTGCCAGTGCCTTCTGTCCTTGTCCACACCAGCCATATCCGACAAGTCCCTGCTTTCTCTGGAAGAATCCCTGCACACTCCACACCCCCCAGGATGAGCTGCACAAAGGCACACGCCTCCCCTCGCACTCACCAGTGGGTGTCTTTCCTTCCCGAACACGGCGATGTCCACCACGGTGGAATGAGCACCCACCGCCTGGGCTTCAACTGTGATTGGGATCTCCAGCACGTCGTGACCCTGGATAATCCCACACGGCTTGGGGCAGGAGTACCACAGAGTAGCAGCCTCTTGGTGTCTCTAGAGGGACAGAATCGAGTGCAACTTCAGAGGGACCTCTGAGGAAACTTTAAACTGCTTAACATCTACCACAATAGCAACTCACACACATTTTTTAAAAATCCCCAGGAAAAAGCTGAAAGGCACAAAAAAAGATGCAAGAATTGTTGGGGCTTAGCATCCTCAGGGTCCAAAAGCTGCTGCATCCACAGACACCCTCTCCTGTGCTGGCAGACTCCTTGCAGCAGCTTTTCACAAGAAAACACCCCAAACACTAGAATATAAATTGCTTCCTGAAGAGGTTGAAATGCTTCCTGAAGTTGATAACATTCAGGCAGGTTCCTATTTAACTGCTTCCTAAAGTTTACATTCAGGTAGGATCCTGTCCTCAGCACACCTTGAAGTCTGAACAGAAACCAGCAAGATCTTATTCAAACCCCATTTGTCCTTAATAAGCCCTTCAATCATATTTGAGAGGAGGAGGTGGATGAGATGCCAAACCTGAGGGAGAACTCTGTAGCATCCTGGAAGGGGGCTCGGGTTCACAAGGGTCAGCTTTTGCTTGCAAGGCTCCTTTAGAGAGAACTTTCCACAGTCGAGGGTGGAGTTGAGCAAACGGAGGTCAGGAATGACACATCTGGGCAAAGAGATGACCCCGAGGGAATTAGAGATACAGAGAGAATGGAGAGCATTTCCCCCCGCAGAGCATGGACTGGAGCATAAGACATTTCTCATTGTCCAGCAGACGTTTAATACCCCTACAGAGGTAAATCACCTTTCATGTCATTCCACTCAAACACGTCTTGTCAAGGAAGGGCAAACCCTGAGAGTCAGCACTGCAGAGGCTGCCAAGTGCCCAGGCAGAGCACGGGCCTTGTCCCACAGCTGCCTCAGCCCCTCCTTTGCCCAAGGAGGCTTGCAAGGACTCCCCCAACAGGCCCAGCGAGCCATGAGCTCTGGGGGAGCCTTCCCATTGAGGGTCAGTGCTCACCAAGGCTCAAGGAATACAACACTCCACTGTCTCCATAAAAATTACTCCCTTCTCTCCCAGGGTGCTGCTGCCCTGCCAGAAAACTCAGCCGTTTGCCCAGTGTTGAGGGCAAGAGCCACCACCTGCCCTGTGGAGTGGGTGATCATCCTCCCAGTTCCCACAGCTCCCTTGCTGCTGCACCCCCAGTCCCAGCTCTGTCCCCCTTGGCACTTGCTTTACAGAACTGCAGCCCAGGCACTGACTGGACGGCTCTGCCCGGGAGAGGGAACAGCACCAGGGAACTGCATCCCTCTTGCCATTAAACTGACACCCACGGCAGCACCACAGGATGGCATTTGGCTGCAGCAAGAACAACATCTGGGCTAAGTCTGAGAATGTTAATGCTCAAAAGAGCCAGAGGGAAGCAGGGAAACCTTCTCCTGGAGCTGCAGCCAGCAAACCCCGTGCAAGGCAGTGTGCTGATGGCGAGTGCACAGGCAAAGACGAGCAGCTGCAAGGAAAGCGCTGGTACCTGGCTTTGAGGCGCAGAGCCAACACCTCCTTTCCAAAACCATCCACGTCCACCACCATATCACAGTCGTACTGTCCCACATCATTGGAACACAGCGTGACCTGGTGGAAGAGAAGAGCAGCAAATGTTTCCCTTCTCCCAGAAGCTCGTTACCCATGTGTGGTCTCCTCCGGGTCTTGTTTTGCAGTAAGGAAAGGGAGGATTTTGCTTTAATTCTTCTGCTGGCCCATATGTAGAGCACACATGGAGTAACACAAACTTTCTGGCAATACTGAATTTGTTAAACACACCTTGCAGCTGTCAGGGCATAGGTGGCTAAATTAAAGCATTATACGTAATCATGGATAATGAGACTAAAGCTCTGAGTAACCCAGCTCCCACACCAGGGCAGGTCTCTCTCTCACACACATTGAGAGCCGGCAGCACTAAAGCCCTCCCACACACCAGTGAGGCTTCAGCCCCACCTCCTGACCCATGGATGGCCGGACTCCTCCCATACCGTGATCTCCTGGAATCCCTTGGAATGGATGGTGCCCGTGCTGGGTGTTATGGTAAATTCCTTTGGCTTCTCATGAAATTGAGCCAATGCGCCTTTTTCCCAGGATGGGTGATCGTTGTCTTTCATTTGATCAAAGCTGGTAAGGCTGGGCTGTCCCTGGCCATCCTCAGGAATGCGAAGGTGGAAGGTGATGGGCACCACGGAGGCGTTGATCAGGCGGCACGACAAGGTATGAGGAAAGCCTAGGAAAACGACACAAATGACCATGTAGGCACCAAGCATCTCACGGCGTGAATATCCTGGTGGGATGAGAAACTGTGCTTGGAGTTTTAGCTCTTTGTTATCTGAATGACAGCTCACTGAGCAGCTCAGTGAGCAATTAATCATCACTTGGACACTGACCCCAGGCTGCTGCCTTGGAAATGCCCACTCTTAGTCCTGCTGAACACCACAAGTTTCTCTCTCTCTAACTGCCCCAAACCAGCCCCATCAATTATTTTGCACTGAGGAGTGTGCATCCAGACTGACCATTTACTCTGAAAATTCAAGCCATACAATTCCCTGTTAACGCTGCCAACACTCCCACCATTTTCAAGATAAAAAAGCACTGAGTTGTCACTGGGGAGAAGCTACAGCAAAAAAAAAGGGAGGATGGAATGGGGAACTGGAACATGATTCAAAGCACTCCAGTGCAGTTTCTTTAGGCAGGATCCTTAAGGTATCTCCTGGCTTGGGGCAACAAGACTGAGCACGTACAACTCACAGCCCACTTCACTGGAGGCAAACCCAAGGCTTGCTCTGAGATCAGTGATCAGGAACCATCTCTTGCCTTATCCAACAAATGGGGACATCACAGCCATGCTGCACACTGGCTGTGATTGCTGCCTACAAGAGTTTACAGCACTTTATCTCTGAGACTTGCTCCCCATAATGGAAAGCCAGGCCCTCCTGGGACAAGGACTTTTTTGGCCATTCTGCTGGCAAGGACTGGGAGATTGGAACAGAATAGACTACACAGGACACCAGAAAATACTGACTTTCTATTCCCTTGGTCCTTTCCCATCTCATGATGGCAAAATGCCATCAGCAGCCCTGGAGTTAACACCCTGCAGGCTGCCGTGGAAGGGCAGGAGGGACAGATGCTCTTCTGTTCAAGTGCTCTATTTTGGCAAGGCACAGATCCCTCCCGCTGCGTCCAAGCCCAGGGAACACTCACCAAAGGACACATCATTGAAGTCAAGGGCTCCTGTGCTGAAATTCAGGCTCAGTCCAGTGACCTGGCCCCTGCGAGGACGAGGACAGAGGAGGCAACGCTTGGTTAAAGGGAACTGCAAAGCCCTGTCCATCCTTCCGGCTCAGGTGGATAAAAGCTGGTGTCAGAGGCACCATGGGTGTCGAACCAGCCCACCCTGTGCTCAGCACAGCCTCTGTGTGCACAGGAGGCAGCCCAAGCGCAGTGCTCAGCAGCCCACAGCTGCTGACGGGGCCTGGGGCACCACGGCAGGCAGGGCATTGCCTCTCCTGCCATCACCCCTTCTCCCCTTTGCTGGGCCAGGATTATCTTTAACATTAACAGAGGATTTAAAAACCACTTCTCCTGGCTGCAGAATCACCCAGGCTGGCCCATCTCCAAAGCCCTGGGGGCCTTGCTGGGTGTTCAGAGGGGACATCCCAGACCAGCAACTGCCCAAAGCTGATGCCTTCCCACTGCCTGCCACGGCCCAGGCGGAGGGAGGTCCTTGCAGGAAGGAGTCACTCCAGCTCCTGGGCACCTGCACTGAGCAGAAGGCATCCCCACACTAAGGGGATGCCAGCATCAGAGGCAAGGCTAAGACCTCAGGCAACACCTTTTTTCTCTGCTCCACCACCAAGTGAGGTAGGTGGGAGATGATCACCCAGAGACAGCTACAGATGTGCCCACCAAGCTCCCAGAGCCCTCCTCACCTGATAGTAAAGGTCACAGGCTTAGGGGATGCAGTCACATTGAACTGGAATTTTTCACAGAACTCCCCCAGGGTGGTGGAACTGAAGGAGATCTGGAGGGGCTGGATCTCATTTGGTGGAATGATGCCCTGCTGGGGCAGAAAGCTGAAGCAGGAGCCGTAGGTGGTGGTTGAAGGGATGAGCTCAAAGGGAGTGTCAATATCTCCTTTGTTAACCAGCGTTGCCTGCAGCAGCAAGAAAGCAAAATGGAAATACATGAGCAACCTTCCTTTCTTACAGAAGGCTGAGTTGCTTTCTAACAAACTATTAACCCTGGAAAGGCAGAAGATGCCGTGTGCTGCTATGTGGCAGAAGGCAAAAAAGTACAACAGGACAAGTTCCCGTATTCAACCTCTGCCTTGAAACCTGAAAACTACTCTCCTCTCATGTGCCTTACCTGTGTTACAAATTGCACTTAGGGAATCCATGCTGAGCTGAGCTTTACCTGCAGTGTAGCTGCTTAGGACAGCACTATCAGTACCATCTACTCATTCACCTTTTCTCATGTAATGACAATAGTACATTGATAGTGAGAAATTATAAAGTATCAGCATCAAAAATGGAGAGAGAGCACAATCTTTTTATGTAAGAGCACAACTCAGTTTGTCCTTCCCTGCCATGGCAAAGCTTTTGAAAGTGTCTGGCATGATGTAGTGCCTCATTTTCTACTTTTTTTCAGTTGCTCTCTCTTGCAGTGGACTCTTGCAGCCAGTTTGTTCCAGCTGCTCTTGAACAGCCCAAGCACAAAGGTGCCTTGAGTCTGAGGCTGGAACAGAAGCCTCTGAACACTTCAGCTTTTTGACCCAGTGTTGCTTTCATGTGTTGAGGGGTTGTTTTGCAGAAAGCATCCCAGCTGAACTCCAAGGGAGGTTGCCAAAAAGCAGGAACTGGGGCTTCATGAACAACAGACAACACCTCTCAGACCCCATAAAAGGTTTCAAGATTCTGTGAAACCCCCAAATTTGACTAGTATGTCAAATATTCCCTGCTCACAACTGCCCAAGTTGCCAGAAATTCCACAGGTCCACCAGGTTCCCCGCTGCCCCAGGAGCCATCAGGATCCACCCCAGCCCCTGCTGCTCACCTCATAGCTATAGGTTTCTCCAACAAAAACTTTCCCCATGTTGAGTTCCTCACAGCTGAGTTGGAGGCAGGGCCCGAGGCCTTCCCCTTTGAGGCGCAGGGGCAGCCTGCTCTCACGGCCTGGGGAGAGATTTCCATTTCAGTACTGTGATTCTCACTCCCTTATCCTGCTTTTTCCAGGCTGCCTCAGTGCTAGTTCCTGACTCTGAGATGGGTGAGACCAGCCCCTGATGCTCCAGGGGAAGAGATGGACCCTTCTCTTCCCTCAGGAGATATGCCTTGGGGCTGGCTTCCAATTTCTAACCCACCCCTTGGGCTTGTTTCCATGGACCATGGACCCTTCCCAGCACTTACATGGGAGCCCAGTGGGCTGCAAGAGTATTTGCACCTCCCCCTCCCTGTGGGTGAGAGAAAGAGGAGAAGGAGCCGTACCTGAGATGTCACAGTAGGCCACTCTTTCATAGACTTGGGCTTGTTGGGGTTTAAAGAACACCTTGATTTCCTCTGAACTGTGTGGACCAACCTCTCCCTCCTAAAACAGAAACAGACAGCAAACCATTTACCTTCCAATATCACATTTCTTCTTTTCAACCTGTAAGCCTTTACGTAGAACAAGGAGTGAACAACACGAGGAGCCCGAGGAAACACTCCAAAACCAGCTCAACACACCACAGGATGCTCTTAATGCTCAGCTGATCAGCTCCCACTCTACAATATTCCTACTGCTCTGACACAAGCTCTTGGTCACATCATGCTGCTGTCAGCTACAGTGGTGTGAAACTGCTGTTGTGCTGACACTGGTGGTTCTTGGCCTTCGTGGAGGCTATAGGAGTAACCAAGAAGAGAACATGATCCCCTTCCTTGGAAAGAAAAACTTAGTTTAACTTATTTTAAAGAAAGCAGAGGATGGGATTATTGTAGGGTTTACTGCAAGATGAGGAGGGATTTTGCACTGTGCAGACAGCAGGGATTCTTCATCTCACACTGTGCCAGTACTCATAATCAGGGCTCTGATTGATGGAAGGACATGGGGGTTTGCTTGCATTAACAGAAAAAGATTTTCTGTCCCTGTGTGCAATAGAACTCAAAAAGTCCATTTCAAGGTCTTGTGTCCAGGCTCCCAGATGACACTGGAAGGGAGACTCAAACATGCTCTAAGTCCTGGTTACAGGGAGGGATTGGCATTTCCATGACCTCGGGCTGAATTTGGCCTCCTTTTCACTTCAGGCCAATCTGTGAACTGACAATGCTTCAACACCTCTGGTGAGCCCCACACATCTCGTGTAAGCTGTGCCCCTTCCTACACTCACCAGTCCCTCTGGACACTGCAAGAACACCCACCAAGGTCCCTTGACATCGAGCCCTTGCAGCAGAGCTCAGCTTTAGGCAGGTTCCTGCTGCCTGCCAGGAGCCCACAGGGTAGCAATGCTTTTTGCAACAAGCTCTGCAGCCTCACCAGAGACCCGAGGTCTTCCCTCTGGGCACATCAAGCCAGCTGAGGTGGGGATCTGCCCAGTGACCTCATTCAGGGAGGGGGAGGAGGAGGAGGTTCTCAGCTATCACTTACCAAGGGCTCAATGGTGAAAACGTCATCTGAGAACAACATGGGGTCTGCTTGAATCTTTGCTGTCTCAGTCTCGACCTCTTGGTAGTAAAGGCGAACCTCCTCATAGCGTTCCATCATCAAATCCTTCGCTATGTCCTGGGGCGGCCGGGACAGTTTGTGAGACAGCCTGCAGCCACAGGGGGAAACAAAGCAGCAGGTCATTTAATAAGCCACTTCTTTGCAGGGCTGAGTGGAAGTGCAGAAGGAGCAAAGCGCTCGGGGAGGAGCAGCAGCAGTTCCCCAGCAAGGGGCTGAGCCCGAGCCGCGGGGTCCCAAAGGGCTCAGAGGATAACTTGTTGTTCGCTCGCAGGGCAGGTGGTTTTACTCCACACTTACAAGCTCAGCAGAGGTTTTGAAAGCCAACAGCCCTCAGGAGAACCTCCTGCTTCAAAGCCACTGCCAAAACTGAGGGACAACCCACCAGTGACCTCAACTGACTCTTGCCACCACAGAGCTGCTGGGGGGAGGCAGGTACAGATCAAGGAGCCCCCCACTGCCTGCAGGGCTTCCCTGGGAAGGGGAGGAGAAGCTGGCTGTCAGCTGCAGGTTACCAGCAGCACTCTTTGCTTCTTCCCTTTTGCACCTGCAGGGACAAGCTAACCCTGTCTGCCCTGTTCCCTACACTGCCTTCCGCCAGAGCACTTTCAAAGCCAGTTGATGAATTTAGGCATGGCATCTCTTCAGTGACATTAAATTTCATGCATGTTATATGCATGAAAACAGAGGCCCTGAGAGGGGACCATCTAGCCTTGAACCACCTTCCTTTTTTCCTCCGTTTGGCCTTCTCTGCAGACCTTTGGCACAGTTAACCTCTCCATTACTTGGCAGCTTGGCAGAAATCATTCGAATGTTTTAAGATCACAGCCAAGAGATGAGAAAGGAACAGTTGCTTCCAAGGTCACTGACATTGTTCAAGGTGGAGGCCACAGCACTTCAGAATGGAGGACATGGCCCCACGATCCTCCCGTGCTGCTGGTTGGTCCCCCTGTCTCTGGGCGAACTGCACCTCTCTGGAACTGACAACTGAACAACCAGCAACTTTGTTGCTTCTTACTGTGAGCTGTGACTGCCCTGCAGACTTTGTAGGAACACCTACTTGTTCCTAATACCCTCAACCACTCAAAAGCACAAGCACCCCCTGAGGCCATCTGTTAGTTTTACCCTTGGGCAGTGTATGCCACTGCATCTTTCAGGCCAACCTGATCTTCTGGTGATACTCCTCTTCCTCAGTAGCAAAAGTCTTCCACTGGAATCGGGCTGTGATGTCACTTCTGTTGTGGATGACCACGGTTTTGTGGCTTGACAGTGCGAGATAGGTCTTGTCAAGTTTCAAAGAATAGCTGTCCAGCCCGATGTTGAGGTCCACAGATTCTCCAACAAGTTTGGTGTGGCTATCTTTACCTGGAACAAAGCAAAGAGGAATCTTTGCTCAGCTCACAGGAATAGAGCAAACCACAGGAAATGGAAGAAAGTGACCAGTAATTCCACGGATCAGTACATTGATCAAATCCCAACAGCTCCGTGTGTTCAGTGTGAGGATATCCTGGACACCACCTTAAGCACCTTATTTCGGGGGGTGTTTGTAGAGATTTGCCCCGAGGTGACAATATTTACAGTGAGATTTGTCTGGTGTGCTCAGGTGACCCACTCAGATCACAGCCTGCACCAAATTCATTCAGGTGACTCTAAGGAGCCCCACTCAGTCACAGCCCAGGCTCTCCTGAAGGCACCCCATGAGACTCCTGTCTCTCCCAATCCCTTGTTGCTGACAAGCAAAGATTCCTGGGGGCAGGTGTGAAGAAAGGGAGGTCCAGGGGAGCAAGGGAAGTGAAGCCCATGGCAGAAGGGGACAAAGATGAGAAAACAAGACACAATGTTCTACAACATTCAATATGACAAACCACTAGAAAATCAACATTATGAAAACCGTCATCCCCTCCCTGTCCAAACCCACGGTCACATCAGTCTAGAAATATTTGATATCATTCTGATCTCAAACACCAAGCTGAAGCATTTGAAATGAAAGAAAGAAGGGCAGAGAGAAAGACTAAAAGTACAGAGCAGCTTTTATACAAAGACTGAATGGGGTTCCTAGAAATCAAATGGGAGACAGATGAGAGAGGTTTGAAGAGCATAGATGGCCTGGGAAATCGGAATAAGGAAAAAATTGTCATGATTTGTCATCAAGGAACATGAGGACCTGAAAATGCTCTTAGACAGAAATTACATGTGTATGTAGAGGGCAAAAGAGAAAAAGGGTCTGTGGCAAGACAACAGAGAAGCAGCTTAGGGGGCAGAGGTGAGCAAGAGACACATTGCATTGGAGAGAGTCAGATGGAAACCTCACACATCACAGACAGCACTGTCCAGGAATACAACTTCAGCCCTGCATATCCACACTGCAGTGGAGAATCAAGGTTCCTCCTTCCTCCACTCAGCAACACTCACCAAAACAGGACTACAAAAATCTCATCCCTGTTTGAGGGCATCCATGATTTCAACCCCCTAAACACTAACTAGTTTTCCCTTTTCTTTGTGGTAAAGCTGGGATGGGGTGGTACTGCTGGAGGGGCAGTTCAGGTGGCTGGGACAGTGGGGAGGACTGGCACAGGACTGTCGTGGGGGGGCTGGTTGGAGAACACCATGGATGGAGAACATCAGGGTCCCCCCAGGGATGGACCAGCACACAGCAACAGAGCACATCCAGAACAGGGACAGACTCAGCCTTGGCCCCTTCTTTGCTCACTTCTGAGCACTGAAACACACGGAGGCTTTGAAAGGAACACTTCTACAAGTAGTTTGCAGAGCAAGTCTAGCATTATTCTGCTTAGAAAGGGCTCTGCTATTTTGAAGGATGCAGAGCAAGTGCACCGTGCAGTGCCCAGCACTCACCAATGTCGCAGTGCATCACCAGGAATGCGGAATGATCCCCAGTATCCAGCGGGCGATATTCCACTGTCACTTGCATGGATTCACCAACCTCGAGGGTTGCCGAGGCTGGACTGACAGTGAAAGGGCTGCAAGACCAAGAGAGAGATCAGGACTCGTGGGGGAGGTTTGGGGACGATATTTGCAGTCTAGTTCACTTCAGCTGACTTGTGGAAGCAAGGAGCAAAGCAACCACAGTCAGCAGAAGACAGACAGAACCCACAGCATCAGCAACAGCTACTGACTCTCTTCTGAGGAGATCCAGCCCTCAGAAGATCCTGTAGGATAAAATGAACTCATCTCCCCATACTCTGCAATGAATGATAGTTTGACAAAAATTTAGCACAGAACCAAATAAATTTTAAAAAGAGCAGAAACACGGGAACTTCAGAGTATTTTAAAAGAAATCTGAATGAAATCTGGCCTCCTAGAGAATGGGTTTATTTGGCTGACAGTGGTAGGCAGCCATTTCAGAAGGTGGTGGTGCTCAGGAGGGTGCAGACCAACTACTAACACTTTCCAGCAGTCCCCAGGAGATCTGGGAGACACAAAGCTCAGGGGCTGCATCCTGCTGAGAACACCAGATGCAACAGCAGAGCCCACACGCCCTGCCCATTTCCAGCTGTGGCTGCAGTGCAGCAGCTCGGATGCTCTTGGCTCCTTTGGGATACTCTTTCCCAACTCTGCCATCAGCCAAAGGTGTTTTGCAGTAAGACAGATGAGCTGCTTTACCTCTCAGTGCTGAGGTTAAACTGGGCTTCCAGGTTACCGCTGTTGTGAACCAGCAGAGTCTTCTGGGTGCTGTAGTTGACTGGGCACTCCGAGAAGTCCAGCTGGTCAGGGAAGTTCAAGATTGGGCGGGCACCAGTGGCCCGGATTGGCACAGTGAGAGTTTCCTTTTTGGTGGTGCAGACAAGCTCATGGAAATGATCCTGCAGGAAAAGTTCCTGGCACAAGAGAGGGTGTTGAGTGTCATCCCCACGGCAGAAGAAAAAGTGCTGTTTTCTGTGAGCCTTTGTGGGCATGAATTTACCTCTTCCACCCCAAAAATGACCACTAATTCATACTAATAAAGGCTGGAGAACAGACCATGTGAAAATCATCATTTTTGCTGCATTCCAATGGGGAAAAAGAAAGCCCTCTGGATCTTTTTCTTCCTCTGGTATTTTCTATAATTAAACCCCTTCCACTGAGCCTAGAGATGGCTCAACATCAACACCCCTCCCTGTCAGTTCCCTCCTGTTCCATCTGCCTCTTCCCTTGTGAACATTCAAGAAGAGGCATGGAGGGAAAGCAAAGCCCTCTAGGCCCAGCTGCAGGGACTGGCAGCACCACGCCGTGCCAAGGTGTGACCAGCTCCAGGCTGCCTGCCCCCAGCCCAGAGCCGACCTCCCAGCACGGGCTGGGCTATAACCAGTGTGCAGCAAATGCCCTGGCTTTAGAGAGGATGTTCCTGCAAACTCACCTTGTTCCCCTTCGGGGTGAAAAGGATGTTTATAGTACAAAACGATCCCGGTGGCACCTGATGGCACACACCATTGGGACCGACCAACTTGAAATAAGGTGAGCTGTCCATGGTGACCGTGACCAGCTGAGTCACCTGCAGGAAAGACACAAAACAGGGATTTTGCCACTTGTGGAAACAGGAGGAGACCTGGCTGTGCCCTGGTGACAGCCTTCCTTGACCACTTTGCCAAAGGACTTTCAGTCTGAAGGTACAAGCACAGGATACACAAGGGTGAACTTGAATCCCTTCTGCCTGGGCAAAGCAGCTCGGCCAGAGGCAGCAGGGGAACGCCTGCTGGGAAGGAAGGTCAGGCACCAGCAGTATGCAGATAGAACACCTGAACCAAGTCATTCTCATTTGCAACAAGCCCAGAGAATCTGCTTGCTTCTGCCTGCACACAGCCATGCAGCCCTGTTCCAGAGGGAGAATGGGCTACCTGAAGGCAAACCAGCACATTATCCTGGGGAAAGGAAGAAATTCCCTTCTAACAGATTGAGTTGGAGTGGGGAAATCCAGCTGTGGGGAGAAAGTCCTATGGGCACACCAGCAAGAGGAGACCAGACACTTGGCCTTACTGGGAAACTAAAGAGCAAAAGGAGGAACACAGAAGAACAGAGGCAGCTAAACAGGCTGAGAGAGGCAGAGATTCCCGCCAGGAACCAAGATTAACCAAGGAGCCACAGGATGTGGTGGTGGGCACTCGAGGGGAAGCATGAGAGCAGGTGAGAACTGCACAGCCTTCCCATCAATCCAGGGCTTTCAAGGGAAAGAAGTTCCTTTGGGTGAGATACCAGCAAGGCAGGGCTGCAATCAGGGGAGAATCCTCAGCACGGGAAAATTTCCACCATCTTGCAAATCCAAGGTGGTGATTCTGGATGTGCTCCAGCTGATCCTTGCTCTGCTCTACACCACGGGGATTACACCACTCTCCTCTTTTTCTAGCACAGTGTTAAAGCTCCACATCCCAGCACTTACCTTGTCTCTGTTCCTCAGAAGAAGGGGCATTTCACAGACCTCGCCAAGGACATAGTTGTGAAACACCATCTCAGGTGGGCTTGGCTCGAGGAAGGTCTTGGCCTTGCCGAGTGGCCAGAGCTGGAGAGGCAAGAGAGAGCAGGGAGAGGTTCAGCTGCTGGGAGGAAGGTTCGGGAATGACACTCCTCTGCTGGTCCCTGGTGAAGTACAGGCTCTTGGTGACCAGGTCTGCCCAGCTGCCACTGGGGGAACAGTAGCTCACCCACCTCTGCTCTGAGCTGATCAAAAGCTGCTGCACCACACTGAGCAGGCTCAAGCTGAGCAGCTCTTTTGGCAGGTGATTCTCCTGCTTTCCTTCTCCAAAATGCCAGGCAGCGCTTACCTCCAGCACAGCCCACAGCTAATGGGGTCCCAGAGCTCTGGGCACTGACTGAGCACTCAAGCAGTAAGGGAAACCCAAGAATTTACATCAGACTCCAGAGCAAACAATTTTTGGATGACCTTTACTCTGAGGCAGGGAGACTGAGGCCCACACAACTCCAGACTCTAGAGCTTAGACACCAGTAAGAAGAGAACCTCCAGCACCAGAGGAGCTGGAGGGCAAAAAGAAAGTACCACAGTAGATAGGAGTAGGACAAATGAGGTGAATGCTGGGTGAGGATAAGGTTCAGCTCTTTCCTCAGCAGTACCGGGCAACTTGAGTAAGACTGGAGTTGTGTTAAATTGAGAGTAATTACCTCAGGCCCTCAGCCTTCAAAGGCCAGCGCTGCCACTGTGGAGGGAATCCTATGACCCCCAGCATTTGTCAGTGGTGACACCAAAGCAAGAGGTGGCTCTTTGAGTGGGACAAGGGAAAATGGCAAGGCACGCAGCCTCTTCAAATGTCACATCAAACAGCAAGGAAAAAGGCAGGAAAAGGCTACCTTGTTCTTGGAGCTCGCACTCTTGCCTGGCTGCTGGACAATCTTGGGCAACTTTGTCTTCGGAGGGCTGTCCAGCTTCTTCCTGAACCTGAGACCCACCTCTTTGAAGTCAAAGAAGGTCAGCTGAAAGGCAAAAAAACAAGCAAGAGCCTCAGAAATGCCCTTGTTCAGAAAGGCTTTTCTTGTTCAAGTGGCCATGATGAATCATTTGTGATCACAGCCACCAGCACAGTGCTAGAAGTCCTGGAAGTTACTTGCTGAAATGTATAACATCAGAAAATTAATGGTATAGAGCAGAACACACTTGCTCTAACCGGGTGGCTCATGAGGCCTCATTAGCTTCTCCATAATTTGATGTGACACGTGTGGGGATTTCTGCTCTTCGGGCATTTGTGTCCTCTTTACTTTCATTGGACTGAGCCAGTGAGCTTTGCAGAGAGTGGCAAACTCCCTTAACTCCCTTCTTGCCCAAGGCTCACAACTCCCAGCATGTCAGGATGTCACTGCTGGCTGAGTCTGAGGGAAGCAGAAAAGCGGCATTGTGCCAAGACCGAGGTGCAGAGGAATAGGTCCCTAGTTCTCTCTTTTTAATTAGCACGGGTTTTCTCTCTGTCTGGCCTCACAGTCCCACCCACAGAAGAATACAGAGAGATGTCCTTGACAGAGCCTCAGCACTGGGTCACCTCCCATCAAGTGAGCTCCAGTCAGCAAAGGGGACATTTGTGGGTGGGTAGGAGGAGTTGCCCCAATTCCACTGCTGCCTGCAGGGCTGGATCTGTGCTCCACACAGGAGATGAGATGGAACAACTGGTTAGGAACCTGTTCCAGGGGGGACCAGCCCCATCTCTCAAGGCTTCAGGCAGAGTTTGAGCTGCCCACCACATGCCCAGGTGCCTGGAGGGCAGGTGTGGTCAGAGCAGCACAGTGAGTGTGCCAACCTGACAGAAGGAATTCCTGCCCACACAGGGGACAGAAAGAAGCACAAGCTCATGTTCAGCTTTACATTTGTTTTACTTGGCTCCCGTGGCACAGCCAGGCAAGACTCTGGACTGTCCCTGACGCAGCATGACACGCCCTGCCAACAGAAGCACGGCCCTAAGAGCTGGGGAGGGGGTCTGGAGCTTCATGGTGCTGCTGGACAGCAGGAGGGGCTGGGAGAAGAGGGGCAGACAGAAGATGGGAAGAGTTTCCAGCCTTAACACAGCTCCTGGCCACAGCAGGTACTTACACGCTTAGGCTTCTCAGGCTCTTTGACTGGCCTTAGAGGCCGAGCTAGGACCTCTCTCTTCGGGAATCCAGAAGCCATTGTGAAGGATGTCGTGGGTGGAGAAGTCGAACAGTGACCGTGTCTCAGCTCACCTGGAAGGAGCAACAATGTACTGCTGAAAATCCAGGATACCATTCCTGGCAAACCCAAAGATAGAGTGCTGCTGAAAATTTTATATTATTTGAAAGTAGCTAAGTGCTTGTATGGCATAAGTAGCTAGAATTGTTAGGCTGGAAGTTGGACTTTATTTGAACTATATGGCTATGTTGTGTAATTCAAAGATGGATCAGAGTGAAACCTGGAGATAATATTCTGAACATTAATAATAGTTAGAACAGACAAAGCTGTAGCTTCAATATTACTTAAAAATGAATAGCTATTAAAAGCCCATAGCTTGTGGTATAGGAACTGTAAGAACCTCCTCTTCTCCAGGCCAGCCAAGCCCAACTCCCTCAGCCACTCCTCCCAGGACTTACCTCTAGACTCTGCGTCTGCTCTGTCCCCCCTCCCTGGACCAAGTCCAGGGAGGGAGAATCTTTACTGCAGTGAAGGTCTCAACAGCAGACACAGTACTTTTTTGCCTGTAAAGAGACATAAAGGGATTTGATGTGAGTATTTCACTGAACCCAAGAGCAACTTTTGACAGGTACCTTTGTACCCATAAATATAGATGTTCCCATCTCTGTGCCTGCACGTGTGGGAATTGATCATGGTCTGTGTAGTAAGCAATAGAGTGAACCTTGCCATCAAACTCTGCCAGGTCCTGAGGAGACACCACTAAAGGGCTGTGAGCCATTAGAAATGCAACATATGGGGGAGCAGGACCACGTCAGACTTTCTTCTCCAGCACCCTTATCCTACAAGAAGCTATAGGTAAACAATCACCAGCCTGACAACCACCTCTCTCTGTCGTACAAAGTCGGTGTGCACAAAAGGGCAAGAAGAGAAGACAACCCCACAAAGTGCCCAGAAGCATGAGAACACAACACTGTCTTATGGACACCAGGGCAGGCTGCAGCAAGACCTAGGATTTCAAGCTGGAAATTACCATCTGATGGGGAATGGGGCATTAATCTGGATTTCACTGATTTATTACTTGGTCTTGAGAATCACTGGATTACTTGTGCCACTTTTCTACCTGCAGTTTCATTTCATTTCAAATGAAGCCTGTCCATCATGCCCACACTGCTGTTTACAGAGAGCTTCCACTCTCCACACCCCCATCCAGGCTAGCAGCTTCCCCTACCCTCTATGCCTGGCGTGATGCTCTTCCATAGCCCCACGGTTCTGCTGCCATAAAGCCTACAGGGATCTGCCTCCCAGACTCAGGGGAAGGAGCAGAACTGAGAAATCAGCCCCATCTCCCTGCAGGGACAGGACAAAGCACAGCTCCAGCACACCACTCCTGTCCTGTGAAGGGAGATCTCCATCTTCTCCACCCCAGACACTTCTTTACCCACCCAAGTTACAGAAGGATCTTAATTCCCCCTCTGCTCCAGGCTCAGGGCACAAACAGCTCTGGCCCCTCAGCTTTGTGTTCAGAGCACGAATGGCCTGAGCCTGGGCAGAGGAACCAGCTGTGCCAGGACACAGCAGCTGAGGCCACCCAGGAAAGCAAAGAAGAAATATGCCCAGGGCTGGGGAACAATTGCTGACACATCTCAGGAAAGCCAGGGCTATCACAGCAGGGTGCCAAGCTGAACATCATCAAGGACATCCCAGCTTTACCTCCCAATAAAGGACACGGGTGATCTGAAAAGAGAGTTCTCTGCAAGGGCTCAGTTGGTGGAGAGCCCGGTCAGTCCTTGCCTTTCAGTGACCGGCAAGACTGACAGAGTTTCTGAGAGACAATCTCTCCAAGAATTCGCTTTGCAAAGCGCTCAGTGTCGCTGCCTGACGGAGCTCAGGCCGCGGGGAACAGGGTAGGTCGAGAGCCGACCGGGGACTGCGGGTGTTGAGGCGGCAGCACCAACGCCACAGTCGCTGTGCCCGCGTTCCCGGTTTCCAGGCAGCGGATGGAACTGGCAGGGAGGCGGGGCCAGGGTTCTATGAGGTGCAGGTGCAGGGCATTAACATTTAGCTTCTAGTTGTCCTTAGGGACACACAAGTAACACAACTAATTTCCTGGGGTAATGATTTCTCTCCTGGTCAACAACAAGGAATTGGTGTCACCTGCAGTTCAAGGGACACCCCAACAGTACAAGCATCAGATTATTCTGAAAAACAATCCATTACATGCTCATTAGGGGCTTGGAGAATCCCCAGCATTCTCAAAATATTTATCTGACAACCATCTCCCTCTGTCGTATTTTTACTCTCAAGTAGATTTATCTGCATGTTTATTTCTGCATGTTCATCCCTTGCTGCTGGTTGGTCTCTGTGTTCTGGGCACTGTATTATCTTATGCTGGGCAACTACATAACTAATAACTTTTCTTTCCCCTACTACTAAGCTAACTGTGACTACTACAGAATTTGCAAGAACATTCTACTAATTCCTAATGACACGAACCCTCAAAAAACCAGGAGACAACACCTAAAGTGACAGGGAACATGGAGGAACTAATCTCAGTGTTGTTCTCTCAATGCTTATTTTTTAAAAATTCATTAAGCTCAAGAAGCATTGTGAAAGCTCCATGCAGTAAGCATTTTGTAAACCTGGCTCTAAGGTAAAGTCCTTACATTCCTACTCAACCTGTTTGTTGTGTGAAGTACACCTGTATATATTTACACATAGAGTCTCCCATGTAAAAAACACTGCCGTTTATTTACAACACAAATAATGGGCTATTCACAAATAATGTGCTAAATTTAGCCCCAAAGCTCTTTATATGCACTTGTACATGCCGTGGCTAAACAGGTTCCAGGTAACCCCTGGTCCCAGCAGAATATCTCAATATCTGGTTTTTTGGCCAGTGTTCTGTTCAGGTTTCACTGAAACTTGAACAACCCTCCTTCACCTTTAGCTGTTTTACATAATCGCATTAGGAAAAAATAAATGGACAAGTACGTTTAGAAAATGTTGGTGTTCTTCAGTGACAAAAGCACAATTAGAAGGTCGCTTATTGCTTAGCCACACAGCTGTACATGTGCCTGAACTGTTGTTCCAGAAGACTGATGTTATCACATCCTATATTTTCTCTTTGGCATTCTCTTTCAGAATGCAGACGTGTTAAAGAAAAACTTAAAGTACAACTTTAGCCAGGTTTACCTTCCACTAAAGGACACGAGTGTTCTTCAAATACAGTTTTCTGCAAGGGCTCAGTTGGTGGAGAGCCCGGTCAGTCCTTGCCTTTCAGTGACCGGCAAGACTGGCAGAGTTTCTGAGAGACAATCTCTCAGGGAATTCGCTTGATAAAGCGCTCAGTGTCGCTGCCTGACGGAGCTCAGGCCGCGGGGAACAGGGTAGGTCGAGAGCCGACCGGGGACTGCGGGTGTTGAGGCGGCAGCACCAACGCCACAGTCGCTGTGCCCGCGTTCCCGGTTTCCAGGCAGCGGATGGAACTGGCAGGGAGGCGGGGCCAGGGTTCTATGAGGTGCAGGTGCTGGGCATTAACATTTAGCTTCTAGGTGTCCTTAGGGACACACAAGTAACACAACTAATTCCCTTGGGTAATGGTTTCTGCCCTGGTCAACATCAAGGAATTGGTGTCACCTGCAGTTCAAGGGACACCCCAACAGTACAAGCAACAACTTGTTCTGAAAAACAATCCAGGTGTTAAGAGCCTGGAAAACAGCCAAGAGACAGAGGAGGTGACTAAAACTGATATTCAAATAAAAAGGAGAGTCCACTGGCCAATCCTCAATGAGATCTCTCAGCTTAATGAACACTGCAGGCTTTTTTATCACCCCTGCCCAAAATGCAGGTCCCTCTCCATTTCTCCATTGGCAGAGATACTCCAGGGTTACAGACTTCCTGACACACCTACTGCATGTCCCCATTACATGCTCATTAGGGGCTTGGAGAATCCCGAGCATTCTCAAAATGTATATTTATCTGCATATTAATTTCTGCATATTCATCCCTTGCTGCTGGTTGGTCTCTGTGTTCTGGGCACTGTATTTTATGCTGGGCAACTACATAACTAATAACTTTTTTTTCCCCTACTGCTAAGCTAACTGTGACTACTACAGAATTTCAAGGACATTCTACTAATTCCTAATGACATGATCCCTCAGAAAAACAGGAGACAACACCCAAAGTGACAGAGAACATGGAGGAACTAATCTCAGTGTAGTTCTCTCAATGCTTATTTTTTAAAAATTCATTAAGCTCAAGAACCCTTGTGCTTTCCATGCAGTAAGCATTTTGTAATTTAAGGTAAAGTCTTTACATTCCTACTCAACCTGTTTATTGTGTGAAGTACACCTGTATATATTTACACATAGAGTCTCCCATGTAAAAAACAGTGCCGTTTATATGCAACACAAATAATGGGCTATTTACAAATAATGTGCTAAATTAAAACCCAAAGCTCTTTAGATGCACTTGTACATGCCGTGGCTAAACAGGTTCCAGGTGCCCCCTGGTCCCAGCAGAATATCTCAATATCTGTTTTTTTGGCCAGTGTTCTGTTCAGGTTTCAGTGAAACTTGAACCAACCTCATTCACCTTTAGCTGTTTTACATAATCACATTAGGAAAAAATATATAGACTAGTATGTTTAGAAAATGTTGGGAGTTCTTCAGTGACAATTAGTAGGTCGCTTATTGCCTAGCCACACAGCTGTACATGTGCCTGAACTGTTGTTCCAGAAGACTGATGTTATCACATCCTATATTTCTCTCTGGCATTCTCTTTCAGAATACAGACGTGTTAAAGAAAAACTAAAAGTATAACTTTAGCCAGGTTTACCTTCCAATAAAGGACACAGGTGATCTTCAAAGACAGTTCTCTGCAAGGGCTCAGTTGGTGGAGAGCCCGGTCAGTCCTTGCCTTTCAGTGACCGGCAAGACTGACAGAGTTTCTGAGAGACAATCTCTCAGGGAATTCGCTTGATAAAGCGCTCAGTGTCGCTGCCTGACGGAGCTCAGGCCGCGGGGAACAGGGTAGGTCGAGAGCCGACCGGGGACTGCGGGTGTTGAGGCGGCAGCACCAACGCCACAGTCGCTGTGCCCGCGTTCCCGGTTTCCAGGCAGCGGATGGAACTGGCAGG
The DNA here is from genome assembly GCA_038380795.1 of Pyrocephalus nanus. NCBI lineage: Eukaryota > Metazoa > Chordata > Aves > Passeriformes > Tyrannidae > Pyrocephalus > Pyrocephalus nanus. The sequence goes on along the minus strand of CM076273.1, from coordinate 4,553,048 downwards.
GAGGCGGGGCCAGGGTTCTATGAGGTGCAGGTGCTGGGCATTAACATTTAGCTTCTAGTTGTCCTTGGGGACACACAAGTAACACAACTAATTCCCTGGGGTAATGGTTTCTGCCCTGGTCAACATCAAGGAATTGGTGTCACCTGCAGTTCAAGGGACACCCGAACAGTACAAGCAAGAAATTGTTCTGAAAAAGAGCGCCATCTCCCGCTGTGGATCAAAAATATATATATATATGTGTATATATTTACACATACAGTCACCCATGTAAAAAACAGTGCAGTTTTTATACAAAGCAAATACTGTGCTATTTACAAATAATGTGCTAAATTAAAACCCAGAGCTCTTTACAAGCTCTTGTACATGCTCTGGCTGTTTCCCACCTGGTCCCAGCAGAATACCTGAATCTCTGGTTTTTAGCCAGTGTTCTGTTCATGTTTCAGTGAAACTTGAATAAACCTCATTCACCTTTAGCTGTTTTACATAATAACATTAGGAAAAAATACATAGACTAGTATGTTTAGAAAATGTTGTAGTTCTTCAGTGAAAAAAGCACAGTTAGCAGGTCACATATTGCTTTTCTACACAGCTGTACATGTGCCTGAACTGCTGTTCCAGAAGACTGATGTTATCACATCCGATATTTCTCTTTGGCATTCTCTTTCAGAATACAGATATGCTAAAGAAAAGAAAAAAAAGGACAGGTTTAGTCAATCTTTACCTTGAAAGGAAATTCAAGAATAATTTTCAGTCACATTGCTATAATTGTAAGGAAAACATGCCAGAACCATTAATGTTACAATTGCACTAAGAGAGACAATCAAATTAATGTCACATTACAAATTGTTTTCTTTACAGATATGGTCAGTAGACTGTGTGCTGCTCATCATCCTGGGGGATTCAAAATGTGGTACAGCACAGCTGGGCCACGGGACTTGTGGAGTAGAGTCATTAAAAGGTAAGGCATGAACAAATTCATATGCATTTACGTTGAATTACCAGCTTGGCACCTTAAAATTGATTTGCCCAGAAGTTTCCAGTGAGATTTGAAGGTTTTGTAATTGTTGAGAAGCTCTGAGAAGAAGTGAATAGTCTTGCTGATTACTATGGTAGCTTTCATACCTAACAGTGGAGGCACATGCATATACTTACATTCAGATCTCTGAAGTACTCATTATAGTCAAGGGCATATCCAACCACAAATTTATCTGGAATTTCAAAGCCTATATCTGTAAGAAAATACAATTCTTTTTATACTTGGGTTGTGTAAATAGTTTTTAAGTACATAGTTTATATTGAGCTAAGAGCAATTGCTGACAAATGTACTGTCATACTTTCGGGGTATTGAGCACACTTCCTTAAGAATGAGCTGTAAACTGATTACAGACGTTAGAATATAAACCATTCCCATCAGTTAGTAATACAATTAAAGTGCTAAGAGAATGCATTTTATGAACAAAATAATTGTTTAAAATCTAGTTATGAAGTAGTCCCAAAAGAGGAGACAAGGAGTGAGATTTTACTTGTGTGAAAGTAGATGCACTGCGACTCAATAGGACTTTTTAGTTTGAAAACAAGGCAAGTTTAATACAGAGTCAAAAAAAATTGCCCTCTGGGGTCAAAGTCAAACAATATACAGATAAGGTTGGATTCTGTTTCTGGTATCTAAATAGCTAAAATTATATTTAATTATTTTATTTCTTGATTTTTTTAAAATTAATTTACTTATCAAATAGCTAATCCTGTGCTCAGGTCATCCAGGGGGATACAAAGAAGGTGGCCATGAGGTCTCAGGGTGGGATGACTGTTCATCAGTTCACAGGGTTTCATATATTTTCTACCTGTTTCTCTTGGCCTTCCTGAAATTTATATGCCAGTTGTCAGAGAGACCACGTGAAGGGAAATTATGAGACTGTACTTTGGGTAACCAGAAGAACACAATACTTACAGTCTGGCCTGTAACCTAGGCTTGTACACGTCCTTTTAACAAGCAGGCTGTAAGGCAGAGCAGAGAAGGTAGAAGCTGTAGAGTTCACTTCTCCCACCCCTCCCCTTCCACAATCATGCACAATTAAATTAAAACAGGGAGATTACTGTAACAGAAAAATGTAGTTTTCAGCTTTATAATGGAGGGAGAAGCAAAGGTTCTGATCTAGGTTTGTTCTGGAGGTCCAGATTTTATGGACTACAGAGGAAGAGCCAGAAAACCTTTTTAAAAATTTTAACAATGAAGGTGGTAGTGCATGGGTAAGTTTACCAGTTTAATAAACACCTAGTTTTTCAGCAGCTGGATAAGGATTGCATCCTGCATTTACTACTTGTCCCCCCAAACTTCAAACCAAACACCCACCAGCATGCATTGACTGATTTTGCTATATCGATATACAGTAACAATGCATTAGTTTGTGGCCATATTATTATACCTTACAACTTTTACCATCCTTGGTTTCTTGTCTTTTATTTTTGAAAGTAGTGCTGTCATTGTTCTACCAGTCTCAATAATGTCCTGAAAGAGATTTAAAAAAATAAATTGTCCTTCGAGTCTGAAAGGAAAACCAGACTGTCAGTGGATTAATTTAGAGCATAAAGCCGTGGCACACCAGTGACATTGTTTTATATGCAATATGTAATTAATTGCAGAAAGGGGAGAAAAACATCCATGCCATTCCCCACCCCCTCCAACCTTTACTTACCTCTACCACTAACACATTCTGGGAGAGACCATGTAGGGAGAGAAAAGAGAGAAAAGAAAATATTTACATGGCAACATTCAGTAAATAATACACCCAGGAAAAGCACACTACAAACTTTAGTTATTAGGAAGTTGCAACTGATTTTCAAAGGAGCTTGTTGCTTAACTACTGACATAACTTTAGTGCTTTCTGAAGAGTCTTTCTGTAAGTATTTATGGAAGCTTAAAACAGGGTGAGTCAAGTTGTATCTATAATTCTATGTATAGCACTAGTATTCTAGAGCCATCCTGATGAGTCAGTTGTTCATTTCTGGGGGCTGTGGGATAAATTGTGAGATTTATCCACTGAGGTCAGTGGGAATTACTCACTGTTTCAAAGCCCACCATTTTAAATTAGTGTCAAGTGGCTGTAAGTATGCAGTACCAAAATCTTAATAAAGATGGACTTCCTGAAAGATAAACAAGAACACTTCTTTCCCTTTAAAAGGTGGGGATGCTAGTTCATACCTTCCCATTTAGTGTAGACAGTTCCTCGCCAACAAAACTGATTTTTCCTGTAGGTGAATCATTCTACAAAGAGAAAGAAGAGAGGGGAGTCACATAAAGCATGCTAAAGAGTGTTATCCTGTATGTATGTATGTATGAATAGTGTTCTGCTCTTGCTTTTTGCAAGAGGAAGATATTGGAGCCCTGCCCTGGCTTTGTCATGTTGATTCATTCTGCTGTATGTCTGTTGAAGTGAATGAATAATATCCATTTGTTCATTGGGGCAGATCAGTAAATCAGTTCCTTTTCAGTGTGTAATTGGTTGGATTGCTTTGAACAGGATATATGCATAAACTCAATTTTTGTGGAGTTTTCATCCAAACTACCAGTATTTAGAATGTCAATCTATGCAGAGAGTCAATTTTCCAAAGAAAAGAAAACTGCTTACACAGTGGCTTTTTATTCTAACAAAATCCACAGTAACAGGCACAGATTTGTCACCATTTTGATTTAGTGCTTTTATATGGTCCAGCAAATCAGCAAAGAATTTATAGCCTCCTTTAAGGACACAGAGTGCAACAATGTGGTGACTTCCCATGTCTTGCATGATATCTCTAGCCAAGCGTTCTGTCCTGAGAGACAAAAAAAAAGAAAACACATTCTGTCAAGTGCTTTGTATATCATACTTGTTTGTCCATGTATTAAGCAGTGTCCAAGTTAAAATTCTGATCTTGCTGTTAGGTTTTTATAACTAGCAAGTTGTGACCACAGGAAGAAGTAGGAAAGTGATGTACTTGCAGTGCACAAGATGATGCCTAATCCACGTGACATATTGTTGGTTTCATCCCTAAATCTAAACACTGCAGGATAGACAGGTTTGGAGATATTTGATGTACTATGGAAACTTAACTGGTGTTGTAGAGGAATCTTTTCCATAACCCTTCTTGTACTGAACTCTAGAACAGAAGTGTTAGAGCTGCAGAGTTGCCATGTTTTTCAAGGGCTGCACAGGGAAATTATCATTGACTTCACTTTGCTCCTTCCCCTCATACCTGTCCAGGATGAGTCCATGAGGAATGAAGACTCTTTCTAAATCTTCTTCATAATGCTTAGGAATGCAAAATAGATTTTTGTTGTAGCCACTTTGTTCATCTCTTATCTGCAAGTGAAAGGTAAATAGCAACAGAGTCATACAGGAAAAAGCTTTCCAGTCTGATAATGCAAAGAAAGAATTCCTCCCACCCAATAATATGTCAAAATAGAAATATTTCTGAGAGGTTTTGATCTTTCTGAGAGAAGAATTCAGTGTGATAACTGAGGAGCTCTTGTGCTTGTCTGAGTTGTGACTGGATAGACATCTACTTTGCCCCAGTCATTGTAAGAGAAATTCTCGACCATCATCAAGCCAATTAAAAAATCCCAGCCAAAACTATTTCCCCTTCTGCAGAGCACAGTAGCTTGATCATGTGTTAGACAAGCAAAAATTAAAATTTAAGGCAACTAGACTGGGATTACAGGCCAGCAGGTTACTCTGGGGTGATGCACTACCTCAACTGTCATTTTCCATTGTGTAAAAGAGAAAACTCTGCCTTACTAAGAGTGAATTCACAGCTGAACTTTTGACATACCAACCACCAGCTGTCTCAGATGACAGGGGAGATGACTCAGCCCAAAGGAGAAGGTTTGAGACAGCAGTGGGGAAGAGGGGAAGCTGCAGAGGATGCCCATAGGTGGGAAGCAGAGACCTGCTGAGCTGCAGCTCAGCTCATTGTGCTGTTTGCCCTGTGAGCAGAGCTCCTCAGCATGGCTGGGGACAGGCCATGGCTGCTTCCCACCGAGCAGGGCTTTAACCCTTTTGACACCAAGATTTGGAATTACAGCTCTTTATTCAACATGCTCATTCCACCAGGCTGTTGCACCCAGAGGTGTCTTCCTAGGGGCTACACTTTCTCCATTTTGGGCTTCTCTTCTGGCCCCAAACAGATCTTTCTTTGGATTCAGGACCTTAGTGGATGCTTTGTTCATTTATAAAGTGGTAGTACAAAAGCAGGCAAGAAAAAAAATATAATGAGGTAAAAGGAATTGTGAATAAGAGAGCTAATATGTGCATATTAGAAATAAGTTCAGAAAAAAATCAAATTAATGAGATTTTGTCACATCTAATATTGCCCTGCTATTCTTAAAAATACAGAACTGACTGAAAGAAAAATTCAAAGCTGTCTCAAAGCTTCACTGGTGCAAAATAGGTTATGTACACACCAGTCACATTCCACAGAACTCAGTACAGTGCTTTGCTAATAGCACAGAGCTGTGGACTAGGCAGGAATAGCATAAAGTATTGATAACAACAAGTTAACACCTGCAAGCTCTTTAGAGAGATGAATTGCTTTTAATTCTCCTTTTTTTTTTTTTTTTTTTTTTTTGGCATAGCAGAGATGAGTGCTTAGGAAGAAAAGAAAAATGGACTGTAGGGAACAGTAGGAGGTTATTACTTGCAAAACTCACAGCAGCCAAAAATGAGATAAGCAATTACTGCCATTTATTTTAAGTTGGCCATGAATAGCTTACTGCATTTAAAGATAAAGCTCGAGACAGGTGTTAAAGATTTCAGAGAACAGATTATTGTGTTACAAGGCAATGCATGAAGAATCTCACCCTGGCTGGACTAACTGTATTCTGCAAATACTCAGAATTGATAGGCTCTAATGGTCCAAGATACACATGCAGAATAACCCCACAGCTGAGCCCTGGCTGAGTGGCAGCACTACTGTTTTGCCTGGTTTAGCTTCTATTTTCTTCATGGCTCAAGTCAGCACAGTGAAAGCTTGGGTGAAGGACTGTTTTTAAATTAGATTTATTTGTGCCTTATTGATCCTGGGAGAGACTCAGGCAGTGACACTGGTATGACTGTGGGTCAGGCTAGACAATGACATCCCCAGCAGCTTCAGTGCAGTGCAGAGCTGCTCATTGTTTGAGTGTTGTATTAGCCCAGCTGGACAGCTTGAAAAGGGGTAATTTCTGCCTGTGTGAGGCTGCCAGTAGTGAATACACAGGCAGGATATGGGGTTCTGTCAACAAGAGTCAGTGACAATAGGAATTCATTAGAAGCATTGGTACAATAATAACTGTTTATTTGAGACAACTGGAACACATAAGCATGATTTTCATTTGGAGTTCCAAAAAAGCACCTTTAAGGAGAGTCACTGACATGATGAGCAGTTTAAAAAGTTCTGTTTGTTTTATTGTTGGATTTTGTTTTGTTCCAATTTTTTTCCAATATCCCCAGCTCTCTTGCATTCTGCATAACTGCAGCTTAAATGCAATGACAATGCTCCCTGTGATTGGAGCAGTTTCTTTTGCCCAATCATAATACTGATCACATGTTTAATGGACTTCAGCTTTACCATTTGCTTTGCATTTATAAATTGGGCTTTCATCTGCACAGCAAATTAAAGGTCAGCCTCCTTGACAGTAAGTTCAGCTTCTCTGCTGCACTTGAGGGGAGGCATCACAACTGGCTCAGCTCAAGGGAGGGATGAGCTTTGTCCATGTTAATGTACCTATGGAATAAAGCTAATCTTAAGGCTTACAAGTGTGCACAGTCATTACTGCTTAGAGCTCCTCCAGCAGTGCACCTTTGTACCTTTTATTTGGTTAACAACTGTGCTCCTTGAGGGTATTTTGTGCAAACAGTATCTGTTATGTTAGTACTTTGTTTGCTGCTGTGTGTGAAGCGTTTTTCAAGGTCTGATGAAAGGTTCAAGAACAGAACCTTAAGGATTGCATCAGTTTGAGCACCACATCACCATAGCAACCTGCTGCATACACCCGACAGGCTCATAAAACCATTTGCATCATGACACATGCTAAATAATACAGCAGCAGCCCATAATAATAAAGCAGTCTGCTAAACTATCATACAAAGTAATTAAATTTTTAAATCATGAGTTTATAACTTGAGGAGTTAGTTGTTTAATTTAGTTTCAGTCTCATCTGTTGTTCAGTTCCTATAGGTTTCTGAGTTTAAGGGGGAAAAACCCAACAAAACCCAGCAATTTTGTACAGTAAAGAGATTTATAAGTATTTCATCAGCACAGAATGAAAGAATATGAATATAGGTATATTCAAGTCAAACAAATAGTGTTACAAGTGTGTAAAAAAGTGAGTCTAATAAGATGCTTCTGTTCAGAAAGCCAGTTTTTCTCCTGTAAGAACTGATGAGGCCTTTTATGAGTTACTATTTCTAATGTTCTATTATTTTTGCTGAAGCTGACCTCCTTCCCCCACCCAAAGCTCCCTTCAAGTAAAACACCAAACATGAGGGCTTTATTCTTTCTTACCTGCAGTCCACGAGCCATAATCTCACTTTGAACTCTGCTCTCACAGAATTGAGTTGCTGTTCTTACTGCAGTTTGTCTTGCTCTGTTTTCATCTTGCAGTCAGATCAAGACCTGCTTCTAAAAGGTCAAAATTGCCATCTTTCCTGCAGGAAGTATTACTTCCTTCTATTAATGCACTGACATCACAATCCCAGCTTCTTACCTAATCTGATTAACCAGAAATAAAATAGACTTGAGCCCTGCTGGAACCAATCAGAGTAAAGGTAGGGGGAACGAGGGAGATGCAAAATGAAGCTCATGAATCAAATGAGTGGGAAGGACTAGGTAGGGCAGTTGATTTTTAATTGAAAATACACATCAGATATTTGGCTGATGGTGGTAGGAGGTAGAATTTAGTGGTGTATGTGTAGAATGGAAGTTTGTATACCAGTTTCTTACACAGTATTTGAACATCCGTTGTTGTGACAAAGTCCAACAGTCTTTTTAAAATTCTTGTCCTGACTTGCTGTCAGAAAATGTCAGTCAGAGATAAAGCAGAATAAACAAAGTCATAATTTTAAAAAGGACTTGAAGCAGAGCTGTGCAGCTGTTGAGACACAGTGAACCCTGCCTGACATTCTTCCAGATCATCCTTTCATAAAACGAGGGGGTGACAGTTCCAGTGATTTGCTTCACATCATTTAAAATCAAATGGCACTGACATTCACTGTAATCTGATTAGTTTACCAAACTGCACTATTATCTGGGATTAACAGGAAAGTCTTAAATTTCTAAAAATTAATCCTACTAACAAAATGAGCTAAAGCCAGCTTGCATATAACATATTATAGAATGTTCTTACCAGATTTGGTACATTTTATTAATTCAACTATTTTAGTGTTGTCTTGGGGAGAGGGTACAGTTATTAATGGAAGTATATTTTTCTTTTTTCTTTGTAATCTTACAGTTGCTCTTCAGACTGTGGCTGGTAATACTTGAGATAAGACAGAAATGCTGTTCCACTGGATTAATGGGCATATACAAAACTTCCAGTGATACGTGAAATAGTAGTACTATTTGGGAAGTGTTGATGCCTTGAGGGTACCTGACCCCTATATGATGTCAGCCCTTTCTAGCTGACACATAGATTTCACAATTGTTGGTTGATTCTCGTGTGGTTTTCCACATTTAAACAGAATTTAGTCTAGTTTTGCTAAAATCATCAGCGTGGCTGAGACTACCTGTTTGAAAGTTCTTTCTAATTAAGGCACTAATTATTTGCACTACTCTCTGTTTACCATTTCCAGCAGTCTAACTGAGCACAGTCCCTGAAATTACAGTGAAGAAATAAGTATTGTTTGCATGTCTGATATGATCTGTATCTCGCAGCTGAGCTGTGCCTTGTTTTAAAATGCTCTTCTCTTCTCTATGGTATATAATTTTTTGTGTGCTTAATCTTTGTATAGGTTGGCAGATCCCCCCTGCTCAGCAGCCTGCTCTCTGAACAGGCCTCTTGAAAATATTCTCGTGTAATATATTTGCTTTGTTTCTGGATATTGGAAGATCACCTCTGTTACATAAATTTTATAGACCCCACAAGTCTTTACTGGAGGTGAGTTTGATTCCACATTACTCACATTTTTATAAATGGTACACTGGACCTTGCAAACTTTTGTGTCTCTTTTAGGCACTGTGCAGTTAGATCTGATCTGAACTGAGCCTGGTCCTGAAGTTCTGTTTAATTCTGTTTCAGAAAAGGATTGCAGAAAATCCCTCTCACTGACTTATTTTTGTGTTTTGGCTGCATGGGGAGTATTAACTGAGTGACAAATGAGCAACAACTTTATTGATTAGAGCCCATGTTTACTCTTTCATTAAACTTTACACTGGTTCAAGAAATCTCTGCCAACTCTGTTTGAAAACTACTTCCCAGATCATATTTGTTAGAATAAATTCAGGATTCTCAGTCAATTCCATAGAAACATGATATGATTCTCACATACCACTACAACCCGCAAGTACTTGAAACTCCAATAAATGTGTTGGTGGTCTCAGTTAGTGGACTGTGATTTGCATTATGAATGTTACTGCTAGAGTGAATGTTTTTATTGTCATATTCTGAAGAAAAAAGAATTCACAGGTGAAGCATTCATGACCTTTGTCATTGCTGAATAGTGAAAATAGAATGTAGCTTGCTGGCATCCTTGGATGGCTTCTCTGTTGTAAATTATGTGAGCATGCTCTCATAGGGAAGAACAAAAAAGTTTGTGCATTTGTTCCATATAGGAACCCCAAGTGCATCTTTGTAAAATTAAATGTTTTGAGGAAACCAGGGCACCAGGCAGTTGGGTTACAATCTATTGCTCTGTTCACCAGAGAGTTAGGAAAGAACCAGTGAGTGTAGCCCACACACACAGACTGGACATTTATTAGATCAGCACTGATAAAGTGGTGAAACGGCAGCCAGTCAATACAGAACAAAAGTGCTCTTGTCCTTTTATCTATTCCCCGAACTGCTGAATCAGTAATTAAGTTTTTCAGGACATGGCTTTACTGTTTGCATACAGCTTGTTTGTTAAACAGGTTTACATTCTGTTACACTTCGGAGCGACTGGTCCTGAGACTGCTGAAAACATTTTAAAGGTCCTCCAGAAACGTTTCATAGACACTAATAAAGCACTGACAGGCATTTCCTTTTCACTGTTTTCAAGCAGAAAGCAAGTACCTTGCTGTTGGATGTTGCTGTGCGAGTGTTCCTCCGGCTTCCAAACCTCGCAAACCGAGGGCGGGCGGTGCCCACGAGAGGGCAGCGCCGGCCAAGGGGAGCGATGGAGATGTGCGAGGGAGGGCTGGGCTGGGTGTGGGACGGGATGAGCTTTAAGGTCCCTTCCAGCACAAACCGTTCAGTTATTCTGTGGTCCCTGTGGGTCCCTTCCAGCTCAGAATTTTCTGTGATTCTGTGAAATATTTGGATCAGTTCCAAAGTTGTATAATCGTGCATTGCAGGAAAACTGCTCTGATTTGCACCATTGAAGTCCTGACCCATGGGTTCCAGGTTCCAAGGGGCTGATAAAAACTTGAATTAAAACTGAACACTTGAATTCAGTGACTGATGTGTTATTAGGAAAACTGATCAATACACTTTGCAATGGCTTGACTTCAGTAATTCCCAGCCCATCCTAAATCTGGTGGGGGTTTTTTGTGGGTTTGTTGTTTTTTTTTTCTCTGCACTTTTAAGTCTTAGGTAAGACCAACTGCTTAATTGGTTTGCTACAAATCTATGTGGAAAAATCACTCAGCACATCCCATGGTAAACAGTGCATGTTTACAGTTAAAGATTAGAAACAATTGCACAAATTTAAGTCTCCTTATGTACTCCTGTGAATTATGTACCTTGTTTTACATAGAAAAGTTTATGAGTACAAATCTTCATACTTTGTCTATTTGCTGTCTGGTCTGAATATGAGATGTTTATTATTTTACTGAAACAGAAAAGTGGTATAAGTCTCGACCAGTATTGGATATTTATAAATGTTATCTGTGAAAATGTCTTATGCTTTTACAACTCCTGTGATAACCCTAACAAACCATCAATAACCCTAGCAAACACAGACTGGTTGATGCCAGAACTTGAAGGAAACACCCTGTAAAAAATTGCCCAGATTTAAAGTTTGAATAATTCTTGAAAATACCTTCAGAGCAGAATGATAAATTCTGCAGGCTCAGAAATTCTGATTGCTGACCTGGAGGAAAAGTGCAATATTTATTAACAGAGTCTTTGAGGCCATAACAGAAATACTGGAGTGATTGTGTGAAGGAAACCTTTTACTACCCTTGGTTTGTAGATAGGATAAATGTTTCAGTCTCCTGGCCTGTCTATATTAGAAAGTTGTTTTGAGAGAGGATCTGATTAGGACTGGAGCAACAGAGCAGAGAGACAAGGAATCAGGACTTCTGGATTTTATTCACAGCTCAGACACACAGTTTATTTGCTGTATGACCGTGGTCAATTTATTTTCCTGACTGCTCCTGTTGTACCTCTGACCTCCCTATGCCCTGCTTTTCCCCACTGCCTCTTAAAATCAGCTGACCTCAGTGTTCCAGGACTTCTGTGCTGAGGGCTGCACGGGTTGTTGTTAGTTTTGGGAAGGTGCCCTCTAAGAAACCCCATTGCTGTCATTAACTAGTGGTCAAATGAATGATTTGGAAAAAGATCTTGATCTGTTTACTTGAATGTGAAAATTCAGTTGTTAAAGTTTAATGTGTCCATGTTTGATGTGTCCATGAGCAAACTCCATGCCTGCCATGGTGTGCAGTGGGTCTGATCCAGTTCCCCCACCCCCCAACAGCTGGATGGGTTGTTTAACCTCAGGAGCAATGGGTGGTCTGGGAAGCAGCCTGCTCTGCTCTTGGGGAGCTGGACTCATCTCCACTACAGAGATGTTTAATAAAAATATTTGTTAAACAATGGCTTTATCTGAGTGTGTGATCACAGCTGTTTTATTTTAGCAACGTAACAGCAATAACAATTAAATCCATATTTCTCCTTGGATATTTATTTTCCTGAATTCATTCTTAGTGCGGTGAAAGAATTTGGTGTGAATTGCTGAGTTAAAATAGAACTGCTTGCAGTGGATTTCAGATTGCTTGTATTACCTTTGCATGATTTTTCTATTACTTGAGACCTTAAAACAGTACAAAAATACATACCACAGAGAGTCCATGTTTAAAAATATTCTAAAATTCTTTCCTCTAATCACTATTTTAATTGTTAAAAATGTTCTGTTCTGCAAAACCGTGTTTGACTCTTAGAAAAACTAAGTGCCATCTCCCTATAACGATACATAAGAAAAACGTGGATCATGCATTTTGGTAAAATAAAAACAAAAACCTCTTTTAAAATACTATGCAATTACTGCATTCAAATGAAGATAGCTCATCTCTAAATCTCAGTTTTATAAAACTGCCTGTTTCAGTGTTGCCAATGCCTTTTGTTGAGATGCTCAGTATTGAAGATGACACTTTTGTGCTGGCTTAGCAAGATTTTACTGCAGCTACTTCATTTTTGTTGCAGGCCATTCCAGTGGCTGGCAGCTGGCAGGTTTGCCCACCATGTGAAAAGGAAATTCAGTGCTGGTCAGTACAGTTCCCTAAGACAGTGGAGGGGAAAAAAGAGAAAGCTTCTGTCACCGATTCTTGTTTTTAATTCCTTTGTCAGATCTCCATCAAAGTATTCCAGTTATTGCCTCTTGAATCTGATGGCATGGATGACTTTTTGGAGTCTGTTACATAGTTGAGCATCTGAACTCCACAGGGACCTGCACTGTTGTCAAGCCAGTAAATCCTGGTAAAGGTGTGAACAGAATCCTAGAACAGCCCAGGTTGGAAGGGACTTCGAAAGATCATCTGGTCCCACCTGTCATGGGAAAGGGAGCCACGATGAGCTTATCTGGCACCCTGTGCATCTTGAAAACCTCCAGAGGTGGGGATAGGACCACACCTCTGGGGAGGTTTTTCCAGTGAATGATTGTTCTCAATGTAAAACATATCCTACTTGCATCAAGATGAAAGCTCTCCTGATGCATTTTGGATTGTTTGTTGCTCCTTGTTTTCTCCATGTGGCACCCTGTGAAGAGGGAGCCTCCCTCCTCTTTGTAGGCACTCTTTAGGTATTGGAATACTGTGATGGGGGCCTCCCTGAGCCTGCTCTTCTCCAGGGAGAAAACACCTTAATAACACTTTTCATCTGTCCTCATAGGACAAGTTCTTCAGCCCTTTGATCATCTGTGTGGCCCTCCTTTGGATCCTCTCCAGTATAATATGGTTCTTTCACACTGCATAAAACGTTGTCTTTTTTACTTCCACCACTTTGGTATCATCCCTTTGTCTCCTTGCAGATTTCCCCCTGTCCCCACATGCACTGAACTCATTTGCACCTTGTTCTTACACCTCCCAGGCAGTATTACAGCTATTCCATCATAAGAGCTTGATCTCATTCTCTCCATCAGCTCCCTGCTTTGTATCCTTCTGTCTCACATCACCTCTCCTTTCTCTCCATTCACCAGTTTCTCTCCATTCACTGAGTTATCTTCATAGTAAATGTCAGGGCTCTCATTTCTTAACTCTGCACTCATGGCAACTTTTCACCTGGTAATGTCTTCCTTCTTCAATGCTTGCCTTTGTTTTGCTTTTTATTTCATTGTCTCCTTCTCCTCAGCAATTGCCAGTCTCTTCTAACATATTTTATTTTGTCTCACATTTTCTTTTATAGCTGTAACACAAAAATAAACAAGATCTACTTTCAAACCAATTCACTTTTATCCCCATTAGAGATAATAAAAAGTCCTTCCTTTATTGAAATGAAGGGATTATGCCCTTAATTCACATTTCTATGAGAGTCCTCTGCAGCAAAAGTCTTCAGACATTTAGAGCAGTTCATGACATTTTTATCCAGCACCTACAGCTAAATTCAGGCAACTGCTTTTCTTCAGTCTTGCATGACCTGTATCCCAGACTGGTAGATTTTATATATATTTAATGCACATATTTTGCTGGCTTAAAAACTAAACATGGCTGGCAATTAAGAGCTGTTACTGAAATAGGACAGGAAGCTGGAAAGGTGCTGGAATCTTCTTTGGGTTTCAATTATTCTCAAATAAATCAGTGTTAATAAAATAATTTAGATTTCTCATGAATCCTCTTTAGGCAGATTTTTTTAAGAAGGAGTAATTCTGAAAAAGGATAAGTTCTCAGCACTGATATTTCTGAAACTGATTAATTTGTCCTTTCAAAAATATTTTGCTAGTGTTTAAAAAGTGTTCAAGAAAAGAATCTTCATTGTATCAAGTGTCTTCACCTCTGCTTTCCTTTCAAAGTCATCATTTTAACCTTGTGTAAGGCCAAGCCTTGTTTGTGTAAAATATCTAAAGTGTTACAGTTTAAATCTCATGTCATACACAGTCATATGGGAAATACTGATTTATCCTATGCAGAACCATACATTTTACATAGGACTAAATATGGAATATTTGCTGGAAGCCATGCCATTGAAATGAGATAGGTTTTTAAGAGATTTAAGCAAATCAGAGCATATCTCTCAGCATTTCTGAAGACACCAGCCTTCCACTGGCATCCAGTTTCTCTTCACCAGTCATTATGCCCCAAGTTTTCAGGCCTAAGTATTTGAATTACTTGTATGGCACTTTTACCCTGACCACAATATGAAAAATGAGTATGTAGTTTTGTGACTACACAGAAATAGGTGTTAGAGTAATATTAGAGATTTTTAATAAACACATTGTTTCATGGTTCCATTATGCCATTATAAGGGCTTTGATCTGTGAGAGAAGTAATAAAACCAGAATCTAAATTGTTGAAAATTAATGCATTTCTACTTAGTTAATCTACACTACTTTAAGATCTGTATTCACTGATAGTTAAATGTGTGCCAGTGTGTTTAAAGACTGGAATTAATGTTATCTAAATTTTAACCCTCAAATAATGTTAATATTTAAAATGTAATAGTTAAGGCTTGTGCTTGTTTATGTCAAATTGTTTTGCTTGAAAGAGATTGATAAAATCCAGATTTTTAGTTCATAAACAGTCTTGTTTTTGTCTAAAAACGTTCACCCAGTTTTCCAGTTTGAACTGCTGCCGTACTGGCACTGCTCTTGTGTGCCCCAAACCCAGCGAAATTAATTCCCTATTCACTCTCCTAATGACAGCCAGTGTGTTATTCAATAAGAACAAGTTAGGTTTGTTTCCAGCTCTCCTTGAGGCACCTTGGCTCAGAGCAGGGAGCTTGTATGTCATCAAAAGCATCTTCCAAGCCTATTAACAAGAGCCACGCAAGCCTTTATGGCACAGTGGACACAGCGCCTGGTTTTTGCTCTGCTCAGCCATTCACAAGAGTATGGCACAATGAAGCTAAAACCCGTGGTTGAATATTAATGAGGGCAATTCATTCTTCACTCCTTAACTAGTCTTTTCCACGTAGGATTTGAGTGTATGCCAAAACTGACATAAAACTAATAACCAAGAGGGAGCCATCTTATGTAAGGCTGTGCGATGCCCTCATGTGACATGACAACTTACTTTTCTTTGTGCATTGCTGAACCAGGGCCATACAGCACTGACTGGAATAATCTGACTTTGTAGAAGATGTGATGTGCTGGTAATGAGGGGAAACCAGAACGTGAGGCTGTGGGTTCAGATGCTGGCTGAAGATCACTCAGTCTGTCCACAAATCTAAAAATGCAGCACTGTGTGGTAAAGCTGGAAAATCTTTAATATCTTGGCTTTTGCTAACAGAAAAGAAGAAAGTTAAACTCATGGAAGACAGCTGTGATAATTTTGGTCATTTCTAGACATGTAAGTTTTCATTATAGCAATTATTCTTTTAATTATCTTTTTAAACAGCTTCCATTTAAAACATCATCCACCATGACTGGCTTTTCAAAAATGCATTTTAATCAGTAGGGGTCCAATTTAGGAGAGCACAGAACTCTACATTAAGGACTGTCTCTCCTGAAGGCAATTGCTGAAACCATTCCTAACTTCAGGCATGTGCTAAGGCTTCAGTTTAACTTCACTCATGGTAAGCTCTAATGATTTCAGGCATAGTGTAAACTGGAACTGAAAACCAGTTTACTGCAGCTTCAGCTTTGCAGCCCCTCATCTCCTAAGGGGATGTGTGTGACAGCAACAGAAGGGAGACCCATCCTGGTGTCACAGGCAGAAACTCAGATGTTAAGAGCTTCACTTTTTCAGTTCCAAAAATTCCACAAGCAAGCTGTCAGTTAGAGGCTGTGACAGCAACGTTTTTGTATGGATAATGTGGTGCATACAGTGAGTCTACCCAGGAAAAACAGGATGAGCTCTTAAAAGAAAAATAAGTTTTGGACAGCTAGAGGGTATAACAGTCCTGCCACAGCTGTGTCAATGGGCTCAAAGCAAAGGCTCTGTGAGTTAAAACACACAGTATGTTGTTATGTTTAAGTGTATTATAAAAAAAAAAAAAATCCATCGTCTCAAGCTGTGTTTTCTATCTGGAAGTTAGGAAAGTTGAGGAATGGGCTGCCAGGGATCAACAGGGGACAGGGATGAGGAGCTGAGCATGGTAACACAGCAGGCAGGGCTGAGCCCCTCAGTACCCAGCTGAGGTGAGCACGATGGGACTGGGGAGGGGACTGGGATCAACCAGGAGTCCAGGTCAGCAGGAAGGGTTGTGGTGATGCAGCAGGTCCAAGCTCAAGCTGGGAAGTCAATCCACAGGTCAGGTCCAGTGCTCAGCAAGCCAGTGCTCAGCAACAAAACAGATCC
This sequence comes from Pyrocephalus nanus, assembly GCA_038380795.1. Taxonomy (NCBI): domain Eukaryota; kingdom Metazoa; phylum Chordata; class Aves; order Passeriformes; family Tyrannidae; genus Pyrocephalus; species Pyrocephalus nanus. Next base: position 4,536,230 of record CM076273.1, on the reverse strand, counting down.
AGCTGAGCTGGAGACAGGTGCACATGGGCCATGGCTCTGACAAGAGCTGAGAGCCCAGAGCTGAGATCAGAAGGGCCCCTGGCCCCAGGTAAGACTGGCCGTGGGTGCAACACATGGACAGTTTTGCACAATCCAAACTGCACTGTGTTTTCTCTTTAAGGAAGCCCTAAAAAGTCATATTTAGAGTTAATCAGAAGTGAAGAACACAAATAAGACACAAAAAATACCCAGCTTTCATAGTTTTCAGCATAATATCTATGCATGTTTAAAAGGGGGGGGGGGGAATAAAAAGAAGAAAAACTTTTATTTACTCTAGCAAGAGAGTTATGAGATTACACAAGAACTGTTCAAACCATAGAGGAAGCAGTAATTTCCAAAAACTCCCATGTAACATTAACCATTTGGGTTTAGCACTGAGGCTGTGAGTTAGTTAGAAAGCATCTAATTTGTGTCCATGAAATGCATCCATAGTTATGCATCTTCAGAAGAAGTGAGGAGATAAATGGTGCATAGTGCAGCATAGGGAAGCTGGTTTGGATCCTTGTCCCCAGAAATGCTGGAAGAGCATTAGAGCAATTATTCTTACCCCAGGCATGTTCAGGCAGCCCCTCATCATAAAGTTAATAGAAAACAGGTATATCTCTCAAGTATCTAGAACCACATACCTCCCAAGCATTCTCAGAGGGGTCATTTATATTTCTATCCTGATTCTTTTTTCTTTTATAATTTTTCAGAAAGAAATTAAAAAGACCCACTTAATCTTTCATTTACATGCATTGTTCCCCGTTAACTTGGATGCTGACAGGTCTTTCATGTGTACTTTTGCATCTTGCATCTGTACAATAACCTTTGAGAAGAATTTGGGGGGAATTTCTTACTTTTCCCTGTTTATTTATGTGATGGAGCTATCTGTCATGTGTGTGCAGTCAGGTGTCTTATTTAGGATAATGGGAAATTGGGACAGGTCAGGTAATGGAAAGCAGATATCATGTAGGTATTGTGGGATGTGAGATCTCAGTGCAGAGATTCCCCAGGATTTCTGTCTCAGTCTGGGCTTGGTACAGCTGAGCAGTGACCTTGTGAGGCTATGTGCTGAGTAGCTACTACCTCTTGCAGTGTCCACACTGTGTATCTCTCCAGGAGCTACCAGAACAGTGCAAACTTCAAAACTGAAATTGTCCTGTGAGAGAAACTGCAAAGCACCTTCTGAGAGATGTGAGATAATATCTGCAAAACTATTTCAAAAACTGGTATCTAAGGGACAGGAATTAAAATTAATACTCAACAAAAAATTTCTATAGGGACCAGTTTTCCTGTTGGTTCCAGATGTAACTTGTCACATGGTATGACATTGATTTTTTTATTCCCTTTCCATGGTTTCCTTCAGTCCTATTTGAAGGCAAAAAAAGGGGGATTTACCCCCCTTTTTGAGTAATATGTCTGATTCTCTGGTTTGGTGCATAAATAGTAATTTGTGTGTTTTACTGAACATCTCTGGATAAACTTCCTTACTGCTATCCAAGGAGAAGACAAACCTGTCTGACAAACCTGTACTGAAATACAAGGATTGACCTGGGGATAACTTTGGGCCACATTTTGATCTCTGGGTGTAACAGACTACAATTTTAATAACATGTCTACTCATTTAATAAGGAGTTACTGTGCCTGTGTAACAATATGGGTGTATGGTCTCACTATCTCTTCTTACAAATGTCACTGTGTTAGAAATGAGCCAAAGGCAGATCAGGTTCTTCACTCATTCCAAAAGCAAAGGGAAGCAAGTATTTTTGATTAGTTTTTGAATTTTTGCTCTGAAAATTTTGTCTTTATTTTTTTTTATAGGAAGCCTCTTTTTCCTCCCCTTAAATGCTAATTAGCTTCTTAAGATGGGGACTGTCTTTGGCTAGTGAGCAGATAATGTAAGGTGATGTTATGCCTTACTAATGTTATGAAAACTAATGATAAAAGGACTGCATTGGGTACAAGTTAAAGGAAGAAATTAATTTCCAAAGTATCAGGAAAAATTATGGAAGCTCTTTTGTGCATACACTAATTTTGTGTTGTTTGCAATGCATGGAGAAGAAGAAAACTAAGCAATATATATTAAGCTGTATTTTATAGTGATATAACTGTGAATGCAGTTAATTAGCACAGGGGAAATGTGATCCTAAAAATAATGTTGTAAATGGAGTCTGGTTTAATAGATGATAATGCTTTTGCTGGCTATGTGACAAACCCCAGCACAAGATGTCTAGTCTGTAGATTCCACCACTGAGTAACTCACTGCCATAATTCATGTAAAACAATACAATTTTATCATTCTTCTAATAAAATTAGCTACAAAGTGGGCTCGTAGTGCAGCATTTCTCCTGGCCTCTATGCCCCAAAGGTCAGTGTATTGTCTGCATAAAATGTTTGAGTCACATTTGAAGGAAGAGTAATGGGATAAAAATGTCTTTGTTGGAAGTGTTTGCTTCCCTGGAGTGTAGGAGCTCTTGAGTGCTTAACCATAGTTCTGTAGCAGATGGTGAGCAGCCAAGCCACCAGAATGGGATGAGAACCTCTAATGTCAACGTTGGCCTCAGGAATGAATAACTCTGGGGTTTGTAGAGAGGGGTTTTTCAGCTGCTGTAACATTACCTGTTCATTGCATTTTAACTAAATGGGTTTATTTTCTACAGCAAATAAAGCATCTATGTTGGGATAATAGGAGCTGCCATTTTTTATGCACAAAAATGTGGTTCTGCTGAAATCAGTGGCAAGATGACTTTATTTCAGTGCAATTGAGGCTTCACCAGTCCATTTAAATGTCAAATCACAATAGCAGGCACTTGTACTACAACAGTAGTTCTGTATATTTGCTGTATTAGCACTGACACCATCACAGTTGGGTGTGATTGTGAATGACAGAAGATCACCATTCACTATATGGTTGTCCTTGTACCTAAAACTCACTTTATAAGTGGGTCATAACAGTTCTGTGAGACAAATCATTCTGAACCCTGAATATCTGTGTGAAAGCTTTTTTTGTGTGTTAACCAGCAAAATCACATCTTGCCTTACTTTCTGAGGTGGTGGGAAAAGGCATTATGCTTGCTGGATGAAACCTGAAATGGTTTCACTCTGAACCAGCTGGGAGTCACAGGCCTGGAATGACAGGGTCAGGAGATCAGAGACTATTCTGGTTTGGCATGAAAGAGGAGAGACAGAGATGAGGGACATGGAAAACGTCAAGATGTCTAACTAAACAAACGAGCTAGACCTCAGCTGGAGTAAATCTGAGAAGATGCAACAAATTCAGTGAAGTCTACTCCAGGCCCACAGACTTTCCAGGGTCTGAGTGATCTAAATCATATAGTGGTTCTTTTAAAGTTTATCCCATCACTAATTATTTGGTGTATCTGAATGTCTGACATGCACTTTGTGAGGCTTTTTAAGGGATGATTTTACCAAGGAACCGCAGGATTCAGGGTAACATTTTTTAGACTGTTTGTTGTCGTTGGTGGTTTTGTCTCTTTGAGGTTTGCTTTGTTCCAAAGCTGTGGTTTTAGTGGGAAAATCTTCACGTAGTATCTGGCTTTTCATTGCCTGTTCCTGGTGATGTTTGATGAAAGAAAGCACAGCATTTCCAAGTTGCAAGTGAAAAGTGTGTGCCCTGTCAGGAACCTTCCCCCAGCCTTGTTAGACCGCAGGTATGCAGCCCAAATCCTACTCAGAGCTCTCATTTTATAAATAGAAGTCAAAGTACAAAAGGCAAAAGCTAAACAAAACTGAACATAAGTCTAAAAGCTATAAACCCAAACAGTCCATAAATCAAATGATAAGATACCACAAGATGAAGAATTCATGAATAGCAAGCAAATAAGTTCACTTGGTAGCATGTTGGAAATGTGCCACCTCCTGCAATTGATAATCAAACCCACCTGAGCTAGTGGTTTATCACTTAAATAATGTGAAATATTTTCCATCTACTGTATTAGAAGCTAGATTAGAAAAATCAAAAAGAAAGGTTTAACTACTCAAGAAAATAAGAAGGGAAAGTTGTGTTTTCACAGACATTTCCTTTGCAGTAAATCAACGTTTGCCTCCCTTTAGTGTCCTCTTCACTTATGGAGGAGGAGGTTACCTTTCATTTATCAGAGGCAGCGAACTATTTCTGCTCTTGGAAATGTTGCTGTAAACTAGATGTGTCTCAAATGGAATCTAATTTCTCATTGCCATTCTAACCTTTCAGTCTTTGCTGATTCCATAATGAGGAATTTTGAAAGGAAAGTTCAGAAGCAAACTGAATCCTTTCAACAGCCCTCTCTATTTAGTCAGATAAGAACATCTGTGAAATTTAAGGGGAACCTTCAAAGGTGTTCATGATCCCCTGATTTATTTTTTTTCACAGTTGGGAATTGACATAAATAAAACCCAGGCCTGGACCCAAATGCACGTTTTCCTGAGACTTCATTTTTCCTTTAGTTTCTAAATTTTTGCTTGTTGGTGAGAGGTAAAAAACCTGTCTGTAGAGGAATATATTTTATGGCTTAACTTCGTCATCATGTGAAACTAGATGAAGTGCCCCTAACATAAAGTAGATGAGATGCTGAGCACAACTCATTCATAAAAGTTTGCAAGTCTCCTAAAGAAGGCTGCAGTGTTATTCTTCAAATTCATTGCTTTTTCGAGTCTATTAACAAGTCCTCTGAATGAAAGTGATTGTTAGCACAGTGTTCAGGCACAGGATTGAAGCCACATTAAAATCTTCCATCATGATAGCAAAATTTTGGGAGTTGAGGCTGTGAGCTCCAAACCACATCAACCTCTAATAATTGGAAACTGCCAGTGGTTGTCTTAGGAAACCATAAGAAAACATGCAGTATTGGATGTATCACTGTATGGTAACAATTGTCTATTGCTGATTTTTTTCCTTGTAACTAGCACATTTTACTTATCTATTTATGCAAAGAGTTTGATTAAAGTCAACACTTTAATCAGATTCAAGTCTGAATGAGGTTTAATTGCCTCACATTTCCAGATATTAACTTTCTCAGTGAACTGAATAGAAATATTAAGTGGTATGGCTTGAATAGGACAGAGGCACAGGGTAGAAGTTTGCTCAGGATCCTTGAAAACAGCTGCCCTTTTACACAGTGATAGGAGAAAACATTATTCCTGATGTGTAAAGAACAGACTACAGAATGTATTCATTTGAAAGTATGAGGAAAATAATAAAAATTTTTCTCTTGCAAATTTTCCAAATAAGGAAAACCAGTAATGTGCCACAATCTGTTTTAAGTGTTGTTGCTTTGCATTTTCTCAGACCTCTTAGAAGATTCTGTAGGGGTAGCTGAGAGGGGCCAAGTGGTCTGAAAACAGTAACTCCAGATCTGAAAGAGTATTTAAATTGAGAAAAAGATCCATGACTCATCAGCTGTTTAAGCATTATATGGACCAGTGATTATCAGCTGTCTTTGGAAAGAGATGGGATATAAAGGATGGTGTAATTCAAAGTAAATTTGTGTAAGCTTCTTTCTAGTAAAAAACCCTATATCAAATTAAACCTCAGAGCAATGGAAACTGGTGCAATCTTTGCCATGCCAAATGTTCAATCCAAACCCAAACTATTGTTTTACTTTGTTGGGTCCTGGAAATATATTTCCCAACCAATAATTTATATCATTAAGTACTGACTGCCATATAATAACAGTACACAAACTTGTACTATTTAATAGAGACATGGTATCACTTTCCCCTGCAATTTTTATTTTAATTTCAAGTCTTTTTCATGTGTTTTTGGAGGAGTGCTGCTGTGCATTGGGGGAAGCAACAGAGGAATGGCATAAATTAAGACTATCCCTATATTCCTTTAATTTCAAATATCATTTTTAAATAAAAGAAAGGACAAGCAAGAAAAGCAAACTCCTTGTCCATGTGGTGATATGGTGGGCTCAGATCAGGTCAGACCACAAGACCATTAGGCATTGTTTGCTCTTGGCTTCTATAGCTCTAAATTTCTTTCTTCTACTGCTTTACAGACAGAATTCCAAGCCTATCTCTGCCAGGCCTTCACACCACCTCAGTTTACTTCAAATGATGTCAGCATCTTCAGGAACTAGAGGCCAAGAAATATCCCTGAGTTGAGCAAACCTGTAATCTCTGCTCTAGACCAAACCCTCAGTGGCTGTCCTGTCCCTTTAGCCTTGGTCTCCCAATAAACTGGGGTTTTTGTCCTTCTCACAAAGCCTCTTCAGCTCATAGTGAAAGGATCACAGATATAACCATACTTTTCACTTCTAATTGTTTTTTTATGCATTGTCTAGAAGAAAACCAGCAACAACCAAAAAGATAGTGGCTTCTGGTAGATACTAAAGAACAGAGCAAGCACAGTAATGCATTACCAGAAGAATCAACTCCCCAAATTATTTTATATTCAGGGACTTTCTGAGCCAGAGTATCATCTTTGTGCTTGAAAGCCTTAATTAGATTTCTTCAATGAATTTGTTTAATCCCTTGCAAGGGATCCCTTTGTTTAATCCCTTTTGTGATCTTCCAGCATCCACACCATCCCATGGCAAGAAATTCCATGAAGCAGGCTGTTAGACTGATGATTGTGCTGCTGTGTGGAAATTACCACCTCTGTTATACCTCTGTTATACCTTCCTGCCCATTTTTTTCATCTGTCCACACTACTTGCCTACAGAAATTCCTATTATATTGGCTTTGTGAATACCCTGGTCTTTATCCCAGGAGGGAATATTTGAGTGAATCCTCTCCTGTAGAGACCTGCTGCCAGGACTGTGCCTTGCCTGGTGATCTAATCAGTCCTCTCTGACTTTGCAGTGTTCTCACATGGCAAAGATACAGGACATAAATTGACACAAACTCCTTCTTAAAAAGACCCCAGAGTTTTTCACCCAAAAGACATGTGACATCTGTAGAAAGTCTGCTTATTTCTTGCTTGACAGGGAGGAAAAAGGCACTTGTAGAGCTGAGTTCTGATAGTACTTCAGGCTACAGTAGTCTTGGTATCTCTCAGATCTTGCAGATAAATATGGAAATGCATCACATTGCAGAGAAGTCGTTCCTGCTCTGGGTTCTTTACGATGGGATCTCTATTTTATCCTCATTACATAAATTTGGAAGGTAGCTTTATGGGCAGGAATCTTAAAGCCTTGAGAAGGTACTTGGTCGGGGCAGATTGAGAAGTTTCTGGAGGGCCCTCTTTGGAAGACCTTGTTCAGATAGCTTTTCTGAATGGAGTTAGAAGTGGGAATAGTTTCTCAGAGTGGGTGCAGCCTGTACTTGAAGGAGTTTATGCTGGACTGCATAATTGATACAGACCTCACTGCCAGTAGTGCTTTGGCTGCAGCAGCAATATGTTTAATGCTGGCCACCTGCCCAGGGATGTAGCCTTCCTTCTTGGCAGATTTTGCAGCCTGCAGCCATGTCTTGAAACAGCTATTGACCTGGATCTTAGCTGATTAAAACTAATCTCAGCATGTAGCATTTATCCTGGAAGTTCTGCCTTCTATCTTCCAGAAACTCAGCACATGTGTCCCACCTATCTTTGCTTCACCCCCCAGTTTTAATTGCTTTTGATTCTGAGTATCAGATCGTCTTTTCCCCTTATTTTTGCAGCAGACAGTTATTAATGGGAAAAAATGTTCCTGGTGTCTGGCTGTGGGGTGGATCGTATTCCAAATACAAAGAATGACCTAGTTTCGGTATGTGATGTGGCAGTTTTCCTCAACTCTGACTGTATTTCAGTAGCACTTAGCACCCTCACCTAACTCCTGCCACAAACTGTTTCCCACTGCAGGAGTGTTCATTTTCAGTACAAAAATATCCCTAACAAAATGACAGATTACCCACATTGCTGCTTTTTAGTGAAGCAGACTCTCTAATGTAAAATAGTCACTGTGGGTTTCGGTTTGGCTAAGAGGTGGCTTGCAATAAAATATCAAGCAGTAAAATGGTATGTCAGAGTAATGCTAGAGTAATACCAAATTGTGCATGCCTATCACATTTTATTTCTACCCTTGAAGGGCTGCTCTGTTTTTACTTAGTGCAGGGCCTGTTCATCCTGTTGGAAAATGTCCAGTTCAGGTTCTGCATGTCCTGACTTTCGGAGGACTGAAGTGATTGCTTGGCTCTCATTTGTGATGATAACTTGTAGTTAAACTTTTAGTTAGCTTTATTTAACTGTTTTATATACTTCACTTTTAGTTAACTTACAGTTAACTTCTAGTTAATCGTGGTCAGCTCATAGGTTCACCTGCAGACACCTTTGGCAATGCTTCCTTGTGGCAGACAGGGCAGGGGCTTTGGATGCCCTCACTCACAGTGCTCAGTGACAGTTCTTTAGGACCACATGTAAATGATGGAATGCCAGTCATGGCTGACTTGTGCATAGGAATGTCAGCTAAAGGGATTTAAAGGAGCTTATCTCTGCTGCACAATCAAGATATTCTTTCAGAACCCACCAAAATGCAGGTGTAGGAGATGCAGTTACAGAGCTTGTCGTGCAGGCTCTAACAAGTCCTGTCCAACTCCCTCAACTGTTTCTTAAAAACCTATTCCACTTCAAAAAAGGGCTGGGTCAGTCCTGAAAGGTACTGAGTACTTCTGGACAGTGTCTGGAATCTCTTCAGTTCTCTGCCTGCATGCTTGTGCAGTTCAGGCTGCTCAGAAGTATGTAGGACCAATCCTTAAATTAGAGCCTCCCTTCATCCTGCTGGCAGCGTCTTCAGGGTGATCTTCAGAAGGCAGCACCAGGCCTGTGCACTTGTTAAGGTCTTCATAAGCCCTCTGTTTTTCACTTGATTGTTTCCACTCCTGGAAGTGTCACCTTTTTGGAGCAACAAGAAGATGTGACTCTCTCATTTCACAAAGATATTGACAGGGAATCTTTTGTTACTGCCAATAGTTTTACTTCTTTGAACTGACCAAGATTAGTTGTGATGATAACGAGAAGCACGTTTTGAAGATTACCATCCAGGTGGCAGAACAGACTTTTGTTTATTATGAGCTGATAAATCAGCTATTATTCAATTTGCACAGAGCTGCAACAGTAATTACTTGGATAAACGATTATGTCTAATGAAGGTGGATTTCTAATGACTGTTACATCCTCAAGTTCTTACTCATCACGCAGTAACAAGAGCTTTGAAAATTAGGACAATTTTAGAGGAACCATCTTGTGAAAGGTTTCTGAAAAACTAAATTCTGTTCAAAGTAATTTAGTGGGAAACACTAATTTTTTGCTGCTTCTTCAGGTAGATGTGCCTTATTAAGTGGTAGATGGACAAAAATTAGGTTAAATTATTGTCCATACTGGAACTAGTATATTATGGACATTGCTGAATGATGTAAATGCAAGAAATGTTTTTATTTATTCTGATGCAAAGAAAACAAAATAGTTGGAGGAAAGTATATAACAAAGGAGCTAAAATATGGATACTTGGTGATGTGCAGAACACTTCTCGTGTTGTCAAGAGATATGGGGCATGGCCTCAGACATTCATAAGCATTTTGCATCCTCTGTCCATACCAGCAGACACAAAAGCTGTCTTTTTTGTCTATCTGAAGGTCAGTAAGACTATATCACAGTGAAATGTCAGAGTGAAATAGCACGGTGAAATATCACATTCTGTGTCTTGCTGAGGATCACAGACCTGGGAAGGATGGGTGACCAGGACATTGTGCATTCTGAAGTCACTTCTTGGAGGGATGATTAAAGTGTCAAGGGGGCAGAGAAGAGTTGGGTTGGGAATTAGGATAAGAAGGTATCTCTGGCAAGAGAAGGAAGGGAAGATGAATGTGAACTTGAGCTGTGAATGAACTAGACTATTTGGGTAAAGTGGGAGAAGAGGGAATAAGAAATCAAAGGACATACTTAGGTTTATCTGGTATTTGTTTATTTTGTTGGAACCTCAGAACTTGAGGTCTTTCATGTCTCATCCCTTTTTTACTTCTATAAGTAACTCATACACTGCAGATCTGCTACCTGCACTGCATACCTGCAAAATCTTTCCCTTGGCTTCAGTGGAAACAGAATTGTCTGTGCATACTTAAGTCTATAAGCACTGCAGAGCTATGATGATTTAAATAGTTTTATGTGCAGGCTGACTGGCATTGAGCCATTTCATCCTGGGCTGTGATGCTGTATGTGTTGGATGATTAACTGGACTCTCTTCTGCTTTTCAGACTGTTTCATTGAAACTGTCTTACTTGGGATGCATTTATTTTTCTTTCAAAACATTATCTTCTGCATTCCACCTTATGGCATTTTTATGTTGGAGACCTCCTCATTTATTAATAATGTATGATAAATGTGGTTCTATCACTTCATAAAAATTATAGTTTCACATAATGCAGGATGATGCTCTAAACAGTAGTGCTGCAGACCTCCAGCCCTTCTGATTGGCAGCATCAGCCTCTGTAGGGACTCCAAAGTCAGGAATTTTTGTGCAATTCATGTTGGCTCAGCAATGCATTGCCCAAAGAACTGGAGCAGAAGCAGCGTTTTCCAGTGGCTGTGCTTTAAGGCAAACCCGAGATTTGAGCTGCAGTTCTGGTCACTCCTGTCCAAGAAGGGAAGCAGCCATTGTGTACTGCTGTGAGATTTGACAATCGGCTTTTCCTTACTGTGTTTATTTTGAGCCCAAACCTTTATTTGGACTTTTAAAAGTCCAAATTTCATAAGAAATGTTTCCCAGGCACGAAGCAACAAATGTCAGGTTGACAAACAGTTTTACTTCTCTGTAGGTCTTCAGTGATGTTTTCTCCTCAGTAATGAACACAAATGCATAGTAATGAACTTCTTTTTTTTTTTTTTTTTATTCTCTGGAATATGGATCAACTGAAGTAGAGTGGGGATACATTTTACAAAGGATAGCACAAACAGAACACAATACAACATTCAGTAATCCTTTTTCAGGTCTCTGTTTTTTTATGAGGGATGAGTTGGAAGGCTATGCACTTAGATGGACACTGAGCTGGAATACCAAGATTTATGCACTTGTTTCAGCTCAACATTTGACTGCCTTTATGACTTCAGCCAGGTCTTTTTAGCTTGGTTCCTTATGGTCCTTTAGGACTTCAAGGTGTAGAAAAACATCAGAGCATAATTTTCCTCTTGTGTCAAACACCTATCTTCCTTTTTTTTTTTCATAGTGATCTTAAGGTAATTTGAGGGTTTTGGAAATGCACTGCCTTATATGGGATATATTTTAACAGCTGTAAAGGCCCCACAGTTAACATGGGGAAGAATTGACTTCAAATGCCTTTGTGTAATCTTGTGCAAGATAATCATCTATGTCTTAACTAGAGACAGTAACTTTTGTACTGTTGTTCTTTACAATATGGTTCAGTGGGCATGGTGGTATTGACTTAGTGGGCATTGAGTCCAAGGTGGTCTTGGAGGTCTTTTCCAGCCTTAATGTTTCTATTACTCTAAAAATAGGCACCAGTAAGAGACAGGGTGGACTGCTGCAGTGCCATGGTTCTAATAGGGTGCAGATTCCAACTTTGGTATTTAACTTTTAGACATAGAAATGTGGGGCAATTCCAAGCTTTTGCCTGTGTGTTTTACTGTGTTCCTGAGCACTGTTAGTCACCATCCTTGCCAGCAGCTGCACCTGCTTGCATTAAAGTATTTGTTTATGGTATGTTCCTGACACTTCCCTGGGGTGGGGGCTGATTTTCAAAAAGGAATCATCTCTCAGTATGTTTTGGCATGAATTGACGTTATGAGTATGAGGCACCTCTGCTGAAATTTCAGTCTTCCAAATTGTGAATAGCCTTAGCTGACACATTTACCATCTCTGTGATGATTTCTCCTCATTCTCTAAAGCTTCTAAAGGTACCTAAAGGTACCACAGTGTCTGTCCCTGGTGTCAGTTTATCAGTTGGGATGCATCCATAGCTGCATTAGCGCTGATGACTTAGTTCAAATGAGTATGTAGTTATGTAGGTTTTGTGATTTTCTTATACTAGGCATATTAGACCCTTATTTTTCCCTTACACAAGGGGAAAATATATTTCCTGTATTAATGTTCATGTTTGCAGAGATGTATCACTTTAAAAATAAAGATTAATGGGGTTTGGTGGAAGGTTTTGGTACCCATCCAAAATATCTGCTAATAAAGCACGGTAAGCCACGATGGCTGCAGTGTACTTCTGTCTCTGTGGATGACAATTTTTAAAGACAGCATATTTCAAAAAGCTATTAGAATGCTTTGTTTGTAACTTGAAGAGTCTATACCATGAAGTCATTAAAATCTCTTTCATCATTGTACTCATTAAATTATCTTTAAAGGCCAGGCCCTGCTATCTGATCCAGTGACGTCAGTGAGAGCGTTACGTGGCTGAGCAACACTTGGCTTTAAATCATCCCAGCTATGGGGACAGACTGGTGTAAGAGCTGTGGAAAAAACCTCCTCCTACGTTTATTGTGCCGTCAGTTCAGTCCTGTATTACTGGACTTGAGCTGCTGCTCACACAAACTCCAGTGAATTTAATGGTGAGGCTTCCAGTTGGGGCCGTTGGGCATTTCTGAATTCCAAATACAAGAGAGGAATTCAGTGGCTTAAACGAGCTTCAAATATGCAAAATGTGTGTTGTAACCTATATTGGCAGGCAGTTTTGTTTCGCTACAGCTCATGGAAGCATCTTTGCAAATATAGGCAGCAGATTCCCTTAGTCAAAAACTTTTAAGAAAATTCTGATCCAAGTTCCTTTTCCTTAGAACAGCAGAGGTTTGTTTTGTGAAAAAGACTCCAGTGCACATGTTTTGGGAGGTGAATAGTGTATATTCAATGTGAAAGATTATGCAGTTGCTCTGTAGAGAACATTTTCTGCGGATTCAGCCTAATGAAACATGTGCTTCCTATTATATCAAATACATTTTTTATAATAACCATTTCAACATTATGAAAACGTTTAGATGTTTGCTCTATAATTTATATCCGTCTTCAAATGTCACCTCTTAAAACTCATAGTCATTTTATGAAAAAATATTTCAGCTCTTTTAACAATTATTCCACTCAGAAAACAAAGGAAAGCCAGTCATATGTATTCCATCCCAAACCAGGTTTGACCTCATTCAGAACTAATAGGATATTTTTTTTTTTATTTTTTAAAAAAATTAATGACATTAATCTACCACTCAATTCCATTATTCTTCCTTGATTGTCTTCTGCAGTTGCTCTGTCTGTGTCTGCCATTCTGGCTCTCTCCCTGTGGAATACTCTGGGAGCCTGTTGTGCAGAAGAAGGATGAAGCACGAGGAGCCTGCAGTGCACTCTGGCATCCTCTTCTTCAGGGCAGAAGGGAAATACACGATGGAGGAGTGTGTGAAGGACTTTTTGCTTTGCTCTTAGGAAGTACAATAGAGAGCTAAAGTGTGCTTTAGGAATTATGAATTTCTCTTTGCTGGAATGCATCCTTCAGATTTCAGATAGGATGTCCAGGAATACACATTTTGGACTTTAGTCTTATAGGGCCTAGTTCCCATTTTCCTCAAAGGACAGTGGATCAGGACTTTATAATTCCCTGTCTACTTTGATTTCTGTGTTCACTACAGTTGACTGCAAAACAGTCTTGAAGGGGGAAATTTTCTGAATGAGTAAGTTTAAAATAAAATCAGTAATATTTTGTGAGTTATGCATTTTTTTCCCCTGACACCTTAAAATGCTAAAATACTCTCCCAACAGTAAATCACATATCTTTCATTTACATTCTTACTACATCAAACTACATAGGCTTCGAAAAAGACAAACTACTGAAACAAATTGCTGTATTGTGGGTGTGCATTGCCTCTGGGTGAGGGGATGGGAAAGAGCAGTTACACCTCTGATTTCTTTGAGATCCTTCTGATGACCTTCGGGTAGGTTAATGCATAAGGTATGACTGAAAATGAAGGTCCTGGACCAGGGGGATTGGTCAGCACAGCATAGGTGGGCAAAAAAACTGAAACAGATGGTAAATGTAAGACCTCTTTGAGCAGAGAGAAATCCCACCTATATAAACAAAGGTGCAAGGGCAGTGGGCCTGTTTGGCAATGCCAAACCAGTGAAGTGGGTAAAGAAATAACTTTTGCTAATGGAGGATCAGTAGGACTGTTTACATCGTGCAGACCTGAGCAGAGAGTTCAGGGCAGAGTACATTAATTTTTTTCCTTTGCCAAATAAATGAAGTAGGAGCTTATCTAAGATGAATTTTGACTCAGTTCTCTGTTGCTACTCAAGCTGCTCTGTGCTTGTCTATACAGTGCCTTTAGTACATGCACAGCATTGAAACAGCTTCTCACTGAAAAATGCCACTGGCTTGTGGTTGATCCTGAGCTCTGCTTTTACTCTACCCTGACACATTCACCATGTATTTGTCTAGCGAGATGGAACTAACATTTTTCATTTAGATTAGGAGCCTGTGTCCATATAGGGGCAGCTACATACATGGTAATATTGAGACAGATTTTTTTTGAGTGTGCTTATGCTCAGTTTTAGTTACATATGCAATCTGCTTACCTGCATTTGAAAACCAAATTTGGACTTGCCTCCCAAAGTGCCTAACCACTGATGAAGGTTGTCTGCAGGACGTGTTTGAAAATGAGATGTAAACAGTGTATGGATGGTCGTGATCAATTGAGTTACCAAAATTTAATGATTTTGTAAGCTGATTTAAGCTATCAAGTTGTACTTTACCATGGGGGTGGCCAGGAGTAGACACAGTCTGTTTGTGAAGCTCAGTTGTTGAGCAGTCATATCCCAGACACCTGCCATCATCAATGCACACCACAAAAGTGATCTTTCAGGTTCAGGTACGTGCTGGGACAGACATATCTAAAACACAGCATTTTTTTCACCACTGCACTTGAAACCAAATGATAAGAAAATAGAAAAAAAAGCCCCAAAAAGCCCCACCAACCTCTTCCAGTTTTAAAGTACAAAAAAAACAGACCAAAGCCCTGAATTATTACCTTTGGTGGTTAGGAGATGCTGTCACAGGGGTGAAGCCGTTCTCAGTTTGCTATGTATGAAAACTGAGAATAGGATCTTACCCAGTTTCCACATTCATCAATATTGATTGGCTAACAAAGAATTTTAATTTCCAGATACCTTGTTATGAAATATTTGGAATATAATCACTTCAATAATTTTCCTGCCTAATGCAAATGTAAACCCTGGCTATCCTACACCTTTTCTAGATATGACACGTGATGCTAAGATGTATTCCAGATTTTCAAAGTCTTTTGAGGGCCAAAGCATTACGAGGCCCTTATACATTTGCTTTCCTTCTCTGTTTTTAATTCCCAGACTTCAAAGCAGTTGTCAGATATTTTTATGTACTTCTCAAAATCTGTATTTGGTTGGTACTGCCCAGCCACTGTGGTTCTTATGTAGGACACTGGTGTGCCCAGTGTAGGTGACTTCCTATTAGGGACACAGTGTATTTAGTTGGTATGATATATCTTTAGTTATGTCATATCTGAAGAGTTTCTTTTTTCTTTGCCACCTCAGTTTGATCAAAAATCCCTAGAATTTACAATAATAGCAGCAGAACTTGCGTCAGTCTAATCAGAAATGTTCAAGACTATCTGCAATTTAGTGTGAATTACTCAGATGCGTAAGTGAAAAGCTGTTTAAATGAACTCTGAAAATCAGTAAAAGAAAACTGGCTTCCAATTCCTTCATTATAAGGATTTTTGATTTGCCTTGCAGAAAGATGTTTGGGTTTTTAAGCATTCAGCAGATAGTTATGCACATAATAGCAGGCTCAAAATCACATAAAGAAAGATTGCCCCTTGAGTTTTAATTTGAAACTTGTAAAACAATCATAAAAATACAAAGGTCTTCATAGGTAAGTGCTGTTATAAGTTGTGCATGATTACCATATCAGTGGTTCTGTGACTACACCAGTCCATTATAACAATTTAAGACAGGTGAGACCCATTGTGTTATAACCATTTCTAACTGGTGTGAATATTAAATTAGTGTGAAACCTGACAACCATGGAATTTATCTGGTGAAAAAGTGGTAAATCAGACTCTGGGTAAACCAGTGCATTTTGAGCCTTTTTTATTCTGTGTGAAAGCTGGTATGAAAAGTAATCAAGAGTAATATGGAATTTCATTCCACCTTTCACTGAAAGACTGTGACATCTTTGGCAGAAATTAAGAATGGCCCCCAAGACTTTGTGAAAGAGGTGACAGCCATAGCCACCCATTATCCTGCTCCACATTATAAGCAAATATAAGTAAAAAGAAATTGGGACATTCCAAACTTGCACAAAGTGTGATCTGGAATCTTGAGACCAGATTTATCCTCCATTTGAATTACATCAGAATAAATTTGGCTTTCAGTTTGTTCTTGGTTTTGACTCAAGACTGTGAAAATGTTGAATTGCTGGAAATGTTTTCAAGTCTCAGACGCAGTAATCGCTTCTCTAATTGACACAGTTGAGAGAGTTCTATATAAAGACGGTTAAAATTCTTGCAAATTCTTTCTATTAAACTTACATAGACTCAATCCCAAACAAAACAAGCGTCTCAGGTAAGGATGGGAATATCAATTTCCACGTATAGACAATATACTTGCTAATATCTGCTCTGATGGGCATTGGCAGATCTTGTCGTTTGGTTAAACAAAGATTGGAAAATCAATCCACATAAAGGCATTTTCTTCAACAATCTGTTCCTAACATGATCTTCATTTGTGAAATTCAACAGCAGCACAAGAAGACAGCTCTGATATTTCCTTGCATACATCCTATGGGAAGGATTTTATTGCTGTAGAGGGTAAAAATTGTACCAACAGACAATGTTACACAGCCAAACTGTTCATTATTTATCTGTGGCCTAAGATCTAACGTTTGATGAATGAATTTACAGCAAAATAAGGTTACTGGAGCTTGTTCAATTGTTTCATGTGGTTAGGACAGCTGTAGGCAATATGTATAGGCTCTTCTGCTATTAGAAACCTATACATGTTTAGGCAGTATGTATTTCATTTATGATCTGCCAGAAAGTATATTAAAACTGAAGATCTCTGTATGAATATTCCTCTATGAATAAGAGGAATATATTACAGCATCAGAGGAATTTCCCAAGACTAAAAGTAACCACAGTAATTTCATTTGAACATCTCATGTAAATGAAGTCCATCTGTCTTGAACGTGTCTTCTACATGTGCCCTGTACAACAAGAGAGATCACTTGATATATGTTGTGTCACTTAGTCTGACTCGCTCTCAAATTCCAAAAAATGTCTTCACATGTCTTGTGTCCACATATGTAAAGTCTCTGGTTTTCTTAAAGCCTTGATTCAAAAGGCTTTGAATTTGAACCTTTTAACAAACCAAGATTATTCAACCAGAACCAAATATCACAGTTCCGGCACTCCACATGATGTTGAGTGGAAATAAAACTAGTCGGAGGTTGAGTCATATAACAATCAAATACTTGTGAAATTCAGTCCCAGGAATCAAACTCCGTCTACTTTGCCCATCCTCCTCCAATCCCCGTAGACATTTTCCAGACATACACTGGATCTTTCAGTTCTGCCTCTCTCTAACTTTGCATCTGTGGTCAATTATTTTGTCTTTGTCAGCTGTTCAAACAGAATCTAAAAATACGCTAAAGCATCCACTTGCAAACCTTTCTGCCCAGAAGGAACCAGGAGGCTTTTGACAATGGTTAGCTCATCATTTATTCCAAACCAAGGAATGAACCTCCATCTTTTTTTTCCTGTGCAGGAATCCTTATAAATAACAAAATTAAGTGACAGACAGCCTCTAAGGTTTGAAGTGCCTGAGAGCACAGAAGGTTCTGACTTACATGGATATACACAGGCAAAACAGACTTCCTCACAGATAAAGATTTAGCCAAGTTGAACTTGGAATTTTGCTAAGGACAAAAAAAGTTACTTTGGCCCTTTTTTGGTGAGCTTCTAATTGAAAAAGAACTTCATACTTCTGTCCTAAAACCCTTAGTATGCATTATTGTCTATCACAGGGCTTTCAAGAAGGTATTTTGGGATCCAGAGAGTTCAGGATACCAAACCCCCCTCATTAAACTATGCCATCTTAAGGAGGGGGGCTGCAGTTTTAATTACTATGCACAACACAGTACAAAAAAAGAGATTGTGGTCAGTGTGCCAAAGGTGTCCATGGAGCTTCCTTTGCTTGCTTCTTGCATGTCCACATGTGTGATTTTTGTGTTTGTATTTAGTTCTGAGTGGCAGATGAGTTTCTGTAAGGCAGAATCATCCCACTGCTGTTGTGCACTCAGGTTAAAATGTTGTGATTATTTCTTCTGTTGTGCAAAGTAACTGTACCTATACACTGGCTTCTTCTCTGTCAACAAAACCAGGATTCACTTGACAAATGAAAGTGCAGCACACATTTAGGCTTTTGTATCCATGAAACCACTCGTTTGCTTTCAATTAACTATACATTGAAATATAATGGGGAGTTTGCAATGAGTTCAGAACATACAAATTCACACAATGGCTGAGCTGGGTTTAGCCTTGGTCAACTCTAATTCCCTGTGCTTGGTGGTACAGTACCATATTTTCAACTGGAATACTCTTGAAACAAATAAACAGAATTTTTGTGGCATCTTCAGATAATTAGCAGGAATGTCATGACTACTCTAAGGTTAAAGGTGTTTATTTTCTTTAAGTCCCACAGCCTGGTGTGAGAGGCTGCATTTCACCAGCTCTCTTGGTTTGAAATGTGAGGCAACTCCAGCAGCATCTCAAAGTAAAATTTCCTTCTTCATGGGTAGTACTTGTTATTGATCAGCTGGGATCAGGAAAAGGTGAAAGTAAGATACTGGACTATAAAGCAGAACAAGGATACAGGATATTAGCTGTGAGGATATGTTTGCAAAAGGGCTTTGCTTTCACAGAATGATGGTCTGTGTTCATGCTGAGTATTTAGAGTAGGCAAGTCAGGAGCCCTTCACTGCTGTGCACCAGACCCAGCTGCAGACTCCAGGAGCAAAACACAAATTTTACTGATGTCAGCCATCAGACTTCTATTTCTTACTTGAAAACATAGTGGACACTGTACCAACACAGACAACATAGAAACAACCAGGGTGATGACCCAGGACCTGTTCATTCCCCCTGCGTGGCAGGATGTGCATCTTCCCTGTGAGCAAGTGACTCCACAGCACTGGTGCATCCCTGGTTGTGTCTAATCTCATGCCTGTACTTATGCCTGTGGCTTGAATTGATCTTATCCAGTGCATGATAGAGGTTGCCTGCAGCTGGGTTACAAAACAGGGAAGGAGCTCTAAGACACTGTCAGAGGGCTGGAAGCCACATCCTTCTTATGTCAAATGTGCTCTCAGGAAAGGCAGCAGCAAGAATGCCTAAGGTCAGACAAATTGTTCTGAGGGGCTGGAACACTGCAGTTTAGCCTCTAAGTTATGTTTGTACCCATGCTTGAATTCTTATTCTAACATTTCAGAGTTCAGTTGCATGCTTAAGGAAAAAAAGTAATTGTATAGATCTGTGGATTCGGCACGTGAAAATCAGGCACTTTGTTTTGTTCTTTTAGAATGCCTTCTGGCAGTCAGAGTGGGTTCCCATACACAGAGTGAGCTCAGGTGTCCAGGAGATTGTCATTATCACAATCTCTTTTTGTTTAAAAAAAAGCCCCTATTGCCATGCAGATTGCTAAGGCAGCATTTATTGTAATCACTGCCTTTCCAGTTATGCACCTATGGAACGTTTACACAGTTTGCTTCAAGGGTTTCTTGTTTTACAGGTTCACACAAACCACCAGAAATGGCTCACTTAAAACACACATCAAAAAGGGAAATGGTGGAAACAGATGAATGCTTTTATAAATTTAGCTGGGGACAAATTCAGCCAGCAGCATCTCGGAGCAGAGCAGATACCTCATTCATAGTGACAGTTAGGGACCTGGGCACTTTTGAGAATCTTGCTACCTACAAAACTGCAATTTCAGGTACATAAATTCCTTAAACATCTCTCCTTAGGTGAACTGGGAACAAAACTGAT
This sequence comes from Pyrocephalus nanus, assembly GCA_038380795.1. Classification (NCBI taxonomy): domain Eukaryota; kingdom Metazoa; phylum Chordata; class Aves; order Passeriformes; family Tyrannidae; genus Pyrocephalus; species Pyrocephalus nanus. The sequence goes on along the minus strand of CM076273.1, from coordinate 4,516,210 downwards.
ACTGGCTTTCACAAGAACTTACATGGCAAGATCATTTAGATAATTCCAGATGACCATAAAATGGTCCAAAACAGTTTTGCACATTCTTAGCAAAATATATTAAGAAGCCAAAAAACCATGTAACTTTTTATAGTAAGTTAATGTTTGTGTAGGTACTGTGGGGGGAAAGTTTGATGCATGCAGCTTGGATTGTCTGTATTTTCAGTTTGCTGTCTTTTGTTTGTTTGTGGTTTTTTTCCACTTTCACTCTTTTGTTTCACTTTGAACTTTATTTATGTACAGTCTTCCTACTTTTTCAGTACATTCCATTTTGAAATGGATGTTCAGTTGTCCTACACTGAACATATCTCTAAGATCATGTGTTTCAAGACACAGTTTGGAGGGTCAAGTATTCTTTAGATCACAGCAATGATCTTATCTAAACCCGAGTGCAATGGAAATCAAGCAGAAACCGACATGAAGCTGAACTCCCTAATGGTACCAGTTCCTAGAGATGAATTAAATCTTGCTAAGTTGAAAAAACACCTTTCAGTTGGTACAAGAGTTCAAACCAAATACAGACTGTTATCGTTTGCAGTCATCTGGAAAGGAAAATGCTCTTAATGCAATGCCAGTAAAGGATATTCCCTTGACTTTTCTTGCTCTGAGCTACTGTAGCTTGTTTACATTCCCCACAGAAACTGTGTGAAATCTTTCACACACACCATCAAACCTTTGAAGAAGTTTAAGGTAGGACTTGGGTTGTTGGAATATTGTAATCTGTTTCCCTAAAAGCTAACATTTTAACCAAAAGAACTCCTGAATCCTGCTTCCTTTTTTACCTCCATGTACTAATCACTGCGGGAAGCATTAGACTTCTAAGACATTTATACTGGGAAAGCCAAAAGAAAACTATCCAGCAGGTCAAGGCATAGAAAATAGTAACAAACACCTGCTGCTTCTACATATGGATAGATTTTTCACTTAAGTGGAAATCACTTAGCTGAAAATGAAAGCACTGGTGGAAGGCGTATGAAAGCAGTTAAAGCCAGAAAAGCTCGTGGAAGTGTTTTATGGGAAAGCCTGTAGCTCCAAGTGTTAACTTCCACAGAGAAATGTGCAGAATTAGTTAGCTATTTTGTCTCTTTCATTTGCTAATCAATTTTCCCCACTACCAGCCTATGACAACTAGTAGGCCTGCACATTTGTTTCATATGGCTAAAGAATGTTTAACCCCCTACTGACCCTCTGGTGTTTGCTCTCCTTCCCTCAAGGCACGGAAGACTTTAAAGTAGAACCCGATGAATGAAAAGAATTAATCTCTTGGGGGCTTTTGTCATGAAAGCTTGAAAGGGGATCAGAACATGACATGCTGACAGCTGAAGTCAAGAGGAAAATTATGATATAATACAGCAAGTCAAAAAAGTTACATGCCATCTTATCCAAAAGGCAAACAAAGTGTGCATATTGCCTTGGTTCTTTTTTGGCTGCTCTTGCTACTGGTAACATCAGTAAAATCTACAGTGGAACCCCTTGAAAAGATGAAGGGTATTTGTGGCTGCTCTTTGAGAATAAAGCTGTTGAGCTTCTCAAAGATGAGTGCAACATATAAATGAGCTTCTTCTGACCCTTGTTTCTTATCCCTTTTACAGTCTGTGATGAATCTCTGATTGCTGTTACATTTTTGTTGAAGCATTGTCTTCTAATGAGTTTACTTTGTTTGGACATTGTGAGACTTAGGCCTGATAGTTTTAAATTTTTCTCCCTGGATACAGCATTGGCTGACTCCTCATGCCAAACAGGGACATTGTTTGTTGTGTGAATTTGTGGGCCTGCTCAGGTACCTTTTCAGATATTTTTATTATTAATTTAAGCGAGTGATGTGCCTAGCAATTCTAGAGGTAATCAAGACCAGAGTGAGTTTGTAATTTAAATGGCAAGAGAGATAAAGTTTGGAGTACACTTGCATTCAAAGATAAGAGTCCTGTTCTTTCCTGTGGTCTTCATTCTAAGCTCTTGAAATGGCCATTAGACCAAAGAGAAATGTCTGGATAAATTGCAGCAAAAGTAACACATTTTCAGCCCTCCTGTGCTTATTCCTTTTCATTCTCCTTGGTATGGAAAGCCAGGCACATCCACAGCTATGCTCAACAGCTACTGGATGGTGATCCCAACCCCGAATATATTTCCACAGTGGTATTTTAAATCTGTGGCTGACTTTCTGGTTAGCATAATTTTAGGAGTCTCCTGAGCTTCCCAAGCGAGCTTTGCCAGCCAGGACAAACCGAGAGGCCCTGCTTTGAGTTTCCAAATTATATGACAGTAAGCCAGCGGGAATTCTCGGCCATAATTCTGCTGGGGGATTGTCTGTTTGCAGGAGAAGGTGTGAGGCTGGAGGGTGTGTTGTGTTATCTCGGCAGGACGGTCCCTGCAGGGCGAGCCGCGGTGTCTGCGCGGCTCCGTGGGTGACCAGAGAGGACGGGGCGATAGAGTGTGTGTGGGAGGGACCAGGACGGGTTTAGGGACATCTTCACATCTGCCTCTTGCAGCGAGACATCCCGTTTTTTCCTGCTGGGAACGCTCAGACCTTTCCTTTCCTTTCCTTCCCCCGTCCCGGCTCCCGGCCGTGTCCGTGCCGGCGGCGCTGTTCCCTCCGCGGCCACCAGGGGGCCCCCTTGCCCAGATAAACAGATAAACCCAACGCGGGTTAAACCCGGGATAACAACGGGGCCGGAGCGTCCCGGGGGACAGGGACAAAGCAAACCAAACCACAAAAAACCCCCACGAAACCAGCAAAATAGGACAAGTTTTAAGTTTTCATTTTTCAGCTGAAAAGGGTCCAGTGTTCATCGGAAGTTTGAGATCGGATCTTTGGATTTTCTGAGTGGAAATGGCCAAAAAAAATATTGCAGTCTAAAAACCGTTGAAGAGATGATAGATCTCTTCTTTGGAAGTACAGTTTGACAACAGTTTTCTAATTTGACTTTTTTTGAGAAGCAAACCGTGCAGACCCGGATTATAAACCCTGCAATCATCAGCAGGATGATGCAGGACACCTGTACTGCCTCACAAGCTCAGTTCACACTCTGGCTGCACAGCATAGGGACTAATCACCTCCCCTAATCACAGTGTGCAGTGATGGAGGTAGTTTATATCATGCTGATTAAAGCTGGTTTATAACCTCAGGTTTCCATGTGTGTGCAGAGCAGGCTTTCAGTCGAGGTGTCCAATGTTTACTAGCAACATTAATGATTTTTTTTTCAGAGCTATGAAAGTGAAATGCTGCTGGTTTCCCTAGTGTTTCTAAAAAAAAAAAAAAAAGTCTCCAGAAATGGAGCAGATGATATTAGCAAAATCTCAATTAAAAGAGCAGTTTTACAGTGAGAAGTGGAAGTGTTAAAAAAAAAAAAATACATGCACAAAGATTAATAAATCATTCTTGACTCAAATACCTCCTTGCTCCATGGTTCTAAGGCTATTTGGAAGCCATGGGACTCCTTTTCTTTCAGCTCAGTGCTAAGATGTTCTCAGCAAGAGGATGATAACTTTTGGCTTCCTTTACCCATTTTTTGGAGCACAGCTGAATGCTCTTTTGGGTTGTATCCTATCTGTGGAAATTCCACTGAGCTCAGTGAAAATAGCTCACAAGGAGGGGCAGGAGGAGAAAAGAGCCTGAAATTTGGATTGAGATGAGGCTGATAAATTGAAAACTTAATATCCACAAAACACTGATGGGTTCTGTTTGTGTATCCATAGTTACTCACCACATATCCTTCCAGTGTCTTGCATTCTAAGTGCAACAAGCAGTAAGAGGAAAAAAAAAAAGTTACTTTATCTGGATCTCTTTTGCTTGAGGATACAGAACTCTTTTGAAAACATCCCGAGTGGCTAATACAGTGTTTTATATTAGAGCAAGAATTTTGGTTGTATCCCAGCAGTTTGAGAAGATGCTTCAGGAGATCTTTACAATGAGAAAACCTAAAGTTAGAAGTTTGGAAATAAGGTACAAAGGGCCCAGTTCTGTTTTATAATGTTGCTTTTAGCTTTGTCCAGGTATTATGGCTATTCCAAGTTTTATCTGGGCTAATATGCTGCCTAAAGTGGTTTCAAAACAGGCATTTATCTGTGAAAAACATCTACTCTGTGAAAAATAAAAATGAGAAATTGGTACTCAAGGATTAGAGGTGATTCTTTGGATGATACAACTCTTACTTTAATTAGTATCAGTCTTAGACTAAATTTGATGGGAGTTGTACAGAGCATGGAATGGGGAATCCTCATATAGTGACAATATGGAAAATATCATTCTGAGATTTTTGAAAACTTCCTTTAAAATATTTAAGATTAAGTCTAGATATGCTGACTTCAGAATCTGAAGAACAGCGGTACTGAATTTCTTCCTTTTGTCGTGCATTTCTTCCACAAATTTGAAAATTCACTGATTTGATTTCAGTGAAACAGATTTCAGTTGAGTTGATTTGAAGAGCCATGTTGGGCTTAAGAATTTTGTCAGCAATTCAGAGGTCAAGGGCAGAATTTTTCAAAAAATGAAAAATTATACTCCAAGTAGGTAATATGCTTAACATAAACATTTGTTATGATGAAAGATCCTTAAAAACCTCGAGGTTCATTGAAGTTCTTGGGGTTCACTGGAGCATAAACTTGTCTTCTAAAATGACACTACTTTACATGCTTTTAAGTTTTCTTAATGTCTTAAAGTGGTTCAGCTGTAGCTCAGATTTGATCACATGTAAAGATAAAGAACACAGGAATGCACAGTTACTAATATTTACATTTTTATGTGCAAAGTTCATACATTTGCAACTGGGTAAGAATGTTAGCATTTATCCAAATTTTAGGTAAGAACACTGTGATCAAACTGGAGTTAATGGGCTCTGATAGTGGTCAATAATATTTGATCTTCAATATTTGTTGACAAGATTAATATATAAATGCATTTATATCAGCTACAGCCAAGCCAGTTGGCTAAATGTGAATTGAGTTGACATTTACAGATATGTTGGGATACTTGAAGCATAATTTAATTGTAACCAAATGCTAAAAAAAAAAATCTAGCAGCTTATGGTCATGTTGCTGAAAAAGTCCATCTAAGTGCCTGGAAGGTATATCACACAAATTATGGCTCAGTTGTTTTTAAGCAGAGCTGTGGGTTTCTTGTATTAGCACTAAAATGATACTGACAAGTGCTGCTTTCCTTCCAGAATTACTTAATATGTCTCTTCTTAACTAGTTGCAGTGTATATGAATCACATACTTTGGTCTGTAACTCCTGGAGCTGAGGCCATCAACTGTTACATTATCCTTCCTGTTTGAGTGTGTTTGGCAAAGAGAACGAGCCCTGCGAATCAGAAAGTGATCCATTTTGTGTTTCCACTACTCTGGCCACTGCTTCAGTTGTTTCATTCCCTTTCTGTCAGGTGAGATCATTATTACATGTCTTGTCCTGGGCAGTTATTCTCATTTGGGGCGTGTAGGTTTTGAAGCAATCAGTCAGAGGTCAGATTTGGTCAGGGTGGGGAGCCTTTCCAAATTACTCCTGGAAAAGGTGGGACCAGTTCCTGAAGCAACATTCTGTGAGTGGAAAAAATTATTTGGTGAAAAGCTGTAACATTTCATGCATCTTTTATAAGGCAGCACTATATGAGAAAGCCTGAGAACAGACAGACTGAAAGTGAACAAATGTCTTAATGAGAATTCATCAAAGTGAGCTCCTTTGGAACATAAATTTAAGTCCATCTAAATTGCTTCTCAGTGCAATGATTTTCTGGTGTTTTGATCAGAATTAAGATTCCATTATAAATTATTCTTCATCAAATGAAACTTAATCCCTGTCCTCAGTCCCTTGTTGTGGAACTTGGACATCAAACTCAGCTCTGGATCTACCTTTTGCTCCTGGGAATCCATCTTGATCAATACCTCAAACCTCAGTTAAAGTAAATATGAAACAACTGGAAGCCAAGTTAAAGCAATTTATCTTGGTTTGTCTTTATTATTTGCAGGCCACAACTGCTCTACTTGAGCAGCAAACACCAATACAGATAATAAATGGGAAATGCCTTCATTTGGAACAAGTGCAGAACTACAAATTATGGAGGACCCACAGGACCATTTTAAAGGTTTAGGTTTTCTGAAACAAAATTACTGAAATAATAACTAAGTGAGTGCACTTTCACCAGAGACTGGTAGTTACTGGTAATTGTGTTGCATGTACACTTTAGACATTGACCTCATGTCTCAGACATCCAGCATACCGAAAGCTTGGTTGCTTAGCAGTGAATGCTAAGTGACATATTAAGTTCAACCAAATGTCAGTCATTGCAATGATGTCATGTTGTCCAAAACCCATTAATTACTTTGAAAATTCCCACAGTAACTGAAAATCTCAGATTATCTGCCTGAATTAATGGGAGCCCTGTAATTGAATGATGGATCCCATGCTGTTATTTTGTACCCTCTGTACTTTACATACACATTTTCAGTGAAGGTGGCAAACACAGGTTTTGGTGATCTCTACTCATCTTAGAATCACTGCCAGTTTTAATACTATCATTCAGAACAATTCTACTAATAAGAAGAAATGTGAAAGGTCATACTCCCTACAGTACACCTTAGAAACTAATATTCCTGATGAGTGATATGTAAAGATTTTGGTGGAATTACATGGCTGAGAGTTGGAGACTCGGTGCCAAAACCTCTCATTCTTGTTTTAGCAATGTTCGAGATTCCAAGGGAGAGAAAAGGAGGTAAAATTAATTTTTTTTTAAATATCACCTACTAATTGCAGTGTCCTTTTGATTTTCTTCTTTTTTTTTTTTTTTCCTTCAGTCAGAAATGTATGAAGAAATAAAGTTTTGAAGGGTGTTTGTGCACTGAGTTACGAGGCAGTAGTTAAATTCTAGACCAGTACAGGTGAATGCTTTAGTCAGCCAAGAGCTGGGAGGTGCTTTCTTAGGAGCAATTACAGGATGCAGGACACTGTTGTTCATTCCAGGCCCCTCTTTAGGCTCCTGGGAGAGATGGGGCAGACCCCTGTTTGGTGCTGCCAACAGCCAGTCTCCCCTTCTCCATTTACTCACTAGTCCTCAGCAGTTACTGTATTTTACGTGATCTGCTTCAGTCCTGCTCTGTTTTATAGGTCAACCCCTGTAGTAGTAGAAAAAAACCCTCCAAAATAACGAGACTTGAGGAAATATTTTCTGGTGATAATATTCCAAACAAAGCCTGTGTCTCTGCTGATAGAAACCGCAAACAGTTTGCAATCTTCTTGATTTTTCTGAAAGAAGATCTTGTTGGGATTTTTCTTTCATTTTAATGGATTCAATTGTGAGCAATTTGCCACTGTGAACCAATATTCAATGTTCAGAATTAGGTTATGTTAAAGTTCTTCCCAATGTGGCCTGACATATTTGATCTGTAGGAATCAGGTGTGAGAAGGAAGGAAAGATTAATTAAATTCTGTTTATATGATTAATCATTAGGCCAACTGTCTGCTGGTGAGAAAAAAAAATCATGAAATTGTCTGGTCTATCACTCAGATTGCACTGAAGAAAGACACGACTGAGGCTGCTGGGAAGGAAAGCATGATTCACAGGATGGTGAAATTATTCATGTCTGCACTTTCTCTTTGACAAAGAGATGCATAATCGTAAAAGCAACTTTCTTGCTTTGCCACTGTACATTGTGGCAGCAAAAGATGACGTGATGCTCCTTTGGTTGTGGTTTTAATTTGCCTTTGTTTCATTCTGTGATTTTTCACGTGTGTACAAGCCATGTTCAAACAGAAGGCCCAGAAACTGGCTAATTTGTGGTGCAGCCAACAGGCTTTGGAAGCCAATTTCTAGGTACCTGATTTTTTTGTGGTACCCCTCAGTAGAATTGTAGGATCAGGTGGGAAGGTGATACAGAATATTTCTTTATTTATTCCATCAGCTTCTACCTTCCAAAAATTACAAACTGAGCATTTTCCAGGATGGCTCTATATGTCCCCAAATATCAAGATTGTGTACTGTGGAAATGTTGGATCCCATTCAGTTTATAGTATAATGGGTTTTTTTCAGTCTTTTCTTTGAAGAGTGTGTGTCCTTTAAAAAAGAGAAAAAAAGAGAGGGATGTTTATTGGAGTCAATCAGTCTTACAAAGCTTAAATTGAGCTTAAACAAAATAGTGTATTAGACCTAATACATGTAACATGATCAGTATAAAAAAAGAAATCTACACCCCCAGAATATATACAAATAAAAATGCAAGCACAAGCAGTGCTTGGCTGTCTAAGAAGTGGGACTAGTGAACATGCAGTGAAGTTTCTGAGGCAGCACAAAACCCAAACTCAGTTTACCAAAGTTGAAGTAAGTCTTTTGGAATCAACAAAGTGATTTTGGCTTTATTCCAGCCGAGGACTGGTCAGCAGGATCTATTTTGGGGATGAGGAATGCCCCAAAGTGCTGAATGCAGAAGTCAGGGCCACTGGGGCATATCGTTATCCATTTCACACTGTGGAATGGGCTGTGTAATTGCCTTCCTCGACTGAGGAACCTACAGGCCTGCAGAAACCTGGCTGTCCAAGCCATCTTCTGCTTTTAGCAAGCTCATTCATTTGCAGCGTTTTGCTAACGTTGCCATTTAAACGGCCTGAGAGCCAAACCCATTGTGACTTGCCCCTCCCCAAAGGGATATCTCCTTTCCTAGTGTGCTAACTCTGGAAACGCAGTAGAAGAATGGAATATCCTTAAAATTGCGCTTCTCTGCCAGGAAAATCATATTTCACTCCTGAATCTAAAACTATCTCTTATTGTTAATAGCAAACATGTATGTAGCAACTGTGTTTGCATTGCATATTACCAAAAGGAAGAATACATTCTCCTTGCCCTGATTAATATGCAGACTGAATAACCCAAACATGGCATGCTAAATTTATCTATTTTTAAAACACCTTTAGCTTCCATTACCACAGACAGCTGTCACTTTTATATTCTTGGTGGCTTTTTTTTCTTAAAAAATGTGCCTGTAAGACAATGTAATATTGTTATTTGTATAGGTAACTGCAGCACAAGAAGCTGATTAGCTGGAGTTCACACAAAAACATATATGGTAGAGGAGGAACCTAAAATGACATGTCCTGGCAACATTCTGTTGTCCTGGCTGGTGTATTTCTCTTGAAATCAGGCAAAAGATTTCAACGAGGAGAGAAACAGCTTTTCCTTTAAATGGCTTGTCTTGTTGGACACCCTGCAAGCAAAGGCTGGGAGTTCTTTGCTTGTTTTTAGAACCTCAGGAAACACCTGCATCCAGAAGAAACTCCTCTAAAGCCACAACCCTCAAATGGAATATATCTGATTGTCAGGCTTCTCAGTCATGAAGTGGGCAGGACAACGTAGGGGAGTATGTGGAAAGGTACTGTTATCACTAATCACAGAAAGTAAAGCAAAGTATTGCTTAAGGCATGCTTTAGAATATTTCAGATGCTTGTTGGTATTTTTTATTCAGGCTCAGTGGATTTTTTTTCTCCACATCTCGCTAAAAATGGATTTTCAGGTTAATTTTCCTGAACACTGGCACGTTATACACAACCACATCAGGGTTCAAAGTTACAGGACTCACCACCTCTAAAAATAGTTGCTGCTGGGAGTCGCTTTTACTAACTTTTCAGAGGCAAAGCAAAGATCAAGAAATCCAGTAAAAGCTTGCCTTTCATTTTGAATTATTGAGCACACATACACTCGTATGCCTAAACCTCTCCTACACTGACGTCAGTAACAGAGTGCAAATGCAGTCACGTTGTCAGCAACTGGCTGCATCAAAACTTGATTTCTGAAGTCCAACTCTGTGGTATTGCAACATTCCCAACTAATTAGTCAAACAATTTTTAAGACATACTAACTTATCTGAATATAGGAAAGCCAGGCTCTTTTAAACTTACAGGGGAAAATAAGAAAGATGAGTGTCTTTCTCAGCAAATGCCTTTATTACATCAGTTTCGAAAGGGTCACTTTGGATATCGATGGACGAAAAATAAACTAATCTAATGCAGAGATTCTAAGCCTAAAATCTTAACCTTGATTTTTCCCTCATCACCCAGAACCACAGCACTGGATCATCTAGGCATAGAACAGTCCTTCAAAATTTGAGTATCACAACTTACTAATTTTTCCATAAAATGATCATGCTCTCTTATAAATAGAATTCATCTAGTTAGGAATTCTCTGCACACTTTCCCCTTACCTCTCTTGATAATCATTTGATATTGTCACCTTAGCTCATCTTGGACTGTAGTTGCTCTGCCTCTGTGAAGAAATTCATCCATCATAATTTTATAGGCATCAATTCCATGAGCAATTCCATTTTTCCCCTAGTGTCTCCTGCTGTTCCATCAGCTGATAGATGATGCTTTCCACCACCCACTCTTTTCTTTACAGTTGTTTGCACTTGGAAAATTAGCCCAGTGGTTTATTACAATGGAATGGGCTCTGCAGGCAACTGGGAGGGTTTCTATGCTCTGTATGAGCTCACACTTCCACAGGAGGCACATCCACAGAGTTCTCTGCAGACTTCTGGCTACAGCTGGCTGTCATCCAGCTGGATTTCAGCGTGGGCAAAGCCAGCATGTGTGTGCCTGGAAAACCCCAGGGAGCCACCCCTGTGGGGTTCTCTGGCATTGCCCTTGTTACAGCACATTCCTGCAAATCAGCTGAGTGTCAAAGGGCTGTGCTGAGGGCTGGATGGAACAGTTTTCAAGGGCAATAGGAAATACCCCAAATAACTGAACCCATAGGAAATAATTGTCCCAAATCCTACTGAAGCTGATAGAGCACCTTTGACTTCACTGGCCTTCAGAAATAGGCCTGAGAGGTGTTCAGCAGTTGCCCTGCAGAGCCAGATCTGATCACAGAAATGTAATACTTAGAGTCATATTCCACCCCACTCTCTTTTCATTTTCAAGTCAAATAAGGGACCAAAACAAGAGTATGCTGGGTTTGGGGGGGTTTTTTGTGTGTGGATAATCCCAAGCTTCTGGAAAGTGCATATCAAGTAGATAAGGCTGCTTTTTGATGGTAAGAAATTTGCTGAACTGTAGTCAACACAAACTTTTTTTCTCATGATTTGAATATCTTAAAGCCAAAATACAACCAATCATCCTTGTTCTTTTTCTATGGGTTATGCTTTATCCTGAATTCATACAAACCATTTGGCTTCCAATAAGTCATTGATTGCCATGGGCCACTTAAAATCCATATCAGCTTCCATCCACCACTGCTTTGGTTTTATTTTAGCTTGTAATCACTTTCAAATGTGCCTCACATATATGCATTCTTTTATAAAGTGTTATTTTAAAAGGTTAAATTAATTTAAAAGAAAGCATCTTTCCCCAAAATTACACATATTTTTGGATGCCACAAAGTCATACATAGGAGAATAATGCAATACTAGATTACTGCCTTAATTTAAAATCAAGTCAAAGTCAGTGGAATTTCTTAATCTACTAAATGCTAGATATTCTAGATTTCTGGAGCCAGAGTACTTGCAAAGTCCTAGACTAGTGACTAACTGGAAGAAAAATGCTGACAAATTACACAGAAAGAAGACAAGAGAAGGAAGGTAGATTTGGGAAAGAAATAGTATTGAATGAACCTTAAAAGATGGAACATCTCCTTGGTGACCTCTTTACATGTGGCTTATATTATCCACTGCAATTTTAACGTGATTAAATATTTATGTCACAATAAAAAGAGGCAAGATGGGATGGGTTTAAGGAAATTAATGGTACGAATATCAATTCTTTAATGCTAACAGTCTTATTGCTGAATAAGAATCATTCCATTCTGTGTTTGATGACCTTGCATATGGTTTAATCCAGCTTTGCAAATAGATTGGCTGTATATCAGTTGCCACTCAGTGACTCTGAGCTTTGTGCAGTTCCAGCTGAAGGTAGGAAGGAAAGCAGAGACCACCTTCTTGTAAAGACTTTGTGTAAAAGAGTCATCCAGGAATGAGAAAAAACCTGCTCCTGCTGCAGGAAAGGGAAGTTGTGTGAGTTACAAATTCAGTGTTACCAAAAGAGGTCCAGACTTGATCAGTTTTAACTGCTTAGATAACTATTTTATTTAGATCTACTTTGATTATAGAAACCACACGTTAGCCAATTTGACTTGTTAAATATTGACAAAATTTAAGTAAAAGAATAAACAATAACACATATTTTGTCTTAACCTCGAAAGCATTGAATGCATAGTTTATTGCATTTATTAGTAACTGATCTAGTCTGTGTAAACAGAAAATTTTAACAGCTTTTAAGTATTTTTAAGATTCTTTTTTTTTTTTTTTGAAAACTGATTTAAGTGAATGCAAAAATATCAAAATCAGTAGTAAATAACACTGACTAACTTTTAAGTTTCTTTGAGAAAAAGCTGTTGTTTGTGAGCCTCACCCCATCTCAGGGCCCAGCTGCGAATTGGCTCACATTTTGCTTGACTGATGGGTGGTTTGATCACAACACCAAGAGATGCTGGGAGCAGCAGAAACACAGAATATTTATGGATCATGTTCTTAGCTACAGGGTGGATTTTACATCAACCAGCCAACTCACCTGAGGCTGGAGGTGTCCCCCTTTCCACTCAGCACTGAGATTTCCTATTTCAACGTTCACTTGCCACCTTCAGTACTCATTTATGCCAAACAATATGGCAAGTTCCAAACATGGAAAATACACAGTTCTTCCACTACTGTATCTAGCAGAGAAGAAAACAGGAAAATAGGGAGCGTAGGGACCAGTTCAGCAAGAGCAGCAAGGGTAGAAACCACCCAATGCACTCTGTCCACGAAACAGTTTCACAAGATTCTGTATCTGCTTTCACCAGTCACAAATTATTTGTAGACATTACCAAACATAAGTGAGTAGGTACTTTTCCACTTAAAGTGTAGGTTAGCTTTCATTTAAGCTGATGATATTTTGATTTTGGTTTATATGCTTTAAAGTATATTTTATCTTAGGGCTGAACATGAGCCAATTTTATCTTGGCATTTACTGGAATGCCGTAATTTTTTTTTTTTAAATTGAGGTTTCCTGAAATTAGGTTTATTTTGCAAATTTAAAAAGTGTAGAAAGCCACATTCTTGATCCTCTTTTTAAGAATCAGATCTTATCAAACTTGTGTTTTTCTACCATAAATCCCCACGTGTATAGAACAATGCCTTATTTCATTAAAATACTTCTACTAAGCATTTTTTAAAAAACATTTTAATAGAAACATTTACATTTTTGTGCATTCATTCGGTATTTCTAATAGATCTTGTCAGACAGAAGAAATCTATAAATATCATGTATTGTACAATCTGGTTTTAGCTTCTGAATAGCTCTGACTCAGCACAGATTGTAAAAAGCCAATGGCTGTTGAAAATGGGTTAGTTCTGTTTGGTTGACTGAGATGGTAAAATATGCCAAAATAAGCCCAAACTCTAACAGCACTACTAAATAGTTTTCTGTTTCTATTTGTCTCAAAAGTAACTAAATACTCTCTGGTTTTGCATTAGGAATTATTTAAGTTGACTTCTGCTTCTTCAAGTAGGAATAATTCCATGTTCATCTTTTGGTGTAAAATTGGATTTTTTTGTGTGTCTTTGCAATATCACTTTATGTGTAATGAGGTTTATGTATAATTCAGGTAAAAATGTGCTTCTCCAGATGTTTAAATGGAAAAGATTCTGAAATTTGTGAGAATATAGAAAAAAAAATGTGATAGTGTTCTTAATTTAGGTGCTGTCTGACATGCTCACCAACTCTTACTGTCACAATTTTTATTTAATTCCACAAATGTAGACCAAGTGTTTTGTGTCCTTTTCTGGAAATGGGAGAGGGAGGATGAGGGTGTGTGACCTTTCTTTTTATCAGGCTGAGTTTGCACATCTGGGGGATGCAAAGAAAGAAGATCTCATGGCCATCTTGTGGTCTGTGGCCAGAGGGAGAAGAGCTGATGCACTGGTCTTTGATGTGTTTGATGTTGTTTAATTTTCTCCATCCCACGCAGTTGAATCAATTGTGTTTTATCAATCATCCTGAAATAGCTGCTTGCGAAATTATAACACCCTTGTCAGGAGCAGTGAATAATGCTGACTCTCACTTCTTGATTCCCCGCTTTCTTCAGGTTAAAAGTAATTTGTTGGTCTCCATTGTGCACACCCTTTGATGTCCTAGAGGGGGAACAGTTGTGTACATAACATTCCCTACCCTTTAGAGAAGCTGTACAAGTCCAGTGTAAGTTCCTCCCTGTGTTGTCAGTGACAGCACAGGCTGGAAATGGAATCCATCTAAGATGGGCACCAGTGTTGGCCTTCACCACTTTGGTTTTCCCAAAGCTTTCTAAATGCAAGATGTTCAAAAGGCTGATTCCTTTGCTGGAAATTACCTGTGATCTTAAGGTGGGTCATTCCCATAACAATTCTGAATGCACAACCAGACTCCTGATTGCTTCCCATTCCCTGTGTTGTCAGTAAAGCCACAGTATGATATTCCTATTCCCATGTTCTGTGCTTCCCAATCCCACATCTTTGAACTGCCTCAGTTTGGTTCTTTTCAGACAAAAACAAGCTGCAGATTCCCCCCCACCACTGGAGTTGAAAGGCAGCTCACTTCTGTGGGGAGAAGGGTATTTAAACAGAGCACAGAATCACCATTTAGATTGGAAAAGACCTCTGAGATCGTTGAGTCCAACCTGTGACTGATCACCACTCTGTCAGTCCAACCAGAGCACTGAGTGCAATGTTCAGTTGTTTATTGAACATGTTGAGAGCAGTTAAGGACAATCCATCCCAGTGACTCAGTGGTGGCACGACACAAGTTTGCTTTAAGATGTTCATCCCACACCCAGGCCCAGTTGAGGTCTGTACTATTGTTCTTGTTGTAAGCTGACAGGTTTCTGACCAAAATTCTAGAATGTGTTGTGTACAGCAGCAGAGGAGTTGACTCAAGGATGTAGGAGGTCTCCAGTTCTTTGTTTCTCCCAAAAATCCAACCATTGAGTTCAGAAATTGGCTCAGTTTCTATTAAAGGAGTGCTGAAAGCCCTTGGGAAGATGCAGAACCCTCTGGGGAGGCTTGGTGACATATGTAGATGTCAGTGCCCCACAGAAGGCATGGAGAAGTCATTTTTGATATGTGGGTGTCCTGGGAAGGGCTTATGCTGAAATATGTATAAAAGAAACAGAGCAGAAAAAAAAAATCTGTTGGAAATGACCACTTAGCAATTATCTATAAAATACAAGTGTTGCAGCTGTTGTTTTCAGTGTTTAGATGCTGATAGTCATGTGTTATTTGGGAAGAACTTTCATCACTTTTGGTCTGAAAAATATTTAAACATGGAATTGTTTTTTGCACGTGAGCAAAGAATTTGAGCCTGGTCTCAGGAAAGAGGGTTATATACTACAGTTATATATTTTACATATGCAGCCCTCTTAAGACAGTTGCAGAAAATGGTATAGGAAATGACAGAAAATGTAAGATATGCAGAGTTCAAAGCATACTGATTTCATTGTGAATTACTATTTCATAAAAGAAAGAGGGAAATATATTCCTGTAGCTTTCGAGTAGTTGTGACAGCATACATTTTAAGTATTGTCAGTCTGTGCAATTGGAGGTCAAAATCTGTATTTAGAGCAGTTTCACAGAAGCCTGTTGTTCACCAATTTTATTTGACTTTCCATTAATGACTAAGATGAATGCACATGCAAAACCTGTAAGTTACAGTTAACTGGGAGTGTTTTCAAATATTCTGAAGAATAGGATGAGAAAAACTGTGTGGGAAAATGCTGCATAGTGTTTGTTAAAGAGAAATATTCACACCTATTCCAGCTGCTGGCTGCAGATGTTTATACACATCACACATTATTCTGTAAGACTTTGCTCTCTGTTTCCTTTGGTTTTACACTGCAATAAGATTTATTTTTTTTAATCTTGAGATTTCTGACATTAATGGGACTCAACCTCAAACTGGAGAGAAAGAATGAAAAATAAGAAAAAGTGTAATTTCTGATCAGAAATAAACATATAATTAAATGCTCCATTAAGTCACAATGAACATATCATGTTCTATAGGAAATGAGGGTAAAATGCTGCATTCAGGTGAGAGTTTTGCAATAAATAAATCATGCACATAATGTTTCAGAAGGAATTTATCCATTTGATCACGAAGCTGGCAGAAAAATCACTAAGGAAACAACCCATGACAATAGGCTTCATTGTTCCTTACAGAATTCCCCATGTATCATTTCCCCCTATTTAATTGGAACAGTCCCCTCAACTTGTAAGGCAATAAAATCATTCCAGTTGAATCAGACAATAAAATCAGACCCCTACCCATGGTGTTCTCAGGACCATGGTGTTCTCTGCAATGTCACCACAGGAGTGACAAGCTTTGAATCTCAGAATGTGGCCTCCTCTAGGATAGCATGCCTAAATTTATGCCCTTCAAGGTGAAAAACAGCAGTTATTTTGAAGTAGTTAGAGTGGTTATAGTAGCTAAGGGGACAAGCACAGCATCCTATAGATGGAAGCAGATCCATCTTAACTTTGCAGTGCAAAATCCAACCTGTGGAAATATTGCAGACCCTTGGCATCAGTTAACTGTAAGCCCAATCTATTTTTTCTCTGTCTTGCTTACAAATTGCTGGGACCAACTTGTAAAGAACTTGGCTATTTTACTTAATATGTGATCTGTGGGAGGTCTTTGTTCCTCAGTTGCCCCCTCTGTGAGAGGCAGGGCAGTTGATCTCTACCTTTCTTTCAAGAGACCGGGAGTACCTGTTAGTCACAGGAACGATTATGGATCAATTCCTCTGAATCATTTGACAAATGAGTCTTTGTGAAAAGTTAGGGAGTACCTGTTAGACACAGGAACGATTATGGATCAATTCCTCTGAAATCATTTGACAAATGAATCTTTGTGAAGAGTTAACAGCTCAGATCGCTTTGGCTTGGCACGTGTGGCAGTGAGGATGTTTCTGTACCCTGAGGAGCTTGACTGCCCAGAGCAGGACGGGCATCGGTGCTCGGTTATTGCCAGCTCAACACACAGTCCCTACAAATCTCCCTGCGATATTAACTCAGGGCAAGCATGACTTTCTGTAGAATCATTTTAGCTGGTGGAAAGCTAATGACAGTTGAATTCATAGCATGGGCCTTTCAGAGCTGCACAAACTGTTTCCTCTATTCCCCCTCCACTAATCAGAGTTCATGTGAATACACAAGGAAGAAATGGACACGTTATCATAGCATATTTTAACATCTTAACATGCATATTGCAAATAAAAACCCCCAAAGATTTTCAACGTTAAATAATTCTCTGCCATCCAGATTAAGTGCTTTTTATCCCTTAGAAGTCGTTTCCTTTAGCTTAAAACCATGGGAATTTGTCTTTTCTTTACTTGCCAAAGCCACAGTGCAGAACAGCCATCATAAAGTAATTAACACTGTCTGTCTGTTCTCATTAAATTAAATAGATGTAAGGTATATGTCTAGGGTGGAGGTTGAGTTTATTAAATGAACCTAATTTAAAACAATGGAGTTGATATTTTTCACTGCATTAATTTACTAATGAAGAATTTTTCCTTGTTCAATTTTATTTCAGTGCTAGAGCAAACAGTTACCCTCTTGTTGTGATCGTTATTTCTCATCTAATAAAAACTTTTAAATAATAAGAATGATCATAAAATTAGAATTTAAAAGGAACTACAGTTCAAACTGGGCATCAGTAAGAGGTCTGTGCACATCCTTCATAGGTGGGAGAGTGCAGGTAGGCACCGGAGAGCACTGCATGCCCCTGTCTGTTGTCCCTGCTGGCAGTCCCTGCTCTGAGCTAGATTGTAAAATCTCCCTGATGAGCCATCTATCTTGAAGACAGAGGTAAAAAAAGCATTACACACCTCTGCCTTGTCTCTGTCCCTGTTTTTGAGGTAGCCATCCTCATCCTGGAACAGGATGATGTTATTTCTACACTACCTTTTGCCGTTATTATATTTGAAAAAACCCTTTTTAATGTCCCCCACATTTCTGGCCAGTTTCATCTGCAATTCAGCTTTGGTCACATGAATTTTCTCCCTGCAGGGACAAGCAGCATCTCTGAATTCTTCCCATGTCACCTGACCTTGCTTCCACTGGGCACACACCTTCTTTCTTTGCCTTATTTCCAAGAGAAGATCCCTGGTCAGCCAAGCTGCCCTTCTGCCTGGCCTGCTTGACTTCCAGCTTCTGAGAATTGCTGCTCCTGTGTCCTCAGGAGGTGATGTTTGAAAAGTGAGCAGCACTGACAGACCCCAGCACCTGCAAAAATGAAGGGACCTTCCTCACTACTTCCCTGAGCAGCCTGAACTCTGCTCTCCTCGTGACCAGAGTGGGGGTTTTGCTGGCATTTTTCCTCCTGTCAACAGAGATTTTAAACTTGATCATTTTGTGACTGCTGTGGCCAGCACAGCCCGAGTTTCCACTCATGAGATCCTCTCTGTTGACAGCAGCAGATCAAGGAGAGCATCTTTCCGAGTCGGCTCCCTCAGGACCTGTTCCATAAAGTTGTCGTCGAAGTTTTCTAAGAATCTTCTGGTATCAGGCACTGGCCCTGGCCTGCAGGTAAAGCACCTGAGCAGTCAGTAAGGGCCACTCAGTTCCACTCAATTAAACACACTTCTTGTGCTGGAAAGGGGAACATAATCGTGGAAACCAGAAGCATTTATACACCTCATTGGATTGGGTACTGTTTGAACAGATGGGAAACTTCGCACCACCAAAGACTGTGGTGTTTTACTGTCATGTGTTTTAGGTGTAATTTAGCATTTCAGCACAGATATCCATTAAGTTGTTTTAACATGGTAGCTGCTGCAGTTCCTCTCAGCTTTTGAGCGTGCCAAGCCTGCTTCTGCATGTAATGAGTGGTGTAAAGTGTTTTCCAGAAATGCTTTGCTTCAAGGTTATGGATTTTGCTAAGTGACACGAGCTGGCAGTCACTTGCAGGGAGATTGCCAGACGATCAGAAGGTAAAGGAGGAAATGGTGTCAGTGAGTGCTTTCCCTGTTCCTGCAGACCTTACAGCTCCAGCTGGGCTGTGTGTCCCGTGCAGGAGCGTGGATCTGTGTTGCACATGAGTAGAAAACCACATATGCAGAAGGAATAGACTTCCCCCAGTGCCACCAGCAATGTTCCCCACCAGCACCAGGCCTTTCCCAGTCTGAATGGAACAGCTTGTCAGGTGTGCCGGGTGTGCCAGAGGAGGCTCCTGGCCAAGGACCTGGCTGCTCTCCATGATTTCTGCAGCAGCATTTGAAACACATTTCCTTGCCAACAAATTCCTTATGCCATTCCATGAGGAAGGAGGGAAGGGAGGGCTGTGCTGCAGCCCGTTAGAGGCAGGTGTGGCCCTGGGGTCTAACAGCCATAATTTGGAGCATCTCACAGTTTCTTCTCGACAGTTCTGGGAACCCCTTGGGGACCCCACCTGTTCTGAGGAAAAACAATGGTGTCTTACAGTACTTTTGGCCCTTTCTCTTCCTCTGAGGTGTGCCAAATGGAGTTTGTGTATCTGAGTGTCTACCTCTGTTCTTAGGCATTTATGAGACATGGCGTATTTTGGACACATCCAACTAAGCTATTTATTTCCATGGAGATTTTTTTCAACACAGTAGGAAAACAGGTAAAGAATTTGTTTATCATATTTGTTCCCTGATGAATCCGGGAGAACAAAAATTATGGTTAAAAGCTTTAATTATTGAGATCATTTCATAATCAGATCCCTTTATGATTCAATAATCTTTCAGACTTAACTCATATTTATACAATCACGCCCACAGAAAGTGCCCAGAAGAAGTCATCACAAAAAGTTATTTAGATTTTTTTAAAGTATTTTTTTCAGTGTGTACATATTCTATACCCTTCACTTTAGAAGCTGATGAACAAATTTTTTGTATCCCTTGTTAGCATGATCCAGTCAGCTGTGGTAAATGGTAATCCTTGCTTTTAATCTTGAGAGACATATATTTGGAATTGAAGGAACAGAATTTCATTATCTGTACCTTGCTGAGACATGAAATATAATCCAAATCCTCTTATTCAGTTTACCTGGCTTACTTTAAAACAATAAAGTCTTTTGTTTTCGGTCCGTTGTTCTGTGGAAAAAAATATTTACTTAACATAAGGTCGGTATTTATCCAAAAGCTGTTACTTGATTATCGTCACATTCAGGGCAACAAACTGTAGATGAAGAGCTTTGGCTAGGCAGTCCAGTGCAGTTTATGTGTCTTACAGATAATGCTATCATAATGCTCCTGAAGGACTAAGAAATGTAGCTCCTCCAGATTGCTTGTGATGACCTGCAGTGCAATAGGGAGACAACACTTTTAAACACTAAGGCTCCTTCCCACATCCATAAATAATTCTCAGAGCAGAATCTCCTTTATGCTTTCTTTGCCCTATTACAGTTTTGTGCTTATATTTTATCTGAAACACAGTTCAACACCTTTTCTGAGTCCTCTCAGCTGGCTAAACTCAAGTGTTTTGGGCCTCACTTTTCTCGCTCTGCCTTCAGATAACGAGTGTTCTGATGTCAGCATGAGCTGCTGGTACCTCTCTGCAGCTGTATTGAAATCTCTCTCCTTACTGAGAATTGTAAGACACTGTGAGTTGATTGTGTTGTTCTAACCCATGAGGCAGTTCCTGCAGATGAAAAATGCCAACCCTCCCTTGCATCTCAGTTTCCAGACATCATCATTCCACGTGGAACTCAGCACAGGCCACATTTCCTCTTTTTGAATTAGCTGCAAGAGAAGGTCTGAAAAGAAATCTTGATTCTGCTCAAAGCAGGATTTTTTGCATGGGAAATGGCAAAGGGACCAAAGGGAATCGTGGTTGCTGTTTGTGACAGAAGTGACTTTAGCAATGGCAGGAGGGTGACAGGATCAGTTCTTCCTGGCAGAAGCTGTATGGCAGAGTGTGGAGGGCAGAAGGCCTGGGGCAGTGTCAGAACACAGGCTCATTTTAAAAAGTATATGGCACAGAGAGGTGTACTGAAGTCTAATGCTTTTATCTCCAAATGAACCTTTTTACTAAAAAGATATTCCTAGAACCCAGCTACTTTGTGGAAGCAGAAAGTCATGGGATGATGGTCTCTTAGAGTGTGAGGGATGCTGAGAACTACAGAAGGTAGTTTTCATTTGAGAGCAAGCCTGCTTATTTAGCTAAAGCCTTTTGCTTCAGAGTTTTCCTGGAGCCTTCAGCAGTTGAATATGGAGTAACACATCACAGTGGAGACTGGACAAACCAAACACCCTTAACAGCCTTACATGCATTAATTTTGCCAAGTTTTGCATAGTTCCAGGCTATGCTTTGCTGTCACACTGGAAAATGGCTACTAAACATTGGCTTTAGGACATTTAAGCTGTAAGACATCAGTTCTTACACATTATGTTCCCATGTAGTTTTCAGTAGGCTTGAAGATGGTGGGCCACAAGTGTCTGTGGTGGATCCCCAAATCCTGTAATTAAGAAACTTGTGGCTTTAGTAGTAGTAGTTTAGTGCTGATTTAACTGACTCACATTCATGGAACTAACACTAAATTAAACCCTTAGATTGGAGGTAAAGCACTTATTGAGGTACCACCCACAGGACTCAGCAACTTCTGGATTATTTCAAGATGTAGGTTAGAAGGAGGCAAAGGCAGTTCTCCACTGACAGTGTCAGATGCCTCTTGGGAACGTGCACTAAATGGGAACATATCCAGATGCTGGACTCCCAGATATGTGAGTCATTGTGGAGTAATCATCCAATCAATCAGCTTGTGTAAAAGCAGGAATGAAAAGGCAAACAACGTATAAATGTGAGTTGGAAATTGGAATTTAGTGGGCTGTAAGGCACAGAGATGGTCCTGCCAGGGGCTGGGACACTGGCTGTGCTGTAGCTGGGAAGCTCTAGCTGAGGAAGTCAGTATTACCAGGCAGGGAAAGGAAGGCGAAATTTAGCTTCTCATTTGTGTACTGATGTGTAACAACAGTCAACAGAAATGAGATGTGCAACACATGAATAGCCAACTTGCTGAAAATCAGATCCTCTCATTGTTTACAAACTGTGGCAGAATCACCATAGATTAATGACATTTAGAAATCACCACTTCCACTCCGTATTTTTATAATTGCTTTTTCCCCCCTCTAATTTGTGTTTTCTTAACCCATTGCAGTCACATTTAATGTGATACATATACAAATACTTGTAGTTTAAAGGATTTATAAACAGAAAAGAATGAGGGGAAAACACTGTGGTACTTTCTTTGACCCAACATTTACACAGAAAGTTTTTTATTTTGACATGACTAGACAGATACCAAATGCCAAATGGTTTTAACTAACATCAATACACAATTAGCAGTCTTTGTAATTAATCAGGGCAGAAAATTGGAGACAAGGGCCTAACACAGGCTCCTCTCAGTCTTGATGTCCACTCTGCAAAAGTATAAACTTTTTCCCTGCTCTTTGGACAATTTTCAAAATGGCTCCTGCACAATCCCGAGATGACAATGACTATTGTTGCCGTTCATTCAGAGATCTGTCAGCCTTTGAAACCCTGTCATTAGTTATGTTCAAAGGCAGGAAATACTAATGAGGTTTGATTTCACCAGCCTACGTGAGACTCCTTGCATATAATTCTCCTCACAAGATAAACTCACATTTTGTGTTTATTTTGCAAAGTATAAACTTAGATGTAAAACAGGAGAAAACAGTAGCTGAGAGATGTTATCCTAAAGAGTCCTAAAATTTTGGTAAAGGCACTCTAATAAGTTCCCCAGCCCAGATGTATCATTGCAGCCTGTTTCTGCATTTATGTGATTTCAGGTCTTTAACATGCCTGTTAAAAACACATTCTGCTTAAGAAACACTTTGGAGTCTTGGTATAATTGTATTTCAGCTTGAGTATTTTAGATTTCTTCTAGGACAAAGTCTAAAACAAAATCTGTATTTTGATTTTCTTAGCCTCATGGAATTAATTAAAAGACACCAGAGTTCAGTCAGCAAATCCTAAGATGTTTACTTAATTGGAATTTTACAAAAGATCTTTGCAGCGAGTTACTGCATTCACAGCTGAGTTATTTTGCTGTGCAGTTTTTTGTGTGAATCACAGAAGGCTTTTGGAGTTCAAGCTTTTTCCACTGATATTTCTTGTGGCCTTTCAGAATGACTCACTTATCACTCACCAGTGTGATTTAGCATTTAACATTCTGACTGCTAATGTTTCCTAGTCCAATCAAAAAGGTCATAGAACAATACATTACTAAAAAGCACAGTGTAATTAGGTTACTTGCCATGTAAATTATAGCTACTTGAGTTGAAATGAACTTCAGTACTTAGATTGTTGTTCATGTAGTAGTCATTATATCTTTCTGAATTTCACGTTTTAAAACATGGATTTAGTATGTTTTTAGTTGAATAGCTGAAGGATTTTTCATGTGGCTGGTGCTATTGCACAGATTTGGCTTTAAGCTGGGATCAGAAGAAAAAACATAATCATGTATAAGAATTAATTACAGCTTTAGTGGATAAGCTAACTTTAAAAGATACAGGCAAATCTGTACTCATCAAACAGTGATTTTTTTTTTTCAAGCTTCTTTGTTGATTGTCTTTGTTGTGGGAAAGTATGAGAGACATTTCAGGAATGACAACCTGATTGCAAAGATAAGTACCAGAAAAGATTTGATCATGTCACTGATATTGATGGGAAAATATAACTCGGGTTTTCATGGGGATTGACTTGATGGGCAAGCTAAAGTGCATGTGTAAGGATTAGGCTTGTCAGTGGGAAACACTAAGTCTGGTCATTACAGTTCGCTCATTTACGGTACAAAGAAGGAAGTGAACATTTGTAAGTCTTTGGTCCTTGCTGAATAAAACCGAATTATTTCAGTCAAACTGCCACCTTAGCTGTAAAATATCAGATAGGAGCAGTGATTAGTGACTGCAGAATGACACAATGCATCTGTGTCTTGGCTACCATTGGGATGGCCTGTCCCAAATCATGAGACTAAGACAGAAACTGTAATAACTAATAATATGGTTCTTTTTTTTTCAACGTTACTGAGGATGTTAATGACAAGTGGAAGTTTGTGACAATACACAGAAATAAAAATAACTCCGAGGAAAAATGCATATGTTAACTGCCTGTTTTTCTTCTTTGCATGAAGAACTGAAGAAAATTGTTTTAACTGACCACTGCTCTGAGAGGTGAAGCAGAGACTGCACAGCCTATGGTGAAAGGGAAACAACCCTGTTTGGAATCTGCTCTCTGTGGTCACTCCCAAAAAAAACCACCTTAAGAAAGCTTCATCACCCACCTTTCTAAGAGTTCCTTCTGCCCATCCAGCCAGTGCTACTAGCTGATGCCCAGGTTCTGAAATTATCACTCCCACCTTTTTTTCTTCTGGAAGGGAGTCATCTGATAGTTTTATTCTTGGTTGTCATAGGGGCTGCATTAAGGGAGCCTTCGTCTTTCAGGTCTCAGGGCCTCAGAGAGCTCTTTATGCTCCTATGGAGCTCAAAAGGAAAAAAAAATGGGAAAGAATCGGAGTCTTCATCCATCTCTAAACGTTCAGAATTATGAGTCATGTCACACCAAGGTGCAGCCCCATTTTGTTTACACCATACTTTCAATGCAATTCTTTCTGCTTCATCACTGGCAGAGTCATATTTCTGTGTTTCACATGGTATGTTGTTACTAATTTTATTATAGCTCAGGAACATGTAATTATTCATGCTATTAATATGGCCCCAGTGGGATGGGTATTCTGTGCTGCTTGGTGTGTGTCATAAAATCTGTAATGCCCACTGAATGCTCCTTTGTTATCAGTAATTATTCAGTAATAACAGAACAGTAGTGATATCTTGATGTTCAAAACACAGAAGTATTATAAATTTTTTTTCCAATATAATAAAACTTCAGGATATAAAGAAGTTCCTCAGTTCCATGCAAAGTTAGGTCTTCAGGACTGACAGGAACTTCCAGAGCCTGTGGGCATGCAGAAGTTTTGAAAACAAAGCTTCCAGAAGAAGAACCTCAGTTTTCTGCTTGGGCTTGGTTATGTAGTTCCTTCTTCAGCCAGAACTGTAATTTGAGTATAATTTGTGAAATATGTATTTGAATTATTTCCCTAATAGGGACAAGGGAGTCAACACAGTACTAGTGGTTTCTATTGCACAAGCAATCATTTCTAAACTGTGTGCAGAACCCAGGGTCTTGGTTAGGCAGGCTGGTCAGTACAGGGGCACGTACCTTTAACCACAGGAGTTCTGTTTCGCTCGTCACCAGCAGTGCCTCACCACGTAGTGCAGGGGGTGGTGCTGCCTCTGAGCTCCTGCAAGTGCATTTGTACTCCTGATTGCAAAGAGCAATGTCTAAAGATCAAAGTATAAGGGTAATTTTCAACCTTGTAGTACCCTACAGTGGAGCCAATTACATGAATAATTCAATATTTCACCGACCTGCATTGTAAAACCCAGGCAGAGGAAGTACCTTTCTGATAACAACCCTGTGTCTCTTTGCCCAGAGTGCACTGGGACTGAGAGCTTTTGCTTTGGTTTTCTAAATCAGTGTTCTTTTTGAAGTTTTCAAACAGTTTTATCCTACAGATAACAGGAACAATGGTACCTGTGTTGCAGCATATTACAGCAGCACTTTGAAGGGGTAAGCAAACAGCTGAGCAGGAGTGTTCTCAGGAGCCACCAGAAGCAGACTGAATTTGGCAGTCAGTGGCCACCCCATCACCCCCAAGTTTTCACTGTGCTCCTTTGCCTTCCCTGAAAAACCAAGCAAAATGCAAATCATTAACTTGTTACTTTCTTTGCCTTATCCTGACTTTTGAGATCTTGACATGGTATTTTCAGGCAGGAAGGATCTGTACTCAGATGTACCTTCTCTCCAGGAATGGGCCAATGAGCATGAGCTTGAGTTAAAGAAAAGGCTGGCCCAGTAATATTATTATTATTATTATTATTATTATTATTATTATTATTAATAATAATAATAATAATACAACTCTCACAAGCAAGCAAACATTTTTTTCTCCATGAGGATAAATTAATTTGAAACATGTTTTAGGGTGTGTCTCACATGCTTTGATGGGTATGTCAGACACATGACATTACTTAGTATTACACAGCACAAGGCATCATCTTTAAATTAGTGTTGGCCCATATTTTTGCTTGACATGTAGCAGATGCCATTTGCCTCCATAAATCTTCAGATGAGATTGTTAAATTACAGGAATAGGCACAGTACCGAACACAGAATATTTGAGTCCTTTGCAAGAAAAACTGTTCACTCCCAGGAGATAAAGAGCCCAAACTGCTCCAGTTCTAGTGCCAGGTATAGGCAAATCTATCAAGCAATGCTCTCAAACCATCATCCTTCTCTTTAAAGGAAACTGAGGCAGGTGATGACCTTTACTTGAAAAGCTGGTTTATCTCCCTGATCAAACTAAAGGAGCAGAGGAAAAGGCTTTACTTTTGTCCTCCCTACCAGCTGGATCTTTATAAAGCTTGTCACAGTCTTTGAACATAATTTTCTTCCCTGTTCCCTTGGCATGGCCAAGAAAACTCCAGTTGCTCATAATCAGGAGCCAAAGTTTAAATACAGGAGCAATATGCAGGATAAACCCTTCACACCAGAGCCTTGGGAGCCTGGAAGGAGCAGAGCATCAACAGTGTACATACACTGTGCTGGATCTTATGCTGCTTCTTTTTGAAACTCTTTCTCCAGGAGTCGTCCCTGAAACAATAAAGGTCTGCTCATTAATCAACTTCTATTAACAAGACTTTTTTTTTTTTTTCCTTTCTGTCCCCTCTTTTTTCCCCTTTCTTCTTCTACCTCTTTTCATCTTTTCACACATTGCCTCAGGCATTTGCACGTTCACTAATCTTTTCAATATTCATAAAGGAAAAGTAATGCATAACCTGTGGAGGAATACACTCCCATTCATATATTTTTTTCAAGGTGAAATGCAGACCTTTTCTGAAATGAAGCTTTATCCTGTAGGAATGGCTGTGACACATGGCCTGGGCTCTCAGGTGTACTCAGGGTTAGAGTGTGCTCCCAGTTGTGCCAGGCACAGATTCAACCTTGATACAAAAGAAGGGAAGGAATGAGACAGAAAGTCTCTAGGATGTGCTTTAAGATGAAAAACACAGGCAAAGATAATGAAGGCAAGAATTAAAAAAAAAATAAAGAGAGAGGAAAATATTTATAGAAATAGCAAAAAGCAAGCGAGTTGCCATGTAGAATTTGTTTGTACACATCCTTTTAAAAGAAACTGCTAAATATTCTTCACAAACAGTATGAACACAGCACTATACACTGCACACGTCATACAGTGAACTTTTAGAAGTCCATTTCAAGTCCTTGCTAAAACAAGTTTAGCAGTCTACAAACAAGAATGCTTTTAACATTGCAACACCCACAGCCACTTTATAGGTCTTGTGGCTTGGATCTCATTCTTGGTGGGGGTTGCTCTTTATTTCTTATCCAGAGTGTTTACATCTTTGTGGTGTCGGCAATACAGACCCATCTTTATAAGACCAGCAAGAAAAAAACAGCAATAAATCTCTGCAATGTGTTTTCAGTACGTCTATAAATCTGAAATATTTAAATGTAAAACAGTCCTTTTCTTTGAAAACTGTGGATTGAAAAGCACAGAAGGATTGATTACAATATTTTTATTCAAGATGATCTGAACAAAGATGAGGCTAATATCTTTCCTTGAATGTACCCTTGAAATTAAGGGGCACTGTGAGAAAAAAACACAGTGTTTTATTAAAGGTATTGTTGGTGGTTTGTCATTATGGGACCAAAGCCAAAACTGTTCTTACAGAAAGAATTACAGCTCTCTGATAAAATTATATAACCTGTGTGTTATAAAGAGACAGTAAAAAGTTCAGCTGTTTCAGTGAAAAAACAAAATAGGCTCTTCTGTGTCTATATTCATCATTTTGAATGCAGACAGATCTTATTCAGACAGGTGAATACAGATTCCTGCCAGTAATCTGTAAGTAGCTGGGGAGATTTTGTACAACTGGACATCTGCACTGTATTTTTTGATGAAATGAGATTTCAATCTCCTATTTTGATAAATGATAACATTTTCATACCAATGCGATCCCCAGAGGAACAAAGATTCATTTTGTTAAGTGCCTTTAGAGTGTTCAGCACTTTCTAGAGTCAAAAATAGTTTCTGTCTGACAGAGACCTTCCTGAGAGCCTGGGACCTGAGACAGAGTGATAAACAGATAACTGGGGTTTGTTTGAAAGGCAGGGGAAAGACAGACCCAGACAAAGAAAACTACAAAGCCTGGTAGATTTGAATAAATCAACAGCTCCTGACTGCCACAATGTAGAGTGACCAGAGGAGAGGTAGGATTACCTGGGTTGTCATTCTCTTATCAGCAAAGTGCTGAACCTAACAAAGGTGGAGGTGGATTAATGCGGGGATGGGAGGAAATAAAAGAGATTTTGATAAAAACAGAGTCCTTCCAGAGATTCAAGGTCAAAATGCGTGTTTAAATTTGAGAGTGGTCGCAGCCCCTTGTGTGCATTTGCCCTCCCTGCTCTCTGTGCCAGTACCTGAGTGCTGTGAATTCCCTTTGGAGGAGTGTGTTTGGGAAACTCCCCACACAGTGAAGCCCTTCTGATAGGACTCCATATAATCCTTCTATGAATGAGAAATACATTACATCATCCCTCCTCTGAGGCATATACCAGAGAGTGTGTGTGCACCTACCTTCCAAAAGACAGTTATTCCCAGGGCAAGATTTTACTAAAAAAGAAAAAGGCTGTACTCATCTACCTCCTCTGAACACCAGCATTTTTTACCTTATCTGCTTAACACATTCTGTCAAAAAGCAGGTTGTTGGCCCTGGTCTGGAGAGCACCTGGTAGATTTTGGCAATAGAAGAGGACACAGAGCACTGAACTTGCTACAGCCACATCCCATGCATGAGTTAGGTGTGCAGCAGGTCCATAGGCTGCCCACATGGATAATGCAGAGAATTTTCAGAGGTCAAGTCAGCCCACTGAAGCTCTCTGGATTCAGGCCACCTTGGCCTTCTAGTATTCAAAAATTTTTACAACAACAGCTTCAGAATATCAACGCAGAATTTATAAGCTGCACATAGACAGATTCCACAAATAGTCACACGAGGCCAACCCACACACCCAAATGGATATTTCCCAGCTGCTGGAGTGAGTGGGATCCCCTGCTGCAATCCCTGTCCATCTTAGCAGCTGGGAAGGAGCTTCCTGCTGCTTCGAGGGCACTTGGTCCTATTTTCCACTTTTAGGATGGAAAGAATGGAATATTCCTAGAACATTCTCTCTATCTGGGAAAGGTCTCTTGCTGCCAATGCTGGAAGAAGAGAGTGGGTCTTACTCTTTGGGTGAGGAACCATCAGTGACCTACTGTTATATTTTGCGGCTTTAATTTGATTTAATGGGGACAAGCAAAGAAAAATGGAAGGGAAAATAGTTAATATTGAGCATAAGTACTGATGGTACTGAAGAGGAGATAGCACCGAAATTCAAGCATCCTAATAAATGGAATGAATTGAATAAACAATTTGTGTGACTGTCATGGGTCAAATCCTAGAAAAACACATTAGCAGATATGTTTATGCCAGCATAAACATTTAAGTAAATCACTGTGTGTTATTACAATAACACTGCATTTGAACTGAAGTTGTTAGAAATCCCCTTCTGAAATTAACCCAGTTATTCTTAATAGCAATTATGGCTTTTTGCAACCACATTCCCATTCATCATCTTAGAAATAGAAATATTTCTAATTAGCAAAATGGCAATAAAATGAAGAGAATTTGTGTATTGTATTAGGTTAGTGGCTGGAAGTGTGTTTTTCTCTCAGCTCTGAGCTGTGTTGCTACATTAGCTTTCAGAATGATTGCAGATAGTAGTTTGCCAGAAGATTTGCTCTATGTAAAGTTGTACAAGTGCTTCTGTACTCTAGAAAACAAGAAATGACAGGAATATGTTGTAAAAATGTATCCTCTCTGTTGGGAGGTTTTTTATTACACATACATTTAGTCCAAATAATTTTAAACTTACATTTCCACCAAGGCTCATCTTTGCTTTAACAAGTGTTTTTTATTAACTGGAATGATGGGTTTTTCATTTTGAACTGAAATCTCCTTTTTGTGTTTTCAGAAGGGCATATATGTGAAGGCTTATTTTTAAAGCTGAAATGCAATATGTTGAAAAAGTATTTGTGAACTCTTTTTCTGTAATTGAAAAAATACATGAGTTAGACTTTAAAGTGTGAAGAGTGATACAGCTACTATCTGTGCTGACTCAGGCCAACTTGCTTCCATGCTGGTATGACCTTCAAAAGGAGTTAGAAAAATCACTTGAGGAGAAGAGAATTTCAGTCTAAAAATGGGAATCAAAACTTTTCATCGCTGCATGCTAAATATCAAGTGTAATACATGTTATAATTTTGATCTAACATAGCTTTGTTTTTTCATAATACTAGCAATATAGTCTGACTACACCAGGACCCTAAAAGATCACTTTTATTTTATAGTTGGAAATTATGCGGCAATAAATTTTCTTTCTTGAAAATGTAATGAGAAGCAAGTGTCATCACACCCATGTTTCTGTAACGCTGCAATTTTTATTGTATCTGGCTCCATGTTATTAATACCCAGATCCAAATGTTTTGGTTTTATTGTTTGGTTGGTTTTTTCTATATATTCTCTAAATAGTACTTAGGGATCAGAAAGGCCATAATGATCTGAATGGTCATAAGAATAAGTAAAACATTTTTATGGGTCAGAGAAGAACTCTGATCAGTTTTTAAAGATATATAATCCACACTAATTATGTTCAAAGGCTTAATATGGCTTTATGTTCCAGAATTGTCCCTTCAGGTCCCCAAGTCAGCCAAGAATAATATATAGACAGATTAATCAGGTTTTCAATGAACTTCATATCCATACTCAACTTGATTTAAATTGGTCAAACATTTCACTGATGTGCATTTTACAGAAGAAATGTGAAAAAAATACACAAATTATAATTTTGAGTAGCATATTCATTAAATAAATGGTTATGTACTTTGATGGGTTACATGGGTTGTCTGTAGAGTTCTAACAGAGAGTGTAAATGATTTAATGCCATTAAATGAGCAGGATGATTTTCAGTGAGCATTGTTGTGGTTTTAAAAACAGACGTGAATTGATGATTGCCAATATCTTATTCCAAACAGGCTGCAGTAGTTAGTGCAGGTCTGTGCTTTGGATTTGTGCTGGAAACAGTGTTGGTAACTCAGGGATTTTATTGCTGAACTTACACAGTGTCAAGGGCTTTTCTGCTCCTCACCCCACCCCAGCAGTGAGAAGTTGGAAGGAGATAGAGCCAGGACAGCTGACCCCAACTAACCAAAGGTTATACATTGTTTAGTATTTTACCTAAGGTTTAAATTGATTATTCTTTTCCACTGAACACCCTTTATGTATTTCCTTGCACCACTGGCCTAATGTGCTCCCCCCCATCCTGGTTAATACAGTTCCCCTCTGTCATGCCTATACCTGCTTGTTTCTTCAGGGAATCAAGAAAGGCAAAGAAAGTCTTGAACAAGCATTGTAACTGTCCCACTTGTCTTTCATAGTCTCCTAGTTTTCATGGGTCATTACTATCTTGTATTTTGGTACATCTCTTATCTTTATGTGCTGGGAAAATGGGATATTGAAATTCCTCCCCAGGCACTTCACTACTGTCCATTGTTGTTGGACTTTACCAGTTCCAAAGAAGGAAAACCAGAAAGGATCACATTATATGTGTAGTTCAGAAATCACACAAACTTAAACATTTCTGTCACAAGGACCCCAACCTGTTCCTTCAAGTAAGCAATTAGAAAGGATATCATCATCCTTCTCCTCCTCTATCCAAGACCACTCCATTGTTTCCTCAGATCCACACTCCATAATCTAATGATCAAGATCAATGCACAATAGCATTTTGCTGTATGTAGTGTCAGCAGCACAGCTGAGGGAGTCACATAATACATCCCTGCCAAAAATCCTTTCCTGATGTTGGACCATTTTGTATTGTAGTCCCTTTTATTATTTTGACTGCTGTTTTCTGCTTATAATATAGAATTGACAAAGTCAATTCACTAAGGGAATATTAGTAATATTAGGACTGGCAAGCTACACTGAAGGTGAATAAAGCAGTTTTTTACTCTGTAGCTGAAGAGCAGTATCACTTGCTGGGTGAAGTCTGTCCTTTTCCATTGCTTGCTCTGCAAGAGAATGGTGCTGCTGTTGTGTTTTGGAACAGGAGTTCTGCAAACAGTACAAACTTCATTTTGTGAAAATGTACACAAATAATTTTTTCCATAGTTCTTTCCTGTTAAAATGTTCCTGCAACTATCTTTCATCTACCCATTTGTTTCAGGCCAGTGTCCCTCTCATCTATCACACTTGGCATCTTCTTCCCTCGGGCTTCTTCCTCCCCATGGGAGGAGATGACATAAACTTCCACTGTCAGGTTGGAAGCGGAGTACTTCATAATCTCCTAATAATGTGCAATTTACCTTATTACCTGATCCTGCTGCTCAGTGACCAGTGCAGAGAGCACCCTCTGAGGAGGTGTTTCTGTACCTCCCACGCTAAGTGGCTGTGTTGCTCCGATCTTGTTGCTCCACGGGGGTCAGAGGCTCGAAGGACATCAAGGCCTGCCATGGTTATGCCTTGCAACCTCCCAGTAAATCCTGGGAATTAAGCCAGCAAGTAATTCAGTGCACTTGGTCAAAAGGAACAGTGTTCCTGGACATTGTCTTTTTCACCTGACTGTCCCTGTTCATAATTCAGGTTAGAAGCACTGGTTGGCAACAAACTGTTCAGACCATACAGCCATATTTTATTTCCTCAGCTCAGGTGGAACAGTGTGAAACCACCTGAAGTTGATAGCACAGAAGCCACAGTGTAAACTTTTGGGCTGCACGTGAGTTTGATGGCTCTGCTTACACAAACAGAGAGTGTCTCCAAGATCTGTATAATTTCAGATCAGGACTGGTTTTATTAGTAAGTGCTGGGTTGCCAGACAAGAAAAGGTGATTCAGTTGGATGGGAGGGGAAGAACTACAGCTCTTCTGTAATGAATTCATTATTAACACAGTGAGAGACAGAACCAGGCAGTTTCAAATTCACAAATCATCTGTCTTTTTACTAATATCTGTGTTTTTTGGCACCCCAAGAGCAGGCTCTGTTCCCCTGGAGAGACTCTTTCATAATGCTCAATAATGCATCTGTTATTATGAGAAGGATGTTGAGAGTTTAGAACACAGCAGCTCAGCTGAAGCAGCTGTTGCTTCAGGAACAGCAAAAGCAGAAAAAAGGACATTTAAAATTTTTAAATGTATGCTCCCATGTGGTCTATTTCTCAGCCCAAAAAGGGGCCTTTGCACTGCAGCTGCCACCTGTCTGCAGTGAGGGAAGCTTTAGAAAGGATTTTCCTGGAGCTGCTCTTGGCTGCCCATTTCAGGCCACAGCCAAAGCCAACTGTTAAGAACCATTGTAAAGAGTGGATTCAGCTATTCCTCTCTGCTTCGATTTCTCATGACCCTGATCTTCCACAGGGGCCAGCAACTGGGGAGAGTGACATGGCAAATCCTGGCCGGTGAACAGCCCAGAAATCTTCAGAAACAACTGTAATTACCTGGCTGGTTCTCGGTACTTGATTCGAAGTGTTGCAGGAAACAGCAATTACAATTTCACAGGGAGATGAGGTGCTGGGAGCCACAGCAGAGGTTTGTGTTTCAGCCAGGCAACGACCCTCACCCTGACCAGGGAACGTCTCTGGGCATCCCTCAGGGTGAGACTCCACCTGACCAAACAGAATAGCAACTGGGGAACAATGTCCTTGAAAGGATGCCAGGAGAGAATCCTCTGGATAAACCATGTAAACCCTTCAAAGGCTGTACCTCAAGCCACCACACTCTGTGCCTACCACTGCTTTTTCCCTGAATATGGCAGAGATTTATTCCAGTAAAGATTCTAGTTTAGGATCTAGTTTAGGTTCTGCCTCTCCCTCCAACCCACTTTCTCACACTAAGTAACCCCACAGTCCTCAGTAAGTACAGCTCACCCAGCTGTGACTGAGAAGGAATGGTGAAAATCAGGTCTGTAGGAAGTATTGTTTTTAAAGCTGTTTCATATAAGGTTTTATATCTAACTTCTCTAAGTATGGAGTGGAAAAAATGAACCGTAATTCATGCAGTAGTTCCTTTTCTCTGTGTTTTGAAAGTGTAAATCAAAGGTAAGATTTATACAAATAAAAACCAGCAAGTGCCCGTTAACACGGAGAGTGTTGGAATTTTGGATTTGCCACACTGATGTGCAGGGACCAGTGGGAGTCATATATATTTTAATGCATTTCTAGTAATTTTAAGAAGTATCCCGTCCCTATTGCATATTATTTTGTTTATCTTCCTCGACTTCGCCAATTAACACACATGGCCATGCTTGGAGTTATGGGTTTTACAGACCCTTGTGGCTTTATGCTGACACAAATTGCTGCTCAAAAGAAAAGTAAGGGAAAGGAAAATTTACAGTCCAGCCCAACGCTGTATGCCAAAATCTAAAAATGGTTTAAGACAGCTTCTTAAATAATCACACTTCAAACAACACGCTCAAGCTCTTACCCAGAAATGTCAGGCATTTTTGCACTTCCCCAAACTCTGTGGAAATAAATTAGTTTGGGTGGGTTTTTTTAAATTATACAATTATTGAAGGAAGTGCTGGACAATTTTCATCCAGACTCAGAGCTGCCAGTTCTCACGAAAATGGGATTTTAAAAAATAATTCCGGTTCCTAGAGCATGAATTACAACAGATTCCTAGTTCTTAATTTATTTTTTAAAGATAACTTCCTTGTTCTTCTAACTGTAGAAAGAAAAACATAACTGTGAATGCTTAAGGCTAAAAAACATGCAAGCAAATTTCATAGTGCTTTTCTAAAACTATAATGGCTAAAGTTCATTTTGGAGACCTCACTGATGGTTCTACAGCTGTGCCAATACTGATGTCTAATTTTAGATAATAGGTACTGTTCTGGCATCAATGCTGCTAAATAGAATATTGTAATATTCATGTTTTATACAGAAGTAATGCCCAAACTTAAAGTGTTTTTACTGCAGATTCTAATGACATATATGAGCAGAAAATTGAACCTTTATAATTCTTTATGATCTACATAAAATAGCTTGTGATTGCCCTTAAAATAATATTTTTAGAAATCCTCATAACAGGTCAGATGATTACTGTTCCAGAAGATAATGGGGGGAAAAAAATACATCTAGGATGGTTTAAGCCCCAGTGCCATGGAAAGGGCTGGATTTAGATTTCTGGTCAAACATTCCTGTACAGACAAATTGCACAGGGATAAAGGACATGGTCAGTTTGTGTCTCAGATGAGACAGAGTATAATTATAGTATCAGTAGGAATCACAGAGAGACTTGGTGTAGATCATTTCACTACCATTACTAGTTTACATTAGGTAAGCAAATTTTCAGCGTTATTAACTAGAGAAGAAATGTATTAACTGTGAAAGAGATGTATATTTGGAATTTTTCTGGAGTCAGTGGAGTTGCACAGGCTGTGTTCCAGGCAGGTTTGTAACCTGTTTCCAGAACAAACTGAAAAGCTCACACAGAAAGCTGATACCAAAGTGTGCCACTACCATGGTGACATTGCAAAAGTGCTGGGGAGAGTCTGTTTTAATGCTGCAGACCAAAATTAGCCGAGGTTTGGGGCCAGTTGTTGAGCAGTGGGGTGGATTGTCCTTTGTGTGTGCTGTCTCTGGTGTGGAGGTGGGTGATGTGTTACAGGAGGAAAGCATGAAGTACAAATCCACGCACAGGAGAACTGAACTGTGCTGCAAAACTGGACTGCTGACTGATAGTGACTGATGGCAGCATTTGTAAATTAATTTCTTAACTTGCAGTCATTGACACAGAGGAGATAGTGGGGCTGAGTCACATCCCATAATTGCTGGGGAAGTATTCCAATTTTTATCTGTTTATTCTTTTACTAATCTCAACACTTTCATGATAATCCATTGTTTCTTTTTTTTCCTAATCCCTTCTAATATAAATCTATGCTAGGACCATGTATTTATGTATTTGAAGCATGGATTCCAAGGTGCTATGTAGCTGTGGCTCTCCACTTGTTCTGCTTCTCATTACATTATTTTTGTGTGTGTATGAATATATATATGTACATAGAGACATAATCTAAATATTTATGATAAATATGTGAGTCTCTATATTTATGTATGTATGCATTTAATTTCTGTGTGATTAAGTCAGAAGTACATGGATACATACTTACATAGTTTTTGCCCTTTGTGTACACATTTTTCCTCAAGAAGAGACGATACTGTGACATATGTTGGTGCATGCACAAACACTAAGAATTGCCAAAAATGAAGTAACATAATTTTCAAAATAAAGTGTAGACATGCCAAACTCCTGTCCTAAATATTTTTGTATAACATATAAATGTATTTATGCAAAAAAATAATGTTCCATTTCTGTAGAGATTTATGCATAGGCTTAAGTAAATAAACTGTGGATAATCTCATTATGATCAGTGGATTGCTACCAGGGATTAGTTAAATATGAACCTAAGTCTTTCTAGAATTATGAATATATAAATTAAATTAAATTATAAAGAACAGACATGTATTTGGATGGATGTGCATCATACTGAGAACATTCGATCACACTGTAGCAAATGTTTCCTCTGTACATTTAAATCCATTGGAAAATGTCCTTCTATTTGAAACCCTGATGTAACTCTGATGTATTGTTAAAACTGAGGGTTGGGAGGGTGGTTTTGTTTTCCTTTTTGCCCTAAGGATTGTCGAGGACTTAATCAGACTTGCTGGTTTATTTCCATATCAAAGTTAAGTAGGAAATATTTTATTAACAGATGTCTGCATCAAAAACTTCCATTTGGATACCAGCCCTCAGCACGAGGAGTTATTGCAGAATGAAACAGCTCCTGTACTGCAATTAGAGCTGTCATTGTTCTCAGACAGGAACCCACCATTAATGAATGCACTTATATATTTCCTCCAAGGAATAATTGCAAAAACCATCAGAGCACATCTAGATGGGGCTCAGAGCTGAAAACTTATAAATCACTTTTGTGAACATTTTCCATCAGTGCTACACTGACATGGGGATCCTAAATTGTAATCATCCATACAGTAGAGCTGATACTCAAAACTATGGACAAGCAAAAAAAAAAAAGCACTTTCAGATGAGTTAAATATGCTGTTTAAATGTGCTGAAGGAGAAAATATCAAAGACAATCCCTCAGATATTGCAGAATGGGGTTTTACAAATCC
This sequence comes from Pyrocephalus nanus, assembly GCA_038380795.1. NCBI lineage: Eukaryota > Metazoa > Chordata > Aves > Passeriformes > Tyrannidae > Pyrocephalus > Pyrocephalus nanus. Next base: position 4,478,788 of record CM076273.1, on the reverse strand, counting down.
AGATGTGGAAGAACTGTTTGTGCTCCAGTAAAATCTGAAGATGAGGTAAAAATTCAGTTACATGTTACTTATTCTTTTGGTTTCGTTGGTCATTTCGGGTAGTGACACTCTGAGATATTTATTTTACTCATTTTACAGCCTTGCTACACCACAGCATGTATGTACAGTGGAGTACAGCAGTGGTTTTGGGAGGCTGTCTAAACTAAGCTTGCAGATTAATTCCTTTTTAGAAGTGTTTTTCCTCTCTGAAAAGAAGTGTACAGAATGAAGCAGCATCCCCTGAAGAGAAAAGTGATGGAGTTACCTCAGTTAGAGACTACAATGGCCAGTTAAGTAATTTATTTCATGCTGCTGAATAGAAGCTGATTTCATTCTCTGTGAGCGGAGATTGATTCAATATAATTATCCTCTCTAGAGCTTTAAACAAACCAGCTTTAAATATTTTAAGTGATGTGGCTTTTATCACTTCCTTTGGACAATATTTTCATTGTCTAATAGATCTCACCGTGAATTTTCTTCTGATATCCTGCCTAAATTACTTAACCACATACCATTATCTCTTACTCTACTTAGTTGAAATTCCTCATAACAAGCCCTGTCAATTACTGTTGCCAGGAGCTGCTGCTTCAAATGCTGCAGTAGTGATCATATAGCAAAAATCCTTCATCAAAGAAGGCATTCTCATAGGTATTAAAGCATTTGGCAATAAAAACTGTATATATTTCACAGGTCATCTCAGTTTCTAAGCCTATAAAATAATGCTTAATTCAGTTATAAGGACCCTATCATTTATAATTCACGCAAAGTTGAAGATTGATCTAATGCTAAGGAAGGTATGCCCCTCTGGTAGCACTGTGGACTGGGATGGACAGTGGGAAAACCTCCTGCTGAGTACTGAAGCATTTGACATCACCTGCCATGATTTGTCTACAAACACTGTTTGTGTCCTGCAGCTGTGGCAGAAACAGGTCTCCCTCTGTTTTGGAAGTGGTCAAGGTTCAGGATTGCTGTCTGATGGCTGTGGGGATTTAGAAGAGCAGTCCTGCTTTCTTGATGACAAGGGCGGATAAGTCCAGCTGATGGAGAAGGGAGGGAGCCAAGAGACTGCAGGGAAGGATTCAGGCCCTTTCTGGGCAGAAGGTTGTTGGGTCTTGTCTGCATGGGCTAGGTTAGTCTTGGGAATATCAGATGGAGCACACAGAAGAGAATGCTGATGAGGGCTCAGTGGCAGTGCTTACACTAGTTTTTATATGGGATTACTGACATTCAGGTTTGGTGATTAACTTATGGCTGTTTGACCAAAGCCCTGATGTTCATATCCAACCCACATGTCACTGAGAGAGCTCTTGTTACATGGGCTCTCCTTAGACAGACCACAATCTGAGTCCCTTGAACGTTTAAGTAATTTACATTTTTGTCAAGTTCATTTTACAGAAAATGTTGGAATCTCCCTTGAATCTTGACCCAGTGCATCTCACCGTGCTCTAAGGGGTCAGCCTAATGTGTGGCTTCTGTTCTCAGCACGGAAGATGCTCTGCAGTGCTGAGCTGGTGCCAGGCAGAAAGGTGTGTGAGACACAGTCAGCAGCTGTTGGGCACTTGCATTAGACCTTCAGGGTTGCTCACTTGCCTGTAAATGCCTATTGCCAGCTGGCTCACAGCCTTATTCCTAGGGAAGCATTTGCTGTGCTGAAATCCCACAATGCAAAGCAATCTGTTGCAGTAAATGTTGGGCACTGGGGCAGGACTTTTTTAGTGCCACGTGTTTGGCAGAACTAATGGCTGCAGTGTACAAACAGACCCTCAAGTCAGGTCTGCTCACAGCTAAACTAGTCTTTCTTATCTTGTGCTTCACCAGTTGCAGGTTGATGATGACAGATGCATTTAGAAGCTTGTCACATAATCATATGGGATGGGAAAAGAATTCCTGACATACTTTCTCTGCCATGGGATGGCAACATCTGCAGTAGAAAATGTTTTCAAGTAAGTTTCAGTCATACTTTCTACAAACTCTTCTTCTAAGGCTCCTTGCAACCAAAAAGAAAAAAAAAGATCTCCAAAACGCAAGATGATTTTTATTTATTTTTGTCCTCTCTCAAACTAGTAGATATTTGCAAAGAAGAAATAAAAATTACCTGAGATAAAGACCAGTTTGAAGACACAATCCTGCCAGGTGCTGTCCTGCCAAGTGCTGAAGTGATGAAAAGTGGACATAGCAGAAGAGTGAGTGTGGTCTGGGAAAAGAATCTAATTTGAGACATTCTCTATAGACATGGAATATGCTGAACTGAATCGCTCAGCTATGTGTTCATAAGCAAACTTGCATTTATTCCTTTCTTTTATTATACTGAATCTCCAACCAGTCTGAAAAGAATAACAGAGCTCAACAGTTTGTATTTCTGCCCTCCATAGCAGGCACAATTGTGGCATTCAGAAGTCAGAGGACAGAGACTTGTATCATCTTTAGGAAAACAATTTGATTACCCTGTGTTTGGCTGACGGTGGCTTTAGCAGCTGATGTTGGCAGAGGCATCACCATGGGGACTGGGTACCTTACAATGCCAGCACTCTGGGACATCTCCTCACTGGAGGTGCTCATGTAACCACTTTAACCACAGCAGCTACACAGGGAAGGTTGGCTCATGCCAGAATACTGTGAGATGTAAAAACAGGCCAAAGTACTTCTATTATATATATTCCCAGGGTGGAGGAATGGAGGAGAGCATAAACAAATGAACATTTGTGCTCAGGGATATAACATGAGTGTATCCTCAGAGCAGACAAGGAGAGGCAGAGGAGGAGCCTGAGCAGATGCTGTGCTGCTGTCCCAACCAACAGCCAAGTCAGCTGGGGCAAGGGATACACAGAGCCTCTTTCTTAAGTTGTATGGGTCTCTTTCATTGTAATACACCTCAAAAGCTGTCCCAGGCCTTGTGCTACTGTCCAACAGAATAGACTAACTCTATATTAGCTATTTAAACCAGATGGTCAGAACAAACAGATTAGAACAGAAAAAAAAAAGAGTGCTAAAAGAGACATCGAAATGATACAGTCCCCATGCAAAAAACTCTGATTTTGTGGCCAAGTCCAAGATCCCATAACAATAAGTAGAACAAACAAGAGAATTGTAAATTACTGACTGAAAGAACAAAGCTGACTACACATAAAATCACAACAATAAAAGGGAGGCTACTATAAGTCTTCCTCCTGCCTGTTTTTCAACCTGCTCTGCCTCATGGAAGGACAACTAATGTATGCAAACCCTCCACGTTGCTCCAGCACTGCACTTCCACACACAAAGCAGCTGAAAAGCAGGTCGTATATATTTTGCTTCTGCTGGCAGCTCCTCCCATCCCATCAAAGGCTAATAAGGCATTTTGGGTGCTTCATCTTGTTTGCTATCTTCCTGATGGCATTATCATTCCAGTCAGAAAGGCAGAAAGGTTCAGCCACCTCCGAGATCTCCCATCCCTTACGGCTGTGCCAGCAGGGAAAACACATCCAGAGTTATGATCCCCCTGCAAGTTCTTCCTCCAGTTACCATCCCCACGGACATACACACCCTTAGAGACTGTGTCTCCCATACTTTTATTGAATGAGTGACATGAAATTGGCAGGGCAGCTATTTTAATTCCCCAGCCCTTGCTGTGAGGGTGGCCTTAGCACACTGCAGAGCTCACCCTGTTATTTTACATGCTGTGCATGCAGCCCGTGTTAAGTTGGCTTCAGCTGGCAGCATGAAAACGCTTGGATTTACATTGCTAATGCTCCACTACAGTATATGGACCTCCCCCTCTGAGAGCTTCTGCAGAGCAGTGCCCTGAACAGCACAGTGTGACCACTCACAGGTTGAAGCTGCACACTGAAGGTTTGCCATGCCAAGATTTTTTTGCAGCACTGCTGTCCAGCCTAACTGCACAGCAGACTTTAAAATGGTGTAGAAATTGGTACCAGTCTTCCTAAGATGCTATACCTGTGAGATTCTTAATTAGAAGATTTATATCTTGTTAAAGATCTCAGATCCACCCACGAGTGTTTTGCTTTAGGATCTATACTTGTAAATCTACGATTAAGAAGTAAAACAAGGGATTTGTTCCAGTGGAGCATTATTTTCTCTTTAATTAATGCAGGAATTTCAGGGGAAGACACTCTTATATTTATGTCCTCAAAGGGAGAGTGAAACTCCATCCCAACATCAGTAAAATTTAAAACATAAGTACTGCTTGGTCCATATATATACAGGTAGTCCATGCAGTTGGCTCCTGGGGTTTTTGCTCCTTGCCCTCAAAGGGGGCAGTGAGATTCACAGATTTGAATAAAATGGAGCTCAAGGGCAAAGAAAGGAACACGGTTTGTGAGGATGAGTGTGTAAGTGGACCAGCTCAGTGTCAAGCTGCTGTGTAAGAAGGAATTGTCAATTATGTCTCAAGGCTGACAGAAGGAGATCCAGCTCTGTGGATCTTTCTGTAGGATTAAGGACATGATCATCAGGCACCATTCATAGCCTGAAAGAGCTGTGAATGTCTGGGAGGCAAATGCAGGTCAAAGAAGTCAAGATAGAAGTCCTAGATTGGAGGGGATTCAGGAAAGATCAGTCTCTGGCAAGCAAAGGGGACTCCTGTGCATTTTGCCTGGCAGATATTTGTGAGAAATCAATCTCTTGGACGCTGCAGTCAATTTTATTTTTGAGGCTGTAGCTGGACCCCATCACAGGTATATGACACAACATGCTCTAAGGTCATGTTTTTCCAAACTATTTGGATTAGGAACCTGGTAGGAGCACGCAGGGACTACTTTTGAAGACCTTGGGCAAGACAGTAAACATGTGCCAAATCGTCCTCCCAGATAGAGATCTATTGAGTACTCTACCTACCTTCAGGTCCTTATTTTACACAGACTAAAATAAGCTTTTAGCCCTGACAAGAAGTTGCTAAATAACTGCCAGCTCAGAGAGATCTCTGAGATATCTCATGGCTGCAGTAAAAGGGGCAGAGGATTCTAGTATTGAGACGAACCAGTGCTTGTGTAGTGAAATACATGTCTGGTGAACTGTGTGTTTGGCAGGCACTTCTGTGTAGTTAGTGCAAGGAAGTGATTGAAACCAAGGTTTTGGAGGTGGTAACACTGTGTTCCTCGTTTTTTGGGGATCCAGCCCGAGACATCTAAGCTGATGTTTCTGGTTTGCAGATGTGGCAGGATCTCTGTTGCACTGACATCTGTTCTGAGTGGAAATGTGCTGTACCTTGTAGTTGCTTACAAAAGAGCTTCTTAAAGCAGGCAACCAAAACACGAGAGCACATGTGGCAATTATGGGGGACTCACGAATCTGATGAGGTGCAGCAGGGAATGCAGGGAAGGGAGGGAACTAAATAAGCTGCTCACCAGTGGTGGTGAGCACTGCCTGTTCCCCTACAAGGCATATGGCTGTATAATTAGAGTCTGCACCATAATACAGATAGGCATGCATGTCAAATCAAGACTGCACAGGCAATTGCAGAGGAAACCTTAATTCTGGTGCCTGCTGCTACCTTACTTCACAAACTTACTTCACAAATCCTTATTTCACAAACAATGTCCTTCTGCAAATAGGTTTTGGGGGACTTGACATCATTAATTTGCACAGCAGAACTCCCCGAAGGTAGGAGCTTGTTGAAAACCTATAAAAGGAGCACTGTGCAAACCTATAAAAAGGGCTTGGTCCCAAACCAAAGAGCTTATAATGTAAAGACAACAAAATATTTGATGGGGGGGGAGTATATAAGGCATGTAGGAGGTGCTGAAAGAAAAGAATGTCTCTGAAATATTATATTATTGTGATCTCTACAGTCCCATATCAAACCTAAAATGCAGCAAGTAATTCATGGTGGTAGGAGATGTTCAGACATTGTTCAGCCACAGTTTTGTACTGACACTGAACAGGTTAAAGACCCTTTAATCATCACAAGACAACATCCCTTTCTACAGTTGTATTTTCTTTAATAAAAACTATTTGTATCATATTAAAAAAACAAATCACCTCCTCCTAGTTCACTGGAAGCAGGCAGTAATGTACCATAGGGTGCCTACTCCAGGAGGGCTCTGAGCCTGGAGCCACCCAAAAATTCAATAGAACATCCCACTAATAGCTTTGAAACCAAAGATTCTTGAGACCTTCTTAAGTTTCTCTATGAAATCCTGTCGTGCTTTTCCTGACCAACCAAAACAACAAAGTACAAGTCCATACAAGTCAGAGAGCTGCAGGAAGACCTGGTGCAAGTTGAAAAACAAAAATTCCAATGTTGGTGGGCTCCAGAGCTGGAATATTGTGAACTCTGTGAAAATCTAACAAAGCAACCCCTAACGTTCACGTCAGACATGTGAACAGAAAGCCAGGTCTGCAGCATTTGGACTGGGTTTCTTCTAGGGGGCTGTTTTTGCTTTAGCCATACCATATGTACAACAAAGTGAAACATATCTTGGTCTTTCCTTGGCTTTACTTCTTCCAGAATTAAGTGCAATGTGAAGCTCAGCTTCAGGGAGGTGATGGACAGAAGTACACCCAGGCTGCTTTCTTGTGTGTACTCACCTTCATTAGCAACAGAAGAAATAAAAATTTAGAGTGTTATTACTGCTTTTCCCCTAATCCTTCTCACCCTAGCTTTATGTCTCTTAAGCAAAAGGTCAGTCTTCTAAAGCATGATTTAAAATGTGCACTCATGAGAAGAGAACAGCCAAACCACACAGATCCTGCATGATAAAAATATACTCCTCTGTAAAGTGTGCATTCCTCCTGTGTCAAATGCACACTCCCTTGCTGAGGTCGGGCTGTTTTGTAGTGTTGTGAGATATGTCTGTGTGGAAAGAGCTGATAGAAATGATAGCACAGAGGAGCAAATGAAGGAACCGAGATCCCTGTTATGTTCTTCTGCAAGACTGCTAAGGAAATGGAGCCTTAATAAAAATCCTTGAAAAAAAAGCCAGATTTAAAGAGCATGACTTGGGAGGGGGCAGGTTGAATATCTCCAGAATTCTCATGGATCTGCTAGGTAAGATCCATGTGCTTTGCTGCTGCTTCCCCAATAGCACAGAACAACTGGGGCCTCATGCAATGTTTTCCTGCTACTCTCCAAACTCCACTTTTAAGCAGCCCCACAGCCTGGTGCCATTCTGAAGAAAAGTCCTATTACCTGGAGGCCCCAGAGAGCTCAGGCCTGCAGCAGAGCTGCCAGGAGGCACAGGGTAGACAATGTTTACACTGCAAACATTAAATAATGTATAGAAAGAAAAATAAAATGTGGGGATTGCACGTGCCACAGAGTGCAGTGGTGCTTGAGGCTTGGTAATGCCAACCCCCTGGATGGGGACATGGTGTCTGATGTATTTAGGGCTCAGTAGTTCCCCCCTGGAACAGCTGGAAATGGAGGTGCCTTAAGGAAGGGTGTTGCACTGCTTGCTTTCACCATCTCCTGCCGTAGGGACATTCCCTCATCCTGAAAGCCTGGAGTGATCTGGCAGATAAAACAGCTGGCAAAGGTGTGTGTGTGAAAGCAACATGCTGCTGCTGAAGCTTCTGCAGGCACTGGAGATGTGGGAATGTGGGGAGTAAATGTGCCCTGCAGCTCTGTCTGGCGTGGGCAGGCGATGGGAGAGGACAGAGCTGCTGCTCTCAGGCAAGGAACCAACCTGTGTGCTTGGGACTGGGTCCACTAAGTTTGCTGACAGTGTGTGTAATCTTCTTAGAGTGGCAGTAAAACACTCCAATCTTCCAATTTTGCATCCACTGAGGCTTTTAAAAACCCTGTGAATTTATCTCTAGTCATTTGCAGGGACATTTTAATGGAGAAAGAGACATCATTATAGATTTCTTTACCTCACACAACAGGGAAGCAGGGCACCCACTGGCACAAAGCAGAGCCAGAAACAAGAGAATAGTTCTCTAGGGGACCAGGAAAATACAGTTCTGCCTAGAGATAGTATTTTTTATTTAAAGCTTTTATTGTGTAGATTTTCCAGCCGAGGCTTCTGCTGTGTGAGAATGGGCTGCGCATCGTGTGTGTTTGGGTTTTTGCTGTTGTTTTCCCAGGGATGTTTGGCGTCCTAAAGGAATCTGCAAACTACAGATGGTGCCCAAAGCAAGGAAATGTGGAATGTAGCTTGGAGTGCAACAAAAATGCCGTGTCTGAAAGGCTCCTTGTCTGCTCCTGCGGGCCAGGGGAGCAGTGCAGAGGAGACTCTTTGCTCCTATTGTGTTATATCAAACTGTTTGCTGCAGGACTGTTCATTTGCCTTTTCTTTCTCTCCATTGTCCACCCCAAAAAAATCTAAACACTTAAAAGCCCAGTTTGAAGAGTGGAATGTGTGGTACATTCTTGTCTTGCCTGATGGGACAATGTCTGTGCCATGGGGTGTTGCTGAGGTAATTCTTTATTGACCCTGAGTAATTCTGGGAGCTTATTGTTATAAAATTCCAGTGAACTGTATTGTGCCAAAACTATGCTTAATTTAATATCTAATTTAATTAACTTTTGTATTCCCTGTGCTGAAGAATGTTGATATGGGAAGACATCTCCCAGGAATAGGGCATTTCATGGGTTACACTTGCTCTTCAGTGGCTTGAGCTGGTTTTCAATTATTATTTTGGGTTTGGATTTAGGAGTTTTTACATACAAGTAGAGGTGACTTTTAAGCAGCTAAAGCAAATTTAAAAGCCCTAGTGGCTTTTTATATTGTTAAAGAAAATTAAGAGTAACTGTATCATCTTTGGGGTTTATTTATTTATTTTTTTTATTTTTGGATTCATCTGTCAAAAGTGTATTGTCTAAATGAAGACAGAATTCTTGTAAATAAAGGGGACTGGTTCTTCTGTCTGCAGTCCCATAGTGAGGCATCTTCCCTCTCTTCTGTGCTATATTCTGTCACACCATGGCTGCAACAAACCAGCCAACAAACCAACCAAACATAGCTGATTGGGACAGAAATTTCTAGTCTTCTAAAAAAATTGAGATTGCCTAGAAAAGAAGCCCTTTGGCTCAAGATGTAATCACAGGCTGTTAATTATTTTGAAGAAATTAAATTCTGAAATATACCTTGAGTTCTCTCCAAAAGTTGTTAAAAAAATTCAAATAAAACCGGGTCTTTCTAAGGTCAGGCATATCCACATGGAACATTCAGACACTTTGCAACTCAGTTGTTTCTACTTCAATAAAGACTTTGTTGTCACCTGGGTATCACCACAACCCCGTCCCTAACACCACATAGCCTGGGTATCATTATGCAAGATGCCAGATTATGTTTTCCTTGTCAGCTGAGGGTCATGGCCAAAGAAGGTCAAACCTGTCAGTGATGTGACCCAAACAGAAATATTTTTAAAAATTTGTGTATTCAACTTTAGAAAAAGCTGAAGCTGTGTAATGTTGCTTGTATCTGATTTAACCCCTCTCTGACAGCAAAACACTGGAAGAGGAACAGAGTGATTTAAATGCAGTCAGAACATGAGGTTGCTGATGTAGCAATGACATTCACATATCTTGAAGATGTACAACTTCTGGAATACAAGTAATCAAATTTGCTAGATAATTTAATTCAGATGTTTTGTGGTTACTGGAAAACAAACAAAGACCACAAACTGAGAGAGAAGCCTGAATATTCTCTAATGATTTATTAGGAAGACTTTCAGCCTACATAAGTGTTCCTATAAAATTGACTTAATAACTGAGATACGAAACGCAGTAAGATCAGACATTTTTGTCTTACAAGTTCAGTGTAATCATATCCTACAGCAACATTCTGAAAACTCAAGCAGATGTTGTTTAAATAAATTGTTTCATGAAATGTGCTGCTCTTTTCTTGAGAAGAAATGTCCCTTTGGCTGGGCTTTAGTGGAGACACTTTACTGATTTCAGTGGATGGCAGAAGGAAGACTGACTGTATTGACTAAAGGAGACATTTTCAGCTCAAAAACCATAATAATAATATAACTGAAGACCTCAATGAGATGAATATTTATTGTTAAAGCTCCAGAGGCAAAGACAGAGACATGATTCTCTAGGTGTCATCAGGGCACCATGAGACAGCAAGGGAATATGGACAGGCCTTACCTAACAAGTGTGTGAGTGAATGGGAAAGACCCCTCCTGATTTCAGCAGCTTCTGCTGACTTACTAAAGGATCAATGATCTTCAAACCTGAGTAAAAGCAACAGAAGTCTGGCTGCAGGGAATGATGCCAGGGAGCTTTTCTTCCCATGCCCATTAAGGAAATGCTTTCATACGCTTGCAGGTTGCAACAGCAGATTCACTCAACGACATTTCTTGCCTCCAGTGTTTCTTGAAAATCCCTTATGGGCAGGTGGATTTCAGGCTGTGTCAGCCACCTGGGTAGGAAGTCCATTTTCAGAAGCCTTTTTTATTTTTTTTTTTTTACTCAAAAAGTGAGATTTTCAAAAGCCTCATGCAAAACCTAAAGGTTCAATGTAGCCTGGGCAGAGCTCTTGGAGTTTGGTGGGGATTTTTTGATTTAAGAATCAGCTCTTCAGATCCTTAAAGACTTTACCATGCTGAGATGAAGAACTAATGATTTATGCAATCAAATTTCTCTCAACTAATTTGTTTGTTCTTGAGAAAGACTCTTCTATGACATGTCCTTTGGAAATGGCCTGTCTTCTGTGTCCTGCAGTGCACGTGGCAGTGTTGTGATCATACAGTGTGTCGTGGTTTTGCTTTGGCTTAATTTGCTTTCCACCCCCCACACAATTACTACTAGTTGAGAGAAGGTTTTTGCAGACAAAAGAGAAACAGGATTTGGGGAAAATAGTATAAACATTTATTACTAGTAAAACAAGAACTACTAATAAATTAAAAACTAAACAACTATATTTACAATAATTCTACTTAAGTTAAAGTGCTATATATTTACAGAAATACTCCTCCCCCTTTATATCAGTTCAAGGAGGAGAAGTAATCTCAATTTCCATTTTCGGAGTTCCAGCTTTCTCTCTCCAGTAACAAATCTTCAGTAGCAGCAGCATTCTCGTTGCAGCTGGAACTTTTTCTTTCTCTCTCTCTTTCTCATTTTGTGTCGGCCTCCAGGGCTGGGCTTACCCCCCTCCTGGGTTAAGACTGAAGGCTGAGGGTTACCCAGGTCCTGAAGGGTTTTCCTTCCATAGGCTTGCAAGGGGACACTTGCTTACTATGGATCTTCACCACAGGGTTACAGGGGATAATGGTTTAAGAGTTCACCCCTGTTTCCCTATGGAGGTCCCTCCCCATGGGAGAAACAGTCCTTGATAGACTTCTCGGCATGGGTCTAGCACGGATCCACACACACACGGATCCCAACATCTCACATGGGCCGTCTCGCTCCAGCATGAGATTTTCTCTCTCTCTTAAAGTTATAAATCTTCAATAGCAGTATGGATCCACACACACACGGATCCCAAGCTTATCTGAGCCGTCTTCGCTCCGGCATAAGCATCATCCCTTTCAAGGGTCACAAAGTCTTCAACAGAACTCTGCCTCACCTCAGTCCTCATGAAGTTTCAGTTCTCTTTGGTACATCCACAGGCTCCTCTGTCAGCTGCAGTGGGGGGGGGGTCTCCTTACTCCAACAAATTTTACAAGTAGCAGGGATTACTTTTCAGTCTTTTCTCTGCTGAGGAGAGGGAGTGAAAAGAGAAGAAACAGCTCTCCCCCCTTTGAATTTCTTCTCTCTCCTTCGGCTACTAGCTTCGACCTTGGAAGTCCCTTATCTTTTTCGCTGGAATTTCTCTGCAGCAGTTTCTCCTCCAAGTAGTCAGTCTTTTTAAAGTTTTTTTTTTCTTCACTCTCTTACCAGAGAGAAAGGGAGGCTTCAGTGTTACACCTGCCCCCCCCGGCCCAAGCCGGGGGAGGAGAGGGCCTTGGCCCTCTTCGGGCCTGCTGCTTCTTTACATGGCTGCTGCTCCTAATTTTTAACTGCGCAACAAGTCTTCTCTTCCGTTTTCTTAAAGATGTAATTAGCAAAAGCGTCACTGGACTTTTGATTGGCCTTTTTGTCCAGAAACTACCTGGACAAAACCACCTTCAGCCCCAGGGATGGGCTGGTAGGCAAAACCACGACAGTGGAATAAATGGAATATTAATCCATATTAGTAAAGGATCCTCTGCCGGGCAGGAAATACAGGGAATACTCAATTTGCTCATCAAAAGGTGGCATTCTTGATTATTATCAAGCAGACTGTAAATGTGAATTATTCAATGTCAGTTTCTCAGTAAAACACAGGTGATATTTATCATTAAGAAAACTCACTGTGTTGATGTATATCAGGAAGTGACAGATAAGAGCTGTGGTATCAGAAATGGGTTTCCCCTGTACAATAACAATAACTAAATCAGTATTTCAAACATACAGAACATCTCTCATTTTTCAGGATGTGCTAGTTTATAACAGCTATGTGCACATGCCCTCAGACAAACTTCTGTATCCTCTTCATGTCTTAGTCCTTTCAGTTGACAGTTCTTGCAGTTTTTTTGTCTGTAAGTGTACAGATTTCCATTTGATTTTGAGAAATGAAAAAACACCAGGCCTTAAGATGCTGTGTATGGGGCACAAAAGAGGCTGGGCTTACATTTCCCCCAATAGGAACATGTGGCTGTAGTGGTCAAGAAGTTTTGCCAATTGTTCCTCTGTACAATCTCCAGGTGGCTTATGCTTGATAGGATTTCCCTCTGTATCCCTGGCTGGAGTGAATCAGCTAAAACCTTTTGCCACTTAGCAAAATAACAGTGATTTACACTCTCTTCATCATTTACTAACACCCATTTCTGCCTCAGGGGAATTTGATATTTGGTAACTCGTTTATTTTTCAGCTCTAGGAAACTTGTCCAGTGGCATCTCTGAGCCTCAGATCTGTGGTGCAGGAACACAAACATGGCAGGAGTACAAAAATAACTGGGAACAACCATTACTGAAGGTGTAAAATTATGGAAGTAAACTGCCATCAGACACTAAGGCTGCAAGCTGCTGGAAATATGGCAAGAAACAAGCATCCATCAAACTCTGAATTCTTATAATGAAGGTGCTTCAGAACAGTACTGGTATTTCCTTTTTACTTGAGAGATGAATAGAAATTACTTGCTTGAGTTCTTCAGGAATGTGTGTTATAAATGATGTACCAAGCACCTGTGTCTGTGCTTGGTTTTGTAGTCATTTTTGTTTTAGTGGAGCTGTTCATAAATGGGGCCTTTTCTAGAAGAAAAAAATTCCACAGAGGCCTTTTTTTTTGTTTAAGTAGATGCAGAAATTCAAGTGAAGAGAATTTCAAAGACATCCACAATTCTTGTATGTACTATAATTGATAAATGGTAAATTTGTATTTGATCTTTGGAAAAAAAAAAACCTTATGAGAAAAAGTTCAGAAAGCTCAAAAGCCCCTAAAATTCTTTCCTCTAGAAACAATTCAGACTGTTTGGAGGAGTTGTTTTTTTAATCATCAGAATCAGACATCTCTTTTATGTGTTTGGCAAATTTTTACCTTTTTTTTTTTTCTTTCATTTTGATTTGATTAATTAGACCACAATGAAGACATTGGAATAAAATGGACTGGTTACTTCTTTCTTTGTTTGAAAAATAAACATTTGGTTTGAGATCACATTTTTCCACTTGAGTGCATGAGAATATAACTTTCATGGGGCTTGATTTTTGAAAATTTATTTGAAAAATATCAAACATGTTTCTGTTTAGCTTGCTTTACTTTTTATTAATCTGTATTGTTTGAACCATGTTCATGTTCTTTGGAATATACTGTTTAGCAACTTTAAGCTACTGAGCCCTCTGATAAAAGGATGATGAGAATCTTGTCAAATTCTAAAGGAAAAAAAAAGAATAAACTTACCTTTTTTCCGCAATTTTAAATCTTTCCATCTCACGGCATACAACTTGTACAATCATCACAGACTTCTGTGACATAACCATGTGAAATTATGAAAATATATGGGGTGAGAGTATTACAACATGATGACAGCTGATTCTTAATTTCATCATTCATTATATTTCTTTTTGAGCAACTTGAGATAAGCTGATTTTTGTGGTTGGTATATTCATAGTTAACATGTTGCTGTATTTCTTGAGACATATGTACTCTGCAAAATATGTTAACCAGTGCAAGCGTCTGAACTAAATAAAATAAGGATAATTTAGGACATGCTGAACCCATGTAGAATTCCCCCTTCCCCTTCTTCTGCATCTGCATAAGGAATGAGCCACAAATCAGACCAGGAAAACAAGTCTGACAGTTTTCCTTTTGCAGGCCCACTGAATAACACGGAGAAAGATGGAGTGAAATAAAGAAAAAAACCCAGTTACACAGAAAAGTTTTGATTGTTTACCTGTTTGTCTGTGAGTCAGGCTAATTTAACATCATTGTTTAAAGAGCCAGAGAAGAAGAAAACGAAAAGCCTCACCAGTGTCCTTTGACAGGACATTTGCACTCCTCATTACAGTAACAGCTTCAGTATTTCCTGGGAATCAAAGCAAGATGGTTCTCCAAAGCCTCATTTCAAAGTGCTGTCTGCTTGCTAGATTCCACCTGATTATTGAATGATAACCCACGATCAAATACTGAAATAACAGGTGAGAATGGGCCTGCAGTAATTTCTCCACTGTAATCATGTCCTTCTATTGTAAGATTTTTTTATGTATTTCATGGTATGCAAGGTTTCCACATTAACATTTAAACACTTAACTTTCTATCTCTGTAGTTTGATCTTATTCTTATATCCTTCAGCCTTTCATTACATTACTATTATCTGATAAATGCACAGTTCTCTGTTCCCTTTGAAGTAGTGAATTATTATACAGTATGGACTAGATCATCCATAGATTATCTTCCATGCAGCACAAGTCAGGAGATTCTTGAGAGCCTGAGCAAACACTGCATCAAGCTGCAAGGTCTGGTTTAGTACTTGCTCCAAGATTATGGAAGTGAATTTTCCTTGTCTGGCTTCATCTGTAGCCACAGGCGCCTGAAGGCAGTGCATGAATTAGAACACAAACACACAACAAACACACAAACATCACAACAAACAGCAATTAATTTGTTTTCTCTGAAGAGTGGTTTCATCATCTAAAAGCAAAAATTGTCCCTGCTCTAAGAATAATCCGTCAGAACTAGAAGGAAGTTCCAAATTCCAAAACTCTGACTTTTAGATCCAATGTTTAAAGTTTATGAGCTTTCATGATGATAGTAAGAAGGTAATGTCCCAACTTCCTTGAAATCATGTGGTCCTTTAAAGACCTTTAACCTTCAGTCTAAAAAAACCCACAAGTTTCCAGCTTGCAGCTGTAAAAGAAAGACTAAAGTCTACAGAAAAATAAACCAAGCAAGCAGTGCACAACTCCATTCTGCTGTATAAACCCTCCTACAAACAGGAGTACATAATGATTTAATGGCTTGTATGGTTCTCTCATGATTTTTAAGATGGCTCTGACGCATTTCATTTGATATGAAAAGATAGGCTTAGGACTGGAAGGGGCCTCAGCCTTCTCTGCATTCTGGTAACACGGATGTCTGGGGAGCTGAGACATGGTCTAAATCTGTGTACAAGTAGCCCCAGGATTACACACAAATAAAACATACTGGCATCTGTGCTAAAGACTATGAAATCCAAACATTTTCCTATAACATCTCAAACCCAAACATTCTGAGATAAAGGAAAAAGAAACAGGTAGATATTTTATCAGCCAGAGGTCTAAATGAAAAGGGGTGTTGTCTGAAGCTTGATGAGCCCTGTAATTGTGTGTGGCTCCTGTTACTTTTTTCCTCATAGGGCATCATCAAACTCTGTGATATTCACAGGGGTTGCAGTGAAAACAGTTCTGAAGCAAATGGCAATACCTCCACTGCAACTCTTCAGTCTCCTGTTTGGGGAAAATATTTATTTGCACATAAATATTCGTGTTTCCCTAGTGGAAAACTCCAGCAATCTGATCTTCTGTTCTTTGTGCTGGACAATTGCTTAGAAGCTTATGGTCCATGCCCAGTTCCTAATAACTTTTTCCACTCCACACACAGTCAAGAGGTGCCCTTAGGAAATGTGTGATTCGGTCATTCCAATTCTCTTTTAATTATTAATTTCTAGTCTTCATTTGTATTTCATTGAACTGCAGAAAATCCGCAGTCATCACAGTGCCACTTCCATCTCTTAACAGCCTAAAATATTTATTAAACTCATTAAGCTCCAGTCTTGGTAGCTAATTACAACAAATATATGTTTATGGAAGCAAATCTAGCTGTGAAGATTAGATTTGAATGAGTGCTAAAAACTCCTTGCCTTCAGAGATTTTTGTTTTTCCTCTTTTTAATTTGTCATGCTGATTTGTAAAGCTTCCTCCTTATTCTGGTAACATTAGCACTGTTGATAATAACAGGCACTGTTTGTCTTGGAGAAGTGCCAGTATTCTAAGTACATATCTAATTTGTCCAGACAGTTTTAAAGTCTCTTGAATTAAAATTATAAGTTTAGCCTGAAGACTTACAACAGCCAATTATGGATTAAAATTTGGAATGAGAAATTTCTAAACAAAATGAAACACCAGAACTCTTAGAAGTTACAGGCACTGAACAAATTCAATCCCTTTTGTATAGTGAATGTCACCAACCCATGTAGTTGATCAGGGATCTCAGAGGGTTGAGCAAGTGGAGTTAATGCTGTTTAAAGATTTCAAAAGACCTCGTGTAGCTGATTTTGAGGCCACTTTAGACCTAAACCTGTGTGTTTGTATTTACTGGGGCAGAAAAACACAGTGCTGTTGCTGGAGGTTCTTCTGGAATCCCAACCTAGTCGTACCTCCTCTGAAGCATCCTCTGGAGGGCCACCTTCCTCTCCAGAACTACAGACAGGCTACTGGGATGAACCCTTTAGGCTGTCATAGGAGGCATTCCAGAGCAGTCTTCAATCTATCACTTTCTTCCACAACAAAATCATAGAATCATAGCATCATGGAATGTTAAGAGTTGGAAGGGTTAAAGATCATTTAGTCCAAATGATCCTCATTATTTTTTCAGCAAATTCTTCCCATGAATCTAGAAAAGTGTGTTTAGGCAGCTGTAAGAGAAGTGTTAGTTTCTTGAATACTAACTCATACTTGTTAAGGATAATTGCCTTCACTTCTACTCGTGAGCCTTTCTGGAAGCTGTCCCCAAAATGACTGCTGGACTTACACAGTGACTCCCCATGAACCACCAGAATAATTCTTGTACACAGGCTGTCCAACACTTTCTGTGAGAGCAGCCTCCTCTCTCCTTCAACAGAAAGGGAGCAAGCTGAAATGGTATTTTTAAATAGCATCTTTCAGCTTGAGACTCAAAAGATGAAGGCCAGAGATTTTTAAAAAGGCAAAAGGCCTCCCATATAATCACCCTTGCAATGGAAATATTCACTGATATTTTTTAATACAGCTGTTTTCTTCTTGATTTATATGTTGACTGACTCTTGGGGATGATCCTGTGCAGGGCTAAGGGTTGGACTCGATGATCCTTGTGGGTCCCTTCCAACTCAGCATTTTCTGTGATTCTGTGAGTTCAGTAAATGCCCTGAAAGGAACAGCAGAGTGTGTAACCTGAAGACCCATGATAGAGTCTCTCTGCTGACATCTGCTGAATGGAATTCCCAGTTTACTGGGGAAGGGAATTGTGTCTTGACTTGCTTCTCGGCTGCAGTGGAGTCAGGATATAAAATGTTATGGTGGTGGAGAACAGAAAAATTCCTTTATGCACATACCAGGTCTAGCATATCCTTCGGATGCTCTGGGTTCCACCATTTCCACACTGGTTTGCTTTTCAGTCTAGAGCATGCACAGGGACTGGATGAAAAAGGGCTTCTGGGTTTGGAATTGCCTGGTTTTTAACCTTTGGATTTGGAAAAAGTGCTTAGCATTATTTTCATAGTGTTCTAAAAATTATTTGTGAGTATGCTTTGAGTTAAGTTACTTAGATAAATTTGGAATTGAACAGGAGGTGTCCCTCTGGCATTGTATGCTGTGATGAGACAGATTTTTAGGAAAAAGTGGCCTTTAAAAAAAAAAAAAACACCAAAGAAATTAGAGTCAGATATCATAGCTTGATAGTCATCAGTGTATGTTGCAAAATAAAATCAAATTATGTCTGAAAGTGTTTCTGTAACTGCCAGTCACTCAGTATGTGCGTGGTGACACCAGTCAGGGCTCCAAGAAGGAGGTGACAGTGTCTGTGGTCGCTGCTCAGCCACACTACAGTGGCAGGTACTGCCTGCTCCACATCCAGTTCTTTCCTTTAGTCTACTGCAATATTAATTGTACACTGCTGAGGATATAATCACTTCATCATTTGACTTTCCAGGGCTGTAGTCCAGAACAGGGAATGTGGGGATGCACAGCAAGTGCACATTCTGAAGTTCCAAACATTTCAGTCAACTCTGAATATGGAGGACTGTCCCCATCCAAGGACTGCAGAGCCTCTTCAAATTACAAATACATTGAAGTGCATTTCCAAAAGTGCTGAAAGTCCTTAAAATTTATGATTAAGATCAGGCTTTTTAATGTATATTAGTCAAACACAAATTTAGGCTGGACAGAAAATGGCTTTTTGGGTCTTTAATGTTTCAAGAAGGATCTCTCCCTCTTGAACACCAGCAGTTATTTCTATGTCTCTGTAGACCAGAGTGGACAATCACATGTTTTTCTAATCTCACTCTGTGGACACTTAGGGCAATAAAATGGAATTCTCCATTTCAAATGTCTGTGGATTCCATTCCTCTTTTTCTTTTTTAAGTCTGATATGAATGGTATCTTCAGGTGTTTCTCTAAAGATACCATTTTCATACCAAATGAAACCTGTACTTACACAGTTTACCTAGGGCAGCATCTGACTTTTTCCAGGTATGTTGTCTTTTTCTACCTGGATATTTTGTCTAGGAAAAACTGAGATGCTGTGAGGCCTGTTAAGTCATATGATGAGTGGATCAAGGCCACTTGCAGACACCTCTATTGCACGTGGTCAGGTATGTTCTGTGGTACATGGACAGTGGACCTCATGCATTCGGGGTGCGCTGGGATCCAACGTGTGTGCACTGAGTGGGTGATCTGTGTGAGCACAGCAAATCCAACTCACTCTGAACTTACTGTATGTGCATAAATCAAGGATGCATCCCAGACACATTAGTCTCACTGCATTTCATTTTGTCTGGGAAAACCTGGACAGAAATATGGTAGCCCTAAGCTTCCCACATTCCACACTCCACACACACACATAATAGGTTCATGTCTTGAACCTTTAGTCTCTCTCGGGCTTTCCATTATTGTTGATACAACACATAAATCTCAGGGTAAGTGTTCTCCTGACTTTGCAGTTATTTGCCATTTTCCTATAGGCCCAACAGTCTTTAAATCCTTTTGAGTTGCTTATTAGAGTTTTAGGTGGGAAATAACAGATGACTCTTGGTTTAGCTCTGAGGCTGATTCAGGAGAAATCTCTTCTCTCTGGAATGCCCTGGTATCCGACAAACCATTCTGAGTGATTTTTGCAGACGTGGGCATTGTTCTCTTTGTTTCATGTTCTCTGTTGTTTTCTTAGCCAAGTTGCTCTGGTATTTATTAATTGAGAGTTGTAAGTAATTCGGTTAATCTAACCCTTGATCAGCAATTTCAAATCAACATTTGAGAGGGAACATGCCCTCAGGCAGTTGTTATTTATTCTGGTCAGGTAATTCCTTTCTGGGCTGTTTAAAGAGCAACATTTTCTGTAACAGTGAGGCTGTTCCCAACTTAGGAAAAGAGTTTGTAAAAGTCTGCCTTTCTGTTCCTTTCAAAGTTTAACTAAGTAGACTGCTTACTGTGATAATGATAACCGAGTCCTGAGATGGGCAGATAGCAGCATAATTAAGAATATGCAACACTGCAATATAAAATCCAGGCATCTGGTAAGGATTAGGTTTGCTGGTAATACAAAATCATGAAGATACAAACCATTTTGACAGATCTGATAGAGAGAAGAAAGATGAATACATTACCATCTAAGCTGCCCTTGTAGCACTGAGAAATCCTGTAGTGCTATCCACTTAAAATATTTTAACATCAAAAGCTAAACATTTGACTCTCAGGGAAAACTTCTCATATTTACACGTATCACCCATTGCTAAATTTTCCCTTAAGTATTTTAAGTATTTTATTCCTCTGTGGAGGAAATATCAACTATTCTTGCTCACATTTGAGTTTTAGGAGATTTTTTTTCTCTTTTTGGAATTTTGTAGTGTGAGTAAGTCTGACTTGGCATTCCAAAGATGTCTAATAGTCATGAAGCTCCATAGAGTTGCTTCTGGGCAGCCCATAAGGAAGAAGTTAAAATAATCTCACTGAAATATGAAAGACTGAGCTACAACAAAAGCACTGTGATAATTCAGGGGCTCACATCTACAAGCCACATTTGTAGTTAATAAACAACCAAGCTTTAATCACTGCAAGGAGGTTGCTCCCTTTACACCTATTAAAAACTCCTTTGAAAGTTAAGCAGCCCAGGTACTCAGTGACAACTCTGACATTACAAAAGTTAGACCTTGTCATATTTATCAACAAGGAAAAGCCATAACACAAGCCTCCATTCTCCCTTTCCTTCCTCCTCCCAAAAACAACAGCCAAAAGCATTAAGCTCTATTTAGTGAATCATTAGAGCAGGTTTGTCCTGGACCTAATAAGGCAAGTGTCTGCAGCTCCAGAATGAAGTGGGAAACTGAAGAAAGCTTTGAATTTCAAACATCTTTCAGTGAGGAATTAGTTTTAAAAGACGTACAACAATAAGCCATGAAATAAGTCCAGACACCATAATTCAGGGATAGAACATGCTATGAAACTGGCAGGCGTCCAGCCCAGAGCCAGGTGCCTGTTTTGGATTAGATTCAAGTGGCCTTAGGCCACCTACGGAGCTTTCAGGTAGAATCTGGAAGCTGCTCACCTCAATCTGCCCTGCCTTACTTCTATTTCAGGTACTTGTGAAGGATTCCCAGATGGCTGGCGCTCGTCCAAACCCATCTGCTCTCAGCTCTCGTTGTCTCTGCACTGTCATGAGGCAGGTTGCAGGAAAAAAAATGTATCTGGAAAAGAGAGACTTAATAATTAACTGCCCGTTTTCCTCAGTTTGCAGTGAGAAAATGTGACTCATGAGAGCAGCATTTATGTCTTGCTGCTCTTGACACCCTTCGTGGGGGATTACAAATGAGCAAGGCACAACTGTACATATATAATCAAGGGGACACAAAAGGCAGATACTGAAAAAAATGTGTCTTGCAGCTTAGACTATTATAGGTCATAAAAATAAAAGTGCTTTGACAATAATTCATATTTTACCTGTCACATTCCTCTGTTTACTTTTAATTCCGTTTTATACTGGATCAGGAAAATAGGCCAAGACAACTCAAATCCTGGACTTCAGCTGTAGAATTCTGACTGTAAATAATTTCTGCCTGACCGTGGCTGAGTCCCAGGCATGAGCTGCTTTCCATAGTCCTCTGGAAGATCCTGTGCCCGTCCCAGTTTCACTCTGTGAGGGTGGCAGGCAGTGCTGGCTGGTTGGGCAGAGCTGGAGACGGTTTTTCCTGCTAGATGCAACTCAGTAAAATTATCCTGTGGGCATGGGTAAAAACTAATCAGGTTACTCTCAAACAGACTAACCAGCTTCAGTTTCTAGTTAGGAAGCTTTAGCACAATGTTGCAGTGTCTGCCTTGCCAAGAAGGTTTAAATCTCATTTAAATTCAAGCTGAAAAAACCCTGCTCTCATTAAAAGTAAAATGATTGAAAAGGCCATGAAATCACTTTTATTAATGTTTCACTCTTAAAGAGTTCATCCATGGAGCAAAACAACAGCACTTTCACAGTATTTGGTATTTCTTAAGGGGGAGGAAAGGAAGGATTTTGGTCATAGGGCACCTCACAGCAAACATAAACATGCCTAGATTTAGACTCATACATAAGGTTGAGGAAAGCTTCAACCTGCAGATTTACAATTTTTATGAATATTCCACATTTCTCTTATTGTAATAGGACTAGAAATCACTTCTTCTGTAACTCTCCCATCTACCTTTCATTTGTGCTTCACTGCAGCACTTGTCTTAATACTCAAGGTCAGAACTGACAACATAAAGACTCAACTCATCCCTTACTAAACTCAGCTGAAAAAGGGTTGTTCTTTTCAACACTTTAGATGTACAGCCTGAAACGATTTCATTCCTTTTTCTTCCCAACCTCCATCTCTTTTGAAAAAAGACAAAAATCAGATACTTTCCACTGGGTACACACACAGAGTAAGATATTATTAGATGTTGTCACAGCAACCAGTGAAACACTGAGTTTGTAAAACAACTGTTTGACTCCTCAACATGCTGAAATCACTTTGGAAATCAACACCACAGTCGGGGATAGTTTTGTTTGCAAATTAGGAATGCAAAGAAAGCTGTGGTAAATTAAAAACTGTAAGCTGAGCTCTTGGGATAGGGACCAATTTTCTGTTCTGCATGTGTTCAGCACCTAGCTCAAGGAGCCCTCTACAACGACTGCTACCATATTCTCCATCTGTTATCATCATCTTTTGGCACTAAAAATAGTGGTAAAAATAACTCTATTTGCAGAAAAATAAGAGGTAGGTCACAAAGGCCTTGTTTGCCTGGTAAAAGAGTATAAAGCAATTTAAAGGGAGTTAATACCCTTATACAAATCCCTGAAGTGATTGCTCACTGCCATTGTGGTGCAACATAGCCCTCAAGTAATGAGATTCTGGTCCTCAAAAGATACAACTTTCCAATGTCTGACACAAACCCCTCTCTCGTTATGGTACAAGAGTTTAGAGTCTTTCAGTGAACAGCAAACAGAATATCTATGCAGATCTTTCAGACAACACCTTCTTTGTGTAGTATTGCATGGTGCTGCAAGCCCTTTCTTATAGAAGCAAATATGGAACAGTTCCATAATTCTGTGGGAGACCTTTTCCTGTTTGATTGCCAAGCTGTAGTTAAAATTCCCGCTGAGAGGTCCAGTTGGGGTAAGAAAGAGATGAAGGTGGTGGGTCTGGGTAGACACCTATAAAGAGAGGATGAACACACACTGAACCAGAAGTAAAAGCATCTAATTTTCTTAGGAAATGGGCTGACACTTAATTGAAAATGGTAAAACAAAGTATTTGTGGGTACACTGCAACTGTTCCATGCAAGGGACTGAAAAGGCTCCTGAACTCCTTTGCAATCTGTGTTCCCAGCAAGAAGGCTGAAGTAACAAAGGCTCATTGATGTGAGAAGGGAGGGAAGTTTTTAATAGAGGAATCCCAGGAGCCAGCCAAAGAAGCATTATCTTGTATTAAAAAAATCTGCAAATAATGAAATTCAGAGAAAAGAGAAGCCAATTTTCTTTGCCTGGCCCACGAAATTAGTAGCAAATAAAAGAAGAAACACATGTAAAAAGGACTGGAGACTAAATATTCCCAGCAACATTCTTCCTGGGGTATGTTGTTCAAAAGCATGCATGGATCCATGTTTAGAATTGCTCAGCAGGTTCAGTTCCTCTTGATCCCAACTGGGGGTGTGAATTCTTGGTACTCTGGAAAATTAAGCCCCCAGAGTACACTTGAAATTTTCATCCCAGAACTCAGACTCTCACTTTGAAACTAACTGGATACAAGCAGGAGAATTATCAGAGATCTTATCTTACACAACAATGCAAACTGATGCTAACACTTGTAGTCACATCAGCAGAAGTCATCTTTCCAGACCAGGAATAAAATAAAAAGCAAGCTAATATGTCAGGCTTGGGTGTGATGAAGCAATACTACCCAGAGCGGGGGAGAAAAGAACAACTTTTAGGCTCTGTTGGATGAAACGAAACAAGTATATTTTGTTTATGGACATGAAAAGAAGGACCAATAAGAAATGAATGAGGAACCATTTCATCCCAATGCCATTTGTTTTGGGGGTGGAGTAACCTCATGCATTCCTATCATGGAAGACAGAAGTTGAAACTTCCATATGGATTTTGTTTCTTGGCCTGGTTTATCCTTTTCTGGGGTGCAGATGCTGGCTGACTGTAACGGAGACTGAGCTTTCCTTCCTGCACGTGATGCCAAAGTACGTCTGAAACCAATACTGGTGTCTTAGAAGTAATTTGCAGGGGTTTTAACTGTGTCTTTGTGACTCTGTAGGCTGCCCAGCCTTCCGGGTAGAGTGTAAATCAGTATTTATTAAAAGCATTTTCAAAGTGGATCTTTGAACCTGCTGGACTGCACAGTTCCTCCCGTGCCATTTTTGATCCATTGTATAAATACAAATTTTGGCACGTGCACAACATTATAAACTGCATAATTGTTTTTATTAGAGTTCTGTGAGTTTGGAGGTACCTGTGCTTTAATTACACTTGGCAAGTTTCCAGGAAAACTCTTCTAAAATGTAGTGCTTGCAAAGCCTTCGTCGGGCCACCCACAATGACAGCTTTTATTTTTCCTCTATTAGTGATGGACATTTTCATTTAATTTTGGTCTGGGTGTGTGACAGAGCCCCCGTGTACTGAGCTGCAGCTTCCCCCTGCTCACTCTCCAGCCCCAGAGTGCGTCGGGACACCGTGGCAGCAACTTGTGACGTTTGGACCCGAGCCAAGCAAGCGCTGTTTGCAAAGTTTTTCAGGTTGTCTGTCTTGCTTCCTTGGTCTCCCCTCCCCCTGTTAAAAATCGCTGGTGACACTAGAAATGCAAGCCAGTTAATCTCTCCTAAAATCTGAGCACCAGCCCGCAGCAGAGAGGGCAGGAGAAATGCAGAACATCGCTCGGGAGGTTTCCCCACGGCAGCCGCAAGGACCCAGCACGGAGGTGGGTTTAGTTCCGCTCCCGAGCCCAAATCTCTTGTGTCGCAGGACGGAGCAAGGACAATGGTAACAAGTCAGCAGGATAGCTGGAACTTCATACTCCATGCCAGAAAGAGGGATGTCCAGCTAGCACAAATAAATGTGTAGAACTAATCAAATTAGGATGGACATGCTGTGCAATACAGAGAAATGCATGTAAGCAGAAAATTGTGTTTAATATTTGTAATCAAAAGCATTTATTTGGGACTATAACAGCCCAGTGCTACGTGCAAATTGGGTGAGGAAAAAATGTAAACATTGTTTCTTTGATTTCGCGGAGTTAGGGTGCAGCAGGAATGCTGGATCCTTTTCCAGGGGCTGTGATTAAAAAGCTATGTGAAATGAATTTAGGGGCTTATTGACAGAAAAATATCACTGTAAATGGTGGTGAAAACCTATTCCACAAAGACTACTCTTTGTTGCGTGGACTTTGCCAGAATTTATAAGATGCAAACTGAAAACTGTGGGTTTAGAGACAAGTTGAAGATACAGCTTCTGTCCTAGCACCACATTTTAAGGCTTCTGCAGAAAGAAGAATTCAGTAGAGAAACTGGTGAGACTGTGGAATTTTATTCTGTGAACTTTCAGGCCCTTAAGGATCAGGAATTAATGGAGGAACCATGCTATGTCAACCAGTACATGTTTTTGTTACTTGCAGTTTCCATGTCAGCTGGAATATAGCTCCCCATAAACACAATAACCAGTGACATGGTATAGCCTGTGCCACGTGTCACTGAAAAATGCAATTAGCCATCATGCAAAAGCAACTCTATTACAGTAGCTCACATTGTAAACTGAACACTGGCTAGAAATGCAGAAACATGCTTCTGGGAACACGCTAGACTAGCATTTTCCATGCCTCAGAATATTGTAGTCAGCTTCAGACTTCAAGGAAAAAACAAAGGAGTCCTTACGGTTTTGATTTATGAGAGCAGCCTTTATTTGGGGAGGGGGTTGAGGATATGGTGTAGGAGTGGATCTGCTGTCAGCTGCCATTATAAGACTGTCTAGTACTGTATAAACCTGCTCTGTGGAAGTAAGAGCAAGTGCTAATGGTGCTGCAGCTGTGGGGAAGCTGAGCAGTGTCCTCAGGATGTGTCATGTTCCAGCTTCCCCCCCCCCCCCCCCCCCCCCCGACCCCATACCTGAGGGGTACCCAGGGCAGGAAGCTGGGCACCAACTCTCTCTGTTTATAATCTCTGTTTTGCACAAAGGATCTTTCTGGCAGGGAGGATACAAAAGAATATCTTCTCAGGTTCTGTAACCCAGCCAGAGAGAGGAGCTGTGATCATTCATGCCAGCTGACAGGATTTGGCCTCTTCCTAAACTGTATGGTATTGATTGCATGAGTTTAGATAATGCACAGAGAGCCATGAGAGTGTGATTTGATACCAGGTGACTACATCCTTGAAACTGCACTAAATCTATACAAACCCTTGCCCAAGGTCTTTTTAAAGTTCGTATTTTGTTCAACCAGCAGCCTTGTCCTGCTACGACTGTGTAACAGTTGCTGAACTCTTTAGACAAATTATATAAATCCAGAAAATGCCTTGAGATTATTGAATGAAAAACGTAATGGGAAAGAAAAGCCTCCTTAGCAGTTGTGGTGTATATGGAGCATAACCAAGTTTGGAGCATAATTTCACTTTGGAGCCTCTTCAGCCCTGTGACAAAGATGAACTTGATGGGTTTTAAAGACTACCAGCTCATTCTAAAGAGGGTCATTTGTAAAGGGGTTTCTGTGAAGACTTCTCTGCTGAAAGAGTTCCACCCAGCATGTGGTTAATCACCACTCACTATAAATGAAGGCAAAGGGCTTCTGTGCCTCTCAAGAGTGAAACATCTTCGTGAGGATAAACACAAAGAGAGCATAAGGATTGAGCTGGAAGAATCCTATGGAGCGCTTATGTGTATCCTGAGAGACACAACAAATATGTTATTTGGTAAGAAACAGTCACAGAAATGCTCAAATAGGAAGGGAAGTTTAGAAACTGAATGCTGATTTAACAAAAAGAGTTCTGCCCTGATTTTACTATGTGTGTTCACTGAATATTGATTAAAACAAGCCCTCTCTGCATCATTTCCCATTGGAAGTACTCTGCCCTCAGTCATCCAGTCAGGTGTGATTTAAATATGGTATAAATTATACAAATTCATTATAATACAAATAAATATGGAAAAATAATCTAGATTGATGGGGAAGAGGTGACAGCTCTCAGACAACAGACTTCTGTGAATCCCTCAGTTATCTCAGTGGTCATGAATGTCTCACATGAGAAAGAGTTTGCTCTAACAAAGATGGCAAAACAAACATGATGGCATTTTAGTTCAAGGCTTATTTCTTCTGCATGCCTGTCATTCATGTTACCAATAATAAGCACAGAATCATAGCACCACAGAGTGGTTTGAGTGGGAAGGGACCTTAAAGCTCATCTGATTCCAGCCCCTGCCATGGGCAGGGACACATTCCACTATCCCAGGTTGCTCCAAGTCCCATCCAACCTGGCCTTGAACACTTCCAGGGATGCAGCAGCCACAGGCATGTGAGTTCTGTTTGCAGCTAGACTATCACAATGGCCATGACAGCATAATTCTCAGGGGAAAAAAAAAGTCATTAGAAATGTATGAGAAAAGAGGGATTCCAAATTAGAAAAAAATAGAATTATTAAAAATAATAATCCATTTTCTCTGATAAGCTCACAAGTGGAAACAAGAACATCCAACATCTTTGCACCCAGACATCAAGGCAATGGACACTTTGCATGCAGGTGTGATCTGTCTAGAGTGGGGGTGTGAGATGTCCTGGTGAAACTCAGGCTATGCTCTTGTGAGCCTTGGTGTGGTGAAGCAGTAACTCACTGCTGGGAGTAGAGCAGCAACCCCCTCCTTTTCCTTGCAGCCATGAAAGGAATCCTGATTTCCTGAGGGTCTCTTCACACTGGAGATCCCTCCCCAAGGGTATTGCTACCTGTAGGGCAATGGTGCTCAAGGCTGATGAGCTTCTACTGGGTCTCCCCAATTCCTTATATTCCCCAGTAATGAAGGAGTTTCTCATGTAGGTGAAACACAAATGTCACAGGTGGTACAAACTAGTAGGGGAACATAAAGATCTACTGAGAACCTGACAAAACCGATCAGCATAAAAAAGTGGTGGGAGCATCCAGCCTGACAGCTTAGGCAGAATAGAGCCCAGTGAGACTGTGGCATGGCAATGACTGTCTCTGAGGGAATACACACTTGCTGGTCATCTGGGGAGGGACTTGCTAGGGAGTGAGGGGAGGAAAACCCCCCTCTGGCTGCATTGTTTACTCCACTGCTGACTGTGGAGCTTCAGTTCTCTGAAGTTTTGCATGGTAAGTGTGTTTGCACATGGAACGAGCTGCCTGCAGGATTCTCTGATGTTTATGGCCATCACGGCTGGGATCTTGATTGACTCGGGGAGCAAAGTATGATGTTGTCTGAGCATGTTAACTGATCAATGTTGCTGTCTACAGGCCAAGGAAGGTTGGGGTCCCCTGCCTAATGCCAACTCAAAATCAGACGCATGTCATTTATAGTCATGCAAAGCAGTGTCACATTTTTTTCTTCTTCTTTGATCATGCCCAGAAACTATAAATCCCCAGGGTGAAACCTTAACTCTACATAAATCCAGAGCAAACCTCTTTTCAGTGGAGCAGGGCTTATGGTGAAAGTTGTGGTTTTATTTTTTAAACAATTCTTGTAATTGCTAGAGAACTGCATTTATTTCTCTCCCCTCACAGCAAATTAAATGTCAGTGTTCACCGTCAGGTAGTCTACTGCAAACAGGCAGGTCTGTCTGTTCAGGGTGTTGAGGGCTGATAATTACAGCCCAATAATTTTCTATTTTTCTCCTATTATCTGCCATGCACAGCATGCTTTATGTGTTCTGCTCCACTGGGACCATTGTAAACCTGTGGCCAGCTATTTCATTTGAATATACTCAGTGGGAGGTGGCAGGTGCATTTTTGCAAAAAACCTTGAAACTTTATCATAATATATTCAGCGAGGTGATAATGTAAAACCTACTGGGAAATAGAGAGGAGTGAAGGAGGAATTCCACACCTGGGAACTTAATGTTTAAAGACAGGAAATGCTTTAGAAGGGAAAATATCTCAGATCTGTCTAATTCATTGCCCCAGACTAGTTACCACAAGACACTCGGTGGAGGAGGCAGGTAGAGGAGATGACCTCCCTCTCACCTCAGCTCCCATTGTGCTCTCCAGCTCCTGTGCCAACTGGAGCAACAAGGCACCTTAGATTGACACAGTTACCATTTATTTTCACAGTGTGACCCTGGGACAAGGGAGATTTTGAGTGAGATTGGACTGAGACACATACTGGAACACCCTCTGGCACAAAAGGGAGACCATGAGGTAAGGGACACTTCTCCAAGTGCAGCCAAAATCATCAGAAACAAGTTCTGTGTCAATTTCCAGCCTGGACCAGTCACATTCACTTCAATACTTCAGTTTTCTTTCAGACCATTTAGGTCTTCGATCCTTTACTGAAGTTTTCTGTAGAAGGGAATGTGTAATAGTACAACTAGATTGGTTGGGACCAGATCCTGGTGCTGTATTGGCTCAATGTGAGAGTCACTGTGTGCAAGTCAGCTCCTTCGTGGACACCAATGCTCAGTATCCAGTACCTGCTTGTGCCTGTCACACCTGTGTTTGCTTCCCAGGCACCCTGATCTTCATGGGAATTGTTTCTTTGTTTGCCCATGAAGTGACTTTTAAAAATAATAGAAAATAACAGCACAAGTTATCTCCAGGTGAGTGGGGGAAGCTGCATGGCTGGTCCAGCATCCTCACAAACCTCTGGTCCTTGCAAAGAGGCGACTGAGAGGAGACCTCATCAGTGTCTACAAATATCTGAAGGAGGGGTGCCAAGAAGATGGAGCCAGGCTGTTCTTGGTGGTGCCCAGCAATGGGCCAAGAGGAACGGGAAGAAACTGAAGAACTTCTTTCCTGTGCACTGACCGAGCATTGGAACAGAGACCAGAGCGGGTGTGGAGCCTCCCTCAGTGGAGATGCTCAAGGACCATCTGGATGCAATCCTGTGCCATGTGCTCTGGCATGACCCTGGCTGGACCAGACGACCCGCCGTGGCCCCTTCCAACCCGACCCATCCCGTGACCCAGCGCATCCCCCCTCGAACCGCGCCCCCCGCACCTCCGCACAGGTGCGCCCGCCCGGCCCTTCCCCGTCTCCCGCGGCCGATCCCCCCGCCCCATTCCCGGTCCCAGGTGCCTCCCCCCGGCCCGGCCCGGCCCGGCCCCGCTCCTCCCCATTGGTCCCGCCCGCCCGTCCCGCGTCGCCCCCCGGGCGGCGGCCGCAGCGCTCTGGTTGCCGGAGGCAGCGCTGCCCGCGGCGGCTCCGGGTTAAAGCCCGGCCGAGAGCGCTGGGCCGGCTCAGAGCGCTGGGCCGGCCGGGGCGCTCACCTGGGCGCCGCTCCTCGGGCTCCGCCGGCCGCCCGAGCGGCTGCGGGGCAGCGCCCAGGGACCATGCGGGGCGGGCGGGCTGGCCCGCACGCTCTCGGGGGCAGGTAGCGCCCGCCCGCAGCGCGGCGGAACATGGACTGTCTCCTGCTGGCCGTCTGGACTTTACCTGTCGCGATCCTCGGCGGCGGCGGCGGCGGCAGCTCCATGCAATTCCAGACTCTCCCGTGGCTTGGAAGCGCTGTAAAGGCAGGTCGAGAGCACTTTTCTTTTGCAGTCGCCTGGTGTGCTTTTCCATACCAGGTTACTGCAGTCTCTGGTGCCTTGTCTTCTGCCTTCCCTTGGGGAGGAAATCTCGCCCAATACTCCTTTTCTCTCTCTCTTTTTTTATTTTTTTTTTTCTCTTGCAGACCCTTCAGCTGTGCTGCCTCTGTTGCATGTCTCATGCAGCAACTTTAACCAGTGACAGCATCAGTGAATTGACTCATGGTTTGTATAACTCTTTCTGTGTCTATTTGAACATTTGCATGGATGCTTTTTTTTTTTTTTTTGGTGGAGTGAGCATTTAAAGGGCAGAAGCCACAGTGTTTGGGGAGCGTAAAGTGCAGGCAGGCTGGCTGCTGTGGGATAGCGAACCATGAGCAGGGATTAACTTGTTAAGCCCCGTGTGTTAAAGCTGAAAGGAACTATGTGTAACAGCAAAGCAAATGAATGGGATAGTAAATACATTCACGTTTCCATGTGTGATTAGAAAGATGAATGTGTGTGCAGCCTCAACAGCAAAACCTCATGTGTCTGTTGTGGAAGCAGTGAGACAAAAGTAATGAAAATATTTGGGTGGGAGAGCGGAAGGAGCCGTGCAATGCAGGCTGAGGGAAAACAAACCTGGAGAGAAAGGACTCCTGTGAGCAGGAGCTCAGGAGCTGTTTGTTCCCAGGTCGCAGGGACTAACATGTAGATGCTGATGACTTTGGGATGTTTGAAGTGCAATATATGCTTTTTATTGGGTGTGAGTGGAAACAAAGTACAATAGAGAACCACACCAGGGTGCAGAAAGGAAAACCCTCTTGCGCCCTGTTCTCTGCTCACTGGGGATTCCCTCTCTCCAGCAGCTGCTCACATTTTTTGGCCACCAGCCTGCTTAGCGTCCTCAACTTCTGCTGTTGATTAACACCACTAGAGGAAAGTGAAAGCTCTTGATGTATTGTTTCCACTGTCTAAGGGAAAACAACCTATCAGTGGTTATGTTCTCAGCTTAATGTGTGTCCAATAAAGTCTATTCAGGCAAAGAGATTGATAGTTTTTGCAACATCTGTTACAACACAAGAAGAAAGGGGTTTTCCTCTTTTTTTAATGGTGTTATTTCAATTTAGGAAGAGAAATTAATTATTTTGTTAAACACATGGACATCTAAGTATCCGTAGAGAAATACAGCCCAAAAACTAAATGGGATTGGAAAGCAGTTTATTCAGCATGATTACTTATGTAACCAGGAATTGGTGTAAAGATCCTAATTCAGGAAACAGCTAAAATTCAGACCCTGGTTCTGGGACACAAGTAGTCCGTGTTAGGTCAACACCAATGGTAATGTACTGCAGGCTTAAGACACCTGCTTGTACAGCCAGCTGAATCATGGCCTCTCTTTTTCCCCCCCTTTCTTAGGTGGTTTTGAGTAGATCTCAGCATTCTCAAAAATAGCTGTGTAATTTTTCGCATATTTTATCCAAAACAATAAACTTCTTTGACGTGCAATTAGCGATGGCTGGCTAAAGGCTATTAGGTAGGATGTAATCTCTTTCTGCTGAAGGTCAGTTACAATTTGAAACCCAGTCTAATCAAGTCACTACAAAGAGATGAGGTCTCACTCAGTTAAGGCATTAATAAATTAATCTTTTAATCCATTTGAACAAGTGGTACAGTTCTGCAAAGTCTCAGTCATGGTTATCCCTAGAGTGATACAATATTTGCTGCATTCTTAGGGAAGGAAAAAGCCTCTCAAACCAGAACGGCCTTCACATTTGACAGCAATTAATACAGGGGGAGGGGAAAGTCTACAGATCTGCTGGTGATGACAAATGTCTTCAGAGGAGCAGTTGTGGGAATGTTCACAGCTATGCTAGTTAGTCTGTGCCTCTCAGTGGGGCACAAAGGAAACAAACACACTCTGAGAGCCTGTGAGACTTAGAGGGGTGAATTTATGCAGGCAAGGCTACACACACACAGCCTGCAGAGCTTCCAGGCCAGTCCCTGAGCCAGGGAAGGCTTCATCCCACAGTCAATGCCTGATGCTCCCCGTGTCAGAGTGGTGCTTACCTGGTTTGTGGGATACAAAAGCTGATGGCTAACTTTTTATCCTTACAGATTATGTGTTTGTGACTCCTGTCAGAGTGGATTCCAGCGGATCGTACATTTCACATGATGTTTTGCACAGTACTAGGAGAAAGAGATCAACTCAGAGTTCAAAGAGTTCCTTGCACTACAAATTTTCAGCATTTGGACAGGAACTTCACTTAGAACTTAAACCTTCGACCATTTTAAGCAACAGTTTTATTGTCCAGGTACTCGGGAAAGATGGAGTGTCACATTCTCAGGAACATGAAATTGAGCAGTGTTTCTACCAGGGATTTATAAGGAATGATAGCACCTCTTCGGTAGCAATATCTACATGTGTAGGCTTGGTAAGTGTCTATTTAAAACAAATCAGCATTGAAAGTATTTTCATATGTGGGATAGTAGCTGAAGGTATGTAATTCATATAATATTCAGGGTACCATACACCATTTGCTGATTTTCCTAGTACCATTAGTTGCTGCTGCATTTAACAGAAGAGATTCAGCTGTAGCAAATGAACTGCATCACAACCTTTGTATTGGTTGATGACAGTCTTTCAGGGAATAAACAAACAGAAGACTGGCTGGTAGTCCTAGTAATTATCCCATAACAATTTGTTATAGTTTGTGATAGTTTATACATTTCTGCTCACTCTGAAGTATAAGCTCTTCCTGCCTTTGTGAACTGCTATGAATAAAGAAAAACAAACAATCTAGAAGCTTGTGAAAAAATAACATTATACCTGGTTTTGTTGACTGCTTTAAGGATGGGTGAATTTCCTAGCTTGGCAGGAGTCAAGAACCAGTTTCCCTATGCTTCCTTTGATAATTCAAGCCTTATTTGGGTTTACAAGTCTTGATGAGTTGATCTCTTATGAATGTGTTAAATATTATCGTTGCATATTTTCCATTTGTGGCTGTCATCAAAGTTAATGAAAAATTGTTACTCAAAAGTGATTTTTTCAAGATGTGTTTGACAGTGCTCATTGCCTGCAGAGAAGTCTGCACTGATGTAATTTAGAAGAATCATCTACAGAATTAATAGTTACGGATGTTTTTCAGGCTTAAGCCCTTGCACTTGCAAAGCAGTCTGCTGTGGATGCAGAGTAAGGCAGCGTCATTTTGGCATTGGTGTATGAAGTCATCTGTGTGCTTTGTGCTTGACTAAGGTCCAGAGGATATGTTGGGTCACCCTCTAGAAATCTGTTTTGCAAAGGTACTTGTCTCTAAGGGCTATTGAACTGTGTGACGGGACTGAAGAAGGAGCACTTGAGACAGCCAGTGTTTCCTTTGAAACTGGAATCAGTGACTTGAGAAGCCTGTTCATTAGGAAGGGCTGTTGATAACCGGTTGAAGTGGTCTGGGTTATATTTTGAATGCTCTACTCTTTTTTTCTTTTTCTCAGCAAGTTAGAGGAATTAGTACCTTACAGTTCACTTGAACAGTTGCAAATGGGTGTTTGGAGCAGGTGCCCGGAACTGGAATGAAGCTTTCTTTTGCTTTTAAACTTGTGTTGTAGTGCTGAACTGTTAATACAGGATGTGCTTAATTGTTTCTGTGGAAGCCTCACGTTCACAATTGCTACTTTTTACCAGATTTACTCAGAAAATACCCTGTTTTCACTTATTTCAATGTTTTGCCTTTTCCTCTCAGGGAAATGCTCTACCTACACACCATAGGTACAGTTTTGGGTGATCCCCTGTTTGGTCATGTCTTGGGTTTTAACATGCTTTCTGAGCTAAGTGAAGTTGGGCTTGTCAAGTCTTGTCTGGAGAAGGAAGGTTCAAGCCTGCCTCAGGTCACAGAGGAACAGAATGTGGTGATCTTAACTGAGACTGAAATGGATCTTTTACCACTGTCTCGACACAGAGGTTGTTATGACTGGTAAGCTTCACTTAGGAAAGATCCAGAAGCTGATCAAAAGAGAATAAATATTGTGGCGTGAATGAATTCATTCTGGCAGTACCTAGGTTATCAGCAATTAGAATCTTTCTTTAATTAGTTCCAAGGTTCAGTAGATTTCGCCTTAAATTGTTATTTTAAACTGGTAAATGAAGTAAACCTTTACTTCCAGTAATCTCCTGTAGAGTAGGTATCCCAAGGTGTAATTGTTCCTTTATCCATCTGTTCATTTCAGTGCACCTAATGAATCCTAGGCAAATTATCAACAGGATTCTCAGTCCTTCAGTTTACAAGGCTGCCCTCTTAAAAATGTGTCGTCAGCTGTCTGTAATGACAACCACGTCACTCCTCACTGTGATCCAAATTCAGTAATCATATGTTAAGTCTGGACGCTGTGCTCTGATCAAGAGAACCTTGTGAATAGCTTCTATATCCTTTTTGCACCAACTACTTTTGTCACTTGGTTGCCCTTCTTTCCTATTTGCTTTGTTCACTGCAATTAAACCGAAAGTGGTGTTTCTTCTATATGGTTGGTAGCACTAATCTTTCCATTGTTCCTTTCATTAGCAATAGCTTCTCTACAATAAAGCTGCAGTGACCCATTCTTTCAAGCCTGGAACACCACAATGTGATTTGGAAGCAATTGCATTTCAATAGACTACAGGGACTCTTTGATCTAATTTTTTGGATGACCTAGAGTATTCAGTCATTCAGCTGTCTGTTATCTGCCATTGCCTGCAGAGGAGACTTCGGAGAGAGTCTATATGAAATGGTTTGTTAGGCAGGATGACCTTAACTTAACACTGGGAAGGAGCAAGACTTTCTTGCCTTGGTATAGATCTGTTAGGAGTTGTGTGTATCTTATGATTTAATGGCTTAGTTGACAGGAAGGCCCCACATTTCTATTCTGATTTGTTGATTTGAGACCAAATGTTTCCATCAGTCAACACAACTTTCTTGGTGTGTCAGAAGGCAGAACTGGATCCATGCTCTTCATGCTCTGATACAGTAAGTTGGCATTTCAGGAGGATATGTGCAAGTTTACTACAGTAGTTCCTCTTTTCATCATCAAAATGTTTAGGTGCTTTCTTTTTCAACTGGAAACTTGTGGGGTTTTTCTGTTTTCTGCCTTTTCCTGCTTCAGTCAGCGTCCTTTGCTTGCTGGGGCTTCTGTTATGCAGCAAGAAAGCTGTGCTTTTACTTGTTTTTTTTAAATGAAAACTGTGTCCTGGACTATCTGAGGAGAACATGATATATTCCTTCTACAGAAGCTTTGATAATTTTTTTCATATATTTTGTTAATACATTCTCACTCTCAGGGGCCCCTTTTTTTAACTCTTACAACTTCTGAGTCAATGAGTTTGTTTACGTTAGTAAATACACAACTGGCTTCTCTCTTTGGCATCATCTTAATGTGGCCTGAATAGAAATGCAAAATGTTCCACTGCTTTCTCCACTGATATTCATTATGGCTTGTAATAAACCTCTTCTGTTATTCCTGCATGACTTCTTGGAGTTTCCTTCAGTCCCTTGTGCTCTCCCAATTGGTACAGTACATCCAAGCCACTGGTTTGTTCTCATTTTACATTCTCCAATTCAAACTGTTCATTCTTTCCAAATTAAATTTTTTTTCCCAAACTGCTGATTTTAGCTAATTCTTGCTTATTCTAATTATATTTTTGTATTACTATTATTATTTTGTAACTCATTATTACTTATTATTGCCTTTAGCTAGCTAACTGGGAGGCAAACCATGTCAAATCCACAGAATGCAGTGGTTTTTCTGTTTTCTTGAAGGAGATGATGCTGTCCACTGTTAAATATGGAATTGTTTTTTAGGACCTACTCAGTATGGTTGTGTCTGTATTCCTACCTCACTCCTCTTGCCCATTCTCATCCACATGTGCTATTTAATCTGCATTAAAAACAGTATCTGCTACGTGCTGTAGGTTCAGCATCTCTAACTCTGCTTCCATGATGACATCTGAAAGCCTCACTGCTGCCTTCCTAGTCTGTGTATCCCTGTGTTGTCTCTCTTTATATACCAGTTTTGGTCCCCTTACTTTAGGTTTATCTGTACAGAATCTCTGTATACAATGGGTTGTTCGCAGTCACACAGTTAAATCAGGGCAGAATACCAGAGAACTTAGAGGTGTCCAGCTGTACTCTAGAGACACTCTCAAAAATAATTTATAACTGTGCGTTTAGGAGCAGGAGTCACATTTTCCTTCTGAACAAGAACTCTCTTGCAAAGTCAAACAAGTTTTACTGTAGTCCAATGCACAACACAGGGATTGGTGACGTAATGAGTGAGTGTTTTGCTGTACAGTGTTTGTGAGGGCATTGCTGGTGCAGGAGACGGGGGAGGGTGTAGAGCAAGAACTACACGTGTGCACAGAGAGCCACTCGTGCAATGTAAGGGACTCTCCTGCCATCAAGTCACAGAGGAGATCTGTGTGTGTTTTGGGTCAGAGAAAACAAGTACTGCTGAGTGGAACAGTTGAGATCCTTCAAAACTGTATGATACACAGTTTTATTGTTCAGGCCAAATTTAGCCCTAAGCAAACCCCTTAGAGTGGAGGCTTGAGAGGCTGCACCTGCCTACACCAGATGTGAATGTGGGCCATTCTCTCCCTTTTATTTATGTACTTTAATTAGAAGTAGTAGTAGTAGTGCCCTCCTCTGGTTTTGGTAAGATGTGATTGAATCTGTCATTGTAAGGGGCCTCTTTCTCTTGTCTCAAGTTCTGTTATGTTTATTAGTGTCTAGTCAAGGGAAGAGAAAGAGGAGGGAAGGATGAATCATGTTACACTCGCTGAGCTGTCAGAGGAGTCTAGGACTGGAGAAAGGGTTAGATGTAGCACTGAGAGATACACAGGAGATGTGTTAATTTAGTGGAGGTTGTGTGTGCATGTCTAAGGGCACGACTTTGCTCCAAGTATCAAAGAAGCCACAAAATTAAAGCTGCTTAATGCAGTCTGGCCACCTAAGAGGCAGGCAGGGCAACTCATGTACCCACTCTTTGTAGTCATTTAATTGCACCCTGTATTAGCATCATGTAAGTTCGTGTAACAACAGCTTCCTATTCCTAGAGCTCACACTTCAAGTCCAATTAAATATGTTGAGGCAAATCCCAAGGCTCTTATGCAGACAAACTCCCATCAAACTCAGTGAGCCAGCCTGCTGGTGAGGGTACAAAATAATTGCTGTTTGCAGTGAGGTTCCTTTAGGAATCTACAGCTGTAAAAATACGACACAATTTGGCTCAGTGGGACCTTGAAGAGAAACTAAGTACAGAGCTGGTGATTTTTTCCTATTCTTAAAACTGGTTTTAGTCCACCAGAAGCCAATACACAAATCCTGTGCTTTCTGCCATTATACTAGCATGACATGAGCAGCATCTGGCATGAGTTCTTTGACTTTCTTTATATTCATATACCATTGCATCTCCATCCTTTATAAAACACTGTTTCAATGAACATTTTTCCATTATTATTCCATTAGTCCATAATATAATAAATATGA
The DNA here is from genome assembly GCA_038380795.1 of Pyrocephalus nanus. Lineage (NCBI taxonomy): Eukaryota > Metazoa > Chordata > Aves > Passeriformes > Tyrannidae > Pyrocephalus > Pyrocephalus nanus. Next base: position 4,440,713 of record CM076273.1, on the reverse strand, counting down.
AAGTAAGAAAAATCCCTACAGGGAAATGAGGTAACAATGGGGAAGAGTCATATTCTTGAGGATATTTTAAGTTACACTAGGTAAATACAAGACACTGTTTCTGGTCTCAGCATTGAACTGACTGATGATGACTTGTGAGATTAAGTTACTGATTGCCCTTCTCCACATCTGTCTGATAAGCTTTCTGTTTAACTCTGCCTTCAGCTCTGTGAGACAAAGACAATGTTATCCCAGGCCATACTACTGAGTCCTGATAGGTAAGAAATGGAATTAAAGAGGAATAAGGATGAGAAATAATCTTCTTCTGCTTGGCAGTTAAAGTAATAGAGGCTGCATTTCTTCCTGGGTTTATATTTAAAAACCTGGAATGTACATAGAGGAAGAAACATGGTGTCTCTGAGAGCACTTTACCTCCATCAGACTGAACACAGTGGGCTGTGGATGCACAGCAGTTCTCAAGTACCCACAGGAGCTGGTCCTCTGTCACTTGTGCCTGCCCTGTTTTTGCTCCAGCGGAGCATGGAAATGGTTTGTCAGTGCATTTCCAACCAGACTCCAGGCTGTTGTGAGCACTCGGGCTTGCACCCTTAGAGTGGTTCCAGAAACAGGGAACCATCCATTTGTACTGAGGTAGACAGTTCATCCTGGCCCTTCTTGTTAAGCTGCAGTCTCACTTCCAAAGGAAAGACTCTCTCTGTACTTGTAACATCAGCGTTTTTCTTGCTGTAGCAAAGTCTCTCCACAAAACTCAGTTCCCACACTTTCCCTAGTCCATTAGAGAGAAGCTTGTAGACAAATGCCCTCATGAGGGTCAGAAGAGGGTGACCTGTCTGCACAGACTTGACCTCTTCATAACAGGATGTCTTTGATGTCATGAGGATTTTTATTTTAAGCGCCACTATTTTCATTTGGACCATCCCATCCCTGCTGCTGAGAGGCAGAGTATTCTCTTCTGCACAGCTGTGAACTGCTGGGCATCAGAAATATTTCTCCTTCTAGAGGAAAATTCGAATAACTAATAGCAGCTTATAGTCACTAATAATTAACTTAAACGAGGTTTTATTTCTGTCTTTCCCCTCTTCTTCCCTCACTTCAGAAGTGTTTGAGGAAGGCACCAGGTTTGCAGACCTGGTGTGTAAAGACTTTTGTTTGCCCAAAACACAATGACAGTCTGTGAAACTGTAGTTCAAGTCCAACTCAAGCTGCCCACTCCTGGAGCTCTGTACGTGACACACGGCAGTGGAGTGGGAAGCGCAGGAGTGCCTTGGTTGTTCCCTGATCCTGACACACAGTCCACTTAATTTGAGCAAACAGTGATATCAAAACCGGTCTTAAGCATTGGTGTTTTCCAAACTTATTCCCTCCTTACCCTGTCTGCAAAACCAGTGCCCTGATTATGGTGACAGCTTTGTGATTTGCACATTTGCACTCAGTTGGGGACTTCACTGATTCATTGTGGGCTGCCCAGTCAGAACTGGTCTAGATGGTAACTGGGAGTTTACCAGCTCTTGTAAGTCCCTAAAATGTTTTGACACCTACAGTTTTGTTTGTCACAGTATTGTGTTTAAGTCCACAAGGCATTTAAGATCATTTTTTCTGACTTTCAGTTTTTAGGGATGGGTTTGTGTGTCTGATGTACAGCATGTCCTGTACTCATTGAAAGTGGATGGATCGCTGGGATTGCTGCCCAGTACTGCCAACAGGAGAGAAGGTTGGAGGTCTAAAGACTGTTTTCAGTGCCTGTGGTTTGGAAATTTGCAGTCCATGGATGGGGGCAAGACAAAAGCTGGGGCCATGCTAAGCAAAGACATCCAGAGCAGTGATGCCCATAACATGTCAGTCCACTCAGACCATTTCAGAGCTATTTGCATTTGATTTCATTCTCTCCTGAGCATGAGCAATGTTGTTGATTTACAGCTCTCTGGGGGTTTTCTAGAAGATACCTGCCTTCTCTTTTTGGAAGCTGCAGTGTCCAGTGGTAACCTGACAGCAGCCCCACTGATGTCAGCAGCCTTTTTAGTCATCCAGAGTGTTTCCTATGAGTGGACTGCTGACCACACACAGGAGCTGTTTTAGCTCTGTGTGCCTCACTTTGTCGCGGTCCTCTCTCAGTGAGCTGGCAGGACAGGGGTTAATTTTAGTTATCTCTGCAGTGGGAGCTGGCAGTGGAACTACAGTGAGTTTTAGCAGCTGAAACTCAGACTTCAATATATTTTTTTTCTATTTTGTGTTAGGAAGGCTCTGACTAGCCCTTAAACGGTATCTGAATTGAACTTTAATGGATAATTCCATTACAAACAAGGTTTTCCTCTGTCTTTTTGATCATGTCACTGGGAGCAGAAATGTTGGTTCTTTCTTGCCTTTTCTCATCCCATTTTAATCCCAATTCTGTTGCTGCAGGTCTACCATAAATTACAGTATGCTAAAGGAATTTCCTATTGATTTGCTCTGACAGTGATTTGACCAGCTATGTGAATAGCTGATGGAAGCAGAACTTATCTTTGGTTCAGACAGTGGAGCATTGACTAAAGCTCCGAGGTAAACATTTACAGAAGAAACCTGAAATCATAATGCCTTGCAGCTCAGCACAATTTACAAACAAGTATTAATTAAGCTTCAGTGCTGGCTTTACTCTGTGTTAGAGGAGAACAACATCCTGGCTCATAATAGGTTGACATCAGTAACCTTTTATTGTTTATCATGCTCGGAAGTCACCAAGAATGAGGGTGAAGAAATGTCAAATAATCAGGTCAGATGCAAGTGAATGAGCCTTGATGGTTGAAGCTTGGTACCGTGGGAACCATTATTATTGTCCAGAGCAGTTTCTGGAACATGTAAGTTAATTTCTTTTTTTTTTCCAATGTTAGTTAATAAGCTGGGGAAATCTGCAAACAAGTTGTACAGTCAGATGAAAATCCTTTTCCTGAATGTCATGTGTGGCTGCCCAGCAAGTTCCTGCCAAAAAACAGCAAAAGACAAAGCGTTTGATGACAAAGGTAATAGGTCTTGAAGTTAGTCTTACTGGAATAGGAAGGCCCTGCACAAACCTGCTTCATAGAGGAGGGAGCTGAGGCAATAAAGTGATATTTGCTTGCACAGACAATGGGGTGTTGCCTTTTCACTCCCCTGGGCATTAGCATTTCAGGCTGCCCCTCTCTGTACACACCACACTCAGGGCTTTATTCTTTGAGGACTGGGTTCTTGCTGTTCACAGTGGGATCACTTGAATGCTTGTGCCTGCCTGCCTAATATATGTTAATTGAAGGACTTTTGTGTCTCAACATCTTTATTAATATTAATGGCATGAGATTTTTTAATGGACCTATACAAAATATGCTTGACCTAGCTTGAGCCCTCACTTTTGTTTTTATACTTTGCAGCACAGTGTGGCTTCCAACTAATTTAAGAATGTAATATTATATTCTGTGGCAGAATACACAAACTAATGAAATATGGATTACTCTTCAGACCTGCAGTTTCCTTGCCATGAGATATAGAATTTATATGACACCAGAATAGAATTAGTTCGTTTTAAATCATGAAATTAAAAACAGATTTTCTGTGTGCAAATTATTGCACTTCAGTGAAAAGAGCAAGCATTTAAAAATAATTCTTTTTTGACCAGGCCTGTCTTATGCCACACACTCCATCTTTTTTTAGGAAGAAGTCATCAAAACAGTAATTCTTAAAATTAGGCTAGACTAAACCTGAAGAAATATTTCAAGTTAATATTGCTATTAAAGTATAAGCTGGTCATGGTAAGAGATAGGTATAAATAACAGGTATAAAGCAGCATCGGAGAAGAAAATTTAAACTTCTGTAAAAATATGGCTACCCAGTGTAATTTCTTGTTAACACTTGACAGGAAGTTATGTTAATTTATACTTGCATCTAACAAAATAAGTAACTATTAAAATATCAGTCTTGGGCTAGGGCTGAGGTGGCTTTTTTTTTTTTTTTTTTTTTTTCCAGTCCACTGTGGATAATTATGGCATAGACAAGAAAAATGCTTGTGTCACTTTGGCACTTTTTTGTATAAAGAATAATTCCTTGTAGTCCACTCTTCCATTGCTTGCAATTAATGTCTCTGAAATCACTGTAGAGACCAGTGTACCACAGCAGGACCTCCAGCCTCCAGGTTTTTTCCTCTGTTTACTGGTTCTCTTCATGCCACAAGCCATGCTGAAGGCCACATGGATATTTTTTTTTGCAGTTCTGACATTATGTACTAATGGTCAGCTTGTTATCCTGCCTCTGGCAGCAAAAACTTGAGCAAAGGGACAGAAAAAAGGATAATTTCCATGCTGAGACACAATTGAGCTTCTGATTCCTGCAGCCCAGTATTGTCCACTATCACTGACAGGTATTTGCTGGTTTATGGGCTTCATCTTCTTGTGGTGAAGTGTTTTATGCTGACTGCTTTGGATCTGAACCTGGCCTAGGGAGAGGTCTCTTTTCTCCCTCCCTACATCATCTTGTCCCTTCAGTCAGTAGGCACACCACTTCTTTGGGAAACATTACTGCAGTTGCTATTTGGTTTAGAAAGACATTTTGAAAATGGGAAGCACCACTGGCTCATCACAAAAGTGAAGCGTGTTTCTCCTGGAAGACCCCAAAATGCACGCTGTACATAATCCAGTGGGGTGCTATCTAATCAGATTTCACTGAATGAGGAGTTAAATGGAGGAAAACAGGCTGCTGAAGGGCAAAGAAACCCATTTGCAGGCTGACCCTGTGCTGTTCTCATGGACTTCTCAGACTTGTAACAGCCAGCAGTGAAATGAGGCAGGAGCTCAGGCACTTTCCCAGAGAATCAGCTGCTGCTGCTACTGCTAGAAAATGCACTCAAGTGCTTGGCATGTAGTGCCTGCAGTTGCCAGATATGTTTTCAGTGTATTAGTGCCAAGTGTTTTCATTCCACTCTGCTACCAGAGTGTTCTGACAGTGAAGGAGTAAAGGAAGTACAGTGGCCACCAAAAAATACGAAGCCAAGAGTAAATGTAAAGAGGTTATTTGCCCTAACCCAAATCAGGCCCTGATAAAGTCACGTCTGGTGTTGAGAGGAAAAGACAATGGCAGCTTTTCAGGCTTATTGCCCTTGTTAGACAGCAGAGCGACTTGCCAGTTCAATCTGCAAAAATGTGCAAGGAGATGATCAGTGTCATCCTGGAACACCTGTGGGGGGACAAAACCCCATCCATTGCTGCTGGTGGTGGGAGAGCTGAGTAACTGCAGAGAGGAGAACAGTTACAGGAATGGTGAATTGATTCCTGTGTTTACCAGAGAGAGTGGGTGGTCATTTTAACTGCCTGAGGCACAGACAGTCCTGCAGGTCCAGCTTAATGAAGACCATCCGTGGTCCCAAGGACAGTGTGGGAGCCAGGGCAGGACAGGGTACAGTCAGTGCCACGTGTCAGTGAACATCAGGTTAATGGGGTGGTGACAAAGGCTTGTGTTCTCCATCAGCCTGTGGGACAGACAAAGTACCAGTGAAAGGACAGTCTGGACCAGAAGCCAAATCATAGAGGCTGGTGCATCACCACAGACAGGTGAAGCTGGGAGCAAAAACGTGCCAGACTTGCCTCTGAGTATTGCCCTGGTTCTGTTTACAGGTTCTCAGCTTTTGGGTTACAGTGCCATCAGAAGTTTATTTTAGTTGTAATTTCCCAAGCATTTCTTGAAGACTAGCTTTCTGGTGCACAGAGCAGCACCACAACACTAAATTACTTGTAAATAGCTCGAGGGCTGAGGGAATAGTGTATTTTTTTGTTGTGGCTGTTCACATGATTTATTTAGTCATTTGAAAGACTACAGTTTGGGAAAGTCAGGAACACACTCTGATGTGAGAAACAACACAGAAGGAAATGTTGTTCACCCAGAATGAAGGTCTGTCTTCTGCAAACTGAAGCATTTGGTCATTCTGCCTCCACTGCCCTACTCCTGTGTTAGGATTAACAGAAGAAGATGGGGAGGATTTCCCATGGGACTGTGTCTCCTACCCACCATCAACCTGCCCTGGATGGTGCCCATATGCTCCAAAACATCAACAGCTTAGCTTTTGGACCTGACTTCTTGTGTTTGAGCTGCCATTAAAAAGGAAGAGGAATTTATATATTCACACATACTTTTCTATACCAGTGCACTGAATTAGTGCCAATTCTTTAATCTTTATCTTACAAAGGATGGTGCAATTTGGCATCCATTGTCTGTTAAATAGTAATCTATTTGTAGATCCATAAAGTTGCAATAGGCAGTGCTCTTTTTGGCTGTTGTCTCTTCTGCAGTTCAATAACTGTATTATCTACTAGCAAAATAATAATTATCATTTAAATCAACACCTTCTTCCTTCTTTCAGGAATAGACTTAAATTTTAAAGAGAAGGTAACTGTGATTTGTCTTTGATTTTTTGAATAAGTGGGTGGACGCTGGGTTATTGCAAAAAAAATTATGGAGGTTGTATATCAGTCTTGCATGACTTCCTTTATAATTTGTTAAAATATGTTAAGGAGGAAGTCACTGCAACTCCCTAAATTATTTTTATAAAATTTATTTGCTACTGAAAACAAGATTAAATTTATTTCAGATTAGTGACATTTCTGAGAGTTATTGATGGTATAAATAATCTGAAAAACTATGAAAATTCAGTGTCCTATTCAAGTCCCTTTTGGGGGGTTCAGTGGAGCCCCGGAGAGGGGTGGAATCCAATGTGGAATCTTGGGATGAAACTATTCCGACAGGATGGGGAGTGTAGCTTTAAACCCTCTCTTATCTTGCCAGCCTTGTGTGTGCTGGCTCTCCCCAGTAAGAGGCCTGATTGATTCATAGCAACTGATGGGCAGTTTAAAATTACAAAGCTTTCAGTTTCCTTGTTCCTAACAGATAAAGAGGGTGGGCATTTCCTGATTATATGGTATACACTCAAAATATTTAGGTTCCCCATGGTGCTATTTGTGCCTAATTTACTTCCAGAGCACATTAACACCGCTGGTTTTCTGCAGTGGGAGGAGTGTGTGGTGTAACGTGCTGTGAAGAGAGGAAATGTTTCACAAGAGCTCCTTCTGGCTTTTCCTATGTTTGCATTACCACCTGGAAAGAAGAAAAGGTGGAGTGACTGACTGATGATCCAGATGGATTGCAGGAACACTCATGTCTTTAGTCACAACGTGTGAAGTGGGGCAGATTCACACTGAGAAGTGCCAGGATTGTGCTTTTAACTCCTGGAAGCTTCTGAGGGAAAATGTGTAGGCACAAAGGGTGCTTGACTGCCATCATGCCAGTAGTCTTTTGGCAGGCAGTGCCCCTTTAGAAGCCACTGAACCACTTTAGAGCCAGTTATTTTGGGGAAAATCAAGGATATGTTCATATGTGGGACAGGGCTTTTGAGGACAGGCTCTAGCAGGGAAGTTAAAGCCTCAGAATGCTAAATCAGAGGCTGTGAAGGCCACGTGGAGCTTCAGAGAGACTGGGAATGGAAGGACCAACATGCACCATGTTTACAGATGTTGGTGGGCTTTGATGCACTAATTGTTTGACTCGTTCAGTGCTTCCCAGCAGACCGGCTGTGTCCCGATTTCTAGGCAAGGGCTCAAGATCCAAGAGCACTTCTCCCACTGCTGGCTGTGTCCCGTGGTGTCAGGATGGAGCAGGGAGAACACTCAGGCCTTGGGACCATGATCTGCATTTGAGGCTGAAGTGTCTGTGACTCTCACACAGTCTCCTGATGTCCCAGAGCCTTGTTGACCCTGACAGCACATTCCTCCTCTTGGACCTTTTTTTCTTAACCTATGCTTAACCTGACCTTTGCTTAACCTACTGTTCAGTAGATTCATTGCAGAAAGAAGGTCAGGCTGCTTAGGAAATTTTGCCTTCTAAATCTTCTGCTGATATATATATATATTTATTTTTTTTACCATCCTTTTATAACTTTGCAACATGCTGAGCTGTCAACAAAATACCTCCCTTGTCTTCACTGCATCTTTATTTCAATAGAAGGCCTATAGTGGCAACATCTGTGCAATTGATATCTGGACATCTTAGACTAATTTAATATAAAGAATATCTCATGGAAAAAGAAGTTGCTTTCAGGCACAACCTTCCCTTTGTCACTTCAGTTTTCCTCTTTTCTGAGATCTCAGAGAACATCACAGAGTTACTTAGAGCTTTGATGCTCCACAGACTGTATTTTGAGAGCCTGATATGTAAGGTAGTGTGCTATTGAACTAATGCTTTCATGAAGAAATGCTCTTCACAGTGTGTGCTTGCTGACACAGGGATCCAGGCCCTCCCTTCTAGGATCAGTTCCTGTGGGACTGTAGAGATGGGAATGTGTCTGTCCTCTCTCCACCTTCTTGTTTGTCTTCTGTTTTCACTTCTGATTCTCAAAGGTGGAACTGATTTCTTTAATGAAAACACATAACTAAATGCTTCCACACCATCTTTCTTAGGACTCATCCCTGCTAAACAGTCACATAATTCACAGGCTTACACTGATTTTTGCCATCACCAGCCTTCAGTATCACCTTCTGTGACCCCTTCAGTTCGTCTGGCCTGTTCAGTGGGCACAATTCAAACATGGATCTGAATACCTGCAAACCATTGTGTTAACACTCCAAATACTGGTTTAGGCTTGTGTTTTGGGCTCTGACTTTGTCAGCAGACAAGATGTCAGGAGAGGTAAATGGGTGCCTTAGGTTGGAGAATGGATCACTTTATGCCGAAAACCTGGATCAATATTAAGGTAATATTTTTCTGTGTCCATTTTAAAATAGTCATGGCATGATGTTTTATTTCATACCAAACCAGGACCTCTTTGTGGCAGTTTCTGCATTCATCACAGTTATTTCTACTACAGAGATTTCTATAGTTAAAAAATAGTACTAAATTACTTCTGATCAAACTTCCATTTATACCAGTATTAAAAAATTCTCTAGTCTTGGACAAATCCAGGCTTGCTGCTTTTAACTTCAGCACAGTTTCTCCAGCAGAGCAGTTATACCATGCTCACTTTTGGGCATCATCTCCTTAAAACAGAAGCACTGGCTAATTTGTAGGAGAGGAGTGTGAGTGTGTGCAGCTTTAAACCAGGACAAAGATGAGTGCAGGAAGACTGAGCAGTGCAGATTGGTAGCACTTGGCTACAAGAAGATTAAAAAAAAAAAAAGCTTTCTGGACCCGTGGCACACTTGGCAATGTAATCTGGGGAAGGCAGGTTTTGTGGCTGTAGGCAGGGCTTACAAAACGAGGCTTTTTCATGGCATGGAACACAGATGTGAGGTACTGCATTTATCTTAGTAAATAACTCCTTATTCAAATGTCCATTATAAACCAAGCTCTGGATGTTAAGGATTTTTGTATGGCAGTCGAAATCTTATGTGCAGTTGCCATTGTACAGGTTTTTTAATGTTGTGAGCTGAGAAAATAGTGAGGTCTTATTTAAAGTTGGTGGATCTCTGGGATGCTGCTGCCCTGTATTTTGGATTTAATCATGTGAATTGCAGTCAAGGTTTTACTGATTTACCTTTTCTTGGGTGGAGGGAAAAGATATTTGGAGGCACCCAGGCTACTGTCCTGTTTCAAAGAGAATGTTAAAGCAAAAGAACAGGAGCACAGGCCGAGCTGCTGAGGGATATCCTGGAGGCTGGGGCTGTAGCTTAGAGTGGGGCACATGGAGGCAAGTTAATAGAACCACCCAGCCAGGGCCAAATGTGAACCTTCACCAGCATTTTTTGGGTTGATTACAAAATCCTGCCTATAAAACCAAGACATAAGGAGCAGAGGAGCTGAAATGCTGAAGAACTGGGAGTTTAATCCAGATAACCCCGGCGCCAGCCTGACATTCTCACTCTTGGGCCATCTTTGCTTCTTGTTTTCCATTCCCTTAATGGCCTAAGCTCTTTTGTTCCACTCCCCTTCTCCTTCCCACATAGATATTTCAACATATGTATATGTCTGTGTATGTGGAATATCAGCAAAGCTGATACTTTGCTCCCTACAGAGTTCCTTGTGACCACTCTCTCATGTAACTAATCCATAGCAATGTATACTCCAACAAGGAAAATTAAAAGGTTGGGAACCACTGACCTAACTTCTTAGTAAGCAATACAGCTGGCAATCAGATGTAACCCGAGCCCCTCGTTATTGGAGCTGCCTGAGCTATTCATAGCAAAGCAAAATTGCTATGGGAATTGAGCTGGATTTATTTTGTTTGAATGCAAATTATCCCAGGTCAGACAGGCTCAGATCTTCTGCCCCCTCAAATTCATTTGCATCAGCTCTGCCAGGCTGAAGTTTATATCTGGAGGATCTTCACTGGGGAAAAGTGGGCGTGGGTGGTGAACCACCACCGTGGAGGGCATTTGCTTGGGGCTTTGATGCACTTGGTGTAAGTCACTGTGCAGCCACGACTGCTGAACAGAGCAAAGGGGTTGCCATCAGGTAGCCCCAGGTGGTGACCCAGGGCTTGGGCAAGTGTCTCTCTCTGTTGCCTGCAACCTCAGCGGGGTGTCTTGTAAGGGAAAGGGAGTATTTCAAGCTTGCCTGCTACTCTCACTCATGAAGTGTTCTGAAAGGTCCAGCTGCCAAAGGCCCATCATCACAGGAAAAGCTGTGTTTTCACTAAAAAAAAAAAAAATAACTCAAGTTTGATTCTAGTGCACGTGATTATAAAGGGTAAAAAAGCCTCTTAAAATCTCAATTGAAAATTGTTCAAGAAATCAGAAAGAAAATAAAACACTGAAGCCCTTCAGCATTATTTTTTTTAAATCTCATAATTTATAGTGTTGTTTCCTGCAAGGCCTGATTCATGGCTTTTAATGTTTGGAGTTGCCTGTCTGATAGGGAGGAATGTTCCTGATCAGAAACACTCAAGCAAGCATCTGTTAATGCTAAGTACCTATGGAAAGGAATTTCCAAGTACTGATTTTTAGTTATCTATCATCAGTTCTTTTTTTTTTTTTTAGCTGTTCATTTTCTGTGTCACTATACCTTAATGTTATTGGGTTTGCCTTTATCACCACTTTAGGAGCAGAAGCTTCATTAAGAAGGTATGCACTTTCCCCAGAATATTGGTACATCTAAACTCCAGCCACATAAAATCGATTAGCTGTACATAAGGGGGGAGGAGAACCTTGCCAGAATGTTTTTATTTCACCTCATCCTTTAAGCCCTGTCCCAAGATCTGATAAAAATCTGAGCAAGTTAAATTTCAGATATTTAAGAGTGACATAGATGGTGCTTTTAGTTTGTGCTGTTATACAGAATGAGAGGACAGAGAGAGAGAGATGCATTTTCTATGGTTTTGAAGATTTCCAAGAGGTCAACCTCCTCTCACACCTTGAACATTTTCTGAAGCTGGGCACCCAGTTATGTGGGATGGATGATCAGGGAACTAAGCAAGCTACCCTCTGAAATCAGTTTTTCTGTTATTCTTGATGTATCCTAAGTAACTAATCAGCTGTCAGACAGCACATGACAAATAGTGGGCTGCCTCTTTTTAGGAAAAGTGAAGCATAAATGCACTCATTAAATAATCCCTCTGTTTCCTGTTTGCTTTGTGATGGATTTCAGAGCTGTCATAACTAATAAAAGATGTAGATTTTATCTTACAGTTGCAGGGATTTGCTTAGACAGGCCATGCCCAAGTGCTTGTACAGCTACCAAGGACAAATTTGAGCTGTTGGTTTTAGCTAATTGTCTTCCAAAACCTTTATAGGAAGCCAAAGAGCACTACTGATGGAATTGTAAATTAACTGATCCTGAGTGGAACTTGGTAAACCTCTGGCACTTCACTTAAATATTACTGGTGTATAGTTAGTGCCATAATGCTGTAGTTTACATTAGTATTTTTCTTCTGTTCATTTATCATGCTCACTTCTGTGTTTTGTTTTGTTTTTTTTTTTTGAAAAAACAAAACGTGAGAAATGAGGGAGCTCACATACTGACAAGCAAGTATTTAATCTGTGGCAAAGCAATCAACTTTGTGTTAGTTCTAGAATATCTCATTACCCTGCAATAAATACCAATTTAATACATTTAAATACCAATGTGACTGGTCCAATTACTTTAAGTGGAGGAACAAATAAGAATATTTCCTTATTTGCCATATGCTGACAGGGGGTTGCATAAAGATGTTTGAAAAAAGTTCAGTCAACTGCAGAAATACAAAGGCACTATTCAGAGATAACGCCCTCTTTGTTCATATAGGAATAATTAAAGACATGCAATTTTGTTACCTTGTTTTAATAATTGCTGAATGTTCTGTGTAGCATTGCTTTTGAGCAACCAAACAGAGTGGTCTTTCATGACTAACTCAGCCTGGCAATTTAAACATTGTACTCTCCTTCTGTCAGATCCTCAGGTAATAATAAAATGCTATATTGTTAAGAACTCGTAACATTTTACATTTGTAAGAAATCTATATTATGTTAGAAAACAGAATAATTGAGTTATTTTTGTGAGTCAGATTCTAAAGAAAAATGTCATCTGCTGACAATTCTCAAGTCAGAATAGGCAACCAATGATTCTAATGCTTCTTTCACGATAAAAATATTTTAGTGTGTGTAAAGGCCATTAACTTAACCTAAACATTTGCTGTGGTACAGAGCCAGGTATTCCAATCTGGTGAAAATCAGTAAAGGTCTGCTGAGGTTATTCTCATCAGCCAAGGACCCAGTCCAATAAAACATCACTTCTGTACTTTCCTGACTCCGGGATAGTTGTCAGGGACTGCCCATTTACAGACTGGATACTTTTCTGAAGGATGGGCGCATTTTTTTGGCAAATGTAAAAGCTAGGGAAAAGTTTAGTTAACTTAAATTCTCTCTTTCCTTTAGTGTGCCTGCATGCCTTTGTGCTGCCTGGTTTGGGATGGGATCAAAAATGAACATGGTCTGAGTTTTACTCGTGGGATTCCTGACTTCAGTAATACATGTGTATTATTGGAACCCTCATGAGAGTCCATTCTCACCAGTTTCCCAGAACATTTTCTTTCCCAAAGTGGTATAAAAGCACTCTGGAAATGCTTGCAGAGACAATGTTCAGCTCAATGGGAGCTCCTGGGTGCTTAACACTCTGTAAAAGTCTGCCATTAATTTAACAATCTGTGTATGGATTTAGGGTCCAGGCTTTTCACTTTTGGTTGGTGGATCATGGATCGTGTCCCTGTCACGGTGTTTCAGGAGCTTGTTTGACTTACCCAGTGCTTCAGTAATGTGGGTAACTGAGTAATTGCCCTTCTGAAGGGGGACAGAAACAGTGTGTGGAGGCAAAATCCAGCTCAGCCCTGTAGCTGCTGCTGTCGCCTCTGCAGCCACTCCCAGCAAAGGGGCTGAGGGTCAGAGTGGAGAGGGAACGAACTTTGTTAATTACTGTGATTTACTGCCATTGGCTTGGCTGTTTGCTCCTGATGCTTCCCGAGGGTAAAAGTATCTTTCACCTCAGCAACACTTTTCTGCAATTCAGCTCCTTCTTTCTGCTTTCCAGATATGCTGCTTGTCTTTTTTTTTTTTTCCCTACCTAATTTCACGTCTTAATTTGCTCATTTTGATTATATTTTCCAGAGCATTGACATTTTGACCCTGACTCGAGAGGGGCTCAGTTAAGCCATCTCTCAAAGAGTCAGTCAGTGCTATCGGGTATCTGCAGTTCCAGGTCAGGCTGTACAATACTGCTGGCTATAATTCTTGGAAGTAGTTTTGCTTATGACTGTAGTAAGGTTATAGTCTCACATATTTTTCAGACTACCAACTTAACCCATCCCCAGAGGTGAGTCTACTTCATTACACGTTCTCTAAAGAAACAATAATTTATTTAAACTGCTTACATGGTGCAGGATTGCTTTGAACAGCCTCGTGTGATAGCACTGGTTGAATATCCTTGCTCTGGGGGAAAGAGGAATTCATATGATGAATGTCCACAGACTTTAGCAGGACTTTATTCTTCCTGGGATTCCTTGGCATGTGTGAGAAAATGATATATTTACCACATTTTCGAGGCGTGACCCAAAACCTGTCCTGAACAGCTGGCACTTTTCCTGCTATCCCAGCGGGATTTTGTCTCAGGGTGCTGGTGTGTGCACAGGGACTGCCACCTCCACATGGGGTGGGACACCTGAGCTAAGACAGTCACTCCTCCTTTGTGGGCAGAGATGGGTCTTTTTTGTTTCCTCTGGGGTGCCAAAGCGACAGAGATTAAGCTAATCATCAGGGCAGGAAATAAGAGTTTGAATAAAATTATCTGCAGACAAGATAATTTCAAGAGTTTTCACTGCAAAGTGAAAGAGGAAAGACTCCAGTATGCTGTAAGATGAGATGGTCCCAGCACTGTGATGTGGATACTAGATTTCTAGGAATCTTTGACCTCGGATGATCTTAAACAGCCAGCAGCCATAGTTCTTAGGTCATCTGTTCTCCTTGTTCCTTGTATTTCAGGGAAGTTCTTAATTTAAATTTTTATTTGATATAAGTAGAACTAAAAACTGTACTTTTTGTCTCTGTACGTTCTGTAACTCTTGTTAGGATGTGTTTGACTCAATGGTTTGGTTTTTTGTTTTTTTTTTTTTTAAGAGCTGGACATTTGGGAAATAACAGAAGTCTTGGATCAGTGTCCACTGAAGTCTTTATGCCAATTTCAGTTGGCCTTTTGTCAAGTCTTTTAAAACTTTTCATGAATATTTGGAACTATTTTAATGGGTGTGAAATGACATTTAACTCTTCCTTTTGAGAAATTTGGTATAAACTTCATTGATTTCTTTGGCCATTGTTTTAGCTGCTCTCAGTTTAGACAGTGGATTTTTAGCACCTAATTTTATGTATATGCTCATAACATTGAATAAGGCATTTCGAATTTAAGTAGTATTCCTTAGAAAAAGACATGCATATTTTTTAGCCCTTTGTTTAGCTGAGATACTCTTGTTCTTGTACAAACTGTAATTAACTTTACATCAATGGTTATGTTTAGCAGAGACATTGCAGTTCAATTATTCATCTGTTTTAAGTCTCAGTTTCATTTCATTGTGCTTCTTTCCTCATTATTTGCATTTGGTTTGTGAAACTCCTCTAGATTCAATATGCATAAAGCTGTTGCCTTTGATTTAATTAGCATGTAATGAAAATGCCTTGTTTGCAGACAGAGAACCCACATCCATGAGGCTTGTGTAGAGCAAGGATTTGTCTGATATCTCAGCACTCAGCTTTCTTAAATTATGGGTGAGAAATGGAAGTTCTGAAAGTCCTTCACTCCCTGTCACTGATCTGGTTTTTATGGAGGGTCTGTTTTTTTTGAGATGCTGAAACCTCCAACTGAATCAGGTTCACAGGCTGGAAAAGCAGCCAAAGTCTTCACTTGGAGTTTAAGAACACAGGGGGAGCAAATGGGAGCAGCCTCTGTGCTGTTCCAGTAAGAGGCCAATGAGACCTGTTGGGAACAGATATGTTTGTGTGTGACTCTCAAAAGTGTTGGGTGTGACTCTCAAAATTGTTGGGTTGAAAATTAGTGGAATATCTACCTGGTTTTGTATAGCTAAGATTAACTTTTTCAGTGGTTTAAAAAAAAATTCTCCTTATTTTTCAACTAATAATCTATCTTCAATTAAAAAAATCTTGCTGCAGGTACCACACCATCATTTCCCTTGTCCAAATTTAATTCTGAGGTTCTTTTTTCTTTTGTGACACATCAAGAAAACAGAACAAGTGCTGTACCTTGGTGATAACACCCGGATACTGAGGAATTTCACAGATACATTGGATCTGAAAATTCCTTTTAGCCCAGAGCTGAGCAAACGTTTTATAACAAATAAGAAGTGCGAGAAACGTCACCATTTTATCTCTTCTCAACTTTACTGCAAACAAACTACAAGTTCCTCTAATTCATTGATTCAAAATGATTTGCTGACCACACAGGTCAATGTGTGTCTTTCCATTTTCTTTCCAGTGGCATGGAATATCCCTTGCAGAAGGACAGCAAATATGTGCTGTGAGGGAAAAACAAGGGAACAGCGAATTCCAACTGAGCAATCTCTTGGGTGTTCCTTCCCACCATATTCTCACAATTATTGCTATTATTAGTGATAGCCACAGTGGGAGACAGAAGGAATAGACAAGAGTCCCTGGCCTTTTTCATGCTGTGTTGTCTAGACTTAGAAGAATGTTAGATTTTGTCATCCTGCTTCCTCTCATGGTGTTACAATTGCAGAGAATCTGAAATAAAAATGGGGGTTTGACCTATGTGACCCTGTCCTCATTGTGTCCTGAGCCCATCAAGGTTAATGGAAAGACATCCTTGATTCGAGGAAAATCACGTGTGTCCTGAGAGCTGTGCTGACAATGGGAAACCCAATGCGTAATTTTCCATGACGGCTTTGACAGTATTTGTTCAACTACTGAAGTATTTGAGCTGGATAAATATATTACATCTAACAATTATGGAGATGTTTCATGTGTTTGTAGAAAAAATTCCCAGAACACCCAGGAGAACAAAGGAGGCCAAAATCTGGCCTTCAAGAAACTGGAATTCTTTGGCAGTGTAAAGCCAGAGAAGAGGGCTCTGGGCCGGTCCCCTGCCTCTGTGCTGTGGCATTTCCCAGCTGGCACGTTTTCCAGCCAACACAACCATAGCCATAGGTCACTTTGCTTTACCTAACACTAAAATTCAAGAACCTACAAGAAAGTACCTGGCAGTTGTTGCCCCATTGCCCGCTTTGCAGTGCTCCAGAGGTCTGCAGCTCGGTCTGAAGCCAGATCAGCATTCTCAGCATTATTTTGGAATTCCCAAAGCGATTATTTCAGTATGAATCCTTGAAACCATCCCTTCCCATACCTGGAAGAAGTGGAAAATGGTCTGTGATTGAATGAGTGTCCAGACTGTTCCGTGGCACTTCCCCTTTCTTCTTGACAGCTTCATAAAACTGGATGTTATCGAAAAGAAGGCATCTTTCATTCACACAGCGTTTTTCAGTTTGGTGGATGAGTCTGATGTAAAACCCAAAGGAAAGAAGTCATAGTGGAGATCTAGGGTCATTTCTGTTGGGAAAAAAGTGACTACATTTGTAAGGCACTTAGTCATCTACAGCCTCTGTAAAGGTGCAGCAAAACACATGCAGGACCCAGAATTCAGTTGCTTCTTACCCCCCCCCCCCCCCCCCCCCCAAATTCTCAATCCACCCTTATAATGTTAAATATAGAAATGATGTTTGAGGCTGAAACTTGGTGTACATCAGGGACAGTTTCTTACAGGAAAATGTAGAACTCCCCCCCCCCCATTTTTTTTTTTTCCATATGGTTTGAATCATTTACTAAATGAATCCTATAGGAATAATTTCAGATGTGGAAACCTTTAAAACGGGGAAATAAAAACCAGATTCACTACATTTCTGTTTTCCAGCTGAAAAAAACCCCACTTAGCAGCGCCCAATTATCAGTGCATTCTAGTAGATAAAGATTGCCTCTCAGAACCACTGGTAAATTGTGTGATGACACACATCATAAGGATTAAAATATCAGTCTTCTTCCCTACAGGAAAGTACTTTGTCATGACCAAATGTGATCTGACATTTGAAATATGCCAACTTATTGCAGTGGGCAGGCAAGTTAAATTCCTGTCAATTATTTAAATCCTGTCTGTTATTGATGGAGGAAATTTTAACCTTCATTTAGAATGTTAAGTAGATACAGGCTGAGATATGTAATTATGAATTCATGTTGAAGAAAGGAGAGGGGACAAATTGTTAATCAGAATATCTTTTCTGTTTGTTTGGTTATTATTATTCAGAGGGCAATTAGACACTCTCAGTTCATAATGTGAGATCTCTTCTATTATAAAAATTAAATCACAGTATAATTTTATGAGCACTATTATTAGACCCATGTGAAAGGTGCTTATTTTGGGCAGTACTGCAAAGTTGCCTTTGATTTGGAACAACAAAAGTGAATTTCCATGAAAAGAGCACAGTAGATGACTGTAGACTGTTGAGGACCTGTAGATCTCTGATAAATCTCTCCAGCTGGAATTGAGTTAAAATCAGTGTCAGCATTAGCTTAGTAAACAGTTAAAGCTGTGAAGATTTCATGTATAACTTTCTATTTTCTGTTAAGTTTTCCTCACGGGAAACAGTTTCTTAAAGTGCAGAAAATTCCACAGATCCTTTAAAACTACAGTGCTTACGTTAGACATTCCAACTGCTTTCCTTCTGATACCCATGGGTATTCTTCTGATACCCATTCTGGTCCTAGGATTTTAGGCTAAAGAAGAGCATCCATTTCAGAAGGGAATAGGTGATATATGGCTCTTATCTGCATTTTTAAAGAAGATTTTTTTTTAGGGAAGGAGGTGGAATCATGGTCTGGGAGGACTTGAGATGTCGGGCAAGATGGTTTGCAATTGACATTTGTTTGTCTGCACATATTTTTCTGAAGCATAAGAGATATGTAGTCCTCATGGGATGTCAGTTTTGGCAGGAGGATGTTGGCACATGGTAGAGCCTCACTGATCCAAACCAAAAATCTGTATCTAGTATTACGTATGTAATGTAGTGGAATTACCTGATGAAACTTCTCCTTGGTTTTTGACTTGGTAAAAAGGAGTGTTTATTACAACATGTTTTACAAAACCAAGAAATGAAATAAAATCATAACTGATTAATGAGCTGCATGGAAATACTTCCTCAGTGCCACCCACATTTCCCTGGCCCTGATCCTGGAAACACTTCATCACATGTGCAGTTTTATGCACAGATACTATGTGAAAACTAGAGTGTAGTTTTCCCATACTTACTTCTGTCTTTCAGGGATCCAAGAAGGCAAACAATTAGATACTTGCTTTCGCTGATTAGCTTTCTCTTGTAGGAGGGTATAAATTTTAAACTTTGTTTATTATGATTAAATTGCAGGGAGTTGATTACTAAATGATGGTGCAGAAGTGTTCAGATGCTTCAGCTTTTGCTGCTCTCTTGTAATGTACATTTCTACTTATAGCGACCTGAGGTCTGGGATTCCCGTTTGGTAATACCTTGTTCTGAAAACCCCCTGAATCTTAATTCATGTATTTTGTTTTACTAATCTATGCTTTTATGGGAAGTTACATCTTACAAAAGTGTTTCCTTTTTATGTGAGACTGTATCCTGTACACAAACACACATGCAGGTAAATCTGTACTGTGAAGAATGGGTTAATATTGCATATGACATTATCCATGGTACTGTGTGAGGGTGCTGTGCTGCCAGTCCCCCAGCATTCCTGTTCTGTGTGTTACCAAATGTGAGGCCTGGTCATCTCCAAAGTGCAACGACGCATGCTTTAATTGGGAAGACTGTCCAGCTCATCACTTGAGTAAATCTAATTTAGAGGCGCACATTGCAACCCGTCTGGGCTCTGCAGGGAGATCGCTGCAGGAGTTAGCATTTTCCAGCTGTGAGCCTTGACAGTCCTGCCTCTAACTCGTGGTGGTGTTGCTTTTTTTTTTTAGTCAGGTTTGATAAGGACACGGAAGATCGAGTTCCTTATCTCCCCATTACCTCAGCAGCTGGCACGGGAGCACAACTACACATCCCCCGCCGGACACCATCCTCACGTGCTCTACAAACGAACTGCAGAAGAGAAGGTGCACCGGTACACAGTAGAGTCCCATCCCAAATCCTTCCCTTTTGGCCGTGACAGAATGCACACTTCCCACAGGAATGGTTACCACCACGGAAGGTTTCAAAAGCAGCATTTTTGTGGACGTCGCAAGAAATGTATGTAAGGAAACTTTCTCTCCTCTTTTGAGATAGTGGCTGTTACAGGCTGTGTGGTGATCCTGAGGTGTGCTTCACATCTCTTCACGTCCCCTTGGCATGAGGATGTAATAATTTTAAGTTATGTATTTCCAAAGTAAAAGACATACGAGAAATTGAGTTTTCCTTGAAATTCACAGAATCATCTGTTTTATTAAGCCGTCAGAATCGCTGGTTAGTTTCCTTGTGCTTTACCTAGATTTAAATATCCCTGCTTGATTTTTTTTTTTTACATTGACATAGTTTTCAGTAAGCAATTCTGCACAGTGATGGAGGCCAAGTCCCTGAACTGCTCTCTGTTAGTTTGGGGATAAAAAACTAATTAGGCTTGTAAATGAAGAGAAAGTCTTCAAAATAATTAATTCTGAGAAGATAGAGAATAAATCTTTCAGAACTCACTGTTTGATAATGAAATTTTCAGCAACTAAGATCTTCAAAAAGAATCTCCCATGTAAATTGTTTAAATAAGATTTTGGAGCCATGTCTTACAAAATACATTGAAAGATATTATCCTGCCAAGATCTATTCTAAGTCTTTCCTTAGGCCCTCAAATTGCAGAACATTTTAGAGCCCCCTTGGTCCCTATATCTGTACTTTCAGCATTCAGTTGATGCTTTTTGAAAGCTGATCAGCTTCGGAGCAGAGATTTTTAATGAGGGTCTCCTGGACTGCAAACAGTGTTGAAAACAGTGTCTCAATCCAGTTATATTCTTCCAACTTCCTACTCGAGTTCTGAGAAAATGAGCAGCTTCCTTTTCCAAAGGTGTGTAAGGAAGACAGAGAAAATAAATAAAAGGGAAAGAATGAGCAAGGAGTTTGTGGAAAAGGTGTCTGGCTGAGACTGAGCCCTATATGAGGCCTGAAAACAAAGGGCTTGTTAAAGATTCCGAAATCCTTCCCCCCAGGTTTGAAAGCCAAACCTCAAGCGCCAGATGCACAAGCCTGTGAGTCAACCTGTAAACATTTGCATTCTAATGCAGTCCAAAACTGCCTCATTCCATCCTCCCTTTCCCTTCTGTCTGGTTTCCCTGCTGCAGAGCAGGGGGTGATGGTGCTAAATTAGCTCCTCTGCTCTACCCTGTTTCATTTTATTTGCACTGTCCTCTGTGGTCTTGTGCCTTATTTACTGTTCATGTCTGCTTGTCCAAATTCAGGATTATTCTTGTCCTCTTGAGCTTTTACACGGTGCTTATTCCTATAATAAATGAGAGCATTTGGAACACTGTATTTTCATGACCTCCTGGCATGTAAGAAGATATTATTATATTACTTCTGTCTTATAAATGGGACTCACAGGCACAGGAGAGGTCAGAAATAATGATTGTTTCTGGGTACCAAGTTAAGAAACTTGGTTTTTCTTTAAAATATTTACCAAATACATGCTTTTGTAATTCTGTTAATTCTATGTATATATCTGTATATTCAATAATTTCAGTTACAGCTCTGAGTTCTTAGCTGCATATTCAAGCTGGGTTTATGTTAAATGAAGAACGTGCAATTAGCATCCAACTCTGATTAGTGTAAGTGATTTACCCATCATAGGAACTCTGTGTCAGACACTCTGTAAAGATCTCATTGAGGAAAATGGCATTTAATTACCCACAAAACTCTTTTCACATCCTGTGGTCTTTAACTCCATACAGTACATACCTATAACCTTCTGAGAGAAGGGAAGGAGTTCTGAACAAAACAACCTACTTCCAGATCCAGTCTTGATTAATCTGTAAAACAAATCAACCTCCTGTTCACTGAATGAATGCAGTGCTACAAACAAATAAAATCACATGTCATTGTTATTTTAGTAGGGATAAAATATAGGATACTGAAGAAATAACTCCAGTAAAGGGAACATTTAGGTTTTTTCTTTTTCTTCCTTTTATTTTTTTTAGGATGGTTTTAGGTTTTTACATTGTTTTCCTGGTCTTCTTCTGAGATTTGGAGTCATATCAGTTGAATTTTTCAGCAAAATCCAGTCTGATCACCTGGAGTAGAAAATTTCAGCTCAAATGAACAGAGGGATGGAGAATTCAGTCTGACAGAAGGCAGTCCTCTGCTATTAACCCTGCCTAGTCAAGGTTAATTTATCCTAACCTAAGAATGAAATCAAACTTGCTGAACAGTAAGGAGGAAGAGCACATTGCCACTTTTGGTGTCATGAAAATAGCTTGTCTCACTCACCATCTTTAAAAATTTCATGTGCTGGCAGTTTGTAAACATTAGACAAGCCAGTTACTCATCTTCCAAACTCTTCTTCACAACCTAACTGTTTTTAGATCATGAGAATTAGCTGGACTGTAGTTAGTAAATCATGCATGAAGCATTGCCACTGCTTATGTTTTATTAGTAGTGGTGCAGTTAATTCAAGAGCAAAACTTCACTGCTCATGGATATTTGTGTCCAAAGCCTTGGAGCTGTATTGCCTTCAAAATAGTACTTGGACACTGTTGTGCCTTGAACTGAGCTCTTCTCTCTCAGGTGAGGATTCCCCTTGTGTGTTGATGTGCTTCCAGAAGGGAAAAGTTCTTTGAGCTTGTAAAGAACTTTAAAATGAGTGATACATTTCAAAATCTTATTAGCACAGTCCTTTGCAATGTTAAATGTACTTCAGAGTGACTGAGTTCTTGAAGGCAGACCACTGTTATGCATTCTGAGGCATCCTTGATTTCCCAATTTGGCATGGAAGGAAGTAATGTCTGTTTTAGTTCTGTCTTTGGAATAACTTTCTCGTGGGGCACAGATATGATTTTTTTTCATTACCTGAGGCTCCCTCGCTTGTGTCATGTTACATTCTGTTCCAAAAAACTCTTCTTGTTATGCAAAGAGTAGGCTGAAGTGGCCTTTGAGCTACTTTTTTGATGCAAAGGCAGTGTAGGTTTATGCAGCAGAAGCTGTGGATAGCAGGAGCACTGCAGGACGTGGGACACAGATTTCTTTTCCCATTTTCTGGCCCTCTGAGTAAACGGAGTAGAGACCATTCTCTAACTGTGCCATTGGCCATGCAATACCAGCCAGAGGGAAAAAGTGCACCCTGGCAATGGGATATTGCCTGTTGTCAAGCCCTCCTTGCTGCTGCCTGACATTTCCCTGTATTAAATAAATATATTCCCAGCAGGAATAATCTCAGTGGCAAACTCGCATAGAAGGCTGATGTCAGTCACAATAACAGGCTGGCAGGAATCTTACTTGTGGTGTGTATCTGCTTTCTGTACTGACCGTGGACATCTGTTCTGGAAAGGACTTTTTTGCCAACTGCTGTGTAAGTAGCACATGCCAAACACCTCAGGAAGTTATCAAAAGGACAAGAAAAATGTATATGCTCTGTTAAAAATTCTGTTGTATTTTTTTGCACAGATGCTACCATTTTATTAGATTAATTCCTTATTTCAAACTGCTTATTGCATACAAATGTGGTTCTCCCATTTCCTTCTCCCCCTGTAGCCATCCTTCCCTCAGGAATGGATCGGGTCTTTTTTAATAAATATAGAAGAACTTAGCCAGAAGTATTAAATCACATGCTGTAAAAATAATCTGAGACTCTAAACCTGTGATACTTCATTTTCTGATGAAACAGTTCATGGGTGATCTGAACCCTTCCCAAAACAGTTCCATTTCCTTTTAGATGCACCCAAGCCACCCACAGCAGAGATGTACATTCGCTCCGATGAGTACGGGACTTCCGCGAGGTTCAAGAGGTCGTCTGCTAAAATTCAGAAAAACGGGAGTCTAAATGTTGAAACCCTTGTTGTGGCAGATAAAAAAATGCTGGAGAAGCATGGCAAGGAAAATGTAACAACGTACATCTTAACAGTCATGAACATGGTAAGCTGTGGTGTAACTGAAGTGTGTTTCCTCTGCAGAGTAGGTCCTTTCATTGGACAAGTAGTGGGAACCAAAAAGAGCAGCCTTATCTGATGTATTACTTATGTAAAAAAAGCCTTTATAAACAGATCTTTAGATTATCTCAGCTCTGTCAATAGTACTGTAGAGCAAAAAAATTGGAACATGTTTAAAATTTTAAATCCTGTGTTGTCCAGAAAAGGCAGATACTCTGAAATTGAAACTTTCGTTTCATTTACTATCATGAGTCTGTTTTATCTGATGTGTCTCCTTGAACCAAACATTTATATGAGAGAGCACAAATTTATTTTCATAAAATTGATATAACTAGAAATATATTTTCCTGTTTGGGTTTGCTCTTTACTTCTGTACTACAAAACTTGAACTTTGACCTTGATTACATCTGATCCAGGGGACCAAGGACAGAGCAAAGCCCATTGCAGTCAATAGAAGGTTTTCAAGTTTTGCAATAAGTGTAGTGGGTTGGGGCATAATTCTTCTGACTTAAGCTCTTTTGGATTAATCCTACAAGGTATATAACTCCATTAATTTGTATTGAAAATTCAAGGCCAAAGCAATAACTCAGTACATATGTTTAATCTGTTAAAAAGTATTATACATGTAGGTGATATTTCCTCTTCAATAATCATTGCAGGTCTCTAGTCTGTTTAAAGATGGAACAATTGGAAGTGATATAAACATTATTGTTGTAAGCCTGCTTCTTTTGGAACAAGAGCCTGTAAGTTATGTTGGAATTTTCATCTTAGCTACTTTATTTGCTCCTGTTCACTGGGAGCACTGGGTGTTCCCATGTTATGTACAAGGTTTCTTAAGACATAGAGCATGAGAACAGATTAAAATCAAAAAACCTTCAAAATGACACTTTCTGCATTTCACTGCTTCTTGGGTTTTGATACTAAATTCCTTCATTTCATATAAATGTTCTTTAGAAACGTTGAAATGCTTCCAGTAAGACAAAACTTAACAATTTCCAGAGTTTTCTTGAAGAGAAATGTCTGGAATGAGAAATCTACTTAATACATATTTAAATAAATAGATTTTGAACTGGGATTTCCAGGGTGTGATGATCAGAAGTTGCTGGAATGAGAAATCTACTTAATAAGTAATTAGGCAAATAGAAAGATTTTTAACTGGATTTTCCAGGAAGTGGTGATTAGAAGTGGTAAGGAGCCAAAATTCCCAAACCGAAGATAGCATGAAACAAAAGGTAGGAGTGGAGCCAATTCTTGTGTCAAGGGTGCTGAGACAAAAGAAGACAAAATCTCTTTTGCTGAAAAGAAATTTGTGATGGGTTGATCTACTTGGATTATACTTTTCCTCCCCAGAAGTCACCAAACATTTTAATCACAAGATTGAATATGGCTTGGTGTTCAACTTTCTCAGGAATCAATTATATTTGTACACTGTAATTTCAACCACCAACTTCGGAAATATCTGTGTGTCTTGGGAGAGCTGCAGTTTTATTTTACAACTGCAAGACATTCACTCATCAACTGACTCAGCCATCACATGGGAATACTACATAAGTTTATGTAGAACAAATACGAAAAAATAATTCCCTTTTCCCTGCCCAAGTCTTATTCTTTCAATCCCCTTTCTGGAGTACTGATGGAAGCATCTTGTTTCTGTGTCTGTGCCACCCCTGCAGGGTGGGTTATTGATCAACCACCACGCAGACCAGTCCCTGAACAGCTTTTGCCAGTGGCAGTCTGCCCTGGTCGGGAAGAACGGGAAGCGCCACGACCATGCCATCCTGCTCACGGGTTTTGATATCTGCTCCTGGAAAAATGAGCCCTGTGATACCCTAGGTATGATAGCAAAGCTCGTGCTGATAAACTTGTGGGTGTCCACAGCAGAAACTGAAATGGCTTGAAATTTTAAAAGTTGATTTTTGCACATGTTGTCAGCCTTCTTGAAGAGGGAAGAGCATGTTTGTCTTTGAGGTATCTAGAAGGAAAAGAGTATTGCTGGTACCATTGCCCCTGAAGAAGTGGTATAATAAGCTCTCTGAAGAAACTCTTTTGGATTTTCACCTCTTCAAGGAATTTCTTTGATTTTGAGATTATTTCTGAGCCACTCTTTTTTCCCCCCCTTTTTGTGACTAGTTGCCCTTTTTGAATGGGATTTCTCCCTAGTTTAGGAGCAGTAAAGGCATGGGAGGTGACATGAGAATAATCTTTACAAGTAAAGTGTAGTTTGAGAGGTGAGGTTAGACTTTCACTTCTTACTTATTTTTTATATTATGTTATAATTTAAATTTTATACTTTATTGTCAAATAAAAGCCTGATGTAATTCCTCCATGGTAAACCTGATGAAGTAAATAAGTGTCTTCATGCACCGAAATAAACTGGCTTATTAGGACCAGTGCAGATGATCTGTGTGTTTGGAATTCTGTAGAGGAACAAGCCATTCAACTGCTTCCTTCCTTCAGGATTTGCACCCATCAGTGGTATGTGCAGCAAGTACCGTAGTTGCACCATTAATGAAGATACAGGCCTGGGACTGGCTTTTACAATTGCCCACGAATCTGGACACAAGTAAGTTTCTTCTTCTGTAAACAAGTGTGTAAGGGAATGGAAACAGCACAGTTAATATAAATCAGTTGAACAGAGATCATTTGGATTGGCTGATCCTGCATACAGATCATTTGAAGCCTGGAGAGTGGTGAGGAGTTACATCCAGCTGGTGAGTGGTCACCAGTGGTGTAACCCAGGGACCAGAATTGGGGCCAGTCCTGTTGAATACGTTTATAAATGGTGTGAACAAAGGGATCAGGCATCCCCTCAGAAAGTCTGCTGGTGACACCAAGCTGGGTGGGAGTGTAGATCTGCTGGAGGGCAGGAAGGCTCTGCAGAGGGATCTGGACAGGCTGGATCCATGGGCTGAGGCCAACGGGGTGAGGGTCAAAAAGACCAAGTGCCAGATCCTGCCCTTGGGTCACCACAACCCATGCAGAGCTCCAGGCTGGGGCAGAGGGGCTGGAAAGCTGGAAAAGGCCCTGGGATTGCTGGTTGAGAGCAACTGAACATGAGCTGGAGGTGCCCAGGTGGGCAGAAAAGCCAATAACACCTGATTTATATCAGGAATAGTGTGGCCACAGGACTAGGGAAGTGGTTGTCCCTGTTTCCTGGGCACTGCTGAGACACCTTGAATTCTGAGGTCAGTTTTTGTCCCCTCACAAAAAGAAGGACATGGAGGTGCTTGAGTGTGTCAAGGGAAGGGAAGGGAACAGAGCTGGGGAAGGGGCTGGAGCAGCAGGAGCAGCTGAGGGAGCTGAGGGGGCTCAGCCTGGAGAAAAGGAGGCTGAGGGGGGATCTTCACACTCTCTTCTCAACTCCCTGACGGTAGGGGGGAGCTGGGGGGATTGGGCTCTTCTCCCAGAGAACAAGGGACAGGACAAGAGCAAATGGTCTGAAGTTGTGCCAGGAGATCTTTATTTTGGATATTTTGGAAAATCCCTTCATCGAAAGGGTTGTCAGGCATTGGCACAGGCTACCCAGGGATGTGGTGGAATCATCGTCCCTGGAGGGATTTACAAGGTGCTTAGATGTGGCACTTGGGGAGATGTCTTAATGGTGACCTTGGCAGTGCTGGGGAAATGATTGGATTCGATGATCTTAAAGGTCTTTCCCAACCTAAGATTCTATGATTCTATGACTCTGATTTAAAGACAGCTGTATAATGATTAGCCATTGGATTTCCATTTTATTTCTGTTGTAGTAAGACTGTAATTTTCCCAATAATCTGCTGCCTACAAAATCAGTAATAATTTTCCATGGAGCTTCAGCTATTCTTTGAATTGTTGAATTCAAGATGATTAGGTTTTGTTCTGCTGGTTTTTAACAAATCATTTTGAATTTCCTTTTCCCAACTTTGTGCGTGGTTTTGGTTCTCAGTTGTAGCATAGTTCAGTCTGCAGTCTGTCTCCCCTGTGGCAGTAGAGAAGCACAGTTTTCTCTGTGTGGTACAAACCTGAAATCAAGGTCCAGATAAAGCATAGGAACTTTATTTTGAGCAGCAACATGAATGCACAGAATATCTTTGGAAAGCAGGGGTACTGTATTCTGCTGATTGGTCAAGGCATGGAGCCCTCTCATTGTGCATGACTGAACCAGGACTATTTAGCTTTCATTGTACAAATATGCTCTGCAGTACATACTATGACCTAATGTCTACACAAGTGACCCTCTCACAGGTTTCTGTGCATCTGAAGGGAAATAAGGAATTAAAGAATAATCCAGCTACCAGTGAAGCCCGTGGGACTTGAGCCAAAGCATTCAAAGGGACCAAATATGTAAAATATGTATTGTTTGATCCTCCTGTCACACTAATGCAATTTCAAGATCTCAGGACATTTATATTGATCAATATTAGGAGAGAATATGGCCCATAGCTTATTTGTCAAGAATTATCCCATTTAATCTCTTAATGTTCTCCTCCCCTTTTATTTTCTTATTTGCTTTGAGAGATTATGCATGGAAATTTTTAATATTTTTCTTTTTTTCCTATTATTTTTTCCTTTTTCACTGTTGCCTTTGATTTACATGTTATTTAACCTTTCTTTGGTACACTTCCATACTCCTGTCTAATAAAAGGCATTCAATCTCCTGGGAAAAGCCTGTGCCAGATAGAAAATGTCTTTATGACCATTTGCTTGTGTTCATGTTCCTGAGGCTACCTAGTAAGAGAGCAGAATTTGGTTTCTGTCATACAGAGATTCCTGGAAGAAAAAAACCCCAAACTTGTGACAGCCTTGGAGGTTCACTGTGAATGTATTAACCAAAGGGTTTCATAGGAGGAGAATGTTGTATAATGTACAGAACACACTCTGTGGTCCACTGAGAAGCTTCAGTGGTTAGACATTTTTGTGGTTTGTTAGACACTTTAATTGTTTTCTTTACCTTGTGTTTTTACCTGAAAGGTTAACTGTTCCTCTGGGTGCTCAGAGCCCATTGTGTCAGTGGGATATAACTGGGGGATTCTCTGGCTGCAGTGCATGGGAACAAAGTATTTTATGAAGGATTCTAAAATATGAGCTCAATTTGTACTTCTTCTGTCCATCTATGGAAAGAGACATATATTTTAGGAAGTTTGGAGCCTCAGCTGGTGGCAACACATGCAGTAACTCTGACGAGCCTGTAGTGATTTATTGCAGTGGAGGAATGAGTCCAGTAAATTAGATATTCCCTGCACATGCACAGATTACATTCATGAAGTCACCAAGGTACTACAATATTGAAGTAACAGATGATGAAACTTCTCTCCAAAACACACTGAAATCCACAGATGTCCCGTACAGTGAGTAAATACAGAACAGTGAAAGGAAAGAACCTAAAAATTAGCTTCATTATATACATAAAATCCCCATAATTCATCATTATAACTTTTTTTTTTATTATTGCTTATTATTCTTTGTATCATCCTAGCACCTCTCCTAGTGAAAGCAGGGCCTCATGATGCTCAGACTGAGCAAAGAACCCCATAAGAAGCAGTATTCCCACTGAAGAGTTGAATTCTAGACAAAGTGAATGACACTGTATAACAAAGGTGGGGGAAAAAAACCAGTTTGCTTGAGATAATACAGCAAGTTAGTGGCCAGAATTAGAAAAATAATAATGTTTTCACATTTACACCTTGTGTTCTATTCATTCAAGCCCATTTCTTCTGCCGCAGGTTGAATGCAGCTCTCTAGGCATGAACCCCACATTCCCTATGGAGTTCAAGCATAGTGTTGGTACCCTGGAAGTGTTTCATTTGCCCCCAAATTTTGTCTTGCTTCTGTTTAATCTAAACTTTTGCCCTTTTCAGCTTTGGTATGATTCACGATGGAGAAGGGAATGCCTGTAGAAAAGCTGAGGGCAATATTATGTCTCCCACGCTCACCGGGAACAACGGCGTGTTTTCTTGGTCTGTTTGCAGCAGGCAGTACCTCAACAAATTTCTCAGGTAGGTCACATGTAAATTTGGGCTGGTGCCGGGGAGCGCAGCTTTAGTAACTGGGCTTGAAATCTTGAACAGCATAAAAATTAGTAAAGTGTGAAATTCACCCCTTTTAAAATGAACTGCAGCCCATGAGGTGTGTGAGCCCACACACTCGGGCTGCTGAAGCACGGAGGTGGTGTGGCGTGTGAGTGCTTTTGTCCTGCCTTGTTTCGAAAGAAACATGAATTTCACCCTCCAGGAATACCCTGCAGTAATGACTGGAATATCGTTCTTTCCCAGGCATTCCTGTCAGCAGCTGAGTTTATTAGAGAATTAGTAGGAAGTGTACACAAAGGAGGGCAGACACAGTGGTACCAAAGTCGTTACAAATGTAAATTAACATCAGTGGCCTTTCTCACTGGAGTTTCTCTCTTGATCTAGCTCCTGACATGAGTAAAGGACATTCTGCATTTTTCACATCCTGTTTCTGAGGGAAAGAAAAAAAGGAAAAAGAGAAAGATGCCAGTAATTTCTCCAGCATGTTGACATAACTCAGTGATGCTTTTAAAGGAACTGTTTTTCAGTCAGTGTTTAATTCATCATTACATTAAACTTTCCCTTTTTTTTTGTTTGTTATATGTGGCTAGATTCTACACAATTACTAAAGAATGTGTAGGCAGTGACCAAGAGCAACACAGGTTTTAGATATTAATTCCTTAGAGTGAGAATCAGGCACCTAAGTTGTTCTGTGGGTCTGATCCTTAAATTCCTAGCTAATATCACTGAGTAGCAGCCAGGAAGGTAACAGAGTTCTGGGGGTTTTTTCCTGCTGCAGTGATGCAACATATTCTGAGTACAGAAGAAAATTGCAAACTAAAAAGTCGTGTGTCAGTCAATGTACAGAAAGTGAATGCTGGAATGGGACAGTGTGCCTGCTGATCCCTGAGTTGGGGAGCCCATTTAAGGGAAAGAAGCAGACTAGGTCACCTTGCTCTTGGTTACCAAGGAATAAAGGGAGGAAAAGAATTTGACATCATTCTTTCTTGTTGTCACAACAGTCCCAAAGCCTGGAAATTCCTGCTTCCTTAAAACTTTGCAGGTCAGGCTACCAACAAGATGTCAAGATCTTTTGGCTCCTGCAAGCAGATATTCTCATTTCAGAGCGTACCTCTAGAACTAGTTAAAGGTACTGTATACCATATTAAGTATGTGCTGGTCTGTAGCAAATTAAAATATTTTGATATAAAGGTCATAGTCATGATTAATTTACATTCTCATTATAGTACAGCTCAAGCTGCCTGCCTGATTGATGAACCTAAGCAAACAGGACAGTATAAATACCCTGAAAAACTGCCAGGGCAGATCTATGATGCTGATACCCAGTGCAAATGGCAATTTGGAATGAAAGCAAAACTATGCAACCTCAGCTTTGTAAAGGTACCTATCAATATACTTTTGAGAAGTTAAATGACATTAGAGAACTGAAGTACCCCGAATAAGTACAAGTAATACAGTGTTCTTCAGAGGCCTGGGCTGTTTCTATGCCTTATCTTGCTTGGCAATTTGCTTTGAAGGTACTGGCCCTTTTGAGGAATATCACAGTCCCAGGGGAGTTTCGGAAGGAAATGTGTTCTTTCCAGGAGTCATAAGGAGTGCAGTTGGATGCATGTGAGCCATGGGCCCGTGCCTGCCATGCTAAGGGAAATTAGCAGGCAGTAGAGTTTTGATCAAAGCTTGTGTGGGGTGTGGGGCAAGAAGGACTAAGTTTCTTGTGTTTTATGCCTTGACAGCAAAAAGTCTGCAAGAGATCTGTGGGGTTATTTTAGAGCAGTGAAATACTCTTGACGTCATGATGAAGGATTAATTTAGGTTAACCCATTATTTTAGTGGCTGTTACACTCCTTACTGATCTCTTCAGAGAAGGCTTTTTTTAAATAATCTGGGGTGCTCATTCTGAAAAGAAGTATTGTAATTTCTTTCAGTTCTGTTATTATCCTGGAGTATTTTGATTTATGCTAACTACATTTATCAGGTGATGGCAGCTGTGTTTCTTCTACAGCTAATAGACAAAGG
This sequence comes from Pyrocephalus nanus, assembly GCA_038380795.1. Classification (NCBI taxonomy): domain Eukaryota; kingdom Metazoa; phylum Chordata; class Aves; order Passeriformes; family Tyrannidae; genus Pyrocephalus; species Pyrocephalus nanus. The sequence continues at coordinate 4,409,097 of CM076273.1, read as the reverse complement.
AGAGAGTGAACAGCACTGTGCACAGACTGCCTTTCCAGATATCTTGTGTGGTTTAGAAAATCTTGTGTCTTCACAATATTATAGTCCCTGTAGACCTGATGAAATCTTTGCCTTGAACTTTTTAACACTGTTTTTGTTCTGTTATAATCTCACACTCAAATAGTTTTAAAAAATGCATAGTGAAATGGTGCATAAACAAGAAGGATATAGCTGTGCTATGAACCTTAAACCGGGGCTTTTCTAAATTCAGGAAAGAGTTTATTTGTATGTCTTTTAAGGTACCAAGGGCATGTATAATTTTTAAATCCTTCTAAACACCAGGAAATAATTATGAGTACTGTAGTGAGTATTTCTTCCTTTTCAGGATATATGCAAATCTCTCTGGTGTCACAAAGTGGGTCACAGGTGTGAGACAAAGTTCATGCCCGCAGCGGAAGGAACAGCTTGTGGTATAAGCATGGTGAGTTGTTTTATAAATACAAGAGTGTAATGCTGATGTGGTTTTAGACTGTACTGGGACAAATACAAGCTCCCATCAAAGCCAGTTTTATCCATCCCCCCAGATTTGCTGTTATGGGCTTCCAGATTGCTCTGTAAAAGCTTCCCTTGCGATGCACAGTCAGGACGGGTCCTCAGAGTGGTACCTGTCTGATGGCAGGGTGTGAGGCCTCTCCCGTGGAGCTGAGGGATAAGGTATCTCTGTCAAATCTAAATCAGTAAGAAAATAGATCAATTATAACAGAAATTAAATCAGTGCGTCAAATTCCACTCTCTTATGAGCATTCCTTAAGCTGTTAAAATTTGCTATACAGACTAAGGCCATCAGGCATATTGTCAGCAGTGATCTCCACAAAAAGCACTTATTTGTTTGAGTCAAATTGCTAATTTGCTCTCATTTTATTTGTTTGTATTTTCTCTCATCTTGTTTGTTTGAGTTTGAGTTATTTGTTTGAGTTGAGCCTTGTAATTTACTCTCATCTGTAGTTAGCCAAAATATTTTCTTTTCCTGTAATGTTTCTCCCAGTAGAACACTGTTTTGATTTTCAAGTTCCTGACAAATGTTCTATTTTGCTTTTTCTCTTTGTGCAGTCTTTCCTAATTGAATCATAAAAGGGAGAAATTCTAGCAGGCTATTTGTAGATTACATGGGAAATCTTGAGGCTCTGCAGCACAGGACCATAAAATAACATGGATTTTTTTGGGAAGAGTGAGCCAAAAAATCATTCTCCAAGAGAGCAGTTTTGAAAATTTGTACCTCAGAGATCTTCAACTCAGAACTTGGAAAAATGTTAGGACATTACTTACCTTACCATTGTATGGAGCAGTGTTCTACTTCAGAGTCCTTGTGGGTTTATTAAGGTCGAGCATTGGAGCTTTTAAATGTGGATTTTTAGGTTTTTTGCATCTACTAAGTAGTGCTAACTCTGATGGGATGTTTTTTGACATTCTCTTGGCAGTGGTGTCGAAGAGGACAGTGTGTGAAATACGGGGATCATGGCCCCAAGCCTGTGAATGGCCAGTGGTCAGCCTGGTCCGAGTGGTCCGAGTGCACTCGCTCGTGTGGAGGTGGGGTCACATACCAGGAAAGACACTGCAATAATCCAAAGTAAGACATAGATATGGAAAGGTATTATTTTTATACTAACTATTTATGTTTTTAGAAAAAAAGATTAACAGAATCCGTTTCCTTAGGGAAATGTGTGGAAGTGTTTGTATGACCTTTCTTCCATGTCCAGTATGAGCAGGCAGTGGCTGGAAGACAGGACTGTATCCTGGCACTAGAAAGCAGTGGCTTTCAGGAGACTTGCTGAAGTACAGAACACATGCAGCCTGACTTTGTCCTTTTATTTTGTGACACTACATTTCACGAAATCCCTGCAGCAGTAACAAAGGGCCATGCAGACATATTCACACCTAATAGTCTAAGAGCGAGGGGAAAAGGTCTTAAAAGCTATTAGGACTTCTAATGAGATCATGTTATCCAGGATAATAAACCAAAAATGTTTAAAGTCAATATCAAAATGGCTGTAGACAGATGTCTTTGTATGTCTGTCATGTTCTTGGCATCCTTTCATGTTTCGTGGGTCAGACTAAAGGTGCTGAACCCTAGGATTGTGTGCTAACTCCTGAAACATTTCTGGTATTTGCATCTAATTGATTTCTTATCACTGTGAATGCTGCTATTCCTGATAATAGTATTTCAGAGTAGAGGTTAAATTGTTATCTGACCAGCATCTTTCCCAAGTAATCAATCCACTGCAACTTACAGGAAAAAAAAGGATTTCACTTTTTTATTTCGTACACAAATTCAGCAGGCATAGACACATGTATTCCTCATTGCACACAATAAAAACAGCATTTAAACTGGAGTAATAAAAAACAGAGAAAATATGACACAGTTTATATGAGGCTGTAAAGAAGCCTCACACCTACTATACAGTGCTGCAGTAATAATATCCACGCTTCATATACTGTGTTATGGGAAAATGTGAGTTAGTTAAAATAGCCTTTATTACCCTCAGTCAATCAAATTTTTGCAGATCCATAGCAGAGCATTTTCTCAACCTTTTCTGTTGTTTCTTAGTGTATCTTGATAACTAAAATTAGCTGGATGGTTTCTTTTATTAAGCTGCTTACCAAGAGAATGCAGGGTCTCAATTACAGGGAATATATATATATATATATCACAGAATCACAGAACATGCTGAGTTGGAAGGAACCCATGAGATCATTGAGTCCAACCCTTATCCCTGCACAGGACCATCCCCAAGAGTCACACCATGTGCCTGAGAGTATAAATACGTGTATTTTGGTCTTTCTGGTTTTGTCCGTGTTTTCCTTGCTAAATTTGTATGTGTGCTCACTGTTCTTTGCATTTATTCATAAGCCCTCCTTGCTCTCCTGATGTTACAGGGGAATGTCCAGTAGTGGAAATGGTTTGGTGCACTGGGATAACTGGTAAAGATTTCCAAGTGTCTTCCAGCAGAAGCTCTTTACAGTGAAGTGTGTCAGTCCCTGTAGCACTATGCATTTAGAACTTGCAGTCAGAGTGTTCTGTCTGTTCTAATATAAGTTAAAATTGATGCAAGACTTGATGTAACCCAGTCAGCTTGATGCCAGAGCTGAATCATGCTTACACCAGATTTAATTTCATTGTATTAGTGATAGAGCAGAGAGAAGATAGTACAGTTCTCGCAGTTACAGTGGTGGAGTGACAGGTTTATAACTAAGCCACACAACAGTGCATGAATATCCAAGTACCTGTATTTCCCATCACAACATTTTATATGAATGTGGAATAATAAGAAAAATAATACCATCCATTTTCAGTGTTACACCACGTGGAACGATTTACAGCCTAGTCCCTGTTCATTGTTCACCTCTGTAACTACAGAGAAACACAGAATAATGATTCCTTTCTTTTTGAGCTTCTGAAACACTTTTCAGATGTTTATGTGTTTCGGTACGTATATGTATATTATTTTATATGTGATATATTTATTTCACTTTTCCTAATCCAGATTTGCGTAGGAGCTAATGTTTATTTTGTTCAAAAATTTGATAATTATTTTTGACAGCAAAATTTTGTAAATCACAAATAATGAAATTTCTGTAAGAGATTAGAACAAAGGGTGTTGAAGAACTGTGAAGAATCTGTGAAGCATCTGTGAAGAACTGACTGGATCCTAGAATGAAGTCTAAGTAATGGAATTCTTATGAACATCAAGGGAAATTGCTCAGTTTCTGGTGATTTTAAGGGTGACCCATCTTACCAGAAACTTAAAGACGGGTGAACTACACAGAATCACCTGCATGTGTTTGTGAAATTTTCCTCTTGCAAATAATATCCAGTTCAATTCCCTTTCTCTGACCAATTTTCAGGCAGCCCCTGTGGTAACACCCACACAGTTCTGGGTATGATTTCAGAATTGCCACCAGAGTTGTGCACAAATTCCCACCAGCAAACACCCATGGGGGTCACCTGTAGTGCACAGAGCTGGGCAGATTTGCTAAAATCATTATGTTTCTGTAAATTGTCACAGTGTAATTTCATGGATCTGGTTTCCATACACCACAACACTTTACAACGGAGGTGCTTTTCCAAGATAGAAATTGATTGCATAATTTAATAGTTTAGCTGGGAAACAACCTGAAGAGTGCCTGAGAGATTTAAATTAATACCTAAATCATATCTGTGGGACTGCATCCTACCACTTCACAATGGTGCATTGTTCAGCAAGAGCAGAATGGAGTTATAGGCATGTATGCAATCAAAACTGCTTGAACACTTTCTTTTTTTTTTTTTTTTTTTTTAAATCTTTTGGGTACAATATCCGTAACAGTGATTACAGACAATGCAGATGTAAACTGATGCAAAGTAATGATGCCGTTTAAAATGCTTCTGAAAAATGAAGACTCTGAAAGACCTTGTGGACCTTTCAGATTAATGAAGAATAAAGTAGCTTTGTGATACTATCATAATACAGCCACAATATGAGCAGAATTGTTCTTACTTGAATTTAAATGATTACAAAACATGAAAAAAAAAGGGACTCCAGAGTTTTGGAGTCTCAATTCCTTTGGTATTGCATAAAATACTTCCCTTGATCAGATTAATTCCAGGATTTCTCACTCTCTGTGTTGCATTCAGTGAATATCATTTCACCTAAAATCTGTCCTCAGGACACTGCAGGATTAATTTAAGATACTCTTGTAGCATTTTAATAGTTGACTCTTATAGGATTATTTACATCTTTGCGCTTACAGTCCTTTTCCAAATCCATTTTTGGCGATTGGTGGTTTTTTTGCTGGCCTTTCTCACCAAATTTCTCCCTTTTCCAGTTATCCTCAGCGAGGCCTCATGCATGTCAACCTATGCATGCCAGCATTGGGGAGGTGACAAAGGGATAAAACTTCTAGGCTCTATCTGGGTTAGGAGCACTGTACCACTGCAGATATATTGGAATACCATCCCTGTGCAAGGCATTCCATTGTAAGGATGGCTGCATGAACAGTTTCTGGAGGCTGTCAACTCAAAATCTACTGGTGGTAGAAACATCCCCCCCAAAATTGTGATTTTGTCAGTGTAGATAATAGTCTTTTTTCGGAAATTTAGGTTTGTAGATCTCCATCTAGTTTCCTGTGAATTACTTAACTCTTACTGACATCTTGTTTGTGAAAATGAAGGTGGGGAAGTTTCCATCATTCTCTAGCCAACAGTTTCAGTAATGGGAGTGTACTGTAATATTAAAATGCTGTAACAGAGCTGGGAAACAGAATGCCTCTTTCAGAGCTCTCCTAGTTTGAGGGAATTTTATCCCATTCTCAAATGCAAGAGTGCAGCTAGAAATCACAATCAAACCATAAATAATTCTATTATGTTGCTTGTTTGGTGGCATTTACTTGGAAGGAGGTTGCTTCTTTTCCTTACACTGGAGCAGATTTGTTCTCTGGGGCTGAAGAAGGTCAAAAATCATACATGTCCTGAAGCTGTAAAGAAAGTCTGTAGAGAATTGAGTCAGGACCCAAGGGTTTGGCTGCCTTAACTCAGAGCTCTCACCAATTGCACAAAGTCAACATAAATACTCCCTGACTTCACTGATGTTCCATATCCTCCCTACCCTTCACAGACTGAATCGACACCAACTAGGACAGAAAATTTGACTTTATTTTAAGACTTTCACCATTATACCCAGTGTCAGTAGCTAGCAGGTGGCCTCAAGAAAAATCACTGGAAGTTGAGGGGTTTTTTGCCCCGCAGAACATTTTGCTTTGACTCAGTTTTAAGTACAGCAGCAGGTGGGTTTCCATCTCTTCCTCTGAAAGGCTGCTTTTTCTTTCCAGAATTCTGGAAAAGGCAGATACTGGGTATTCACAGCCAATTCAAAACATAAAAAAGCAAGTCCCAGCTTGGTTAGAGAGTTAGACATAGGAGGGTTCAGAATTTATAACAAAGCAAACAGAAGAAGCACCTGGATTTTCTCCTCCACGTTCCACTGAACTGTCTTCACGTTACTCCAGGCATGACCACGTCAAGAGGGTTGCATGGGATACTTGGATGTGGGGAATAGTTATAGTGTTTAGGGATTTAAACAAACAGTATGTTGCAACTGTGTCTTTTATACTATTATTATTTTTAATTTATATTGTTTGTTAATATATTACTGTTTTTCAATATCTTTTATATTATTCTAGGGTTTTTTCCTTAACTCCTGTGTAATGTAGGCAAGTTGTCCATGGAAGTTTATAGCTTGCCTTCCAAGTATCTATGTTCCCTAATGTTCAAAAAATCACTGTATAAATGGGTGGTAGTGCAGCTTTGGTACATTTCTTTTCACTTGATGCAAGAGTCATATAATGCAATGAGCAGTTCTTAGAACTTGATGTTTAGAAGATTTGGCTCAGGACTTGCAGATGTGTACCTGAGCATTGTGAAACTGCACAATGACATCAGTGAATTCCCATGTTAAAAAGAGCAACTCTTGCATTTTGCATTGTTTTACAATGCCTGTGCACAGACCAAAGAGTTAAAAAACTAGTGTTCTGATAATGTAAGATACTAGCAAAGTAATAGAATATGCTCTTTCCAATCTGTCTAAAATGAAGGGAAATGCCCAGGTAAGGTTTGCTGAAGTGGATGTGACATGTTTAAAATTATCCCTGAATTCCAGCATTTTCCTAAAACAGGATGGCCATGCACAGTCCTTGTTTCCCCTGTTTAAAAGCACATTTTTTCAAAACAATCCACTAAAGAAATGAACAAGCAAATGTAATCATTCGTTCTCTTTATGTTTGATCAGTGTTATGTTATTCTTTATTAACTCTAATTGCAGTAGGTAATTCTTTGCACATGTTCCTGGGTTACAGCAGAGTAAAAATAGCTCTATAACAAGACTGAACCAGGCCAATACCAAATAGCCCTATAAATTTAAATTACTGAAAACATGACTCACCTCAGTGGTTGCATCTTTGCTGAGTTTGCAGTGATCCAAGGAGATAATTCATGGCAACTGCTTTGCTTGGTTTTAGGAACCATGAAAATCAATGGCCCATATAAGAAATACTGATCTCCCAGGACAGTCCATCCAATCCTGTTCTTTGTATTCTCATACACGTGTAACATGCCAATCACACAAAAAGGACATTTTGCAAAATCACTTTTTTTTCTCTCTCCCTTTTTTTTTTTTTTTTTCCCAAGGCCACAGTATGGTGGCAAATTCTGCCAGGGTTCCAGTCGTGTTTATCAGCTGTGTAACCACCAGCCCTGCCCAGCAAACAGCCTGGACTTCCGTGCCCAGCAGTGTGCAGAGTACAACAGCAAACCTTTCCGGGGCTGGTACTACAAGTGGAAGCCATACACCAAAGTGGAAGGTAATTATGCTACACAGTCTCAGGGAGCCCTAATTCACCCGTGTTCTTTGGGCAAATATCACCCCATGTAAGCAAACACACAGTCAGTTGGTTTGTTTGAGATGTGTTTGCTTTCTGGCAGAGCTGAATCCAGCCTCCTGTGTGATCCTGTATAGACAAGCAGAACTGATTTGGGCTGTGAATCCTAATCCTTGTCCTCAGAGTGACTCCCTGGCTGTTGCTGCCCCCCTCTTTCATTTTATATTATATTGGTTAATCTGAAACCCAACCAAAACAATTTCCATGGGTTTTTCAGCATGGGAAATGTAAGCTTCCACAATAGCACTACCAGAATCTTCCTTCCTTTGGAATGTTCTCAGATTTCGAAACGTAACAGTAAGTCAACCTTTTGACTTTCCTGCTGGTGTAGTCCCATGGCAAGTGGAAAAACAAACAATGTACCGGCATACATTTTTTTAAAGTCATCTTTTACTAAGAGATCTTTATCAAGTTCAGATCTCAATAACTATTTATTCTTCTTTGTGCAAGCAAGTTTATTTTTACTTTATGCATCTTAATTTTGTGGATATTTTGAATCAATATTTGCTTTTATCAGAGAAAACAAACATTTTCTCCAGTTTGAAAGCCCAATTTGTAGCTGCAAATACTTGAATAAAAATGTGAGGATTACATCACATTGTAGCTGCTTTGTTTAGCACCTCTGCAAATTTGCTTTTGGTGATAATAAGTACATAATTAAATATATATACACATACATGTACATGGAACTTTCATTCATAGCCTGATTATATTGTTTCCAAAAGTCTTTGCAGACAGTTTTGTGGGTGTTTAGAAACCTGTGTCCTAACAGCCAATGTGAACAGTGAAAAGAATGATTTCACAGCATGTAACAGTGGATGTTGTGTAATAGGCAGAATAATGTGTCTTGTTTAATAGAAATAAAGGTGGCCTACATTGGTTTTAAAGGTGGGGGCTGCGTTTCGTACAAGGAGCTTAAAATTAGGGACAGTATGTGTAATTTTCCAAAGCAAGATGTCCCCAACTGACTCTGAACTTGAAAATGCCTCTCCTTGCTCTCTTAGCTGCTTTAAAAATCTCCCCCAAGATCTGCATTTATAGACCCGAAAACATGAGCTGGTTTTCAAAATTGTTACAGGTGCTTTTCCTCTCTAGAAAGGGCTATTGGAAATCCAGCTGCTGACTCAGGAATGAAAAGATACTATTTTGAATCCAGTTTCATGTTATTCAAAACTTAGTTGTGCATTTTATTTGTTGCACTTACTATTTGTATTAAATTTGTGATAATATTTACAATTGCATTACTGGTTTTGTCTGTGTAGAATTAACCAGCCCTTAATAAGCCTAACAGACCATCCACGTGTAAGAAGAAATTTGACAATGGCTGGGATTTGCTGGGGGAAAAGTGCTTTTATTAGGGGGAAATCTGGCCTCAGTCCTAGCTTTCAGCTGAAAATTTTCAGCTGACTATTTTACCATGTTATGCCTTTTCCAAATTTTAACTAAACTTCAAATAAAATTATTACAATCTCCCATTTCTCCTAATAAAAATTCATTTTGAGCCTGTGGAACTGAAATCAGGGCCCAGCAGCAGAGCTGAGGCAATATGCATGTTTTTAAGCTGGGTTTGAATTCTTGGTTCTGTGTGCAGACAAGCAAACCCATTTGTGAATATAATATAATAAATATATAGCATAATATAAGCCACTCTGTTTAATTCTATTTCTGCCCATCTTGGTGTCCTAAGATGTCACTATGCACAATTAATCCTTGTAGCATGTCCTTTAGGATTCAAGAAGAAACAATAGCAAGGTGCTTTCTTTTTCCCCCCCTTTAAAACTGTGCTGCAGGTCTGCTAATGCTTCCTTGTCCTTTTCTGTTTGTTTGTTTTTCTCCAGAGGAAGACAGATGTAAATTGTACTGCACAGCTGAAGACTTTGACTTCTTCTTCGCAATGTCCAGCAAAGTGAAGGATGGAACCCTGTGTTCTCCAAATAATTTTGATGTTTGTATTGATGGAATATGTGAAGTAAGATAAAATTAAGTTTCTTACAATCCTATTGTCTGGTTTTTTTTAAGTGGGCAGTTGACTCCTTTATGGAAAATGCAGCTGTTTCTTCAAATTCCCTTGTGTCTGAGTCCTTCACTTGTGCCTTTTGGTTGCAGCAAGTAGGGTGTGATCATGGACTTGGTTCCAAAGCTGTATTGGATGCCTGTGGAGTTTGTAAAGGAGATAATTCAACGTGCAAGTTCTTTAAAGGCCAATACTTGATCCAGCACAAAGCTAATGGTAAGGAAAACTGTTCCACATGATCATCAACTCATTGTTCTGCTCTATCCCCATGTAATATATTTGACTCCTTGCTCATTTGGGCAGTGGCTGAGGGTCCAGATGTGAACTGAAAATCACAGGGAGAGTGAGAGGAGAGTTCACATTTCTCCTGTTTCTTGGTAACGCAGAAGCTATGAGCATAAGTCTTGGTCAGTTGAGCATTCCTCTTGTTTCTTAAGCCACATTTTCCCTGAACGTGTGAATTTCCTCTTAAAAGAGATTTTAGTATTCAGACAAGTAAAAAAAATAGCTGTCAGCAGCTCTGACTGGAATGGGACTGTAGAGCATATAAAAAGCAATACAGAGCATAATGCCAAACATGACAGTATTTCTGTGTCTATTTTCAAATTAAGTTGGCTGGAAGCTGTCCAGCTGATTCAGTGGAAGATTCAGTCACTGGGAGGTGGACATTTCTTTAGTGGAACTGTCACAGGCTTCTTGGGAAATAATGTCACTGTCCTGCAGTTTCTCAGGCATAAAATGAAGACAATTTCTGTACCCAAGGGGGAATTTTGAGGGTACATTTACTGCTGATCATAAGACATGTCAATACTGCAGTAATATAAGCTAGGAAATTGGTAAGGATATAGTAATAGAGCACTGGCTAGCAGCAGGGAGATCCTGTGATATCCAGGGCTTTGTGAAGGCTCTGTACATCCCAGTGCATCTCACCTCACAGCCCTTGTCCATGATGGAAGTTGTAGCTTCCAGCTACGTCTAGGGGACTAGGGAACTTCCAACTACTGTAGGGAACTACCAGGAAAACTTGGTAAAACAGTCACAAGGGAAGCACCATTAGTGTGTTCTGCATTTTTCTGAGGTGAACTTCCCTCTTCTTGTCTTAATTCACAAACAAAAATTTCAGGGATTGACATACATCAGAGTTACTCTGATCACAGGCTCCATAACGTAGTGGGGTTAAAATCAGAACTGGTTTTTCCTTGTGAAAACTTGGTGGATCAGAACAGCTGTCTTAATTAAACTGCAGTAATTTCAGATTGGCTCAAAGATGATAAGCTGTCTCTTTGTCTGTGTGACAGCTGCAAACATGTTGCTTACTTCTTTCCTTCCAGACTACTACACGGTGGTGACGGTCCCGGCCGGAGCGCGCAGCATCCATCTCCAGGAGATGCAGATCTCCACCAGCTACCTTGCAGTCAGAAACCTGGGGAAAAAGTACTATCTGACAGGGGACTGGACAATTGACTGGCCAGGAAAGTTCCCTTTTGCTGGGACAGTTTTTGATTATCAACGCTCTTTTAACCATCCAGAGAGTCTCTATGCAGCGGGACCGACTAATGAGACGCTGGTCTTTGAAGTAAGATTTCTTCTGTTTATTCTTCCCCTGATGTCCATTACAGAATTAGTAACGACAGCTGGAGCTCTGCACTGGAGCTCTCAGCAAGATTAAAGAATAGTGTTGAGTCACGATAGCATTCAGACTTAATTGTGTGGTCCTGCTGGATTGAAAGGCCTTTCACTACTTTATCAACGTCTGGAGTTTAGTAAACTGTCACAAACTCAGGGAAAAGGAAAGGGCATAAAACTCACCATACAGCATCATTTCTCAGTTGCTGCACGATGGTGACAGAGATTATAAATGCATCCCATACATGTAAAAATTAAATGTAACGTTATGTCAACAACTCAGTAGTAACAGGTTCAAATAATGCTTCTGAAACTGCAGGTGCATGGAACCATTTTCACATCCACCCTGGAACACAATCAAAGTACCACACATAGTTTCCTGTAGAATTTCTGTTGATTCAGTTGTCTTATTACATATGTTTATCTCACGATCAAATTTAAATCACCTGCTTTGTCTGCCAGATGTCCTGTGTTGAAACTATAGTTAGTAGAAAGGAAATTTGGTACTTACATCGTTTTTTCCAGTTTTACAGTTTTGAAATTGGCCAACACGGCTGCTGTTCTAAGGATAATCTCTTCCTGCATTAGTTTACTTAACTGTATTTTCTTTTAAAATGCATCAGATCATCTGAGGGTCCATTTCTGGCTGAATCATCGAAGTCTTTGCTCCCAGTTAGCTTTGTTGGTTTGCCTGCTTTGTTAGAAACCTCTGACAGGTCTTTGGCTTTGTAACTCAGCTATTATGCCTGCTTTGATGAATCCTTCCTTCCCTGTGAGAAGGAAGGAGCCCTCTCCAGAAGGATTCAATTCCTTCCCACACCTTCCAGCAATACTCAGGTCAGTGTAGTGTATCTGGGGAGCAGGGGAGCGAGTGCTGTACCCCCTCTGAGGCAGCATCCTGCAGTTCTTTCCCCCCATCCCATATCCCTGCCACTGAAATCCACTCCCTGCAGCCTCAGCAGGGAGCCCAGAGCTCTCCATCCCACCTCCTTGCCCAGCTTGGTGCTGCTGAACCGAGAGAGAGCCAGCACAGACTGTGACATGAAATATATTCTTCAAGGATTACATAAACTTTCACAAGTATCCAGTAAAGTGTTTATTTGGAATGCTGAAGAGCTTTACTGTTATTCATACTGACTGAGTAATGCACTTAAATGTGGCTTTAAGAGCCACTGAGGGCCACGGACTATGAACACATGTTAAAGCACTTCAGAGTGAACACATGTTTTAGAATGGACAGTTTGACATGGGTTAAGGGTGTGTATTTTCACAGATTGCCATCATAACTCTCAGTGCCTTTTTAAAACATTTTTCTCCATTGAAGACATTTAATTTTGGGTAGGTGTGTTAACAGGGATCTTCCTTTAGTCCAGGGAAGAGTTTGGTCTGAAAGTCACAGACATGCTCCCCTGACTGCAAATCATCTCTAAAACAGCCTTACACCAAAGAAACAAGCACACTTACAAATACTGTGAAATGTTAAGCTGAGCTCTCAGGAATCTTATTTGTCATAACACAAAGTAGATTTGAGCTGTATTATTATGGAGCTAAAGTATGAATAATAAATCTCCTGCAAGACGACTTGGCTGCATATTCTGCACATACTTTGCAGAATAAAGATTAAAGAAAAAAATTTTAATGCCAAATAACAGTTCTATTTTCATCCTATCAAATTATGCAAAACAGTTTTATTAAGATGTAACATTTAACTGGAGGCTGTTTCTCCTTTCAGAGCTTATTTAAGCTTCCCTTGTATTTTTATTGAAATACCTACACCACTGGCATTGGTAGCTGGGGATTCTAATGACTGAAAATGTTACTGTTATGTATTCCCCAATTACACATATCTATGAACTGCAGTTAAGGATTTTTTCCCTTTTAATAATTTAAGCAACATTCAGCAAGCTGAATTCTGAAAAAAAAAAAAAGGGGGGGGAGGCAAAATTTTGTATTCAGAGATCTGCATTAATTATGATTTACCAGTAACTCTAAGACTCAAAAATGCCAATGAAAACTGAAGAAAATATACTTTGATGAGAAAACACACATATTGCTGAAGATCTGCTTGGAGCAGTAATAATGAAACAAATCCTACTTCCACTATAAATACAAGAAACTGATAGAAGGCTGAAAACAGGAGTGTTTAAGCATACTACAGTGTAGCTTTGTTTTCATTTTTATCTCATCTGTAATTTTCAAAGAAGCATACGGGAAAAGTCATGCCAGCAATTTTTTTATTCAATTAGGGTTTTGATAAGATAAGGTTTTCCAGGGTTTGGACCTCAGCTTCTTCCTGTAATCTTTAGATTCTTTTTCTTCATTTTGTAATTAGGTTGTATTCAAATGATATTTAATACCTCTTTTCTAGATTGGGTTTGTTGATTTACTTTTTTTTTTTCCAGAATACTTCAGTGTGAGCCCTTGTAAAAATGCACACTGCAGGTTTTGAGTTAATAATTTGCATGTATAAATACAGGAACTTTTATAATTTGGGTGGGCAGAAAATACAAGGTTTTGTAGCTGTGTTTATTGCTATTCCACTATGACTGAAAGACAGATTAGCCCGTTTCAGTCTGTAGTTATAATTTTTCTGCACATTCGTGTGGTGACTCAAATGGCTCAGGTTTTCTGCTTGGTTTCTGCATGCAAACCAGTCTGTGTGTATCCAGAAAGCTCAGGTTATGCACGTCCTCGGAGCAACATTCCCAGCAGAGGATGGGACCAGACAGGTCTGGCAATTCTGTGCTCAAGGCAATCACTTCCTTTGAAATGCAGTCCTTCTCCAAAATATTTTCCTGAAAGAGACATCTAAAGCATGTGTTAAGAGAGAAGGAGGAGATGCAAACAAGAAAGAAAAAAATCTTTAAATTCCCTATTGTCTTGCGTACCACAAGTTCAGCCTTGCAGTCCTGTGAAGTGGTTTGTATTTCTGTTTTCTTGTACAGTTTGTTCCTGAGCATCTACTTTTCTATCAGGCTTTTCAATAGTTCAGCTAAGCACGTATCATTTAATCAGACTTTCAAGTCCTCAGCACTGTTAAAAAATGGGGGGAAGAGATAAGAAAAAGACATAACAAGTGCTGTTCTTACTTACCCTAGAATTTCACAAAACCCCGTCCCCAACACATACATATATTTATATATATTTGTGTATATTAAATGTATGTAATTATGGAAATGGATCATACCAGAAAGGACAGAGGACAGTGAATCTGTAATTTAACTGGGTTGTGGGAGAAAAAGTACAAATTACAGTGGCCAAATATTTTCAGAAGAGGAGGAGGAGGACATTGTGAGGTGAATGTGGAATTAAATATGTATGACTAGTATTTCCTGAGCATGAGTACTGGAAGGGTAAATGCATTATGAGATTTTAGGATTCATCAGGATCCTTTCTGGATTGTTCAAGAATTCATTTCATACATGGAAGCAAGGGGAAAACCAATAAAATGCTGTCCTTCAGAACTGGTGTATCAGTGCCCCTTTGAAGTTAATATTAGTGGTGCTTTGGTGATTGTGGGTATTTATAAACCAGTAAGAGCTGAAAAGAAAAATATTAATGGATTCAGGAGGCAGTTCCTTAAATGGCCCAGTTTAGATTACATGAAATAACAATCAGTGGTCAGAGGGGTAGAAATATGATAGATGCTAATCTAGGATGAGAAATTGATACCAGTTTTTTAAAATACAGTTTCTCTAGTGTATTTATCTCATCTTAAATAAAAATATGCTGGATTTTTTTTTTTTAATGTAGTTGAATATATTCAGCTCATTTATCTGTCATTTGGGTTTAGGTAATCCAAGGTCAGCACTTCAAGTTTAAAGACCTTGCCAGTGTTTTCCTGTTAACTGAAATATATTTAAGTTGGGGAGAAACAATCAGTATATTTATCACTCATTTGTCTAGCTTTGCAAACAAGAGCTGCCAGTGGGCACCAAAATCCTTTGGAGATGAGGCTGGCAGAGGCCAAGGGACATTGCCATCACAGGGCTCTGTCACTACAGAACTCAGAACTCACTTGTGACATCCATTTGGTGAAATATTCACCCTCCAGAACTCACTCAAATCCTGGGAAAGATTCTGAAAGAGCAAAAGAAACTGAACTATTGTGGGCATGAAAAATGCTGCATGGCCAGGGATTGATGAACTGACTTAAAAACACAGGAGTGCTATAATTCAGTTTTCCATGCTATCAGTAAACAAATGAAGAATTGACTGATTTGAGAAGTCAAATATAATTTGAGAAAGCACTGTAAAGTTTTCCAGGATGAGACAGGATCAGTATCCTCACTGAGGTTGACCTCAATCTTGCTGAATCAAGAAATTGTGAAATCTTTGTGGAAATAAAAGAGAGTTTATTTTGACATCAATAAGTAACAGATGGAAAGGATGCTTTGTGAAGAGGCATGGGAAGAGAAGGTGAATGGAGCTTCAAGGCAGGAATATATCTAATTAAATCCAGGACATCACTTCCTCTTTATCAATAGGGGAAAACAGGAGAAAGGAGGCCAGGTGGAATGGCTTTACTGATGATGTAGCTGCCACTGGGAGAAAGCCAAGTTGCAGTTATAAAGGATTACATTTATTATTAGCTACTAGATGATAAATTTGTACTGATTTCCCCTAAAGAGAAAGTAGGCTAAAGAGAACTAAGATGTGCTTATAAGATACAGATGTTGATGCAATACAATGGATGAAAGGGTTCTCCTGTAGTGAGGAGAGATTAGCTGGACAGTGTCCCTGAAGGTTGTACATTTAGCATGTGAACAGTGAAAAAATGGAGACACTATAACAACGAAGATAAATTTGAAACAGCTGAAGTAGAAATGAGATCATGTAGGACCTTTCAAGGATCCTTCTTTTTTTTTTTTTTTTTTTTTTTCATTTCAGTGACCTTAGTGGACTTGAAAAACAGTAGTTTGTCATAAGCTTTTAGTTAGGATTGTGTTTAAAGTTACTTTAGAAATATTGAAGAGATAAAACCCCTTTTGTTTTAAGGTTTGGCTTAAGTACTCAATGGCTAATTCTTCCTTTACTGCTTTCCAAACAGGTGTTCTCCCACTTTCCTTTGAAGCCCTGGTGTTAGCCACTGTCAAGGCCCCCATCCAATAAGTGCCCATTCAAGACAATGGTCTTGTTTGAAAACTTGTTTTAAGCACCATATGCTGCATGCTTAGATTTATCCTACTGAAACCAGAGTAAATTCAGAGAAGTCAATGGAATTAATCTTGATGGAGCAGAGAAATTAGAACCTGGCTTAGGATGTTGGATGCTGCAATATTTATTGAACAGCGTTGTACATCCACGGGGGATGAAAGCTGCAGGTCTCAAGCAGAGCACACCAGGCACTTGTCTTCCACACAAACTTCTCCATCTGCCCTCATGCAGATAGATTAACGTGCTACATCCCCCTAAAGAAATTATCAAAGACTTAGAAAGCACGGGAGTGACCCAGGAAGTGTAGCTGCAATTTGAGGACATGGATAAAAGCTCCCATGGATGCTGGGATTCAAAGTTTGGGCTCATGCCCATTTTATAAGTTGGGCACATGCAGTGTGTGCAGCTGAAAATGGTCCTTTACCTGGCTTTTTTCTCTATGCTCATCTTCACTCTATAAGTGATTTGTAAATGTCTGTTAGTCCTCCACAGGCCTAATGAGTCTTTTTTAGGCTTGTTACAAGCCAGGCATTAGTATGCTTTCCTGTACATTGGACAAAATATTGTGGAAGAAAGAGGAGTTTAGCTTGTGTAAACTAATCTCTCTTAATTCAGTGTGTTGCAAGTAACTTCCCATACACATCTTAGAGTAAAAAACCCTGACAGCCACTGAGTCAATCATAACGAAGCAACATGGGTAGACTCTTTAAAAATCTGCCTGCAAAATTGAGGTATTGTACTGGAAACTGAGGATGGCCATGGGAAAAAAATAAAATCTCAAACAAAGGAGCAGATGCACAGCTAGTTTGGAGAATTTATTGGTTTAGCTCTCACATCAAAATTAGCAGCAAAAGGAAAAGGTTCTCTACTCAGGAGAGTTCAATTTATCCATTGTTTTAACATTTTGTGCCCTAAGCAAAAGCCACGGTTCTTTTTCTTCGGGATAGATCCGGCAGATTCCAGCCCTAGAGCCTGTGGTTTTCCAACTCAAGAAGCTGTAAATTTTATAACTCTGCGCCCTGCGGTCAGAGCTGCTGAGTGTTGTGTCTGAAGTCAGGTGGTTGGTGTGTTAAAGGTAGACATTAAACAGTTCTATTGAGGAACTGGAAATGTTTAAGGAGGTTGTTTGCCAGCTGTAAATTTGGGAGCAAATGCCAGTTGGCTGAAAAGATGCTGGAATGCGTCCAGTTAAGTAGACTAGCACTGGAGGTCTTTCCAAATTTGTAGGTCTGATAACTTGGCTGAATATGCAGACTTCAGTTATTGGGTTGTTAAGAAAGGGCTTTATAATGAATGTTTGAAAATACGATAGAAAACTTTTTATATGCTCGTTACTTTGGCAAAATTGCAACTTTGCAAAAGTATTGCATTCCTGATGAAAACCTGGTTGAACATTATACATATACTATTCTTCAGCTGAGTGCCAGGGACTTTAAAACATATGGTTTTGTGCCCTGCAATATTTTGTTTCCAGTGCTGTTCAGTAGTTTGATTTTGCCCTCTTTCTACATAGCTGGGATGATGCAGGAGGACAGACACCTGACTGTGGTGCAGCTCTTGCTTGGTAAACATTCCCTCTTGTGGTCTGCTGGGTGGGAAGGGGCTCCAGCTTTGGCTGCCAGCCAGGAAACAGAAAGGAAGTTCCCTTCACCTGCCTGTTATAACTGTGGCTATTTCCCAGTTTGCAAGGAGGGGGTGTATCCCAAGGTCTTTAAATGCATATGGCCCAACTTGCCAGGGTTTACCCCCCAGGCGCTCCCCCAGCTGGAGGCTACGAGTTCCTTACACCACTGTGTGGTTGTTCTCTGAAGTGATAGATACTGATATGTCTTGTTCTGACTTGTCCAAGATCATTTCCTCTTCATTCCCTACACTCAAGTGAAGCACCAGGAAAAAACAGTTTCAACAGGAGTAAAACTTTTTGCCGCTTTTACCTTCTCATCCTCCCTCTGTCCTGTTCTGAATTCCGTGTTCGGGATGCACTCATTCTGTTCCTTGCCTCTGCTGTCACAAAATAACGAGCACTTTCAGAAGACAAATGTTCAGTCTAATGCTTCAAGATATTTTTATTAGAAAGGTTTTAAACTTTACTGGGTTTCTGGCCACTGACACAGCACAGTTTTATGACGGTTGTCAGAATGAAATGAGATGAGGACTTACCCTTACACGAGGTTTTGTGGTGTGGACAAAACCTCCTCCTCTTTTGACACTGCTTATTAAAAGGCCAGACAGAATTTCAGTCTCTGCACTTGAAGGAACACAGAGCACCTACTGAAATGGGAGAAAGTGTTTCTGGCTGCCTAAGATGCTGAGATCTGTGCTAATACCTTGGACTTGTAGGACCTTCGGATGAGTAAAAGCAAATTGAAGCATTTTGAGGTCTGGTCTGTAGGAAAACTAAATTGTTTTAGTTGAAGAATAGTTTTCCAGGGTGCAACTCTATTACTAGAGTTAACACCCCCCATTTTTTTTCTGAACCACATGTTCTGAAACTTTTCACTTGAGATATTTGTGTCAGTTTGTCCTTGAGAGAAGAACAGTTGGGTAAACAGGTTATTGCTGCCTGTTTTACCTGGAAACTCTAATGCCCATGGACTTGGGGTTGAAGATTCAAAGTGACTGTGGAGCAGCTGTTTTAACAGAGTAGGACTTTTTGCTATGGGCAGTCAGATAGCTTTCTAAAAAAACCCATTTATATAGAAGAGATGTTTTCCTTCATGTGAAGGGGCTGTTAAATCTTATAAAAAATTTACATCAGATAGCGATGAATATTCAAGGGAAAAAGAAAGCACCTGAACAAAGTTACACTTGGGAATGGTTTGAACCAAGTACAGCAAAAAGGGCACAGAACCACACATTGCTGTATTCTCAGTCTGGGTCATTACTGAGGTTCCCTGACTGAAACAAAATCTTTGGCTACTAAAAATGGAAAATACAGCATCCATGTCTCTTTCTTCTAGAAAGGTAAACAGTATGCAGTCCAGATCCTTCATGTGTTCAACATTACTGAGCTGGAGGTCATGTAAATTTGGTCTGAATTTTCACTGTCATGGGCAATTTCTGGTTTCCAATAGGTACATTTTCAGAATACTTTAAAACCCATGGCTACATTTCAAAATGCTATTATATTCCTATGTCTTAAACAACATAAATGCGAGTTTGTTGCTATTTTATGAAATCAGTCTATACAGAAATCAGTTCTACTTATATGGATTGCTGAAGTGCTCAGGTCAGACACCATGTGAACTGAACTGATTATTAATGTTTTGAATGGCAATCATTAACACAGGCTTGAATTATACTTGAAATGCTAATGCTTATCAAAAAGCATATTTAGGCACTGAGGTTTACTGCACCTGCTCTTTGTATTAGTATGACAAGATCCGTATTGGTGAAGAATTAAAACTTATTAGAGCTCTGTAACTGTAAACTCTTGCAGTGTTTCTATTAGGTATGAATATAAATGCACTTTGCTGCCAAAATGTTTCTAAAATAAATGTCGTTAAGTAGAAATTTCTCCCCAAATTTAGGTATGTGTCAGATGTTCATGCATCTTGCATTGATTATAATTCAGCCTTGAAATGAATACAGTGAATTTTAGAAAGTTGCCTGCATGAAAACTGTAATATATTCACCACTAAAATAGTACACCCCTGAGAGCTGGGCTCTTGAGCTGAATGACAAAGATTGTTATTATAGTCAGTAATCACACTTTCTGTAAATTTCCTAACACATTATGCTAAAGTCATGAAGTAGAAGATTTTTCCAATCCTTTCTCCTCTGTAGACACTCAAGGACAGGTTCTCTCCTGAACTGAAGCTTTATCAGCTTCAATCATCGTGAGAAAAACACCAGCTGAGGGTCTTCCAAGCAAAATTTACCTGCGTAAAAAATGTTCCTGCATACAAGAGAGTTTTTTACAAGAAAGAAACTTCTGTTTCATAGCCTCAGGAAGTGAGGAAGCCATCTCCAGCCACCTCTGCTCCCAACCCCACACAGCTTTACTACCGCTTTGCTTCTTGTAGTAAATGTTTTGAGTCCTGCTGAATGGGCACAGGCTTCTTCCTTCATACAAGGCATTGTGGAAGGATCAGCCTGGACTTTGCTTACTGAAAGAGAGGAAATGTCTCCCACCCCCAAATCCCGAATCCATCCCCTGTGGATAAACTCCAGCCCCTGCCAGTGGGTTCCCAGTGAGTGCAGGGACCAGCTTGGTCAGGGCCAGGAGCAGAGCACTGAGAGCTGCACAGGGGCAGCACAAATACTGCAGTGCCAAGAGTCTTTGTGTGATATTCAGTGTCTGCTGAAGGCATTTCTGCTTCACCAACCCGGTCAGGTGCCCCCTGATTTACAGGAGGACCCTGTGTTTCTGTACCCCTCTGTTAGGTGTAAGTCCAAGCAACACTTTGGTGTTTATTGCTTTGATGGCCATCCTGAAAATCCTTTCACAAGCATGGTGTGAGTACATATATTATATCTGTATCATGTTTAGTTCATCTTCCTTCAGACTGACAGAATGCCTTTTTTACCCCTCCTTTTTTTTTTTTTTCCCCAACTACCCACAAATACCCCTCTACAGATCCTGTTACAAGGCAAAAATCCTGGAATTGCTTGGGAATATACATTTTCCAAACCCAACACTGAAAACAAGACATCTGTCAGAAAACACAGCTACTCCTGGGTGACAGTGCAGTCTGAGTGCTCAGCTACCTGTGGTGGTGGTAGGTAACTTTCCAATTGCCAAGCCTCCTCTGTTTCAATTTTTTTTAAAGCATCTCAAACTCTTCAGCTGCCTTTAATTTTGCAAATGTGTATTGATACATACAGGGGGTTACACTGAACACCTGGTCCTTATTTTTTTACCTGACAATTTAGAACACAGATGAAGTACCTTTGTACTTTATATAGTAAAAAAAAAAAAAAACAAACATGCATGCCAGGCTCAATTCATGTCACTGTGACTCAGTCTTTTTTGTTTAGGTCAATCCATATCCGTATGATAATCTTGCTGTTGAAGTAATGGGGGAATTAAATATGTGCTTTGAAGTTGCAATTGGGGAGCATTGAAGGATCCTGAATTGAAGTAAATTAGGTAAAATGAGGAAAATTTATTCTATCTATGGAGAGCAACAGAAGACTAAGATGTTATCAAGACCTTCACTGAAAGTTGCACCAAATCTTCTCACTGTTTGATACTAATATTTTAATGGTGCCAGGTCAAAGTCTGAAATTCCGTATAAGCTAAGGATTTTTTATTGCCATGTTCCTCTTGCTTTGCACAGACCATCTATTTGTTTTTTCTACATCCTGGATGTTCTGTCAGTGAAAGTAATTTTGGGGTGTAATGAAAGCAGAAAACTGGCGTGTGGGAAGTCTTTAATGCCAAATAACAGAACTGGGTAATGAAGGAAATGCCATGTTGTTCTCCTGTATGGGCAGAATAGTCCATCCAGGTGAAACTCAGGAATATCTTGCCAGTGTGTTGTCAGACTTCACAACATTCCAGTAAGGGGTTTATGGAAGAAAGACCCACCAGGAGCACTGCAGCCCTAAAATACGACAGCTGTATTTTCTTCCTTCCCTTTAAAAGGTTGCAGCATGGATATAAAAATGATGGAAACAACTGTGCTTCCAAATTTGACTCACTGTGCCAAATGAACCATGTGTGAGGTGAATGATAGATCTCAGTTAAAAGATAAATCTAGAAAATCACTTCATCTCTTAAGGCATTTCAAGTGTTCTCTGTAACCTGTCCTGATGCTGACACCAGATTGAGTTTAGGTACAGGAACCTGCAGAATTTTGGAGTCTGTGAAGATATACTGTAAAAAATGTGCAGAATGTCTATTTGCAGTTTGCAAGTGCATGAGGAGGGCTCTAAACAAGCACTGGTAGTGTCTGCAGAGAATTAGGATTGAAGAATCACTAATTTTTGCTGGGGGAAGACTCTGCAAATTATGCTGCTTATAACTGAAATGTTTCATCTGACTTCAATGGTACAGAGAAGGAAATCAATGTTAAAAACATGTTGCTGGATAAAACCCTATCTTATTTAGTACAAGTCAGTGGAATTGTACCAAGGATGAGCTTGGGCTTGTTTAATTAAAATTGTTCCCTACCGCTGTTTCTCTTAAATTTTGAATAGATGTTTATTGCAGTGTAATTTTTTTCTAATGCTTCCACAGGACACATCACAGCAAAAGCAATTTGTCTGGAAGACCATCGTGTACGAGTCAACACCTCCCTTTGTGGCCCAAGGATGAAGCCTCTGACTGAAACAAAACTATGCAACGCCAATCCCTGCCCAGCATAGTAAGTTCTCTGTGCTTTTGTACCTGCTGGCTGTGCCTTGTGCCTGAGTGTGCCGGGCACATGGGATTGTTTCCCTGCAAGACGAACCCCTTTGTGTTCTGTAACGTGAACCAGGGATTGTTTAAAGATGTGAGTGGTGTGGCTGCTGCCCAAGGATAACAGTGTCGGTGTGTCTGATGTCTGAGCAAGGCCTGCTGAGCTGTGTCACCGTGCTGGGGTGAGCAGTGTGACACGGAGCAAAGCCAGCTCGCTCACAGGCCTCTTCTGCCACCTTTACTCATCTTGAATCACTAAGCCCATTTCCTGAGTAAACTGCTACTCCCTGTGTGCAAGCCTGGCCCCCACAACTCACATTCCACATATTAGATTAGGTTAAAAGAGCCTTGTGAAGTGTAATTAGTGATTTGTGGGCAAAATGCCCCACGGAGTATTGTGATACAGAGAAGAGGACTATCTAAACCAAACAAATTGTCAGCAATGCTCCTGGTGCCCACAGAAATAAATATGGAGGCATTGCCTATGTGAACAGCCCTATTTTCTGAAAGAAAGGTGAGATGCAAAGGAAGACGCTGACATATAGATAAGCACTTAGAATCCAGCTGGTCTAAATCAATTTAAAAACCAAGGGAGTTGCACTGATTTATAGTAGCTGTAGTAGGGGTCCTTTTGGAAAAAAAATGTTGTGTGCTCATATAATTAAACACAGTATTATGTGGCTTAGAATATAAATAGGTAGATTGGGATATAAATGGCCATCTTTCTTCTGCTTTTTATTCACTTTTGGATTCCTGACTTTGCAACCTTTGCATTATTTCAATTTTATACCAAAGATCACAAAAGCTGTACTATGTCTCACAAGACATTTGGACTCCAGAACAGGAGATTTTCTAAAGTGATATGTTGAGAAAATTGAGAGTGTTTCAGTCAGGGGGAAAGAAATAAATCTGAAGATGCAGTGAAGCAGAAGAAGTGGAGGAAGGGTCTAGACCTGGTGTCATCTGCCGGTTTTACTCTGCGGTGATAAAAGCAATAGAGCAGTAAAAGGAGTTGGCTAAGCCCATACTTCATAAAATAACACATTTAATGAAGTTTAATAGAAAGCATTCCTCTTCTCCCCCAGTCCAGAAGAGGATGATGGGGCAAAGCAAAAAGATGCATATGTTCTGCAGTGACTTTGTTCTTACTTAAAAATCCGTAGTTTGCAATATGTTGAACATACTAAAAAATAGTCCAGTAATAGTTTGGAATTTCCTGCAGAATTTAATGATTACAGCAGAGTACACAAAATCCAAATGGCAAATTATACACTCTGACCACAAAACGATAGAGATAAGGTTGAAATAATGGTAACATGTGACATGAGAGCCCCGTGTTCCTGCTTCAGCAGTTTCTTTACGTTGCGTTTAGCCACATGATTTTCTCAGTACCAGCCTTAAGTAATCTTTGTAGCCAAACACAATCTTTTCATATGCAACTTATCTTCTGCCAGAACTATTTTTATCCAATAAACTCAGCATCATGCCCACAGAAATGTATTGTCTGTGATGTCCTCAGGAGTGTTTTTAAGCTCTTTATGCCTACCTTCATCTTGATGTGGCATCACTGTAAAGCTCCACCCAAATCAGATTAACTTCTACTGACCACACACAAAATTTCCATTTCTAATAACCTGAGATCCTGATGTACTTTGAACATCCACTGATTTACCTATCACTGAAAATGCTCAATATCCATTTTGACACACAGTGCAGTGTTTTCCTGATGAAATTGCAGCTATTCTATAATTTGCTACTATAAAACACATTTAATGACTTTAACCCCGAAGAGAGTACAAAAAGAAAAGATGTAAAAGCCTCAAGCACCTCAAAGGAAAAACAGCTCAACTCACTAATTAAATATTCTTAAAATCCTTAGGATATATTGATGTGTGGAGGATCTACATGTAGGACCATGCCTTAAATTAACACATTGCCATTCAGCTGAGTGAAACTATGCCAGAATACCTCTGCTGAGGAATCTGCCCAGAAAGTCACAGCACGTAATATTTCCCATAAACCTGAGACTGCCAACAGAAAAAAAAAAAAAAAAAGTAAGATTAATTAATAAATAGCATGGAGGAATGCTTAATAACCAGATAACCAGCAAATAAAGCAAACCCAAGTACAGCAGGCAGAACAGGCGAGGGAAGGAGGTGACTAACAGATGAGATACAAGTGTGTCAGTTTTGGGACATAAAAGAGGCTCCAGACTTGTAAAGGTCAGTGAGGAATAATGGTTGCATAAGAACAAAGGCTTATTAGTCTGAGTGGGACCAAACTACTGTCCCAACAGTAAGAACACAGAAAGGCACCAGCGCTGCACACTGTTGTTGTTGGAATTCAGAGCTGCCAAATCTGCTCATAATTATTTAGTTATTTGAGCTAATGAAAGATACTCTGGGATCACAGCCCAGATAATCTTGGAAAATGGCAGTTTACTAGAGGACATTAAAGTAGGTTTATTGCCCTCTCCTCTGTGAAGAAGGGAACCTTCTGGGCAGTTATGATGAGTAAACTCTTAAAGTGAACACTTCTGGACCAGTCACCGTTGTCAGAAACATCAAGGTAAACTAATTAAAAGTTGTAAAATGGATTAAAACTCTTTTCCCAGAAGTTTGTAGTGCAATGGTTCAAATATTTATAAATCAGACAAAAAGGAAACTTCTGATGTGTTCTGGAATTACATAACTACTGACTTTTCCCATTAATATTTCTTTGTCCTTAAATTAGTGCCTTTTATATTGCCCCTACTTTTGGCAGTTACAGAAGTTGCTAGACTCTGAGAGCTGGGATTTCTTCTATTCCCAGAGGGATTTTTCAAAAATAGGCTTTTTATGCATTTTTCACAAATTAAAATTAGCTTTGCTTTCAGGCAGATGTGAACAGACAGGCAAGTGGGATGCTGTGCATCTTTCACACAGGAAACAAAAAGCTTTCTTATCCTTAAAACTGTATGTAAGCAGCTATTCCAGTGGTCACAGGACTGATACTGTGAGAAACTGTGGGAGCAGGATAGGCCAAATGGTCAGATTTAAGACAAGAACCTTTCTGTGAAGCAAATAATTAAAAATTTGTAAAACTTTTCTGAAATTCTCAGTTTAATTTCAGTGCTGGGTCTTTGAATAAGAGTTCTCAATGAGTAATGATTTAGTCATTCAGAATTTTCTCTGTTTCTTCACTTCTGTTTTCCTATCTAGCTGTTATTTATGGTCTTACATTGGAAGACTTCGAGGACAAAGACGCTTGGTTGAATGTTTCCAAAGTGTTCCACAACGGCTGGGGACCCACTCAGGGCTTCAAGAATAGAAATACTGAGCAGTTCTTGGCATTTCAAAACTGAACTTACCCCAAACAACTGGCAGTAACTCCTCAGACTTTGTGTCACTTCGAGGACATGACGTGTAGCTGCAGCATGTCTGTGCCTCGAGCACAGATTTGCCCAACAGCTTGTGCTGGTTAAATTTCCTCTGTTTTATTTAGATTCTGCGTTGTCTGTCTGCCAAATTTATTAGTCTGAAGACATTTAAATCATATAGTCTTAGAATCATAGAATGCCAGAACGGTTTGGGTTGGAAGGGACCCCAAAGCTCAATCTCATTCCACCCCCTGCCATGGGCAGGGACACCTTCCACCAGCCCAGGTTGTTCCAAGCCCCGTCCAACCTGGCCTTGGACACTTCCAGGGATGGGGCAGCCACAGCTTCTCTGGGCAACCTGTGCCAGGGCCTCCCCACCCTCACAGAGAAGAATTTCTTCATCATATCCAATCTAAACCTTCCCTTCTTCAGCTCAAAGCCATTCTCCTTAGTCCTTGTGCTTGTCCTTGTGAAAAGTCCCTCTCCATCTTTCCTGCAGGCTCCCTTCAGGCACTGTGTGGCCTCAGTTAGGTCACCCCCGAGCCTTCTCTTTTCCAGGCTGAACAACCCAGCTCTCTCAGTCTTTCAGAGCCTTTTCAAATCCTCAGGACACTACTGACAGGACTGCTGCTTTTAGCAAAGAGTTCTTTTTGGTGAATAGAGGCCAGTAGGGTTTGTCCAAAAAACCTTCACGTTTGTCACCCTCTCTGAGTGTATTTAAGCACAAACGTGGTAGGTATATGCTCAGCTAAACTGGCCTTTCTTTCCCTTCCATGCCATCTTTTTATTACATCAGCTTAGGTAAATCTTCCTCCCCCATCCTGTGTTCTGAGAGAGATAGAAAAAGGAAAAGTCATAACAACCAAGGGCACAACTTTCTAATAATCAAACCTGTCTCTTCAGCAGCTACAGCGGCAAAAATGATCATCCTGTCAGTTCTTCAGAAAATATTTTTCTTTTCCTGTGTGAGAGAGATGTTTTTAATAAACAGCATAGACAGGGTTAAAAAGGAATGGTGATTTGTTAACCAGACCCTTATATTTTCTAAACACTCCACCAGCGTCTCTCTCTAGTCCCCATGGAATTCCAGATTCCAAGTCAGATTGATAGGCAAGCTGGTTCTAGTAGATGAGAACTGTAAATAAGCAATACTTGTTTTTCTAGTTGTGTGACTTATATTTTATCCCTAGCAAAATGTTCCATGCTTTGAAGGTGGATAATGTAACTGCAGCTCTCTGATTGCTTGAGCAGATATCAGTCCATCAGGAGATCGGCTGAGCAGGGTCCCTGAATAATTCACATTTGATAGGTGTCTCGTGTGTATTGATTTTATAAAGCTAATTGCACTCCTGTGTTTCTAACATGCCTTTCCTCCTCTAAGCTGGTCAGCAGGTGAGTGGAGCTCATGCAGCAAGTCCTGTGGAGGAGGGCAGCAAAGTCGCCTCATTCAGTGTGTCCAGAAAAAGGCTTTCCAAAGAGAGGAGGTGGTGGCCCATTCCCTGTGTCCTGTCAGCACCCCCCCACAGCTGCAGATGTGCAATACTCAGGACTGCCCACCAGAATGGAGCCCTGGCCCGTGGTCTCAGGTAATTTGGAGAAATTGTAGTCTGCTGGCATAATGAAAACATCGCAAAAAACCCTCCTCAAAATGAGAAATAGCGCAAACTTGTGGAGTTCGGTGTTTTGCAAGTGAGAATATGGAAACCATGTATGTATAAATATGTAATCTATATATGCTTTGTAACCAGCCTTCAGCAGTGCTCAGACAGGAGGTTTGCCAGAAGCAGACAGGTGTTTTGTTTTAGGTACACACAAATAGATGGATAATTCTTTCTGGTTTCATAACTTTAAGCCATTAACCCCCTCTGAGATTACTCCCCAAGCAATATTAAGTTCTCTCAGAGGTAATAGGCAGTCAAGGAATGAAGAAG
Organism: Pyrocephalus nanus; assembly: GCA_038380795.1. Classification (NCBI taxonomy): domain Eukaryota; kingdom Metazoa; phylum Chordata; class Aves; order Passeriformes; family Tyrannidae; genus Pyrocephalus; species Pyrocephalus nanus. The sequence goes on along the minus strand of CM076273.1, from coordinate 4,381,216 downwards.
TATTTGGGCTCAGGGTTACACACACATATATGGATTATGGGTTGATAAATTTGTGATTTACACATTCACGGATCACTTCTGTAGTTTTGCCACTGCTAGAGCAGCTACTCTACTGCCAGCACTGCTGCTGCAGATGCTGCCATGAGGGGCAGATTCTGTGTGTACACACCCTGCTTTACACACCTGACATTGAACCACCTGAGCTAAAAAACACACAGATGCTCACACAAAACTCAGCTCTGCTCCATCTTTCACTGCAGTTGGTGCTGTTGGGAATGGTTAATGTAAGGATAAACAAAGTACTGAGAAATCTGGGGTTTAAGGAAGAGCTGGCAGTGCACTTATATCAAAAGGAGCTACATTATTTTCATTTTTCCATCTTCATTTAGTAAGATTCGAGATGGATTTAAATTTATTGAAAAATTTATTACTTATGTGTTCTGCTCTTGGTACTGTTACTCTTAAGGTGTTCAAGAACACCTTGACCTCCGCATTCCCAGCTGAGAAGCACAGACTGCCTGTCCAGGGGAGTGCCCTGGAATGTACTGTGACAGATGAGCAACCACTCAGTAGTCCATTGAAACAGAGTTTTAACACTCCCAAAGGAACTTCTTCCAGTGTATCTGAAGGAAACCTTCAATGTGGCAGGAGATTATAAAAACCGGATTTTCAAACGCTTTCAGACTTTCCTCCTTTAAAATAAAGACAATTAAGAAAATCCATTTTCCTCTTCTTTAAGAGGTGGAAAATTCAAGTTGAGATTTTAAGTTTACAAATCCTGCTGAAATGTAGCGAACAGGCCTATTGAACAAGTTAGTAAAGGTCTTAAGATTCAGCTGAAGACTGTTACATCACAAGCTCAAAGAAGTTAAGAGAAAAAAGTGCAAAATCATAGAATCACAAAATGGTTTGGGCTGGAAGGGACCCCAAAGCTCATTTCATTCCATCGCCCTGCCATGGGCAGGGACACCTTCCATCACACCAGGTTGCTCCAAGCCCCATCCAACCTGGCCTTGGACACTTCAGGGCTGGGGCAGCCACAGCTTCTCTTGGCAACCTGTGCCAGGGCCTCACCACCCTCACAGGGAAGGATTCCTTCCTAATATCTAATCTAAATGAAGCTTCTCTACACAAATCAGCGTCATTTTAAATGAAAAGACTGTTTTGTTTGTATGGGGAAGGATTAAACCCACAGATTTTCAACATGCAGGTATTTCTGTTACATCCTCCACACAACTGTGCTTTCATGAAATGTTTTAAAAACACTTGGAATTTGATACAAGTAGTAATTCTGCCTTGGAACATGCCCCATAATTATTAGTAGAAAGAAGAACAATTAGAGGAGGATGCAAGAAAGTAGGAAGCTGGCAGCATTATTTCAGGGCTGTTTATTTCTTCATTTCATCAGAAATGGTTCATTCAGGCATTTTATTGTATGCTCAGGCAGTGAAAGCTACAGAATGCCTGTTCCACTGAACCATGGTTCAGCAAAACTTATTTATTCACTGGTGACTTGTCCTAAGATGCAGCTGGCAATTAAAACATCTTTGGTCAAGCTTCTTAACCATTGTCTGTATCAGATTCTGTCTTGTTGTGAGATTCACTTGGGGAAGGAGTTATGTATCGATTCCCTGGGTAGTTTTCTCTGCCTCTGTCTCGTCCCTCTAGGCCAAGGTGAGGACAAAATAACAAATAGCTGAGAGCATCTTGCTGTGGGAGAATCTGCCATGAGAGGTTAGGAATAGCTTTCAACTGTGCTGAGCAGGGAAAAAGCACTTTGGTCACAAAAGCATTTTGCTCACAAGTCCAACTTACCTCATCTGTGGAAAAGAGATATTACTCTTTTATTACTCATATCTGTTCTATATGGGGGCTGTGAGAGTTCACAGCTTACATTGAGAGAGCACTTAGAGCAATGTTTTAGAAGTGACATACAGATATTACTGTCAGTTATTTACCAGTAGAATTTTAAGTTTGCTTTTATACCATGGCAGCTACACAGCATGTTAGCCACGACTTCTATGCTCTGGTATAAAATACAAATAACGCCAATTTTCATTTCCCCTACTTCAGATAAGTGTTTCTTTCCATCACAGTGCTCCAAGACTTGTGGGAGAGGTCTTAAGAAACGGGATGTCTACTGCACAAGCGCTGGTTCTCCCAAGGTGAAAATCTTGCCCGAAAGTATGTGCAGCAGAGACCACAGACCCGAATCCCAGCAGACCTGTGTGCTGGGACGCTGTCCCAAAAATGACCGGCTCCAGTGGGTGATTTCTTCCTGGAGTGAGGTAAAGTGGTGCAGTTACATGGCTCACTGCCTGCCTTTGCTGCTCCTGGAAATGCTGACTCAGGGACACACATGAGCCATGGGGAGGACAGAAAGCTGAGCTGTCATTTGAAAATCAGGTGTTCCAGGCGAGCCACTACAAAACACAGATGTAGTTAGATGTACCCTGCTGTCTTCGTTATTCAGGACTTCCTCTGAGTTGGATTCGTATTTCAGTTTTCACATTATGGAGCGTGATCTTTGTGGATTTAGTTCTGTGATGCTTTTATAATGCACACTTTGGGTTCCCTTGCAGATTCCCCTTTGTCTGACCCTGTTTCTGTAGGTGTAAGAGGTGTGTTTTGCCTCTGCAGTGCTCAGCCTCCTGCGGCCCAGGCGTGCAAAGGCGAGAGCTCAAATGCGGCGAGAAAAGCATCCAGGGGAAACTGCTCACCTTCCCTCAGAGGAGATGCAGAAACATCAAGAAACCAAACACCAAGCTGGAGGAACCTTGTAACAAGGGAGCCTGTCCATCGCAGACATTGTATAACATGGTGTCTGGCTGGTATTCCTCGCCCTGGCAGCAGGTAGGAATGGGAAGCTTTCTCACCTCTCTCCCTGCCCTGGCTATTGCTCTTTCAGCACTGTTTCATGTGTTGGTTCTAAGGAATCTGCAGAAGGACCAAGTTTCTCTGTACAGTAGCTCAGGTCACATCCCCTGGTGCTGTTCCCTGCACGGCACTGCAGAACAACTCAGCCTCAGTGTGACTGCTGCCTCCTGGGCACTGCATGCCCTGCAAGGCAGGTGAGGTGTCAGTGCTGGGTTTGGAGAGCACCACATTCCATCATATCCCACAGAGAGAGCACTGGCTGGAGTGGCACAAACAGCTGGTGGGTGTAAAATGCTGACAGCCGTGCCTCTGTGACCATGGCAGTGTGAGCCCAATCTGCCCAGGTTAAAGCCAGCTCCAGCCTTACATTCTGCTGGAGCCAAAAGTCCAGTGGTACACTGGAGCCATCCCCAGTACTAACAGCTCCCAGGTGTCTCCTGCACGTAGCCATTCCCCAAGGAAGGCCACACCACTCAGCCACTGAAACATGATGCAGCTGGTCCACATCCATCATGTACTTTGGTGCAGCTCATTTCTTTGTCCTGAAACTGAAGAATGTCACCTAAAAATGTTATTCATGCTTGAGAGGCACTACATTCCACACTCATTTTCCAACACTTTCTTCTCCATCTTCTCCAAAGTGCACTGTGGTTGAACTATTGCATATCTCTGTGCACAGTGTATTTGAGCATCTGCACAGATTGCCTGGAATTCCCTAAATACTGTGATTAATTGTGGGATCAGTCTGTATTTGTTTCTACATTCTTGCAAACAAGCTTCTGTATTTCTGGAACTTATCTACTTCGTGAGTCATATATCAATGAGACACACACTCATTTAATAATATTTACATGAAACAATGTATGCCTGACAATTGCAATCAGATGAAAACGATCACATTTATCTTAAAGACAACTTTTCATGAAACACATACAAGTAAAAGGCTTATTAATGCTAAAATACTTCATAGCTCTTCCTGCAAATGCATTGTGGTTTTCCCCAGATACTGCCATAATTATTGTTCCAGTGGGGGTTTTACCTCTGTTCAGGCAGCAGGATTGGGCCCAGAGGCCCAGAGATCAAAAGAAATCAGAGCAGACAGTCAGGAACAGGTTTTCTAAAATGTTCAATTTCTGTCTCAGTGCCTAAGTAAGGAACCAGATTTTCAGCTGAGTCCTTAAATAACCAAAAGACGCACAAGTCTCTGAAAAGTTGGTCCTGATGGGGGTTACTGAACAGCAGCACATCCGATCCTGAGCTTCCTTGCTTTGAAAGTCTCATCCAAAGCCCTAGAAACTCCCCCCCTTTGGCTATCATGGGCTTCCAGAGTCTCTGCAATGAAAGGTTTTCCTTCTCTCCTCAGTGCACGGTGACCTGTGGAGGGGGAGTGCAGACCCGGAGTGTGCAGTGCCTGCGCCAGGGGAGACCGGCGTCTGGGTGCCTGCCCCACCAGAAACCAGCTGTCCTGAGAGCTTGCAACACCAACTTCTGCCCAGTCCCCACGAAAAGAGGTAAAACTCAGCTCTACCTGCTGCAGCAGAGTTGGTTCCTTAGAAGTCTGTAGCCAGCAAAACTCGCCTTTTCGTTACACTCACTGATCTGGCACCTTCCTTCATAAATGGTTTTTTCACAGGCTTCCAGATGGACAGTAACTCTGATACTGCAGCATCTCTCTTCTCAAAGTCAGCCCTCTTAAAGCAAACTTGAGAGTATGACTGACACAGGAGATTTTAAAAGCAGTATGTGAAATAGTTATGCTGTTTGGTTCTGAGCTGCACCTTTATACTCTCTTGTTGAATAACAGAAGCATCCTATGCTGGTACTGTTTTGTGATTAATAATAGCAACTTTGGAGCTAAGCAATAGGAATTTGCCATTTAGTTTTAGTCTTTTGAAGTCAGACCAAGCTTCAGATTGCACCCAGGTCCTGGGACTCCAAAAAATGTTTAGACCATCCTTCAGACATGCAATCAGAGAACACGAAATTAAGCTCTCTCCGTACTTGTATGTCTACTGTATCCCTCTCTACCTCTTCAGTGTGAGGAGCAGGGAATGATGGAAGGGGAATTCTCTCAGTACCACCACAGACAGAGAGTGGTGCCTTACCTTATCCCATATATTTGGTTACAGGATGGTCACTGTTCGTGACTCCTTCCTAACTATGTGAAAAAAAAGTCATGGAGGTCCAGTTTTGTCCCACATAACACTGGTTATCTAGGTATGCTAAAGCACTTTAAACATTAGCTTTCAAAGTACTGCACATTAATTGACTTGTTACCATTTTAAAACTGGGAGCTGAAAGCAACCTCCATAAAACCCAAGCTGGATTGCAAGAGGAAGGTGGTAATGGAATTGGGAGCAGAGGTCAAGCTCTGGCCCTGCATCTTGTAAGCTGACATTAGCCAACCATCCCCAATGTCTGCCCCAATTCCTGGCATTCCCTGCGCACATAAACCCTGTGAAACCCAGGGAGATCCTAACCAGTCTACTGCATCAGCTCAAGACATGCAGAGTATCAAACTGATCTAGCAGGGGACCTTAATCCAAACAAGGATATAGAGATGAAATGGTCCTAAAAGGGATAAGTAAATAGTTCTGCTGTTTTTATCAGTAAATGTTCCTCACACTTCAAATTAACCTTTCTAAAAGGTTCTGCTGTACTTTGGAGTTCCTGTATAACTCCCTTTTCTGTTACATAGCAAGGACTTTTCTTTCACCCCTGTTTTCCCCTGCTATATTTCATGTTTGAAGTACTGTCTGTTATTAATTTTGGCCTTGGCCTGTTTCTCTCTCTCCTCACATCTGCAGGAGCCCTTTCCCCTTTATTATACCTGGGTCGTCAGGCTCTAGAGATCAATTATCTCCTCACTGCTCTCTAACTTTCTGTCTAAACCAGCAGAAAGAGAGGAAACCAGCTGTGCTGGAATCACATTGAAGCAAATCAGTCTCTATTATCAGCCATGCAGCTCCAGCTCAGTGATCACAGGCAAGAAATTAATGTTTCAGGGAGAGTTTGCACTTTCCTGGACAAACCAGGTCATTTCCACCCCTCTGCTAAATGCAGTGAGGGTCACTGTGACTCCTTGTAAATCCAACTGCTTAAATGAATGAAAATCTGAACAACGTATAAATAGTTGGGTAAATAGAAATAAGGGACTGACAGCCTGATCCCCATCCACTGAATTTTGTGGGACTCTTTGTGTTCCTTCCAACAGTCCTTGGATTAGGTCCCAAGTGTAAAGTTTCCAGCCATACCTCTGTAATATTAACACTGCCCTCCGATCTTCAAAGTGGGCATAAAGATTTATTAATGTTGCCTCCTCCTCATACTTTTTTTTCTTTTAAAGAGTAATTTGTAATTTTTTAAAAATTTACCCTTTCGTGGCAGGAGAGCTTCTGTCTTACTCAGAACAGCTTTCTTTCCTCTCTGTGGTGTGTGCTTTTCATCTCTTGTCTGCTTTGGTTCCTCCCAAATTCTGTCTGGTGACAGCAGGGGAAGGAACGGGAAGGCTGGTGCTGAACTCCAGCTGCATCCCTCCTGACACTCCGTGGGGAATGGAAAGGCAGCGCTGTGGAGTGAGAAGGCTGCAGTTCAGTACTGAGCTCCCCACTTCCTGGACAAGTGTTTGTTCAAGAAAAGTGTTTTCTTTCCCTACCATTAGAATTTACAGGCTTATGTTTTCAAAAGCTGAGAAAAAATGGCATATTAAAAAAAAAAGAAAAAAAAGGAAATTATTTCCTTAATAATTCAAACAAATTTAAAAGTGATTAAAGACATACACAAAAAAAAAAAATCACCTTTGCCACGATATAAAAGGAAATTTTAAAAAAACACAGTGTTGATTAATCCAAAGAAGTTAATTTAAAGAGATGAAGATGACTTCTGGCCCATGAAGAAGTTGTCTGTGCCATGTGAGGGAGCATTTATCTGCTGTGACTCAGCTTAGCTGATCTGAGAATGCAGACAGTGGTGGCTAGATTTTTCTTCAGTCTCCCTGTAAATTCCTTTTATTGACCATGTAAACAGTAGTTCTGAGAGCCGAATGAAATCTTTTCCCATGCTCACAGGAGATTTCAGTTTAGCCATAAATTTTGCTGAACCTCATCGAGTCCTACTGCTCTCTCAGACACAGTGAATTTGTTTATAAATCATCCATTGGATCATCACTCTGCTCATTTAAAGAAGCATAAAGCATCCTCTACAAAACTGGAGGGAGGAGCAGCTATGAAATATTTTTAAAGCAGCAGAGCTGTGTCTGTAAATGATCTGTATAGAAATCAAAGAGAAATAAGACCTTAATTGAAAAATACGATTTACCTGTACTTGTAATTAAAGGCTTTTCAGAACTAAATGCTGTCAGCCTCTTTTCGCATTGCACTTAATTAAGATTTCACCAACGTGTTGTAGTCAAAGTCCTAAAAGCCTGATTCATGGCACCAAACTGAAGTGTCTGAGAGAGAGATTTCTGAGGTTCCCTGCAGAGTGGAACAGAGAGGAAGAAGTGCCTCTGGAAAGCGCTGGGACACAGACACGGAGCAGAGCACTTTGTGCACACGTGTGCTCAGAGCAGGGCCCGGGCATTCCCATTTCCATGTGTCTGTGTGGACACTCACACTTGGAGCTGACACTACTTTGAGGTGCAGGTAAACTCCGTGTGATGATGGTGGCATGAAGCAGTTGGCATCAAGTGTAGAGCAGGCTGATATGTACAAGTACCTGGCTTTAGAACAACATTTGTAATCAGAGATTTAAGACAGATAAGTTTTTCTATCCTCTGATGTGGAACTTCTGTTTTCCTGACCTTCAGAGTGTGCTCTGAATTTTTGAATTCATTCAGCCTCTGGACCCTCCTATGATATTAGCTCTATCTCTATAAATTAATAACTTTGATCTCTTAACAAATTAAAAAAAGAAACTAGTATTTTTGAGATGAAAGCTCACTCATGTTTCCTTTCCTTTGAATTGAGTCACCCATCATGTTTTTAATATTTACAATTGCATACAAATGTGTGGAAAGATTGCCTGACTTGCAGGCTTGCTAAAAACACAGTTTTACCATATTGCTTGGATTTCTTTCCTTCAGATGATCCTTCTTGTGTGGATTTCTTCACTTGGTGTCATCTGGTGCCCCAGCATGGTGTCTGTAACCACAAATTTTATGGCAAGCAGTGTTGTAAATCATGCACGAAGAAGAACTGATGGCAGCGCGTTATCTGAACCCTTCAGTGACAAGATTCTCTTCTTCAATTTATGTTGGAATTATCTCTACTTTGAGGCAAGACATGGTGCCACATAAACCACTGATGGAAGAGACATTTTTTTTTTTCTAAGGGAATGTCTGAGGTACAGTAATTGTTGGATATGTGTTGAAAAAGGAATGTTTCTTTTTTTTTTTTCTTCATTTGCTGACCTCACTAAAGCACAGGGTACTATGGATCACTTGAACACTGAGACTCGAGGGGAAGTTCTTCTTTCTTTAAAAGTGTCATTTTGCACTGTCACATGTTACAGAGGAAGAAATTAAGGCAAGGAAGCCTTTTCTGGCTAATTTACCAGAATGCAAAGCAAAAAAGAGGTGGGGAGCTGGAGGAGGAAGGCTACAGCGTGGCAGCAGGACAGATCACACTGTCAAAAGCGTTTCCTTTCATAATTTTTTTTTATGATACTGTTGTCCCAGGGTGAGGAAGCTGTTTGCTGCCACAGAGAGACATTCCACTGGCTGTTGGCTGGAGAACACAGTGTCACACGTGTGACCACCAGAAGTAAATAGTGCACTACAAAGATTTATGGTGCTTCTCTATCAGACTTGCTGCTGGAAAAGCAAGTTTTGCATCGTGCTAATGTTTTTATTGTTTTGAAGAATTCATTTTCTGCTTTGTGTAGAAACTCAGAGGTGGTTAACTAGTAACTTGAAATGTATTCCTAGAAATACTCAGCATTAGAATATTTGGACTTTTAATATTGCTGTGCTACAAGTAAAATAGGATTTCATGTTTCAACTAACTCAAGGAACTCAGATTTATTGAGCTCAATGGTTATGTTTTCAACTTTCTAAGCTCATTAGATATGTAATTTTAAAATTTAAACTTGATATTTTAAAGTAGTTTTGTTTCAGAAGCTAGATTGTTTGAATGCCAAGATACTGAAGAATGTCTTCCTTTTAGTCTCAAATCTCAGCAAATTTTGATTCATCCATTACCCAAAGGAAATAACAAGTATATTACAGACCATTAATTCATACTGAACTTCTCTGAACAGTTATTTATTCACACAGGTTATATGGAAAGAGAGCTTGAAAAAGATAAGTGGATTATTTACTCGAACCAAATAAAAGTCAGTTCTATTTTTATACACTCTCCTAATACTTGTATTTAGTTCAGAATCCACCAGCAAACAAAAGAATTGTAAACATAACGATGTTTGTAACCATTCAGTATCGAGGTGCTTGGTGACACAATCAAATGGTGCAGTTCCAAAGGTTTCTGCATTGAAAAAATCCCCAACCTATTTGCCAAACCCATCTGAGACAGAGCTGTGTCCTACTGTAATTTTCTGGGGAGTGCCTATGAGGGACGTATTTATCTAATTCCACCCAATCCCACAACTTTGTTTGATGAATGTAGTTCAGTTTGACTGGTTTTTTTAAAGTATGGTTTCAGCATAAGATTAGCCAGCTCAGCACTAATGCCAGACAGTGGTCACTTAAAATTAGCAGTTCCCTCTGCAACAATTTAAATTAAAAACATGTATTCTGTGATACTCTAAGAAATGATGATTGGAAACATATCTCAACCTACACTGCTCTGTCTTGATATTGGACATTGTGTAATTATAACTTTTTTTTTTTAGGAAAACTACAAGGTTGTTTTTGTTTTGTTTTTATAATTGTGTCCTTTTTATTATTTTATGTAAAATAATTAATTTATTAATGCATAGCTTTTCCTTTATATTTCTTTGCTCACTTCCTTAAGTGACAACTGAGGAAAGAAAATGGTAGTGTCACAAAGTATGAATTATGGTGTAAAAAAGGCAAAAAACTATAAGTGTAATATTTAATTATTTTATAAGCTTTGTAATAAAATACTCTAACTGTTTCATTATATTTGGAATTGTAAAATTCATGAATAAAATATGGAGGTTATAAGTAAATATCAAGTAATATAAGTGCTGTATGCTGTATGTTGATTGTCCCATAGTGGTTTTAAGGGAGAGCATTATCCTGTTATCTCCTGCTACGTCATTGGCAAAGGTCTGTGACTCTGAGCTGGTTCTGTGGAGGGGCAGAGCTGCCCACAAGAAAAGTCAGTCCTCTGGGGAGTGGCCTTTTAGGCACCGTGGCTCAGCGTGACCTCCCATGGCCCTGCCATTCAGGTCTGGGGTGGGTTAATTTTGGGGGGAACCCGCAGAACAGTGGATGTGAGTGTTAACAAGCCATGATGATGAATGGGATGGAAGTCACTCCTTTCAGGCACTCAAAGTCGGGCATATGTGCTGAGGTCATGTGAAACTTCTCTGCTTTTGAAGGTCCCATTATCCTGGCTGGTGAGGAATGCACGGCTCGTTATTCAGGGAGTGAATATGTTAGAGTTGCCTTTTAAGAGCAGAAGGTGTTTCTCATTTGAACGCCTGCCCTGCCTCTGAAACAGCTGAAATGTGCCCATTTCAGCCCAAAAAGGTGAAATGGACAAAACTTCATGGGTTTGTTTTCATAACAGCACAAAAGCTAAAATAGACAAAAATAAAACTGCCCCTCTCTGTGCAAGACAGACCTGACCTGCCTCTCCTCTCACCAAAGACAGTGGAAAGTTGTGTATCCCTGAACCAGCAGGATTCTTCCCTGTGTGTGTTTTATCTGCAAGGTGGTTTGCAAGATAAGGAGCCTCACTCAACACAGCATTAGGTTTTACAGCCTCTCCCATCCGCCTGGGGATACTTTATTTTTCCAAAAATGACTCTTCTCAGAAGTTTCCAAGCCAATCCCTAATAGGGACTATATCAATTCACTGGATCATTTCAGATATAGCCTCTAACATATATTTACTGCTTTTCCCTTCATTCACAATCACTCAGTGCTCTCACAACAGCCAGCTATACAGAGGGTTGTTGATAGGAAATACTGAACATGCCTCTGACTCACAGTACAACCCAGTAGGCGATAATAAGCAATAGATCAGTCTGCTCCTGAAGGACTCCCAGCAAGAGCTCTTTGGAACAGGATTTAGGCTAGTGATTTAAATAATTAATATGCCCACACAAGAATTCAGACTCTATAAACTGCTTAGTGTTCTGGGCTAGAATTTTGGAATTAAAATGAACCGACGGTTGTCAGTGAATTACAGTGTTGGAGAGGGATGTTGAAAGAGGAAATATTGCATAAAGATGTGCTATTGTGTGCTTGGATCACCCCCAAGTCCACAACTGTTTTATTGCTGAGCCCTTACAACGGTATTTGGTATACAAAGCTTGGCAGTTTTCTAGAAGTATATTGCTGCAAGGCTCACTTTGTAAATCAGAATGGGGTCTTTTCACAAAGGAGCAGCTCCATTTCCTGTAGTCAGATTTCATCACTCAGGTAAAGGATGCATCTGCCTAAAACTCAAACAGATATTTAATGAATAGCTTGATTGTGTAAATCAAACTCGACTCTCTCGGATGCCCAGAAGACATGAAATGCTGGAGACAGATGAATGTTTCGCTGCATGTGGTTTTATGGTAACATGATCCATAGCCCGTATTTCCTTTATTTTTCAGCAAATCCTAGTCAAAAGCATCAAGAAAATAAATTAAGGTTATTATTTCCATTGTAATTGAAGTGCAACCCTACTGAGTCACTGGGATCCCATTGTGTGCAGCACTGTGTGCACGTGCTGTGAGGAGCTCACGGTCCCGAGTGTGCAACAAGGAACTACAGGAAAAGAACATGTTATCAGGGAGCTCGTTGTGATTAGGAGGGAAAGTGCTGCTGGTGGCTCACTGTCTGGGCACTGCAGAACGTCTCAAAGGCAGCTTCATGCAGATAAGATCTGGAAGAGCAATACTGAGGAGCTTTTTCCTGACTGTTTCAAAAGCAGACGCTGAGCATTGCTGAGGGTACTGCAGAAATAAGGTGTGTTCAGTGCTGAGTCCTAACCAAGACAGTGATTGTCCCCAGGGGAAAGCAATGCCAGTAACTGGGGACTACAGAGATGTGAGGGTTTGGCAAAGCCTTCTTTCCATCAAAAAAAATCCTGAAATAAGGAGGTTCAGTTTCTAGAAGATGCTTTAAATCCCTCCCCAGGCACTGCTGTATGAACATCAGCCAAATCAAGCTAACCTTCCTGCCTACTTGCTGTGTACCACTATTGCAGATATTCTTTATCCCCTCTTCTTCAGAACAAACCCAGGTTCAGGCTGGGCTGGAACATGTCCTTGTATGTCTGTCAGACTCTGAACACGAGCACAGTGTGGAGCTGATCCCCAGCCTTGCCCTGCAGAGGGCACTGATGCAGGTGGTCATTTACAGCATCTGTCTCACAGCACCCACGGGAGCCACAGCCTGTACCCTAAGGAGAGGCATCAGAATCACCCTCTGACCTAAGAGCTTGTCTTCTGACAGCCAGCACACACCAGGCAGGGCTGAGGGAAGGGATGTAAACATTTTGCATGAGAGACACCAGGGCAGAAAGAGTCTGAATGTCCCAACGGGGCTGAACTAGGGACAAACCCTGAATATCTCAATCCACAATGCAATGTAGTAACACCAAAAACAGTTTTTCTTATGCTCCCTGAAGAAAAACATCTATTACAGGACCTTTACTTCAAACTGCTAAATATTTTATGTACTTTCTGTCCAATAATAAGAATTATTCAGTCATGAACAGAACCTGTATTAATTTCTGGATTCTGCCAACAGAGGCAGGAACCTTCAGCTAAGCCCTAACTTCCAGGCTTACTTTCTAATCATTAAATCAAGCTATTGTCCCCATACACTTCAGTCTGAACACTGCAGTGTGCCTACTGCAACTTAGGACAGGTCTTTAGTATCCCTTAGGTGACTTGAGCTGCCAAGCATTAATTTATTATGTTCTGTTGTGATAATGTTCACTAATCCTTTTGTAATAACACAGGGGAGCTGACACAAAAGCTCATTCAAAAAGAATTTGAAAGGGTTTATAAGGGAAATGTTTACTCATGAAGGTCTTATCTGTGGGGGAGCAAACAGATCCAGGAGAAAAGCACACACAATAGAACTTCCTCTTTGGGTTCTTCACCTTCTCAAATCACCTCAACATCTGAATTTGGTCTGTCTGATAGGAGAAAGTGAAGGTATTTTCCCCAAAGCAGGAATGCCCTGCCAACACTCTGCTTCCAAGAAAATAATGGCCCTTGCATTTCCGTGTTGCATGTTCAATGTAACTGTTGAGCAAGGAAAAAGTAGTTGAGGTCTCTATTTCCTCAAAATTCATCACCAAAAAATGACTTCTATAAGCTACTAAACAAAGTATTTTGTAGTTTTCATTTTGGGGGCTTTTGGTAGCTGAAATATAACTTCTGGTGGAAAATGACAAAATAAGTGTTCTATATATATTTTTAATATCCAAACAGATCATTTCACTGGTTTTGTTTTCCCCCAAAATGATTTAAACAGAAAAACACTGCAGAAAGTGCTCATAGATTATTCATGTATCAATGATATGTCACTTATTTATCCACAGGAGCTAAGGTTCAATATACAAATCATTATTTTACCCTCCACAAAAAGATACCGTGCTTTCAAGTCCATTAAAGGAATTTTGACTTTCAAAGACTTTATATGGAGAGCATCCTTCATTGATAGATAATATTTTGACTGGATCAGAACATTTCACTTCTAGAGAGAGATACTGCCTGTCAGCAGAAAGCTCAGGCTTTATAAAAATACACTGCAGTTGCCAAGTTGCCCAGAACTGCCACAACTTGCTCATTTTGGTCTTTGCTGGCATGTGGGGCAGACAATAACAGGCTGTAAACACAGCTCTCTCCCTATTAAATATAGGATATACTTCTTCAAACTGTACCATTTCCCACAATTTCATTTCGGGGGTTTTGGTGTCCACTTCCAAAATACTACTTGCAAACCCAAAATTGTGTATAAACAAACTGGAACATCTCATTTGAAAAGCATCCAGACATTGAGTGAGGCCATTAGATGGTATAAGGGCTCCTGTGATACACAGCGACCACATTACATGGAACTGGAGCTGGCCTTGTGTCCTGTGGTCAGTTAACAGCTAATGCTGAGTTTTTTTGGTTCTCAGTTGTAATGGAACTTGTCAGGAAAAACTTGGTATCAGGTTATTGCTCAGGTAAGCTCAAGTGTCAGCAACACTAATCTAATAATTTCCAGACCTCTGTAATATCAGGCACTCAATGCAGCTCTCACAGGCTGGTAGGAACACTGAACTCCCTAAGACACACTGTACATCTGAAACACTCACCAGCCCTTTATTTACTCCTTAGCACAGCAACTCTACCCTAGAATTTACAAATTGTTGAGAATCCTGCCCAGTTTCACCAGTCATACTCCTGAAGAGTAAATTAGAGGAGGGTAATCATAAAGCAGTAATACAAATAGTAAGGCAGAGGAATTTGTCTTCTGACTCACAAAAAGCAGAGGCAAGATACTGTACAAGATCTGCCAGTGCTCTCTTGTTCTTGGTTGAGTGAGTTGCTCAATTCTTTTTTTTTATATGCAATGCTAAATCTGTGGTCAAGAAGGAGGATTTTTTCACTCAGTTAAGATCAGCTGGCCATTTTCAAATGCATTCAGAGAATCACAGCATCATGGAATGGCTTGGAAGGGACCTTAAAGCTCATCCTGTTCCACCTCCCTCCCCTTCCCCAGATTTGCCCAACAGCTTGTGCTGGTTAAATTTCCTCTGTTTTATTTAGATTTTACATTGTCTGTCTGCCAAATTTATTAGTCTGACGATATTTAAATCATAGAGTCATAGAACCATAGAGTCATGGAATGGTTTGGGTTGGAAGGGACCTTAAAGCTCATCTAACTCTAACCCCCTGCCATGGGCAGGGGCACCTTCCACTATCCCAGGTTGCTCCAAGGCCTGTCCAACCTGACAGGGTCCTTGAACAGGTCCAGGGCTGGGGCAGCCACAGCTTCTCTGGCAACCTCTGCCAGGGCCTCCCCACCCTCTCAGGGAAGAATTTCTTCCCAATATCCCATCTAACCCTGCCCTCTGTCAGTGTGAAGCCATTCTCCCTTGTCCAGGCCATTGTCCAAAGTCCCTCTCCAGCTCTCTTGGAGCCCCATGAGATACTGGAAAGCTGCAATAAGGTCACCCTGGAGAGATTCCTGATATCAGTGCACATGTTAACCTCTTCTACAAACTTCTGTGAATTACCAGGGTTCGAATCTTTTATCTATTCTGTATCTAGTCTGCTGTAAGGAAGCAGATAGTGTTTTTACAAGTTCTTCACTTGCTCTGAGGAAGAAATAGGAGAAGGGAAAGAGAAAAGTGGATCCTCTTTGGATTCAATTTGGACTGCACACCTCTGACATAGCATGTTGTTGTCAGAGACTGGATTTGCTAAAACAAGTGATCCCTTTCAGCCCTTTAACCACCTCTCTCTAGGTCACTGTATGCAGTATCCTCTTTGATTAGGTTGATTAAATGGTTCATTTTCTTTAGTGCAGGCACAACTCACACCCCATGTCTGCACAAAGGCAAGTGCAATGGGGTCCTTGTGTTGACAAGTACAGCCCTGATCTGCTGAGACAGCATGACTTAAAGGGAGACTAAAAGTCTTACTCTCCTTTTAGTCCAGATATTCCTCTAATAAAGCCAATTTTAGAAACTGCTACCCAAACTCCACTTGTCGACATGTATACAATATGTATTGTATACTTCTTACAGGCTGTTAATCTAGCTCTTTTTTTGCATAAGGAAGTTAATTAAGGTGGAAAAAAAACCCCATATTATTTCATACATGCCATGTCTTCTTATCAGGCAACAACGAGGCAGTTCCCCAGCTTCCTAGACTGCAAAATCCCACTTTGCCCAGGAACACAGTGCTGCAGGAACTGGGCTGTTCTTGGTGCTGGCTTTTGTAAATGCTCTTCCCTGAACTTCTCATTAACCTTCTGAACCCCATGCCTGCTGGATGGATCCCAGCCAGCACCCTCCACTACTAAAGGGCTCTTTGAAAGGAGAGTTTACACCTCAGGTTCCAAATTGAGTTACTGTGGCACACTAACTACATAGAAGAGGAATGCAAACAGTGGATTTGCCTTTGTAGAAACAGCAGTCGATTAAAAAATAAAGTACCAATAATGTGAGAATCATACAGTCCTGAAACCTTCAGACATTTTGGCACATAGCTCTGTCTCTCTCGGACAATTGCATCCCCTTTTTCACTGCTTCCCTCCTCCTGTTCCAAAGCTCCCCCCCGAAGCCACTGGGGGGTGGGAGCAGAGAGTGGGTTGTGAAGTGTCCTGGGGTAATCCACTCTGACAGGGAACTGTGCTGATTAAAAGTTATGGCTTTGGAACAGTAAAGCTCCCACTGCTGTCCACATACAAGTTGCTGCTTTCTATTTAAACCTTAACAGTCACATCTAATCAAGAGAAAATAAGGACATTTTTATGAATTCCATGAGAAAAATTCCCCTCAGGTGTAGGTTGCACGGTTTGATCAGCTCCAGTATCGTGTTTTAGCGTCTCATATTAATCCTGCCAATTCGGAGCCAAGAATTTAGCTTTCAAACTCGCCTGACGGGCCAGGCAAAAAAGTTTTGGCAATTTGTTATTATTCCAGCTAAACTTGCAATATGCAAATTAAGATTTATGGCAAATGAAGGCTTAAAACTATGCATTTATCTTCACGTGGAAAAGGTATCATGTAGTTGCAAGGTGCCAAAAAATACCAGAGCTGGGCAGAGAACAAGCGAATTACAACTCCCAGAAGAGACTGGAGAGTTGTACATCAGCATTTGGTGTCCTGATGACAGGAAACAAACTATTTCACAGTCTGAGATTTTCTGGAAGATATGGAGTTGACCCAGCCCTCAGACTAAGTATCTCATTTCAGTGTTTCCAACTGAAAACTGTTAAAGTGTCAGGTAAATCTTGGTTTTTCAACAAGGCTGAACTAAAGGAAAAATTATTGTTTTAGGGAATGTAAGTATACTGTTGAAAACACGGTGATGGGAAAAAACTGATTAAGTACAGATAACATTTATATTCCTCTCTATCCTCCCATCCTCTCCCTCGTTCCTCCATGCATAAGCAATTAAAATCATTCCCAGCCATGTGCCAATTCAGCTCTGCTGCAGTCCCAGTAAGGCAAAGAGACAAGATACTGCCAATTCCCTGCCTCCTCTTTCTGGGGAAGTCCAGAGGAGCACAAACCATGGAAGCCAGATCCAGAGGTGCTCTGGAGAGATGCATTCATTCCTGTGTGGTCTAATTCCCTGCTCTATATTCTGCAGAACTGAAGACAATAGGATGACACATGGACTGGAGATAGATCCGTGCATACTTTCCTTCGTAAGTCAGGGTTTCCAATGAGAAGCATTGGAAAACTGAGATACATGCCCAAAGTTCATCTCAGCCTGAGCCTTGGGGTCCAATTTTCATCTCAATCAGAAATAATTTCCCTTAAGTTAAAGGATTCATAACCACACAACATCAGTGTGCACAAGCCAAACTCAAGCCACATCTGGTAACAAGGGCTCGAACAAGAAGAATGTTAAGAGAACAGCACAGATTGTTTTTTTCCTCTGTCTGTCCCCTCACATGCAAACCACAATTACCAGATTCTCGAAGCTGCTTTGCCTCACACCCCTGGCTTACCAGAAGAACAAAGTAGCCTTCTTTATGCACCTTATTCCCTATTTTCCCCTGACTTCTAAGAATACCACATAGAATTTGAAATACTGGTGTTGCAAGGCTTGGACTCAATTGATATAAATACATAATTATGTCTTGGAGAACAAAACTGGTTTAATTAAAGGGATTTGGTGTCCAAGACATGTGGGGCTGGGTCTCCTCAGCCCTGACTGTGCAGAAGCACCTGGTACCTGCTGTGGCTGAGGAAAGGGTGCTCTCCAGTGTGAGAGCTGAGAAGGGCACAGCAACGAGAGCTGAGTAAGAGAACAAGTACAGAGCAAGGAAAAAACTTATGTGTGTTCTTAGACAGCCACCTAGTGAGTTTAGGGAGGAATCAAGAGCTTGAAGAAAATTCAGAGACTTTGGAGTTACTACAAGTACAGTGCTAACACAGTGCTAAACTTAGCATGTATTTCAGAGGGCTTTACCTCTGTCAGTGCAGTAGCAGAGCACAAGGGCTCTTCAATTACTGAGCAGCTCTGAGACAAGATTTCTTGTCACTTTGTGATTCTAGAGATGAATGTTTGGGTGAGAGTTCAAGTATTAAAAGAGAAGCCTGAGGTTTAAGTGAATTTCAAAGTTTTGTTTAGGAACAACAAATATATATTTATATATATACATATATATATATATATAACCATATGTATATGGTTTATATACATATATGTATATATACAACTTACCTTTTTCTTTTAAAAGGGGCAAAGTCCAGAGGGAGAGATAGAATCGTAGAATCATTAAGGTTGGGAAAGACCTCTAAGATCACCAAATCCAACTGTCAGCCACCACCTTCACCACTAAACCACATCCTCAAGTGCCATATCCACAAGTTTTTGAACACTTCCAGGGATGGTGACTCCACTCTTAGCACGGACAGCCTACTTCACTACTGTGGTGTATCCTGCCATTTGGGTCAACCCAAATTTGAATGTGGTTGTGAAAATAACATGAAGTCTTTTGAGTAAGAAAAGAGAACCTGTGAGCCCAGTTCACCTCAGGAATAGCACTTGTATTGGCAATTCTGTGTGCTGAATTCTAGCTCCATGAAAGAAAAGGAAATAAAAAATCCCTCAACCACAGGAGTCCACAGAAAAACACTCAGGTGTGATTTCTGAGTTTGCCTGTGCAAAGTTATTCCAGGGAGGCCTCTGACAAAGTTACGCACTTATTGTCTCACATCTCTGCTGGTGCTCTGGATGCTCACAGAGCCACAACATGCAACTTTATCCCTGTGTTAGAAGGACACAGAATGTGTGGAATTATAATGAAGCAGCCAGAGTCAGCACCTCATCAGTCCAGCAGTTACCTATTAACCGCTGCTCAGTAAATTGCTTTTTGCTGTGAAGCTCCCAGATGGTCTCTTTTTATAACTGTGATCACTGAAAGGAAAATTTAAAAAAAAAAAAGATCAGCTGAAACAGAAAATTAGGACGCTAGTGGAAAACCTTATCAAAACTGTGGTTCTCAAAAGTTTGTCCACTGATTGGCTGCAGGGGAGTGAGCAGGTCAAAGAAGAAACAAGCCCTGATGATGGTACCCTTTGGGATGCTGTGGAATTTCTACTTAAATATTTATTGTGTCCCTGAACTTAGATACAGAGAACTGCCCAAGCTGCAGATCATGTCAATCCTGAACCACTGCAGCCTTGAACATATAGTTTCTTTGTTCTTATGGACTTGCAGTGTTTGTAATCCCCAAGTCTAACAATATAATAACATCCTAAAAATAGCTACGAATGCGCTTTAAATTCCTCTCAGAAACATCAGCTCTACATGCCTAATTAAATATCCTTGACACAAAAAAAATAATTGCAAGGGGAAGAAACCTCTCTCGTGAGGGCCAGATGATTTTAATTAGGTCTCACTCAAAATCTCCCTTGCCTCGCATGGCTCAGAAAGCTCTCGGTCACACTGAGACGGCACGCTGTGCTCCAGGCCTCTCCTCCTTTCCCTTTCACACTGTTTGCTGCTCTTCTGTCCCAATTTCTCCCTGTTCCCAAGGAATTCACTGTCCTCCAGCCGTCTGAACTCCCCAGTCATGTGGGGCTGGGGTCATTCACCGATTTCTTACTTTCCACATCTCCGAAGAGCTCGCCTGCACATATGGCTTGCTTCTGTGTAGAAGCTGAACATATGCACAAAGGTTCCACACAAATTCTGTGGAGGAGGAGAAACAGTATGTATTTATTGCAGAGCAGAGTTACAGCCTCTTCATCCTCCCACAACCACCAGAACTGGAGTATGAACTCAGATCTCACTGCCTTCCTCAGAGGGCAAGAGGGGTTCAATCCTGCTGGCAGCTCCAGAGCCTGAAGGGTATCCCTGGAGGGAGGGTGGGTACCACCCCCACAGCAGAGATCCTCACAAATTCACACTGCTGCCTCCACAAGCCTCCTTTTTCCTCTCTTTTGTACCCAGGGAGGAATTTGATGCCATGCTCTTCTGCAGCAATGCCCAGGCATGTGAGATTAGCACTTTTCAGTGCCTCACTCAGATATTTAAGGCTTTTGCATTAAAGGATTGAGGCATCTCTAAAGTACAGTCTTCAACCTCCCCATTTCCCAGCCACAGTTATTAATAATTAGCAAAATTTATACTCCATGAGAATTGGGATGATATGGATATCCAGTTTGCTCTGAGGAGATATTTACAAAAATAGAATTATTTCAGCCATTTCAGTATAACAGACATTGGTTGTCACGATTAGCAAAGTCCTGCAATTCTTTCTTGTGGGATTTCTCCTTTCTTGGCCCTGAGTATTTCTAAGCATAGACTTTTGGCTTGATATTTTTTGTGTGTGTGCCACTGGTTCAAGCAGTATTAAGTGTCACAAGTCTCAATCTGCCCTGAATTACAATCTCCACAGCCTCCAGGATTTCTCAAGGTAATTCTCCAGTTTAGTTCATAAACCCAAACAGAAGTTGTTAGTAAAAGTCATCACTATCAGACCATGCAGTAGGTATTGCTTCTTAACACCTGGGGATCTAGAAAATATATTTTCTTTATGTTAGACAAGCAAATGAGTTTTTATCTCAGGTAATACTTCATGACACTAATTTCTACATTGTGTAGTTAAAATCTTTTCAGTAGTGGTCCCTAAAAGCATCTTTCTGAGTACCTGAACGCCCTGGAGCAGTTTATCTGTTCCCTTTTGTTCTGACACAACCTTATCACCAGAATCACCTCATGAGGTGCCCATTAATAACCATAAGACATTTCAGACTTGCAGAATTAAGACAATTTGTGAGACATTGCAGAATTTAATCCTGTGGAAACAACTTTGTGAACAACCTCTGAACCCAGGTAGGTTTGGTCATAGCTGCAATTTTATTCTGGGAGTTCTGCTCATGCATTTGACAATTTGTTCAATGCCATTGCTCTGCTGCAGGAAAGTGAAAAGTCTTGGCAGAAAGGGAAAGTATCCAAGGAGCCAAAAACAGGCCAACTTTCTATATCCCTGGGAAAATAGCTGACTTCTCATATGAATGGCCATTAAGTTGCATCCATGTCTCTGTTGTTTGAAAATAAGGACAGAACTTGATTGAATATCTTTGTGATTATGGTTTAACCTTTAGTGATTCAGGGCAAAAATATCTCTCCAGGGTATTCTAATTTAGAAAGAAATGCTACTATCATCTCTGCGAAAAACCTCTGGAAATTGAAAATTGGTATCCCCCAAAGCCTCTGGAAAATACTCTAAGTAAGCTGGCAAAAATTCAGCCATGAATTCTCTTGTGGAGGACATTTTGGTGGGGTTTTATTGCTTCCCAGATCTTTAACTACAAAAACATTCATTTTAAATCTTCACAGACCTTTCATAAAACTGAGTTTGGATTATTTTACTGTTTCTATCCCTGATTAACTAACTTTTTAATTTTCAAGGCAGGCAAGAACATAAAATTACAGCTGAAGCTGTTGAAAACAAAGTATGGAACTGCTAGAAATTTACGTCTGATGTCAGAGTAAAGCCATTTTACAGGAGTCACACTGTACATCAACTGAACACTCACAGGCCTATGAAATTAAACATGTACTGGAAATTCTTCTACTATGCTTTTAATTTTTCAAATCTGACATGCTGCCACAGACTGTGGCAGAGTAACCAATGGTAGTAGGAGAGCATACGGTTGTATCCCCACTGCATGTCATGTAAAAGCTTCTGTTATTGTCAGAATATGATACTGAACATGAGGGACACAAGAGCACAAATTTAACTATTAAAATTTGCTGGAGTTTTCTGATGAATTCAATCAACCACATTACTGCACTACAGTGTGTGCAGGCAAAAGGTGCTCTGCAGGCATGACTTGCCTGAGGAAGCAAAGTTTCAAAGTCATTTCGAGAATACAAGAAAAAAAACCCTACATTTGCTGGATAACTTGCTTCAAAAAATCCCAATTTGTTCCATTTTCTTGAAAACAACCTCAGAGACACAAAGTTGTCACAGTTTCTGTAAGACGGGAGAAAGGCTGACCCATCTGAGAAAGTAAGATACACCTGCTGGTTCATCCCACTGCCTGCATGAGCACTGTGCTTGCACTGATAATACCTCAGGGCTCAGATGACAGAGCCAGTGGAACACTCCTGAGCCTGCAGATAGTGTTTCTCTCTTGTCAGTGCTCCTCAATGCTAAGCCTATCTAGTTTTGGAGAAAGCCTCGTATTTTTGATCTGAAATAAGAAAAAAAAAAAAAACCAAAACCAAACATCAAAAAACCACAAACAAACAAAACCCCAAAAAACACAACACACCAAAATAAACAAACAAACAAAAAACCCCACTACTCTGTTTTCACAGATTTAGGACATTTAAATTCAGGCAGCCTGTGAAACTTCAGAGAAGCAAAAAAACTTCCCACAGCTCATCTAGAACTTAGAAGAGGTATTTGCTCATTCTACTGATGTTTTACATTCTTCACGTGAGACAATCCCCTCCACTGATCTCCCCCAGTGGTCCTAATTTCAGCACCAAATTGTTGTACCACAGAAGCAGACTGTGTGGTGAGATGGTAGAATTAGAAAAAGTTCTGTCATACAGAAAATCTTTGAAAGCAAGTTACAGGTGTTTAGATTATTAGCAAATGAATGATAAGTCCTTCATTTATAAATTTTTTTTTTACATTATCAGAAGAAATGCTATACATAAAAATCCTCAGAAGTGTACTATCCTTGATGTTTAGCAGGAGTAATACCTGAAAATTTTTATCTTTTCCCCCCTTGTTCCTATAACTAGACATTAAGAGGGCTGTGGAACAGAACTGCAGAAGGCTCCCCTGAACTGGCCCTGAAAACATGGGAAAAAAGATGTTTTTGAGGTCCTGTGACTGGAGCTTGTTGCTGTGTAAGAGGAGCTGATCAAGGGTTGGGGTGAGATTTGGAAAAGCACATCGTGCAACACAAGAAAGGTGTGGAACAACGAGACAACTGTTCAGGTTGATCTGACAGGCTCGAGCTGTTTGCAAAGCATGAGCAAAGTCTGTATATAAACACAGCCCAAATGTTCCCAGCAAGGGATAAAACTCAACAAGGAACCCCTTACCTCTACTCTTATATATTATACCTACATATTTCTGAGCTACCTTTGCCATCTGAGTCAATAAAAACTGAAGCAGGTTCATTAGTGTTATAGCTGTTCCCTAAGTACACACCTCCAAAGGGTGTTTAATGAGAGTGCCTTTCCCAGCATGTAACCCATCCCACTAATCCCACTGCTTCCCTGGACCAGGCACTACACAATGCATAAATGAGCAATTGCATTCAGACTGGTTTTGCCTGAAGGTTTTCAGCATATGTGGATCTCCTCTTATGCCTTAAGAAGAAATACTCCAGCAAGTAAAAACGTGAATGTGTCCTTAAAACTGCCCTTCTGGAAATAGCTCAGCCTATTTGTAAGAATTCTTGCAACTTAGCACATGCTTCATCTTCAGCTCAGAGTGTTAGCCAAGTAATAATCAGCACTCAGCAAGAATTAGAAAGCCAGTTTGTCACAGTGAGGTCATGGGGAAGATTATTCCTGCTTTATGTCTCCATTTATAATAAATATTCCATAGCCTGTCATGGAAAGGATGTAGAACATATTTATACTTCCAACCTCCCTTTTCACATACAATTTATCAACTTGTCTGCTGCATTCAAGAGGAGCCTATTCCCTCTTGTCATTTTTTACGTGCCTCCCGGCTCAGAAGAACCAATAATCTACCTCAGAGTGCAACAGAGATCTTGTCTGCCTGTGAAAGTTAATGTAGCACAGATCTAGATTAGCAAAGGTATTTATAGGTATTTCCTTTGAAGGTAGAACATAACTGTATAAATCTTTTTCTCAGAGTCACGTCAAACATCTGAGGCACTCACCTCGTATTTAGGCTGCTTGTTACCATCTGCTGAGATATCATGATTCAATTTCACAACTTCATCTTACTCCTATCCAAGTATTTATTGCCAGATAAGTGTGGGCTTGGAAGAGCAGCCTACATGACAGTGTAATGGCTTTGTCCTGCTCTTTCACAAACACTTGAAGGAAAATCTAGTGCATTTCTCAGAACAGACACATTCCCTTCTCTGAAAAAGGAAGCAGGGAATGTGAGCTGTGTCTCACTACGTGGCAATGAGCTATTGGAATAACTTGTGGTAGTCATTAATGAATTAGTCCTACCCTAAGGGATCTCATGGGAACATCCTAGATAGCACAGTTATCTCTGCATCTGCATGTAGAGGTGCCAAGGAAAATGGTGATGGAGTTGGCTGTTGCACAGCTTGATGGGAGTGTTACATGGAACCACTGGCTGCAGATGGGACTGACTGTGTTGGGAAACCATCAACCCAATTCCTGTGCCTTGACAGTCAGGGAGCCAAAGCAACTGGTCTAATCTACAATGGGTGTCTTCCAACATGACATCCCCCATAGCCAGATGGCCAAAGTTCAGCAGACATCAGACACAATTTTCCTATGTCCTCTGATTCCCTAAGGGAATGTGGCAAAGGAGCTGGTTGTGGTATTTTTACACAGACTGGAGACTCCTTACACCAATAAATACCCCTGAGAATATCTAGAAAACAGCACATGCTGATGCCAATGTGCAGCTTGGTGTTGCTAACTTTGCAAAACAGGTTGAAGAAAAGCTCCAGGTTCTTTTCCTTTTCACTCTGTACATATTAGCAGCACTGCAGTGACCATGCAACTTTAAAAATGAAATAACATAATAAATCAGACCTAGGAATGTATTTTAATTCAGGTCCCAGACCACTGAAATGTTATAAAAAGGCAGGAAAGAAAACATGTCAGCTAAGATTTCAGCAGGATGGTATCTCAGAAAGGCTTCTAATGTGGAATTGGCCAGCAAAGAGAAACAGCATTTATTTACAAGACACAAAGACATATGTTGTATCTGTGTCCACTATAAATATATAACAAATATTTTAATGCCTATTGTTGAAGCAAATTGACTACAGACAACTATTTATTTTTACAAAACATATGGGAGTGATCATGAGGAAATTATTTTTTTTCAGAGATTCAGGCATGAAGTTTTAAGGAACTTCCAGTGGTACTCCAATAAAATAATTGGTTGGAAAGAAAAAAAAAAACCAAAAAAAAAAAAAAAAAAAAACAACACAAAACACCCACAACCTTTTTTTTTTTCTATTAAGAAAATTTCTAATCCTGATTATCTAATCCTAATTTGTTCATCCCATAATTCTTACCCAAATGGCTTTCACTGATGTCCACTGGATAAAGAAGCATTCTTAAGTGAGTGAAAAATAATAATAATAATGTAAAAACTAGTAACATAATTTAAGCTTCATAAAGATATAGATGTTTGTCTTGAGACAGTAAATGAGAGGTTTATCTTGAGAGAAACATAAGAAATAACTTGCATATGATTTTTTTTTTTCAGAACAGGATAGCATTTGCTGCCAGAGTTGTGTGACATATCACAGGTGAACTGATTCAGTGCCTGGCAGCATTTAACTATTTCACAAAAAAGGCTAACAGAGGAAATGAGTGCACCTATCCTTGAGGGGAGAGAGGACAGGGGTGACGGAAATAGAGAGGGAAAAGGATTCCACCCCCCGAGGCTGAGAATCTGTTAAAACCTTATACAACTTCATGGAGCCAATTCACACAATTGTGATTTCAGGACAATAAATCAGAGAAAGGCTGAATGAATAGATGAACGGTGAAAAAAGAACCACACTGAGAGCAAACCAGTAACCACATCTAGGTGTTGAAAGGTGTCAGGATGTATTTCAAGTCTTTAAAATGACCGTCTTGCTCTGATGACCCAAAGATAAGTACCCTCACCTCCATCTCCCAAATTTTTTTTCAAAACAGACATCCCCTCTCGGTTGCAGAGCTGACCTGGGTCATTTTCCATACCATCTCCTGAAATCTCCTGACACCAGCACCTGGTCCTTACCTCAGGCTGTCTTGCCTTTACAGCAGTTATAGCCTGTTTTCCATATCCAGGAATTGTTAGCATCACATCATGCAGTTCACTGGGCATCTCTATCATTATTCTAAGCAGGATTCTACCACATTTTAGTGGTTTTGCTTTGGGCCATTTCAGTCCTCTAACCTGAAGCTGCCAGTAAATGGAACAACAGACTTTGCTTTCTGATTTATAGACACACATACACAAATTTTCCCCTGACGTGGAAAATACTGGTGCTTATCTGAACAAAATGTCAAGTGAGCTTAAAAATACCAGTTTTATGTGTCTTTCTGAAGCTGCAGCACTTTGAAACTATCAGCATGGTGCATAAACCAGTCAGCAGCTATTAATGTTTAATTGTCCTTTTCCCCCAGCCACTTGCAGTTGAGAGGGCAGCAGTGGCATCTCCGTGCTCCAGCTGGGGAGACAGAGGCAAGGAGTTTATGTCCTTCCTTAAGTAACATCTACCATCAGGATCAGCTCTGCTTAGAGCTCAGGAAAGTCACCTTGAAACCTTGTATTGTATTCAATCTCACCTACCTTGCTGAATCCTTTCCCTATTAACAAAACCTTAAAGTATTTTGCTGAATGAATATTAAAGAAAACGATTTAAAAGTAGCAAGAGGCAACGAGCTGAAAAGTGAGAATAAGGATTAAAAACTTGCAAAACATAAAGATGTGAGCACGGAAGAATAAAACCCCTTCAAAGCAGGTAGTAGGTAATGTATCTTTGGTTAAGGTGAGCTACACATCTGTCATAAAAGCCCCCTGCATACCCATGAACAACTGTATTTTAAAAAATCTGATAAGAAACACTGAATACTAACCCAAACCAGTACTATTTCTTGTTGACATAAGCTCTGTAGCTGAGCGGTTCTCGGTTAAATCTCTGGCACTTAAGAGCAGTGAGAGAAGAACACAATGAAATCTTGGAAAGCAGGCAAAGACAGATGGAAAGGGACAATAAATGAGCGGGTGAAGAGACAGACAGAAAAATCTCACCCAACATTTTATCTTCCATCTGCTTCTCCTTATAACTGTACCTTCACAAAATCAACTCAAGACCCAGATCTCCCTTCCTGACACTGGAAATGGCACAAGGAGTGTTTATGACAGGGTGGAATGTGTTTAAACACACAAAAAACCGAAACAACAAAATTAAAATCTGAAGGAAAGCATTTGAGAGCAGACACTTCTGAGAAAGATTTCTTTAAAATAAAACAACCTTGTGTTTCCTTTGTTTCCCCATATTGTTGTTTAATCTCCCTCCTAAAGGGGGGTCTGAAGATCAGCGAGAGATAAGCAGAGAGGATATGAATAAAGGAAAGATGTAGCTTTGAAACAATAATATCTGTTTCTTTTTGTCCCTCTCTCAAGTATCCCCTGCAGCAATGTGGGGAAGCAGGAGGGAACTGCTGGGGTGGGATTTTGGCTGCAAGCTTGTGTTCCAAACAATACATTTTTGCATGGCAGAGGATATAGGATTTTTCATCCTTTCCATCAGGTCTAATGATATTTGACACTTACAAGTTAACATATACCATGTTATTTCAAAACCATGCAAATCATTTTCTATTTCAATTTATGTTGCTGCTGTGGTGAGAAGGGAAAACAAAAACCCCAAGTGATTAAAAGCTTGGTGGTTACTGAATGAAGCTTCCAGGCTCAATAGAGACAATGAAATTTGTAACAGGTTTTCTCTAGGAGGATTGGTGCCTGTGATGCCATGAACCACATCACCAGGGAGTAAAAGGATAAGGGTTAATATTTCCTTCTGTTATCAAACATGCAGGGTTAGAATGAGACCAAAACTTGTTCTTTCTTTGCTTAGGAAGGGGAACTTTGGTATTTAATATAAAGTTAGTTCTTTAAGAAAGAAGTGATAGATAAAGCATCCTTATATTCTTTCTATCTATCTACCTATCTACAATTCAGCCCTGGATTACTTCTTCAAGCAAAACCAAACAACCCAACATTCAGGAGTTCTGACTTGCCATCTACATGACCCTGCATCTACTGTAACTATCACTTTCCATCCCCATTTATTGGACTCAGAGAGAGTACAAGAAAAACATTTTCCACAGGATTAGCAAATTTAGAATCAATAGGTTTTATTGATGCAAAGGACAGAAGGATTTCTGGCAGCAAAAGAAAACATAGACCTTCACTTGAGGCTCTCACTAATTTCGATTTCTTACTTAAAAGCAGCAAAACACTTCTGAGTTGTCCCTGGTGACGAATTCCTAATGAGAATGGGGTTGGCATGGAGCATTAAATCAGTGCAACAAAGGACACTATTCCCTGGCACTGAGTAGTAGGCTTTTATGGCAAACCCATACTGATTTCTAGACCATTCTGTACTCAAGCATTTCAGAGCACTGCAAAGACTTTGCAAGAATTGCAGCACTGAATTTTATCAGTTGTGTCAGTTTGATTGGGTTGTATTCTAGCTCCAGAGATGCCAGCTATACAGTAATATTTTATTGCTTGTATTGCTGACAAAGACTGTATTATCCAGCTCTGGAAATGTACTTAGAGGGCTGTAAATAAAAAGCAAAACTTTGCAGAACTAATATTCAGGTTGTGAATGGCAAGAGGACACATTTACAATAGAACACTGTTATCACTTTCTGGCTGTTTTAGCAATTGAATAATGATGGAGGCAGCTACAGCAGCTTTGCCTGGAGTCCCAAGGGAGATCATTGTATAGGCTCAGAAAAAACCTCTCCATCTCCCTGTATATTAGTTACCTATCCTAGGGAGCACTCTGTGGAGTAACTATGAAATACAGTCTTGTGGTTAAATATCCAAATTAAATACAGAAAAGATTAATTCTGCTGAGCAGAAACTTTGCACAATGCACACCATGGCAGCTATAAGGCACAGATTTGGTGCTTCTAAAGAGATATACTGACCTGCACCTACTGCCCATGGCCACCCTTTAGCATATGGTTAATTTTGCAGAATCACTTCTGTGTTCAGTATCCCTGGTGACAATACCAGCTCAGCTGGTACAGTTTACTTCAGCTGACATCCTAAAGAGCTCCTCTGAGACCCAGGCCTGCAGAGTTTGCATTTCTGTGTTTTGTTGAACCTGATCCAACATCCATTCCAGCTGGTGGAAAGACTCCTAGTGACTTCAGCATGCATTGTATTGGGCCCTCGGTGCAGTTAGTTGCAGTGACAGAGTTTGAATGCTGAAGTTCTTGATAACTTTTGCTATGTGGATACTTCACAATTTAAGGAACAAAGAAGACAGAGCTAGAGAAAGCTATTTTCCCTCCCTTTCTGTGCTCATTTTACAGTCTATCACAAAAAAACCCCAGCTTCTCCAAGCCACTGAGCAACTGTCCTTGCTTTTGCATTCTTTTGTTCTTGGAAAAAAGTCAGACAAAATTATCAGCTGCATTGTCTCAATATTAAACAGCTACTTCAGAGCAAGGGCTGTCTTACTTTTTTTCCAATATTTAGCACTTCAGAAGTGGATTGTGTTGAGAGATGAAACAGATCAGCCATTTCATTTAGTAAATTCCAAAATCCTAGTTAAAACCTGCTTCTGTCTCAGGCATGTCCCTGAATCACATAAGGCATGCACTGCCTTGATCATGGAGCAAGGGAAGCAGTTCTCTCTAGAGACTCAGCTGAAGACTTCCCAAATAGCACCTCAGCTTAAATACCTTTTAAACTTGCTAAATGCTGAATACTTTAAAACCAGTTTCAATAGTTTGATTTCCCACCACCACAACGTGTGCCTAAAATTGCTATTGCTTCTGAAATCCATATGTAGCACATAGGACTGAATTCCTTTTGTAACTACAGTTATCTGATCTGATCATACTAGTTCTGTGATTAAATACATTAGTTCTAAGCAGGAACTCCTACTGAGAGATCATCAGGAACTGAAAGTGTTTAGGAGCAAAGAGGCTGTGTATGTAACAGGATTTTCCATGTCTTTGGTATTTTTGCTTTTCTTAAATCCTTACACAGGATGAGATAACATGAGAAATTTAAGTTACTTAGTGATGTCACACTGTATTTGTCCCTTCTAGCAGCCAACCCTTTCCCTTATTGTTTAGCAGAACAATGCTACCTTTGGTGACAGTGCTGCAAACAAGGCTTAGCATGTTATGAGCCACTGAGATTTGAAATTAAGGGGAGTTCTATTGCTTTAAGAACATATTTTAGTTTGGACTATGGTTTTGATTTGGGTTTTTTTGTTTGTTTGTTTTGTGGGATTTTGTTTGGTTGGTTGTTTTTTGTTTTATTTTATTTTGTTTTTTTGAACTTAGCATAAGATGGCATCATCAGGAGAATAACATATCCTGCAAGATTTTTTCAAAAGAATGAGGATTACAGGCTATCCATAGAAACAATCTACTCGAGGTATTTCCTAGAGATCCTATCACTGTCATAGTAAAATTTCAATGTGTGAGGCAGATAAATATGGATGGCAACTGAGCTGCAAATTGACCTTGTAGGCTTGGGATAGATTTAGTCACTCCTGCCAAAAAAATTTTCAGGTACATCAGAGATTTGTGCCCAGGGGTCCTCTTCTTACCCAACTAACTTGTAATCACAACTGTCAGCTTCAGAACATTTATATGACCCTGTGGAGTGTAATGTGACTCAACCATCTGAATGTGAAATTCGTTAGACAACTGCAGCATGCTCAGTGGGAGCAGATTGTGAGACAACAGTGATGTATAAAAGAAGATGAAAGAACAGGTTAAAGGGTTCCTGCAGTGGTTTTGCAGGTTTGGGAATAGGTGTGCACATATTATGTGCCAAAGTGCCTCCTCACACACCTCCAAAGGGAGCGTTTGGATGCTGTGAAAACTTCAGCAATAACAGAACCTGACACCTATCTCTTCCAGTGTCAGGGCATAACAATGATTGCACTGCACTTTAATAAGTCTTGCCATTCCTTGTTTATCAAGGACATCAGGCTTTGAAAGAACAACTTGCTTGATTATAATTTTGCTGTAAGAGGCGTGAGCAGCCCTCCCTCACATCACTTCACCCATTACCCACAGCACCTCTCAGCCTATGCCAATCACTCATCTGTAAATCATTCTAATTGTATAAAGGGGTTTTGAACACTACTAACTTGTGTCTAGTACAAGCAGGGTTGATTTATTAGTCCCCCCCATTTATACTTGTTTTAACCTTCGCTAATCCAAAAGGAATCTGTTGATATAGTGAAGGGCTCTGTGTAAAACTGAGCCCTTTGGCAGGATCTCACTGAGTCATCCGTTACACTTTCTTTTTTCATTTAAGTCTAATTTGACTTCCCATGTCCATTTCCCCCCATAATTTCTTCTTGCTGAGGTGGGCACTTAAAGAGAAAGGCAGTACTGCTGGTGAAAGAATCAATACTTCCATTGCAGGACACTTAAGAGTGCTTCATTCTGCATCCTGTGCCCTTCACATGTCAGGAACAGGATCAATTATGAAGATCTGTCAGGTTTGTTATTACATGAGAGCACTTATTCTGTTAAGAGGATAAGGCAAAGTCAGCAAGCCAAGAACACATCAAGTCAACTACAGTTTCCAAGCCCACAGTTACAGCCTGGTGGCAAGACAAAAATATTCACTATATTCTAAACTCAGAGTTAAGAACAAAGGGACACTAAAGAAACATAATTGAGAATCACAACATACAGCTTGAAAACATCCAAAAAACTCTTACCAATAGCGTTTTTGCCTAAAGGCTTTCCTCTAAAGGCCTCTCCTCATAAAAGCAGTCAACTACAACAGCACATTTCAGTCCTTTTTATACTGGACCAGGAGAATTACTTCATCTTCCACAGCTGGCCCAGTTCAGGTTCTGAGGGAATTACCATTAGGGCATGCAGCTGTGGCCTTCTCTTGCCTCTCTAAGGCAATGTCAGCTTGAATTTACCAAAACTAGCAGATGCCCAAGTGCACTGTAACAGGTAAAAAGAAAAGAAGCAGAAGCAGAACCTGTCTTCCAGACCTTTAAGAACTTGTTATTAGTGTGATAAGCTCTAGTACAGTAATTGGATAGGCTGTACATCATATCACTAACCTTGCAAACACATTCAGCTGCTGACTAACATTCCATACGTGTTCCATCCATGCCCAATCCAGGCAAGGGCAAGGCCAAAGACAGGCTTTGTTTCTTTAGATTTTATGGTTTTGCTTTTCTTCACAGAATAAAAGACAAAGATGTGCAGAATTTCATACAGTGCTTTTCAACTAATGCTTTGAAGGTGAATTCTGAATATTTAAACTTTTCCTCACAGTGGGAATTCTGGTATTTGTAGCCACTGCCAAGGAAGGATCTTTTTACTACTCAACTGGTTGAAACTGAAAGTGAACACACTGCAGAGCCTGGGAGAGGTGCCAGAACTGCACGTTCTCCGTGTAGCTTCAGAGCAGGTATAGTGCAGGGACTGCACGGGGAAGGTATTATCTACCCTCAGCAAACATCTCATCCTAATTTGAAAAGGACTATATTGAGGGGAAAATGGTTTTTTCATTCTGCACTTCCATTCAGCAGTGATTTAACGAGCTAATTAGAGCCAACATTCGAGGTCCAGATCCTAAATAAGCTTAAACACCTATTAGCTGCTGCATCTCATGCCAGCTGCAAGCCATGTCCCCTGGAGGGTCTGAACCCTGACTCTACTATGAGAGGAACAGCCCTACATTTTGAACCTTCTCTTGCTCTCCAGCTGGAGGAAACCCAGGCACATGGAGATCAGTTCACACTTGTGTTCAGCCCTTACAGGCAGCAAGCACAGATATGACTCTGAGAACATGAAGAGGAATTTGACTCCAGGTGCCAAACCCAGAAAGGTTTAAGTTACTTCAAAACCCTGTATGAGCTACCACTAAATATTTAAATACCAAATCAAATTGTTTCCCTTAAAATGCATGAGGGGTTGAGGATCTGCTTGGAGTTATACATCATACCACCACCACCACCGTGAAGAGATGAGCTCCTGAGCTAAAGAGTGACACTTAAAATAGTCTTTTCTCTGCCATTCTGCTTTATGGGACTCAAGGCAGAAACCATCATCCCAGACCATGTAGACCCAATTCTCCTTCTAGCTCAGCATGCTCCTGGCTAGACCTACCCACTAGTCTGCTATTTCCAGGACCAAATTTTCTTCTCCTTACAGATTTAAACTTTCCAGAATGCAGTGGAGATTTTCCAGACATAGAGGTCAAAATGCATTGAAATGCTTAACCCTTCTTGTTTCTTGTTATTCGCCCATATATCTCAGGGACAGCTTTCTTTTAAAATGTGAGCAATCTCAAAATATGTATTTGCATACATGAAACCTGAGTTTGCATCCTGGGAATGTGACCCCGTGACACTCATGGTACTGTGCCTGTCCAGAGTCTGCTGATGTGTTTCACAAGCGATGACAAGCTGCAGAGAAACACTTAAGAAGAAAAGAAATGCAATTCAAAATGTTTTACGCTATCTACATTTGTAATTCCAGTCATGGATCCTACCTGTTTGTAAATCTCAAAGCAAAATACCCCTGAACTTGCTAAGTCAGTACGAATATGGATATGCTCATTTTTATCTTGCTACATAAAATTAGACACATACCAGGCAACTGTGAACTGATTAAGAGTCTCTCCAGCAAAATAAAAGAAGATGGGTCTTGTTATCGACTTGGTTGCTGACTCTTGACAGAGGCAAGGATGTAAGGTGCATTGAGATGCTTATGAGATTCCTACTGACTCTGATGAGAACTTTCAGCAGTGGTTATGTGCTGAAAAGTGACTGAATAAATAGCATTGTGAAGTTCCAAATTTATTTTCTCTCAAAGTCTTACAGAATAAATTTGCCCGCTTTACAGGTAGAGATGCATTTTCCCTCACTGACAGCCCTGCAAAGTCTGAAAGTCACAGCTGCGTTCTTCTTTAATTGCTATTCTTCTGAAGTGGTGCCTTAGTTAAAACTGTTAATGCAAGAGAGAAAAATTATCAAAGCTACTTCCCTGCCACTCAGTAGATTCTATAGAATTCTACAGAATTTTCTCACATTCTTCAGCAGCTCACCTTTCTGGGTTGCTTAAGCAAAAACTGAGCAACACCAAATTAAATAAGCCTTGTATTCTGACCATAAGAAATATCCCATTTGTGTCCAGTTCAAATCAGAGGTAAAGGTGCAGTCTTTCTTACCTGAACTCCTGCTGTGACTGGCTCAACAGTAAGTTTAGAGTGCTCACCCCTGTGCTGTGCTCACCCTGACAGATCCCTCCATGGACATGGGTGCTGCAGTGGCCATGGGCTATGAACTAAATCTTCAGACCTTTTGCTGCTGCTCTGAAGTCCTCCCTTGCTCTAGCAGAACTCCTCTCTGCAAAACCCCTCCATTCAGCCACATACACGGAGATCATCAGCCTCATGATGTCCCAGGACACCACAACCTGCAGTACATCCACCCATTTACCTTCAGAGGGAAATCTTTTAAAAGCCCTGGAATGTAAAAAAACCCCAACTAGTGCACAGTCTAAAATTACTACAAAGCTGTAACCATAGTTAAGGAGGGGACACACAAATCACTCTGAGATTTGATTTCTCTGAATCATAAAGATTCGACATAAAAATCTAGTTATGAGGATCGTTAAAAAAATGAGCTTCAGAGCATGAAATGTTAAAGACATTTGCTGTCTTTTAGAGAAATAGTGTCTTGTTCAAGATCAGACTTTACATCATCCTCTCTAAGTTGTTTGAATGCTGACTTCTTGCAGGCAGGTCAAGTAGACGTGAAAAAATATTGGCAAATGTGTTTCAAAAGTGTGATGTAACAGAGCCGGTACTGGGATGTCCTGGTCTTCTCTTCTCAGAAAGGGATTAGGGTCACATTTTGATAGACATCTCATTTTTAAAGATTCAAATAAATACTTACTGACAGTTTTGAAACATTTTAGTGTCTCACTCTTGTCAAAATCTTTTAAAACCCAGAAGCATCTCAGCTGCTTTGAAAATTCCAGGAGTTACTGAGCATGGCAAATGCCCAAGTGACTTTAAAAGTCTAATCATCAGTGCCTGTAAATGGCTGGCAAAAGAACAAGTAGAACAGACCCCTTACAGATTTAAAGCAACAGACAAATAGATCACAAAATGTAATGGGATGTTTTGCACTGCTCTGATCCTGTTTCTTTTATTAGGATCACGTTGTGCCATCGGAGCTGACTGCAGGATACAGCTGTGAAATCAGGATGAGACAAAATTCAGGCCCAATATGAATATGTAAAAGCCACAGTAACACTTCTTGTTTGTAAACTCACTGGGATGTCATGACCCACTTTTTGTTGGGGATTTCAGGATTTTGACTAAGAAATGAGCAGAGTTCTTTGCTGGATTTCATCAGCATGCTCCCAGCAAAATCTTTTCAAAAGGTGCACATGAGCTCCTGCATGAGAACAGAATGAAAACACCCCGTGAGGGAACTGGACACTCTACTTTCCATGGATCACTTCAGGACTCTTGAGTTCTCTGGATTTTCTCTCAAACCACCCCCTAAATGGCAGCAAAATGAATGTGATGCATGGTTTGAAGAAAGTGCATTTATCTGCTGATCCGAGCTCTACAGTTTTAGGAAGGTTAGTGAACTTTTCTGAAAAGCTAATGGGATTTTGGACAGTATTAAAAAAAGAAAATAAAAAAAATCTAGTAACTTTTCCTATTGTGGTTAGAGCTTTCAGAGGAATTCTGGATATTATGTAGTAAAACCCAAACTCTGATGGACCATTTTCATCTGTAGGAAGAATTCTACATAAGAGAATTATTTCATCATCCTATTTTCTAGATGGGAAAAAAAATGAAGCACAGGATAATAAGATGATGCAGGAAATCCCAAATTTGAGCTCTTAGCATCCCACAGTTAGTGAGACCCTTCCAGCAGACCTCCAGCAAATGAGGAAAGGTGCAGTGTCTGATACCAGTCTGGTAATAATACTGAACACCACTTAAATACCCACCAAACCATGACTTTAGAGGTCTCATTTTGAAATAAACTGAACATTCCTGTTGACCACTTTTACTTAAAATTAAGGAATTACTGAAATAGTGATACAAGGGCTTAATTTCCAGCACCCACTCCAGCAAACTACCTGTCTACTAATATAAAATTTTATTAGTAGTTATTTAGTGCCTACTTTCATAGAGAGGACAGATCTGGATCCACACTCTCTCACAGTCTGGGACTGTTGACATCAGGAATACTTTTAGACATAAGGAAAGCACTGGGAGTTAGTAATTTTGTTCCATTTCAACTTGCTAATTTCCTTGGAAATTGGAAAACCTTGGATATTTCCATTAAAAGTTACAATTATTTACTTTTTTTCTCATCCTTTAATGCACATCTAAGTCTCATGGACCAGACACAGTAATAGATCATGTCATGTTCCAATTTGTTCATGCCATTCTACAAAAATGCTGATTTGAGCTTACACTGCCATGTTTATGTATTTTATTTCTATTGATCCATTGCTAAGCCAAGCATTTTTAACTCCCAGAGAAACCTGCAGCCACAGGAAAACTGGAATTAGATCAAAATGTCCATATGGCACAAGGGCATCCTCCTTGGAGTACAAATAGATCTGTGGAGAGCAAAAATCCCTCTGTTCCCCTCTCCCTTTGTGTGGGAATGAATATTCAAAGCACTGGTTCTCAGTCAAGCCCTTGGATAACTGACCCAACCAAAATCAAGGGATTGCAAAGTGCCTCTTTTCATGGATTAATGGTAACTTCTTCTCAGGGTCAGCTCTGACCTCTGTGAAATGTGCATTTGTTGTTCAGTTTTACAGATGGAATCTTCTACACAGATTCTGCAGTAACACTAGAGGGCAATAATGCATGAGATATTCAGGATTTCTGAGTCTGGGAATATTTGAGATGGGTGGTCTTCATTTGTTAATTCATCATTTGCTTCACATGTTTGCTTTATTTTAGAAACAACTTGTTCTGTGATAAGAAAAGAGGAAGAAAAAGCTTCACAGAAGACCAAAAATTAAATATCACTTGCTTGCTTTCACAGTGCTGTGATATTCTTAAAAGAAAGTGAGAAACTCTTCTGGAAGGAGGTCTGCATACAGGGAAAGAGTCTCTCTTCCAAACAAAATATTAAAGAACATTTCAGAGTCCCTGAACTTATTTCATATTTTGGTGAAGCACTGACAGAGAAAAATGTCTTGGAAAAGAAAGGAAAGAACAGGAAAAGGGAAAAAGAAAGGAAAAGTAAAGGAAAAAGAGGAAAAGAAAGAGAAAAAAGAAAAAGTTCATAGAGATAGGTAGAATTTTTAAAAATAATCCCTTCAGTAGAGGTATGTTACCTGCACAACCCAAAGACTGTACCTTCCCTACTGTTGAGTCTCTCCATAAGATTTTTATTTAAAGCCAGTTGATCTGTAAACTGCGAGTTGGGCAAGGGAAGGGAGGAAGGGTTTAGTTTGGTTCTCTTTGCTCTTGGATCTGATCTACCACACTTTCCTACAGTGTCCTGGGTCACATACTCCTGTAACAACTACTCTTTCTCAGGTTGCTGTTAAAAAAGGATATTATCTAAAGCTTGGACACTCTGTAGTGCTGGAAAATAAAACAAGAATCTTCATATCTTGCTGCTTTCAATTCTCAATGAATTCAAGAAATCTGGATGGCTTTTTGTCTTGGATGCATGCCTCTGGTGATTAACATCTTCAGGGTGTATTCAGACATCAAGAGAAGGTTTTGCTTAAAAAAATAATAATAAAAAAAATCTTTCTTTTGGGAACGTCAAGTGCAAAATTAATGATTCAGGATTCAGTCTGGAAGAAAGAGATATAAGTGTGAACCTTTAATGGTCTGTAAGAGGGAGGGACTGCTTAGAAGAGTTTTTATAGCAGTGCACTTCCTGCTACTTCAGTAATAATAACACCAGTAACAGTAATAATGCCCACCTCTGATATTTCACTTCCCATCAGCAGAATGCAAGTAATTATGTTCATTTCTTATCTTAAAGCAAGTGTTACTGAAGAAAGGAACGTGATAATGGGATGTTGGCTACTATCTGTGTTTTTAAGCCATGCAGTTTTGTCTCCTGCACTGAGGCAGGATGCAGGGAAGGAGCAAATATCAGCCAAACTCTTCTTGAGCACCCACATTTTAAAAAAGATTGCTGTAATTTCTTTAAAGGTGAGGTGGGGATCATGTCATAGCCCATGTCAAAGGGTGTCTAGCTCCTCTGAGTAGAAAAAGAGCATGGTGGTTAAATTTAAAAGCCTCTCCATTCCTGCTCTCGAATATGCACCACAGCACTAGCAGGAGGCCACAGCACGTTACTAATGGGTGATGACACCTATCAGTTCAAGCCAGGCAGCTTAAAAACACAAGATGATATATTTGGGTTTTTTTTCAAGAAAAGGAATTAAAGACAAGTCTTAAAATGCTCATCAGCCTGAGCAGGCTTCTTTTTTTTCCCTCTCCTACTGCCAATAGGAAATTATCATGTCATATGAAATTAATTCAGGTCATGATAGTGCCATGGTAAAGCCAAAGGCCAGTTCATGGAGATTGCTCAGAACAGACTCTCTGTTTTCCTGTTGCATTTAATGAGCCTTTTGGTTGAAAAATGTGTTGTGCTGCACTGGAATTCCAGTATAAAATGAATGTGGCTCCCATGTTTTTGAGCCCATCCAAGACAATTACTGAAGTTCCATTGTTTCTACTTTCTGTAACTGTGTTCATAGGTCTGCAGTCCCTCTGTCTCTGGCAGGGTATGAAAGGGAACACTAAGGACACAGGTCAGGTTTCCCTGAAGAGATCGTGCCCCTCATACCAGTGTTCCTTCAGCTAATCCAAACGTAAAGATGAAGAGTAACAACTCATTTCAGCCATATATTATTAATTTTAAGCAGTCTAGTTTTTCTTTCAGCCACTTTCTATTACCCACATGTAATGACCCTTGCCCACATAAATCAGCCAGGAAGATTTAATTCCCTTACTGATGAACCCAGTTCTGTTCATTTCCAGACTCTTCCTGCAAAACTCAGAACAGAGTGCTCACTTTTTCCTTGGTCTTTTTGAAGAACTAATGCCTAACTAAACCCTTCAGTGAAACTTGGAAAATTGCCCTTCATCCCCTAAATGCTGACTATAAATTACTGGAATTTTAAGTGTTTCACTCTCTTGTATTTAGCTTTGTTATTCTAAATTATCCTTGATTTTTGCACTGCCCATTTTTGTTGAATGAGGTGATAATTAAACACATGCAGTCCACAGAACAGAAAGTGTTATTCAAAACTAACCAGCAAAGGTCACAGAATAAATACATTGACAACTTGCTAAGAAAGGAGATTATCCAAAGTCTTGACTTGGTGTTATTTCAAATCCCAAGACACAAGAGAGTTTTTATTCCCTCTCAATTCCTTTGTTGTTTGGGGATTTCTATGTATTGCTTAGCTTAAATTTCTGTCAAAGCCATCCAATCAACTCTGTTGACTGCTTGGTGAAATTCCCTTCTACAGTTGGGTGGGTATGTACTGAAGAAGGAGGTTATCTGCACTATTAAACCTTTGACTTCTTGTCTTTTGAAGAGATCATTTTGCATTTTGCTATGGCAGAGCTGTAATTAGATCTGTTAATTAAGGACAGAATGAACTTTTTGAAAACTCTAAACCCCTTTGCATTTTTGATAAGTTTGCTTAGGTTGCTACTGACCTTCGTACAGGGTTTGCCACTGCTTATTAATTGTTAAATTTTAATTAGGCATGCTGATGAATGTGCTAGCCTTTGCAATAAATAAAAGGTAGCTTCATTTATAATTGGATATTTACCAGTCTGCACTGAAATTATCTTCTTTGCTAGAACACAGTTAATTTAACATATTTTGATAACAGTAATTGGGGGTCTATAAAAACCAAATGCAAACAGATAAATATAATGACTCCCTGGTTCAAAGATTGAATTACCAGTCCTAGCAAACTGAGCTAGGACACCAGGTCTTAAAAGCATTCCACAGGCACTTGAACTAAATGACTTCAACAGCTGGTCAGATATTCACAGTATTTTACTGAAATTCCTTCAAAATGTGTCTTCCAGAGAATAATCAACCCTACTTATAGAAGAAGCAGGTCAGACTGGGGAGATAGAGGAGTAAGGGGATGAAGAAGAGCATCATCTTTCACACCTAAGGTAAATGAAATTTTGCAGCACTAGTGAGCAACCTGCTTTTTTCTTTGCCAGTAATACCTGTGGCCCATCCTGGTGCCTGTGTGCCCCAGCCAGGGACTCCACAGATCAACACATCAATAAGGCTGTAAAACAAAATAGTGGAAATCTGTCCCAAACTCCCTTGAAATCAAAGGGTACCAAGAATCAAAATAATTCTTTTAGATTAACCAATAGCCCCACACTGAAAGAAACAGCAAGTGTCTATACTGTGTAATTACTCTGGGAGAAATGGTAACTACACTCTTTAAACTGGACCTCCTGCCACTTTCACCTGCTGCCTCTGGGAAGGATCATCAGAGAATCTCCTCATGAGGAATAAGATATTTAATTAGCCATGGACATGGCCATGAAGCAGAGTTAACAGTCACCAGCTCCTGGCACAGCACACTTATGTCTGTAACTTTATCCCTGATTTCAGTGCCATAACTCAAAGCTGCACTGTGAAAATACAAGAGATGGTGGTTGAAGTCCTGGTAGAGGAAAGTGGCAAAAATCACCCTTAATTCCCACACAGTCCCTGCCGAACTTCAGATATCAGTGGCCAAATGCTTTGCACCCATCACATCTGTAAGGAAATGCTGCTGCCACCAGTGCTGATTTTCCAGTTGTTTCACTGTTTGCCTTCAAGAAAAAGCACATATGATTCACTTTTTACTGGGAAATTTGAGCATTTCTTCCCAAGGACTGGATAATTAGATAACGATCACATTATCTGTATTATTACCGAAGAAAAGCAACCTAAATTTCGTTAGGGATGGCCCTAACAGGTTGTGAAGGCTGATTAAGTGAACTGCTCAGAACTGTGAGGGCAGTGCCAGGGGTTCCCTGCCCTCTGACCATCTCAAAGCATGTGGCCACTGCTGTGTGGTTTGATGCCAGTTCTTCCAGTGTCAAGTGATGCTTTCAAGATTCACACTGCAAGCAGCAGGGCTGAGGATTGACTTGCCAGGGTGATTTCAGGCAGTGATGAAAGTAGGACGTTTCAAAGGCTGATGCTTTGGGAGCTTTCTACCAGACTGTGGGAGCATTTTGTTAGTGGTACACCTAGTTGTTAGCTCAACTTACAGTGAGAATTCAGAGACAGGAGGCAAATTTCATTTTCTGTGCCCTAATAAGTATGTCTTCCCAGAAAACAAGTTTCAGCAGACTCTTTACGTGGGACTCGGTGATATGTGTTTGATTATCTCCTGACACTGAAAAAGAGACCTAAGTCAGTTTTCAGAGAGTATTCAGGCAACCTGTCTGCCTTTAACCCTGGTTTATCCACAGATGTTCCTGCAAGTCTACTGAGAATCAACTCTTTCCTTTTGAAATCAGGTATGATTGCATGCTTGGCTTCACTTTTCCCTGCAATGAAAAAGCAAGAGAAATATCTGAAAGCTTTCCCCCCTCAGAGACATAAAAATGACATTACATCTTCAGCACAGGGTGGGGCATAATTCCCTGATCCTTCCAGACGCAGGCTGACACATTTTACCTGTGCTGTTGATTTAAGTGAAGACCAACACACTAGAAATACAGTTGCTTCTGCAACAGAATATGGGGCTTGAAATAGGGGCTGCACATCAGTCTTCTTAGTAATGATCTCCTCAGAGCTGCATTAACGAGCTGGAAGTGAGGAGAGCAGAATTTCTTCCCCTTGAACTTAGACTAGCAGCAGGACATGAAGGAGCTGTAATAGAATGTTATTTTACAAGAAGTAAATAATGTAATAGAGTCTATAAGGATGTCAGCAGGAGAGTTAGAACTGTCATAGCATAATCCTGACTTGAGCAGCAATGTGTGAAAAAGTAGCCTGCAGCAGTTTTTCCAGTACTTCAATAATTTCTGCTTTCTCACTGATCTTTGTTTACTCTACTTACCTTGTCAAAAAAATGTTTTACCTTATGTTAAAATGCTAGCTAAAAGAGGAAAATGTATTCCCAGAAATCCCAACTTTTCAACATACACATTTTGTTTTCTTTTCTGTTGTTGTTGTTGTGGAAAAGATGGAAGAATTGTATTCCCTTCACCTAAAAAATATGAAGAGTAGTAAAACCATAAATAAAAAGAAGCCGCCTGTGTCTTTGTTGCTTCTTTTTTCCTTCAGACTAATGAATAATTCAGAAAATTGGCAGTATTAGACTTCACATCCTTGTGATATGATGGCAGATTTTCCAATGAGTCCTCAAATGTAAGCTCAGGAGGGTCATGAAACTACACAGTTATCATTTTTGGAATGCAGCAACATCTTCCAAGGTACTGCAGCACCTTTATATCATCACTGAAGCAAGGCAGACAGGGCAAGTTTGCAACTAAAGAAAATGGTAAGTATTAAACTGAAGTTACAAAAAAAAGGGGGAGGGGGGCTAAGTCTCTTTTTTTGTCATTTCTCTTTTCATATGACATCTCTTTAAATTTTCTTAAACCATTATTACAGAAATGTTGTAAAGACAAGGGTGACAAACTAATCCAAACTTTCAGG
Source organism: Pyrocephalus nanus (assembly GCA_038380795.1). Taxonomy (NCBI): domain Eukaryota; kingdom Metazoa; phylum Chordata; class Aves; order Passeriformes; family Tyrannidae; genus Pyrocephalus; species Pyrocephalus nanus. Next base: position 4,338,380 of record CM076273.1, on the reverse strand, counting down.
ATGGTTTTGCTCATGCCTTGACACCGTGCAAAGAATTCAGACTATGTACCCCCAGAAGAATACTCTCACAAGCCTTCCCTGGCACAAATTCCATTTTACTTTCCACAGGATCCAGACTCCTCTATTTTCCTTTTTAAAAAGTGTTGCTTCTGCTTCTGTTACTTTGCTACCTGGTGCGCTTGCAGAACCCAAGCTCCTCTGCAGTTCTCTCACCCCATCCCAGTCAGAGCCTTGGGAATACTATGCCATGTTTTAAATTCAGATTGTATTGGCTGCTCTTAGTTCGAGACAGACCTTTAACATCAGTCTGGTGTAATGTGTTTGTATGGTATATTTGTCTTGGCTTTAAGGAAATACATTAAAAACCTTTCACTGAGAATATGAGATATTGCATTGTCCTTGAAATTGTGTTTGGACCTTCAAAGCCATTTAATCTCAATTAAAGCAGAGCATACAAGATAAGGTGCTCTGAAGATGCATTAAAGCGTGTTCTAGTGCCCAGCCTCCCTGCACTTTGACACATCCTAAAAGCACTGTGGCACTGGTTTAGAGGTGTGGTTCAGAAAGCTCCCTGTGCCCCATTATCCATGGATCATTAGCATAACTCAGAACTCTTCCAGTGCACTGTGCCAGTGTGTGCTAACACGTGCTGTTAATGTATGAAGCCTTGACATGACAGATTGTAATGCCTCTGGCTCTGTCATGTCAGAGGCAGTTTGTGCATTAAATCAAACACACCAGGGGATTAGATTGTTAAGAGATTGGAAATGCACCATAAAGCCTTTTAATTCAGAATCACCATTTGTAATCCATGCTGGAACTGCAAAGTGCAACCAAAAGTTTGACCTCAGATGGACGGTCAGAAATTTATTTGAAATGAGTTTAGGGTTCTCAGCACAGTCCTTCCACCATGGGATGACATCCTTCATATCTTTCCTACTGGAATCTTGAGGGCTGTGGGTGAAATGAAGCCCAGGATGCCCTCACAGCTGAGTGAGCACAAGACATTTCAGGGTGACATGAGCGAGTTTGTGCTGCCATTGATTTTGTTGCACTAATTCAGAGGATAAACAGAGGACTCAATTCTCCAGAGTTATCAATCTGGCACCTTTCAAGCACATTTAGATTGGCATGGGCTTTTGTTTTCTGTTTTCTTTTTTTTTTTCCTTTCCTAATTACACGTTAAGTGTAGCAGTGTTAACAGATGTCACTAGAATATAATCTCCAAAGATTTCAAGAGCAAATAACACTAGGAAAAAATTGATTCACAAAGAAATGTTTAGATATCACAATCATTGAGAATAAACTACATTATTTTCTTAAATGCCTAGTTCAAATACTGGTTTTGGAGTTATTTTGACAGAAGGTTTTGTCAAGGGTGCCAGCAGTGTTGAATAACAACCACACAGGAAGAAGATGGTGTAACAGTCAGAATTCACCAGTCACAAGGATGAAAGGCATTGGATCATGGTTTCTACAGGGATCTAACCTCCACACCTACATTATGGTTCATATAGCAAAATTCTACTGTGCCAGAAAATACATTTATATTTGTAACATACTAAAAATACTGTGAGTACCATGATATCCTGGTTCTTTTTCCTCCTTGCTTTTTGAGCTTAGGAAACCTTTTTTGTATTTCTCCCCTTAATTTGTTAGCTGATTTTTTTAAAGCAGCTCACTAACTAAATAAGTCTGTTGCCAATAAATTTATGGCTGGTTTGACAGATAAATTAAAAAAAAAAAAAAGAATTATGTAGGAACCTGAAGTAATGAATCCATCAGAATGCCTACTTAGATCCCTACAAAATAATGCTCTCAGAAGCACAGAGCTACCACAGCTTCCAAAGGAGGGGGTGAAAGCTCTGACAGCAGAGCTGTTTTAGTACCTCTGCCCACATGTGGGCATACACACTAAAAGTGATGCCCACAAAGTCTGTCATATTTCTGTCATAATAATAACTGATTAGTAGTTAAGCTTCTTTTTGGAGCTCATTGTCATTCATTGCCTCTTTATTTTACAATAATAGACAACAGTAATTTTTAACGTGTCTATTTTGGATGTGGCAAAGCAGGTCACAAAGAGATGACATATAAATACTTCACACAAACTTTGTAGCTCAAGGACTTTATGTTTGTTTACTGCTACCCTGGTCTACTGCCACGAGTAATACCAGCAAACCCAGAAGAATAACCTGTGAAAACTGACTTCTGTGTAAGATAAGAATATCCCTGACCCTTATCAGAACCTCTGTTGCTTGTGTTCTCCTGGACCACAGCGCCTAGAGCTGTATCAACACCTCCAGTTCAGACAAGTCCCTGAGCTGCCAGGCTGGGAATAAGGACTAGCCAGAAAGAACCAGCTTGTCTGGCCCCTCAAGGCATGGGGAAAGCAGATGTGCATCTGTCTGCAGCTGATCATAGCTTTTTCTCACTTGTTTTACCTTCCAACTTTACCCCTGGACTTTGGCATGAGATCTGCTCCTCTTGCCCATCCTGAGTAACTTAAGGGGTTCATATTCCCCTGGGAGAAAGACTATTAGCACCATTCCCACTGGCCTTTTTCCACAAACCCTGAAGTCTCCAACACCAAGAGACTGCCCCAAACCCACTGCAGAACAGCTTCAGCTGTGTGTGAGTGCTCTTTCTGTGCCACTGAAAAGCAGTTTCATCAAAGCACATCAAAATCGTGCACTTTTACCCTCACACTGCTGTATTCTCCTTGCTGTCCACTGCTTAAAATGGTAACAGAATCTAGGTTGTATCTTAATAATCACCTGTTTCAGGCTCATATTTCCAGTATTTCTGGAACTATTTCAGTGATGAACTGTAGATGGAGTTATTAACCCACCAGAAGCATCTGACAGAGGAAAAGGAAAAGGCCTCAATGCATTCTACCTCCAAAACATTCCAATCTTTTCAATTGTTTGTTCATTTACTAAAAATAGTATGTTTAAAAGCACAGAATGGAAGAAGGCTGGAGTTATTGAGGCATATGACAGATATGACAGATACCTGGTTTGGAAATGCCACAGGACTTCTTGTCCACATCCCACTGTTCACCTCTGAGCACTTCTTTCCAAGTCTACACCTGCAGACAAAGAACAAAAGTAATAAACACAACAGGAAAAGAACAGGAGAGATTTTAGGATCAAAAAATACACAACTAACCTACCCCTCAACAAATCACATTCTTAGAAACACGAATAGCCAAATTTACTTGATTACGTTTCATTTTAGGAGTAGCGATAGCTCCTCGCTGTCCCCCAGCTACCAGTTCATGTCACAGCTCACTCTCTCTCACATTTCAGCTTTGTTTTCAGCTGAGCTTCACCAGTATTTGAACTTGGGTAATGATCAACCCACTGTTCAGTAACATCACCACTGGGTGAATGCGAACAAAACCAGTTGCACTTCCTAAGACGTGTCATCAGCCTATTGAAAATATCAGAATGACATTCCCTTTGGAATAGATGATCTTCTCTCAATTGTCACAATACTTGCACATTTCCAAGGAAGCAGAACACCCAGTCTGCTGTAGGTTAGAAAAAAAACCCTGGAACTGCATCATAAGCAAATTTTATTCCTGTTCAGTGATTTATTTAAATGCAGTTATCTCTGAAGGATAAGATACAAATCCTCAGGGTATTCACAGAAGCAGGGAGTGAGGGCACAAGGGGATTTTTCACCTTCACATTGAATTAACTGACTTTATTCTAAAATGAGGGTGGTCAACCAGGATGATCAACCAAGCATTTGCCCAACTCTGCTGACCTGAAGGGGTTTTGAGTAATCTAAAATCTCAGCTGTGGGAGCAAGTGAATTAACAGAGACTACTGGGGCTGAAAACTAACAGCCAGTCCTCAACTGCATCCTGAAGAGCTATTTGAATTTTAAGGCACTCCTCACCTCCTCCTTTTCTAACTGCTTTCCAAGGGCTTTAGGATGCATTTTCTTATCACCCTCAGCAATATGAAGATATCAAGACAAGGCTGGGAAAGTTAGGAAAGCTGGTATGATCTCCTCTAGCCAGCTGTTCTCGGCAGCTCATGCTGAGGCAAACATGGAAGCATCTTCTCACCTCAGGAGATCCCCAGGGGAAGCTCTGGAGCGAAGAGGACACAGCAGCCAGGGCACCACTGCTGACACAGAGCACTCAGCAGGACGCACACATGTTTATAAAACTTTATAAGAATTTATTGTGAGGTCAATATTACTTGCATATTTTCAGTACTCACATAGGTTCTTCTTTATGTCTCCTGAACATGAAAGAACATGTTAATCTCCATAGTATGTTTTTCTTCTATACTCATCTATGCCCCTATTCATATATATCTCCACAGCTGGCCTTAGGTCAGACCTTTAATTTACAGCAGGCCATTGCAGGAGGTGGACTAATTCTGAAAATTGCCAACACAGACATTCACTGTTGTCAATAAGAGCAAGATAGTCCTGGTAGCTTCCATCTAAGCTGATATACTATTAAATATCCAAGTTTTCTTATGCAGATAATGCCACGAGATAAACTGCACACAGAAAATTGCTCACCTTTACAGGGAGTATGAAGATCACACCTTTTAGCCAACTTTAAAGTATGAAAAGTTACCATTTAAAAATAAAATGCTTTGAGAAATGTTTGTTATAATCCGTATCATACTACAATTAAATGAGCTAAAAAACCTCCACACTAGCAAGGCAGTAATTTGGTGGCTTGCTAGAAGAAACAAGCCATATGAATGTGTTCATGTTAAGATCCCACATTAAGTAGAACAATTACTTGAAAAAATATATGTCTGATTCTCAGTTAACCCAGGACTACTCCAGACTTCTCTGATGAAACAGCCTCAGACCATCAGTGGTGTTTATGCAGCAAAGAAGAAATGGGAGTTCTGGCTCATATATACTAATATATACAGGAGAATGTATAGCTGGTTTTTGATGTATTGCATTGAAGGCACTGTGGAAATGCTAAATGAGAGCTATCAGAACTGCTGGTGTGGCTGTGCAGAGCAGCTCTGTGTCACACGTTTTTGGCAAGGCACCACTAGAGGTCTGTCTCTGCCTGTGCTCAGTGGTGGCACCGCTCCCTCCTGGAGGGCCTGGACATGAACTCACATTTTGGACCAGAGCTTCTCTTTGTGCTTGAGATAATTTACCTCATATAACCTGAATGCTGGTATATAACACCCACTTATTGAATTAACTGTGTAACAGACCAATTAACTGCAGATATTTTTCTTTATAAGTGAGCATATGAGATTGTTCCCTTCCTCTCCACAATATCACAGGTTTGTAGTGAAGAGTTAAAGGAGGCTGGATAAAGCAATGTCGCACCAGTCTGAGTGTGATCCAAGAATTATTGCAGGCAGTGGGACTTTTGCTGTTGACTCCAGTTGCACCAGAATCTGCAAAAGGCCACTTTACTAAAACAGAGATGTTCATTTTGCTGCATCATTTTAATAGACTCACACTAATGCAGAGTTTACCTTTTGGGTTGTGTGTGTGTTAACTAATCTGCCTCCTATTTTGTACTTTTTTCAGGCTGGCTCAACCAGTTGGTTTATTAAGGGTTTTTCACACTCCTTACACATCAAGTAACCCTGACTTGCACACTCAGTCCTCACTCCCCAAGCAGAGTGAGAGCTGAGCTCCTGAAGAAATGCTGCCACAGACAGACCCAGGGTAGCAGCTGCTCGGTGGAGCACATAAATTCCTTGCCGTGTGATTCAGTGTCTTTGGCTGACTCCTGCCAGAGAGCCTGCACAGAGATCCACCTCAGCATCACTGCCATCTGTAAATTAACCTGTGGCAAGGAAGGCAGCTACAGCTTCCAGCCATTTGTGCCACCTCTCTGCAGAAATTTGCTGCCTCATGCCAGGATCAAGAGGACCCCCTCAGGCGTGGAGGTTTGCATGTGGATTGTTCATGAGAGGGTAGCAAATGGCTCTCCCATCAGCTCTCAGAGATCCATCTCATCTCTCCCTCCTTTTTCTCCTCTTGTTAGAGCCTTTAGCATCAGTTGTTGGAAAGAAGTGGAGAATTGTATAGGATTAGGTGTCTACAAACTTGAAATCTGGCTTCAATCCATTGTCATTGGCACACAGTTTGGCTGTACTAAGTGGATTAGGGAGCACATCCCTTGCATATGTTAAAGTCCCTAGTAGTTAAGAGTGGTGCAGTCATCTTGCTTATTTTCCCTCACAGTAAATAAACAATTCTTTCTTTTGGCGTGAGGATCTGCTAATATCTCCATTTCCATTTGAGAAACTCAGTTAGAGTGAGTCTGACTAGTTTGCTGAAGGTCCACTCACAAGATTTTTGGCAGATCAGAGAGAAAGAATGGAAAAGACAACTAGAGACTTGGATATGCAGTGTTTCCTCAGGCTGGCAGCAGGTCCTTAGACAAAATGAAAGTACTGTTCCACAGAATGCTCAATTACTCTATGGAGTTCAGTATCACTTCATGTTATGGGGAATATGAAAGGCAGTTGTGTTTGTTTGTCTAACAGACAGACTTTTTGTGTTGCACTAAATACAAAAGTCCTCTTGCAACAGCAGCAAGTCCAAACCATTGGATGAGTGGAAAAGGTTCACTGTTACATACATATTCATTAAACACCCCCCCATCTTCCACCCTGCTCTCTCTGGAGGCAGGATGTTTCACAGAAGAGGATTTGTGTTGAGGTTACCACTCCAGCCCAGAGGAGAGAGGAAAGCTCTATTTCATGAGGGATATCTGGCAAGCAAGTACAGATATGGTTATATAGTGTAAAGAGGATTTTCAGGGAAGGAAGAGCTATTTTTATGACTTTTCTCTAAGGTTTAGAGGCTTTCTTCCTATAAAAAGTACCGTGTCTTATTCCAGAAGAGCTGGTTCAGGGTATGCCATGGAACAAGCAAACACTAATGACACAGTTTGCATCATGGCCAGAAGACTAAGCTGGTTAAGTCAATCCAAGTGGTTTTCCCCTTCCATGGATGGGAAATCACCCCTTTCTGACCTGATACACACACTTACCACACACCAGGTGTGGAAATCAATATGAATAAGAGAAGAATCAATCAAAATGAGAGAAGACAGAACCTAAAAAGGAGCCTTTCCACCTTTTTTTGACCCAAGCATGGTACAATGATTGTAAGGGTAATTTTGAAAGGGCACTGCAATGTTGTTTTTGCTTTGCAAAGCAAATGCCAGTTCTCCAAGTGCAGTGGCAACTGATGGCAGCTCAAGGCTATATCCATTTTTATTCCATGAGTGTACCAGGAACTAGTAGTGCTGGGAGCTTGTTGTGGAAAATGAGGGCATCTAAACAACTACTTGTTTACATAAATATTCTAAATATGCCTTTAGTAAAGCACTGGGGTTATAGAACTAATTACCCTGCTCATCTCCTCACTGACTTCCATGCCTGTACCTATTCCCCTTTAGGATGGATATCTCATTTTTCATATGGATCTGTATATGCCCTGGCTTTTATTGATTATTATGTGAAGGTCAAACCAGACGTGTTTCTTCCTCCTCAGGATCCTGTTCCCAATGCTACATTTATTAAGCAAGAATATTATGATCAAGTGTAGCAAAAAAATTAAAGCAAATTAAAACTAAACACAAGCAGTCTATTCACATGTTTATTCTTATTTAATGACAGACTTTAGTGCATGTTTATCAGATACTCTGCCTTGCACTTAGAGAAGACTGTAGTCAACTCACACCTTTCCCTCTCTTAGGTCAAGGAGCTCTTTCTTTAGCAGCAACTGCTTTACCCAGTGAAGATCTCCCCCACCTTGGCTTTGCCTTTCAAGGAAGTTGGAGCTCCTCAAAAAAATCCTTATCTTCTTATTTTTCCTCTCATTTTCATCTTCTTACTTACTCATCTGCTTCTTACAGAGTCTGTACCTTCTTTTTTCCCCCCCATTAATATTTTAAAGCTGGCAAAATTCTAGCCAAGTAGAAATATCCAGAAAGAATACCTTTCCCATTTAGTTGAAGATTGTAAATAACCTATGGGTTGGGGTTCTTTTTTTCTCAAAATGAGAGAATTTTCCTGGATCAGTTGAAACATTTGGTTCATTTCACAACACCAATGTTTCAGGTTTTATTTTTCAGGATTTTTTTTTCTCTCATAAGCTTCTAAATTATGTTTGTGTAAATTCATCTGTAAACTAACTCAAAGGAGTGTTTTCGAAATGTAAGAAGTAAAACCTAATCTTTTTTATAGTTTTTGGTTTTTAGACAAAGAATCTTCTGAAGCCGAAAATAATCGTGTTTATTAACCTGAAGCTGCATTTTTTAGCAAATTACTAGTGCTTGCTTATAGTTCCCAGCTGGGCAGACAGACCATCCAGGAGGAAGTTCACATGATGCTTTTGCCATCTGAATGGCTGAACTGATCTGGTGCTTACAAAAAGATATGTGGGAAGAATATCTGTGATAACCCACTTCTGGTACTGAATGAATTCCATTTTGGAGCAGCACAGGGAGAACCCCACCACAGCCAAACTGCTCCTCAATGAGCAGACAGAACATCACTGCCAGCAGCCTCTCTTCTGGTACTGTTACTCTACGGAACTTGGCTTTCAATGGATTAGAGTTTGGCTCAGAATATTTTCACTTAGACTCTTAACAGGTCCATATTGTTACCATTACCAAACCTTTCAGACACATCAAGGAAACAAAACTGAAAAAGAGGGGGAATTTTAGATAAAGCCATTGAGATAAATCTATGCTCCTAAACAGATGCCACGCAATCACACACAGCTCAAGATGCCAGTTCCTTACGTCCTATTTCTGCAAGTCTTGCAGATAAGAAATTCAACACAATCTCACCAAACACAAGCCAGATCAGCCTGCAGGATTCATGAGTTTCAAAGCAAGTAGAGAGAGCTATGACTATCTACTTTGATTTGCATTGCCCAGGCCAAAGAATGTCATCCAATAAATCCCGCTATCAAATGAATTATTCCTTTCTTCCATGTAAGCAATCCTTAGATCCAGTAAGCTGTGGCTGAATTATAGCACATCTTTCAGGAGTGCATCCAGCTTCCTTCCATCCTATTATGCTTACAAGGTTAGGCACAGAGCCCAATAAGCCATCTTCTTTTCCATTTCCTACCGCTGGAAGTTAATCCAGCTATGATGGGAAGGTAAACTTATGTTATTGTGACAAATTTTCATATGCCATTGCCCTTACCCTGTGCCAAAATTCTACCTTTCCTCAGGGAGATAAGTATCTCTTCAGAAATGATGACTGGGGTAACAGGAAGAAATCAGTCAACAAGAGGATCACGATCTACAAAGGAAGTACTTCTCATTTGGATCTTATCCCAATTTCTTTTGCAAACTTTGAGAAATTTAAAAAGCAAAGCAGAAATTGGAAGGAGGAGTGAAGAAGAAAAAATGACAAAGGGCAAGAATGTGAAAATATCTCAGATTTGTCTTGTGCCCCCATCGGAAATTTTTGAAAATAATACCCTGAACTTTAGGAGTGTGTCGTGGTTTAACCCCAGCCAGCAACAAGATCCACGCAGTCCTTGGCTCACTCCTCCCAACAGGATGAGGGAGAGAGTCAGAAGAGAGGAAGTGAGAAAACTGTGGGTTGAGATAAAGACAGTTTAATGGGCACAGCAAAACCCACATACACAAGCAAAGCAAAACAAGGAATTCATTCCCCACTTCCCATGGGCAGGCAGTTCAGCCACCCCCAGGAAAGCAGGGCTCCATCACGTGGAATGGTGACTTGGGAAGACAAACCCATCACTCCAAACGTCAGAACTCAGATCACAGGCTCTGAGTCTTCTTTGGGTCCCTCTCTGTATCTACCAACACAGAGCAGTGTATAAAGGGCAGGTAAATTCCTTACCTAAGTGCTGGTTTGTGGGGTAAATTTAGAGCATTAATTATAGCTGTGTCTAGATGAGTGCAGACTGAAAATGGTCCTACTTATTCTACTGAAAGGCATCTGAAATGAACTTGCAGCTTAATTTGTGTATCTATTACATCATTGCAACAAGGAATATGTTTAATAAGCAGAATCCCAACAATTTCAGGGTGGAGGAGAGATTTTTGTTGTTGTAGGTGTTTGCCATTGATGACATAAGCAAATACAAGATGTCCCAGCTGCAACCCATTCTGCTCCCTGATTCAAGATTTTAATGTGAAAATGGCTATTTTTAGGCTAGAGCTCATTTGAGGTTGTTCTGTGTCCCCAGCATGTAGCTGATTGCTGATAACCTATTTGGGGGAGTGGGGGTGAACCAGTGCAATCTGCAAACATTATGAATCAGATATACTGAAAAGCAGAGCAGAGCTGCAGACACCTTTCTGAGATTCAAGTCTGATCTCCAATACTCAGCCTTCTCTTGAAGATCCACTCTTTAGTTATAAGTGACACTTCTTTCACATTTTAAATAGCTGGCAGAAAATAAAAAGGAAAAGGCCCTAAAATGCTTTTGCCAGACTAGTCAATGCATTTAAGATTAAGCTGAACATTTCTATACATCAGTGACCTTTAAAATCTGTTAGGAAGGTGAGATGTTAGGATTTAGTCTCAGCCAGGTGATTGATGTTTTTTTTTCAACTGCAAAGCAAAGCTATAGCCTGTAGTCTAAAGCCTATTTATAATCCTCTTTAACAGCACTTGGTATAAAGATACAACTCATTTCTTCGTGAAAATAGCCTGGCTCTGCAATAGTGTGATTTATTTAAAGAAAACAAAGTAAGGACCTGGAGCTTGCCTCCAAGATATATATTAAAGAACTGTCAATTATTGCCCTGCGTTTGAAGGAATTTTGTTAATATGAAAACCTGGTGGCATTCCCGCAAGTTTGGTGTCAATAAGGGTGTTTCATTCATCCACTTACCTTCTGAAACAGATCCGCAATGACAATAAACAACAACAGAAACAGCTTTGTGGGTGGGGCATTTGTTTCTCGGGCTGCTCCCAAGGTTGTCACTTTATAGCATGTGCAAGTGCCGGTGCAGGAAGAGCAGTCTGAGGTCCAAGTGCCAATTGACCGTAATGCTCTAAGCAGCCCTTTCGCTCTTCACCTGGTCTGCTCCACTGAGCTGTTCCTCCTGTGCTCAAGGAAGGCACACCCTTCCTTGTGTGGGCGTTTGCATGAGGTTTTACCATGCAGCTTTTTCTCCCTGTCCTTACAAAAGTAATGGAAAGAGGGAGAGGAGGTGTTTTGCGTTCACTGGAATACAGAAATGGCCCAAATTCAACCTCTTGGCACCTCAATGTCAAGTGGAAGTCAGACTCCGATTGTCATTTAACTCTGACTTCCCATCACAACGACCCTGCTGTTTGCTTTTTGCCACCCCGTTATGTCACACTGGATTGTACATCTCACAGTAAACCAGTGATATGGCCCTGTGTTTACATGGGCCACTTTATACCCCTCACCAGGCATTTGGTCAGGCCAGCCTGACTTTTTTCTTCTCCTTTATTGTGTTTTTCCAATATGCAAGGCTGCAAATAACACAACGGAAAAAAAAAAAAAATCTAAAAAGGCTACAAAATCTCTTTGTTTTACTTAAAGGGATATACCTAAAAGCGTGTCCTGATCCACTTCCTGACACACGGAGCGTGTCTGCTCAGCGGGTTGGAGAAGTATTAAGCACACATTATGCACTCAGGTTTCAATCCTGCCATCACTGAATTGCTTGATTTCAGTTGTTGAGCCGCAATAAAAATTCGCGATGAAACACATCCCTGATGCCTCAGTGCAACTTCTTTTTGAATTTTCCTGTGAAGGGAAAATGTGGGAGCACTGCCTGAGTTACTGCAGGCTGATCCCCCTGTGCATCCAGTCCCTCCCTGCCAGTCAGTCCGGACGAATTTGCTCCTGGTTGCGATTTGCCTTCACTACCCTTTGTCTTCCGAGGTGAAGAATTCCTCACTGCTGGCACTCAGACTGATGGGCCTGTCTGCTCCCTCCAGAGCTAAACGCTCTACCCTTGATCTTTACCCCAGGGCACAGTTCCCTGCAATCTGCAGCTACCACTCCCCATCACCAGTCATATGCCTTTTTTTTTTTTTTTTTCCACGCTTAGTAACTAGAGGAGTGTGTCCCGAGATTTTGCTCAGTGGGATATTAACATGAAAGGGATGCTTTTGAATTTAACGGTGTCGCCTTCCTTTTGCAACAAAACAGCACAATGTACACAGTCTGTACAATGTCAGAGTAAAATACTCCCTGAAATCACAGACAAGGAGCTTTGCAGACTGTGGATGTCCCAAGAATTAGGTGTAAATGAACCAAAATTTAAAAACGTATAAGGTTCAGGCTCTGAAATGGAGCCTCAGTTGAGCACTGATCTGTCTAAACACCGCTGGGACTTAACTGAAGTGCAGACTCTGGAAAAAAACCCAACAAAATATACTTCTGAAAAGGGTCAAAAGACAAACTTAACGGCAGTGTGATCAAAGCTAGAATTTCTGTGGGCAAGGAGAGGGAATTATTGACCAATATCTCAAAGGAAATACAGAATCAACATAGTGGAAGGAATGATTTTATTCTGTGTAGTCAGTTTGGAATTTCCAAGTTCCTCTGAAAGCGTTGCTGGAGGAACACAGTGTATATATTTATTTTACCTGAAAGTGATACAGGAACATCTGCTGTTACATCTTGATATGAAAATGTTAGCTGTTAGTGCTGCACCTCTCAGAAAAAGAAGCAGAAAAGAAAAAAAAAAGCTCAAGTAGCAGGTAAACATCAGTGCTACTGCATCTTTCTCTGCATGTCCAGCCTTTCTATTTTGGTTCTTTGCTGAAAGGAAGTACAGGACCATACCTAAGAAACATGACTGTCAGCATTCATTAAGACCAATGTTTAATCTCAGTTGACAACATCAATGTCAGAATTGTAGCTGGGAGCTGGCAGCATTTCAATAGAGGATTCTTCTGAGCTCTTACACACTACTTCAATAAATAATCCTACTGGGAAATATGGAGAGGAGCATTTAAAATGATTTTAGCTGGCACGTCACTACAAGGTTGAACCATGGTGTAGTGATGTGCCCACTGCCTAATTCCACTGTGAAATGTTGAAATACAGCTTTTAGCTCCACAGAAGCATGTAGGCCTCTATTTACATGCAAATTAATGCTATTCATGTGTGAACTACAGCAGGTACTGACTCTGCCAGATGGAATAATTTGGGGATGGGCCCATTCTCTTTTGCTGAGGGCTGCATGTATTCTCACATGCTGAAGATAATTGTTGGAGTTTCTATGTCACCAGAAGTCCCAATTAAATAGCTATTTAAATAATTTACTTTTTTTTTTTTTTCCAAGCGAAACATGGTCATGCATGCAGTGGCATAGACTGAAAATAATGATGACTGTAATCACACTTATAATACCACTATTAGCAATAACATCATTAGCAATGAGGGAGAAGCAGGTGGTTCAGGGCAGAGTATCAGGAAACCTGGACGTGTCACTGCCCAGTGATTTTGGATGTGCCATTTCATCATCTCTTTTCTTCCTTTTGTTTTCATCTGTAAACTATTCATGGAAGGCATAATCCTTTATTCAGTTCCTGATCCTGAAGTAGGCAAAAAAAAAACCCTCACAAACATTACTGTGACATTTAAATGCATTTTGCTGCATTAGCCCCCACTTGACCTTCACCAGCAGTGAGGGTCACTTGATTTTAATCAATGGCAGCTTCTCTTCACAGAATTAGGGTGATATTGCAAAGCAGTAGGTGGCTAAACAGACTGATGCAAACAGGCCTGGTTTGGCTGATAGTGTGTTATTTGAATCACTGATATGCTTAATATTTGTTCAATTATCATCAGCGGAGGAATCAAGATATCAGTGTATGAACCTCCTCAACATGGGGTGGCCAACTTTATATGAGGCAGCAACAAACACAAGACCTGAGAGGAATCAACAACAGGATCAGCTGATCTATTTACAGTTGGAAGCTACAAAGAGAGTTTTTTAGCCAGTGATTTTTATTCTCTTGAAGCTGGAGATGCAAAGAGAGATTTTGACAGTTCCATAAAGAAAAGGATTTAATTAAACTGAAGAAAATGAGATAAACTTTGCATAACAAAAGAAAGGAGGAAAATACACCTATCTTGCATAAAAAGGCTGGGACAGGACGTGAGGGGCTGTCTTCACCTCCTGCTCTCCTTGAAACCTGTTCCTCTCGTGTAACTTCACTGGCACAGCCTCTGCTGGAGCTCCCACACCCCTTCCTGACCATGCCTAAACCCACCTGGGCATGGCATCAGCTGGGTGAGCACAGAAAGCAGTGAGGAAGGAGGACAGCAAGTGAAGACAATTAGCTACACATTCAAAAATCCATGAATGGAAATGACCAGAAAGGTCATAAACAAACAAATAAAAAAAACCCAACCCAAACCCCTCATCAGAAATCTCTAAATTCAGGCTAAATATTCAGCCACTAGGAAGGTCAGCACAGCCCTTTCCTTTCCCTGTTTCTCCTATTCCAAAGCCATTTCACCAGCATTTGGCTTCAGTGCTCCCACCCCCTGGAATACTCCCAAAATGCCTTTAAGTGTCAAGATCTCCAGGGCTGGTGGATGGGTTTACTTCACCTGTCAGTGTTGGCCAGCACTGCAAAACACAGACTTAGGACAGAATCATTGCCGTGGGAAATGCAGCAGCATCTTCCAACCACGGAATAAATCCCTTTATGGTAATCCCTAATTCACAGTCAAAGATATTTCTCCCCTAAATATAATTTCTGAAAGGCCATTTAAAAATAAGATCAGGCAATCATATATATTCCTGCAGAAGGGAAAGAAATAAACCTAAGGTGTGATGAGCGTCACATCACAGGCGAAATGGCACACATTCAGATACTAATACCTGAATCTTTTTTTTCTGTAAAAGACATGAAAAAAAGCCCATTTTGTAGTTTTGGCTTTCACCTTGTGCTTGGCTCTAGGAGATGAATATTGTTTTGTTATTTTAAATTTAGTCTTTCTTTGTCAAGTCTATGGGATAACAATAGTTCAGAAAGTGGAACAAAGGGTGCTACCATGAAGGTAAAATCTGTATCAGCGAATGTTGTGTCTTCAGCAGGTGTGACATGTTTGGGAATAGAAAGGCTGGATTTGCATGCCCAGATCACCAGAAATTAATCAGCACAGACCTGCCTGATATGTGATACATGGAAAAAAGCCCTAACAGAGGAAAAACAATGAACAGCTGCTGCACAAGTCCACAGACATGAGAATCTACTGCACTAGATTAGGTGAAAAGCCCACCTAGTTCTGTTCTCAGTCTCTGGGAGCAACCAAAGAGCGATGGGAATGCACAGGAAAATGCTTTCCCTGCTGTGTTCAATGATTCAGTCTCTGTGACAGAAGATTTGAACAGTCTTGCCACTAATGCGCTTCTCCTTAAAGAGTTTAATCACATTTGGATTCCATGTTTAATTTCATCTTCTAAAAATCTTGTAGCGATGAGTTTCACAAATTAATTCTACAGTTTGTGAAAAAGGACTTCCTCTTCTTTCTGTTAAATGTGCTCACCAGTAAGATCATGAGTTATGTTCTTGCACACCTATCTTGAAAAGCAGTAAAGTAATAGTTCCTGCTGCTTTTCCTTTATATTGTTTATGATATTATCAGCTTCCATCACATGCATCCCTTTCATTTATTTTCTAAGCCAAAGGCTCCTAATCTGTGTGATCTCTCCTCCTATTTTGAGCATTCTTGTTGCCTTTCTCCTGTTTTAATATTCTGCCCTGAGCACTGCTTTGGACTTTTCAGTACTAAATTTTATCTGCTATTTTATTAGTTCTTCGAGTTTAAGGTCTAAGCTTTTCAGTTTTCAGTTTGACTCTCCTGATAATTTTTTTATTGCCACTACACTCGAACCTCCTCCCCAGGATCTCTGATAATACACTGATTAGTACAAATCCCAGCTGAAAGCCTTGGAGTGCCTCCCTTCAATGGAAAAGCAGTCCATGTATTCTTACCCTTTATTTCTTATCTTTTAACCAGTTTCTAACACGAGGGGACCTTCCCTCTTATGCTGTGACAGCTTAGTTTCCATGGGAGTGTCTCATGAGAAACCCTGTCAGGAGTGTTGAATGGAAACCACTTGGATGAAATGTTTGTTATCAGGAATTACATTATTCATTCAGGATCAGCAACCTATGGAATGGACTGTTTGATTTCTGGAGAAAAGGAAAAGGAATTGTGAATCATCCAAAGGAGGTTTTCTGACATTCTATGTCAAAGTAGATGCTGCAGATGACAGTAAAATATCATAATTTCAGTAGTGTAGCTGATGTTTTAGTAGTATCTGGTGAATAATAAAACTGATTTTCTCTAAATTCTATGTAATCCCACTCTCACTTCTCTTATTTTTTTAACTGAAACCAGAAATTAAAACAGGGATGACCTGACATTAACTAGAACATGCTGAACTTGCCTTCAAGCACATTTGGGTGAGGCTGAAGGAAAACAGGAGCCAATATTCCGCGCTGGAGCCCCTTGGCAGCTCCCGTCAATCCTGGCTCAGAATGCCAGGCCTGCTTAAGGTACAGGCAAGACAGACTGAGAGAAGTGTCAGACTCTCCCCTTTGCTGCTGTCTGTTCCAGTCTGCAGCAGCGGATCAGCCCGAGCTGCTCTGGCAGATGCTGCATTGCCACCCCAGTCTCGGGTACAGGCCACGTTCCCTGCCAGCCTTGGCAGACACCTCTTGCAGCTCCATCCTGGCAGCAACAGCCCCGAAAAGTTCCACTTTAGCAGTCTCCCCAGCTTGGCACCTTTCCTTTCCAAAAGCCTAGGAAGCACTCACAAAGCTTTGATGTAGGGCAGCTTCCCTCAAGGGCAGAGGAGAGGAACACGAAAGCTTTGAAGCAGGTGGGCACCAAGGACCCCTCAGCTGCTCTCCTCCAGCCAGAGCCGTTCTGCTGACCTCCCTCCTCCAGCATTTCTCTGTCATGAACCCCCTGAGCCTCACTGCTGACATTCCCAGCCCCCTTCCCGCTTCCCAGGCAGAACCTTGGGCACTGCTGGCACTGCTCCTGGCCAGCAGAGCCCACTCTGCCGTCCCTCTGGAGCTGCATTTTTCCCACTCTGCTGAGAAGCTGTGGAACAGCAGAGAGTAAATGAAAATTTATACTGCTGACACTGAGGAGGCCCCTGTCTGTCTGAAATACAAGTTATCCGGGTAATTTGGAGAGCTAAGCAAAGTGAGCAGAGAATCTGTATGAGCAGGCTTTCACATCCTATTTCCTTCTGGCCAGAGCATGGAGAAAAATAATTTACCAAGGAAATGATCTCACAAAGACATAACGTAAGAATTAGTAATGTCTAAAATAGAAAAAACCTCTCTGTATGTTATATTTTCCTATAATTTCATTAAAAGAAGCATTTTTCATCTGGAAAAGTCCGAGTTAGCTTTTATTTTATTTTATAAACTTGTGTTGCTTCCTGATGAATAATCACATGGAGATAAAATTCAGATTCATGTGTACCAGGCATTTAAGGATATAAAATATCAGAGGCATATTGTTAATACCCTAAGCCATATATTGCAAGAATACAAGCATTAAGATTACACTTAGAAGATATCTGCAAATACTAAGAACAATAAAGGTCATTAAATAAAATTAACATTTCCCTGTACTTCAAATAGAATAAAGAGTTTGAATTCCTGCTGTAGGTTCCAAGTCCACCCTGTTTTACCTCTCCAGTTATGACCAATTTCATATAGGAAGTTATCATTATGACAAAGAAGCTCCCTACAAAGTTTATCTGGAGCTACACAAAAATTTTAGAATAACAACTAAACCAGAAATTTTAAAAGACAAAACCCCACCCCATTAAAATAATCTGGAAACAGTTAATGAGAGAATTAGTGCTGCTTAACAAAATGGAGAAATATTAGAATACTTGATCAGAACATAGTTGAAATTTTTTCCTTTCTGAGGTGTTCTGCGCTGGCTGGGAGCCATTTACTCCTGCACTGCAACTGAAGAGAACATTTGCCTCCTTGGTTTTCCACTCTAATATCTCATAGCACAAGCAGAGCTTTTGTTATGCATCAGCAGCTGCCAATATTTTAATGAAAGGCTCCAACAAAAACGGTTGTCCTTTTCTTTTCATTTCTTTTAGCTGGCAGCTCTTCAGAGTTTCACTCCCCAGTTCAAACCCAGTCCACTGCAGTTTCTACACACAGCCCTCCAGGATCTCCCAGTATTCTTCCATTACACACTGATTGACTACACTGTCAGAACCTCTCAACAAACTTCCCAGGTTCATTTAGTCGGCAAGATTTTTGTCTTCAGCAAAGCAAATTCCCAATTCTACCCTTATCTCTTATTAAACTGGAAGGAATATTTCACATCAGACACGTTCATGCTGAATCCAGGCATTTGGCAGGATCTCTAATTGTGTCTCTTCATACTCTATTCTGTTTTGTTTCTCAATATGTAAGTCCTTTATTTGCCTATTAGTTTATATAAAGCTTTAATTTTTTTTTTTTTTTTTTTTTTAAATTCTTGCCTGAGTGTGTGTTTCACTAACACTCCATCTTGGATGCTGTGATAGGCTCAAGCCAAATGTCAGACACCTAAGTAAGCCTGTGCTTAAGACATATAAATCTTTGGGAGTTAAATACATGTCTACATGCTCCCTTGAACTTTTACTGACAAAAGGTTTGTGGGCTTTTTGCACTGGACTATGCTGATGTCTCTGTTTTATACTACTGGTAACAGCAGCACTTAACAATCTTCCTTTCTGGAATGATATTCCTGGGACCTTTCAGTAAATCAGTTGCAATCAGGAGAAAAAAAAACAAACAACCCTTGAAAGATAACAAATGTGAATTCATTTGTACAACAAGAATAATGAGGGTGATGGCCAAACACACTTTAGAAAAAAAAAGTGGAAACACTATGAATTATATCCCTGTTCCTGACATGGAATTTAAACCCACAGAATTTGCCCAGATTTAAAAAAGTTCTGGAGAGGTGATATTATTTTACCCACTTCTACCGGCTTTCCCGATTTATCTGGCAGTGATATCTCTGTGGAGATATAACACTGCTTGGCGTACTAAATAGTGTCACTTTCTTCTGATTCTGTCGGGTTTTAATGTTGACTAGCACAAGGAAATGTTAACCTCTCCTGTTCTCACTCCTTCAGCGTGATTTCTAATACATCTGACACAATCCCTTGCAAGTCCTTATTTCTCTGTAATTACATTAACACGATGATGTGCCTTCATCTGGGACTTCAGGAGGATTTCATCTTGTAAAGAAAAAAAAAAGTTCTAGTTCATTGAAGTGCCTTTTTTCTTATGGAACCATCTTCAAAGCTTTAACCTCAATGTTTCTAGAGATCTGTCAGCTTAGAAGTAACACCTGACTCCGTCAAATTATTGCCATTATCACATCCAGGGCAATCACTTCTCCCTCCCCTGCCATCCCAAGGTTTTCAGAAAACAAAAAAGCAGGGTTTCTTTCAACTTTGAGGGTTGTTATCCAAGAGTGTGACTTAGATTTACTGAATTGTTCTCCTGTAGTGTCCCAGGAAGACTTGGCAGAGATTGATTCCAGCCACACCAGGGATGACACATATCAAACTCCTTCACAGATGCTTATTCACCCATCAGATTATATAACGCTGACTCTGGGATTGCTGAGAACTAGAAGGAGTAAAGAGAGTTGGATGTGTTTTATCTGGGATGCCAGGTCATTACGACTATTCTGGTAAGATATAACAGAAGGGTATGATGCAGACTTTCTACCTCGGGCTATGAACTTGTCATCTTACAAGAGAAGTGAAGCCAGTCTGCTTAACTGCCTGAGCAATAAATAGAACCTCTTTCCTAGCACATAATAAAAGCAATGGACAGCTTCTACTTCATTTTTTATCCTTCATTCTCTCATCTAACATTGCCCTGAGCTCTTCTGGAGTGCTTGTTTAAGAGTGCTCACTGTTGATACCTATGAGCAATTAGTCATGGTAATGGGGCTATTTTTTGTGCCATGAATGTCATTTTGTGTTTATAAATACAGCATCAAAACTTCATGAAGTGCTGGGACATGGCTTATTTTTTTGCAACCTGAAACAATGCTTAAGATGGGAAAGAGAAAACTGAAGTTTTTTCCTAGGAATTTCCTATGGCATGCCAGTAAGCAAATGGGAATGTGAGCAAACACAGGACCTGGGTCATTGCTGTAGAGCTAAGACATTTCTCTGATGACATACTCTAATGCTAAATATGCTTTTGATTAGATGTTCCATTTTAAGATGATTTCTTCCCTATGGCAGAAACCTGCCTATGGCACAGGGAACAGACAAGAGGAAACACAGCAAGGGTGGAGTTTAGACTCTATTATTACAAAGGCTGGTTTAGACTGGACTACTAAAAAACTGTTCTATAATTGTGCAAAAAATGTATTTAGTGATGATTAGAGAGCCTACACTGCTGAAGGACAGATATTGAACTGACTGACTTCTCTCCCCACTCTCTTGATATTCACAGAATTTAAGGCAGCTGGGCCAATTTGCTCTGTACCTGGCAGGACATTAATTTCAGTTACCTGTAGGGTCAGCCCAATACCCTGCTCTGGAGTGAGGCATTTTGATCCTCGACAAACCCATGACAACCCCAGGCAGCAGTGGCAAAGCCTTCTGCGATGCCACACCATACGAACTGTGCTTCACACAGCAGTGCTGACTGAAGAGGGTTTGGAAAAAGCAGTTTGTATCAGCTCTTTTCCTATGGAAATACAGGAAACCCACATGTTGAGGCAAATGGGTGTCATCCTTCTCTAACCACAGCTTTCAGTTCCCTCAGCTTTGCAGTAAGAACGAGTTGCCTTTCTTGCCAGATAGTAAAAGCTTCATTTCTGGCGATTGTGTCATACAAATTGTGAGGTTTCCTTAGAGAAAACATTAATTAAAGGCTACTATTTGACCTTTGATACTCCTGTCTTCTGAGGAGTATGTTTTCCTTCCTATGAATGGCTTCACACTGGCCTAAATAAAAAGATGTCTTGTCCTCAGTGTCCTGGTACAGTCCATGCACTGTGCTCTAACCTTCATTTCCTTTGGTCTTTAGGCTTTGAGTTGGCAGAACTTATATCGTCTGTTATTGCAACAAAATTATGTTTACAAACGAGGAAGATAATCAGGTCCCTTTAAAAATCAGGTTTATGGGAACTAATCTAAACGTGAAGTTAACTCATTTTTAAAGCAGCAGCTTAAACTGTCATCAAAGCAAAAAAATAAAGGCCTTTAGAGAGAAGGGAACATTAAAAGGAAGGAAGAGAGACATCAGGTTACAGATAGAGTTGTTTCCTGCCCAGCAAACAACTAGTAGAGCTAACCGCTTCATCTTCCACCCCACATAAAAAAGTAGTTGATGATACAATAAACACAGCAAAAGTGAATCTCAATACTGCAAATGGCTTTATGCCGAGGCACAACAAAAATCAGGCTCTGAGGTTGTATGAGCTCTTTACAAACAGGCAAGTTAAGACTGCAATATTGCACAAGATCATTTAAAGCCTCTAAAAACCTTTAAAATTTCTCTCCCTCTTTCACTGGCACTTTAATAAGGCAATTCCCAATATTTGACTTGTGAAATAGCCTGGAATATAACAGTTGTATCGGCAGCCTGTAGCGAGGCTGTTCCTTATTGGCCCTCCGTGCACATTTCAAACCCCCTTTGTAACACGATGAAAGCCATACCTATTCCAAGGCTTATTTGCACAGAGGGAGCAGTTAGAAGTTTTGATTATTGGGACTGCAGATGGTGGGGCTGATTCGGGGAGTAGCAGGCTATTCTCCCAATCCCCAGCATCTGGAGACCACTGGCTACGCTGGCACCCATTTTTTTCTGAACTAAGTCCTTTTCATCTGATAACAAATCTGTGACTCGCATTGTTCATTTCAGAAAGCCAGCTCAGTGTCACATCAGCTTTGTCCCCAACTTTAAATATATTCATGCCATCTGTCTCGTGGTCTCAACTGGTGAAACAATTGCAACACAGGTTACCTACAATCAATTCCCAGTTGTTCCGAACAGCTTGAGATGTCTCACATCTTACTCAGTGGCTTGTGAAAGAGCCTGGTAAATGAGTTTTTATAGGAAGATGATCAGTTTAGGATTCCCTTTACAGACATTTTAGATGCCAAGAAGTTCAGATTTCAGCTTGATATCCTTGCACTTTTTCTCCATATGGTTTTGGTTCTTCTTGCAAAGAAATGTGTTTGTCTCCATATGTCTCTTATCTTGAATTTTCAGTGTTGTCTTTAATTAGAAATTGAAAACCACTTGGTTTGATTTATATCAGTATTTGTCATTGCTGCTATTGTCTTTCGGGCAATCAAATTCAGATGTTAATGTCAGATTAAAATTATTCTTTATAGGGTCATAAATATGAAATATGCAATTAAAACATTGCCATTAAGAAATAACAGAGTGTGTGACAGACTCCTGTTTGCGATGCTTCTTGCACTGCCCTTGTGAGAGAGCACTGTGGATCTGTCACTCAGACCTACCACAGCACAACCCAGATCAAATCTGGGACTGCAGGTGTGACACGGTTCAAATTCAGACACCAAAGGAGTTAAATTTGCCCTCAGCTCTTGTGACCGCGATGGAATTGTCAAAGTGAATGATGACGCATCATCCAAATGGAGAATGTAGGTGGTCCTTGCTGAAGGCTGGGTATCAGGAGCAATTGGGTCTCCTTACATCCCTGGGAACAAAGCCCAGGGGGAGCAAAGCTGTGGTCCCTGGCAAGATACAGCTGCTCCCTCCTGGGTATGGAAAGCTAATCATATATATAGAGAAAAATGAAGACTGTGGAGAAGGACAGGCCTGAACAGGCGCTTGCTACATAGATTTGTAAGCAAAACCACTCTCCCCTCAATTCTGCTTCTGAAAGTATATCGTATTCCTAATTTTTTTTTTTGGACTTGAAAAACTTCCAGTTTTCTTATGAGGCAACTCCACACTAACCTGTGGGTTCTAGTAACAATAAATAGGTCCTCGCCTTGAAGCCTCTGGAAAGAGCTGGATTTTGTCTTTTTCTTTAAATGAAAGGAGCCTGAACAAATGTATAACTTCTTTTTGGGAGCTCCTTTTTCATCCTGTGCCTATAACCTGCATTTCTCTTTCATAGGGAACCCTCTACAGTAACTTAGCTGACCCTTTTGTTCTGTTCCACATGAGTACAGTAGTGAGAGAATTTCCAGCATCCCCTCATTACCTGGCCCAGAGGTGGTAATGGGCCCTCAGATAATCCATAAATAGTGCTAAGAACTATGTGTGAAGAGCTGTACACAAAAGAAAGCCTTTTACAATGAAGCATAAAACAAGGTATTTGATTTATCCTGCAAATCACAGGAACAAATGCTGAACACTCCTGCATGCCAACTACTGACGCTGTCTCCGGACTAGTTATTGGAGATAGTTATTTCCATATTCCCAGGGATCAGTTTTGTGATTAGGAATGACTGTAGTCTGTGTGTTCAGAGCTGTTTCCAGCAGTGAGTGTGTCCCTCTTCCCTGCAACCCCTCACGCAGGGAGGGAAAAGGGAACCTCGAGGTTCCTAAAGAGAAAGCAAGAATTTGACAGGACTTTTGGCATGGAGAACAAACTGGTCCTTAATAAGCTGGGGAGCAGGGAAAATGCTCATTTTAGCAAACTTCTAGAATTTTCCTGAATGAAGAGGAAAGGACACAAATCTGAGAACAAACTGCCCTAGTGGCTCGTCCATCTCTGGTCAAGCGTCTGGGAAGATGATAAACAGCTTCCAGAAATGGCCAGGCTTCTGTTCTATGGGAACTTTATTTCTGTGTAACATTTTTGATCATTCATACCACCTGAGATGCTTCAGCTCTGTGCAGGGCTATGGGGACATTGACCATAAAATAATAATATCTAACCCACTGCTTCTGGATACTGACCTGAGTAGAGTCACTCACATTTTTGGAAGGCACCCAAGCAGTTCTAGTTTCCATATTTTCTTCTGTCCTAATAGGAAAACTGAGAATAAATCAGCGTCTTTTATTGGTATACAAAAGAAACAACCTGTTACACTGGGCTTCCTGGGTCAGTGCTTTGATGTCTGTGCCAGTATAAATCTGAGCTAAAATGTATTTGCAAACTACACAAGGAGAACAATAAAGAATGTGAAAGGAGCTCAGAGGATAAGTAGACTCAAACATGAATAATTGAGATAGGTTTTCAGAAGACATTGCATTCATCTGCATGAATAAAATGGGTCTGGTCTGGATTTTGTTTCCATTGCAGTCACTGGGAACACTGCCTTGTCTGTACTGGGAGGAATGGGAACACATCCCATCACCTACAGTGCACCTGCTAATTTCTGCTGGGACAAACTGGTGCAAATACAATGTCTTATGTACCTCCTGGAGCTCCAGTTCTCCTGTAACACACTGACTGGGTAAAAGGGAGAGATGGTTAGAAAACTGAGGGACTACATCCAGAAATTTGTCTGGAGACATGAAGTTTACTGAGAAGCAAATTAAAATGCAAAATATGGGGGCCTCACACTGCAGTGTCTCTAAGAGGAGTCCAGTGAATATCAATCTCAATTAATTTTGGCCTCTTTAATCAATCATCCCTTTATGAAATACAAATAAAGCCACATCGGTATGACATGTTATTAAGGAAGAAAAAAGAGTTGCCCTAAACTTCTGGTGACAATTTACATAAATGTCATTTGAAGCAGCAAGGTTAGACCTCAGACAGAGCATTATAATATTCTAAAGATCATCAGCAACTTCACTGTATACAAACCATGAAACAAAGAGGATTGGTGCCCAGGAACCAGGGGGATGCTGGAGGAGTGAGAGAGAAGGAAGTTTATTTGGCATCTTTGCAAATCTTAGAGAGTTTTCATAGCATAAAATGAATGTAAACAAGTCATCACAATAACGTGGCCTGAAAGAAGAATGTTTTGTGTCCTTTTTTTTTTTTTTTTTTTTTTTTTTTTTTTTTTTTTTTAAGAACTGTAATCCTCAACTCATGCAAAAAAATCTGTTTTAGCAAAAGATCTGTGTCCGTGGGCATTGTATTTATTATATTATAGTATTTGTATTATTGTAACTCCTAATTCACCAGATGGAAGGGGGACCCTGTTATGCCACATTTGCTGTAGAGGGATGTCACGTGGGGAACTTTATTTTTTAAACAGTGGAGAAATGGAAGGAGACTGATTTCCCAGGGATATATTGAACATGGCTGGTTAAGTCCCAATTAAAGCTCAGGAAATGCCATTCACAGCCAGTGCTCTGGTCAGTGCCCAGCCCAGCTCTTGCACCCTCCGTGCCTCTGACACACACTGTGGTATTCCAGGCAGAAAGGTCACCAGATCACACTGAAGTCTCAGTCGTAGCCAATTTCTCTCATCAGGTCTCTAATGTGTGTTTTGCTTTCCTTCCCTCCAGCCTGTTTATCGTTTATTCCCATTCTCCTATATAAAAAAAAAATGAACAAAGACACTTTCTAAAGGCCATTTCACAGCTTTAGGGAGCTGTATTCAGGAGAGTAATGTGTGATCTAAGGCAAGCTGAGGAGCATTATTTTCCTATCACCACCCCACAGATGATGGGGAGTGACAGATTACATGTCAGTCACAGCACACTAGGCAAGGGGCCCGTCTGCCAGTAGTTCTGTCCTTTCTGGCTCCAGCCAAAGCATTGTTGAGAATGAAAGAATGATTTATAAATAGCTCACACTGAAGCCAGTCTATCATAGAGGCTGCAGATCAGCCTGGTCTTTATTCAGGCTGTTCAAGATGATGTCTGTGTGCTTGTGTACGAGCAGGTGTTGCATACAGAGCCTGCAAGGATCATGTCCCAGAGCTATTCCCTTCCGAGCTGTCACCTTTCTTTGCAAGAAAAAGAAAACCTACTGCGAGCACATTTAACTTCACTCCCTTCATTCCTTTTTACCTTCCCTCTCATTTGATAGATTCCACATTAATTTGTACTCTCTTAGAAAGTCTTTTTTTTTTTTTTTAATAATTTTCAAGTTTCTGTCCTTTCTTTGAAAAACTGAAAAAGAAGAAAGAACAATATCTTATTAGCAACGGCGTTAACAGATCTCCCACAGAAATTGTGATTTGGAGAGTTGGGTATTCAGTGACAGAAGTGAGCCAAACCTTCTGCCAAAACTGAAATTAATCAGTCTGGAGCCATCAAAAATGAGTCATTATTCTCTAACCTTTCCCCGAATGTTCACACATAAAAACTATATGGATTCTCAAGACTTTCTGGTTATTCTATGAAATGAAATCTATCTGAATCCAAGTATTAAGGTCCTCAGTCTGCTGAGAAAATTTCTTAGCAGTCCTGGAGGCAGGGTGGGCCCATGACACATTTACTCAGACTTCCTATAGCTTAACCTGTGGGCAGACCCAAGAAGAACAACCCCCATCCAGCATTTTGTGATGCCCCAACCTCTCTGTTCTGTAAATGAACATAGCTACCAAGAAATGTCTCCTTTTCCAAGTAAATGACAGGAGAGACTGGTATGGAGCCAGCTGGGACAGGCTCGCAGCAGCATTCCCTGTTTCGAGGTGACATCTCAACTGGTGGTTTTACACAACAGGACCTGAAGTGGGACTGACTTTCTAATGTGTACCTTCATCTGGTTTATTTTTAAGTAACTTCTCTGAAATTAACTTTCTGCATTAGCTATTGAACTTGCTTTTGGTGCTGCCAATAGGAGGGAGGATGAATAAAGCTATTTCTTTCAGAAGAGGAGTCCTAAGCTACAATAAAATTTTATTGCCAAAAGCAAAACCAGAACAGATTGGAACAGAAGCTGTGCCAACAGAAGATTTTTTTTTTTAAATTATCATTAAATATCATTTATCCTGTTTTAATCTTATGCACAGAACATCATTACTCCTGATATATTGACCAAGAATAAAAAGCGACAAGTTACTCAGTAGCTGAACGTGTAAGATGAAGACTAATGAATTATACATATGTTTTGGGCATAGCTGAAACCAAGACAGTATGAGTCTAAATGAGTACTTACACCTACCAAAATCATATAATCTGACATTTTCAGCCACAAGCCTTCTGTCCATTCTGCATCACTCTCACATGTATGAGCAATGACTGCCTTGTACATCAATAATTGCAAAAAAAAAGAGAATTACACTGCAGCTCATCTGTAATACTGCACAGATTGTGGACTTATTCCTTTGGGGAGGGGGAGAAGATAAGTAGATAGACAGATTGGTGAGGTACAACATGCTTGTTCTACCATCTACACCCATAATTCACCGAGACACACAGTGCCTTTTGCCAGTGCAAGGGTAGAAATTAAAGCCTGGCTGCCATGGAATGGAGAGGTACCCAAGTTTGCTTCCTTAGAGGATTAACTGACCCTTTAGAAGAACTTTCTACAATCAAAGGCTGCTCAGGCTGCTTCTAATATGTGACACATAGGCTTTTATAGCCAATTGGGCCTCTTAATGCCACGGTGCTACCTGCATGTTACATCTATCCTGAGTGGAAAATATATTGAGCTCTTCCTCAGTATTGTAGAATTCATGTTCTTGTGTTTGTGGTTTTCCACTAAATGTGGGTCTGGCTCTGTAAATAACTTCCCAGCAGGAGCAGTGCTGGGACACAAACAGGACAAGCC
Source organism: Pyrocephalus nanus (assembly GCA_038380795.1). NCBI lineage: Eukaryota > Metazoa > Chordata > Aves > Passeriformes > Tyrannidae > Pyrocephalus > Pyrocephalus nanus. The sequence continues at coordinate 4,310,729 of CM076273.1, read as the reverse complement.
TGTGCTATTTCCTGTTTGCTGCCTGGGCTGGATAATGCTGAGCTGGCAAACACCAGAAAGATGGGGACAAGCAGTTCTTTGTGCAACAGCTGAAAATAGATCTGTCTTAAAAGAGGGCCTAAGTGTTGTTCATTGATCATGTCTGTTATTGTCTACATAAATAGAAGCAGCTGATTGCAAAAGTCCTCCACTTTGGGAAAATGAGGATCACACTGCCAATTTAAGGCCAGATTGCACATGGCTGAGCAGCAAAGTAAAGACAGAGGAATGGGAAGTGCTCTGCCCCAAGGTAGCAGAATATTACATGAGTTCTGTGGCTGATCCTTTCCTAGGGGGTCTTCAAAGCAATTACAAGTCTAGGCAAGCTTTTATTTATAAAGAATTGGCATAGTTCATTAACTTGAACCCTGGGACGCTGATTTACATGGGTAAGTAGACAGTTACATGGAAGTCATTGACAGGAAAAGCCGAAACTCTGTTAGCAAGAATAACTAAGTCTCAGAAATCTGGCCATGAACTTTATCAGCAGCAGAATTTTATAGCTTCTGTACCATCAGGTGTTTAAATTATGCACAGTGGAATGGAAGTGTCCAGGGCCAGGTCGGATGGGGCTCTGAGCAACCTGGTCCAGTGGAAGGTGTCCCTGCCCATGACAGGGGGTGGAATGAGATGAGCTTTAAGGTCCCTTCCAACCCAAACCATTCCATGTTTCTTTGACCCTATGAGTATTACAATATCCAGTTACAAATAAAGCTGTTTGATTAGGTTTTTTACTGCTCTTGTGGTCATTTTTCTACCACCGATCCCTTGGCCAGAAGAAGCACTTACAAAGTTTGGTGGTGATTCCTTCACTGAAAATTTAATTAAAGATCTACTCTTTTTTTTTCTTTAACCAATAAATTTTTATTGGTCCATCTCAGGCATGCTATTTTCCCTGAATCTTGACACAAGATGAATTCTGCAGGTCTTTAAGTGCTCCTAAAATCACAGCAGGCATTTCTAGCAACAAATCCAAAATAATTATGTTTTACTCTATTCCTTCATCCCTTTCAGTGATGGGAGGTCAGGACCTGCCCTACCATCAGCCGGAAGTTGCAGAGGATAAACTTGGATTCTAGAAAGAGAAATGTAGAAAACATTGAGTCAGCCCTTCTGAGAACCCCACCAGGGGCCCAGCAACATCACTTGCAGGCTAAACACTTCTAAAAATCTTCCTTCAGTGTTTTAGACTCCCTTAAACCTACAACATAAAGGACCATATTATCAAAGATTAAAACAAATATCTTTTGTCTTAATGTCCTCTGAGTCAAGCTATTCATAGAGGAAGCATAAAAAATAGAAAAGAAAAGAAATAAAGGCTGTCTGTACCACTTATCTCTTTAGTGCATAGAAATAGCAATGCTAGGCTAATACAAATATTACTTAGCCAGATCCTGGTTTGGTATTCCAGAGGTGCATATAGTTCTAAAACAATATTTTAATATTGAATTCCCTAAATAATTATTCACTGTAAAATATATTCACTCCACAGAATTTTTCCTTTTATTTTCAGGGATTGAATCTGGGAGTCCTTATTAAGAGTAAGATGCTGCAGAAATCCACAGGGCTTACCTGCGTTAAGAGCTCAGGAACTGGTCCTGCATATGCACATAAATTGCTTTGGGAGCTGAAAGACTGCAGTGTAACAAAAGGAGAGTCCATAATGCATGCAGGCTTCTGACAGTTTTTGCAAACATCAAGGAATATGACACCTACCCTTAATACGTTTCTGCTCTGATTATGAAACCCCAACTGCAAGGAGTCCATCTTTGCATATGCAGATAAATCAGTTTTCCAACCTGAGCTGTCTGGCATTTCTTTGAGTGGATGATGAACTTGTTAAAAATGAAATAGAGAGTAATGGGTACTTATAATTTAAATGAATCACTGCATGCAAAGTAATTTCTTTAAACTATCTGCCAGGTAAATCTTGAGTCACCAGCACGACACATTTGAAATTTTAAAAATGTGAACATATATTATTTAAATACTAGTACCATTAATTGACATTCAACAGAGTGCAATTCATTGTTTAAGGGGAAAATCCCAAGATGCCTGTGCAACAAAAACTTCCAAAGTCAAGAGAAGTTACACCTGCAGATGGAGAACAGGTTACAAAGATCCCACTCTCCTCTGTCAGACAGGCCAACCTAATGTTTACCTTTGCAAGGAAGAACATTCAAACTTTGTATGATGAAGGAAAATGTTATCTACCTCATTATCTAGAGACGTTCCACCAGGCAAGCTACAAAAGGCTCAGGAAGGTAAGCTCTGCTCTGCCCAGAGAATCAGGATTTTATGTCTATGAGCTGTTTGCAGCCACTTTACAAATGCACAGCCTTGCCCTGCTGAAGCTGTGTCAGTGCTATGGAGTCCGAAAACACCTCACTCTAAATGCAGCCTGACATATTTTGAATTGGTCAAAGTCATTAATTTTCACTATCTACAGTTAAGATCCAGTTGTAAAAGTTTCCCCTTTAAGAACAGCACATACTTTCAGGAAGAGGCATGTCTGGGTAAGGACACGAGGGAATGGGGCTGGTTGGCTGGAAAGGATTTGAGGAGGGGAGATTGTGTCCTGCTGTTGGGGGAGATTTTCTGCAAAGCTGTTTTTCAGTCAAATTTTCATCAGTCGTGGCTTGCAATACCTCAAGTACCGAGGAGCTCCCAGGACATGGACCAAGGAGACTGTGGGATGTAGTTCCAGCCTAACAGCAGGATCAGGCTCTACATGGCTGTCACTGTTCACATCACGAATTTGTCCTGGTGTGATTGTTAATTATGTCTAATATTTGGGGCATCTTTCCACTGCTATAAAATGCTAAAAGATCAGATAACTCATATATGGCTTAAGCCAAACACTCTTGTTCTAGGAAGTGCTTTTCCTGTGGATATCTTCTGAAAGGATGAGAGGCTGAGAGCTGTCACAGGTTTAGCATCACTGAGACTGAAAACAGAAATGAGGATAAAGAAAAATTCAGTGAGTTCAACACAACACATTTAGAGGTTTTAAAAACATATTGCCATTGACCAGACCTAAAGCAAAACAATGCTCTGCTGTGCTATGTTATTTTGCTTTAGTCACTGGGAAACCAGAGTGGATTTTTAAAGTGCATTAGGCAGTAGGATGGGGTCACACAAGGACTGATGCTAAATTGAAGAAAATTGAGAAATCTGTTCTTCAACTAGTGTTTTCTGTTGCATTTGAACTTATTCTTCCCATGGTGATTTTGAAAGCTTTGCCTCACTCTAAAAATAATTAACCTAATACTCAGTAATGCATTTGGAATCAATGAAGTTAAACAGGCATACAACTGGTGTAACTAGTATCACCTATTAGAACAAATTCTAAAATTATCTGGGTTGCTTTTAGTCAAAGGCTAGTATCTCATTGACTTCAATGAACTTTGAATAAAGCTCTAAAATTCTCTGCCTCACTAGATTTTAGATCTGTATCATGAGAACAAGACAAGATAGTTCCACAGAAATAAATGGAATTATACTTGTAGAGATTCAAGGTAGTATCAGAACTGAGATTAATGAAATTGCATTTTTGACAATGATTGTGTAAGAGTGTTCAAAATCAGTTTCCTATTATGGCCATTCTGGAATGGCATTTTCCTTCTGTTTGTTTTAGTAAATATTTTTAATAGAACAAAAAATGTTTTACAGCCATCATTCATATTACCAAAACCAACTGGATTTACCCTTTCTTTTTATTACCATTACAAGAACACTAACTCAAGTTTTGGATGCAATGTAAGGCCATGGAACAGCAATAATCTTATTTTTATAGCTCTACACATGTAGAATATCTTAGGCTTTCTTCTATTCTGTACAGCCAAATGGCATTACAATTGGTAAATGCAGCTGACAGCCATGGTTTGACTTTCTCTTGTCTTCATTTTTCTAAACAAAAAGGAGATTAGGCCAATTCTTCAGGTTACACAAACCCCCTCCAATTTCAATGCATTTCAGCTAAAAAGCTGTGTCTGTTTTATTTGGCTTTCTCAGGCCCAATTACAATCCTCAGAAATGCTGTAAATATTATGGGTGGAGTCACCCCAACACAGAACACTCTAATAATATTTAGATGTTTTCACAGTTCACTGCTTGGCTTTGTTTACACGCAATGCCAATCTTTCTGTGGACTTCAGTAGCCTTTAAACCAGCCCTTTAAAGACTACACCAACAGTCCCTGTGGAAAAAGCCACCTAAGTCAGGTCAGCAAGGACCCTTTGCTGGAACAAACTATGAAGTTTTTTTTTAGGAAAATAATATTCTTGGTATAAATAACCAAACTCAACGTTATCAGAACAAAAGAAGACAAACTAACAAATCAGTAAATGCCAGACTGGAAGCTGGATTGCACATTGAGTAGGCAGAGCCTTATATCTTTCCAGAAGATGGGAAATGGGAAATATCTTTGGAATTGAAAGTTGCTGAAGGAGATTGCACCTTGCAGGACAGTGGGGTGCAGGGCTTGTGTCGAGGAATTCAGGGCGTACCTGGGTACAGCACCTGAACAGCCTCGGACTAACACAGGTGTCACCTCAGCAGGAAGGTTTGGGAATACATTTGGATATGCCCACTCTCCATAACATTTTCATGTACAGAGCACAGAACATTCTGCAGTTTTGACTGGATGATTGACACGAGGCAGAGGACACAAGCAAATCAGAATGTGCTCCTAAGGTCAGCTGTTGGGAAGGTGCCATCAGGGAAATTGCCAGACTGAAGCTGCTGGTGGGCAGTTCAGAGCTTGCAGTCCTTTGGGAGGGATCATTACACTTGATTGTGTCTTCCCAGGTGATTTTTGCAATGGAGGGATGGCACTGATGAGCAGGGAAGGGATTAAATGCAGGGCAGCTGATGAGAGTGGGACCTGATGAAGACAGTATTTCTACCAGTGTCTGTATTTGACACGTTTGTTCAAATAGACTTACAGGAGAGAATTCTACTCTTTTGTAAGCTCTGTTTGATTGGTACAATTTATGTTTAACATCTGCCTTTGATTTCCTGGCTTTATAAAGTTACTCCCGTGGCCCCTATTATCTAGCCCAGACATACCACTAAGCTAAAACTGGTGAGGTGGGAAGGGCAAGATTGAGGCCAACTGCAGAAAGCCTTGACAAGTACAAGCTCCCTGATCTTTAAACAAAGCAAGCAACTGACAATCTTTTATATATATTTACATGTATATTTTGTCATTAAACAAGATACAAAGTTTGTCACAGAAAGCAAAAAGTGGGTGAGCAACGTGCCATTGCTTTATTTTGAAGTGTGTGCTTGGTGGAAGTTGCTGGGAGACAGTTGGGGAATGTCACTGTTGAGAAATGGTTGGCTTTGTTCACACCTCTATAATTTCCAAGTTGAGAAACAATATACACACAGACAGAACAAATATGGGACACTGAACTAATTTTTTTTTTTGCTTCCCTTCGGAATTTTTTTCCAGTTGGAAATGAACATATTCCATCAGTGTAGGAACCCCAGAGTGCAAATGTATTTTCCCATAGCTAAAGCAGAGCCCCCATAACTTCACTTGTGTCCATCATTCCTACCCATAAAACAGTTCTTCAGTGGTATTAATAAAATTGACAACTTGAACATTTCTTCAAGTGGCAAAGGGGGATATTTTTTAATATAACTTTTACTTAATATATTGTTTTGTTACAGTTTAGCTTTAAGAGTCAAATGAAATTAATCTGCTACACTGCAGAAGTTATACAAACAGGCCATGGGCTCAAATAGTTCCTGAGCATTAGTAAGATACACATAAATTAGGAAGTACTGCTCTTTTTAAGGTGAGCACCATCATTCTTAGGGACCTGTTGTAGTACTCCTCAGCTTGTACTAGTGATAGGTGTGAGATGGTGACAGGAACCAGTGCCCAAGGGGAGGAATGTGGAAATGGAAAGTTTAGAAAATGACACAATGGGAAACTACAGCAGAAAGAGCATTGATAGGCCTGGGGACTATTTCAAAGTGTTGCCCCTCCCCAAGACATTTTTGTCTGTAACAGCAGTTCCTGATAGCAGTAAAATCACAAGCGTTAGCCTCAGAGATTAAACTTGAGGGCCAGTGGCTGAAGTGATCTATTGGCCAGATGCCACTGCTGCTACTGCACATCTGTGCACATCAGTTTTTCCACTACAGTGACTAAATCTAGAACAACTCCACTGGCCCTATTTCTAGTTAAACATTTATTAAGGGAATGCTATGTATGTTATGGATATACAATGAAAGTAGGAGTGATCCACTGTCTGTAATTTTCCACACAGCTTGCTCACTGTATATCATTTTGATAATCTATAAAATGTTCTTTGCTGGTTTTGTTCTGAGATAATTTATAATACAGAATAAATTATGCAATTTAAAAAGTTTATGTATTGCTATACCATAATTGTATATATCCACTAGGCTGGTGACCTAATCTTCCAGAACTTCTTAAGCAGTCACAAAAAGCATGGAGCTAATGAAGTTTAAAACCTATAGACTCATAGAAACATGGAATGGTTTGGGTTGGAAGGGACCTTAAAGACCACCCTGTTCCACCCCTTGCCATGGGCAGGGACACCTTCCACTAGCCCAGGTTGCTCCAAGCCCTGTCCAACCTGGCCTTGGACACGTCCAGGGATGGGGCAGCCACAGCTTCTCTGGGCAACCTGTGCCAGGGCCTCCCCACCCTCACAGGGAAGAATTTCTTCCTAATAGGTGATCTAAACCTACTGTCTTTCTGTTTAAAGCCATGAATGTTGCACATACTTAGGGGGGGAAATGTGAATTTATATGTGAGTTGATGACAGTCAGTCTAGAATTTTTTCTAATGAACAGAAAAATAAATATACCAAAAGATATTAAATATTAAATTGTCTAATTTCTATCTCTCGTCATTGATCAGAATACTGGTCTTGAGAGAGAAAAAAAGCATTTAAAGAAATTATGTTTCTTCTTGCTTAATATCACTCTCTCTTTCTTTTTAGAAAAAGGCTTTTGTGAAAAAATAATTGATGTATAAGCCACTATACTATGTTATTCCAGAAGGATTTCCAGTAAGAATTTATGCCTTGTGTTTCCTTATACAATTTTTTTTCTCTAAGGAAGGCTGAGTTACTGACACTGTACTAATAGAGTCCATTGTTTAGATACTCTGCTAAGTGTTTCAGTGTGCCTTTTGATCAAGGAAGGAATTTGGCCAGGCATCAGTAGGTTAACCAATTAATATGCACAAAGCAACAAATGTGACAGCAGGCACTTAGACTCGGCTGTAATTATACCTATTGTGATATAATACTGTTGGAATTCTGTGTCCTAATTGCAGACGCCGGGGATCTGGCAGGTCAGATCCTCAGTGGAGGAGAAATTAATGTCATGGAATATGGGGAGTACTCTTAAAGCAGCTTATTTTAGCCCTGTGTGCAGCACCCCGGGAGGCAGAGTTGTTGGCACTGGCAGTGGTTGCTCACATCCTTCAGCAGCCTTGTCCTGTCACCCGTGACCACAACCAGGGCTTGGCTCTGCCTCGAGCACTGGCTCAGGTTTGAGAGATGAAGAAGACAAATTCCTGGGCTGTTCATTGGTACTTCCTCCATAAAAAAAAACCCTCAAGCAAAAGCTGTGAAATGATTCTTCACAAGCTTACACACCATTTGTATGCTATCAAAGTAAGCTGTAGAGAACTGACTCTCCTTCCTGCCTTGGGAGACTTCTGCTAAAAATAATGTAAGTTTTCTTTCCCTTGGTGCAGAAAGGATGGCCAGGTCACAGGGCTGAATAATCCTTACTCAGAGTGAAAAAAGCACCTTTCTTAGAAAAAAACTCTGGGACAAATTCTCTCTGTGAAGCCACACATTCCCATCTTGTCCTTACTATGTAAAGGATAAAGATGTACAATCTGTTCCTCACTACCACTCCCTAAGGCTAATGCAGGTGAAGGAAGAGCTGGGAGTGTTTTGTGGAAATGGGGGATGATGTCAAATTGAAAAAAGCAGGTCAGGATCAGGTGGGACAAAAAGGAATGAACAGAAGAGATGAAGGATGATGGGTGATGTACATGAGGATAACATTTATACACCATTCCTCTTAAAAGGGCTTTATAATGCTCTGTGCCTCCTAAAAAGTCTCGACAGGCTTTTGGCATCAGCCAACTGTGCCGTGGTTTGGGAGTTAACTTGAGAAAAAAGGCCACTTTGCAGCCTTTCGAAGGCAGTTGTCTTACTCATAATGGCAAGGTAAGTAATGAAATCAGAAATGACAGACAGCAGCAGCTCTACCACAATTCTAATGCTGATTGATTGTTCATTCTTAAGAAGGGATTGATTAATTTTGTCCCAAAGTGATGCTCACCACCATTTTACTCCCCTGAAAATGGAGGTGTGAAGGTCCAAATATCACCCACCAGAAATAAAGCAATTAACATCTCCAACTCAGAACTCTATTAATCTCATGGCTACAATATTCAAGCCCAAAGCAATTTCCTAAGATGATGTATCTCTATTTAAATCTAAAAAAAAGGAAAAAAACCACCTCTGTATATCAATCAGGCAACTTGTAGGGGTGTGGTTAATAAGAAGTACACATATTTATGGGGAGCACTCAGCTTTTATATAGCAAAATGCCCAAGGATATTATTGCCTCATGATAATCACATCCCATGCTGGGTTTTATTGCTTATAATTCTCACTTTCTTATTAGAAAGACTGTCTTCCATTAAGTTTTTTATATTATCAACCGGCAAAGACAGTAACTGAACCTTATCTCTTGTCTTCAAAATAATTATTATGAGACTTCAATTGTTGGTTTAGAAATCAATTATTTAGAAAACTCTCTCGTTTTAGTGCTTCTCTAAAAGGGGTGGTTTTTATGATGTGCATGCATTTTGCTTGCAGAGCAAAGTGAACTCCCCAAATCCATCTGTCAAATTTGTGTGCTATGCAAATACATTTATGGAAGCAAACAGGAATGTGTCTGAAAGTGATTATTATATCCAAACCCTAGCAGTCAATACCATGCAAACACTTTTTAAAATGTTTTCTTGCTGTGGCATGTGTTGAGGAACAAGCTTTGTTAGGTACCTGTCCCAATTCACCGGTTTGTGACGTCATGAGGGAATACCTGTCACATGACTACATGAGGAACTTTGGCCATGAGGGAAAAGAATCCCAACCTTTAAGCTCATTCACACTGGAGAAATGCAGATGGGCTGTGGCTGTGACAACTTGGGGTCTGATGATGGGCTGGGCCCCAAACTTGGCTTTGATTGTGGATGAATTGTACTGTTTTCCAGGCAAGTAGTCTTACAATTCAGAATCCTGCAGGTGGTAGAGGAGTTTTCTCCTGTGGTGCTCTTTTCTTCTTTAGGGCACTACTTGCTACTTGCCTATTAATATTGGTCTGGAAATATTGTTCCTGAACATGACATAGCCGACACATCCACAAATAATTCTGAACTGATATAAGAAAGAAAAAAATCGTAGGAAGGATAATTTATCACTGCAACAGGAATCAAATAGAGGAGTCTCCAAATGTGGAAGTTCTCAAGTCTGCCCTGGTTTGAATTTGGAGGTTGGAGCAGGACTCCTGTAATCCCTCCCAACCAGACTCCTCCTGTGATTCTGTGAAAGTTTGATGAGGCACCACAAAGAGTCACTCTAAAAAGGAACTCTATGGACAGCGGGACTTTGGCTGCTGACTCTGCCATCAGCATTTCTTGGAGAGAAAGGATAAAAAAAAAAATAAGTAAAAACTTATCTACACCTAAAGAGAAGAAGATGACAAATAATAAATAAATTAATAGTAAAAGCTCCAGGGTTACAATCCTGAGAGATGTACTGTTTGAACTACACTCAGTTATCTGGGAGCTGAAAGACTGAGAACATGATAAAACTGCAGGGTTTTAGTATGTTTATAGTTATTTCATATGCAAAGGAACCAGTTCGGTGCCTCAGGCAAATTCCTACTGGTATTTTGCACAATCCCTCCAGAAAATAGATTTCATTTCATAGGCTTGCTGGTTCAATCTGTTCTTGCCAAAGAGAGTCATGTGAGTGAACACTGCAGAACAAAACTATATTCCAGCACCAGGAATACCAGCCTTTATTAGACAGATGGGAGTAAACACACAGGTCTGACACTTCTTTTGGAAACTTGGTGTGTGAGGTTATGGTGTCACTGCCAAGGCAGAAACTCTAGATCAAGAGCATTTTGCAGGCTGAATCCAAAGGTAAGATTTCTTTTTCACTTTTCACCTGGCTGCACCAGATCACCTATTGCTGACACAACTTGTTAATACTTTTCACATGCAACAGTCAAAATGAAATGGAGAATAAGACCTTTATCTGGTGACCTGAATTTTGCTGAGAGGTTGAGGCAAGAACTTGTATCCAAATGTCTGAAACAGACCCAAAACTGAGATATGGCCTTCCAGGTTAGAGTTAAGAAGACAAACATAACCGAGGTGGGGTATGTTGTGGGGTTTTTTGAAATTTGGTTCTTTGTCAGGCTTTTAATTACTTTAAACCAACGATGACAGTTCTGAGTGCTGATGGTGATGCCTAGATTTACATGCTGAAGATTAATTCAGCCAGTCCATATCAAGGTACAGTATTAATTGAAGCAGAACTGCATGCAGGAAATCTGCTCCGCTTACGTGTAGCTCTGACTTGTGGAAATGTTCTCAACATCCTATTTTTATCATGTGGCAAGTGAACAGGGAACAACTTTAAAAGCACCAGATCTGTGAGAAGAATGACATTTTCATTTTTCTAAAGAATTTGTAATTTCAAAACTGTTTTCATGCCCATCAGGAAGCAAATCCTATCACTTCAAAAATCTCCATGTAAGAAGATTCCAACCATAACAAACCAAAATACTGTCTTGGGCCAGCTTCTGACAGATTTTATTTTGACAAAAATCAAAATGCTTCATTTGGTTGCAACTGCACTTTAGTGCAGAATACAAAATAGAAATGAAGACCTCATTTGAAAGGAAAAATAATAATATTGTTAGAAAATATAAAAGCTGGGCAAATCAAAAGGCACTTCATCAGCCCATGCCTCTGTTGCTGCCAAAATTAAAATTCAACAAAATTAACAATCTTTCACAGCATTTAGGTATGAGAAAAATGCACTTCTCAATAAAATTTAAAAAAAATATATATACAGCTTTCAGTAAACACTTCAGAAATACCTTAGGTATCTTCTGATCAATCAGTTCTTGATATTCCACCTTTCAGATCCCAGAGCCAAGAGACCCTCTTGGGCAGAGCTGCAGCTGTGTGTACTGTACTGCCACAGTTGGTTGCACTCCAAATGCCTTCCAGCATAACCATGGGTGGGATTCCAAGAGCCAAGACAGAGGATGAGAGCAAATGGACAGTAGCCGAGAGACTCAGAAGTTTCCCAACCACTTGCCCCTCTTAAAGTCTTTTGGGTAACATCCTAACACGAACACCCTTAGGAAAACCAGTGATTTTGTTATTAAATGTGTAATTACCTGGATTCACCTTCTGCTTGAGTAATCTCTCGAGTTCAGTATTTCCTCTTAATCAAACTGTTGTACCGTAACAAAAAAATACTGATCCAGCCTTTTATTTTGTCCTTCTGGCCCTTGGAAGAGGATGCCTCTGTTCTTAATGCACGGAAATGTGTTTGAGAAGGAATATATTTCCATTTAGCACGTCAGATTTTAATACAGTCTCCAGTGTAAATTGGGAAATGCTCCAATGAGCTCCATGAGTTTACACAAGTAATCTGCTCGTAGCCTTGCATTCCTAATTAGTGCACAGGGCCAAAATGTGGAGACTCTTAAAAGTTAATAGCAGTCATTTATTTATACAAGGATACAGTACTACTGTATCCATATTTCAGGCTTCTGCAAGCAGATGTAAGTCAAGGAAGGTGTTACAGACGAAGAAAATATGCTCCTACACAGAAAAAGCTGGTTGCATTTTGCAGAAATTTCTGGAGTGCACGCTCAAGGAACATAGCATTCATCAGACTGTTTATTATTCTTTACATTTAACAACCACACTGAAACTGTTTTTGTCTTATTTTAAGAAGCATAATTTCTCGTTGACCTTAGATCTGTGAAAATTAGGTAGGATTAGGTATAGTATGTCAAACTAGAACACCTGTTTAGTAACATAAACATATTTAAATATCAACCTTTCCCTTTGATTGGTTTTTGTGGGAGCAACTACTGATTAGAAACAGAAATTTCAAACCATGACCTTCCATGGCAGGAGCTAAGATGTCATGCCATTAAATTTTGATATTGAATCATCTCATTAACTGAAAAGGGCAGTTTTCAAAAAACATGTTGATTTGTGTTTTTTTAATTTTAATTTTAATTTTGCAAATCACCATGACTTGCACTGTTAGTAAAGAAACCTTGAAAGCAAACTTTATAGTCTTTCTCCCTGCTTGCATAAGGAACTATAGTCAACACATCTACTACAAACAAATAAACCCCACCAAAAGCACATAACAAAAATCTTCCTTTTTCTTTTACAAATGTTTTGAATGAGCAGTGTTTTGGGGTTTTTTTTGTGGCACAGCTCTCTACTGCATTGGAAAATATAGAGTTCAGAATGCAGGTAAGATTGTTAGTCTAAATAGCACCTGATAAAGGAAAATCTATTTTTTTGTTGAACATCTATTACAACAAACACCAACTGTTCAAATCTCTATATTTTCTAATAAATCCTTTGTTGGTGTTGAAGTTCAAACTTGGAGAAAATGCAGATGCGATGAAATTATGTATTTGGGGGTTTTTTTTTGAACCATAATCTTGTCAGAACAGATTATCAAATGATCAAAGCAGTAGAAGGATGAATTGGAGTTTAAACGTTTATGAAAAAGCAGTTATATTGTAGGATCACACTTTTTAATAGACTAAAGGCATTAAACAGACCTTGTATTAGACTTTGAAATTAATGGGTCACTGTATAACATTCCAGTCTTCATAGATTGATAAGATTAATGCTTGCTTATATAGCAAATTCAATGGCTCATTTAATTTCATATGAATGTTTAAAGTTAAATTGCTTTTGGATTAAGTCTAAACTCATTATTAATTTTAATGTCTGAAAGAACTTCCATTTTTCTTTCATTTTATTTAATCAAGTGCATCATCATTAAGTAAAGGCTATGAACTTCGATAGTGGAGAAATAAGGAAGTTTATTAATTTAGTTTAAAAAAGATCTATTTGTTAAAGTTTAATTCAGTGACCATTTTAGGTTCAATAAGAAGATAGGAAAAATAGTGACTGCAGCGTATTCAGTCTTCCTGTAATAATGTTGGAGGGAGAGGGTGCTTTTGGGCAATATGTTTGCAGCACATTAATCCCTCTGAGAATTTCAAAGGTAAATTTTGTATTCACATCTCTTTTGCATTTTGAAAGACTGATCCTCCTTCATTGTAACCCAGTGAGACTTTTGCTAACACCTGGCTCACAATGCCTGTGAATTAATTGATTTCAGTGAATTCACACCAGTTTACATCAGATAAGACCCTGACTCTTCTCTGCCCACTGATGTGCTGGAGCACACAGCTGAGAAAAGACTTTTCCCTTATACTGCATTAGACTTCAGGAGTGCCAAGTAGAACCTACAGGACACTTTCAGATGGAAGAAGACACAAAAACTCACTTATCAAGAGAAACCACACCTGGGTTTGTGCTGCCAGTCCGTGCAGAGTGCCCTCTATTACCATACTCAGTCACTTCCATCACACAGTTAGACACTGTGCACTAATTACAAGTTCCAGAATAAATATCTCTTTAAAAACACTCACGCATCCTCTTATTATGTAAAACTTAATGCATTTGATGAGGAGCAAGGCTGAGGGACCACAAAACCCCTCTCTGGGATTTACCTGGGACTATCAGAGTTTAAGAGTGTTAGCTAATGAATTATTCAAAGTGAATTAATAGCTTGGGAGAGTCCTTCACCTGTCTGGCACAGCTTCATTTTCCCTAGATAAGGTTTCTCAGCAGAGTCAGCCACTGGCAAACAACTTTGTTTTCCCTTTATAACGTGTGTGTGAAAACGTGCACTACAGACAACGAAAAATATATTTCCTTGCATAATAATAATGATTTCACCTAGCTGTAATCTAATTTAAAAATGGACCTCTGAAGGCTTTGCAGTGGAGACACAATCACCAGCTGAGAGCCTGACCATATCCAAAACCCAGGACAGAAACAAAACCCAGGGCAAAACCAGGCTGCTGCACCCTGCTGAGTGCTCTGTTCTCTGGGCACCATTGCTCATTTGCTCAGAAAGCAAGCACAGTTTTTCACTGTATATGAGATAAAATTTTAAGTTAATTTGCCTTGTCAACTGTATATAAAATGTATTTTTTAATGAGAAGAGATATTGTACTCTATTCATCAGTTCTTTCCAACTGAATGTCTTATTCAGGAGCTGAAGAACAATTTGCCTCTTGTAGTGCTGCTGTCTTCTATTTATTTATGGATTTATTTAATTAAAAAGAGGAACCTGCTTTTCTTTATAACTGACTTTGCATGGTGTGTTTAATGCCAGTATCTCATAGTTTGCAAATGATGTGAGTTTGTGTGCACAGGCACACTCACCTATGAAGAATTGTAGCTTCATGGCTTAGTTTGTGATTTACTGTAAATTGTTAAGGACTTCTAAATCAAAACACTGCTTTTTACAATGTTTGAATTAGTGCTAATCATATAGTAACAGAATAAATTCAAATCAGGTCTATGTCCTCTTCCTGGATGTTCCTTTATATAAGAAAACAGAAAACAATTCCCAGAGCTTTTAGTAACCTGTCACCAAAACGGGACGTTTCAAACTCAGCAATGACTTTGACTCCATGCTGAGTCAGGGACAAATGAAATTAAGATTCCTCCCCCCTTCACCTCAAATGTCAGCCGTGTGGAACACAGGGATGTGAGCGGGGTGAGTTTGATGGTGTGCTGCTCCTCCTGCCTTCCCTGGGAAGCCACAGGAGTTATTGCTGTGCTTTCCCTTCCATCTCTCATGACGGGCAGCGAACTGACCTGCCATCAGGGTGGTGAAATTTGTTGCTGCCTTTGGTTTACAGCAAATTACTGCTGCCCTGAAGCAAAGGAGGAGCACAGAGGGAGCATACATCCCTGAGGCACATCTCCAGTGAGGTTATTCTGCGGGGGAAAGCATTTTATGCTTTTTTTTTATTTATTTTTTTTGATCAACAGCTATCTTTGAAAATAAGTCTTTTTCAAGAGTCCCAGGAGGTTTGATGCAGCCCCTCAATCACTCACAACTCTCAGGGGAAGCTGCTGCAGCACATCCAATCCTCTCACTCCCCTTTCTCCTCTGGGGAAGGCCAGCTACAGCTGGGGTTAAAGCAGACAGCAAGATGGGAAAAGAATATGGATTATGGGCTGGAATAATGAAAACAGTAATATAACATGGCATCAGTAGTGACATGGAGGCTGAAAGAGCAGCAATGTTGTAGAGATCAAAGCAGTGGGGAACAGTTCTTTGTACTATTAATATCTCCCATATTTTTAAAGTGAAGAAGAAATGTAAAAGCAAACTGTGTACTGTTTTCCCTCAGGCCACCACCATTAGAGGCACTTGATAAGCCTGGCAAGCTCCTACAGAAGGACAGCAGCCCACTGGAGTATTGAGTATAGCATGTACTATCTAAAAAGCTAACATGACAGATACAAGGCAAGGCAAGCATTCAATTCGGGCTATCATGAAAAGAAAGAAAACCAAGAAAAGAATCTTTAGTGACAGTTCACCGAGGAAATGGCTCTGCTGTGTCTGGGAGCTCAGCCCTGAGCCAGGAGAGTGCCAGTGCTGTGTGCCAGCGTGGAGGGACGCGACACAGTCCTTATCAGGAGCAGGCTGGGGAAACAGAGACCTTCCCAAGATTTTTGTCTGGTTTTTGCTTTCTTTCCTCCTTATTCCTGATGAATAACTCTTAAGGCATTTGTCTTTTATTTCTAGCCAGACTGAAAAGAAACTGCATCATTTTGGTTACTGCCCTTCACTGTTAGACCAGAGACATGTCAGGTGAGCAGGACCAAGCTTCACCTGGTGCCGTGTGTTCTTCTATAAGGTTGGACTGTAGGTCTTGTTCACCCACAGAAAAGAGAGTTTTCTTGCCTGTGCAGAGAATCAAGTGAATTTTTAAAAACCAAGTAATTTGCAAAAAGGGATTAAGAGTTAACATGGATGTCTAGCAATGGTACAGGGCAAAGAGTGGGGTCATCTGGTTTGTTTTACTCTTACAATCCTTATTTCTCTCACCCTCATTCCATTCTTTCTGTATTTCATGTATTTCCCTCTGTGGCTTCAAGCTCTTTGGAGGCGGAACTGTCTCCCCATAACTCAGCAGGGCTCTGGGAGGAGGAGGTTTGATCATGGTTGTATCCATGGGTAACATCAGAGCACAAATAATAATTTTAGAAGCAGGATTACTGAGTGAAACACTTACCAAAGAAGACAGTGGATATTGTAAGAGCAATGCACTGCCTGCTTGACAGAGATTGAATATAAATGTATCCTTGGATTATAAGCAAAAGAACTGGTTTAATTTATTTCCAACAAAATAACCTTTTTTGAAAATATCAGTGAAATGGAGCCTTGCTTATTTTTACTTCTTAGTAAGAATTCTCATTAAAACTTCTTATGAAAACTTGAACTGGTTTTATCAAAATTGTATATTTATTTCAACATTAAAATTTAATTTAAAATATTCTGTATTTTTATTCACATAATTTCATGATCTGTCAGTAATAAAAAATGTGATGCTCTATCCTACATAAGAATATAGAAAACAGCTCCTTCTCTATTGTACTGATAAAGAAATCAGCAAAGTCTCTGATGACTCTTTTGTTCTTAGCAAATTCTCCCATTCACTGTCATTTTTTAAACCAGACTATGACATCGAAATAATAAAAAATAAAAAGACAATTTTAAACCTAAACTTTGAGTTTGAAATGCACATTGCTTTTTGAAGCAGCTATTTAGAATTTTCCTTTTGTTGGAAAGATATTTGTTCCATTTCTGAACAAAATTGAACTTCAAGATGTCCACACTTCCCAAATAGAAATTCTATATTCTGTTCAGCTCTGTTTAAAAATTCAGCGTGTTACGTGGTTCTCTCATTGCTCAGAATAGTGCTATTTAGGATTGTGCTATTTGTGGAATATTTGACAATTATTAACAAAATATCATTTCAGCCTAGCTTATAACTTCAGTTCAAATTCTACTTGATAGTGTTTATGTGCAAGCTGAAGTGCTTTTCATGTGTTACAATGACATCTTCAGATGTCTTGCACTATCTCACAGTTTTCAAATGAGGCAGCTCAAACGGGACTCTTTTTAGTGGCAATTTCATGAAAATCATCTAAAGAAAAAGGTTATTCAGAAATAAATGGAGAGGGGGAGAGCACGAAAAGTAAATGAGGCAATGCATTTCCAGGTAGGTTAAATGTCAGATTAAAATTCAAAGAAGCAATAACTGTTGTCAGATTGAAATGACTGAGAAATGATGGGTCTGAGTCTACAGATGCCATGGAAGCTGCTGTATTTGGTCATTTCAAAAGCTGAGTGGGGCAGATTCTCAGCAGATGTGAAACTTTAAAAGTCCTAAAATACGTCAAATGGCAGAAGATGACAATTTATATCAGATGGAGATCTGACTTGTTGCATTACTCATATCAGAATCACAGAATCACTGAGTGGTTTGGGCTGGAAGGGACCTTAAAGCCCATCTTGTTCCACCCCCTGCCATGGGCAGGGACACCTTCCATATATTATATATGCAATATATAATGTACATACACAGAGATATCTAATATGTTGCATTACTTATATGACCTTCCCTTAGTGTTGAAAGATATATATCCTTACACTATCAAAAACCCTTACATTTTTTTTTTTAACAAAGGGATATGGTTTTGAAATATTCGGTGGGCAAACAAAATGCAGGCTGTGTATTTGCCTTAAACTATGCATGTGTCTGTGCTTGTCCAAGCATGTCCCTGTTGTACAAAAGACTTGCTTGAGCTTATAAATGTTCTCTACTTGCCTTCTTTTTGGCAGGCAGAGAGATTTTGGTATTGGAGAATCATCCCCTCATGTAAAAACATCATATAACAAATTGCCAGATTGGTGGTGGAACAGCACAGACTTCACATTTGCCTCCCTCCCTGTAGTGCTTTGGCTTTTAGGAACAAATATGCACATTTCTTTATTGGTCTCTAGCAAAATACATAAAGAATATTTTTTTTCCCTTTATCTTCCCCATCCTTTGTGAATTATGGAGTAGTAAGCACATTTTTAAATACAGCTTTGCAGACAGAGAGATACAGCTCCACTCCATGCAAGACAAATTGAAGCTCATTTATGAAAGTACATCTAAAAATGCCAAGGGAGTCGACTTTTCAAAGAGATGACATCAAGTTGTCACTCACTCTTCGTACATGCACCTGTGATTGAGAAAAGTGTTTTCTTTAATATAACTTGATATTTGAAGAGAACATGACAAAATGAAGTCCCATCCCTTCATCATTTACATTATGCCTTAGGGGTACAAAGTTGATCTAAGACATTTTGATTTATGCCTATTAGTGAAGCTGTACCCACAGATGATCAAAAGGCTCATTCTGATTCCTATAAAATAGTCAATATCACAGTTTGGGAAACACATTAGGTATAATTAAATTTCAGCTATAAATGACAAAATATTTTATGATAAATATCATTTGATATACCAGCCTTTTTAAAGGGTTCATCCCATCCACCCTCCTTCTAAACACAGGTCCTAAACTACAGGGCATGAAAAATGATACACATAAAAAACCAGCCTTAGAGCCAACCTAACAATCTCTTGTGCTTTCCCATTTGGCATTGGACAAGCTACATCATGAAAGGACAAGCATAAGGGAAGCACCTTTTGCCTTTATTTACGTATTCTTTGCAAATCAAGATGTGATAGAGATGTGCAGAGAGGGAACACAGAGTGGCATGTGCCACTGGAACCTAGCAGAGCTCAATGCACAATTTACAAGACTCAGTGGGTTTTTGTATACAAGAAAAAAGCTTGGGATGGGAATGAGGCAAGGAAAGAAGCACAGAATGTTGCAAAAGTTTATTTCTCATATTTGATGTGCAGAGGATATGTGGAGCAGAACATATATCTAATCATATGCAACAAATTCAGGGCAAACATTCAGGTCAAGAGTCAGAAGTACACCCAAATTTGCACATTAGCCAGGAACAGAGCAAAGCCAGTTATAAAATCCTGAGTGTGTCTGTTTGCAATGATCAGGTTACTTCTACAATTGTAATAAAAGGTAAATAACTTGCAGATACTCCAAGAATTAAAATCAAAAAAGGAAAAAAGGTGGGATTCATACACTGTTTCAATTTTTTGAGGAGTAAAGATATGGAGATTATTTCCACATGGAGAAAATCCTAGTTAACTACTGACATGAGGGCAGAGAGCAACCATGAGAACTGCAATTATGTTTGACCTGTGCTCGGTCTCGTCTTGTTGGACTCTCTGGGTGATGCAAGCACCGTGTCCTTGGGCTGGGTGTGAGAACCTTTCAGTGAAATCAAAACCAAAAATTGTGCTAAATCCTGCTACTGAAGGAGTTCTTGCTGCCCTCACACTGGGTAGGTAGCTCACCGTAAATACACACAGGAAATTGTGTAATCCTTCGTCCTTAGGACCTTCCCTTTCCCAAAGCCTATGAAAAGCTGACTGGAGGCAGGTTGCAAAGCACTGAGCCAGCTGCCTGACTGCTGGGAAGTATCATTTCCAGTTCTGTTCTCTTCCAACAATCAGAGTCCTTCTGTTAGCTCTCATGTCATTTTTAGGCTGCAGCTTTCTAGGCATAAAATTATCTTTTTTGTTCTTGTAGGAGAGGTGATGGAAAGCAACTGGGCACATGAGCTCTGAAGGGCTGCCCATACATGGTGAGTGGACTGGCCAGATCAGTCACTGAGAACACTTGAGTGACTGGGGTCAAATCAGTCATACATAGGTGAGGAATGAGAAAAAGTGACCTGAGAAAAGCCCATGGACAGCTCAGAGTGTCTTGGTGAAAAAGAACAGCCTGCAATGCAGTCAGGCCTTTGATAACCTGAAACAAGCTATCCCACTCAGCCCCAATTGAGCAAGGGATTCTGGTGAACATCTAATTGTAATTGTTTTGACTTGAGTGAAAATGCTCATCTGTTCAGCATTAGACATCTGCCTAATTTCCTGAACGGATTGAGTCCTACAGAGCTAAACATACAGAAGTGACAAATGCTGGTTCAGGTGGGGGATTATGCTATTTTGAGACAGATGTTCATAAGCCACCGCATGCATCAAAGTCAGCAGCACTAAAAGAGGGCTGAATTTGGCCCTGTTCCTACTTTTATACATCCTGCTGCATTATGTCTTTTCCTTTCCTTCATTTTTGCATTCCACTGTCTCACTTCACTACAAACTGTATGAGACAGAAGCTCCTTGGGGAGCAGCTGGAGATTTGAAATTCACATCACTGTTACCCTTAAGCCTGTCAGATGATCAGATAGCCGAGGAAGTGCTAATAGCTTATGCTCTGGTGAAATATGTTTTTCTGTACATGATTACCTTTGTATTTTGTTCCCCTTATCCCTGATTGTCAGCATTTTAATTAAAAGCAGAGGTGTGAGAACATGGGAAAACCTGTCTGCAGAACAAGGCTGACTTTGATTTAAGTTAGTGTACTAAGTTTGTGAATGTGGAACCCAATTTTCTGCTGCTGTCATCTGCCTGGAGTGGTACCATGGAGCTCAGTGCTGAGCAGCTCTTGCTTTCTTAGGCATCTGTACCTCCCCAGTAGGGCAGAGGGGGTGTGGATAGCAAGTAACCCTTGATGAAACTTTCCAAAGGTGCTTTAAGCCTCTACTACTCCTCTGACTCAAGGTTTTTGCCCCCACTGCAGTGTCCACTCAGCTTCTCACATCTTCACAGGCAGAATTCTGGTGCTCAAAGGCTCTGACTCATCAGTTTCGTGGCTGGATTTAGGAGATTAATATCCACAACTTCTGTCTTCAAGGGAATACTGACCTTGTAGACAACACAGTAGGTAATGTTCCTAATTTCTCAGCTGCTGTAGTTCACAGACATCCATATCTAGTGTAAATTAATCCAGTGGTTGGTATGGAGCTCATTTAAGGGAATTCAATCTCCTCTGTCACAGGGCTGATACTTCCAGAGGAAAATCAAGGGCAGGAGCAGTCAGGAGCCTCCCTAATGAGCATGACTTGGATCTCTGCAGCTCGTAAGACCCCTCACTGAAGACCATGGCATGCTGACATGTGGGTACAACTCTCCTCTCCTGCAGGGAAAATACTGCACAGGAGGGTGGGAAAGATAGCCAAGGGCAGCAACCTTTTAATCTGCCACCACAATATTTGCTGGTTTATTTGCCAGCTTCTGTGGTACCTTACATAAAAATCCCCAGTAACCTCATTTTGTGACAACAGTCCTGGCTTTGACAGGGTTGGCCTGTTCAAAGCTACATTTAAGCACAGTCATGATCCAGAATTAGATCCCCTCCATATGCCCTGGGAGGCCCAACTATAGGAGCCACAGTTCTTTACTGGGTTCAGCTTTGTAGAACTCACCCACTTCTGGAGATTTCTGGAAATGTTTCTCCTCAGTTAGAGAAGGGTTTTTTAAAAGTAGCCAATCTCTAGTGAAGTCTGTAAACTAGAAATTGTGAAAGAAAGATAAATCCTTATGTTTCTCCTGATTACACAATTCTTGGGATCATTATTTTATGCTAAAACAAAAAATTATCACTTCATCACAGGAAGAAATCATATTATTTTATCATAAGCCAGTGTGAAGATTTCATTATGGTTGAGGTTTTTTAGGTGGAAACAAGCTGAGAAGCAACTGTGCCAGGCCAGTATCTGATTGTTGGGGTGACACAGTCATTTGACAGAAAAAGTACAAGATGAAAGGAAGTAAAACAATATGATAAAGATGAAAGATGATGCAGCAAAAATACCATGGGGAAAGAAGTGAGCATGAAATAATAGCATTAGGACACAAGAAAATATGATGTGATGGAAAAGAATTAGCCTGATATGGTTCCTGATGCTGCTGAACAGGAAGGAGTGTTATGATGATGTATTGCAGGGACAAAAAGCAATGTTGGATTACACAGAATGGAACACGTAAATGGACAAAGCAGAAAAATGCTGCCATGCACTGGAAAGAAGACAAAGTATTTTGATATTTGTATTTTAATGATCTCATTCTAATTCTATGGAGCTGGAGTCAATAACAGTGTTCATATGGACACCTGTTAATTGGAACATTCATCTGATATAAATAACCTTGAGGCCTCATCAGGGACAGAGACAGCCAGGAGAAATTCCTAACAAGCAGCAAAGCCCTGCTCCCAGTGCCATGTGGTGAAAAGACTGATGCATGACTGGGATTTGGGATCACGGGGGAGTGAAACACTTGAGCCCCATCCCTGTGAGCAAAGACAAAATGTGCTTTATTTCACTTCCATGTACCACACTGCTGGCTCCCTAAGGATAAAGTGCAGTATCTCTGCTGTGTTTATATATTGCCATATTTAAACCAAGGTAAAAATCACTGAAGTTTAGACAAATCTCTGTTTCAGATTGTCTTTTGGATTGACTTTTAGGATGCTGTGCTTTCTTTCTGTGGCAGGAAAGTAGGTTGCTGATATTCTTGGTTCATCTTTGCTCACAGAGGTAAAATTAGAGGCCTTGAGACTCCTGCTGGTAGAACAAGCTCTCAATTTCTCACTGTCGAAATTCAATCTGATTTCTATCTTTTTCACTAAAAAGCTGTCAACAGAAAATAAGCAATTTCCATCAAAGAGTTATATTAGTTTCTGAGGTATATACATTCAGCTGGTGGATGAAGAAAAAACTCAAGGTAATTTAAATTTATTTTTTTTTATTATTTTCATTTGCATTTCCTAGTAAACTAAGCAAAAATATTAATGCAGGACATAACTATAACCCATCCAAAAGAAAAGAATCAAAGAGAGAGAGAGGCTGATTCAGTATTAGATCTCTAATGACTTCTTTTCTTACTATGGCCCTGAGTCTGATTTTCTCCTCCTTATGCTGGTGTAAGTCTGTCATCCTGGTTATCCTTCATCTCCTGTGCTGGAAGCAGGAAGGCAGCAGGTATTTGTAATGAAGAACATATAACTGAGATCAGAAGCTCTCTTTGCAGTATAGGATAATATGGGAGCTGTCAGAGGCCATCGGGACTATCTTGATGTACCACCAATACAACTCCACTTTTCATATGTGGAACACCAGCTCTCAAATGCAGAGACTATATAAAGTAGATTTCAGGTATGTTTTTGCATCTGTAAGTCACATTTTGAAACCTGATTTATGTATTATTTATAAATAAATATTTAAAAACATGTAATTTCCCCAGCTCTTTAAAATCTCAAAAGAACGGTGTTTTTTTTCACTGCAGTTTCTACATTACTCAGTTTCTCAGGGGAATTTTAAAAGTGGTCAATTTCTAGTTTGGATTTAAACTCACACTTTCTGTGAAATCTCCTTCAGCTTTCTCAGACCTCTGGGAATAGCACCTGGACTGTATACTTCTCCCTTTTTTGACAGATATTCAAGCAACAAAGTTGTTCAGATTAGAATTCTGTGATCATCTAAGATTTTCTGTCTTTGCTACACAAATTTATTGATACCTTTTTTTTTTTTTTTTTTCTCTTGAGCGCTCCAGTCTTGTTCTTGAGCACTACTATTTATTTTCTCCCCCTGCTATGTGCCAGCTCACTGCATAAAGATCCAGCTGAGCTTTATTTCTCTCGGCCAAAGAAGGTACAACCCCTCTGTCCTTCTGGATTTCACTTCCCCCAGAGCAACGGTGGGAAGCAGGTGGTGACTCTGCTCCTTTGACACTTCAGTGCTCAACCTGCATGTTGACATAAACTGAACCTGATGGTGGGTGCAGTTGTCAGGCTGCAAACTCTGGCAGCTGAGCCTTTACTCCAACTCCCGTTCTGGTGGCTTTGCCACAGGGTTGATAAACTCCTTATAGGGCCAAAGACCCCAGTGCTGAGTTAGCCTCTGCTTCTGGAGCCCAAAGGGACCAAGGAACCCAGCCCTGATCTTTAAGAGTTGCCTATTTATTGTTTTGATCACAGATCTTTGTTCTTGATCATTTTTTGTTTGTCTTGGATAAAAACAATCACAGTCTTTCCTTCCATAGCTTTCACTGCTCAGAATTATCAAGATGGCCTAATTAACACCCCTTTCATCCTTTTTGTTTGCAATATAGAAGATGAATGAAGGAGAATGGTAGTGTTCCAGCTCAGTATGAAAGTACAGCTGCAGTAAAGAGCATGAAATCCTTAAGAAAACCTGCAACAAGAATCCCATTGTGTTACAGAGCATTTCCCTGTACGGGCTCTGCATCTCACAACCTATAGATAAAAATAGCCTTAATCAAAACCCTGAAAAAGCAGGTGAAAAAATAAATGAAATAAATGAAAAATATAGATGAAATTATCAAAATATGACACTTTACTTGGTGAGAGGAGGGAACAAAGCAAGCACATGACAAACTTGTGGCTCTTTCTCAATGGCTTGCTTAATGGGAGTTGCTCAGATGCTTCAGTGCAGAACATTGTCCAAGGGGAAACATGGGAGGGAATACAGAACAAGTAAAGATCTGGGTATTATACTCAGTGCCTTCTCCCATGGGCTACATTTGATGCTTGTAATGCACTGGAGATATTTACTGTGCAGCATTTAATGGCACTTAAAATCATGTTTTCTGCTCATGGTGTGCTGAGGAAGTGCCCACTGTATAATAGAAAACCTGTAGGAGAAGGAGATTTATCCACAGCTGCTAATGGCTTTCCTTTGCTCTCCCCGAGATTCTTTATTCATCCAAATATATTGCTTTCTACCTGAAAAATATTTATCAGAATGGAAAGACACACTAGGAAGCTTCCTCCCAGGAGGGATTAAATGACCACAAATCTTTTGAGTTCCAGGAAAAAATATAAAACTCGGTAATTTATTTTTGCTTTTTTATAAGTAAATCATCAAGAAAAGAAGAGTTGAGGAAGAAAACAGAAATCCTTGACATTTATCTCGCAAATGTGCAAGGCATTTCCTGACATAACAGGCTATAACTGTAGAGACAAATAAACTGAGGTGCTACATCCAGAAAGGTTTAAGTAAATTGAGATATTTCAGTGAATGCTACTGTTTTTCAAGAGAACAGGTCCTGTGTTAAGATTCAGGACAAGGATATGTAAGATCTGAATTCAGGTCTACAGTCTGTCCCAGAATGTGTGTGTGGCTTCAAGCAAGGCCCTTTAGAAAAGCCAGGTTTCAAAGCTGCTTACACTCCTAAAGAAACAAATAGGGGTGTGAGTGCTTCAGGTAGGAAATGGACGTCTTTATACATTTGGAAATCCCTCTTGGCACCACAGCAGCCACTTGAATCTCTTAAGTCTCCAACTGTCTATAAAAAAGTCAGCCCTTAATCCTTCTTCACCCTAGTAAAATAGGAAAAGCAGCATTTTTTTTTCCCCCTGTCTGGTCTATTTAATTTGCAGCTTAAATCACCTCAAATCAGCTTAAAGCAGGGGTTCCCTTACTAAATACTGCTATGTCCTCCAGCCCTCTCCATAAACAGCAGTGAATAATCACCTGCACACTCAGGGCCAGAGTCAGAATATTCCAACATCCTGGGGCTGCAACACAAGAGCAGGAGTCTTGTGAGAAGAGAGTGAATGATGCAGAAGGAGAAGCAACTCCAGCCTGTGTTCTCATGGAAAGAAAGTGTTTTGATTCCTGATGCTGCCAGAAAGCTGAAGAGTAGAGTGGGATGAGAGTGTGTGCCTTTGTGTCTGTAAAGGTGGAGCTGCGGAAGGGCAGAAAAATAATGTTTTTTTAAAGTTTCAGAAGAAATTCAATTCAGATTTGCACTGAAATCAAAGTATACTGGGGCAAATCTTGCAGAAAATCCATGCAAAAATGAAAACAACAGTCAATAACTGTCCCTGCTAACACATGACTTTCCTTTTGTACCTGAGCATTGTGTAGAGCTGGGGATGGGAGAAGGGAGGCCAGAGCAACCTTCCAGTCAGCCTAGAGGATATGATCCAGGGACCTGGAATGGGCTGGCTGATGATGGTGATGGCAGGGGAGCAAAAGTCCCCTTGATACCAGCAGTCCCCTCTCACACACAGCCCAGCATAGGAATTCTTCTGAGGGTGTTAGAACTGTGAAAAACCCTGAGTCCAGAAGAAAAAAACCTCAGAAATGGAAGAAAATGTTCTTAACCTGATAGACCTGAAAATGCATAGAAAAGGGTATAGAAAATAGGAGGTTAGAGCAACAAACTTAAAAATATGATCAGAAACTCAGGAAAGAAAGGGAAAGGAGGCTCTAAATCTTGCGCTGGTACAAGGCGTTAACAGTTGGGAATGTTGAACAGCTGCACTTATAAATACTCTGCTCAGCTCTAGACATCTGAAAAGCAAGATTTCCCTTCACTCAGGACACAAAGCACCACACTGATATTGTTTTCTGTGATATTTTTGCACTCGATTGCTGCAGCTGATCTCAATCCTTTATAGTCTTATGGTGCCAGAGATAAGAATCCCATCACCCACATGCTGGGACTGCAATCTTCTCATTACATTGTCCAGCCAGACAAAGCTCCACAGCAGATTCCTTTGCTTTTAAATATAGATTGCTCTCTACTTCTTTAAGCACCCCAGAAGTGGGTTCAGAAAGCCTTTTTATGGTCCCCTCATGGGTTTGATGAATATTCCAACCAGCCAAATTGAGGCTCTGGGCACTCCATGGACAGGAAGAGCTTTCTGTGCCCCTGGGCACCTTTGGTTGGGAGGAATCTTCGTCTGTCTTGAATTTTGGCAGTCTGTTGGCAAATATCAGCCCAGCTCTCCTGCAAGGGAACCTCTGCCGTTCCACCCAGGAAAGAAAGCCCTCATAATTCATCTTTGGAGCTGGTGTCCCCAAATATGAATGCTGGTGATAAAAAGAATCATTCCTAAGAAGTTTTGCAGTCCACTGTCCATCTATGGTCTGCTGTTTTTTCTACATCAGTGGGTTATTGCATAAACTCCACTAATAAATGACTGTTCGCAGAGCTAGGCTGCAATCTGAATATGGAAACTTCCTTGACCAATCTATGTCTCTCCCAATAAATTCTGTATAGTTGTAAGTCAGAAAAGACAAAAAGTTCCAGTATTAGTTTCAGGAAAAAGTGCAATTTTCGGTCCTTTTAAATCTCCAGCAGTCTCTGATGGTGCTTGCTGCTGAAAGAATTTAAAAAACACAAACCCTGATAAGGTTTGGAACTGTTCTGTTTTCTGAAGTACAACTTGAATGGGAATTTTTTTGCTTTGCCACACTAACTGTATGGTCTGTGCTCTGGACTATTAAAGTGAGCTCTCTTTCATTTATGTCCTATTTAATAGCCCTGCAGCTGGGACTGTAATTAATTTCTTTTCCCTTCTTCAGGCTACGTATATTTCCAGAAAGTCCTGAAAAATAATCATCAATTAGTAAAGAACTGAGGGGTTTGAGTAAATAAATCAAAATAAATTGAATCCATTGCATCTATTAAATACATATATATCCAATCAATTATTTCCCAAATTTTCTAAGAAAATCTATTAACTGTCAGAATTCGTAGTGATTTTGACCTTACTAAACTGGAGAGACAGTCTGAAATCAGTAAGATGAAATTCAGTAAAGACAAGTACAAAGTATTCTACTGAGGAAGGCCAAACAAACTTGGGATTACAAAACTGGGGATTAATTGGCTGAGGGTAGAACAGGCCACAGACTGTTTCTGACTGACCAAAGTAATATTTTGGGTTAAAAAATGAAGACAAATCTAAAACAGGGATGTAATTAAGAGACACTCCTACAGAACACCAGTGAGATAATTATTGCTCTTTATAGGCTTTAGGAATCCTCATGTAGAATAGCTGATCTTCACTCCAGGAGACATGCAGCCAAATTAAAAAGACTTCTGAGCACAGCAACAAAAATTACTAAAATCTTAGAAAATATTGCTTATCTTAAAATGTTAAAATAATTGGATTGATCTGAACCAGAAAAGATGGAGTAAGACCAAAAAAAAGTCTTCCAAAATGAGGTTATTATAAAGAAGATGGTCACTCTCTATCTAAACTGAACCTTAGAAAAGAAGAAATAGGTTTGATTTTCAACCCAAAAAACATTTATGTGAGATATAGGAGAACTATGGTAACTTTCAGAGCAGTTAAACATTGAAACACATTATCCAGAAAGTCCAGAAAATCCCCTTCATGGAAATCTTTTAAGAACAAACTAAGGAGGTATTCATTAAGGGTACTCTAGATTTACCAGCTTTTTCATTAGCCTGGGAGACAGAAGGAGACATATTAAATGACTTCTGTTTCTGAATTTCTGCAGCTCTTTCACAGGTTAGAATTCTGTCATATTTAAAAAGACAAGGAGAAATCCAACTGATGCTGACATGTACTTAGCTACAGGTCTGGCCCTTTTCCCAAACTATGCACTATTTTTACAGCTTTTGAATAGAGATACCAAATTCCTTTCCTGTACCTTGTAATGTCAAATCTGTAGAAAACGTTGGCATTACCACTAATGTAAAACTGGCTTAAGTAAGTGGAAAAAACCCTGGGATCCACTCCACTGAAATAGGAACTACAGATACTCATCCTAAATTCCCAAACCTCCTAAAGTTATCTTAAAACCTAAACCCAGCTTTCTATTTATGTGTGAACATCTTAGAAATAGTGCTGTTGATCACAAACAAATATATAAAGATACACTATAAAGATAAAATCCAATTCTTTACAAGCAGAGCAGGAGGCGTTTCTTAATCAAGACAATTGAAAATACTGCAACCTGTGAATAGAAAGCTTAGAAAAGGTTAACACACGTCCACCTTCCCTTTTCTTGACCTTCTTGCAATTATGTACCTGCTGCCTCATTAATTCCAATGATTCTGTTGTACTGAATGATAAATTCAGTCAATGAGGTCAATCAGGGCAATACCTTTGTGTGACAAAGACAAACTGGAATTCTACCTCCTTTGTAGCTGATGACAATATTCCTAATAACTTCATAAAATTTCACTAACAATCTTCAACATTTGTGGGTCCAGGCCTAAAATTTACATTCTTGACCATGCTTTTATGTAAATGCATTATATTGTTTGCCTGGGTAAAGAAAAATCCCCCATCTAGCAACACTTCTGTCAAGAGTATACTGTACAATTTATTTTAGATTATTTAGAAAGCTCATCTGTACCCCAAATGACAGAACACAAGTAGCTCCCTGAGCTGGGGCAAGGTGCTCCTCACTGTCTCACTGATTCCATCTTGTCAAACACTGACTGAGAAGGTTTTCCATCTGTTTACGTTGCATAAGGGAAGGAAATGAAGAAGATGATTCTGAGAAGGTTTCTATATTTGTCCAGCATGACAGAGATTTGCTCTCTGACACTTGCAGATTATTGATAAATACAAGGAAATATATAAAATCTTGTGATATAATTGTTTTTGAATTCTATCATAAAAAGCACAGCTGAATAAAAGATGGATGTTACCAATTAGGTTTTCCAATATTGGAAAACACATTTAATCCAAACTATATGGAGAGAAGCTAAAATAAATGCATTACAAATTGGTGTCTATATTTTCCAATGATCCAGATCCAGGATACTCTCAGATGGTCTACTGAAATACCCCTTGTTTTAAAAGGAAAATAAACCCAATTCTCTTAGAATGTGACAGGCATTAATATCAATTTGCAGTGTTATTACTTGAGAAAAAAAATTTACTTCATAATCTCTGTGACCTTTCCTTACTAGCATTGGTATTCTTGATAAAGTCTAAATATTAGCTGCTCTACATAAATACTGTGATATTTCTTCACTGTTATGATAGACAGTTTCCCAATTGAGCATCCAGAGGTGAACAGGCTGATACATGTTTCATGCATGAGATTATGCCTAGAAAATTTAAGAACTCTGCAGGATATCTGAAAGAAAGAATAGAGACTAAATGTTTCATTGTCTTGGCTTTCTTTCTTCCTTTATAAAACCCTCAGAACCTGGCATCAGGAGTGACTTATTTCCTGCAGATCCACAAAATATGAAATAATGAATATTTGAAAAACCTTCCTAAACAAATAACAAACAAACAAACAAAAATCAAACCAAAACACAAAAGCAAATCAACAAAAAAACCAACCAACCAAAAAACAAAAAAACCCAAAACAACTAATCAAAAAACTCCAAAAAACCAAAACCAAAACACCCCCCCCCAAAAAAAAGCTATCACCATCGTGGTAGCTGAGTTGCAAGGGTTGCAAGGGATTGGGTGTTGTGACATTACACATTCATTGTGATCTCTTCAGAAAAAATTACTGAATTGTAGTGGATCTGGATGAAAAAAAGAGGCAAACTAAGAGCTCCTGTGCCTCTGAGCTGTCCCAGACAAATGCTCTCACATCTTTCAATAATATCTTGCAGTCAAGCAGCAGCAGCAGATTGAGGAGGGTGTGTAAAGTCCTAGAAGAGGCTCTGCAAAAGCCATGTTGGAGTGTCAGCTGTTAAGGGAGATCCTCAGCATGCATCATTTCTGCCTGACTGCAGAGAAGGGCTGATTCATCCAGCTACCAGAGGGGAAAAAAGTTCCATGTATTGTGGTATATTAGTATTAGGGAAGAAAAGTTCAGGTGCTCACATGAGAATATTCGTGGAACCTGTGGTAACTGTCTTTATGGATTTGAACAGGTCCAGCATCCCATCCGAAATACTGAGTCGAGATGGCACAGGGAAAGTTCACCAAGAGGGCACGGGGAAAACCTGAAAATACAAGGGAAAATATGCCAAAACTCAAAATGAAAAAGCAAATTTACAGAGAGGAAACAAACAGAGTGCAAAAGAAGACCTATTGATACTGTAGAGGGAAAATATGATAATGGGAAATGCCCTGCGTACGAGGTCAGAAGCAATAATTGTAGCAAGAGAAAACATCATGTCAAAGGTTGTAGATGAAAAAAAACAAAGTACAAAGGCATCATATCAAGGAG
Organism: Pyrocephalus nanus; assembly: GCA_038380795.1. NCBI lineage: Eukaryota > Metazoa > Chordata > Aves > Passeriformes > Tyrannidae > Pyrocephalus > Pyrocephalus nanus. The sequence goes on along the minus strand of CM076273.1, from coordinate 4,279,542 downwards.
GCAGGCAGTGACTTGGGGTGAGATTTTGCATGTCCAACATTAAGGCAGCACAAAAATAAATAAATGGTTTATAAAGCTCAGGCTGGCATAAGATTCAAGGGCAGGCACAGAAGCAACCAGAAAAATGAATGCCAATGAGGAGGCAGAACATCTGCTGGTTTGTAAAGTCTCACTTACCCTTAAATAACAAAAAAACCCTCAAATAACCAAGGCAAACTGGGCTGACCTGAATCAAATTAAAATTTCACTGGTCCACAGCCATAATGCTACTAGGATAATGTAAATTATAATCAGAATACAAAAGTATAGTACACAGACCAAGGTACGGATTGTAAAAATACACGAGACATATCTCCCTGCTGAAACAAGTGAACTTAGAAACTTAGAGAAATTATAAATAAAGTACAAGAAAGCCCAAAACACAAATAACTCAGAGCAGGCAATTCTCTATGGTATTCCCATAGCAAAGTTGCTAAAATTTGCCAAGTTGTGTTTCGAAGACTGAGACACCTTCCAAGGATGTTACACCTGGAAATAAATAAAACAATTCAGTCTGTACAACGTCTGTCTTGCAGAATACCCATTGCATTAAAACAAACAAACAAAATAGTAAGAACATTAAAGAAAATGAGGGGAAAAAAAAGCCAAACCACCACATTCATCATTGCCAAACAAATAGCAAGGTAGTCATTGGGAACTCTAGGCAAGCTGGGAGTTTGCAAAGGTCCAAGGAACTTAAATAAAGTGCTAAAACGAGATAATTACCAAATACCTCTGCAAAACCCTGCTTGGCTTAACAAAACCTATTATCCTTTAAAGGTAAATACTGTTTGGATTAGGAGGACAGTTTCCCTATGGTAAGTAACCACGAGGGAAATACTATCAAGACTTTCAGTTCTTGATAGTATTGTACTGGAAGGAAGAAAGATTTAAGGTTGGATCACAGCCCTCTTTAATGCAGCCTTGTATGTTTGTAAGAATGAGTCAAGAATAAGGAGCTAAATAAGATAAAATTGCAAGAAAACACAGAATAATTCACAGTTTTGCAAGGGCTGTTAATCCATCCTGAAACGGAAAACAAGACTTGATGAACCATACTAAAGAATTCAGGTCAGTTTGATGATTACTGAGATTCATAAATCATATGCAAAACATTTTTTCCACTGTCTCACTTGTTTGTCTTTGGGTCATTTTCTGGTCAAAAATTCAGTACAAATCTGATTATTGCTCACTTTACAGAGTGACAACTTACTGAGATACAAACTAAAGACAGGAACCATTACATGGAACACCTGAAAAAGACAGGCTGCAGGAGTTTGTGATTAAGATCAGTATTTCCTATGTATTTCCACAGGAAAACTTCAATCAGCATGTCAGAATGGAGAATCTTTGGAGCAGAAAATGACGTAACATCAGTGCCTTGACCACATTCCTTCGCTTCTTCCCCCTGGGGGTTTGGCTGCTTGGGCTTAAGATCAGCTGAAATAGTGCAGCTGTGCCACTTGGGAAAGCCAACTGGAAAGTCTCAGCTTGCTTAGGAGCTCCTTTTAAGCTCAGTCTTTCCTCCTGGGTCACTGCATGAGCGACTCTGTAACTATGTCCATGCCCAGCCACGTACCCCTTTGAGCCTGACCCCCAGGTCATGCTTCTTGCCTTGACCTCTATAGGCTTGTCTGATGGTCTGGACTCAGCTAAAGTAGGTCACTGTCCCTGGACCTGCTCTGTTTCCTTGCTCAGGCACTCTGGGACTGTCTCCATGGCACTGATGCCCCTGCCTGCCCTGCTGGCACACTCTGCTCCCACCTTGCCCTCTCCCCTGGAGAAGTGCCTGCCCTTGCTGCTCACTGGTAACAGCACCGGCAGAATGTTTTAACAGCAACACTGCTAAGGACTTGCAAAATCTCCAGTTTGTGCTGTTGAAATTCTCATGAATTAGGCTTAGAAATAATGCATGTGCAGAAAGGAATAAATTCATGTTTGGCTGCCTGCTTATCCTGAGCAGAACAGCACTGCGAGATCATGGACGTAACAGAAGTCTCAGGAAGCACTGTCCTAGTCATTGTATGCCAGGTTCAAGACAGGGCTTGGAAAGAATCCAGGAATCCACTACAGACAAAGATTTACGTGTGCTGTGATCCATCATCCTGTTCAAACTGCCAAGCACTGCGAGAGCAGCTCCACCTGCCACCAGACAGCAGCAGAATCAATGTGATTATTTGGACGTCTAAATTGCTTCAAATAAATGGGCAGAAAAATCACAATCCTACTTTCACACAGCCAAACACAAAACTGCTCTCAGGAACACAGGGATCTAGAACAAAATGTTGTATCCAGAAGGCTAGACATGTTGGACTGAGACAAACAACAATATGTGAGGTCTGGTGGATGGATGTGATGCTTAGGAAAAAATGCAACACAAGCAACTGAAAGAAACAAATTACTTCAGTAGCACCAGGACCCAGCCTGAAAAAGGAGGTGTGGTTTTTTTTTGGGTTTTTTGGTTGGTTTTTTTTTTTTTTTTTTTTTTTTTTTGGTTTGGTTTGGTTTTGGTTTTTTTGTTGTTGTTGTGGGGTTTTTTTTTTTCCCCCTCATAACAAACCACATATAAAATGCCTCATTATTATAGGCAAGTCAGAATTTTATAAAGTAGATGAACTGACAGGTATGATTGTAATGACAGTCACTGCCAAAGCACTGCAGAATGTCAATAGTTTGATGGCAGAACTGGGTACCCTTGCAGTGAGTTCCTGCAATTTTCCCAGGAATGAAAATTGAGATTCATCTTATCATCAACACTTCCATAATCAGCTAGTCAAAAGCAACAGTGCAACAGTATTAAGATTTCAAAGTTTCTAATAAGGAGACTTGCTAAAAACCTTACCAGAGGCCAGAACAAATCATTCTGAAGTGGCAGGATAGTAATGATTCTGATGTTGAGATGCACATGCATGATAACATGTGTAGTGCTGCTAGAAATTCCTGAGAGCTGAAGGGTTACACACTGAAAGGAGGAAAAGACACTCTAACATCAAATTCTACTATGATAAACAAAAGACATCTAAAAATACAGTCTTGATATCATGTTTAGATCAAACTGCTCCTTATTTACACAGTGCTGGGGTGGATTAACACCAGCTTGCATCTCAGATCCAGTCAGTAGTGACACAGAAACAGAGGCTGAGTGCTCTTGAAGTCCTCTGAGGGAAGAGAATGAGGCATCTGAATTCCGAAGCTTTTTCTGGTTGTGAAGCAGATCCTTTCTCACAGTCCCAAGATGGACTTTGCTCACCCTCAGATTTTGTCCTCGGTGTGACTTTCAGCAGCTGCCTTTGGTATCTTACCTTTCCTTGGTCAAATAGATCAGATTCCATGAAGAGGTACTTAACTCCTGTAACTGCAGAGATGCCCTAAGGTGCTTCACGCAGGAATCTGGGATTTCACAGTGGGAGTCAAATTCTTCAACATTACAAGTCTCACACTGAGTCCTTCACCAGATTTGTTAGGGGTATTTGCAGACTGCATACATTTTAACTGTAGAAAGGTAGGAGTAAAGCACCTTAAAATGAAATAATTAAAGGAGGCACTGAAATGCACAAAGATAAAGCCAACAGGGCTGTGAGAGATAATAGTTATCTGCAGTAATAAACATTAAGTGAGAACAATTCATGATTTGTGATAACATTTAATGTGAGGATATAAATCAGATGAAAAGAGCACAGTTGAAAGATGGAAAACACGCGCAGAGCTAGGCAGAAATAAAGGATATATAAAGAGCCTTTTGTTATCTTCACCTTGTAATTGAGATAATGCTTGTCTTTAATGATACACCTTTAGAGCAGCTCCTGCACTTCGCTGCAAGGCTGGAACAAAGACACAATAACATGAGGTTTATGGATATGCCTGATGAGCACAGGCCTGTGTTAGGCAGTGCCAGGCCTGTGGCTTGCTGAGTCACACTGAAGACACTGAACTCCTCGTTGTATGCCTGGCACTTTGGACCACTTGGCTGTAAATCTGCACATCAGGCAAGGGTTCAAAGTTTATTAGCCAAATGATGTATTTCTTGATGTTGTCAAAGTCTGATGTGTAAAGTAATTCATATTCCCAAGGCCCAAGCTGCACCTGCACAGGTGAAATTAGAACAGGTAGGACTGAAGCAGAGGTGCCAGTGACCAACAATGTCAGAATCCTTCCCCTGCTGTTACAGGAGGTGCTGCAGAAGCAGTTGGGAGGCAGAAGGTACCAGTTTCTTTTCTATCTCACAGGAATAACATTCAAAAGAAAAAAAAAATTGAAAGAGCTAATATACCAGAATTTTAAAGAAGACCACGTGTTCATATTGGTACTCTTGAAGCATTTTCAAAACCTGTAGAAGCATCCTACAGATGAAAGAATTACAAGGGGAGGAAAAACAGAATGAAAACTTTAGTCTGAGATTAGTTATGAATATTTCATGGCCTTACTGAAAGGATATTTCAGGTGAGTCTCCATAGCAATCTGCTTTGTATCCGGTGTCATTACATAATTTCAAATTAATGGCTTGGTTAATGGAGCAGGCATTAAATTTGCACTGAAGGCTGGGATGGAAGGAACTGCAAATTTGCTGGGGGAATAAAAGGGCAATACCAGACTGGAGAAATGCTCTAAACAAGGTGCAATCGTTTGGGGATGAGAACAAAGCTCTGCACACAAAGAGGAGAAAGAGCCGTGCAAGGCAGGAAACCGCCAGGAGAGAAAAAGCTCTGCAGAAATCCAGGGGTGTTTACTGGATCAGAATGTGAACAGGAGTCAATAATAACAGGCTGTTGTGAAAAGCACGCCACAGGAGGATGGATAGAGGCTGCAAGACATCGGCAGTACTCCCGGAGTTATTCAGCAGCGCTGACTTTGGAGGGAGCATCGCTTTGGGCACTGGATGGCAGTGTGGCAAGAACTACGGCAGCGCAACCAGAACAATTAGAGACGCAGAGGACCCGACTTTTCAGGAAAATTGCATCAATTGGGGTACTTTAGCTTGAAGAGGAGAAGGGTTAGGCAGAATATAGTAACAGCCTTCACATGCAAAAGCCAGCTGTGAGGAAGGGCAAGAGAATGATTTGTAAAGTACTTCTGTGAAAGATGAAACAAGAAGGAGCGGGCTCAAATTGCATCAGAATGTTCAGGCTTGACCTTAGAAAAAGCATTTGTGCAGTCAGAACAGTGAAACAATGATGAAATAAATTGCCAGAGAGTACAGTACTTCCACCTTTGGAGGTATATAAAACAGGATGTCCAACCATTTATCAAGAATAACAAAGAAGGACTCTGACTTCCTGAGTTATTTCTAGCCCTCATTTTCTATTTCTTTACACTTCTCGGCAACTAAGTTTCCGTGACTCAAAAATCATAGTTCTCTGGTATTTTGTTCTCTCACTTAAGCCTTTCTCTTCATATTCAAAATTGCTGTGACATTCCATGACACTGACTGTGCACAAAGAACTTGCCATGAATATATAAGAACACAGAATTTTCTTATGAGTAGCACTGAAACATTAAAACTCATTCTCAGAAAATGTAACAGTGTCCCTACCACTACTGGTTCTTAAGAAATCAAAAAACAAATTGTAATTTCTCTGCATAGTACTTTTAGAGTGTCATTTTTTATAGCAGGGCTGTCATTTTCTTTAGGAAAAGACAACAGCAACAAGATTTTATTTAACATAGATTTTTAAATTCAGATTGGTGAAGGAAAAGAGGCAGAAAAAACGTCTTCATATGGACAATACTCTAGAGGGCCATAAAAGAAACAAAATCACATACAACATCATCATTATTTTGAAATAATTTTTCCGACTTTACAGTGAATAATTTAACTGAGAATAAGACATTTTTGAACCACTCAACTTAAAATCCCTAAGTATTTTTTAAAATCTAATCACATGTAATGCTAAAACTGTCTATATTCTTTGAGGCAGGCAAAAGTTTATGAGGGTTATTTTCTATTTCTATTGTCCAGAGAAACCAAATTTTCTAACTGTTCATAAACAAGTCTTAACTATTACTTTAGTTGTGGTAGTTCTTCTATTACTCACCTTTGTAAAATGAAACAGTTGTTTCCATTAAATTTTCATATACCTTCCATGCATGCTTTTAACAATTCAGTTTTGACTTAAGAGGTAGCACAGCAGCAGTCAGGATATCCTGTTCTATTTCAAGAATTTTCCAAGGAGCCCATGGAAATCAAGGCCTTCAAAAATCCTTGTCTTATTATTTGCTTTCTGGATAACTATTCTGTACTGTGAAAATATCTGTATAGTCCTTTATTCACTGGTAAGATGTTACTAACACTTTCATTTAGTGTCTGCAGCAAGCACTTAATTCAAATTTAGCAAGCCAGATACTGCTTTTTAATTAAATATAAGATGATTGTTAAAAGAGAAATTACTGAGTATTTAGAAGATAAATCTAATAGTCTTGTAATTAGCTCAAAATTACATAAGCAAGAAATGCCTAATCTCATTCTTAGTAACACATGGACTTTATAAGGAATTTGTAGATACATAATTAAGAGTTATCAAAATAGCCTACAGTAAGACAGGTTTGTATTAATTGTTAAAATAGTGATATTTAATAAGTTGGTTAAATAATAATACACTTGGGACAACTGACTCATTTAGTTTTGAAGTATTCCATTGTTACTCCCTAATGTCTTTATTAATATATTACATTGCTGGTTTGTTCAATGCAACCAGTGATTTTGCATTGTTGAATTTTGAAATTTTTCAGGAGGTATCACCTTCAGCAGCAGCTGTTTAGCTCCCTTTAAATACTACTAATCCATGTTGACTTCTGCCAGTTCTGATCACAGCAGTTTAAGTTTCAGCTTTTGGACTGGGGGAAAGCCTGGCCAGTTCATTTTTTGTTTGCAAACCTGAGCAGTTCATCATCTCCTGCTAGAGTTTTCTGCAGCATCACGACAAGGTCTAACAATTTTCGAGCACTGCAGATGAGGTAATCAAGGCTGAGCTTATCACCAATGAAAGAAAAAATATACTGATGATATGATATGATATGAGAAGATTTCTGAGACAGTGAAAGAACAGGCCACTGTAAATCTCACAGTTCCCGGGCTAAATTTTCTGCTGAGAACCACTAAATGTCATTTACAGACAGGAAAAAACTTGCTAATGTAAGAAACAGAAATGAAGAAACAGTATTTTTATGAAGTTAAAACAAAGAAAACAAAACACCACTTGTTTCCAAAGTTCAAAAGTGTAGAAGTCCCAATTCCATCACAAGTTTCTTAGAAGGACTTAGAAGGGAAAATTTACAGGTGTTTTTTTCATTTACTCAAAAAAGAAGGGCTCTCTGCCACTTCTCTTCTGTCCACGAATAAAAGGAATCATATCCATTTAAAAGAGATTTGAAAGCAAAACAAAGGACCTATAATATTTTACAGGGAGGACTGGCTTCCAAATATGTTTTCTTCAGGATATCCTTTAGGGTTTGAACAGTGAGAAACTACTTTAACCCAGGTAACTCATCATAAAAGTAATTTTCTGCTTCTTTTTGATTTGTGGATTCTTTTTGTTTGTTTGTTTATTAAAAAGCTAGTAGACTGGAAAGTGGGCACTACCCCATAGCCCTCAGCCATGGGAGGTTAAATTAATTAGAGGAGTTAGAACCCTGAGTATTACACATTACACAGCGTGGTTCATACATTACACAGCATGTTTAATTCTGAACAGCTCTGGCTACACTTACTATTGTTAAATATATAGTGATGGCTGCCCATAGTGTCCTTATGTCTGTAGGGGCAACAAGAGAGTATTTCCTCTTCTGTCTGATACAGCTGCAAAAAAGAATCAGGTTTTTCAGGAGCCAGACCCTTCATGACACCTGACAAAGAAGCAAATGAAGGACAGATTCCAGTCTGACAAATTGCATCACCAACAGCTGGATACCTTGCAAGTTAAAGGAGGACAAGTGAAGAGACTGATAGGCATTGTTCAAACCAGTTGGAATTTTACAGTGCATCTGGAAAAGTATTCACACTGTTTTCCAGCACAACAAAACTGGCTGTCCCAGCAATGCCCTGGGGATCAGGAAGAACAATGCCTATTCAGATTGCATATTGATGTGTACACACTGCTTTAAATGGCATTTATTATCTCACAAGTAGCATGGTAGTCAGTGATGTGGTAATTCATTTAATTTGTTTAACCTATTTAATATACTGAAGACACTGTGCAAGTACTTGTCAGCCCATTAACTGTTACAGTTCTAGGGGCTGTTTCATCTGCCTTTAAGCCCATTACTACCCTGAAATGTTGGACAGAAGTCCAGCATTGTGGACAGAAATCATCTTCAGGCAACACTTACAAAGAGAGAAATAAGTATGTCCAGTAGCATCTGTGATAAATGCAGTTGCAGCAGAGATAAAATGTATGTTCGGAGCAAAGGGTGGGGAGAGATGAGAAATAAAATGTGGCTTAAGGTTTTATGTCCTGGCCTTTGAAGCTTGACATCAAGAACATTATAGGCAGAAGCTTAAATGTTTCATTTAACAATATTTTGGAGAATTAATTTTATAGCTTTTTAGAAGCTTTTAATGTTTTCGGTAGTTTATGTCAATAGGAGTAAGAGCTTTGTGAAATAACTTCCGAAGTTTTGCCACAGAGGGACAACTTCTGATAGAAAAAGTTAAATGTGAGCTGAAAGTATAGTTGCTGATAGAGAACATTTTACCTGTGGAGGGCACAGATACTGCCACAGCAGATTTTATCTGCTTGCTAACAGAAAAGGTTTTACCTGGTAGTGAAATGCAACTACTGACAGAGAAGATGCCTCTCATCAGCGGTTGAACTTCTGTGGCACATAAAACTTTTTCTGTCAGACACTGCACATAAATTTTTGTCTCCATTGTAGGATAAAATCTAAGGGAAAAAAGGTAGTTGCTGATGAAGCTTGTGTGCATATGTGTGAATGGAAACAGTTCACAACCTTCTGGGGAATAAATTTCCACCAAGTGAGAATCTGGCTCAGTTATGTATGACACACACAAATGAAGCACTGCTGCTTGGAGCAGAAGCCAAAACAGTCACAAACTCCAGAGAAGTAACTCTATTATGCAAAATTTGATATCAACACTGTAATGACTTCATTTTTAGAGCAGTCACACGGGAAAAAGGATGCTCAGTTGTTAATGCTGTAGGCTGCAGAACCAAGATGACCCACACTCAAAAAGGAAAACAGAGCCCCCAAGCAGCCTTAAATTAAATGTATGCAGGTTTGTCTCTTTTTCACCCTTGGGTTCTTAAATCAGCCACACACTTTGCTTCTCCAATTTTCTTTTTTTTGTGTGTGTGAGGTGATGGTGTGAGTGAAGGCCTCTTTGTGCAGGCACAGTCTCTGGGCATCCAGTCATCCCCTCGGGAAGCACAAATGCACCCTTGGCCATAGAGGAACACACAGGCAGCTGGCAGAGCAGTAAAGTGGCAAAGTCTGAAGAAATGTCATGTTATTTGATTGGTAATAAAGACCTTTGGCTTTTTGAATACATAAACTGTGTTTGATTTCAGGGGTCTCGGGCAGCTTTCTGCTCCTATACAACTGCTCAGCAACTTGCTCCTGTGCTTTGCTTCAAAAATAAAATGCAGAACAGCAAGATAACCACAAACCTCCCAGAATGAGAAATATACATATAAAAGACATTTCCCACTATTCCAGATTTCAAATTCTTCCCACGTAGGGTATTGAAAGAGATGAAAATGGATAACTGTGTAGCCACCAATGGCGTCCGCCTCTCACTTTAGAGAGAGCTACCATTTCATTAAGTTTGAAGTTTTTGAAATAATATAATCATAATGAAAGAAAGGAAATAAAATCCTCAGAAAGTTCTCAAAGGAGTATTAAAAGATGAGATTTGAATAAGACTGATCAAATGTTGGAATGGAAGATGCAGATAGGTCATAAGCCTTTGCTTTTTTGATTGCCCATATTGTCTCGAAACTGTTCAGCAGAACAAAGAGTTTTGTGGATGAAAGACTGGTGTGAAGAAACATGAATGTCAACTTGAGTTCTGAAAGACAGTCTGCTAATGAAATATTCTAAAAGTCATTTTCAAGGTGGTAGAAAGTTCTCACTGATGTGCATCAATGCCTCTGATAAAAAGCATCAAATAGTTATGCAAGTATTGGCTTTTAGGTCTGAGAAAATAAAGCAAAGCCAGAAACGTGTTTAGCTTCTATACTTTCTGAGGATTAAAAATAATAATTAGGATGCTTGTTTAGTTTCTAGTTTAGGCATGCAAAACAGTTCTGTATCAGTTAATTTTCAATATAGCAAAATTAGATAATATGTAGTGTAAACTGAGTACACTGAAAATAAAGACAGATCCTAAAAGCATTTTTAGTTCAAGAGAAGAATAAAATCACACATTTTGTTTGTGCAATAAATAAAGTAAGTATAATTTGAGACAAACAGTAAATAATACATTTGGCTGCTCCTAGTAGATAGACTTCGGAATCTGACACTGTGTGATATTTAATAGCTTCTTCATAATAGGAATTCACAAGACAGAAAGATCTAAAAGCAGTAAACATATTTCCAACAGTTCTAGGTGAGCAGATCTAATTAAATTTTGGAATATGAAAGCCTCTGAAGTAATGCTGCCAATTCCCATCTTCAACAGGGATCTTCTTGTGTGCTTGAAGTAGCTTCTGAAAAACTTGCTTTGTTTTCTTGTAGGTCCAAATTTTAACTGCACAGAAGTTCATAAAGGGGAGGCCTGATGTGCCTTGAGTACCCATTGCTTCCACCTTGGCACCCTTTCTCATTAAACCACTGCAACAAGAGTGTGAGTCTGTAACCGTGGTGTGAGGATGACCTGTCAGACAGGAGGGCCAGATCCAGGGAAGATACTAAATACCTGAGGGGAAATTGAAAGTAATATTTTTGCTTTTAGAGCAAAATATAGAAGCAAGAAGCAGCACTGCCTGTAGTTACCTAAACCCCTTAGAGGCTCTGTGTTCACCCCAGGGAGAGCCCAGTTACCCCAGTGTTTACATGGCTAAGGCACTTCTGCACTCAGCTGTGCCCACTCCTGACTGCCTTTCAACAGCAAGGAGATGATCTGAGGCACTGGAACCTGTTGCCAGATTCAGGATATGCAGCCCATAAACCAGCAGGAGAGACAGAATGTTATAGAATTAACTTGTAATAATCACTTATTTGACAAATGCAGTCAAAGGAGAGGTGGTTCCTACTCAGCCCAGTAATTAACACACTCTGCAAGAAGTGAGAGTTCCTGTCAGAGAGGCTGCAATTCTACCTCCAGTACCTTCCAGGAAACACTAGTGACAAAGATAAGGCTACTTAAAAACAGGGGAGGCTCACCCCGACCCCATCTTGCTTAAAGAATTTCACAGTATAGGAAAGGAATCAAATTTAAATAAGTCAGAAAAGAGGTACAAGAAGTCTGACCCTTGACAGGTGAAGGTAAAAAAGGTGGTGAGATGCCTGACTGTGCTGTTACCCTCAGCACGTCTCAAAGGCTCTCTCTGAAGAGCTGCCAAGTCAAGACCTTTCTTATCCTGAAGCCTGTTTGAAGGCTCCTGGCTGTTGCTGTCGCTGTTTGGGCACCTGGGCTCTAAGAGCAAGCTCTGAGCTCCACACAGGCAGCCCCACCTCAGCTATGCCAATCTGACAAAAATTTGGCTTTAAGTCTTCAACCCACAGCCATTTTCTTTTATCTCTATTTCGAGAACATCATAAATACATATCATCTTGTGTGAGTTGCAGCATCAGCTTTTGTTCCTTGGGTGACTCTTTTCCATTCCATTATGGCAGGGCACGGGTTCTTTGTTGCAAAACAATTCAGCCAGGTTTCAAAGAGATAATACACACTGTATGCTAAGTTCTGTGCTTGCTTTCAACACATATCCCTTTGGAAACAGGAAATGACTGGCTGTTTTTGGCTGCCCTCCCTCACGGTTTAGGGGAGGAACAGTAGGAAGGCTTTGCTGAATGGCCTTTGATTTTCTGTCAATGCAGTTTTGCCAGAATTTTAACAGTGGTCTCATAAGTAAAAGTAAAACATTAATCTGCTCAGTCAGTCAGTCCCTGGATAAGCCCCAGGAACTGAAAATATGTTTCCAACAAAGATATCATAACTCTTTGAATACTTGAAAGAATGATAACAAAGCGAGTCATTGTTTAAAACTAGTTAAGATGCAACACTTTAGTTTCCAGATGAACAAATGAAAGCCAAAGGTAAATTACATTTATATTTATATTACTTTTAAAATATAAAGTTACATTTAAAATATAAACAAGTCAGTTTATATTTTAAAGTTACTTAGCCTTTTTCTTAAAATCAGCCCTAAATGAAATGTTTAACTCTCTTCAAATGTGTGACACCATCCATCACAATTTTATAGTTGGACACATAATAATGTATAATCTCAGCTGGCTGTCCACTTGTAAAAATGGGAATAGACTTGAAGAAATAAGCAATTTCCCAACAGAAAATTGGAAATTCTGCCAACCAATTCCAGGTGACCTGCCATCAATCAGTGTTAAATTCTCCCCAGCTATTGCTGAAGGGTATTGCCATTACTGACGGGCTTCACCTGGTGACTAATGGTATATAACAAATACATTCAAGAACTATAGAAATCCTAAGAATCTGTAATTGTCAGTTAACTTCCAGCAAAGACCTTCTCAGGCAATTCAGAAAGAGTGAGATTTCTATAACCTCGAAACTACTCATTTTTATGATAATGTTTAAAAAAAAAAAATCAGAATGAGTTGATGCCATGAAACTAAATTAAATCAGACTGCAAAACACTTATTTGTTGCAGAATGATTTCATGTAAATCTACTTTGCCATATGCACTGAATATGTGCTAATGTGACAATTACTGCAGGCCTGTACTTACATTCAAGTTTCTCAAAAAATTTTATGTGATTAATAATTATGATTTATGTTTGAAGGGTGCTGTTCCAGGGTAATAGTTTCCTTCATTTGCCAGAGTATATATTTAGAATTAAGGATTCAAGTGCTTTGGTTACCCAGTAAAGCCAGAGTAGCTGTGAATTACTTTATGTGTTAGAATACATGTTACAGACAAGAAATCTTGACTGTGTTCAACCAGTACCAGAGAAGCAGAGAGAAATGATGATGAATTTGTTACATGGAATCTCCAAGGCAGGGAAATAAGGTTTTCACAGTTGTCGAAACCAGGCTCTGTCAGGAGATAGAGCCCTTTGTGAAGTATGGAAACTTTAATTTCCACTGAACTTTCAGATTAAAAAATAAAATAACATTGAAAAAAGTAGTGGGAAGTACTGCTGGGCCCACCCTGGAACTGTATGGGATCAGGAACTCTTCTGTCCCTAACAGCCCTTTCAAAGTCACTAATCCTGAGTTCAAAGGCCCACAGGACTGTCCCTGTCAGAGATCCATCCACAGAGATCCATTACAGCCATTCTGCTTGCCTGATTGCCATGGAGCACTCACAGGGTGAAGAAAGAACATCTATGAATATTACAAAACCTGCAACAATGTGGGTAATTAATCGTGCTAGAGAAACAAGAGATAGCAGTACCAGAATAAATATTTTTTTTCTTAATATAACTGCTTCATGCCATGCTTTGTTAGCATAATAATAGTGGGTTTCTCAGAGAGATAGTGCAATATTTTAATTCATGGTGAAAAGCTGTATTATTCATAGTTTTAATGTCCATAGGACACTGGGCCACTCCTTAAAATAATGCAAAGCAGCAAAAAAAGAAGATTAAAATATTTTATATGCATTCAGTGTCTCTGCTTTGTCCAAAAAGGTGGAAGACAATGAAGGCAGGGAAATAGATGTGAGCAGAAAAGAAAGTCTTTAAATCCCTGATAATGCTCAAAGTAAGAGGCTTCCTCACGCCCTTCACCAAGGCTCAGATAACATGTAGACAGAAGAAGGGATCTCTATGTAAGGAGAGACATCTGGATTTTCCCTGTATGTGTGCAACTCTGGAGATTTCATTGCCTGTGATGAAGTGGCTTAGGACTTCTGGTTTTGTTCATAACTCATGATGTCCAACCTTCTTATCCCTTATCCAGCCAGCAGTGATGGGGGCTGAGCACTTGGCTCTCCAGAGTCACTGTCAGGGACAGAAATCTCCCCTCAAGCACAGCAAGAGCCTTTTGCTTTCACATGATGTCACCTGGTTCCTTTACTCGGGGTTTGCTTCTGTGGGGCAGATTAAATGCAGAAAACTAAATTTTCAAAAGAGCGGCCAATTTCTCTGTGAATACAGGGCTTGCTATGATGGGCTGCAAAGTTGCCATGCACGTTCTTTTCTGTTAAAAAAAACACTGCTTGCCTTGTTGAAACCCACCTGTTCCCCCTCCCAGGTCAGTGCCAGTGAGGGCAATACCAAGGGTAGGTATTGGCTATGAATGCTGGACTGCAGTAATGCCAAAGTCTTCATTCCCAAAGTCAGGAGATGCTCAGCATTTCATAAAGTTCTGGGAATAATCAGGTCATCTTTGCAGTGTTTATTAACTTTCCCACTGCATCCTTCTGTCAGAGAGGTGTTACTTAAAGCCATTGTACAGTTGAAGTGTAAAATGGAGAGGTGCTAAGTGGAAGAAGAATTAGAACCCGGGAGTGGGTTTCAGTCCCTTTGACATGCTGAGAAATTACACGTCCCATTCTCTCCATAGCTCCCCTGCTCTCCCTGGGTGCTTAACAGATTTTGTAAAAGCAATCAGCTTAGATTTTCAAAGTAGTCTTAAAATAGACTTAAATACTTAATGGCAGATTGAAAGATCAGGGAATAAAAGCAGAAGTGTATTGGACAAAATAGCATCTAAGATATTAATTTAATTATCAGGTCTCCTCTAAGGGTTGGGTAACTGATCTGGGGTATCATGGACCTAATTTCCCCCTTCAAGTTGGGAACAGAAAAAAAGCAAATGAAATGATATCCTATTATTCTCTAGATGTATATCAATGAACATTGTATTGCTGTATTTCACAGAACAATGGTCCTTCAAGCTTAGTATCTTGTCTCAAGACATGTTTTCTGAGAGCACAGTCACTAATGAATCTCGTTGAAATTACATTTTCTAGGATAATTGCTCTTTTTAAAAATTTTAAAGACAATTTGAAAATTATTTCAGTTTGCTGAGCTAAGTCCTGTTCCTATTAGACACTAACTGTATGGCTCCCTGCCATGAAGCAGCCTTAGATATTTCCAATCTGTTCAGTAACTGCCCACAACAATACTGATACTTACCTCCAAATGACTTCTTGTAAAACCTGAGCCTTGGTTTTGTTTGGATTACTTTAAAACAAGTGAAATGCAAGCATTTTTCTCATAACTCTTAAAGCCTCACGAGCATTATCACATTTCAGCATTTTACAGTTTTAAAAACTCTGGTATTCTGACCACGGAAGTTCCATGAGTAAAGGATGAATCCTCAGTCCCTGTAATTGGGTAAGTCCTGCTGATTACATGGGAATAGCAGGAGTGTAAACCAGATGATTTAAAACCAGTTCTAAAGAGATTTAGATCAGTAAGCAACAGATCTGTATACGACAGGATATACGCAAGAGATAACCCTAAAAAAGACCTTTCTTCTTATGAATACTTGTACTAAATTCACAGGAACAGCTTGGACAAATGAATTCTACTGAGCAGGAATAAAAATAGGCCTGTGCACGCTGACATCTGAGAGAAGAAATAAGCAGGTATTTTCATAGTGCATTTTTACTGTATTAAAGAGGGTTGCCTTAGAAATGCAAAGACACAGCATTGGTTGTGACAAATACTAATTGAAACTGCTCAAGCCTGGAGGTACGTGTTCACTTCAAGCTTTCTGAGCCTCTTACAAAGCCCACCAGGCTTTTCAGGCCTGTCCCATATTGTTCACACATCGTGTAGCAGCATCACCATCTGTGACGCTCCGGAGCCGTGGCACAGAGCAAGGGGAGAGGGAGCAGCCCAGCTCACGAGGAGATATGTGCTATGGATTGTTTACAAAATAACAAACTACAGGAAAAAGGTCTCCTCGCACCTGCAGGGGAAGAAGAGCTTTCTATCTGACGGGTCTCATGGCAAATTGTTATGGAAACTGTAGGAATACTTTAGCATTACATCAATATGAAGAATTATGCCATTTCTGTGACATCACAGAAACTACTAATAAACCTTAGGATATGATAAAGAGTTTAACTTAGATATTTTCTCTGTTAGGAAGTCTAGATTTCCTGAAGGGGTAAATTCTGACACCTGTGCTCATGTATAGTAGAATCTTACTTCATGAGCTGTCTCACCTATTTAATAGACTTACTCACTGAAGAGTTTCTTAGAGGTGTCTGGAGGCCTATAAACAAGCCTCCACTTTTTAATACACAAAGGCTATTTTCCAAATCCTTCCTCAGTTGACAATTTCTCCATCAGAAGCACAACAGCATTAAAGGAAAAGACCTGCAGCATTGCCAAGCTTGAAATAAGTGATTCTGTTCTTTTAAATACAAATAATGATCTGTTGTTATGCACACGAAGAACACAGAAGAACAAAAACACTAAAATAGTTTTGATAAAAGCTGTCATTCTCTAAGGAAATTTAGGAATTGGAACACTATTAAATGGAGCTACTTTATACCCTCTTTGAGTTCTCATTCCTTTGCCAGTGGAAACTGCCTTTGGGAAGACAGCAGATGCAGGTCCCATGAGATTATTAAGTGGTTCAATTATGTCCCTGTGAGTAAACTGAGGAGTGAAAGCCACAGACATTGCAGTCCCTGGGCCTACTACCTCTAGTAAGCTTCTTCCAACCCATTAAAATGAGCAAGCAATCAACTCCACCTTTGTTCACACACAGAGAGAAATTTCTGTGATTCAGTAAGATTTCAAACATGGAAAGTGTTTGAACCGGGTATATTCCAACCACAAATGTGCTCTTTGTGGTTGGAACACTTCCATGGTTTGGACATAAATTAAATTTGGTCCAGCATTTTTCTCATGACCCTTCTATAAGTGTCCCTGTGGCTTATTTCCATGATCCAGGCAAGATTATAGGAACTTGCCTCATTTCCTCCAGCTGTCCCCTCCCAGCATGAGGATACCACCACTGGGCATGAGACACCTCTGAGATTCTCAATAAAGAACTGCAATTACAAGCAAGGAATAACAAGCTCAGCCTCTGTTTTGCACTGTCACTCGTAATACCCTTAATGGGGACAAGCTTAGAGTAAAAGGACAGATGGAAGACAAAAGAGAGAAGAAAGTCAAAACAGTGTAGTGTGAAGAGCCCTGTTTTGAGATTTAAATATCAGAGGTTTTAGGGGTTATTCAATCTAAAAATGAAAGCAATAGAAGGTTAAAGAAGGGAGAGGTGTTCTCTAACCCATAAGAACGTGGCTTTCTTCGAAAAGGCCTCCACTGCAGCCTGTCACTGAGCCACTTTCTATTCTGCCTGAGCTGTAGAATATTTTGTAAAGTTGCATCTTTTAAAGTCCAGAAAATAAGCAGTGAAGCAAGATGCATTTCCTTTAGAAAGAAGGATTGAACTCACCCCATGCTCCATGAAGCATCAAGCTCATGGCTGAGCAACACATTGTTGAGTTGAATATAATGAAGCTGCTCTATGATGTCACATTATAAAAAACTGTGCAACACTATGAAAAAAAAACATCCTACTGCCTCCTGATAACACAGCTCCCTCTCCCCCTACTAAAAAAGGTTCAGAAGAAAACTAGGAAATGGATTCAGGCATAGCAATCTTGTACAGTTCATATTAATTAGCCAGTTTTCAGTCAAAATATGTGCAGTGAAAAACGCAACTGAGATTCTTTAGAGATTATCAGAAATTAGGTACGTGAATTGCACATGCTGTTATGAACAGCTTTTTCTTCACTATAAATTAACACAAATAGGGAGAGCAAAATCACAGTTATTTGATCACTGAAGTATTATTTTTATAAAATTAAATTCATTAACCCTTCATTTTCAATTTGAATACTAGACTCCAACTCTTAAGCCTTGAAAACTCTATTATAGGAGGAATTCAACCAAATTTCTAAATGTGAAACCTCTGAAATGGATGTTACCTCTAATTATTCATTTACAATCCTGAATTTCGCTCATCCTTGATTATCCCTAACTTAAATAGACATAATTGTGACTAAGAATTAGGTCTTAGATTTTTTCCTGGCCTTATATGTCTGAAATTTGGAGGTTTATCTGAAAAATAACCATTCAAGGAGGCAACTAGTTGCTTGGTAGACTGCAGTAAAATGCAGTCAGGGAGAGTAAATAAGAGGAATCCTCCACATGTCTCCTAAGAGGTCACCCTGATGGCAAGAGCCATTTTTTTTTTTTGTGCAAAAACCCCTTCATCATTTTCAGGGGAAGGAAAAAAACCTTTCCAACAACCAGAACATACCTCCACAGCCCTGAGAAGAGAAACTGGCTGCCTCAGTCATGTCCACCCGAGGAGGTTCATGCAGTGCTTGCCCAGGGTGATGCCACAGATGCCCTTCTCTTCCATGAGGCTCCTGGTGCAGTCCAAACGTAGATCATGACTGATCTCTGTGCCATTCTATATCAGACAAGAAGATGGAGTTTGTTCTGTGTCTTAATAGGCACCAGGCCGTGGACTGTGAAAGGCAAGTGTTGATATGAAATTTTTAAGAAAGTCCTCATAATGAAGCAGTGCTAGTGACACAGATCTTCTAATCAGGCATTTAGTAATTTTGCTTTGGAGCTTGGAAGATGTATTTCATTTAAATTCACCTCCTAGGAGCTGTGTGTCAGGCAATTACTCTCTACCAGAAGATTTCAAAGTCCAAGCAAATTAAATGGGCTCTGTTCTTAAAGTAATACTGCCCTCAAAGCATCATTACTGTTGTTAAGAAATAGCAAACCTGAAGGCACAATTTCTTTTCTCTTCTACACAGGTGCAATTCTTATTAATGTTATTGGCAATCAGCTGTGCATATTTACAGACCTAATGAAGAGTGTTTCTGGGTGGGGAACACAGCTATACACTCACAATTCTGAAAGAACACCACTGAAAAGGAGACCTGAGTTCAGTTGCCAGATCTCCTAGACTTAATTAAATTCATTAAATTTCAATTCATTAAATTTCAATTTCAAGTTTGCAAAATGGGGCACAGTTATTTTACACATATTGTCACCTGGCTATAAGCTTTGTATTGCAGTTTTCCAGTTGAACAAGGTAGATATTTAGGTATCATTTCAGCTCCACTAGTAGCACAATTAATTCTTTAATGGCATTAAACTGAAGAAGACAAGACAAAAGACAAAGGTGAAGGTACTTAAACACTACTTTCAAAGGTAACTTGAGAAAACATTGCTGGGAGCTTCTCAGTGACCAGAGATCTAGAAAACATAACCTTGTGAAAAGGCTGAAAGAAGAGTTAAGTCTAAAGAAGAATATTGAAAGACAGTGATACAATTATAGTCTTGAAATACGTGAAGAAGCATTTAATGAGAAAAAAGGGACAGTTGTTCTCCACATGCTCTTGGACAACAAACAATGGGCTTAAACGGCAACAAAGAGGTGGGAGGAGGACACCTCTGTCACAAAAGGGCTGTTAAAGTGAACTGCATGGGCAGGCAGGGCAGCCTCCAGCACTGAAAATTCAGAAACAGATTGGATGATCCATCACCAGGAATCGTTTACACAGAGCTGATCCTAATTGGGGCATGGGGGCAGTGCACCAGAAGATCACTTCAGGCTCTTCCTGTACCTATTTGCCAGGGGACATTTAAGTTAGATATTAGAAAGAATTTCTTCACGGAAAGGGTTGTAAAGCAGTGAAAGAGGTTGCCCAGGGAAGTGGTGGAGCAACTATCCCTGGAAGTAATTAAAAAAACCATTTCAATATAGCACTTAAAGGAGGTGATATGATGGTGAACATTGTGGTGGTGCTGCTGGGTTAATCACTGGACTAGATGATCTTAAACATCTTTTCCAACCTAAATGATTCTGTAATTCTATGATCCTATTTTCTATTACATTACTATTTCCCACTAGTACTTCCCAAGCTCTAGATTTCCAAAGATCCAGAGGCTTATGTAGAGCAGAATAATGGAAAACAGGCCATCTGGCACTTTTTACTTCATTTACTGTCACTTCAAAGCTTTCAAAACCATCTAGAAGTGTCCAGATCACTCTTTAAGCCAGGATGCCAGTTAGCTAAGAGGCACTGAAGATCTTATTCAAAGTGACTATTCCAAGGGTACACAAAAAGCACCTGATGATGGTACTTGGGCACTGTCCTGACTGTAGGAGAGGTCAAACTGAGCTGAATAGATCTGTTCGTGTTATTGCAGTTAACAGTAAGAGAAACACTTCACTAAATGGGGAGTTTATTGCCAGAATTGCATCCAGAATGAAAGGAATTCCAGCCTTGAATACTGGTACTGTGTTTTCCTGTATCCCACACTTTTAAGAAAGCAGCATAAGATATAGGTAAATATAGACAAACAGATGTAAATAACCTGCCCAAATATTTGCTGAGAGCATCCCCTTCATGCAGCATGGCAGAATCAGCTCCCAAGCATGTGTTTTGTAAAGGATATTACCCCTCCTTAATTTAAGTTCACTATTGTTAGAGACTAGGATAGGAATTCTGCAGGGAAGGTTATCTGTCTGTCATACTTTCAGAGCAACTACTGTCAGAGACTGGGTACTGGAGTAGCTAAAATATGGGCCAGATGGCAGTTTTTATGCTCCTACAGTAGTTTTGCCTCTTGAAGATCCTTACACATGCTCGTGATATTCAGTGAAGTTCATCTGTTTCAAGCCAGCAAAACATCAAGTACTCACTCACTTATTCTAATTAAATCTCTGCTTAAAACCAACTCCTTCCACTCCACTTTTCATTCCTGCTCTTTCTTGCATTACTTCCCTTGCAAATAGAAAATAAACTGTTCATTATTGTTGAACCAAACTCTTGTAAGCACAGTGACACAGCAGCAGTATCTGTGAATGATTAAAAAAGATACTTAATATATTTTACTGTGAGTAATTCTGTGGGGCCTTGACATTTGCCTATTAGTGTAATTCAAATAATAAACAATAATACATAACTGTGATTAAAATTGAAAAAAACGAACAGTGCATTATACAAATGCAAAAAGAAAGGAAAAGGTGGTTTATGTAGTAAACAAGGACACAGGAAAATCCATCAGGAGTCAAAGATAAGTATACTTAGAGCCATAAAATTACCTTGTGTCAAAACTAATTGAGGGAAGCAGCTCGTCACTAATGCAATTGTGCTTTAATAATCGAGATGGCATCTACATGAGCCTGGGAGAGAGGCAGCTCTAAGAGACACAAATGAAAACTTTGCAAGAGATGGGGTTTATTCTCTCAGCTATTTGTGTTGTGCACCAGGCTGAAATAATCGGACACATCGTTTCAAAACATGCAGTTTCTGCCTGAGTGGGCAGGAGGACCAGGGTAACCCACAGGCTGTTCTGGGCACCTGCAAAACTCAGCTGCTCCCCTGAGAAACAACCCATGTCACCTCATCTCCTAGCTCTTTTCTACCCCGGGTTTATCCAGTCTGTCAAGGTTGTCAGTGTGAAGCCACTTAGATGTTGTCTTGTTTTGCATTTCCGACACTCAAATGCCCCAGAAATGAATCTGCTATCTCTTAATAGAGAATCGGTCTGAGAATTGGCAAGGACTTCATTCTGACTTTTATTAAGGGCTTATCAAGTAAAGAGGACTGGAACAAAGCAGAATAAAATATTTTATTTCCCCGCCCTCCACTTAGTCTGAACGACAGTCCTTTTGAGGTCAGTATTGCTTAAGTCTGTAAAATGAAAGTGCTACGAATCACAATCAAATAACCGTCAGGCGCCTTATTAAATTTCATTCAATTCCATACAAAATCTTAAGGGACCATCGCTATCTTCCAATTTAGACAAAGATTAAATAAAAGCTGATCAAAGATTTATAGAATTCTAAAGTGATACTAAACACAATGTGCTATGCCTGGAAAGCTTTCCCTGGTACAATGGAGTTAGAAGTGCCCTGCTTTAACGGTTTCATTTTAGCACCACTTTCCATTGGAGGAAAAAATCAGCAGTTTACAACCGCCTCATCTAATTAAAATCTCAAAATTCACAGTCTAAATCAAGTTTAGACTGATGCTGGGATTTGCATCATTGGCCAGGCAGAATAAAAATCTGTAAGAATGTCAACAGAAGAGGCAACATTACCTTTTTCCTTTTAATTCAGAAAAAAAGCCAAAATTTCACTTATAGTGGGTTTCCAGACTAGCAATTCTCAGCCTGTCTGCCATCAAAGAAATGTACAGGTAAGCTAAGAAGGTCTCCTAACTGCAGGCAGTAGCAGCAGTTACTAGGGTGTCTATTTTCACGACTAAAACATACCTGTTTTCTATCCACTGATGGTAAAGTATGACATGCAATTATTACCCACTATATTAAAAACATGAATAGGGCAGATAGGAAAGAAAAAGCAGCAAAGAAGCAACAAGTTAGAGGTGCATTAACAGAGAGGAGTTGCTTCATATTTTGTCTTCATTTCTTTCTGATGAAGGAAAGAACTAAATAGGAAGAGTCACGAGCAGAGGAGAGTCTGCCTTATGCAGTTACAGAGAAAACTCTTAAGATTGTGTTTATTTGTTTTCAAGACAAGCAGGTTCATTACAAACCGAGTGCTTTATAGTGTTCCAGTGTTCATCTACAACAGAAATCACACTTCTGTGAGAAAGATTTCAGCCTAAGGCTTAGCAAGAAATTTATGAAGCTGAACATAAAATCTGAGTTCTTCCGTGGTAGAATCTCTTGTGAGACAACATACATTTACAGCAGACATACTGATTTCTGGAAAGGTTTAACAATATGTAAGTTGGAGATTGTTTTCACCATTTTGTGTACCTGGTCTGCTTCTACTGGGGCTTGTCTGAACACCCCCAGAATCCTTTGTCAGTGAGGTGATGCAGAGTGCTTCACTACTAGAGACTAACTGTGCCCTAGGAGTATGGAGCTATATTTACTGAAAAATTAAACATGGGATAAAGACACGGGACTCAGATCCTCCAATAATTTCTGGACATTGGTGCAGCCTCAGTGACATTGATTAGGAGTGAGAGCAAAGGCAGAATCTGCAGCACAAGTGCCAAACAACACCACTTAGGGCTTGTATTAGTTGTGGTATTTCAAAATCCCTTTCAGACCCCGAAGGAATATAAAGCAAGGTATCAACTAGGCCATCTTTCTGCTAGCAGTCCATGCAGTTTTCCATATTTGTATGGCACATAATCATAAGGAGTACACCAAGGACAGTGTTTATACTTGTAGTTCATATATAAGGTTATTCTGTTATCTGTACACAATAAACCCAAGCCAGGCTCCTGTGAAGGCAATCCATAAATGTCAGCCAGAAGGAAAAAGACAATGAAGTGGTTTACAATAAGCACCTTTACTTTTTATTAACAAGGTCACACTGAGAACGTTCCCCTCTACTCAGTAACATCCCAGATAATTAAGCCAATACCCTTTTGCCGTACTCTCAAAAAGGAAGGTGCAAACTGAAACATAACAAGAATCATTACCTGCTGGTCACAACTTCAGTGTTAGTATGACTAATTATTTTTGATACTACTTAAAATATATGTTTTAGGATGAATTCTGAAGGGGCAAGGTAGCTGTATAAAGAGATGGATTAAATAAAAGACAACAGGCTTTCCTGTGTATCATTTCAAATGATAAATTTGCTAATTTTTTTTTAAGAATAGCAGAGATCAAGACTCAAGACCAGCAGATCAAAAAATAAGAGCAGCAAAAAAGAGCTGAAGTGAAAACACATTGTATGCCACTTGTCTATCTGCATAAGATTTTCTTTCTGTTCCTCCCTTAATGCAGGATCTTCTCCCCAATGTTAAGCGTGGGAATTGTAAGTACTTCTGAAACATGGTAATTTCCAACTGTCAGTGCCACAGAAACCTCTCCATGAGCCCCTCCGATGGGACCTTGTCTGAGGAAGGGGCTCCATCTGAATTCAGTGCACTAGGATAGTTTAATATTTCCTTTTCGGAACATCTCCAAGGAAACAGAGATGAATAGAAATGAGGCAAAAATTGGGAAATCCCATCTTCCAACTTCTGCTGTTAAGAGCCACCTTACAAGCCAGAAGAAAAACAAATACAACCACCAAACTCTCACAAAACCCAGGACATATATGTGGTGGGAATTTGGGTTAAAAGTGTACATGCCATGATATTCCTTCTTTTGGGGAATGAAGGATGAGGTTCTGTTATCTGGGCCTGACACAGGCAGTGCTTTGTCTCATCATCCATTCTGGTCTGTGAGAAAAGAATTAGAGAGATCAGACTCTTAAATTTTCCCTGTTACTGTCTCTTGACCTTGGGTGATCTGAGGCCTGCTGCTACTCAAACCCAGGAAAAATACAGAGAGAAATTATCATTTATAATACACAGAAAAAAGCCTGTTCTTGATCCAGCACTTGATGGGAAATGATACACAGAGAGAATCCTGCTTCTCTTTTTCATCTGCCCCTTTCCCAAGGAAGCAGCCCCTCCCTCACCTCAGTTTCACCCAACACATTCCTTGTATATTCTTTTATGACGTGCACACTTGGATGGCTGAGCTGGCAGAGGAAGGACCAGTGACACAACAGCAAAGGCAGGTGAATTCTACTTTGGCCTAATTCCTGCACAATGTGTAAGGTATTTGCTCTCAGCAACATGCCTGGCCATGAACCCTCCTGTTCTCTCCCTGTTAGGGCTGTTTCTTGCAAAGAAATGCAATTTTACCATGTGATTCCCCAGTTCCTACCTCGGTTCCAGAAACAGCACTCACCAAAACATCACCTTGAAACCTCTGCCCATTTTTGCAGCTTAACCCCATTACAAAGACCAAAATCTGAATTTCTGGAGCATGCAGATGGTAATGCTGGGAATCTACTGAAAGGGGCCAAAGCAGTTTGAAAATGGGCTCTTGGGCTAATACATGGACAGGCAGGATTAATCACAGTTAAACAAGAGGGATCAAATGCTGAAGGAACAATCTTTCTTTGTTTCATCAACAATGCCCACTATTACATGAGTATATACCTTGAAATTAAACCAATGAAACCTGGATGAAAACCTTGGTATTAACTCTTTAGACAAATTAAAATCCAGGCACCCATGGAAATTACCTGTGCTCTCAACCACTGCACTTTCACAGCCACTAAATTTTCGAGCTCACATAAAAAAAAATTGATTTTTCTTCATTTAGGGAATTAAAAAAAAAATTAGAAATTTTTAGGCTGAATTTGTATTTAGAACTAAGAACCGACAGAAGAAAATCTGAAATACAAATTAAAGTGTATAAACAACACATTCATGCCTATTGGAAAAATAAATTTGTCCTGAAAGCTTTACAGGACAATGTATTTAATAAAAGACTTATACAAAAGGGAAATATTTTGGGTTTTTTTGTCCAGAACTATTTGAAGGATGAAAAATGTGGTATAAATAGTGTATGATGCATTTCTAAATAATTTTTGACAAATCAGTTATGAACTGCTTAAAAAAAATCAATATGGAAGTAGAAAGCCTTAGTTGGGCTTAAACATGCAGAAATTGCTTGTTTTGCATTCTTTTTGTTTGAATGGAAAGTCAAATTCCATATTTGTTTATTTAATTATTTATAATCAACAAAACCAATTGTACAAATATACTCACTCTGTACAATCAAAGTAGCCTCACTTTTAAAGTGCTCTTCAATTTTCTAGAAACCAGTCTGAGATCTGTGCAGGGACCTGCTTTTCAGCAGAGTACTAGACATGATTGAGCTTTTTTATTTGTTTCCTATTTATAAAACATAACTCCAGATGACAAACTAGCAATGATTTCCAAATTGAATTTCTAATCTCTGAACATTTTGCTTCATGCAAATCATCTCCCACCACCATTTCCACCACTTGTGCCACTGTTTAAACTCCAAGTCCTTCTTTCCACATGAAAATGACACTTCTGAATCCCTGTTGATGAACTAAGGGTTTAAGCACAACATAAACAATTCCAAAGAACCCAAGATGTTTGATGGAAAATGGCATCTATAAAGGACAGAGAAGCCAAGGCAGTCTCCTGGTAGCTCAAGCACGTGACAGACCCATGGGCAGCTTCAAAGCTGCTCTGATGATGCCTCTGCCAAGCAGCCAGCTGCTCCTGCTAGACAACCTTCTCTGTGACTTGGCATCCAGGCCCTGTGCTTGCCGTTGGAAAGCAGCAGAAGGAGTCACGGGATGCAGGATGGAAGCCACCCCTTCATAAATCACACAGTACCTGTACAAGTCCCTGTGGAGACAGTGGGTGCTGAGTCAGTCATCCACTGGGTGGAAATGCAAATTGAAAAATAAAGGCATTGTAAGAGCTCCTGATAAAGTATCACGGGACTCAGGAAAGCTCCTGCAGCATGAAGAAGTAATATTTTCATTATTTTGAAGACAACTGAGGTACCAAAGATTAGATGGCTCAGGAAAGGTCAGAGAGGGTGTCTGGGAGAGTGAGGATTCAAGTATGTCTCTCCAGGAACGAGCCTGACACAGCACTGAACAGATCATCCCCTCTTCCCTACAAAGAACAGATAATTTCTACATGTAGCAGGATGTTTGCCACACAGCAACTGTCAGGAATGAAACCAGTACAACTAAATTAAATCATAGTTGCACAGAATCTCCTTTTGACAGCCTTTCACAGTGTTAATGAAGGATATTGTGTTTTATGCCGTTCTATACAATGTTAAAGCAAATCCATAATTGGCTATCACATTATGTAGTATGATTCCAAGAAGATAGCCTATTCTCTCAAATTTTAAAGAATTTTGTGTTAAGAGTAGGCCTGATTTAATTACTTCAGGCTCATGTATGAATTCCTATTTCTATGGTTCCTTGGAAATAAATAAATTGCTGTTCAACACTCTAAACTTAAAAGCAGCAACATGATGGAAAAATGTGATGTTGATGCTCCAGCGTGGATAGGTAGATTTAGAAGCTCACAGAGCAGTGATTTGAGAGCCTCAGATACATTTCCAGGCAGGTTCATTCCCTGGCAAGAAGCGATGGGGAGAACAGAACATCCCCTACTTGCTCTGGCAGCTGCTTTTCTCCAAGCACTCACTTCACACACATTCACTGAGCAAGTTCCTGTGTCTAGAGGGCAGCCTGGCATCAGCTTTTTAAAACTTTCATATATTATATCATACCATATCCATGGATATGGCAACATTTAAACAGGACAGATGATTAAAAGAGGGTGAGAGCTATGCATTATGGATTAAAGTGCAGAGTGAGAAGTTTTTGGAACATTAGTGTTCCAGAAATATAAACAATGAACCCACGTGAAGAATTGAAAATCATCACATTTAGTGGCCTTCTATGTCCTTTCAGTGGAAAATTGAAAATAAAAATAGTAGAGAAACATATCCCAACTGTACCAACATATTATAAATTTATAATTTTTTATTAGGATTTTCTGAAAAAACAGTGTGCTCACGATCACACAGAGGCAATGGAGAAGTTATAAAAGCTAATATTTGGTCTTAATGCATCCTTATTTTTATTGCAGTAATTTGTAGGAACAACAATCAAGGATCTTCAGCTTGTATAAAGCTCCAGAACTAAAGAAAACATGAGTAGAGAGATGATGTTCAAAAATATACTGACAAGTTCATTCTCTTTGTTGTGTCACCTGTGGATTCCATCAAAGGATGAAGGCAAACTGAAAATTATTTGTCCTCTAAAATATATGTAGAGGAAATATTTCTTCTGATATATAACTGATCACATATTGCAGCTGTTTCAGAGGATTCTGCTGGAAAAGTGAGACAAGACATCCCCTGGGAAGCCAACAGTCCTGACCAGCTGGGTGGTTCAGTTTTCCAGGTCCTCAAGTTAACTATGGCAAGATGCCAGGGAGAAGGTGAATCCTACTGAGCCGTTCTCTCAGTCACTGCAGCCAAACCAAATCTCAAAGCAAGTCCCACTGTGATGGAGATTTCCTGCTGTTGAACCCACCTTAGTCCCTGCAGTGAATTAGGAAGATGGGACTCCTGCCATGCTCCCAGCTGGTGTGACCTCATTGCCATAAACAGGCACACAGTTTGGGATACCTTAGTGCGGAGAGGTTGCACAAACCCCCTGAGAGATTCACATTCCACCAGGACACTGTGGTATTACTTAAAAAGAAGCTGCTACAGCTTAAGACACAGTCCTAAAGCAAAATGACACTACTAAGTGCAATCTTAAGTACGAGAAGAGGGAATAAATCAAGGAAAGAGGGATAGAAGACTTCAGTAATGACCAAAAGGGATGCCAGTGTGGTGTTGTAGCATTTTCATTCTTTGGGAGTTTTGCTGTAGGGTTTGAATGATAATACATCTCAGGCCATGTGCATTTCAGCCATGGACAGGGGGCTGCAGTAATGAGGGTGTCTGGTGAATGCATTTGTGTGCTGAGGCCTGAATTTATGGGAGTTGTTACATTCCTTGAAATAATGAGGGGGAAGCAGTAATAGAAAATGCTACAACTGCAACAAAAAGTGCAAAAGAAGGGCAAATAAGCCCCCCTGGAAGTTACTTAGATTAAGTTACCCCCATTTGGGGGAGTAAAACATTATTATTATGCCTGTGCTAGTTTGTTGCTCTGTTCTGCAAATTTCCTGATCTCTCTTGACTTTCAGTTCTGAAATACACATTGTCAGGAACTAAAATGATTAAACTGTGTAATCTGTTTATTCAGATCACATGCTGAAAAGTATCTTATTTCATATGTATCTACTGCAAAGTGATTCCAACAAAGCCACTAAACAAAAAAATGAGCTCTCAGATAAAGGAAGACAGTCCTTACCTTCTCTTGACATCTGCCTGCAGCCTCAACCCTCTGTCAATAAACTGCCACATAAAAATTTACCTATCTAATTATCTTTGGCATTTAAATCATAAAGGCAGGTGAATTCTTAAAAGCATTGCATTTTACCAGGTGCAGCCTCTGGGTTATACTTCAAGAAATGATGCAGCTCAACAGGACTGTGATATACATATGTATGGGTTAATAAAAGAAATTTGCCCAAGACAGTCCTCACTCTCAGCCTCTGATTTCTCTGTAATCTGCTTCCTGAGATCATGATAATTAAATATGTCTGTGCTGTTTTATGGTGCTCAGCCCACTTATACCAGCTAAAAATCTGGTTCAATTTGCCTATGCAGCTCCCTCCCATTCTATCCATCTTTGGGGCTACGTGACAAATACAGATGTCCTGCATGAGAAAAAGTATGTACAATCCAATCCACCAACACTGTCAATATTGGCTACAGCTTACTAATTAACTTGAGAAAAGTGAATGAGCTAATTAGCAGGACAAACTAAATAGAATATCATTAGTTAGTCAATCAATGTTGGTTTCCACTAAGTGAATGAGCAATTCACACACATTCAAGTTTTCATTGGACTACCCTGACCTGCACCAAATCTAAAACTAACAGTATGACCTGGTTCAACTTACTGCTTGTACTCCTGCAGATCACCAGTGGTTACACTTGAAAACACTCAAACACCCTTGGTTCCTTCAGGCTGGTTTCTGTTTCCTTCACCGAGAACAGAAAATGAGGCCATAATTCTTCCGGGTCCAAACAAACAAAAAGTTTTCCCAGAAAATATCCCCTTTTGGGAAAGTGTTTATTGAGTTATAAAACTTGCAGCCGTAAAGAAACCCTGCCAAGTGTTAGGAACAAGTGACCTAAGGAAACAGCTTTAAGTGGTACCTAATCACAAAATGTTTTGGGTTCAAAGGGACCTTAAAGATCACTTAGTTCCAAATCCCTGCCATGGTCAGGAACACCTTCCACTAGACCATGTTGCTCCAAGCCCTTCCAACCTGGCCTTGAATACTTTCATGGGGTGGTGCATCCATAGCATCCCAGGGCAACCTGTTCCAGTGCCTCACCACCCTCACAGGGAGGAATTTCTGCCTAAAGTCCAATCTAACCCTATCTTCTGTCAGTTTAAAGCCATTCCCCTTGTCCTGTCCCTCCATGCCCTTGTCTCAAGTCCCTTTCCAGCTCTCCTGAAGCCCCTTTAGGGACTGGAAGGGGCTCTAAGGTCTCTCTGTATCCTTCTCCAGGTGAACATCCCCAGCTCTCCCAGCCTGTATCCAGAGCAGAGGGGCTCCAGCCCTCGGAGCATCTTGGTGGCCTCCACGGGACTTGCTCCAACAGCTCCACATCCTTCCTATGCTGGAGGCCCCAGAGCTGGATGCAGTACTCCAGGGATGTCACCTGGGCAGAATTCCCCCATCCCCTGCTGTCCACTTCTACTTCCCTGTCCTGGTATCCTCCCAGTCACTCTGCCGGCCCCTGTCTTGCTGCCAGACCATGGGCTGCAAACATTCCTGCAGATACACAACTCTAGAAATAACAGCACAGCACAACAGACAACCCCCAAAGAGTGTGCTCAGACATGATTTCACTGCAAGGTCCACTGCCCAAACTTGAGTTCATTTACTTTAGTGCTTAAAGCCTCGCAGGAATGTCTCAGCTCTCTAAAGGCTGTGATAGCTGCAAGTGTAAACACTGAGTTTCAGTCATGGCCCTTGCATTTTCACTGATAGCTTGTAAGTGTTTATGGTACCCTTTTAATACTAAAATAACAACAAATACTCAGCTGGAGACAAGGGAAAACAATAAAATGCTCACGGTGCTTATGAGTCTTATCATTCTCTGATTTTAGAGCTTTTCTTATACAAGTTGTTTATTTTGACTAATATCAATCCTTAATGCCTGTGCCATGCAAAGTCTCCTGCTACATGTGCATTCAGACATCATGGGCAATATTTGGGAAATGAAGCATTTCCATTAGCGTAGATAACATCGAATTCAGTGGGAGAGAATGACTGATCCATATAAATACTGGTTGGAACAAGAGTGCATGATGAAGCGTCTCTTATTGATTAGCAGATTTGCTCTTGTGTATGGTATTTCCCAACATCCTTAATCAAGCCTTCTCTGAAAGATTCAAAGAAATTCTTGATTTTGATAAATAGTCTGTCAGGCAAGGTTAGACTTGCCATGTTTTTAACAATCAGTTGGACCTCACATTCTCATTTCAGACATAAAAGTCCTAATATATAATACAACTCCCCCCAAACCAACATATAATCCTAGAGAAATGGAAAACTTGCTTTTGCTATGACAGATTTTGCATTTTACTTTTGAAAACAGCTGTTACCAGCATGAGGTGATCTCACTCTGAGGGGGTACTGCTCCTTGTATCCTTTTCTTCACAAATCCATGTCTTTGTGTGGTTTAGCACTGCAGTAAATACAGGCATTAGAAGTTATCTGAGATGCACTTTCCAACATGATGCCACGTTTTGGCTGCCATTTCAGAATCTCCAGGTAACTTGAAAACATGTTGAATCACTGGATAGCCAAAAAGAAAGCTTGAGATGCAAGACATCTCCACCAAGCACAATGAAATAAGGGTAATTACAGTGTCAGTCAGTGGAGGTGAGCAGATAGCAGGAAAACATCCTTCTGTGCACTCTGCATAAAATAGAAATGAGGCTTCATTCAACCATTCCTGTTTTCCTAAGCTGTTCCACCTGCAGGACATCCATCAAGACCATTTTTCCCATAATGTGGTCTACTGGAGCAAACACCAGTTTAGAGACACCAGAATTCTTGGTTGCGTTATTCAGAGAGAGTTTGTTGCTAATGATGATTAGAACTTGTATAAATAATCAATTAGTAGTATATAAATGCCAAATGTCTGGCAGAACCTGGAATCAGATCCTTAAAGTATGTAATTTCTTGTTTCCTTACACTGCAACCGTCACAGAGGAGATAACTGCACGTGATGCTGTCATATAAATTTCAAAACCTTCACATCTGCATCTTTAATTGATAATTTATTGGAATAAAGATTTTTTTTTCCAAATGCTTCAGTGAAAAAAAAATTATCTGCAAGTACATAGCTGCTGTTCTTCAATGACATTTTTTACTTTTGCAAATAATATTTGGATTCCTTGGAGGCAAGTGAGACTCCAGCACAGAAAGCAAACATTAAGGCAATAAAATCCCATCACTTCTTTTGTCCATAAGAGACCTTTCATGTGGAACACCAAAAATGGGCATTATCTTCTATTACCTACTGGAGGATTTGAGGCAGCCCAAGTGAAAAGAGAATAAGCACTGCATCATTGGTATATTACATTTTTAAAGTGTTAATCTCCTTTTGATTTAGAACTGATACCACTTCATACTCTATCCCCTCTTTCTGCAGGTGTATGCTGAGCACGGAGCATGTAGGCTCCAAAGAGCACTGAAATGAAGCAGTGCTCAAAATAATGGGAATACTTCTTCCAAAGTTACAGACTTGATTTATTAGAAATGGTTCAAACATTTTTCCTAATTAATGTGAGCAAAGTGCCTAACAAAACTAGAAAAATGTCTCTAGCTTGGACTCCACTGAGACTAATACTCATCCTTCACACTTCAAAGGGCAAAGTTGAGTAGGAGAAAAGAGGGAGCACTGGTTTTAGTCTCAGTGACAACATTTAAAAGGGTCATTTAATATTAGTATGTGGGCCATGGCTGATGTACAATTTCTATGTTTTTCCACTTAAACTGTAAATAAATCTTGAAATTGTGTGGAAAAATCTTGCTATTATCTCATACCCATATTTCTCTTCACATCCTAAGACTCAGATAGATTTAAAAATACATGCAAATATTTTTCCTAGCACTGCAAGGAAGTTGTGCTTCTGTTTCCTGACAGATAAAATGAAGTGAACCTAAGTCAGGGTTAGATGCCTTAATGGTGGGAGTCATGTTACCCACCCTTAGCTTTCTAAAATGTACATGTCTGAAGGAGACACCTTGAGAGGTAAAATTGCTTCCCAGATAACAATTCTAGGATATGTCTATGCATAACACACATCTGACAGTTTTTACTCCTCTTGTTCTAGCCTTTTTTTGCTACATTAAGCAACAGCCCTGTTCAGTGTACTGCCTCTGCCAAGCCCACTCTGGGCTGACTCTGTGTGTTTGTCAGGGTTGTGCATTCTATTCCAGGAGCCAACAAAACACCAAAGTTCCTCTGGAGACCTGGCTCAGGAAGATTTGCCAACAGATGTGACCCATGTCATTGTCAGTGCCAGAATTAGGGTTTCAGGAGACCTGGCTTCCAGTCCAAAAGCACAAAAATTACTCTGGTGAGAGATACCTAATGCTCAGAAAGCTGTAGAATCCTTCCTCCAATTTGTACAGTCATTGTGGAGCCATATGTAAAAATCAGTCAGCCAGTCCCACAGCAGCTCCAAATGCTGAACATGGTCCTGCATAAAAGCAGGGGGGGACGGGACAATGCCTTCTTCCCCACTGTTTGCCATCTGACTTCCATATAAAACATCCCAGCTAGAAAGACAACTGCCAAATTTCATGAAGTCACCCATTTTTATATCTGTTGCGCAAGACTTCAGCTCAACTGTTTATCACTGCTATTCATATTGTCAAAGAGATACTGATATTCTAAAACCTGTGCACTTACCAGATCCTTTTGCCCAGGCTGAAGTCATGCATTTCCCCCCTCCCCCTCCCCCCCCAATAAATTTCTGTCCAAAGATATGACTCATTTTGACTCAAATTAGGAGGAACTTTGACAAAACACTTCTGCCAGTAAAAGAAAAGAGCACTTACTCCAAAACATGTCTTCTGGCTTGGCCCTCGATGGCACAGACAGTATGGTAAGTATTTTAATTTTGGGATTTTCTAGAGAGAATGTCTCAAACCTGTGAGGCTGTTTTTGTCATCCTGCCAGTCAGATGTGAGGAAAACACCTTGCCTGTAAGCAAACAAGGCAGGATTTTAAAGTGCAAATAACAAGGCTGATATGTTTGTTGTGTGTGTCAAACGAGTAGATCGCTGACAGGATTTGACACTCTTCTTGCTCATGTTACTTCTGTGGAAGCCCCCACACTTTCAGATCCTTGCACAAAGAACAGCAGTATTGCCAGTACTAATGTGGGTAATAAAGATCTTGTTCTCTTTTGACTTCTGTACAATCTTGCTCTCAACATGTCTTGGGATCAAGGGTTGGTCAAGTTGGCACCATTGGCAGTAATTTAACAAAGCCTACTGAATCACCTTTTAACTTTCCCACATGCACAAGCCAAATCATTAAGAAAAAAAACATTAAAATCAGTTATGCTGAATTACTCATATGGCATTTTTCTTTTTCCTTGGTTCTAGTTGAAAGCAAATATAACTCTTAATGGCTCATGTTTGTAAGAAAGCTGCAGGAAGTCAGGTAGAAAATGACTGACTAACAAGGAAGACTAATGCCACCAATTGCACTAAAATGTATAATAAACTAAATAACTACTGTTTGATAAAGCCTTGCATGCATATACTCACTCACACATACTTCTTTGAGTCACACTTACAGATATAAGCTATCATTATGGTAAAGTGTGAAAAAGCTGTGTAAAATTTCCTTAGACAACACAACTTGTTCTTTATAGTGCTGATGCTACTGCAGAAGTAGTTGAAAGTTTTGGCAAGTAAGTACAGTAAATGCAGGTCTGAAGGCCATCTTTACTGAAAAAAATTAGAATATGACTTCTAGCTCTGAGGAAAAAAACTCCTCAACTCTAAAATCCAATCTCTTCTACATAAAGATTGAGGTATAATTTAAGGTTTTTTTAAAGTTTTGTTTAATGTGCAAACAGGAACACATCCCCATTCCAAACTCTAGGAAGCATAAGCACCCTTTAATCCAGGTAGACTGAGCTACCTTACTGAGGAACGTTTGACAAACTCTTCCCTTTTTGGTAGTGAAAGAGCAGTGGACGGGTTTCAAGTTTTACAGATATCTTCATTATTCAAAACCCTCTAGTGAAAGGTTTATTACAATGTATGTCTACCTACACCTTGCTCATGAATGAGTACCAGGGATGTTTTTAAAGTGATCAACCTTTCATTATTCAATCTGTGGTGTGACTGGAACTGGCCATATTTTAAAAAGTAATTTCCACTTCTGATTTGCTACCAGTCCAGTCAAAACTGTATTTGTGCTGATACAGGATGGATTGGCATCCACTTCTTTTTTTTTAACTTAGGGGTTCCATTTGGGCTCAAGTAGTAGATCCAAGTGGTGGCATTGCAAAATGGGGTTCTGTCCCCCACCAGATGAACTTCTTAAGGTCTGTGCAAAGAAGGGCCAAGGTTAAACTTAAATGTTTATTTGAATCTGCATCTGTGAGCCCTGTTTCTTCCTGTTGTTATTAGTGCAAGCAGAAATCTGGGAGAAGAATCATTCTCAGAAAGCTGATAGAAAGCCTTACATATAAAGACAGAGTACTTCAAGATGTGCCTCCTTCACTGGCACTTAGGGGGGGTTTCTCTTGCCCATTATTAAACCACAAGTCATCTGTGCAGTGGTACCAACAGCTGTCCTGGTCTGTGGGAAAAGAAAGGGAACTTTGTGCAGTAGAACTGTCAGTCTGTCCTCACTGAATTTATCTGTGAGCACACAAACCCACATCAGAGCTACAGATGAAATACTGGGATAATTCCAAAGGAGGTTTACAGTTCTGGCATTTACAAAATGTTGTTTTTGCAGTTCAACAAAGGCATCAACAGTCAGTTCAGCTTTGAGTGTGTAATAACTGGAAAAACTATGATACCTTCATACTTTCACATAAAGCTTTTCTTCATTTCATCATGCAGTTGTGTTTGTACATGCATGGAGTTGGAAACTAAAATATTCACTTGGCTATCTTATGCAAATGGTGAGTCGATGATGTTTGGAATTCTCTCATTAAAAAAAAAACAAACAACAAAAAAAATCAAACAGCAAACTAACATCCTATTTAAACATAATATTTTATATTTCCAGCTGTATGTTCAGAAGCATCCACAGTCATATTCTTTCATAGAATTAATAACAAAAAAAATTAGATTTAAGCTTTGTTAAAGGAGTAGATTCTCAAAAGTTAACAGCTAGTTAGTTTTTGGGTTGACCTTAATCTAGAATTCTCCTTGTGCCAAAGTCATCACAGTTATCAGTCCTAGAAATTATTCTTTTTCTCCCAGAATTAACCATAGATCCACCCCAAACAATTATTAACCCACAGTTTTTTACTGTAATAAGCTCATCGAAATTCAAATATATATGTATCAAATGCACATGTGGTAATCCTTTATGTTATTTATGGCCTTTTTTTGACATGAGAATAATTGACTCAAATAGGTAATTGAAAAAGGTAATTTACAGTCTGGCATCTTGATTTTAAAGCTTTATTTTACTAACATTCACCAGGAGAGCAATCAATTTACTGGTGAGGCAGAGCTAATA
Source organism: Pyrocephalus nanus (assembly GCA_038380795.1). Taxonomy (NCBI): domain Eukaryota; kingdom Metazoa; phylum Chordata; class Aves; order Passeriformes; family Tyrannidae; genus Pyrocephalus; species Pyrocephalus nanus. The sequence goes on along the minus strand of CM076273.1, from coordinate 4,243,131 downwards.
ATTCCACAGAAGTTTTATAATGTCTTCCTGCTTTAGCATGGAGTTTTGTCCTTGCTTTATGTAATGAGGGATATTTATTCCATCCACACATTTTCTTTTCAATGTTTGATTCATTGAGTCACAAAAGAAATGTAAAGTGGATCAACAAGCACGTGAGTAATTATAAACCACTAAGTTACTTTTTGATTTCTTATTGCAGCCTCCTTTCAAACCTCCTTCTGAATCTGATGAACAAATTCCTTCTCTGTGTGGTATTTTCTTCCCTTCTTTTAAGTGCCTTAATGTGTCAAGACTCTCTTTTTCAGTCATATAATTACAATGATTAGACTTTTCCCGATCCATTCTCACTCCCAGGAACACAGTGCTGTGTGCAACCTTTCAGTGGTGCTTTTATGAAAACAAAGGCAGTTGATATGTTTTGTAAGGCAAATTACAAATAAAAGAACTCCATGTACTTTTGGCACCAGTTCAGGTTTTCTTTATTACAGTGTTCAGAATGATATTTCGGTGATACATTTGGAATCAAGTGGTGTAAAATACAGCAGGCACGTGAAAGGCAAGCTGCTATGGATTGTTTACAAATATTCAGATGTTCTTGAGCTTGCCCTGAATTTGTTTTGAAAGCCCAAGGCCATACATGTGTATTTTGTTTCTCTCCAACCTGTACAGTGTGAACTAATAATAGGCTATAATTGAGGGAAAATATACTGAAATTAAGAAATATGAGGTAAAGAAAAAGTCCATTTGAGAGTGCCAGCAAAAGAAAAGGTGTTTATTGTTCTCTTTACACATTGTCAGAAAAAGAGAACATAAATGCTGGACAAGAACCAAATAGGCTTTCAGGGGAGCTCACATGGTGCATAAGCATGTTTATACACAAAAAAAGTTGTGTTTTAGGATCTACTTTAAAAATGTCAATACCACTTTCACAGCTGTTTGCTGCTGTGAGCTGGGCAGGATGTTCCGGGGTACATCTTCTATTTAATTTTAACGATAACAATCATCATCATAATAAAAATAATAAATTGAACAGAACAAAGCCCACAAACACACACAAAAATCCATTAATTTGTGAAGAAGTTTGGATTGATTTTGAATTCAGTTTTGTAAAACAGAAACATGAAATCAAAAGTAATTTCAAAATGGAAGGTTATACTCTTCCATTCTACAAGCAGCAAAACAGAACAGTCTCATCACTTGGTTGGAAAGTGCTGCTTAAAGTAAATGAAAAATCATTAAAATCTGTCTCTCAAATGCTTTGCATTCAACAAATCATACTTTCCTCCAACCAGAGAAGTCTTTCCCTGAAATACTTCCTGTTCAAGCAATCACAATCTACAGAATTTTTTTTACAGGCCTAGAATTTAGCAACAAACCACTTTCTTATGAAGTTAGAGCTTGCAAGGACTACTGAGTTATTTCACTCCTTATTCTCCTGGGCCTTGTGTTCTAAGGAAATCTCCAATTATGTAGCAGATAAGATCAACCAAATTTTGGAAAGATTTGATACAGACCAGAATATTAGGAACTCTGCCAAGTTGTTTATGTATTTTACTTGATAATTTGACAGAGATTTAGGTAGGGTTTGGTTGGGTAGGATAGGTTAGGTAGGGTTTGTTTTAAAAAAGGAATAGATAAACACAGAAAGTGAATGGGTCACTTTCAACAGAGGGAGAAATTGCAGGTGTGTTCAGCCAGGAGGTTAACTTTGCTTTCCCCCCTCAGTTGGTAGGGTCTAAACACCCTTTTAACCTCATTACTATCCTGCAAATTTATTTATTCCGCCACTGAGTGTCCACCTGAAAGACAGAGCACACTGTCAGCTGTTGGCTTTGGCAAGCAGATCCCTCAGCAGCCATTCAGCACCAAATTGTTAATCCTACACCTTCAGAGCCCTGAAAGACTTACTCAGTGTGTGTTTAATGGATCACTTGAAACTTTCAGATTCTGATCTGAAGAGCACTGATGTCTCTCCATAACTCTGGCACTACTACAGAAAAATGTTATTGTCTAATTTTGCCAGGATGCACATTCCCAGCCAAACTGGATCTCTATAAGACAAAGGGAAATTTTCCTAATGAGAAAACATTTTTAGGAACCTGATTTTCTCAGTGTTTCAAAGCTGGCTATAGTTTGGTTACTTATAGAACAGGTTATGGCAGCTGCTTCCTCTGTAAATGAGGGATTTACAGCAAGAAGTCACCTTTGACATTTATGATTTTATAGTAAGGAAAACTATTAAAATGCTTTATAAACAGGAAATAAAATAGGCTGGACAAGGCTTTCATGTTGATGGTTTCCCTCCATGAGTCGGCACAGTACTTATATTTCTTGAGCTTGATTTGTTTTCACTACAGCTGCTGAAAATTTACCATTTACACTGTTGCTGATATATGAGAATAACAAATAGTAGCTTAGTGGTTTCTCCATAGTGTAAGAAAGGAAGTTCTTCTGGGTTATGAAATATTGCAGTTCCAATCAAAGGAGCTGTACTTTGCCACAGCCATTTGTTAAATTAAAATACATCTTATAAGTATGAAGAAAAAAGGTTTCTTTACTCTTTCCCAAATCACTGAATTCCTTTGAAACTTTGAATCCCAAAAGTTTTGCCTCAAATTACTGCCCGAGCAGAAACCCTCAGCTTCTGCTTTTTCTAGTAGAGTTTATTCTTCTTCTCTTGATTATTATTTCAGCAATTTAATCCTCCTTACCAACAGCAGCAGTGAATGTAAGGCTTCTATATGCCCCTAAAATTATATTACCTTCATCCTCTGTGCTTGTCTCTATATCCAAGTCACCTTTATTAAGTAACTCCCCACTGCAAGCTCTACAGTGCATAGAGGAACAGATGCTTTGAGTGTCTGTACAACAATTATTGGGGTATTCTGTTTATTTTAATGGGACCCTGGATCCCTCTAACTGCAAGGAACATTCACACATTTACAAAAGATTTTATAATGCATTCCAATGAGAAACCATAAACAGAACCAGCTCTTCTGCACTCATGCAATAAAGAAATGTTTAAGGCCAGAACCTGGAGACACAATTGAATGATTCAGCCCCATGAGAGGAGAGAAGAGATTTCACTTCTCAGGAGAGCCTGAGATTTAACATGGGTTTTAAACAAACTTTAACTATTAAAGAGTTTCTTGTCAGAAAATGTTCACCTCATTCCCTTCAGAAGGGAAAGATAAAAATAGTTGACCATTCCTATTTTCCTGAAATGGTCCCTATGGTCTTATTTTTCTATTTACTTTCACTCCCTCAGCCTGAAAACGCCAACACATACATACTGAGTTAACAAGATAAAGGGAAGGATTTTTAGCAGTAGAAGAGATAAATGCAATGGGTAAAATACTCAAAGGCACGATGCTGGAAGAAAATATGACTCAGCATGAATTGCACACCAAGTTCCTAAGGCCTCAGTAAAACCAGCTCTGGTTGAGCTGAGTGGGAAGCAGATACTTAAAGAGAATAGTAACTTACTTCCAAGGACACATGCCAAACATTCCTTGTGGTTCACACTGTGCTAACCATCCCTTTCCTCTAACAGGAGCTACTGCTGCCTCAGTGCCCTCTGTCCTCACACACACTGTGGCAAAAACTGCTGCTTGAGCTTTGTTTTGGTAAGGTGGGAACCACCAGAAACTCGGTCTACTCATCCTGGTTTTAGAGTTTTATTTACCACCAAAACCAGAGCTTTGTCTCTTTCACTGTTCCTCCTTCTCAGTCCTGTCATGCAAGTGCTCATGCAGACCTGGAAAGGGCCAGAATGAGGAGCTGATCTTTCTGAAAACAAAAGAGATCTTTGACTTGAATCATAATGTGTCTGCATTACCACTACTTTCACCAGAAATAAAGATCTGGGAATGAACAAGCAGAGAAAGGACACATGGTGGGGCTGCCTCTTTCAGCAGTGACATGGATTTTGGTCAAGACCAGTAAATACAGACTTATTGTGCAGATGAAAACAAGGCATTGGAATGAGGGACTCCTTGGGGAAGTAATTTGGACCTTCACAGGATGGTTATAACAACAGGGGCTCACCTGAATAACTGCTTTCAGCTCCCTTTGGTAAAGGAAAATCATGTAACACTGGGGGAAGGGGGGGGGGGGGGGAAGGGATACAATATTTATTTCACACCCTCCAGTTGTTAATCAACACCTCCATTATTGCCCCAACTCTTCTGACCTCCCCAAGTAATGTATAAATAAAATAGTCTCTTCCTTCCTCCTTAGTTCATTCTACCCACCCCTCCTACAGACATCATAGACACCTTCCTACCACAGTGCTATCACAGATGTAATACCTCCTCAGCTACATGAACAACAAACATAATCAAATTTATTCTCCTGGGCTGCCCCTCCCTCTTATTTAGGGCTAAGAATGTCCTTAATTTTTATTAACATACCACATTAGCATGAATTTTAAAACCTTAAAATGTTTCCTGACACCTCTGCCAAACAAACCCCCCTTTGCAAATTTGAGATAGAAAACTTTGAGCTCCTGAACATTTTTGTTTTTGATGCAAAGTGCTAACAACCACAGCAGACCATGGAGAGCAGCACCACAGAAAATAAACATGAACGGCAGGAAAGAGGAGGAAAAAAAAACCTCTTGTGTGATTCCGTCATTGGCTTTGCAAAAACTTGCACTTGTTACGTGAAGAGCTCTGTCTGAAACCATTAATAACAAAAACAATCACTAAATGAAAGAGCAGCCTTGCAAGCAGCCATCCATAAAAAGAAAGCCAGTTAATTAAACAAACCACAAGCTATCTACAGACTGTCTCTCTCACTTTAAAGTCCTCGGTGCAGAAAAGAGAAGGAAAAAAAAAAATCTCATCAAATGATATAATCATAACAGCCTCAAAATAACTCACACATATTTCCAGATAAATCACTTCTGAAATACTAAGTGCCTGGAAAGGCTTGGAGGGAAATTGCACCTCAGCTGCAATCCCTGCTTCTTGGAGGGGCTTTGGAGAATACTGGATCTTCTTTCTGTTCACTAAATGTTTATTCCTCTTCCTTAAATTGTCAATTTTTAATATAAAACTTTAATTAATCTCTAGATTCATTTCACTTAATGTTGCAGGGCCATTTCAGTGCGTCTCAGAAGGCACTTAATTGGAAGTGAAGGCTCAGGGTTAGAAACACAACATTTATCCCTTGCCAAAACTCTCCCCAGCCTTCTGGGAAGGGCCAGGGAGCCCCAGCTGACCCGGAGAGCTGGCAGTGTGAGGGTGGCCAAAGGCACTGCTGACCCCTGCACGGTATTGCCCTGGTGGAACAGGCAGCAGGGAGGTAATGGAACGGGATGTGCATTAATTTCCCTGAGATTATACCCAGTGATGAGATGCTTTCATCAGCTTCTCTGGGTCACAGCAGCTGGTGGGAGCCTTAACGGTGTCGTTCCATTATAAGGCTATTATCGATCCAAAATCTAATTTGGAGATCAATTTGGATTGGAATCAGACCCCAATATGACAATGATTTTGGTGTGGATAAGAGGTAATTTACTCCTCTGAGTGTCAGAAATCAATTTTTGTTTTTCTGCACTGCCTCAACAGCCAAAAAGAAAAAAAAAAAGGGAGAATAAAAAAGAGCTGAGGATAACGCGCAAATAAAGGATTACAGTAATCCAATCTGGAGGTGATAAAAGTATAAACCTGGCTGCAAACCCATCTGAGGTAAACAAACATATAATCCCAGCTAAATATCTCCGATAATGGCGAAAAAGCTTCATGTTATTTTTGATGCATTTGGCTAATACAAAATATGGCTTGGAATTCAAAGCAACTCCTTGCATTTCGCACATAATTCTTTGTGGCAGTCAACACCTGCAAAGCTTCTGTGGAGATCTCAGGACCCATCACTGCTGTTTGTATTCCAGCTGTGCACATCTGCAGTGAAGGGCTGATATCCGCACTCACCCAGGGTTTTAGTAGTCAAAGGCTTTGCCCACACTGTGGCTTTTGGTTTTGTCCTCATCCCCATGCCTCCACTTTCTTCCCAAAGAAAGGGAGGATGCAGAGCTGGCTGACAGGTCCCCACCTTGCTTGCTCTGTGCATCCCAATCCATCTTCACCAGGAAGAAGGTGTGCACTGCAGGCACACCCCCACCACGGTGACCGTGGATCTGCTCCTGAATTAACCTGTGTACCAGAGCAAAGAGACCTTGCAAACACCCAGCACTGCACAGCTCCTGCTGCTGCCCCCTCAGCACCAGGAGACATGGACACTGATGGGTTTGAGGCCTCTCCTGCCCCAGGGAACACAGGGGAAACAACAGGCAAGAAGGGGGCATGAAAAACCGAAGGGACTCTTGCTCAAAGTTGTTGGCAGAGCTGAGAATTTTCTGCTCTCTCCAGGGCTGGCCCTTAAACCTTTTCACTTTTATTAAGTGCAGATATACTGCAGAGATGCAAGACTTAGTTATCTACAGTGAAACTGGAAAGGGCTTTTTCTTCTTCTTTTTTTTTTTTCTTTTTTCCTTCTCCTCCAGACAACCACAGTGGAATCAGTTGTATTCAGATTTGGCCGTAATTGGAGCGAGGCTCTTACTGAATCTAATTTCAGCTGGAACTAATTATAGGGGGAAAAGGTCATAAATGTAAGATGGCTGCATAACTATGTTGGAAGAATATTGACATCATATAGTATTAACTCTGCTCCTGTAAAGGCCATAAATACTTAGAATAAAAACAGCCATTAGGAGACAGAACAAAATGTACCTATTTCTTTTGATTAGAGGGGGAAAATGAGGGAGGGAAAAATCTCTGAAGGGAAACAATACTCTACAATACAGAAGTGCTGCACACACACAAACACAAAGATAAATCAAGAGATAGACATCGAGTCTCAGATGAAATCCTGAGCCACAGTAGAAACAACCAACACTGCTGCATCTGGACTATTCAAAACCCAACAGGAAAAATACAGTAAGAGAATAGCCATATGGAATTGCCAAGGCTGATAACCAAGCTAAACCCAGCAGAAGATCATAGCATATGTGGATGCTTCCCTTCTCTTCTTTTTTGTCCCCACCAGAGACGGAAATCAGCACATGTGACAGCTCAGAATGAGCTCATCCCTCTGGGAAACTGTCCTGATTCACCTCTCACCTGAGCCTCAGAGGATTCAGGACATTGCCCATGAGCAAACTCACAGGACCTAGCCAGGACTCCTCAATGGGACTTTTTTAAATGCTTCATGGACTTTCCTGATGGATTTCATTAAATGAAGAACTTCAGCATTTTCTCTCTGCATATGTTTTCTTGTAATCAACACACCACCGGTACAGGCAGAGTGACATCACAAATGCAGGTAAATGATACACACAGCCTAAATTTTGACTGCTTTGGTACTTAGATTACAGAAGCTTAACACCTAAACCCATTACATGGTCTGCTTTAGCCCTGAGGCTGAGCTGTAGTGATGACCCTAATCAAATTAATAAACCCAGAAGCCTGCCAGACACCTCGTGATGAGCTGCACTGCAATGAACCTTCAGGGACCCTGGAAGTGGCTGAAAGGCACTGCTGAAAGATCAGCTGAAGTAAGTTAGTAATTAATTTTTTTCTCTGTCTCTCTCAGCAACCCTAGAACTGGGGTCTGAATCAGGATGTTGTGCAGTCAGTGACTCTGCAGTCTGTCCACCAAAGCCCTGTGTCACACAGCAGAGGCTCAAGCTTAGGCTGTGCTGTCACCTCTTCTCCCCTCCCTTCAGTCTGCAGCAAATTCCTACTAAGCTGATGGAGGTGAACAAAGAGATCAAGCAACCAGTCTGCCTTTGGCACAGCACAGGGTCTTCCTAATGCTGTTTATTGCTCTATCTCCACCAATGGAAAAACATATTCCTTTTTGGGTCACTTCCCACCAATAAATTCCTACAGTGATCTCTGATTTATTGCCTTTTAAGCAGGTACTTCTCAGTCACCACCTACTGCCGTCAACTGAGTTCACCCATGTTTTCTCTCTGCTATGGCCACGAGGAGGAGAATAACTTGTCCTTTCACCAGAGCAGATGTTTAATAAAGAGGAAGGGGACAATGAAGAGCTTTTCAGAAGTATTCATGAAAGACTCAGAACCAGGTGATCATAAAATGAACGCTAGAAAAAATGGGAAGTCAAGATCAAACACTTCATCATGAGAAGAAAAAAAAGCATTTTTATCCATATTTTGCTCTCCAGTCATTATTCTACTTGCTGGAACATTAATTCTTCAAATTGTTTTTAATTACATGGCCTAGAAATAAATATGCAACACTATTAGCATGCTCTTAGGGTGAATACAAGGGGTACTCACTTCCATTCCAGTCAAGGCACATTCCAAAGTGATTTATACTCTCATTATAGGCTGTTGCCTTTCCTATGTAAATCTGTAATCAAATATTCTAAACAGTGGATGATAAATACTTTAGGTAACTACTCCTAGCAGTCCTGCTCAGAGCCATAGGATGTCCCAAGTCTAACAGGAGCATTTTACAGACACACACACATGAACACTCCACAGAGGTACACCTCCATGTTATTAAATCTTCTCACAGCTTTGGAATACATGAACCCCACATACTTCAAAATGGTGACAAAATTTTTTTTACTGTGCTTAATTTAGCAAACTTCCCTCTCATTATATAAGCTATTAGGACAAAAGGAGCATTAATTAAGTTACTGAATTTTTTATCAGATGCTGCAATGATAATTTATCATTTTAATAGTCTGTTCTACAGTGGATTTTTAGAAATGTCTTATGGAGTGAACCAACAAATTAATACAATAATTATAATCCTTTCACATGATTCAAATATTATGCATCACTCTGTGTTATTTAAACATCCTTTCAGTGCAACAATCCAAGGTAAAAGCATCTTTCCTACACAGAAAAAAAATCCTATGCTGATACACTTTCAGTTAGTTCATGTACCATCCCTGGAAATTTTCTTTTCATTTAATTTCTGAACAACTCAATTCTTGGTTGAGATTCCAGACTGGGACATCCACAGGCTGTTTGAAATGTGATGAGTACCGTAGAAAACTTTATCTGGACAGGAAAACTGAAGAGAATCAGGTGGGTTAACCTGTTCTCACACAGACAGACCTATTTTTCTGCACCAACCTTGTCTCAGAGTAGGGCAGAATTCAGGAATATTAGGATGCCAAACCCTGGAACACTTGTCCTGAGCATATCTGGGCATTACAGAGTCCCCCAGAAACAAAAAGGGAAGAAAGAGCTGCTTTTTCTAAGGGCACAGCACAATTTGTACAGAACTGTGCTGTCCAGGTTTGACACTTCTCACTCTTGACTCTCTGCCTCTGCATGCAATTGCTTGTCTTTTAAAATTCCAGCCTTAATGAAATAGGTAAGCTGCAGAAAAGATTAAGCTGAAAAATACAGCAGGAATACAGAATGAGGACAGGTGATTGATCTTCGAGTGGATATCCAACAGTGCAATGAAATTCTCAGGCTGGTTCTTCTTTATTTCAAAATGGTTTTGATTCAGAGGGATTTTATAGCAGCTAAATCATGCAGTTGGCACAGACTGTGCAGGCTTTTCAGCATGTTATACTCTCAAAGATGTCACATTTGGCAGAGGCAGTAAAGCTCCATGAATTTATTGTTGTTTTCCATTGAACACCAAAATCCAGGGCATCAAAAGGTGATACAGCACATGTTTCCACACTGCTGTGTCATTTGCTACCCTGGCTGGCACAAACCTCTGGAATGCTGTGGAATGCCAAGTGGAAACCACCTGTGTATGAGGCCAAAGCAGGTGTAGGTGTGTGTGAGCAGAGGGTGAGCACTGCACACCCAGGCCGTGGTCCTGCAGTCAAACCACACATGAGCAGTGAAACCCCCCTGCAAATCCATCTTTTAAAGGAATGCACTTCAAGGTTGCTCCAAAAAATACTAACCTTCCTTTTGGGAGTGGTATTTTTAGAGTCAGAACTTCTCATAAACGCCAAATGATAGATGTGCTTAAGTATTCCCAGAATCAGAGCCATGTACAGGGTCTTTAATTACTGAATCTGTGACTTATGGACAATTGCCTTTCTCATACTGACCAAGATGCAGTTTCATTGAACAGTTCAGCTTATGTGAACGTATTACTAATTACCTCTGTACAAAAGGTGTCTAAAGGCACATTAGGTAAGACCAAAATCTTACTTTTTTTCTTTTTTTTTTTTTTTTTTGTGCAAAACTATCAATAGACCACACAAACTGAATTTTCACCACAGCTTAGTGATATCTACTAAATTCGACATGAAAGACAGTCCATTTTAAGTCTAAACTGTAGCAGAAATAATGAGACTAGAAAAAAAAATAGTGGGCTTCTTTAAAACCCATTTTTCTTTTCCACTCAAATTGAGTTAATAGAAAATATTGCAGAGCATGCATGAATACTGCATAATGATATACTCAAAAAAACCCAAAAGCCACTTTCTCATAGACCAAGACACTCTAAGTAAACAATCAACAGGAAAAAGCTCTTTGAAAATTTATCAGGAATTTTCTGAAATGGATATAAGACACAGCTACCCTTTCATTATTTCCTATGAATCTACAAACTCGTAAGAAAAAAAAATAACAAAAAAACAAAAAAACAAACAAACCCAAAAACCAGAACAACTGTTGTTTAAGATTCTGGAAGCCTCTTCCTATAATAATTTATGTTGAAGGCCATAAGAGATGTTTAAGAAGCTTTTGCTTCTGTTTTTCAATTCTAAATCTCTAGTCAGGGAGTCAGTATCTCAGCGAGTACATGGCCACCACCTAAGCATCTGTACTCTGAGAAACTACTGAAACAAAGTTCAAAAGAGTGTCCTGACCCTCAGTTTAACCTTGCAAAGACTGTCTTCTCCCTGCTGGTGGATACACAAAAGTAGCATTAATTGAGTTTGGGGTGTGCAATTTCTCTGTGCATCAAGAGCATTAGAAAGGTTTTACTATGTACATCACAAATAGGTAAAGCATATCCCACATCCAAGTTTCTCATTATGGGAGATATTATATTAGATTGTTATTCACAACAGGAGAATGTCACACTTTTCTGTGTACTCTAGTTCAGCACTTTTCTAATTTCACGGACCTCAATTTACATTTGTCAGCGTCTGAAGTTGGATGATATTGGTCTACTCAGGAAATGAGTTAAAGGGGAGAGAGGTCTTTCACCTTTTGGGCAGTACCATACTTTGATGATGCATAAATAAAGCACAGCACGAGTGTGTCAGCAAAACTGGATGTCCTAAAGCCCTTTGATGCAAAGGATGGTGTTTGTTAGAAACAGAAGGTTAAATATGTAGAAACTGTGAAGCTGAAGGGGTGATGTGAAGAGAATCAGACTAATGTCTTAGAAATCCACCTTGTCTGTCACTGTGAGTGTACAGACATGGGGATTTCAATAGATTACCAATGCTGATTAGCACATGTTTATGGAAATTATATTTACAAGCTAAATTGCTGGCAGTCTGTGGTAGGAACCCTAAAGGACTGGTATTCCTAGTGGCCCTGATCCAAAGACCTGTCAGCTGTATTTTCATTATTTTAATGGGATTCAGATAAGACCCTCAGGTGTCAATCTCCCAGAAAGGGGCAGCTGTGTTACCTACACTTACAGGTTCACACTTCTAGACCAGTGGACATGTTGGCACCTGTTCCTTCAGGCAAGGACAACTTAGCAAATATTTTGTTCTAAGCATTCAAAAACATTTTTCCTAAAGCTGAACAGTGGAGCTAAAAATAAAAATCCTTGGCTGCTTAACGCAAATTCTCCAATGATGAAATTGAAAGTGTTTCAGAACTTTTTCCCCATTTTAGAGGCAGCTTCATTCCCATTTGTGGCTCCAGTTTAGAATCAGCTGAGGTTACACACTGTCACCTATACAAACCCATTCCTATGTGCTCTCACATTCCTTTCTGTTTGGACTTTGCCAGTGGTTTGAATGAGCCCCAAAGTCCAACATCAGAGCTTATGTGCCCAAGAAAGCAGTGACACACGTCACTGCCACCAGCACACAATCTCCAGCACACAGTTGTAGACCTTCACACTTAGCTTTTTTCAATTCTAACAAGTCAGAAAGATTTGTACTTACACACCACGTTTTCCAGCTATTTTACAGCAATTCAGACTTTGCAAAAGGAAGTAAAATCTCAAACCAGACACAAAAGTCAGAAAAATCGTGATGCTTTGAGTGAGAACAATGAATTCAATAAACCGAACCAACCAAACAAACCCCTAAAGTGCTAAAACAAGGCATTTGAATAGTAACAACTGTTAAAATGAGCTCTGAAATCTCCATGCAACATGAGATTTTTATTGGCAAACAATTAAATCTCTCTTTAAGTGCACTTTTTCTGTAAAACCTAATTTATAATCTTATCAGGCATGTCTCTCAGAAGAATTTGCTACTAGTCTGTGTCTTTATCTGCACAATGCAGAATGCTAACAATTGTCTTGTATGTTTGTTTCCAATGTCAAAGACTGAAATTCCAATTTAAGGTTCTGACTGCTCTCGGAATTTGATATTATTTTTAAAGTCCTGTCACTTTTGTTCACATGGTGTGTCAGAAAAAGAAAATGTAAGAATAAAAATACCTGTGTTGATGGTGAGAAGGAGAAAAGTGATGTTTGCTATAACCCATTTGCTGTTTTATCAGTTTCCTGGTAGCTTCCAGGGACCTATCTGGTTTCAGCCCCACTCATTAGTATTTAAGTTCTACAATAAGCATTCAGGTGAAGGAATTTAGAGGCCAGGTGGAATCATCAGTGTGCACTTTGTGTATATTGCTTCCAGCTCTGAATTTTTGCAGCCTGCAGGAGCTGTGCCCACACAAACCCTGTTTGCTGTGCTCTTTGCACTGCCCAGTTCTCAGAGCTCACTGCCTTCAGCTTTTCTGGAAATTTGTAACAGCTGAATCTTTCCTACCCATAGACCTACACCACAGTGTACATTTCTAACTAGAACAATAGATAACAATTTCAATCAAATAGTTTTAATTCTAAGAACTGCTAACCTACCTCTTTTTCACTCTAGCAGAACTCACACGAGAACAAAGAGGTGGGTTGTTTTTTTTTAGCAAGCAAATCATACAGCTCTGCATTATTATTTCCTTCCACTCCCCCAGTCCAAGTTCTGAAATTCTTTAAGAAATGGAAACATAGCAGTCACACACAGTACTAGCCTAGAGAGTATTTGTTTCATTTAACTTTTTTTTTTTTTAGTCCCACATAAAATCCTGCTAATTCTTTCAACATAAATAGGACACATTGCTATTCCAACCTTCCCCTCCCCTTTTATTTGGCTCAGAACACCTGATGGTTAATTCCCAGCTGAAATAATTAGTCCTTGGTTATCACTAGTTATTGTCACCTGTTCAACTTGCAAATGCCTACAAATCTGAGTTTTCTAATTAGCACAATAAGATCCCTATAGCATACAACCAGAGTGTATTTTTTTTTCCACAGGGCAAATCACTTTTCACTTACACACTCTGTCTATTGAGCCTCATTTGGTAATAGTGTTTTAAAAATTATAGTGTTTTTCACAGAATAGACTTGTCATTGCCCTACCTCTTATCAAGCCCAGATGGCTGCTTCTATAAAGGAGAGAAAAACAGAAAAGGGAATTAAATGAAACCCTCTCCTTAATAAGTATCCAAGTCAATTTAAATAGTTTCATTTCATTTTTACATCAGAGTCATGCCCTAGTATTAAGGCATGAAGAACATTCTCAGTGTGCTAATAAGCCCCATGACATGTTGAACTGACTTTTCAGTAAGTGGAATAAGCTGTAGTTTATTTTTAGCTTTTATGGTGTGAAGCTGTAGGTAAACTGCTTTAGAGACAGTGGCCCAGTGCATTAGATCTAGATTGACTTCCAGCTGAACATTATAAGGTGGCCTTCTGACAAAAACCAACACAAAATAATACTTGAAATTTGGAGGAGGTACTTCTGGAAGCACCATTTTCATTCTCCAAAGCACGTGATACAAGATCATTCAAATCTCAGTAATTACTTGGCTTTGTTTTCTGTATGGCCTGCAGTGGATTTACAGTGGATTTACAGAGATGCTCAGTTCACCTCCTGATTCTGAAGTTCTGCAGTAAAAACACACTCTAAGACTTTGTTTCCAGGGATGGGGCAGCCACAGCTTCTCTGGGCAACCTGTGCCAGTGCCTGACTCCCCTCACTGTAAAAAAATATCTTACATTCTCCCCTGGATGTGCTGACAATGGGATTCAATCAGTGAATCCCAAACAGAAATGGCAAGAAGGAATTTCACTTCAGAGATCTGTGCAGCTATTCTTGTACTATAGCTGTAGCTTTGAGAGAGGTTTGGTGACAAAGACAAACCCCTCTAAAAACTCTGGTGCCTTTAAACAGGGTTATTTTCAAGACAGCCATAGAGCTGTACTTAGCTGTGTAAGTGGCACTAGGATGTATGTAATAGCATTAACAATATTATAGACAGGCAGGTACTGAAAGGTAAAACTTTATCTTCTGAGCTGGAAACTAAATAACCCAATGAAAGATTTTATGAAGAATACTAGAAAGCAAGTAGTTTCATTGTGGAATACTAGGAAACAATTTTTTTCTTCCAATCCTCTACTAACAGCAAATCACAACACTGCTGGCTAGAACAGGTGTTAACAAACTCACCTGCACTCTCCTCTCGTCCCCATTTATCTATCTAGGGGCAGGGAGTAGAGCTCAGACTCTCAGACCCATTTGGGCATCAAATTCCCTTTGAAATTGAGTTGTTAGATTCCCAACTGTTTTTGAGAACCTGGGTTTAAATGAGGATACAGTGTCTGCTTATTGCTTTGTGTCTGGAGCCCGTGAATCAGCCAGACTCACACACAGTGGAATAGGATTATTGCTTCATGGCATGGGCAGGCAGGAGCAGTCACAATCGAGCCCTTTGAGATCCAGGCAGCAAGAAATTCATGAAGATTTAAAGTAGTTAAAGGAGTTTATTTTCCAGGTGGGAAATCCAGGTGTCAGAAGGAAAGCAACTATAAATTTTCAGCCCAGCTTTGCACATAAAATGTAAAGCCATTTGGAGCACACAGAAAGCTCAGTATGAACTATGGCTGGTGGCTGATGCAAGGCATGGTCAGTGGTTTTAAATGATTGATGGAGTTATCTCTGCACTAAAGTACTAAGGTTGGAATAGAAGAAAAAAAAATTTGAGACCTGCTATAACGGTCCTTTATACCTTTATTCTTACTCTGATGGTCAAATAGAGTTCAGTTGAACTGAATGACTGTTGCTTTTACCAGTGATGTTTGTGGTGGCTCTCCATACATCTACTAGAGAATTTTAGTCCAAGAAACAGAACAACACAACATGTTTTTTTTAAAACACCTCCTAATTTATTATTGTTTCTCTAGAAAGTAAAGGAAGTACAGCATATTCAGAGTGGTTTAGTTATTTTGGCTGAAGATGAAGAAATGCATATGTGAATAAATTATAATGCTCTGCTTTATTGCTACTTGAATACTCAAAAGGGCTTCAAGGTACGTCAGTGAGTCACCTTAGCTCAATAAATTTATTACCTTTCACTTGTAACAACTTGGTTTTTACCCCTACACCATTCTGTAAAACCCCAGCTGCAGTAACAGCATCCTGCAGACACTTGAGAGAACACCAGGCAGTCACTTCTTCCTTCTCCTCTTCAAATTCCAGAGCCATTTGAGTTTTCAGCCACTATCAGATAATTTTAATATAATTTTCCTGAAATCAGTGACACTGCTCAAGGACTATTCTACATGAAAGAGATACACAGAGAAGTGCTGAGGGAACAGACTCCCAAATACCATCTGAGAATGAGTCTGAGACGCCGATTGTATTTATCCTCAGCTCTGAGATCAGTGTGTGAGCTGACTGGCATTTCTCTTGCTGAGGAAAGATCAATGAAGAGAAGATCAGCTGAAGAAAGATCGATGGTGACCAGACAAACCTTTAATTCATAAGAAAAGAGATTTTGCTTGGAGAAATAGGGCATTACCCTGAGGCTTAAGCACAGACTTGATCATTCCTATGTCTTACAGGCTGACCTGGATTCTCACTCCAATAAACTGCCAGGGCAGGGTGAGAATGAACTCCATGATGGACAGAGGTGCAGATAGATACAGCAACAGTGAAACAAAACAAGAGAAAATAAGATCATAAATAGTCATGCCACATGTGCAAAGGTGCTCCCTGTTTCCACAGGTGGAGATTTCTCACATGCTTTTAAAGCAAAATGCGGCTATTCCCAATAACCTAGAATTTGGTATTCTTCCTATTCTGAGGTCTGCAGGCTCTTCTGCAGCTGTAACATCTGAGTTTCTCTTTAAATATTGTCATAGGAATTCACACTGGAACAAGCATCTCACCCTTTCCTCCTCTTTCTGTAGGGAGTGAATTGTGCTACACTGTTCTGGATTGGAGCATTGTAGAGGAAGGTGTGTATGGGGTTCCCTGTTTAGCTATCTCCCACTTGCAGTCCTGAAACTTTAGATGGTCAAGATTCTCAGATTGCCTGGGGAAAAAAAGCTCTTTCAATGATAAACTTTTTCAAAACCGAAAAGATAAGGAAAAACTCAGATAAGTAAGAGTATATGCCAGAGTGTGTATGTATATACTCACAAAAGCATTCTGTGGGAATAGAGAAACCAGGTGCTCCAAGAAAAGTGCTGGGTGCTCAGAAAAAGGCTTTGATGCTGCTGAGACATTAGAGGAGTTGTTAAAGAGCATTTCACCTGTGGATATTGCCAAGGAGAGGCGGCACTACTGTACTGATCCTGTTTTAAAGTGCTGCTCCGTGTGAAGTATAAACAGCACAGCAGCTGTAACCAGAGTGTCCTGCTGTTCCAACAGCAGAAAATAGCTGGAGATGAGAGTGTAAACTTAGATGGAGCAAAGTTCCAACTTTTCCAGAATAATAGAGGAGCTTTTATCCGAATATGTTTTTTTGTGTCTAATGTTGTTACCCCATCCTCTCTTGGAAGCTGCCCAGGATCACACACTGTCACTGGATGCCAACTCACTGGATGCTGGCACAAGGGGAACATCAGTGGGTCATTTGGGGGAAGCCCCAAAAAGGCAGTTGAAGCTGTTTTGTTGAAAAAAAAGAAGAGGATTTTGAAAGAAAAAAAAAACCCAAATAAAAAAAGCATCCACTGGACAAGTGGTAGTACAGATATAGACTTAACAACAAGCAGTCATAATTTTCCAGAGCAAAAGGATAACTCCAATATAATGCCTGAGTATTTCTAGGATGACAAACATCAAGTTCTGGGAACACTGATGGATTTAATGGAAAAAAAACAACAATCAACCTCAAACAGAACATACCATGCAAGGCATAATCCCAGGTTAAGCCACTATCCTTCACTGTTTGTGCTAGGAATCAGATATAAAATCCTAATACAATATCTATTTCGGATGGCATGCTACTGAGTATTATAAAGGAACTTTTGGATACATCTTAATATATACCTGGAGCCAATACATACTGTCTTAATGGACTGCCACATGTACCCAATGAAGCTATTAATTAAATCAAGCCTAACTCACTTCTGTGGTTAAAAGGAAAATAACCTGGTTTATAAATCTGACCTCAAATCACTGGGTAATGGCTATGCCTTGCTTATTAAATTTTTGCTACTGTCATCAGAAGAATAAAAAAATCTGATTAAATTTGAAATATTGGTTTAACAATATGCTTCAAGAATGCTTTTAGAATATTTGGATCTTTGTAATTGTTTCTTCTCATTGTGAAGTTTCATGGGAAAAATGGAGAGAAATAATTCAATATTATATGAAGGCAATTCAGAAAGCATATAAATGTGTTTTCTCCAGTTCTCTTTCTACTGCTACCTATTTCCTTGGAAAGGTGGGGTGAAAAATCTTGGCATGGTGAGAATTTCCTAAGTGAAAAATATTTTTGAAATACACAGATTTTCATGGAATATATATTTGAACATATAATGCAAGTGCCTTCCCAAGGTAACAATGAAGAATTATGCAAAGTTAACTTGAATCCATTTTTGCTAAAAAGCCAAGATCTGCATTTTCTCACCCAAACCCTGCTCACACACTTCAGCTTTGTGTTCTGGTTGTCCAGCAGCTCGTGCACTGAACCTGCTGCTGGGTGTTCATTGGGCTGCACTGGGCACTGAACTTCGGGAGTTTTTGTTCCTTGGCAAGTGTGGCAGTGTCCCAGGTATCCCAGAGAGACACTGGGAATCATCTTTAAGAAGAGGATAATGGGATGGTTTAAGATAGTGTGATTCCTTCAGCTAATAGTGTGCACTCCAAAGAGTTTCAGATTTATTTAATATGTTATTTTTGCATTTTGGGGGCACTGCTCGTCAGACCCCATTATGGGAACGAGTCTTGCTGGTGAATTTGAAGGAGGAGAATACACAGCTTCACATCCCATCAACTGCCAGAGTCCTTTTTTGCCTTTGTTCAGATTTCAGCACAACCTTGTGGGTGAAATCCAAACCTCTTTCAAGTCAGTGGGAGTTTTCTCATGGATTCAAAGAGGCAGACCTGCTTTGTGAGGATAAGCTGGAGCTCCATTTTGCCAAACTCCACATGACCAAAATGCATTGTTCATTTATAGCTGCCTTGATCATAAATATGTCTCATTTTACTTTATTCTGAGTCACTCCCCTGAAGTTCCAACTTACATATTTATTATTGATTCAGAAAGATCTGGCTAACAGTGACAGCCTGACTCAATGGCCAGTACAATTTAGACAACTGTCATTTTTAAGCAGAATTTTGGAAAGAGAAGCATTTCATAAAGTCCATTTGTTTCTGGATAAAACTCCATGCTAACCAACAGTGGGATTTTTGGGGTGTCCTATGCAGGGCCAGGAGCTGGTCTTTGGTGATCCCTGTGGGTCCCTTCCAGCTGGGGACATTCTGCATTCTCTGATTCTCTGATTCTCTGATTGAGGTTTATTACCCCAAGGAAACGCTCCTTGCTGGGCTCCAGGCAGAGTTCCCAGGCAGGAAGCAGCTCCTCATGGAAACCACACCCCACGAATTTTTCGGGGAGTTCTCTCTCAGCTGACAGTTAACCTGAAAAGCCGCATTTGTGGCAGAGACTTCACAGTGCATTTCAATGCAACATTCAGATTAATTAGCGCTCGGGCGATTCCTTTTGTTGTCGGTAAACAACAGGAAGACTTGACAAGGCAGGGAAGAGAGTGCATGTGCTGCTTTCATATGTCACTCAAACTAGCCCATCACCATTCCCAAACTAATAATTCTTTACACGAACTTCTGCTAAATAGTGTTAGATTTTTAAGTCTAAACCTGGCAGGTTTTCCCAGGGTTGCATCTGATATCAAAATCAAGGTTTATTAACATTACAAAGAGCACCGCTGTCCTGTAGTGCCCCTTTTATCATTCTAAGCAGCTGCCTTGAGGCAATGCGTTTAACCTTGGGAAATGGGAGAGGAATTCTGGGAAGCCAGAAAATCTTTGACAGCTCGAGCCTTTTACCTCAGCCAAAATCTGCTCTCCGGCTTCAGCTCCCACACTGAAAAAGAGAAGACCCTTATTTGATGTTTATCTATTCCATTCACCGCACTTAAGATCGAAAGGGGCTGTGGCATTTCCTCACAGTGATCTCTCGTTTGTTTGTGCTTCAAGCACACCGGGGATGAGCATTTTCCTTTCCTCCTATTAGAAAGATCAAAACGATGGGTGGGAAAGGTGTTTTTGGGGGGACACCGAATGAAACCCCAAACCATTTTGCAGAATGTTAATTTAAAAAAGAACAAAAAATGTCTGCAGGTTATCTTATTCCTACACGTTTTATGTTTTGTGATAAATTTCACATTCCGTTCACTATTTCATCACCTGTTGAAACAGCAAAGGAACTGTCAGCTGTCACTGGTTCAGTTATAAGCCCTTATTTGTCAGGGTTTAGGGCTTAGCTGTAAAAATAGAATTCATTTTGATGTTTCACATATCAATTTTCACTTCATACACATCTTTTTCTTTCAGAAGCTCCCAAAGTATTTCCTAAGCTCCACATGAATATAACCTTTGAAATGCAGCTAATTCCACAGTTTCTGGCTGGCCCGCAGCGTATTGCAAACCACCAAAGCAGTGTGGATACAAATTAACTATCAGATATTAAACAAACAGGTTTAAATTTTGGTATTGCATCTCTCTTGGGCAAAAAAACCTGTCAAAAGTCCTTTATTTTTTTCCTGAAGTTTTTGATGAAAATGAGTATAATGAGCTGTACCATTCAGGGCCAAATTCAGGAGAGAAAATGTGCACATCATCTAAGGGATTTATCTTAGAGTAAAATTACACTTCTCTGCTTTCCTTGAGTATATTTACATGGCAGGGTACGGTGCTTTTCCTCTTGAGCAGGCAACATTAGCCCAGGCAGAAGCCAGTGGTGGCTTTGGCAGCCAGCTGTCTCCTCCTGTGCCACCTGCAGTCAGGTGTCTTAGTGCAGAGCAAGAGTGAACCCACTGGTCAAACCTGGCACTTCAGCCCTCTGTGCTCTCTCTGTTCATAGCTATCTCCATCTAATGAGATTTTGCTCTTATTCAGGTGAATTGCTCAGCTGCTCTGACCATAAGCAGCTTAATGTGTTACTCCAGCTGTATGAAAATGTTTCATGCAGCCAATTCCAGTCTGACATTTGTTATTGGCCGTGCTGTGTGTCTGGACTGACAGAGCCCAGGCTAATTCTGACTCCACAAGGGTCCTTGTCACTGAAGGATTTCACAGAGCAACAAGTCCATTTGGAAATCACAAGTGAAACACTGTCTTCACAGTGAAGAAAGTGTGGGGCCTATTTATGTTTGCATCTAAAATAGAGTCTCTAATCACTGCTCAGGCAATAAATCAATCCTTAGGTCTCTCCTGGGGCCTCAGCGCCAGGTTTCCCAGACAAAGTCTCAGATGTCTTGATCCTTAAAATAATTTGATCTTGCTGCAAAAACTAAATAACAGAATCACACCTCGAGCTGGTGCCCCCGAGGAGGGACCCTGAACAAAGGAACCCTGGGTTTTTATCCCCTCATAGTTTTATTGTGGGAATATCTGGTATCTCTGACCAGCTTAACGCTTCTGTGGACCATTTACAAGCACTGACCCAGTGGAAAGGGAACCTTTCCAGTAAAACTGAAGTCCCAACAAGCTCCAAGGTATTCAATATAATTTGAATATTTTTACAAGCAGCAGATCACTTCCCAGCATCCTGCTAAGTCATTCCATATTCCTTCTCTCTGTAGTCTCAACCAGCTAAGTTGCATTTTTTTCATTACCTCTCTTAAAATCAAGTCTGCTTCATATTTGTACATCAAAAGTGATGTGTGTGTGCATAAACACTCAACATCTAAAGAATAACTTGTTATCACTGTTGTAAAAGTGTATCACTGATTTATATACCATTACAATAAATATTTTACTATTTTATATACATACTTATATGGCATATAAATAAAACATATTTAAGGAAAGCTGAGGCTATGAAATCAAATGTTTGAAAGTTGTTGCTCTGCTTGCCTCTCACTCGTCCTTTCAACCTTACTCCAGTCCTTTTCATGGTATAATATATCTTTTACTTACATCATTTTAAAGTACTTATTTCTTATTCCCACACAGGGTTTCAGGGACTGCTTGGCATACCTGTTCCTTCTCTAGTAGCCACTTGAGGCACAGTTGTCACTGCTCAGGGGGCAATTGCAGCCTGAGGGAGCAGGGTTCGTGTTCCACCAATTACCTTGATAAGCACAAGTATCACCTCGTTTCTTGCCATAGGTACCTCAGTGGCCTCTGACTCTGCTTCAGGACCTCTGTGGATATCTGCTGCTTTGTCATTTTGCTCTGAGCAGCCACTGCTGGGAGAAAGATCAGTAAAATGTAGTTCCCCGTGTCAGCAACTTTCACTTCAGCATTTTCAAGGGATGTAAATGACTGCAGAAGCTTCAATTAGGGATGTCTTCTAACTTTCGTAGATTTAATTTTGGTCTGTCTGGTGTCTTGGCTCTCACCACCCGCTCAGAAATGCTTCTCACATTGCCATCTCAACCTGGTGGCACTTGTCTGCTTGGTCAAACACCTCAATGAGGTGAGGACCGGGGCTTTGAGCCTGATGTTTTACACATTATCAAGATATCTTATTACCACTTTAGGGATGTGACCAGATTAAAATGTGTGCTCTCACATGCAGATGTCAAGATTCTCGTTCATGCTGTCATTATGTCCAGACTGGAACAGTGCAATCCACCTTTCTCTTGTCTAAGCAGCAAAGCTTCTATGCCCCATCCTTCCAAACTTGCTTTTTACAGAGATTCATGTCTAGACCCTATTTGATACCACATACATTCCAGAAACATCATTTAGAGGAGACTAGAACATTGTGAAAGAACTGAACATGTAATATTGTAGTAAAAGCCAAATTATTTTATCTTTTTTCCTTTTCTTTTCATTATCATTTTATATCTCACACACACAATAGGCCAAATACAACATAATTTTAGATCAATTGTCTCAATGGCATTTCTGAGACCAGGAATGAAATTTATGTATTTATCATATAGTCATTTTATATATACTTTACATGATTTAGTGATAGAAACCATCTCTTAGGATCAAGCACTTCATTATCATAGCCTCCTATCAACAAATGTAAAATTTTAAAAACAAATGGAACTTTCACATTCCTCCTTAAATTCTAAGCCCAGATCGCATATGAGGTTCTTGAATTTCAAGAAAAGTTTCAATTTGGGGAAAAGTAATTCATTTTGTTGCCTCTAACCCTGCACTCTTCTGATGCTAGAGGTAAGATTCCACTCTTTTAATTCCTTGGCAAGCTATTCCTTTGACTAATCTCTGATTGGGAAGATATTGAGCTTACATTTTCCTTTGTTAAATCTCACCTCATTAATCCTAGTTATATACCTTGTGACAGTGTGAAACAATTGCTTTCCTTCTTTGAAGTTTACAGCTCTGTAATACCAGCAGATAATTAGTATATCCCCCTTAGTCATTCTTTGACCAAGCAGTGCATATTTAGTACTCATAATCTTCCCTTATTAATCCCCTTTACAGCTTCTCTTACTCATCCTCAAAACCTCTCAAGTCTCTTAGCAGCCTCCTAGCACCAGGCAACAGGAATTAAACTGTTACTCCAAAGGAAAGATTTACTAGTGCTGTGGATACAGGGTTTGTTTTGCTTCAGCTGGACAGACACTGCATCTCCTTAAACCGGCCTTGGGTGTCTCTGCTCCCAGAACTGGATCCCAACATTGCACAAGTTGATGAAACGCTTTTGAATTTGGCCCAATCCAAACTTCCTCTTTGCTGTCAATGGGGTCTGTCAATCCAGCCAAAAGTTATTCCCCCAAGGAGCTCCTTTTCTTTGGGTAGTTCTTCATTCTCAGCCAGATCACTGAGACAAAGTGAGAAAACATTGTCCTGAGTAAGAGCAGATTTTTACAGAAAGGAGAAATCCTGGACAGAAAGGTAAAGCTAGAAATCATATTTTTAGGAGCGATGGGAAAGAGGGGAAATAAAATTCATTTCTCTTTACTGTTTAAGAATAAGTAACATTAGCAGTAGTAGGAGGCATTATATGTCCTAATTATTAAGCACTAGCTTGGATAGGAGCTTGGATGGAGTTTCAATTAAAAGCTGGAATTCAGTGAAAACAGAATATTGGACAGTGCTTCCATGTTCTGTTATTCCAAAGAATTTATTTAGTACTGTTTGTATTTTCATGTATTTTGGTATGAACTGGACTAATCTATGTAAGACTGATTGAAAACTGGCTGGACTGCTGGGCTCAAAGGTTAATTAGCAACCAGTTGTAGAGGATGCTAAATTGGAGGAGCTGGGTGGCATTCAAGCACCAACCTGCCACTTTACAGTGACCCTGAGGAAACTGGCAATGAAGCCAACAGGAACCTCATGAAACTCAAGAAGTGCAAACCCCTGCACCTGTGGAACCATCTGATTTTGCACCTGCTCCATCAGAGGCCGGGACCCAGCTGGCTGGGGAACAGCCCCGCTGAAAGGAGCAGGGAGGCAGTGCCAGGCTGGATGGCACTCTCATGGCAGACAGGACACTGCACACAAGGCTTGGGAGCAGGAGCGTGGCCAGCAGGACGAGGGGTGTCACTGTTCCCTTCTGCTGGCCACTGGCAGGACCACACCTGGACCACTGCGTGCAGTTGTGGAAGGACAGAATTTGCAGGGCTTCCCAGTTCAAGAAAGAGGTTGAGAAACTGGGGAGAAACACAGAGAGAATTACCAGAATTATATGACCTACCAGGAGAGGCTCAGGCAGCTGGGCTTGTTGTCAGGTGAAGAGCAGATTAAAGGACAACCTCGTAGCAGCCTACAAGGAAATTACAAGACAGTGGAAGCAAACCTCAGTAGTGGCACATGGTAAAACGAGGGGCAGCAGCTAGAAACCATAGACTAGGAGGCTCTAGCAGGAAATTAGGAGAAATTTCTTCACTTTGAGGGTAGTGCAGCACTGGAACAAGTTATCCAGAGACAATGGAGACTCATCATCTGTGGAGGCTTTCCAGGCTCAGCCAGGAAACCTGCAGCTGTCCTGACCCGTGTTAGCAGTAGCCCTGTGCCAAGCTGGAGGTTGGAACAGATAATCTCCAGAGATCTCTTCCAGTGCACATTTTTCTGATTCTGTCAGTCTATGTTTTGCTCAGAGTCCATGTTAGACTTACCAGGAAGCGCTTTTAAAGTGTGCTTTCAAGGTTTTATACAAAAGAAAGATTAAAATCACAACAAAAGAATTCTGCCAGAGGAAACTGAACTGCTGTGTCAATTGGGGCAGTGGCCAGATGAGTGTGTTTCAACTAGAGCTCATCCCAGTCATCCTCTCCTGCTGCTAATCATCTCCATCTACCACTTGGATTCTCTACTCTGTCTCTTGGAGAATAGCATCCTTCATATTGGGGGATCTAAATACAAAACTAGTTTCCCTAATCCACTTGTGCAGGAATTAACCAGGCTTAAACTCCTTGCTGTTAAGGAGTGGTTAATTAACCCAGATCATTTTAATAAAACTGGGCAAGTGATCACATGCAGTGATGCCATCAGTACCAAAGGGAATACAGCCCTGGAGGAAGAGGGAGAGCAGTAGGAGGCAGCTGGAGTCAGTAGATGCTTAACTAAACTAAGCTGCAGTGATAGCACCACTTCTCTGAACACATAGATCCCTACCAAGGAATCCACGGGCAGGAGATAAAACATGAGGCAATTGTGAAGTCACTGGATCAAGTGAAGCAGCACAAACAGCTTTCTGTACCCTCCATAACCTCTCTTACACATGGAAAATTTCAAATGCATAAGGTACAAAAGGAATAAAAAAGGTAATATCTATAATTCATAGGATATGTAAATTATTTCTGCTCCTTTTCAGATTAAAAAGAGTGGGGGTGTTTTGTGTGTGTCAGAGGGAAATTCATGACCATCCTGAAGAAAGGTAAGAAGGGAATCTAAACCAAAGAATAGGTTATAAAGAAGGGATGGGGGTCAGTGTTACAATAAACTGAACTGTTCCTGCTCAGACACCTCTTTTCTATGCAAAACAGAAGCTATGAGCCTTTCTGAGAACATCAGTTCTCTGTTGAGTCTTAAATGTTATGCTCTGAATTGCCACCTCAAGAACAAATTACTGAAGCAAGGCACAAGGCCAAAAGGAAGACCTGCCTAGAGGATTTTATTGCCTAATGCAGTTAGGGGCTATCTCAGGCTCTTTGTTTTTGTTTGAAAGGCTGTGGCATGAACACAGGATAAACAGAGGTTTATAAACCCATGTACTGATGATGACACCATGTTCTCATAGTTAATCAAGGTGACAAAATCATGTGGGTCCTATTTGGGATGAAAAGCAAGTGGCCCAGGTAGGGGAGAGGTGAGCAAACTGACCTGCACTATGGACACAGCATCTTTCCAGTAGATGAGTGCAAGCCTCCCAAAGACACCCACAAGCCAGAGGACTAGGAACATGGCACTTGTGATAGCAATGCTTAGTTGTAAATCAAAGGCATAATCTGAACTGAGTCGTGGCCAGCAAAGCAGCATGATAAAGGAAGGGGCTCACTACACAGAGATGTCTGTTTTGGCAATAAACTGCTTGGGAGGAAGATTCTAGATCTGCTCATGACCATGACTGGGTTCTGTGCAGAACAGAAAACCTAACATGCCTGATGGACCCGTTTCCTCCCACCAGGTGCACTACAGATTTTCTGAAGATGACAAAAACAAGCATTACAGGAGGAACTAGACCAGTTTATTTGGGGATTTTCTGGCATATGTGCAAGGTGGCTAAGGGAAGTATATTCTGATGGATTACTGAAAGCAGAAAGGAATCCATGGCATTCACAAGCCTCTTTCCAGTTCAAAAAAATCTCAGTGATAATGGATGAGTGCTCCCTTCATGAGAATTTCCCATTGCATTGAGCAGCATTGCCAAGGCTTCTGGGCCACTGCCAATGAGGATATAGCCACAGTGTCCCTTTTTTTTCCTTTCTCTCTGCTAGAAGGAGCTGTAGCACAGCCAATTCAGTCTCTTATACCACAGGGGTTCCAACACTGGTAGTACATGTACAGCTCTTGTAGATCTCTCAGGAGATGGTAAAGTTTCAGAGATAAATTTCTGGAACTAGGAAGAAATTCAGACTTTAAGGAGACAGTAAGGAACTAAAGCACTCCAGAGAAGTTTTTATCTGGAGAGTCCTAACACTAAAGATCCAAGATGCAAAGATATTAAATTAAGCATCTTGTCTCAGAATTGTGGTGTTCAGATATATGCCATCAAAAGGCATGTCAGGATGAGACAGAGGGACTCTGACTATTTATAAAGCAGGGGTACCAGCAGATAAAAAGACCCTTGTTTCCTTGTGGCCACAGGACAGGATTCAAGATGCTATTGACTCAATATAGATTGATCACAAAGAGAGAAAATGGAATTGTTTTATGTTTTTTTAAAGGATGGCATCACACTTTCAGTGCATTTTCACTTTCTCAGATTGACCTTCTCATCATCTTTCAGGAGTTCAATACATTCTTTATCTAACTCAGATAAAGATTAACGTCTTCCAGGATATGTTAACATTTGCAAGACTTTATTTCTCCCTAATTGGTCCAGCTCATTTTATTCCACATTTTCAGTGGCACTGGTTCTTTACAGTAGATGGCTGGATCTATCATAGTACAGCAGTTGTTGTTTCCCCCTTTCTTCCGTGTCTGAGCCTACGCTTTTGCTGCTTTATCATTGCTCTGTACCTTTCCCTTGGTTCTCTCCACATTTTTTTTCTTTTCCACTGCCAGTTTTTCCTGTTCCCAGACCACAGTCAGGTGTCACTGCAGCATGATCACTCTGCTGTAACTCATCATTCATCTCATTATACCTGGGGTTCTACATTTCCTCCTCTTTTTTTTTTTTCCCTTTCAGGTTCAGAAACACAGTTCTAATAAAGATCTAGCCTTCCAGTACTACACTATACTGTGTTTAGGAACATAAGGCCATCCCTATGCTCTGCCAGCTCTCCTTAGAATCCATGATACATGCTATTTCTTTTAGTATCTCATTATATGTGTCATCGATATCTTGTTTGGCCTGAAGCCACATGGCAGCCTGACAGGGCTGTGCTGCAGTTTGGCAGCTCCCGTGCAGGGCACAGCTGTCAGCATCTCTTATCCTCCATTTCAGAAAATCAGCTGGTACTGGCAAGAGATCATAAGCTAAGACTAAGCAGTAACTGTGAATCCTTCTGAGCAAAGCAGAAATGGGTAAAATCATCCCAGGGATCGTTTTCTGTCCTCGTCCTTTTGGCAGTCCTTTCTAACTGATGGCAAATCTGATAAGCCACTTCTTTTGTGTTTCAGCACTTCATGTCGAGTGGGTTTTCCTCCTTCTACTACTTGTTGCAAATGCACAGCAAAATGCTGGGGGAAAACATGAAAGGAAGGCTGCTCATTACATGTATGAGCATATGCTCTGCCTGTTAAGAACATACACTCCAGCTGCTTCAGCAGGCCACTGTCAGGAGCACAGGGAATTATCCCACTGCAGGACAAAGGGGAGGCTGTCTCATGCTGGCTGCATGTCACACTGGCTAATGTCCCATTTCATCATTTTCTGTCAGAAACTGTGAGGATCATGTGATGTGAAAAATAATATCAAAGGACAGAGGACAAGAAGCATAAAGGGGAGAAAGGAACAGCAGAGAAAAGAAAAAACAAAGAAACAGTGGCAAACAAACAAACAAACAAACAAACAAAAAGTCAGAAAGAAACTATTTCCAGAGAATGCTGAACAACACTGCATCTTTATCCTTCCAGAGCACCATGTTCATTTCAGGATGATCTTTGTACCTACATTATTTGATACTCTGGTACATCTAGAACCAAGCTGGCAGCACAGGTGAAGAGGAAATATGACTGTCATGCAAGAGAAGGAGGTAAATAGTCAGGATGAATTCAAGAAAGGGAAAATGAGGAAAAGGAGAAGCTCTAAGTACCTGTAGCTGATGCTAAGTCAGCCCAGGATTGTCTAAATGTGAGAGTGATGTTAAAGAAGATAAGTGGGGGTGTTGAAGAAGCCTTGGGCAGGGTGGCAATGCAGAAAGGCCGTGGATCTGTGCAAGCACAGAGGAAGCCCACGGGGGCTGGTTGCCAGGCTTGGAGATGTTATGTTGGTACAATTAGTACCCTTGGACAAATAATTGCTCATCAGTACCAGCCAGGGAATTGCAATCTGGCCCATCACTGCGAGGCACAGGTGGCACTTCTGAGTGCCCCTCACCCTGCTGGTGAACACATGAGCTCCTCCAGGGAAACCCTGCAGAGCCAAGTACACCCAGAGCACCCAGTATTTAAAGTAGGTTCTGAGACCTGTACCCTAATCTAGGTATATGTTTACCTACCTGATAAACAGCACACATAAATGAAGGGTGTGTAGACCTTATGAGACAAAACAAGTGCTCATCCACCAAGACAAAGAGGAGCTGTATAACCAGGCCTATACTGTCCAGCTGCTGAGCTGTTACAGCTCTCCTTGCAGCCCTCTAAAAGCACAGAGAGCATCTCCTCCTCCGTGGGGAGGAGCAAGGGACAGTCCTGCAGGGTCTGTAAATGGAAAGCCACCTCTTTGCAAGGCAACTGCCTGCTCTGCAAGAAGCATGTTAAATATTTCCCCCTTGTACTAAAGTTGTGATGTGGGGTATATTTCTCACCTTGATTGTTTCATACTGGAAGTGAACCCACATCGCACAGTGCCTTGCTGGCAGGATGGACTTGAATTCCCCTTGTCACCCTGCAGTCACAGCAATGGTCAAAAGGAAACCTTTTAATAGGCACTTTGTTTATTCTATGAAATAAGGCTTTAGACAAGTGAATTGCTACTAAGCTTTGTATTCTCCAGTAGTCTTGTCCATGTCCTTGCCTGTGCTCTGCTGCCTTCTTTTCTTTTACTTTTCACCCGTGTTTTGTTCAGAAGCGTCACCTGCAAACTGCAGGGTCACCTGTGAAAGGAAAGGAAAAGAACGGAGTGGATCAGGGGCAGAGTAACAAATCCACATGATATCTGATCTGCTCTAATGTCTGGCAGGAGCACTGCAGAGCATAGATGTGAGGACTTAGCTGGAAGAACTGATGCTGTCTGGAGTTATCTTCCCCAGCTGAGGCCATGAAGAAGGCTGTTCCAGAGCAGGTACCTGAGCAGCAGATGCAGCCCTGACACAGGAATGGATTGCTTCACAATGACCTGCCTCACAGGAATCAAGGTGTTGCTTCTTGAAAGCTGCTGACTCTGCTAGAATCCCCATTGAGACAAATTAAAGCAGGAGAAATCCTATCTGAGTAACTTTCAGGAGTACTGTTGGTTCTTTGAGTCATTATGCAACAAGTCACAGAAGAAAAGAATGAAGACCTCAGCTATTAAGTGTTTGATTTAGCTGGTGAGGTATTCAGTCTGACCCCTCAGATCCATGTACACCTTTAGAGTAACTTTTAGACTTACCATTAACTGACCAGTGTAGACACACACCCCGATGCTATCAAGGCACATTGACTGAAGATGGGCAAATGCCCAGGGCCTTTCAGCCTTTATTTTGGGAAAATCAGTGCCAAAAGCTGAAAACTACAAAGATGTTGAAACAAAACAGCCCCTGCATTCATTTAGTCTCAGAAGGAAAAAAGACAAAGACCCGAAATCTTTCTCTGCCTCGGTGAAAAGCAAGTAAGTGGCACAGGGAAAACCCAAGAGCAGAGTTGGTATGAACCAGCAATATCTTGTGGGAGTTAGGGGTATCAAGTGGAAGAAGCAAGATCATACATTCAATCTACATCTCAAAAAGCCTGTGTATACCTAGATCTCTTTCAAGAAGATATATTTTTGTCACTTTGATATTTCACTTGCAACGAGGGGGAAAAAAACCACTTCAAAATTATTGTAAATCTAGATGGATTTGGGAAAGAACATTACAGTCTGAGTTCATAACTGAGCTTTTCTAACTCAACAGACCTCTCTTGAAGCCTTAATTTTGCAAGATACTTAAGCATGTGCTTAATGATAATCACCAGCTGAAAGCAGTGGGACTACTAGCATGCTTACAATTAGTAGGAATGCTTAAGCACCTTGCATAAATTAAGAC
Source organism: Pyrocephalus nanus (assembly GCA_038380795.1). Classification (NCBI taxonomy): domain Eukaryota; kingdom Metazoa; phylum Chordata; class Aves; order Passeriformes; family Tyrannidae; genus Pyrocephalus; species Pyrocephalus nanus. The sequence goes on along the minus strand of CM076273.1, from coordinate 4,212,463 downwards.
CTATTATTCTAAATATGTATTAAGAGCCTTCAGGAGATGAGTTTCTTGTGGCATTCTGCTATTCCTACTTCCCAACTGTTATAATTCCTACTTGCAAGTTCACAGGTTCTAAAATACATCACTATTATGTTTGTAGCTGCAATGAAAACTGAGCTGGAGGTTTAAACTGTGTGTTATTTGTAAGTATGATTTTTTTTTGCCTTAGCAGACAATTGTCTCTAATTTTTTTAGTATTTCCACATCTTATAATGAAAGTAGGGCTCATCAGATTATCCCACAGGAATAAAATATTTACTTGTGGTTTGGGTGGGAGATATATTCATCAATATAGGAAGTTAATTCTTCAAATAATGGCAATCCCTTGGGATTGTTCACTGCCTGCATTAAGATATCAGCAGTGTGATCAGCAGATTGTCTATCACTTCTATCACTCCAAAGCCCACTATCTGCCCTGACAAGCAGAACTGCCATGTCTCAATCTTGCCGTTATTCCTGCTTGACATCCCCGTGGAATCATCAAGGGATACTCTGAAAGCAACTGCCAACATGTCTTTGACAGGCCACTCATGTTTTTGGAGGTTTTTTCTCTTATTCAGCTCTGACTGTGCCACTTCAATGAAGACTAGGCATCAGTCTGAGTCATAAATAAGTAAAGTGAAAAACATCAGGGAGAACTAAGTGAATCAGAGCCTGACAGAAATAATGTGTTTTAAAGAACCTGTGCATAGTTTCACCGCTCACCCATTCGGGATGTTGCAGGTACAGCAGCAATTGGTGCTGCTTCATGCTGGGCATCCTGCTGCCTTTGTACTGTCAAAATCAGCAGAAGAACATTCTTCATCTCCAGCCAGCAGAAAGGCTCTTCTTAATCTTCTCAGATGATGGCCTGGCTTGTCTTTGTTCCAGGCTGATACACTCTAATTCAGTCTGCTTGGGTTTAATCCAAAGTTCTCAGGAAAACTGCAGATAAATCGCAGTTCAGTGGGATGTTTCTGAGGCAGCAAGAGTGAAAGACAGTATAACATTCCAGATCTTCCATCTGCCACCCTCTCCCCCTTCACTAGGCTCACTTCAAAGTTCTGTCCTTTTACTGAAGTGGCCAACACCTGAAAAACTGGCACTTTTTTTTAGAAGTTTGCTGTGTTTGTCAGGAGCTGTGTGATTGGAAGCCCATGGCCACAAACATGCAGAGCTAAAGCAACAGCCCCCTGAGTTCTCAGTCTCCTAAACTAAAGGAAAGCAGGCAATGAGTTACTGAACACTGACCTATAGCAGAAAGAGCTGGGTTTTTTTTCTGCACCTCCCAACTACTATTTACAGGAAGTGTAGATATGACTGCAGAAGAATTGAGGTCTTCTGTCCATCCTGGATAACAAATAGTGATGAATTCTGGTCTGAAAGTTCACATTCACAGTAATTTCTATAAACTAGACCAGCACACTTGGAGATTTCACTGCACCCCAGGGAGCTTGTGGCACCTTTGTGGCCCCTGATCCTTGGAGTAAGTAGGGTTGTTTTGGCTTCTACAGGAGAAGGCAGTTTGGAGGTTTCTTTAATTTCTTCAGGCAATAAGTCACCAGTGAAGTAATTCCAGCATGTTGAGGCACAATAAGCTTGTTGGGCCCATTGACATGTGTCCTGTGTATCTCCTGAGCTGGGAGAGGATGTGACCAGCAACAAAAAAAGTGTGGAACGCAGGCAACTCTCGTGCCTTCATGCAGAACCCCAGCTCTGCAAGGGCAATTCTTGCCTGGCTGTTTAATAGCAGCAAAGGGAGCAGAGCAGGACTGAAAGTCTGGCCCTTTTTATAAAGATAACAAAGCCTAGATAAGGAGGAAAACTGTGTTTCGTACTGTGTGGGCTTATGTTACAGCAGAGTATTCAAATCCATTGTGAATTTAAAAGGCTGGTATAAACTATATCTCCAGGTATCTCCAGCAAATCCTAGAATAGAAAAGAATATCCAACTGTTTCTGCTCTGCCAAAGTTAACTATTATTACAGCATGGAGATATAATATTAATTTAGTTCCAGTGAAATTGGCTGGCATATGTGTTTCTGTGAGCCAGGCAACAGGTCATTACTGAAATAGCAAAACAAACCTGTTCACCATTCCTGGTCCAGCACACTGCATTTAGATTTTAAGATCATAACTCTTGGATACCTCTCCTGCAATGATGTACAAGACCCACTCTGCCAGAAGCTATATTCTGTCATAAAATGACTTTGCTGTATCTTCCTTTTCCAGACCCATCTCAATATAACAAAATTTAACAGTCCTGCAGACAATGCCAAATATCCTTCATTCATAATTAAGGTGAAGGCAAGTGGTACAAATCTCTAATTATCTTTTATGTCCTATTTATTTTCTAGTGAATTATTAAGTAGTGATTTATAGCCCAAATTCCACATGTGTACCTGCTAATTCAGGGGGAAAAAATATCAGCCCTTCAGACTCATTCAGCTAATGGGCATCGCTAATTGAAAAAATGTTCTTTGCACATATCACTAACTTTCCAATCATTTACTTGTAGAGAAGTTTGAAAACTAAAAAGTTTAAAAAAAAAAGAGAGAGAGATTCAGTGCAACTTTGAAAGCTGGGTGTGGTGCTGAGTTCTCTCTCCTCCTTGCAGGCAGCAGGCAAAAATCAGTACCTGAAATATTCTGTCAACTCATTTTAATTTCTGGCAAAGTAGAAAGTTTTCAGAAACAACAAGTAAAGTTTGAAAGCAGAGTTTACATCCCATGCATTCTTTCTAGTGCTCGCTGTGCTTCCTGCAGGCAGGATGTTTTCTGCAGGGGTGTGTCTTAGTGATCTCACACTGAAATGCACTAATCTCTTAGGACCAGGATTTCAATAAACTTTTCAATTAAGGCTACAAAACTGCATCTGAATCTGAAAACATCTATGGACACTTTATCTTTCTCTCTTTCTTTCTCTCTTTCTTTCTCTCTTTCTTTCTTTCTTTTCCTTCTTTCTTTTCTTTCTTTCTCTCTTTCTTTTCTTTCTTTCTTTCATAGAATTGAATTTTTCTGCAAAAGAGGTTTCCCTCTCAGAACTAGGGCTGCCTCCTGTGCTGGATGAAAGTCCTTGCAAGAGTCCCTGCTCCATCCTGAGCCACAGCTTTTGTATGAGGACTGGTCCTTTGATAGTAGCAAAGAAAACCCCTGAGCACCATGAAGCCAGAAAAAGCAGAATCAAAGACGACCTGCTGCAAGAGCTGCAGTACCAAACCCTGTAACCTTTCTTCTCCATATTTCCTTTTTTCATTTCTGTTGTTTCCTTCCTGGGTTGTCAAGGTTTACCCCCAGCCAGCAGCCAAGCCCCACTCTCACCCCCTCACCAGAGGGATCAGGAGGAGAATCAGAAGGGTAAAAGCTGGAAAATTCGTGGGTTGAGATAGAGAGAGTTTAATAGGGAAAGAAAAGCTACACATGCAAGCAAAGTGAAGCAAGAAATTAATTCCCTGCTTCCCATGGGCAGGCAGATGTTCAGCCATATCCAGGAAAAAGTCCCCCCATTCCTCATTCTTCTCCCACTTTGTAAACTGAGCAAGATGTCACAGCCTGTGCATTGGCTCTCTGTGAAATCCATTTCTGAATGGCCTAAAAATCAATTGTTTGTGTTGAAACTATCACATATTTTGATGTGCTGACAAAGTAGAGAAGAGCCTCAAAATCTAAGACCATTCTGCCTTTCCTCCTTCTAAATCTCTCAGTGTCTGGAGAGCTGGTTTGTAACTTTTGACCTGTTGTAGCTGGCAATACTGAGAATCAGTCCTAAGCACCTTTTCACCATGTCCTAGAGCATCTGTGTAGACACCAGCTTGTGCTTTGTGCACATGGACCCCTCTGTACCTACCCCTGAATATTAAATAGCATCTGGTGATATTGTGAGAGTTGACACAGGCAGGGGGAGGCACAGAAGTGGAGACAGAGCAGCCTTAAACTGGGTCCATGCCAGAGGATCAGTGACTGGCTCCTGTTCACAAGGGCTTGTCAGGAGTTGCTGCAGGTCACTCGAGCAGTTTACAATCCTGCTGGCCAGCCTTCTGCTTTTAACCCATTGTTCCCAACACAGATGTTCTCTCTACAAAGCAGCTGTAGAGAGTCCTATAAGGATTGCTGCTCTCTGGTTCCCCAGAGGCATTTTGGTTTGTTCTCAGGACATTTCCTGCAGTTGATACAACCCCAGTATCAACCATCCACCACTAGAGCAGAGAAGCAAAGCAGAAGTGTGTCCCATAACATACCACAACTTTGGCTCCAAAGCTGGTAACCAGATGTTGTCCTCAGTCACATGCTGCTTGTTTTTCCTGATGGATTTGTCGGCAGTACCCACATGCCCAACCTTGGCCTCACAGTCACCACGGATTTTATGCTGTGTGATGTGATTATGACCTAAATGAAGCCTGCAAAGCTGTTCTAGACTGAGGGGAAAAAATAGAGGAGCAAGTATTGCTTTGCCAACCCCTTCATTCATATTAGAGAAACAGCCTATTAAGTACATAATATTTTTCTGACCCTACACTATATAATAATGTAACTTCTCATTGCTAACACTTTTGCAAGTGACTCAGAATAATTTTCAGAAAGGGAGATGAAAGAACTAAAGTTTTTAATTTAATTTAAAGAAGAGAATTTTTTCAGTTCATAAAGTACCATACATTAACCTCACTGTCTGCTGCAGGAGTCTAACCTCTAAAGTTGATTCAAAGGTAACCTGAATCCCCCCTGTGAGCACTGTTCATATCCATTAATTGTTGCAATACAAGATACTGTAGGTTGGAGCTGGTTGCCAGTTCTCCAGTGTCTGAAACCTACTCTCAGCAGAGTGGAGGACAGCACTGGGACTCATTTAACTCTGACTTTCACATTAATTTTGCTGTGCTGTGAAGAGCAAAGACAAAATCAATGTCCATCAGTGATTATGCAAGGTAAAATATCTGGTGATATTGAATACCAATGTTAGTGGTGAGCATTAAACTTACTTAAGGATTGTGGAGTTGACAAAGCCATTTATTCCAGTTTCACTTAATTTTCCACGATGCATACAAGTTTAGAAAAATATAACAATTACAATGAAAATACTGGATTGCAGTTCCTGGCAAGGGAGATTTTAGCTCAACAAAAACTGTTGTGTATATATGTAATTTTGCAGTGCACAGGTCAGGGAAGGTTTGAATCATGCAAGGACAGGCTAAATCTCTGCAAAGAACATTTTGGGACCAGGAGAGTTCTCCTCTGTCACAGCTGTGTTATTTCTGGCACTGGAGCACATTGTGTCTTCACTGCTCAGAGTGCAGGCAAAAAAAAATACAACTTATAGGGAAGCTCTCCCACACCAGTGCTCTTCTCTCATTTTCCCCAATAAACCATGTCTGAAATCCTCACTGAGTTAATGGAACTTTAGCAGATTTCATCATATAACTTAAAACTTTGAAATTATAACAACAACTGAGTACAGGGGTTTCTACTGAGAGTTATGAACATTTCAGAAGGTTTCCCCTGAGATTTCCATAAAACCATTTTTCTTTCTTCCCTGAAATTTCCCTATTGTTATTCCAGTACTATTGCTTATCAAAGCACAGTATTTATCCTGGTAAAGACATAACTGATAGCCCATTTCTCCTCTGTAAACCACTGTCATCAAATCAGATCTTTTGTGCTTAAAAAGTATCCTCAGTGCTGAATTTCATCGGAAAGTATCTTCTTTTATTCCTCCCAGTGAAATTTTAAGACAATAAATATGAAGTCAATGAAAAAAAATACTTTAAAAAGCAAATCTTGATGACTATTTGGTCCTGTTTTACCCTTGGGAAATAATTTATCTTGTATGGAAGTTGAGCATCTTACAGGCATAAATTGCTATGAGAAAAATCCAACTTGTTGCATGTTGTTTTGAGGAAAATGTTTACCATCTTTAGTAAAACCCATGTTTTGGAACAACATCAAGGCAGGAGAGCTACATCAGCCAGTTTTGATGGTCTCTAGGCAAACACCAGCAGAGATGCTGAGAACCATCTTGCAAAACTGCTTTTTATTGGATTCTTCAGCAGTATCCAGGAGGTAACTGATACACAACAAGCAGTGAAACATTGCCAGAACAGCCATTCAGAGTTGGAATAGCTTTGCAAAGATGGTATTTTGAGATGCTCTTGGTTTACAGCACAAAAAAAGATAAAGCAAACATGCTCATACCTCCTGTCCAAGCTGCAGTTTTTTAAAGGACAGTGTACATAGTGTGGCCAAGAGGTTCTTTGCTGTAGAGGAATCCAGTGTAATAAAAGGGCACAAAGGAACCTTGAGGAAGCAAATGAGTCCTGCCCGAAACAAAGACTAAGCTCACAACAGCGGTGAATGCGTCAGGAACCAAAAGCCAAATAAGAAACGCCACTGAAAGGCTCTAAAAAATTATTATGTCTTTGATTTTCTTGTTTCTCAAGCTGTAAACACTCTTCACTGGCTTTGACCTAAACAGACTCTTGTCCATAAGATACAGAGGAAAATGAAATAGGACTTAAACAAACAAAATCTTCTTGAAACATAAGCCACAGGGGGGAATGGAATTTTTCTCCTATCTTCAGTTTACACTTTGTCCTTTATTCTGGCACCAAAATTGTTAACTAATTACACTCTTTCTGCTAAGAAAAATTCCCACTGAATATGTATTTCCATTCTAATAATGTCTTTTTTGTTGGTTTTGTTTTGTTTTTTTTGCATCTTACCATAAAAAGAATAGAAGTATTTGAACGTATAATCTCTATAGTTAAGATGACAATAAACACTGCCCCACCCTGCCCCCGAGCCCTTTTTGTCCCAAAACCATTTAATTGTTTGAGAGAGCATTGTTTTCCAATGCTTTAGGTGTGCTGCACAAAGTATGGCCCTAATCCTGTACTGTGATCTGCCCTGGCTAAAGATGCATCTGACCCAGCTCTCCAAGACCAGAATGTCTTCAAAATGTTACCAAATTTCCTGTACAGATCTACTTGAAAATTGAGTTTAGCAGAAGCTGAGTCAGAACATCCAAATACAGCTAGAAAATGACAAAGCCAATGAAAGTAAAAAAAGGGAAGAGGCGAAGTCTGACACTGGGATAATAATTAGCTATATTCAGGGAATGATACATCTACATGGAAATTGCTGGCCACAGTTATTTGATGTTAATAGTTTTTAATTGCTCATTTATAGGTAAGGCACACTGGTATTAGTGCCTCTAGTTCAGACACTCAAACACAAAGTGCCTTTCCTGAAGTGACTGTTAGTCTCAGAATCAGAACTAAGACCAGCTCTCCTGCCTCCAAATGCCATGCCCAATTAACTGCACCATAGTTCCCCACAGGAACAGAATCTGTGCTCATACAGGATAATCTGTGTGCATGCTACTCAAGGAAATTAAAGTGCAGCTATAAATCTCAGCTTGTAGCTGCTGTCTGGCCAGCTGCCCAAATTAAGGCCAGAGGTGTCCTCACTATGAAGGAAAATATTTGCTGGTTGCAAATTGATTTTTGTTTCTTCTTCCAAAGGAAAAAAAAAAAAATCAGCCACACATATCCAGCCTTCTCAATTTAAAATGTCACACAATACAGCCTCACAATCATTCAGGTGACACTCTGAGTTAATCTCATGTGATGCATTGCAAGTTTAAGGGACACACCAAGGACAGTTCAGTGACATGTTAATTATATCTCCAGCAAGAAAATCCACTTTAAAAAAATGTTATCTAGGTGTATGTGTCCCTTTAGAAGGACAAGAGAGCAAGGAAATTGTTCTTTTGTTCTTCTTTGAGAAGAACCATTACACATCTCTCAGTAACCAAAGAGGTAACAACCTTGACAATATACACTTAGCTTAAATCCACTGGCTGAAAAAAAGCCTGGAGAGTGTCAATAGAAATATATGTACAATAATTACATTAATGCTCCTGTGCTGTTCAGTTAGGAGCTTTTGAAATGGAGATTAGTGGCCGAAGATGATAATGTTCAGGTCCAGGATGTGGCTTTTCAAAAAGTACTTTTGAAAATGAATGCAATGTGAAGCAGGTTCACTGGTTCAGATAATTTTGAGTTATATCTCTTCTGTGGAGGGAGCAATTGGACTCAACTTCTGTTATTATTAGTCAGAGCACTTATGCCCCTGCTGCTGAAGGAAAGTTCATAAACTCGGGTTTGCCCAAGATGGATGAGCCATAATATGTTTATCAGAAGTTACCTACTGTTTTATCTTTCATCACACATTTGCAGTGTTTCATTTCCCCGTTGCCATACTAGGCTGTTAATGAAGATGGCCAAATGGATCATGTCAAACTATCCCCATATATATAAAAATGCAATATGTCACCACACAAGAAAAACAATTCTCATGCCAGCTTATCAACACTGTTACTATCATCTACACGGGTTTCTGCAAGTGTCTTTATCAAAAAAGGTTTAAAATGGTTCTTTTGGCATCACCTGGAGAACTATATTCTCTCAGAAGCATATTTATGTCCCTTCCAAACTGATGACAGATTTTTAACTACTGGCAGCAATAAAACAAATTTCTTTCCAGCACATGATTTCCACTGAAAAAACCTTCCAAGCATGTAGTTTCTCTAATGTTTGACAGTCATTCCTGCATCATAATGTAGAGTTAAATGTACTGTATCATAATATATACATACCTGAGAGGATGGGTTTAAGTTGCAGAGCCTGGGGGTCAATCACAGTTTAGCAGTGACAGTGGGGATTTTGGCAGGCATTGTGAGACCTGTGTGAGGATTTAGGAACAGACTTCAGTGGTTTTCCCATCCTGATCTCTGTGCTGCTCCTTAGGTCAGGCCCAGGGATCCCAGTTCTAAGATAAATGAGCTCCATACCTCCAGCAACATCTGCTGTACAGACACACTAAACGTGAGATGAGCAGAGAACGTTGCCCTGAGTCCCATTGCTAAACTTGTATCACATTAGGAGGGTATTCAAGAGAGAGCAGCTGATGCAATTAGTTGGTATTATTAATTTAATAACCTGTCCCTCCTTTCAGGCTATCCCACCAATACTGCTGTACTCTTTGTAATGCACATCTTTAAAAGTCCATTTGTTTCATTACAGTGTCCCCCCAGTGAAAAGAGCAATAATACTAAAAGGGTTTGTGTATTGCTACTTACCTTAAACTGCTACAGATTTTGCTGAATGGATGGGAAGAGATTTGGATGTGACTTTGGAAATTAGTTTTAATAAATTGTCAGCCCCTCATTTCTGCAGAATGTTTGCCAGAGATGAATATTTGCTATCATCAGTACTTGCACCACATCTCAAGGGCAGAACTAACACATACTTCTATCTCAGACTGACATAAATTGCAGGAAGAATCCTTTCAAAAATAAAGGGCTGAAGGCCATGCCATAAAATGCCTCCCCTACTTCCTGCTCTCTGTTTTTCATCTTCCTGGCAAGGTGAGCTTTCTGACAAAACCTCCTTTGAGCACAGCCAGGAATGCAAAAGAGAAAGGTGAAATGGGACTCATTGTGACATTCCAGTTCCCAGCTGGTGCAGTTACACCAGGAGAGTGCCCAGCCACGCTCTTTGTTGGAGAATAACACAGCCCCCAGAATACTTGGACCCTTTCTTAGTGCAGGAATGGAATACCCATTGTTCCGAAACATTAGTTCAGAGAAAGTCACCAAATTATACCATTGGTTGGCTTTTTATCTGGGACTTTAAAGCTCAGCTTAGGCCAGGTGTCAGCGAGTTGCAATGCTAGCCAGGATCTATACACACTCATCTCTTTCTTTGCAGGAAACAACTGGATGTCCATCCTTTGTGAGGCTCCACAAAGGGCAGATTCTAGACATGTAGCACACATTTCACTTTATTCACTGATCATTTGCACATAGATGTTGCAGCCCAGATAATTTGCTTTTAACCGTTACAAGGGCCAGTTCCTGAAAGGTATTGGTTTCACAGATCCTTAAACATTCTCAGTATCCATTAACTGATATAATACTTTCCCTTCACACCTGCTTATAATTCCCTTAATTTTAACCCTGGCAGACAGTGTCCCACACAGGTGATCCCAGTTTAACATTTCACACAGACAGTTTTCTTCATACAACTGGACCAGGCCAACAAATGTATGGACCAGCTGCATTTATTTTTCCACATGCTACAATGCCTGGAGCTATCTTCTCTTCTGTGAAGATTTGGGATCTGCTAAGATGTCTGTCTTCATCAGACAGACATGCCTGTCTTTACAGGTTGTTTGAAAAATACCAATTATAACAGATTCAGATTTTGCTGCTGTTCTAATGAATGGAGAAATTTCAGGATGCAAAAAGGAGTGTGGATTTCTTAATGGAACCCTAGAAAATATTTGTACAGATACACAGCTACCTGGTTTTTAACTTTGTAGTTTTAACAGTGACTGTATTAATAAGCATAACCAAGGATGTAACCAGCTATTCACAGAAAGTAATGTTGTTTTCATAGAATCATAGAATGTCCAGAGTTGGAAGGGACCCACAAGGATCACTGAGTCCATCTGCTGGCTTTTTAAATTAAAATTAAATAAAATAAATGTTGAGGACTTGTTTTCTGCTAATGTGTTATGCTATGACCTTAGCACCAGGGAGCAGCTCTGGAAAGGAAGAAGTGGAAATAGGTCTTCAAGGCAAGACTGATACCCTTTTGTTACAGCCCCTGCCTGGCCATTTGCCATTTGGCTTCAGGGGGCTATTTGAGCACCACAGGTTTAAATAATTTCTGGAGGGTCTTTGTTTCCACAGTGCAAGTGGATATTGGCTCTGGTAGCACCTGAAAGAGTTGTCTTGAACCTCAGAAAAGTGATATTGCTCGAGGTTCAGTCAGTCCTGCCATGCCACACCGAGACCACACTGCTAGCTGTATTTGCAGTGAATTATATCTACACAGAGGGCTCTGACATCAGCACCTCACAGCTCTGGGTTTTTTGTTCCCAAAAAGAAAATTGCCCTTTTACCTCAGCAGCAAAGTATGTAGGTAAGCAGAACAGTGTCTGTTCTTCACAGGAATATTATAAAAATATTCAAATACTCAAAGATCTGTGTAGTATATGACTAATAGTTTCACTTCATTGTATCAGGAATGAAACCCTGGCCTGGAGGAAGACACCTTCGGGTTGTTTGGGTGTAGCTGCAGTATTCCAGTGCTAAGACTAGTGATATAAATCCATAGCTTTGCCAAGAAAATGTCACTGGTGAGGTCCAGGAAGGACTCAAACTTCATGTGGGGATGGGTTCTCCTCTTGGGCACAGGCAGGTGCCACGATGCTCTTCAGGCCAGGGCTCAGCCTCTTTGCCAGATGAACATCTGAGGAGCTCCTGGGTTTGTTACACTTGTGTTTTGCTCTCCCTCTGCAATCTCAGTTCATGCTGGGCTGTGCTGTTCTCCAAACTACAAACTCCTATCATGAATTACAATGCTTTGTAAGCATTTCTTTTCTTGCAGATGAGCATCAGAATTTGGCTTTATTTTCATAATTGCCACAAATTCCAGGTTGCATAAACATTTTCAGGGGTATTTTCAGCCGTGACTCTCCTCGTTCCATTTTGCATGCCATCCTTTGTGGAGAGGCAGCACAAACCCTGGGTCCTTTGTGAGCACACCTAGTATCTCACAGGCTTTTACACAAACACAACCCCCCCAAAAGAGTCATTCAGACAGTAAAAGTGGGCCAGAAGTGATAGAAAAACAAGTAACTTCTTTACTTATTTTACATAAAAATAAGATACACGCAAATATTTATTTCTTGAATCAGCTGTAAAATGTATAGCCCTTGTTTGTGCTCAGCATTATCTGCCAACAATTTCTTTTCATTATTGACAGAGTATTTACTTTTGCAGAAAAAGTACAAAAGACAAATGGCTTCTGACGCTGTATTATTGTTTGTGAAGCTCCAAAACACAAAGCAACAAGAAGGAACTGTTTTAATTTGCAAAGAATTCCTTGAGTGATTACTTTGTTTTCCTGCAATTTAGATCTGCCAGCTTGGAAATGGCTATTTAAAGGTTTGTGAGGGTTGTCAGCATCATTTAAGAACTGCATAGCTTTACATTAGTGGTAGGTGCTTTCACAGTCAGCTTGTATCTTGACTGTTTAAATCTCCTAGTTTTACTAGGCAACACAGATACCTTGGGATAGATTTTCCACTTGGCTGAGGCTTGAAATCCTTTTCTGGTGGTGTAAGTTGCCCGGTAAAATGTGTGCCTATTAAACAAATTGCACCCACAGTTCAATGAATGGTGCAAAAATGTATATCCCGCAAGGTTTTAATAATTAAAAACCCCTTTACATCCCAAGCCAGCTTATGAAATGCTTTTGAAATTCATTCAGGTTCCCTCACGGATCACATTTTGACAAAATGGACTTTTTCATGCATATTTTTTAATTTTATTTTGCCAAAGTCACATTTTCAGCTGAAAACCTATAAAGAGAAAAGGTCCAAACCAGCTCCAGCCAGAACAGTGCAATCTAAATGATAAGGCCATCACTCTGTTAGCATCACCTTCAAGGACTGAATTTATTTGTGCTGTTAAGGCAGGCTGAATTTAACACTCCAAAAACATAAGTCAGCATGATTAATATCTGTGAAGAAAGGACATTTCTCAGAATGGCAAAAGGCCGTGCCTGTGCTGGGTGGATCCCTGGGAGTTCTGATGACTTGGAGGTGTTTATCCCTATGAATATTCCTGCTTCATTTTTCTTAATGTATGATGAGACATCTCACAAATATTTGCATGCAGTTTCACCTTATGAATGGAATGACACCTTTTGAATACTCACAGATCATCCGAGGAGATCTGGAGATGTCCAAAATGCAGATTTTGAAAGACCCATCTGAAGGGGTCTTTAAAAATGTAAATTCTTGGACACTGTCATCACTGTCACCACAGGCTATGACGCTGCTTGTCATTAATGCTTCTCCTGTCTTCCTTGTACACTTAAACAATCACCTTTTTTTTTTTTTTAACATACTACTTTCCTAACAGGAAGTAGCCCACATGAACTTATTACCCCTAAAAGTTTTGCTTATGTTGTTTTTTGGAACTGGACTTAACTGGACGGAATTTGCATTCAGATACAAGCTCAATACCCACTACAAAAGTTTACAGGGAGAACTATGCCTAGAAGATCTATAGCATGTTTTACTGTAGCTGCTCTACACATAATGCCTTGTCTGAAGGTCAAAATATTTTACTCCACTGGTTGGTAAAAGTGAAATGTCCTAAACAAAGAGAGACAGAGAAATAAAATAACAGTAATGCCTGATCAATGAGCAGCAATAGTCTGAATGGCTTGACACTGGTCACTGTTGATGTGTGGGATACAGTAAGTCGAGATTATTGAATGTCACATTGTCCAGCAATGCCCAGCAAAGGTTTGGTCATAATAACAAAATTTCAGAGATGCCAAAATAAATCCAAGCCAGCTGGGGTTTGAGACAAAAGAAATCAGGCGTTTTTTTGTCTGCTTGCTTGGCAGCAGGTTATTGCAGTGCCTCACACTGTGGTTGTCAGATGCAGGACTTGCCTCTGCAGTGGACACAGCAGTAGAACAAGGAGAACATGGAATGGCAGGGCCTTCCATATCCTTGAAGAGGGAACAATTCTGGGCCTGTTTCACCACTAGCCTCAAAGAAAGGGTGATCACCTACAGTCCCTGGGGACACACTGGGGGAATAAAAAGAAAAGGGACAGACCATGTCCATTAAGTCCAATTAATGCAACAAACCTCCCCTGAATTTCATTCAATTTTAAGTCCAAGTGAGTAGCATTTTCCCTTATCAGTCTTTCCTTCCAACCATTAGAAGGAGTCTGTGTCTTTCTTTCCCCACAAATAGAGATTCTACACAAATGTGGTCCCACAGCAGGAAGCTGTACAGTATGGTATAAAAGAACCTTTTATCAAACTTAAAAGGATTAATGCATTTCTTTCAGCAAAAGCTCTGCACGTCTCCCAACTCAAGCAGTTTATGAAAGGAGAAGGATTTTTGTTTAAAATGCAGGTAAAGCCCAATTATCCAATGTGAAATCTCAAGCTGTTTGTTTGGGATCAAAATTGAAAGTGAGAGAAGCAGCTCTCTCAGTACCATGTCCTAGAATGTCATTGTCAATAGATTTTGTAGACAAGGAAGCCACTGAAAAAAGAGGAAGAGTTTGGATTTAACATCTCAAGCTAGCACTGTTTGCAGCTTTTGGGCCAGGGTGGCTGAACTGCAACAAAGCACCATGTCCAGCAGAGCCTGTCATGATTTCAATTTCCATAAGGAAAGATGTGAACAGTCCTTTTCAGAAAATCCTTTACCAGCCATTTGTCGCTGTGCTTTTGAGAGCAGGAAAATGGAAATTAGTGTCGATATCTTGTCATTGTCACAGAACCACAGCCCACAAAGCACTGGGTGCTACACTGGTGGGCACTGCAGAATTAGTGGCTGGACACTCAGGCTCTAACACAGCCGGTTGTGATGGCTTTAGAAGTTCCTTCCCCAGCTGCCCTCTCTGCCCTCTCTGCCAGTTCCCCACTCCCAGAGAGAAAGAAAATCCCAGCCTTCAGCCACTGCAGTTCAGAGCCTGATGCTTCAGCACAAACCCACCTTTTGGACTGTACAGATCAAGTGTTCTGGCTCAGCAGCCTTGGTGAGGGTTCAATGTTAGCGTTTGCATCACCTTTCAGTGCTGAAGGTGACAGCAGAAGCAAATATATACTTTCTCAGAAAAGCTGCTCCCAGACTATCATGCTCACTTACACTGCCAGTGAAGGTAATATTCTGAATAACACATTGATATTTTCTTACTTGGATCTTAATAAAATTGAGGATTATATCACAATTACATTAGAGAGTTATATGCATAAAGAGCTGTAACTGGAGAGTTAAAATCTCACATTGACATTGAATCTAAAATTAAAAACAAACAAGACAAATCGTAGCCTGAACAGACTCCTGCATAATTTGGAATTTCGATGCATTACTTTGCTGTTAATCAAAGTCCCCTTTCTTTTAACCTTAACTGTTGGAATCTCTCTCCTGTCTGAATGTCACCAGGAGGCAGCAGTGAAGGTCTTGCCTTTCACAGCGTGTCCTTTATCAACTTGTTGTCCTCACTGGGAGTCAGGCAAATGAAACACTGAGCAGCATCAGCAGAACTTACAGTCTTCAAATCACAAGATTTGCTTTTAATACATTTCAATTAAATATGGAGCCTGTTGACAGACTCCATGAACTCAAGACACCTTGGTAAGTGCAATGGGGACGTGGGGATGCTGTGAAATGCCATAACTGAACTGGATAAGTGTGACACAGTTAAAGCAGGCTCCCATTCCTTGGGAGGAATAAAGGATATTCACCCTCAAGAGGCACTTTATTGATAAAAGGGCAATAATATCAACATTTGGAAATTAAATGTCAAATAAATTGGCTCAGAAGCATTTGTTGCCACCATTACCAGGGCTCACTATTGCATTGTTAATGAACCAATAACCCTCTTGTTCTATAATGCATTATTTGAGTATCACCTCAGTTATTATCATTGTTCATTAGCCCCAAAACCTCTACAACCTGATGTGCTTCATCCTGTGCTTTTCCTCTCAGTCAGGCATCCTCATCACTCACCATGTTTTGTGCCCTGGCAGGTTCCTGATTCCAGAGACTGGAAGTGAGGAAGGGAAGCCAAGGAAAGGATCTTACAGAAATCCTATTTTCCCCTGCCTTTACTTGGTCTCCTTGGTGCAGTATAACAAGGAGCTTCATAAACAACTTTTTTCTTTCTTAATTATTATTGTTTTTTACATTTTCAATACTGGGAGACTAGAGCATAATGTATATGGGAAAAGTGAATGTACCTACTGTAAAGTATCTTTCAAGCTTTTAGTGGTGTCCCTTAGACATCACTGTTTAAAATGTGCTTATAACTACATTAAACATACCAGGAAAGCATGGGGAGCTCAGATTCGTAGGAGCTCCCACTGAGTGATGGCACTTCAAGTGAGTTGAAGATATTGGTTATTATTTTCACTCAGAGCATGGAATTATTGTGCCCCAAAGCAGCTCTGGATGTTCTTCTGACAGAGTTGCAGAAGTGGTTAAAGGAGTCACTCTCTACCTCCTAGTGCCTTCTAAAAATCTTGGATTGCATAAACAACACCACCATAAAACCAGTTCAAAAAACCTGCCAGACAGTCCAGCAAAACAAGGCAGAATTGGGAAGTTTTGTTTGCCAGTGTTTTATACACTTATCTTAAAAATCCTTCCAGATCTATAATGAACATGTTGACTGATTTTTAAATGTTTATATATGCTTTTATTGTAATTTTGCCATCTGTCATGACCATAAAAGGGAAAAGTAGATACTAAAAACCAGGGAAAAAAGTTGATTAGGGTGCCTAGTTTTACTCCATACATATAGGGAGTAAACCATGCATATCCACAGATAGGAACGAGCACAACCTTGTCTGCAGTGAAGGCTTTCATGCGGTGAGATGCCATTATAATTAAACCAACCTCCTTTGGTTCTGCACAGTCTGCATTCAGGGCCTCTTAGAAGAAGCATTTAGTCAATTAACTATTTTATTAACCAATTGACTTTTCCTGTTAGTCCTTAACCTCTTTGTACCTGTAAGGAATGGTTACGAAAGCCGAATAAATTGGTTTCTTTCACCTCTAAAACGTAACGATAAATAATAAAACAGGTTGAACAAGATTTCAGTGGGGAACCCAAATACGAATAAAAACACCTGCCGTGTATCATATAATATAAAACACTAACTGCTAGGAGCAGCACAGGATTTCAATAAATCACATTGTCACACTGACCTTTATTGATAGACTGTTTCTCAACTTAAAGGATTGGCCCCGCTTCTTTAGGAGATCTTTTGTTGTGAAGGGCCTGCAGATTCATCACGTAACAAAGAGATTATTTGCCCACCACAGGGCTGTCTAGGTCTGTATTCTAAGCAGAAGTAAAAAGCCCAAAATATTTCAGGGACAGTTAATATTTAGGGATTTGTTTAGAATCATAGGAGAACAAACATGCATTCCTGAAATAAGTAAAAAATGTGATTTATATTATCACTTAGTAAAAAGTGTGGAGGGGAAAAAAGGAGAATAAAGAAAAAAAATGCTCTTTCATTTCTATTGGATAATAAACAGCTTGATTTTATGGAATGCTACGCTGTGCTGTAACTCTGCAATGACAGTCCAGTGTTATAAAATTAAATTCACCACACTGGCTGAAACCCAGCAGAGTTATTGGTTCCTCTGTACCAACGGCTGAAATGAAAGACTAAGGAGGTGTGCAAAGGATACATCTTTGAAGTGACAGAAATAATCTCACAGTAAAAAAACATGTGTCCCTCTAAAGAACCATCTTCTGCTTCAACAAAACCGGCAGAAACAATCTGACTCACATCCAGAACATAACTGAACTCGTACTGCCTATGTAAAGAAAAACCCAAATTATAGTCTAGAGATTCTTCCAACATATAGTCAAGAGTTGTAAAATATTTTCAATCATATATGCAAGATTTTGTAAAAATTATGAAACCTAATGCTCTTCTTGAGGGTTCCTACTCTCTTAAATGATACAGATATCCTGGGAACTTTTGTTCCTGTAATTTCAAAGTTGACTCATGCTGGTTTGAATAAAATTCAGAGACTGGGGAGAGAAGCTGTATTGTTTTGTAAAACAAATGAACAAACAAACAAACAAAAGATCTATGTGTCCCTCTTACTGAAGAAGTGGCCATTAATTTTTCTGGGTTTATATGACTGTGTTGTGAAAAAAAAGCTGAAGGCTGAAGAAGAGCATATTTAAAGAATAGCTCATTGGTGCTCAGTAATTAAGTCACTGAGCAAAGACCTGTGAATAGAGGTGAGGAAACCGCCCCCTTCATCACTCCTTGTGCTGTGACTCCTTTGCTGCCCTTGTTTCTGGTGGTTTTGCACAGATCAGTTTCATGACAGGGACTGGTTTCTGCTTTTGTATCGGGTGTTGGCATAACATCCCACTCCTTGTTATAAAGTCTCTCTTTACAAATAAATCCCTCTATGGCTCCTCAAGTATTTACCCGACTTTGATGAGCCACTATAATGATGCTCTTCCCCCTCCCCCCCCACCCTCCCTTATTCGTTTAAAGGAAAGTTTTGCTAAATTCCAGTATCCCTGGCTGGGCTCACCTTCAGGTGATGCCTGGCTGCGTTGTGTGCCCTGAGTTTCTCCTCTGACAGCTCACACTCCTCACAGCCCCTGCACTGCAGGCTCTTGGCACAAACGTCTCCTCCCACCGCCCCTTCTACAGTCACTTTTGACGTTCCAGTAAACTAGCCTTCTCCCACTCCACCCTTCCCTGCTCTGCTTGTCTCCACCTGTTTCTCTAGCAAAAATTCTACCACTTGCTGCTTTTCTTTCCTTGTATTTCCCCACCTGAGCCTTCCTGTCCTGGGCGTTCATCCCATTAAACTGCCAAGGCACTTCATCCGCTCCCAGTCACACCCACCTTTGCTGTGCCCAATCGCCTCTTCACCAGCCATAAATTTCACAAAGGGGTTTGGATGATGGGGGCAGAGACAACAAATGTTGCATTTGAATACAGAATTAAAATGCCACCATATGGCACAATCAGATCAAAATTAAGCGAGATGTGCTTTCCCAGAATATGCCACCAATGATGCAGACATGCTATTCCTTTGTTGGCAACGTTTGTCTTGGGTGGGAACACACAGAGGATTTGTTGACACTTTTGGATATACCTGTCATGCACCCTGCCTTCCTGGCCCCAGGATTCTACAGGAGAAACAGGGCATAATAAACTTGATTGATTTGCGTTTGTCACTCATCCAAGTGCCTTTCACTTTGGTGTCCCTCAATCTTGCTTTTTCATTTTCATTTGGAGCCACTGAAATCTCACCTTCCAGAGAATCCAAGCTGTTGGACTTGTCATCTGGTTCAAAATGTCTGCACAGCATGAACAAAATTTACTGTCCTCTGTGCAACCTGTTTTGGTGGCTCTAATAGAAAACACAGCAATCCCTCTTTTATGCTCTGCTAGGAAACAATCTGCCCCTTTGGGTTTTTTTGTGTATTTTTTTTTTTTTTCATGAAGAGAAAAGTTTTTGATAGAATTTTTTGCTAGCTTTATATAAAGAAAATCCTCAAAATCCAGTTTGCAGCCAACAATACTCATAGTGAATTTAAATCCTTGAATGTCTTTACAATAGTTTCTTCTTAGAGTTAAAATCTTGATTAAAGCAAAACTTTAGTCTTTTAAATTGCCAAGGCTAAAATGTGGCAAAGCAATTACATGACTCACGAAGCACTGTGTTCAGTTGAAGTGTTAATGTCATCAGCACTAATTTGGTTTCGTCTTTACTCATCCTAAAATTCGTTGCCGACTTGAAATGTATCAGTAGTTTATCATGTTGCATCTCTTAGTCTGAGACACAATTGCATCCCTGAACAGAACTTTTCAACTGCGACACGTTTTTGAGAAATTTTAAGGTCCTTCAGATTTAAAAGAGAAAACAGATTTCTAGCCCCCTCTCCCTCCCCCCAGTTTTTTATTGATTTTTTGGTTGTTGTTTTTGTTTGTTTGTTTGTTTGATTGGGTTTTTTTTTGTTACAGTTTTTAATACAAACTCTGTGGTTTGCTACCGCCAGCTAGCAAGGCCCCAATGGGAGACCCAAGGTCACTGGTAGCTGAAGACAGAGACTGCACAAGTAGTCAGGATGAAAGAATATCCCACTGGGTTTTGGACTTACAGTTTCTTGACTCTTGTGACTTAAAATAAATGTATCCTCACTGTATGGAGCCACCAGCCAGATTCTCTCCCTCATGAACCATGTTACAGTCAGACTTACACAGGTGAAGGGAATGAAAACCTTTGCCATTTATTTTATATGTGATGATACATTTACTTACCTCTGCTAGGGAAAGAGTGAACATTTTTACTGGCTGCTACAGAGCCTGGAATTTCACACAAATGTTTTAGGAAATCACTCATCAATTTGTTATAGAGATTTAGGGATATGTAAAGCGATATGCAAAGGGATGATGACTTGGTAAAACCCCCAAATTCTCATACATGCTTAACTAGTTTTATTCAGAATGTGGTTTACTTTTTAAAATACTTCAAGAACAATTTGGTGTCCTGGGATTTTCTCCCCTCATAATTACAAAAGAGAGACACTGAACTAAGAGATCTTGTGCTTGGAGTCTTTAGACTAAAGTCTAGGTTACCTTTCAGGTTTTAGTTCTGATTTCCCTTGTGATCTTGTTGATTAAACCTTTCTGTCCCTATCCCTACAAATGGGATTAAAACACATCTGTGCTTTATTTAGGTATTAAAAAAAAAAAAAAAAAGGAAAATCACTGATGAGCAGCTACTGTGCTAGCTTAAAATACAAACAAAAATACAAACTTATCAGCAAAAAGAAACATCCTGAATGCTTGTCACATGGGACACAACCATCTGGGAACAGACCACAAAACTTCAGTCTTTCAGAGTAATTTACTGAACTGCCTAGTCAGCTCAGTCTCCCATGGCTGGGAAGAGATAAACAAAACCTCTTCACAAAATTCTCCAAATAGAATAAATCATGCAAAAAGCTAAAAGCCATCTCTGACCTCCTACGCTGCCCATCTGTGAACCAAGCTTGGCTCATGCACTTTAAAGAGACGGAGAAAGAAAGGAAGAGGGGACTGTAGATAACCCGCTTAATTCTCTCACTTACAAAATTAAAATGTCCTCTGTACCTTGCTTTAACCTTTAATCTTTACCAGACATTCAACAGGGAATACACTCCATTAAGTTTGACTTCAGCTCTTATTAATGGTATCTTGGATAAAATGATTTACCAAGCAACCAAAGAATAAGTGAATTTCTCTCCAAAGTAATAAAGCAGAAAGCCATCCCTGAGATATTCCACTGAAACAGGAACAGACAGAACACCTGATGTTCCTCTGAGCTGACAGGTCTTGAGCAGTGATACAATCCAGTGTGATGGATCCAGCTGGATAGGAGATATCACAAGCCACAGCCATCCAGTACAATATGAATATGAAACTCCTTCCATGGCACAGCTGTCAAAGCAGAAAACTGCAGAAGGTTTCTGCACACGAATACTTAATATTTAGGAATCAACAGTCTCACAAGAAATTCATTTCTGTTCACTCACTGGATCTGAAAGAGGAATAAGTCAAGAAACTCTCTCTGTCCTTTGGGTCTTGATGAAAAGTGTGCTTTCTTAACAAAAACCTCAAAACTCCATCTGCTTCAAACAGAAATCTTGGATTGTCTGAAACATCAAGGCAGCAGTCAAAGTGAGATCCCTGAGAGAGACAAAGCACGAGGTCAGAATGCTGCAGCTTCAGACTCTTCACAGTGGAAATAAAAGCAACATCAAGTTATGTACTGCACCAAAAATGGCAGAATTAAGGGCTATGTTATGTCCTTGGCCTTCAGAATCATTCACAATTCACTTTAACTTAAGGTGCTTGCATATAAATGGGGAGGAGACAGAGATAAGTGCCTTGAAGGTCTGAATGAAATGACAAAAGGCAGGAATTAGCCTCTTACTGGATCACCAAGTGCATCTGCTTTTAAATTGTGCAGGGACATGCTGGCCCCTAAAATCATGCTGCATTTTTCCTCTCTGATTTTCTAGGAATCTCAGAGCAGTCTTGACTTTCATCATTTTTCTTTTTCCTTTAAACAACAAAGGACTGAAACAGTAAAATCAGACTTTTGTGAATTTATAACTGATTTTCTTTTAGTTAAAGTGCATCTCTCTCCTTGGCAGTTGTTGTCCTTACCTTGCTATCCATTCACTTCACTAACTAGGCAAAAACTGCAGATACACAGACCTTTGATCTTCCCTCTGTTCCAAGAAGCAGCAACACACCCTTCACTGTTTAGATCATTATAAGAAAGATCACTGGGAAGAACAGAAGATTAAAATAAAGTGTTGCAATGTAAACATTTTCCTTACTGCTATAAACTCCACTCTGCTTGTAGGCTGAGAATGCCCCAGGAGAGATGGAGCCCCAGGAGAGCAGCAGCAAAAAGTAAACTGTCCATTCTCTGGAGAGAAACTCCTTCTGTCAAGAGTTCCCTTGACTAAAGAGCGTGGCTGTCATGATAAATTATCTCACTGACAGAGACAGCTGATGGTCTGAGGAGATGTTCTGACCTCAGAGCACAGACTGTGAGATCACACCTGGGCTGGAGGTGCATCCTGGAGAATAACATGAGCATCCCTTTGGAGAGTGGCACAGCTGGTGTCCAATTCACGTGGGCTTGTGCCATTTCAATGATAAGAAACATAACTCAGAGGTGTGTGAGAGACAGGAAGCGAGACTGCACATATCCTTTAAGATATGCTATCTGAATACACCCACAAATAGATACAACCGAGTGACATTCATCTGCTGCTGCAAGAGTTCCAGCTTGTCCACTGGGTAATCCCTAGGAGGACACAAGGTTTTCAGCTCTAGGACACAATACTGAGAGGTGCTGCTGTGCCTCTGAGTACATCAGCAGTTAAAGTTGCTCCAGTGGAAAACCTAAGCTCTAGGAAACAATTCTATTTAAACTATGCATGCACACTGATCAGAGTTAAGGGAAACGTGACCTTCTGAGTCACAAAAATGGTAAGTGAACACTTTGTCTAAAGTGCCAACCGGGCTAATGTTTGATCCCTGGAAATCTTGGTTCAATCACAGTTACTGTCTTCCATAAAATCTTGAAATAGTAAAGGTTTGAAGGCATCTCTAGCAATTGCTTAATCCAAACCCCCCCCCCCCCCCCCGCTCAGAGCAGCATCAACTAAACCAAGTTGTTCAGGGCTGTGTCCACTCGCATTTTCAGCATCTCCAAGGATGGAGATTCCACAACCTCTGTGAGCAACCTGTTCCAGTGCTCAATGACAATTTAATCATAGCCTACAAAGTTCAGAACAACTACCCTTCTCACTTCATTTTCTGTCCCTACCTTTGATATCATGTTCTGCCAGATCAATATAAACCTCATTTGGGTCCTGCACATTCATCTTCTGTTCCTAGAAGTCAAGGAACTGTTTTCCTGTGATTTCCCTTTGTTTATAAGAGAACATGCCTTTGGCAAACACTGGTTGGACTGATACACAGAAGCAACATACTGTGTCCTTCAACTTAAAACAAAAATGTCTGAAGAATATGCTCTGAAATTAAGTACTGGGAGACCATGCTGGATTCATTTCAGTTAAAAATACATACATGTACAATGCAGGTAAAACACAGACAAGAGAAATGGTCAATACATACATTAATCACACATGTATTGAGCCTCATTTGCAAAAGAAGCCTAGTGGATTATTTTGATTTGTGAAGTTATACACATCAAAAAAGTATTTCCAAGCATTTCCAAGCCATAACTTTGCCATTATAAAGTCAGACCATCACTACAAGTTCTTTCATCCTCTATTGTGGGGAAAGTTGGTCATTCTTTCTTGTTAGTCACAATAGCCAAAAGTGTAATGAGTTGCTAAGGGCCATTTTTTTACTATCCAGTTTGTTATGTCCCTCAAAGCCAGCCCTCATTCACATCTGGCTTTCACTGTTCTTTTCCAAGTTTGTTAAGCTGTTGTAAATCTTTTGAAAAATGCATACAAATTCACTGCAGCCAATTAAATCTGACTAATCAGAAAAACATTTTTGGCATCTCCAGCCTTCTGAACAGCTCCACTGTATCACCCTGTGAGTTTCTGTCCAAATTCCTTTAATGAGTTTTTAGGGCTGTGGGTATTCTATGACCATCGATTCAGTTCACTTCAATAGCCATCAGATGGCTGTGATTATCCTCTGTTCTGTGCTGAACCTGGCTAAAATCTGAAATGATGAATAAGAGCTATAAATCCCTGCACTGTCCTTGACCATTATATTCATTAAAAATAAAAAAAAGAAAAAGTTGAACAATGATGTATGTTGCCAATGTACTCAAACTATCAGACATTTGACTCTGCTCTCAACTGTGAAGATAGACTGATATCAATTTTCTTCCTGTCAGCAGCTCAAGTAGATGATTCTTGTGCCTTCAGTTCCATTCAGAGAACTCAGCACTAGGTTTGTTAATTCTGATAAAATCTGCTCTAATTTTGTGAATTCTGCTATGCTCAATCTTTGTGAAATATCCCCGAAGGATTTCAGAGAATCCCAGTTTGCCTGGGATCAAAGCTCTGGCAGACATCCAAGTTCAGTTTGATTTGAAATGACAAACTGCAGACCACAAGACTTGATTGCAACTGCAGCCCTTTGGGATGGTGAACAGGCTGCAGGTACAAATCCTGTTCCTGCTTTGATCACCCAGCAAACTGTTGCAGAAAAATAAATAAACTGCATCAGAGAAGAGTCATACTAAACTTACATTTTGCAAAATTATGAACAATAGTACTTTTATACCAGAGGCCATCACAGGAAGCAACTTCCTAATGAGCACTGACCACGGGCACAGATATCACTTGTGCATTGTACTACAGCCCTTTGCATAAAGCCCTGGGTACTATGAAATAAATCAGCAAGGAAAACCATACCCATTTAAAATGTTTGCCTTCTCCTGAGGATTAACAGATCCCAAACTATTGGAACCATGACAACTGTCTATTTTAACTGAGCAATTCTAGTTTACCCCTGCTAAAGAACTGACCTTATGTAAATTGTTACAGTGCACAAATAAAACCCTTAAGAGCATAGATATGTTCTTCTAGTCAATCTGGATCATCTTAGGCTGCACAATTAAATAGGTCAACCTCAGCAGTTTGATAAAAGACTTCAAAAAGATTGTGTCATTATGGCTTTGATGTTTTGAAGACCTGAACTGCATTTGTAAGTGAATGCACTGAAAGCATTAGCTGAAGAGTGCCTATAATAACAAGTAGGAAAAACAGTAAGAGAGTCCATAATAATACCCCCTTGCCTTCAAATGGAAATGCTTTATCATTTAGATAGGAAATTGCACTCATAAACCTTAGCTAAGTATGACCTTATTCTTCTTAGTGTCTACCACTGTGGATGACTTATACAGAAAGGAATTTTAGATCTGCAGCTCTTTAGAGTCTGAAGTGATGCTTATTATTGTATCCACTGCTCATAAACTAGCATATAGATTTTGTGCTGTAACATATAACAGTACAAAAAAAGCTAATTCAGTGCTCTTTGGCAGGCAAAAATATATATTAGGAGAAGAAGAATCTTTTACACGCTGACATACAATGTAATAATTCTATCAAAATCAGAGGAAACATACAGACATAACATGGAATTAGTTTAAGACTAAGTTAAGAATCTTAGTGAAGATTTAAATAAGAAAGCTGGAGAGGGACTTTTTACAAGGGCATGTAATGAAAATGACAAGAGGGAATGGCTTCAGACTGACAGAGGGCAGGGTTGGATGGGATGTGGAGAAGAAATTGTTCCCTGTGAGGGTGGAGAGGCCCTGGCACAGGTTGCCCAGAAAAGCTGTGGCTGCCCCATCCCTGGAAGTGTCCAAGGCGAGGTTGGACGGGTCTTGGAGCAACCTGGGCTAGTGGAAGGTGTCCCTGCCCATGGCAGGGGCTTGGAAATGTGATCTTTAAGGTCCCTTCCAACCCAAACCACTCTATGGGGCTAAGATTGTATCATTTAAGCGTTTCTGTAGGGGGCCCTTGGTTCCTGCAATTTACCATTTCAGCAGACTATGCAAATAATTTACTGTCCCTCATTTCACTGTGACTGGCAATTAAAGTGATATAGGACATTTTCATGGAGAAAATCATGTTAAGGAAAAATGTATTACTCACACAGTCATGAGCAGTCACAAATCAACCTTTGGTCTTCCTTTTGCAAGTTAAAAAGATGGTTACCAGTCGTCTTCCTCAAAATACATTTGAGGCTTGATTTCTGGTTTCAAAATGAGACTGATGTAAGAAACACATTGTTTTTTAGAAGATGCTCCCAGAATCTTTGCACCCCAGCAACATCCACCCACTTTCAGAGGAAGGTACACTATTAATGGGACACCATGTGGAGATGGATCCTGTCTCTCTTCCTCCTTTCACCTTGTACCACATTTTATCTGAGTTTAACAAAAGCAGGTATAAAAAGCCTGGAAGAGTCATGAGAAATGTAAAGAAATTTCATCTTCCTGCCTTATTTCTGTGGCTTGTCAAGGTAAAATGGCAGCTTGAGGTTGCCTTGGAATCCTTTTGTCCTTTCAGGCTTACACATGGCAGGGCAAAGGCAGATGAGGTTCAATGACTTAGAGATTCATGCTGGTAATTCATCCTGAATCCTTCCATTTGGGAGTACTTCCTGTCCTGGAGTCCAGCTTGCCACACAGTAAAAACCAAACTGGTTGTTTTTGCTTAGCCATAAAAACAGACCCCAATTCTGCAGTGCAGGGATATTTCCACCCATAACAAAATGAGCAACTGCAAAATTCTAAATTAGATATGATTAGCCACTAAGAAAGATTTAGACTCATATTCCACTGACAAAAGATTGCTTTGTAAGACTCACATGCTTATTTATACAATTATAGATAACACCTTCTACTAGGAAATGGCATTGTTCAATGCAAGCATGATATTTCTTCCACAATTTTACAATGTATTATATACACACATCTCCTAAGCTGCTGCCTTCTTATTATTTGCAATTTATAAAAACATAAAGTAAGATAGCTGAGTTTTCAGTCTGTACATAACTTACAAAGAAACTTGGATCAATGAGGAAATTTATAAAGCACTTGAATATTCAGATTATGAATTGCATGTATTGGAAATGTGGTTAGCCAACTGCAAGGTTGCAGAGTTATCAGTTTCAATATGAAACAGTTTATGCCCTTTTCCAAGCAATTTTAGATGAGTAATAAACTGGCAGTAATCAGTCTTAAATAGCATAAAGCTTATCTGAAAGGCAATTACACCCATCAGCATGGTGCCTCCGAAAATCATCCAGATCTCCCTGAAACTTGGTTGTAGTTATAATGATTTGTCCCACTGCAAATGAACACACTGATTTCTCTCTGTCCATTGTGGGCTTGTTTACTATGGGAATATTTGCTGAATTTATAATGGTGCTGACTTGCTCCCACCATATTGATGGCATCAATTTTTGCAAAATCAATAGCAAGTTATTTAAAATGTGTAGCTCTCATCCACTGTCAGTCAGTTCTTTACATTATTTTAATGGTGACTTAGTACTTCCTTAATTGAAACCTCATCTTCCAGCCCAGCAGACAGGCACAAATCATAGGAATCACGGTACCAGACTAGTTCAACACTGCTTATAAATGGTCTGTGGTAGCTGCCACATGCTCCATCACTGACTAACTTCCCTTCACAGGTTCCATTTCTCTGCTGAGTGAACATGTTCATTTTAGACATGAATGTGCTTCAGTTCTCTGCTGGAGAGTCTTGCACTTCACCAGGCTCCAGTGTGGTAGGTGACAGTGACAAAAAAACAGAGCAGATTTGCATTGTGAAAAAAAGTATCAGGTACAAATAGACCTATGAGACTCAAAATCATTATAGTTTCAACACAAGACCTTTTATAAAACCAATAAACATTCTGGAGTTCTTTTTTCATCTGAAGGGTTTCGTTAAGTGCACAGGAGCAAAAGGCTCCTGTCTTGAGACTTAAAATGGCCCACTAGAGAAAGATCTGTCTGGGACCTCTCCTATTTCCAGAGAACACAGGGAACTGTTACAGTCAAAGCAAAGGTAAGAATTTATTAAAACACAAGCAAGTAGAAAGAGCACAAACTAATGTTTACAAGTAACTCTTCCTTAGTTAACTCTGTCTCTACAGGTACATCCTTGCCTCCTGACTTTCAGATTAACCAATGACTTGTGATTTGTTGGAACTCCAACCCTTTAACCCTCTTGAGGTTTTTCTTTCTATCTTTTCTGTGACCTGGACACCTGCTGTCTGCTCTTCTCAGTCTCTCTGCTTGATCCAGAAGCTCACAAGTCCTTGTTGTGACCCTCCTCATATATCCTCTCTGCCTTGAATATTCTCACTTGCCAACAGCACATAAAACATCTCCAAGTTCTTCTAGAGGGCCCACTTGACCCAGTCATGGTCACTGAGGAACAACACAAATGAAGAACAGATGAATTTAACACATTCTACCTGGCACATCCACTAAATACATAATCAGTTCACAGATGAATTCTTTCTCTCCTTTACCTCTTGAGTATGTGCTAAAGAGAGAAGATATAATCCCATTATGACTGTGAAAATACAAATAATTCCCCTAAATGGCAGACCACCTACCTCTTCCAATGATGTCTGGCAGGATGTGACAGGAGAAGAGGAGCCAGGAGTAGGCTGTGGCTATCCTGGAAGACAGGATTAAGCTACCTTTGCTCTTTAGACATATGCAGTACACAGCACCCTTGTTCTACAGGAGCTCCAGCAGAACCCACACTAAGCAGAATACAAATGCATTTGCCTCTTTTTCCTATTGTTATGTCATTACCATAAAATATTCAACATATTATTTTATGTAAAATAATAAAAATTATTAACTTGTGCACTAATTCTCTTGCAGACAATCAGCAAGTTTTGAGCTTAATAAGTCTCACTGACACTGAGATCCTGAAAGTGGATAAGATTTCCACATATAGGCTGAGAGTCTCTATCTTGTGCTGCTTTGTGGTTATACCTGCCCCAAAGCCAAGGGCCTGGTTCATGCAGTACTAACCCAGGATGAAGTCCTGCTGGAATTCAAAGTCATTTTGCTGGTGCACAGATTGCAGGAGTGTCGGTCAGGGTAACTAAATATACACTGACATGTTAAATGAAAGACTTCTGAATCTGTTACAAATGCATTTTCCCAACAGAATAAGAAGGAAATGTCAGGAGCACTTTGTTAGATGCCACACACTTAAGCAATTTGGGGCTGGTTTCCATATTCTCTCCATTTGCTGCATTCAGGGGCAATAAGGGTCCCTGGAACACGACACTGTCTCTGCTTCCCTCCCACTTCTGCTGCAATTTCTCTCTTCCCTCTAAGAGACAATGCTTTTTGTCAAGATGCATCTTTATAACATCTCCTGTTTCTTATTACAGAGCAAGATGAGGTGAAGCTCTGTAGATAATCTAAGAACGTAATAATACTCATTTTATTGACTGAAACATGGTGCTTTGTACATGCTTTGAAGGAAATTTTTAATACTAACAATAATTTACCTTCTTTGGTAATTTTTCAATTTTAAATACTTTTCAAATATTACATCACATCTTCTCTACGTGAATGATATTTAAAGTACAAATGAAAATTAACATCATCAACTAGCTTTATTTTAAAATCAATGTTGGAAAACACAGCATCAAGCAGACACTTCTAAAGAAAGACTGAATCCTCTGATATAACTGGCAAAGCACTGCATTAACCCTGGGCAAGTAAAACTAGATAGAAGACAGAGACAGAGGATGATTTTTTTTCAAGTGTGCACTGGAATATACTGATTAATACCAGATTAGCCTTGCCTAACACCTTTCCTGCATCTGTGAGTTAAAAATACAACAGACAGAAAACTCTTTGGAAATAATTAGGGTACAAAATTGATCAGGTATGAAGGGACAATAACTGTCTGCTCAGTCTTGGATGTTTCTAGGATTAGGCACTCCTGGAAAAAGCAGTGTGACTGGGACAGATACAGCTGTATTCTTTCCTTATATTCTGCCAGCTATATTGTTATTTGCTGGAAGATTTCAAAACTATTCTGCCACATTGAAACTATCATTAAAACACACTAGGACAGAGCTCCCCTGAGACACTGCTTAGTTTAATTGAGCCACATTTGCAGTTACAGGATAAACCAGTTGCAAAGTTGAAGCAAGAGTTAAAACATGAAAATCTAGTCTATCTAGTTTAAATATGTCCTCTATTATAATGTTAAAAAGACATATTTCTTTTTTTACCTGCGGTTTGACCTACAGACAATTTGTTTTGTTTTGAGACGTGGGTATGGAGGTGTCTTTTTAAGGTGAACAGAGTTTAATGTGATGAAATTGCAAAGATGTCTAATATATATATAAAGTCCTTCTGGTAGCTTGGCACTGACCCCATGAAACTTTTCTGATAAAGCCTCCTAGAAGTGACAAGTACATGAGCAAGGCTTTTGCCTTTCCTCCAAGGCATCACGGTCATTCATAGCCTGAAGAAGTTGCTCTGATGATAATGTTACAACTTTGTGTTGTATTTAATCCCCACATTAATAAGGCTCTGAAAAAAACCCCACTGAATAAAGACCTTCCTGGGGAACACAACCAATAACTTATCATTCAAAGGGTAGCCAAGAAGGAAAGTGGGCAGTGATGGTGAAGAGACAGTAATTGGTTTCCCCTGTACCTGTCAGAAAGATGTTCACTTGCTATACATTTAAAACCTTGTTCAGGTATAAACTAGATCATAGGGGACATCTGCACCTGAATGTTATCAACAACTTTGTACAGAACAGAGAATACAAGTATTAATTTTACAGAGCTGGCAGGGAATGGAATTACCGAGTCCTATCCAATCTAGGTTATTGAATTAGCATATCTAGAAACTTCAGGAAGGAAAAACGTATTTTACAAAGTGATACAGAGGAGGTGACTCCCTCTGTCCTTACCTGTCTTTCCTTCCTTTGTTTGCAGGACCATTATAAGAGAGGTTGAACCCTGCTTTCAGTGTTTAATATATAGGGCCAGGGCTGCAACTCTGCTGGATTGTGGCAACATCAGTGCAGCACTACAAACCTGCTGTGCAAAGGGCTGAGCTGTTACAGGCACTGGCAATCTCACCTACATGTGTGAATGTTTCAGAATTCACCTCCCTCTGAGCTACGGCAAACCAGACCAAACATTATAATTTGTTTCTGATTCTTCTCTCAACGGCAAACTGATAAAAGCCAAAAGGACCCATGAAGCCTAAGGAGTTCTATTTCCTGTTCTGTTTACTTTTTAGCATAATAATTTCACATTTATCTTTTCCTCCGGATCCCTGCGGAAATTAAATTAACATTTTTAACTGCCAGTTTTACCTTTGCCATAATGAAAGAGAAGAGTTATGGCTAAGCTTTGGAGCATCAAAATCAAATGCAGTATTGGTAAAGCAATTTCTCTGAAATTTGTAAACAATATATTGCCTGGAAGAGCCTGCTGTTGATAGTCATTTTGGACTGAGTCCTTTATAGCTGCTTATTCTAACGTGGCGTTTCCATCCTGTTAAAATGTCATATGGATAAAGAAGTAAATTTTGACAGCTGTGACAGGATTATCATTGCCAAGGAAATCACATTGCTGGTACTCATATGTTTGAATACATCTATTTTGCTTTGTCTTTGGCCTTGCCTGAACTAAAAATTACCTTCTGAGACAAGAAGAGAAACACAACAAAAGACAGAAAGAAAATATTGTTATTCTTTTGGTGCTTGAAATTTTAGGAATAAGAAACAATCTTTTAGGGTGGCTATTAAATCCATTGTTCAGATTTTGAGGGCACACTGGCTCCATTCTTCAAGGACATAGCCAATATGGACTTTATATGAGCATACTGAGTTACAGGAGGGGTTTGCTCATATTTATGTTAGAGGAGAAACACAATGGAAGATTCACTCAGCATCAGCCACTCAATCTGTTCAGCCATGTGCAAAACGGATATGGAAAACCCCAAATGGCATTTGCAGTATCCTGAACTTCTGGCCCAGGGGAATTGCCATGCTGGATCCACTCCATTTCAACATCCTATATCTGGTGAACACCAGGATCCAAACCCACAGTAACTGCAAGGACCTTGTGGTGGACAAGTGTAACTGGATGCACTGCTTCTCCTTCTCTTCCAGCAGCACAAAACTAAAACAGCACAAAAGATAAAGAGTGTCAATAACTGTTATTGGTGTTGCCATTCACATTCCCAGCGTTCACTCCTGAAGATTATGGGATATAAAGAGCATGTAAGTTACAGAGATTGAAATGCTGATTTATGGGGTCTGAAATACCATCCACTGAAACACAATCTCCCAGTAAGTATCAGTTATAGAAACACTGGTGGTGTTGAAGCAATTCCTCTGAGCAACTGGAAAAGGGGATATAGAGGGAATAAAGCTGTAATAAATATTTGAGTCAAAGCTACCAAATACTTAGGATTAGTCTTAATTCATGTTAATGCTGTGTTTAGAAACATGCAACATCTTAGGAATAGTCTTTCGTACCCAGCTATTTCGTTGAAAGCAGCCATATGTTTTTGGAAGTAGCAGGATAACTATAGATATGTCATTACAACTTTGTGTGCTGTATTTATAATGATGAGACTAAACAGA
This sequence comes from Pyrocephalus nanus, assembly GCA_038380795.1. Lineage (NCBI taxonomy): Eukaryota > Metazoa > Chordata > Aves > Passeriformes > Tyrannidae > Pyrocephalus > Pyrocephalus nanus. The sequence continues at coordinate 4,180,129 of CM076273.1, read as the reverse complement.
CTCTCCTTGTGACTCTCTGGCTTCCAAAACTACCACATACAGGTGTTTGCAAGGTCTGCAAATTTTGATTAATGTCCTCAGATTTTTTCATTTATTTTATTAATTCACTGCAATGATGTTCTCAAGCTATTATAATTTATACAGTAACAGTATGTGGTACAACTCAGTACCCCCCATCAGACCTCATCTTTATACAGGATGGTAAAAAGTCCTTCCTTTCCAATATCAAGCACTGTGTGTCCATGCATTGGTGGTATCTGTTTATACTGGCCAAAAGACACAGTTTTATAAGATCTGCACATCAGTAACAGTTTTATAATGGTACAAAAATAGTCATTGACCTCTGTGTTCTCTTTGGCCAATCACATAAAACACCATCACATAAAACCAATCACATAAAACACCAAAGAGGATATTCTGCTGCCTTATGGTTCTTTGATAATCTCTTATACATGAGCCCTGTGTTCCAATGTATAATTTACAACCCCTGAAATGCTAATGTTAACATCACTTTTCATACTCATTACACTCTTCCCGAAGGGCAGCACATTCCCTTGAGAAATGTGCTGTTTCATCAGAGATGCCTTTCCTGATGGTTTATTGAGGCACTTCACAGCCTGTTCTTGCCTTCACCCTTTACCCTTCCCCCTCTTTCATACAGGAGATCAAAATAAACACGATGCTCACACCCTGCCGTTTCCCAAGCACGCCCTCAAGAGCAGTCTGCAGCCACAAAAAGGCCACCAACACTTGACCACTTGTGAAATGCATGCCCTTCTCAAGCAGAAGCAGCATTTGCCCATTCTTTTGTTAGAACAGTCGACTGGCTAATGAAAATGTTAGAGCTGACAGTCAGAACTTAAAAAAAAAACAGGAAAAGCCTTAAGGTAAAGTTAGCTACAGAAATTCCTTTATATATGAGCTGACCGAGGGTTAAAGCTGCTGAGGTATTCAAGTACCCAAAGCTGGCTTGTGTGTCAGATATTAAAAATACTTGAGTGCTTCTCTCAAACTCCCTAGGCATTTGTATTTTGCTAAATTCCTAAGTACATGAAAAATCTGGTCCCTAAGAGGCAAACAGCATCATGTGTGAGCCTGATAGTACAGTACCTGTAATGTACCAAAAGTTGCTGTGACATACATTATCAGGCTCCCTTTAATTGCTCACACGAAGCCCTGCAACTGCTTGCAGCATCCATTTCACACTTGCAAGCTCCCCTTCACACTTGTGCTGCTCGTGGGGATGTCACGCTCAGTCAATTTGCATTTGTGAATGGAGGGCTTTGCATAGGCAAACAGGTGCACTCAACACCAATTATGCTTTGCAAGGCTGATGCCAAATGCTAATGGTTAAGATTTAAAAAAACAAAACAAAACAAAAACAAAACAAAAAACCCAAACAAAAACAATCCACCAATCTCATAGACTTCTTCCCCCTTTCCTATATAGAAATATTTAGTCTTAAAATATTTCTCCAGACTGAGCCAAGTCCCACAAGTATCAGCGGGCCTGTATCAAGTTCAGGGGATGGCAGCTCTGTTCAGGACTGGTTTTCCTCTCTCTTCAATATTTGTTCCCTTTGATTTTTGACGTTGTTTGCATCATGTAAAAGTGATATTCACTGAATAGTAAAACTAGTGTGTACTACACAAAAAGCCTCAGGCTGTTGTAGTTTGAAAGATTTTGTAGCTTTAAACATTGACAATACTCTTTTAGATGCCTGAGTAAAATACGATCAAGAAATATGCACACATTTTAAACTGAAACTGTTTAAAATCCTTGAGAAAGCCATAATTACACATTCATAGACAATTTTTTTCTTTGAAGATTTTATTACCCACATACCTCCACTTAATCCTGGTGTTTTTACAACAGCCAAGTTCATGATACTGCAGCTAAGGTTTTGTCAGCACTTTAATTATTAACTTGTTTTCACTGTGACTACAAAACACCTTGCTTGTCTGAACTTGCCACAGAGGCCTCAGCTCTTTTAGTGGTTCCTCGGGTAAACCCTGTGTCTGTACCTTGTGAGCTCCCAGCTCTGCCAGGAACAGGCTTAAGACCTAAAGACCACTTTGAAACCCTTCCAAACCCGGTGCTTGAGACAATAAACATCCTTTTCAACTCATCAAGAATCAGCAGTAAAATCTTTTAGAATGCTCATTACAGCCAAAAAATTACCAGCCAGTGGTTTAATTTCCATAGACACGAGAAAAGTTCTTGCGTTGATACCAGACACAATATTTTTCAGTGGTAACACCTGAACAATTTTTTTTACAGATTTATAAATGTGTATCAGCCCCAAAACACTGGCAAAGTTCTCTCAGAATTGAGAAGTGTCTGAATGAACATGTTGCTCTTCAGGCAGCTGATGGAGCTGAGGAGCTTTTCTACCTCTGTTTGTACTTTAGTACTTCATTATATAAAATAAATCAGCAAGTCAGGATCATCAGCCCTCCTTTCCATGTGATAATGATTTTGTTAGAAAATGGGGCAAATACACTGCTGTGGCATTTTAACTCCTTTTTCTTGTCCTCTCATGTTGGCTAATTACTTCTTTGAGGTTAAATGAACTCATTATGCCTATATCAGAGCTCTTTGAGAAGCAGGAATCGTTTTCTGTTGTTGATAATTAAATGCACTGAGCTTGATTTTTGGTTTGGGATACAGTTCTAGGTATTTTTCTTTATTGTACATAGTATAAAGTGATAAAAATAATTACAAGTGGTGTTTTGTTGATGACAGAATGAAGGCAGCTTTTCAACTGTGGTGTAAAAGGTTCTGTAAATTGATTTAAATTACTAAGGGTGAGAGTAAGGTAGAAGGAAGGGGAATTGTACCCCTTCGACTCATCCCTGAACAGCTTAAACAAACTAATAAGAATTAGAGAATCCATCAAAACTTCACGATATTTAGAAGGAGAATGTTATGCTATCCTTTTACAACTGTCTTGTGAAATATAGTGTAGATTTTTTTTCTTTAATTTCACTCAAGTCCTGTGCATATTTTTCCCTGTGACACTTGATAGAGTGGAACACCAAGAAGCTGAAGGCTTTTATACAAAGGTCAGATATGCTGCAGACAGCACATATTCTTCTTCTCACTCTAGAAATGGTGCCCTCCTTGATCTGAGAGATATTGTCTGCCAGCATAAAAAAGTGTTTCACTCTTCAAGCTAGTTCTGCTCCAGCTGTCTCGTGACCAGAGGATATCACCTGTATCCAGCTGTACAAATTATATACAGCACAGAAAGGGAGAGGGCTCCACATCAGGGATTAAGCTCTAACCTCTAAATTCAGTAAGAGCTGAGAGCTGCAATCAGACGTAGCTTTCATACCAAGTGACCCTGAGCTGGGATCCGACAGCAAAACTATGAAATTAATTAAATGCATGTGTATAATTTCTTCTCTCTTAGGCCACTTAAGCAAAACACACTTTTATTTCAAACATTTTTGCTCCATTACTAATGCTGCAGACAGAGGGGGATGAATGCTAATGTGGACATCACCTCAGTGTGGACTAGTCATGTCTGTATAATTTCTCGGTTCAATAAGGCTTGAATCAAAGTCTATGGATACTGGTGGGATTGTGGATATCAATGGAATGTGGACTGACCCAGGGGTAAACTGCCAGGGCAATTTCTGAGCACAGGCATCACTCGTAACAACCTTCACTACAGTGTGAGGACAAACCTGGAGGACAACAGGGAAGGGTCTCCACTGAATGAAAGGGAAATACGAGCAGTGGAGGAAGAAGCAGAATCAGAGGATAACCTTTTTAATGAAAATAAGTATAAACCTAGTTTATTGCTTACTAGTGACAGTAAGAAATAAAGAGAGCTGAGGTGGAAGGCTCTGGACTGGCTCTTTGGGTAACCCAGACTCCCCAAATCTGAAGCAAGACCCTGATTCATTGTCTTTGTCTTTTAATATTTATGTTCTTCTGCAAGAGTTATTTAACTATTTCCAAGCCTATTTTAAATTATTAAATCTCTCATCTCCTCACTTCAACCCCAAATCCAAATATTGAAAATCACAGACCTGACATATATGTCTGACATCACCTGACCAGAAGAGCATATGCTGGGAGGATCAAAAGGGGAAGTCTCAAGCAATCAACCTCTGGCTCTTTGGGAACCCAACTTTTGTATGAATTGACCTCCCTCAGACTGTCAAAAAAACAGAGCAAAGAAACTTTTCATTCTTATGCTGCCAAGGAATCATTTAATATCCAACTTGAATCTTTCAGATGTTATAACAATGCAATATGTCTATGAAATGGCAATGATTACTTAAATCCAGTATTTTGGTATTAGTATTTGATTATCTCTAGCTGTTGTACAATTAGATTCATACTGTGTATTTTTAGCATGTGTGAGAATGCATTCCTCTTTCATTTCAACTTCTAAAATTACTAAGATTCTCTTTAACACCTGACACCAACTTTAAGGCAATTAATGCTTCATTTGCAGTTTCTTCTCCTGCATTTACATTTATCACCTGTAGAACTACAGAGAAATGTGTTTCTCAAGATTACAGCTGTGTCAGCTAAGACAGTTCCAAACAACAAAAAAAAGGCTGTGACCCTTTCATTGGGCTGTGCTGTCATATTGGTGTTTGCCTTTCTTCAAGAATCAACACGTGGAATATATAAATATTTATATTGTCAAAGGGTACTGTGAAAATAATTGTATGAAATATCTGAACTGTGAAATGGTGATTTCTTGTGGGAGGGACCCTCAAAACACTAAAAGCAAAGACTTATGGATTATAATAGAAAATAAATATTTCTTTTGTATGTTCAAATCTAGGTTTGCAGATAGTCTCTTTCTACAGTTATATTGCCACCTTTATTAAAAAAAAATCAAACTTATTTGCATGACAAAGATATTTTCCTTCTGCTAAATTATTCTAATGGGACTTGGTAGAGATAAAAGTAAACTGTTAAAATATTCTGCATGGCTAAGTCTGCTATCTGCAGGTAATATTCATTCACTAAGATAACATTTTTAGGGTTTGGAACCTAGCTTCTTGAGGGTAAAAATAAGCCTTTATCTGTCCTTCAGGATTATTAACAGTAAGTGATTTCCACATTAACATCAATAGCAATAATGAAGATGTCCTTTTCAATTCATCCCGGGGAACTTTGAGTGAGAACTGTTATTTGGCGAGGCTTCACTCTTTAATAGAGTCCAAAGATAATTGGGTATTGAAAATTCCATCTAAATCAACCAAATAAATCTTTCGGTTACCAAATTAATAATTTCATTGATGCCATCAGCCTTCAATTTTCAGTCCATTAAATTCCTAAATTCATATGAGAATGGCACAGCAAACAAATTAAAATGAGTTTCTTATAAAAATGAGAATGATAAGATTATGCCTTCTAAAAAAAGCAATTTAACTCCAATAAATTATTTTTAAATTATTAAATGAGGCATTGCATTAACTATAAAAGAAGAGCATAAAAGGGCACCAGCCTATGGAAAATAAGACATCTATAGACCTCTATAACCTTGGACAATTATATCTGTAATAATTGGCTCATAAAACTTTATGGCAACTTGTACAATATTCCTTTTTTTTAGAGATAGCATTGTGATCAGCAGAATGATTAGACGGAGAGGAACAGACTTTTTTCCTCAGGAGCACATGGCTAAATGTTTTCAAATAGCCTCTTGTTGCTTTTGCTCAACACAGAGCAATAAAGTGGAATATTAAATCACATTTAAACTACATCGTGAGCTGCAGTTTGGCAGCTCAGTGTCAAGGAGGTCTGCAGGAAGAATTCAGGATGCAAGACAAGCAAATTCCATGACTGTTTTCTTTAGAGTATGTGCTCAGTACTTTGAAGGTTTGAACCTTTAAATGTCAGGTTTGATATGTTGTCTCCTTTTCAGCTCTTGTTCCATCAACTTCACAGAAGGCCAAAATTCTGAAGAATGAGCAAAAACAAAATAGCGAGAGACTGCAGTAACATCTTGATAGCAAAGCAGAGGTTTTAATTTATTCCCAAAAGGGAAGAAATGCTACCTCCTGCTCGTGGTGGAACCCTCTCAATAATGTACAAATCCATGGAGCTGAAGAGGTGTTTCATACATGTCCAAGGCCTGGAAGTGTGCACAGGAAAAACCAAGATCTGCTAAATGACAACCAGCTCAGCCTCGTGGCTGCCTTGGCACAGGCAGCTCCTCCTGCCCAATCCCACACTGATTTGGCTCCTTCCCAGTGCCTTGCTTTCCCTGCAGGAATGTGGGCTATGTGCTACAGCCAGGTAAACATTTCATACCCTACTGGAAAACCTGCTGCAGCAAAACGCAGGCAAGGCTTTTCACTGACTGCAGTGGAGTGCCAGCCCTCAGACAAGGGAATTGCAGATGCACTCCTTGTTTTCAGGAGATAACAGGCACATCCAGCCACTACTGCACCACAACCTCCTAATGAAAGCCTTGTGGGCACACATTAAACCCCTCTCAAAGATCCTCTGCTCGCTTCCTCTCACTACAATGAACCAGCCTCCTCTCAATCCAGAAGCCAGAACCCCTGCTGATTCCAGTAATTCTTGCTTCTCTGAGCTAAATCCTTTTGTGGTTTCCCTTCATTCTCCATTCTACACATTCCAGCTAAATTTAAAATGAAACAGGTACCAAACCAGGCAACATTAAAGACCCAGAGGCATGAACTCTATCCAACAATGTGAGTGCTGTTTGAAGTAATGCACTACAGGGTTTAGATATCCCCGATTTCTTCACCTTTGATTTCCCAGTGATGTCCAGAATAAATAATTACCTTATTAAAGGACTTCTGAAGCCAATAGAGCAAGGTAGAAAACACTGAAGTCACCAATTCAGCCTTTGATTCTGTCTGACAGAAAATTAAAAATGAATGAGAAAAAAATTAATAATAAATGTATTCATGGCCTTATTGGGATTCATGACTCTCTTGCCAACATTAAAGAAGTTCAACCAATTGTTCCTCTTAAAGTGAAATAGCACCAGAATGCCAACTGTTCAAGCAGTATGTTTATAAAACGTGCAGTAAATTTATAAAAACACCCAAACAATGCATCACTGCCTCAGTTACAAAATCCTTAAAGCTAGGACTTCAGGCAAAGTCTTTTAAGAAAATTGAACTTTCACATCTTAATATAAATGTGAAACTAAAACTTTTTACCTATTGCCTTTAAGCTAAGCAAGGGTTTGAAGACACGCTCTTACCCTCTTCCTTGCATCAAACACTAACTTGACACCAGCAGGGTTCCCAGAGTTACTGCCCACCCCATCTGGAAAGGACAAGGGGTATTTTACTAAAAGTACAAAACTATATTTCCCTTAGCCTTGTTTTCACGTGTCTGAAGTTGTACAAGTAATTATTAAATCCTTCTCAAATATCAGCTCAAACACATGGGGTTTTGCAAAGTTATAGAAGTGTAGCAGAGTAAAAACAAAGTCTTGTTGTGGAAAATGGCAGAAAATAAAGAAGATAATCTCATATTGGGATGGTGCTCCACTTGTCATGAATACCAAGGTTAAGGTATGATGATCCAACATCTACTATATATATAATATCTCTCTCTATATAATCTGAGTGTGATCATGGAATGGTTTGGTCTGGAAGAGACCTTAAAGATCATCTTTCTCCAGCCCCATTCCACTAGCCCAGGTTGCTCCAAGCCCTGTCCAACCTGGCCTTTTACACTTCCAGGGATGGGGCAGCCACACCTTCTTTGGGCAACCTGTGCCAGGGCCTCTCCACCCTCACAGGGAAGAATTTCTTCCCAAGATACCATCTCACCCTACTCTGTGTCAGTATGAAGCCATTCCCTCTTGTCCTGTCACTCCAGGCCCTTGTCCAAAGTCTCTCTCCAGCCCTCCTGGAGCCCCTTTAGGCTTTGCAAAGTGCTACTCCGAGGGCTCCCCAGAGCCTTCTCTTCTCCAGGCTGAGCAGCCCCAGTTTTCTCATCTCCACAGCAGAGGCCTCCAATTATCTCCATGGCCTTCCCTGGACGTGCTCCAGCAGGTCCACTTCCTTCTTATTTGTTTAAAGTGGGGGAGATGATCCAGGAGGAGCTGGGCTATGGGCTGGGCATTGACCAGCAGGTGGTGAACAATTGCTCTGTGCATCACTTATTTTACTGGGGTTTTGTCCCTCTCTCTCTTTTTCCTTTTAGTATCACTATTATATTTTGCTTTATGTCATTTATTAAATTGTTCTATCTCAGCCTGTGGCTTTTTTCCTTTTTCTGATTCTCCTCCCGGTCCCACCAGGACTGTGTGTGTGGTGCTGAGCTGTGGGCTGGGGTTAAACCACAACAGAATTTCAAGCTTTAACCTGTCTCTGCATGGGGCTGTGGCACAGGACAGATTATCCAGCAGTTCTTCCTGCACTACTCAAGAGCAAAGCATTTTTTGCTGTCTTACAAATGGGATGAAATTTTTCATACCAGAATAATACTGATTTAGGAGGCTGAAATCAGTAAACTTAAATTAAGATGAGTAAGTGATGGGCAGGAATGTCTAATATAAGAAGTCTTTTAATGTCATGCGTGTTGCCATGTTTTAATTCATAAATGACATTATCTACTATTATCCTTTCAATGCACTTGTTTGGTTAGGGCTGACATTTTTTATCCCTGTATTTACTGATTAGATCTAGAGTCAAAGGAAAAGGAATATAAATTAGTTTTTCTAATTACTGCAAGGCTACTATACACTGCCAGTCTATCTCCAAAGTAATTTCTGTGGCTGATTCCCCGGAAACCAACTTGCAGAGGATAAGACTAAAACAACTCTAAATCTTTGATTAGGGAAAAAAAAAAAAAAAAAAAAAAAAAAGGAAAAAATCCTGGCGAAGTCTGTGTCTGCACAGCTGGTGAGAAAACTGATTGTCCAGACTCCAGCACCAAAGCCTCAACACCACATCACAGGGTATCCAGATCAAGTGTTCTATTAATTTACAAGAGCCTGTTATGGCCCTGCTCCTTCAGGAAAATCAAGGAATATGTGTCCCAGTGTCAAAGTAAATTACAGTGCCAGAAATAAATGTAATGCTAAATTAGCAGCAAAGAAATTAGGTAAAAAAAATGTATCTGTTTTTTGAAAAACAACTGCTTTCTGCAGCTCACAGTAACAATAAACACATATTTGTATACAAAAAAAAAAGGGAAATAAAAATAATTTTTATAGGAGAAGTAGATTTCTTATCTTTATGTAAGTGGGTTTCCTGTCTTTTTATTTTGAGAATTGATTTAGTATTTGATTGTTGGATCAAATTCATTAACAAGATAATTCTGATAACTTCAGTGGCTTTTTCACAGGGATAAATTTAAACCTCATGCAAATATATCTGTAGATTTCAATCGGTTTTGGATCAGAACTTCTATGCAAATTTGCAAAATGATACAGAATGTGTCTCATTGGGGCACATTAGCTTAAATATTCTTGTCAAAACCATACACCATTTCCAATCCATAAAATTAAATAGGAGCTCATAAACTTATAAATATGTTTATTAGTCTTTCAGAGACAGGCACAGACTAGTAAACATTTCAAAGTCTGCATCCCTCTAGCCCCAAGGGTGTCTTCTTTAAAGAAGTCATTGATTTTTGTCATCAAAAAACAAGTATTCAAGTAACAGTCTCAAACACAAGCTGATGGTAAAGTACCCAGGATTCCCAAAGGTGCCATCTGTAAAAGGATCATTGATTTTGACCTTTTGGGTGGATTTGTCTTTTTTTCCTAGTGTTTTATTATGTGCATCAATAACAGGGAAGGCAAAGAAGACAAAATGAGAGAGAGAAAATATAACTTTTTAGAGATGTATGTTTGGACTTCTGCCAAGAAAATATTTTTGCATTCAAGTATTTCACTGCTACCAGCTCCTAATCAAGAACAAAAACAAAACAAAACCTAAAACCAAAATACTCCTGAAAAATGTAACTGTTTAGACCAATAGCTGGCTAAAAAAAAATATTCTAATTATCTGGTTTTGTCAGATTCCTTTGGACTTGGCATTGCTCATGTGTGGCCTCAGTAAACACATCCATATCCATTATCCTCTCCCTGTATGAAGGTGCAGATCTTGATTTAGGAGGGGGAAGCTGGGATCAGATCCAATTGTCAGCTATTATTAAAAAGAATCTCTAGAAGCAGCAGTAAAATCAGCTCACAACCCCCACAGGAAGGGGACACTGAATTTGCCCTGCACAAAGGGCATATTGTGCAAATATTTAGTTTTCTGTTAATCCCAATTAGTGTGTGAAACTAAAATATGGACTTGCCTGGCTCCCCTACATTTCAAAATTGGTTAGGAAAGGCTGATATTCTATCTTTGCACCAGTAGAAATACTGGGTGATGTGTAGGCTGGGGAAGAAGGGCAGCAATGTTAAAAAAATAAATCTGCTTATTCTCCAGCACTCCAGATGAACAAAGCAAAGAAGGCACATCACTTCAGTGCAAGTGGGCACATGCCAGAATATTTGGAGAGTATTTCACATGTAAGATGCTGAAAATGGCAGGTCATGTCCAATACAGCTGCTCATTTCAGCTCCAGACTGGTAAAATTCTGCACAGTGTGACAGGACCGCCTTTATCTTCCCCCAGCAATGCAGCCAGAGAAACAGTGCAGGAAAAAAGCAGGGAAAAGTACTTTTACTGGTGCCAGACAGGGTTTGGCAGGGGACCAGACCAGCAGGTAAAGCCATGGCCTCCAGCCCTGGTCGATAATAACAGGGAGCACCTTCAGATGCCAAGACCTCCCTCTGCATCAACAGGCAGGGCCCAGTCAAAACACTTAGGCTGCATTTCTGCAGCCACCTGTACACCTCTTATTGCCCTGTTTTAATGAGCTACAAACAGGAAGGCCATGTAACCTTCATTTTCCAGCTCAGTCTAAGCCATGTCAATATTCTGCCACAGCCATTCACAGGTACCTGGAGTCATATTCAGCACAGGTAGAGGGGGAGTGCACTCTCCAAATGTGGAGTCATGAAAATAAAATGCTTGATTTGTCCCATTAAAGTAGTTGCATCTGTTCATCACTCTCCAAGCATATGCTGCGTGTGAAAAATGAGAACTGTGAGCTGCAGCCACAGTAGCTCTCTGTTCTCCAGCTGTGAAGGTTTATACTTGTATCCCTTTTCAGCTCCTACAATGGATTTAACTAAGGGCAATTTTGCCCATTAGCAGGAATTCTTCTAAACAAAACAATCCTTTCAGTGAAAATGAAGAGGCTTTGGAAATGATTGCAAAGTGGATTAGGATCACTTATGGTAGATAGCTGTTGACAAGATACTGCTTGTGATTACCATGAGCATACATTGATAGGTGCCAGAAAGGAAGCTCATCACTGAAACGATATAGACATTTCAACATATGTTCCAAGAAAACATGTTATGTCAAAGAATTTTTGTCATTTCAACAAGAAACTTTCCTTTGGCTACCTACCAGAGGATGTTCAAAAAACCCCATCACCAAGCTGAGAGTCAGTCACCCATATGATTCTAATCCACCTCAGAAAAGAAGCAATTGTACCCTCCTGCTTAGTGTTTGCACACAGTCACTTCACCTGTGCAACAGATATTCAGGGATAAAACAGTTTTGGTGAATATGCTGAATATTAAACATCTCTTGCTTTTACTGTTTCATTCTTCTATTTAAATGGGTATTATAGTACAGGGTTATCACCCTCCCCTGTGGTAATCAGGCTAATATTAGCTAGTGCTCACGGGATCAGCAACAAAGGCTGAAAAAAAGCTGAATACAACATTTGTTCCCGCACCATTTGCGAATTTTGAAAATTGTTCCTCTAGAAAGACAATAGCCCCACTGTCCTTTCTCACTACTCTCTGCCCTCAAGTTTAAATAAGCATGAAAAATCAACTGTTTCACATGACCCTTCTATATATTCAATTGAATATGTATTTTATACAGGTGAGCAGAGAACAGAACCTGCTTGTATTTACCTTTTTTCTTCCTCTGCAGTAAAGTGTCACTGCCACCATTACATAGATCAAGAAGTATAATAAAGCATTTTATTTGGGGATGGGCTTTCATCCTGGCATTTTCAATTCATTTATCTCACTTATTTTTAGCTTTAGATGATCTCTTTGTCAGATAATTCCCACAGCTGCCTTCCACTGAAGAAGGCAGCAGCAGGAAGTCAGGATGTGGAAAAGGATGAAAACATTCTCAGAGGAGAATTCTTTATGCAACCCACTGTCCCTGGGCATCCTTTTGCAATCCCATCCCAGCTTCAGTGCTAGGCTTTGGATCTCTCCAAAACACAAGTGTAGGCTAAGCCTAGCCCAAGAGTCTCAGAAATCACCCAGATCAAAAAGTTCATGGGGTGAATTATTCTTGCAGCCTGATCCATCCTTTGTGGTAGTTTGGGCGTTCAGAGTTGAGTTCTCCAAGTTACACTTTGCTCTCCACGACTTTGGGTCTCTATTTCTCTTCCTGCCCTCCTCCAAGTTTTTTCCCACTCAGGTTCCTTTAGTCTCACACGTTTCTGTGACAGGCACTCTCTCATACACACTTGTTCTCTCATACATGTACTCTTATGTTTGTTTCTGTCTTTGTCTAGTTGACCCTCACTCTTTTGCTTCTTGGTTTTTTTTTTCCCTTGTTCCCTACAGAGACATACCTGTTTAAGTGGATGATGGGGGAGTACAGCAGGTTTTGCTGGCAGTCAGCTGCAGTGCTCACTACCTGAACTTCAATCAGAGCTGCTGAAGAAGCCGAAGGACACAAAGAGACAAGCCAGGCTTGGATTAAAAAAATGAACTCTGGGGCTTTGTGGAGAGAAACACCCTATAGATTTGCCTTACATGCTTCTATCATATGCTACCACCGTCTGCCAAGCACTGATAACAAAACAACTGTCCCTGGTTTGTTCCAGAGCCTCAAACACAGCGGTGCTTTCCCAAAGGAAGTGACATGGAAACACTTCTTTCAGATCAGTGGCAGAACCTGGGTTCAAGGCAGAATCAGCAGCGACATGGAGTGCTTAAACAGCTCTTCACAGGCTCAGGCCCACAAACCAGCAGTATTTTGCACAGCCATGGAACACAATGCCAGCAAATCACCGAGGTAAAGCCATCGGAGTTTGTTTCATCCTGGCACAACCACTCCTCCTTTTGGGATGTTGTTATTGTGCCTGTCAATGGGTGGTCACAAACCAGGGGACACTGACCAATTAGCAGAGTCCTCCTCTGGCAGGGGCTCACGCTGTGTGTTTGTCCTGCAAGCTGCTTCATCTGACACTGAAATTGGGATTCGTGTGGTGCCCTGGCAGCAGCTCTGCCTGAGGAGCCAAAAGGGAGCCTCCCTCCGGGTAAGCCAGCAGGTGTTAAGTGTATGCTAAACTGGGCTCAGCTGGAAGCCACTCTTTCAATGTTAGAGGATTGTCTTGCATATCCAGCACAGTTTGCTGAGCGTTTAACTAGGAACACAGGAGGAGTAATGCTTCTTTCACCTATTTCATCCTACCATTAATAATAAAATTAGTTTGTCTCCCTTTTAAGGCAGGTTCAGTAATATTGCAAATTTAGAGTAAGCTATGCCTGGAGCAATTAAAGCAGTTGAACTTCCTGATCATCATCAAAATAGTAATAATAGTACAGAAATGACGTGCAGAAAGTGAATTCAACACACAGTTTGGTGTGATGAAAGACTTGTAACATAGAGGTGATGCTGGTAACAGGCTTATTTGTGAAGGGAGTATGTTTTGAGATCTCAGGAGACACCCTGTTATCTCCCTTATTGGTACCCCAGGGATTAAATAACACATTTACTATCAATACATATTTACAGTGGCCTATATTTTAGAATTACCAACTAAGATATTTCACAGTGGACAAGACTATCACACATAACACCACACTTCAATTTTGATTTATCATTAGTAAACAAATAAGTTAGCAAGTAATAGGATTGTTAAATATGTATTCACATACATCTCCATGTATTTATATATATGTTTGTAAATATATATATGCAGTGCTACATTTTACTGACTCTTGTTGACAGACAACTTAATGTCGCTTTTTTTCCATCTCTAGGAAAGTAAGACAGAGATGGAAATACTCTTTAAATAAGCTTTTGGACAGTTAATGCATTATTTAACAATAGGGAATAGTGATGGCAATAAAGCTTGAAAATATCCTCTTCTGGATTGTTTTCTGTTTCAGTAGTGACCAGGGATGTTAAAAAAAGTTGAGGCATAGTTAAGAATGCCCTGTGTTCTCTGATGGCTGGTGGGTATGGATTTAGGGTTGTGATGGAGAGTCCAAGTGTGGATTATTTTATCCATTTATAGTAGCAGCCATGACATTTCTTTCAGCAGCCTGAGATTCCAGAAATTTCTTATGGAAAAAGAAGTGTGGGAGGGGAGAGGAGGAAACACACAAGGTATATTTTATCTGCCACCTGTGAAATCACAAACAGAGGGAGCCCCTGACCATGTGTGGATGGACACCTTGCCATCTTTCCAGCATAAAGACAGTTTGAGGCATGAAACTAATAGTGGAGTCAGCTCCAGCATCAACAGGACTCCATGTCCTGTTGGCATGGACATGGTGCTGGAAAAATCAATAGGATGCACAACACCTGTGTCTCTTTAGGGTACCATAAGTACCTACCCATGTACTGTTCAGTTTGCTCCACTTGGAATGCAAACCCCACTTTAATCTTCTTTCCCTGAAGTCTAAACTAATAAAGTATTTTAACTGTTGGCTGGGAGAGGATGAAAGCAAGCATGCACACACTCCGTGGATAATGAAGGACTCTCAAGCACTGTGGTGGGTCACATTATTGATGTCATAGTTTAAAAATTCATTCTCTCAAAATGTTTCCAATTGGTACACTTTTAATGGCCATAAGACAATAATATCTTGTTGAATATGCACCTGTAGAGAGTTTAAAATTAAAGAGTCAAACCTTTGTTCTTCCTTCCAGGCACAGCCTGAACTTCACTGTCTCGTCTTAGCTCTTTTCCTAATGAAAAAGCTCCGTCCCCCGTCATTTTAAAAGACGACAATAGGAATGGGAGGCTGGAAAACAAAGGAGGACAAAATGCATTAGCAAGAATGTCTACAAAACAGTTGTTAAAATGAAAAGCTTTTTCCATAATTGAAGAGTCCTGGCTGGTATTTCTGTGCGAGGAAATAAAAGAGAGGGCAAGTGCAGAGACAAAGGAAGAAGATCTTCATTAGGAGTATTGTCTACCACATGGTTCCTCTAAACAAGAACTTTCTAAAGGATTGACATTTCCATTAAAAGGGCAGGCAGTTTGCTATGAAATGACATTCAGTTTTAAAGGCTCAGCCTAGAAGCAATTTAGAGCATGAACAACAGTTTCCAATGCCATCTTTTCATTGCTTGGTTGGCTCTTTATGTGATACCACCTTTGCCACATCAACAATAAGGAAATGCCATTAACACCAACAAAACCCCTCAGGAGCATCGGGATTTGTTATTTACTCTACCATCCCATTTACTTAGGAAACCAGAATGGGTGCACATGCCATTTAGACCCACATTAAGCTTCTCTACACTGACAAAGTGGATGAAAAAGAGGTTTCTGATGGCAGGACTCTGGCCCGCTGTACAGTAAAAAATACTAATGCTGGCAGCAGGCAGTAAAATATTCTTCATCACCCACTTTTCCTTTAGGAAAAAATGCACAGGCACAGACTCTAAAGGTAACTGATTCCTCTAACTTTGTGTTTCCCTGTTCCCACTTCAGGTCTACACTCAATGCCACTCTGAATCTGTTAGCACCAGTGAGAGTCTTTTAAGGGTTTTCATCATACTTAAAAGGCAGGACAGGGGAGCTCTAAATTAGCTCCCCAATCAACTTTTTAAGTAAGACTTAATAAGCCTACTGACTTTTCAGGAGTCATTTAGTGCCACTTCCCTTCCCTGTCTTGCTGTGACACTCAGCAGCACTTGAGAAGTGACTGTGCTTGCTTAAATGCTGAACTGGAAGCTGATTTAGGTCTCTTCCCCTTCCCACTCCAGCAATTCACACTCACAAGGCTAAGGACAGTAAAAAAACCCTCAACGCCTCCCCTCCACCCCCCCCCCCGCCAATATAAATAAAATTAAAAATTACCCAAAGAGAGAGGAAAAAACATTCTGCTAAATTCAGGAGAAAAAGCAGCTTTTTGCCAACTGCACATTGTTCCTCTTTGTCTCACCTAACCTTTGAAACAATGGAGTTTCTCAGTATTGCTGAGGAAATAGTACCATAGTGGTATCATTCTCCTTTTATCTTTACTTATATCTTAAGCCTGATGGGAAAATGGCTGGAGTTCTGCGATCTCTTATAAGTTTCTTGAATTATCTTGTGAGCAGCTTGCTGCAGTTCTTTTTATTAACCTCCAGACCTTACTATTTAACCACAAATAGATTTAGGTCATGCATATTGAATTGTTTTGATAGCAGTCTAGTGTTTAATAATAAACGCTTCTCCAGAAAATTAAACAGTTCCAAGGCTGTGCTCTACAAATGCGGTTTTGGAAAGAGCACCATATGACAACTCAGATGGGCTAAGAAACCACAGGACATTAGCAATGCTCAGAGCAGACTCTTTCTAAGTTTTAATAATTACTTAGGGAGGATTATGACAGAGATAACCGGATATAACAGAAAATAAGGAAATAATGAGGCATCAAACAGCCAATGCCAGACAGCTGGCTATCAAAAGGCTACCACCAAGTAAAATCCATACTTGAATTATAAGTAGTTTAGGACTCTAAGAGTTGTCCCTTTTTATATCTAGTAAGCATTTCTCATAACTTTGATCATCTGATGTCCTTTATGGAACTTTATTGTGTAAAGACGATGTAATATTTATTGGTTTACAGATCAGCCCATCTCAGATTTGTTTTTTTCTTGCTTTTTTATTTACCACAACATCTTGTCTTAAATTTATGTATCTATCCTCTAAAATATTTATGCAAGTTGGGTCCAGAGGGAAGCAATCTTGTTTTTGCAGATTGTTGTTGGTGCTTTGAGACAACTCTGCAGAGTAAGTAAACATAGAATAAGAGAATTGGTTTTGTGCGTGCTTTCCTCGGGCACAAGCTCCCTGATCACTGTAATATTTGGAATTTGGTATTACAGAAGTGCCAGCAGCTCTGCTGAAGCCAATAGGAGGCAAACATTTGAGATGTGCTGAAGATTTTTCCAGATATGTCTGGTTCTGTTCTATATCAAATTTGAAAGAAGCCCAAATTTTCTAATACGTAATAAATGGATTAGGTTATCTGCTGCATTGATCTGAGGGTCAACCACTTCCTTTGATATGCTATTCACAGTGCTTGATTAAAAATGTGCTGGGTTTGAATGGAACAAGGAAAAAGGACTTCCTTGCAAAGATTAAAGCTTAAAGATGGTTTCCTGCACAGTAAATACAGGGAGAAACCTAAATATATCCATGAGAAGTGAATTATTTGGAACTGTGACACTCAATGACCCTTTTACCATAACTTCGTCAGGGGGATCCTCTATTCTTGATATAATCCAACAATAATCCAATTTTACCTGAAAAAAAAAAAAAAAAAAGATGGAGGTTTTATAAACCCACTTCTCACTCCCCAGGTTCCTGTCTGTTGGCAGCCTTGCTCAGGACAGCTGTAACATCACCAAACCCAGAGCCAGACACCCATGGATGCTTCCCAGTATCACCCACAGCCTCTGTGGGCAGAGAGTGGGACAGACATGTCCTGCTCTGTCACCACAGACTTCTCTGACAGCTTGTGTGGGTTAAACAGCAAGCCTGGGACCACAACTGCCAGCCTGGTGATTTCTTGGAATGGTGAGATATGTGGAATAAATATATTACTGAGGAAGACTATGCAGAAAAATAATGAGGTTGTTTTCCTGTTGCACAGACTCTCAGTAACTAGAATTTGGGCTCTAAATTTGCAAGTATCAATTACACTTTGTGTGCTAACATAAATATCCCTGCTAATATGTACTATCTTGATTGAAACACTCACTAAACTGCATCTGTGAATTTTTCTTGACCTTGCAGAAGCTGTAAGCTGTAAATAATAGCATCCTCTCTAGCTATTTCAAGCAGCAATATTAGTCTTTTTTTTTTTTTTTTTTTTTTTTTTAAATCTCTTCCTCATCCCATCTTAAGCACTTTCCTCTTGCTTCTTTCTCAGAACTGACTTCACCTATCATGCATCTACACTGCTGGGTGACTTCTGATTAATCCTGCCACATTTCATTCCACATCTCACTCCACATCTCTGTTCATAATCCACCAACATGTCTACCTTCCCATCTTTAGTCAAATGTCAGATTACTTCCCTTACAACAAAACAAAAAACACTCTTTTCCTTTTTTTTCTCCAGTGCCCTGGGGATTTCTCACTATTTCTTCCATCAATCAGATTATTCCATCCACCTTTCTTCTAACAGATGTAAAGAGTTATGAAGTTTTGTGTGTTGCTCATCCACAGATTTATAAATTATCCAGTACTTTTTTATTCTGACAACAAAACTACTGGATAATGCATCACTTTTTTTTTCCATCTTAATTCAGTAGCCTCCATCTCTTCTCTGATTTTTATGATGTCCACACAATACCCTTTTAATTCACACAAATGGATGGATATGGCAGGCATTCAAGCAGGCTCCCTGGGAGAATTCTGACTCTCTCATATGGCCAGAAGAACAAAAGCAGGCAGCTGCTGAAAAGGTCATGAGGAAATAGAAGCTGCAAAAATAGCCCCATCATTTAACCCATGCTAGGCCTGCCTTTCAGCCCCTTCACGACACCTGTGGCACTTCTCATCAAGCCACATTTTTTATTACCCTCATGATAAGTACAGGTTCTCCCTGCCTACTTTGTAACACTCCTTTCTTGTAAGAAGTTGACTGACATTTACACCCTTCCTCTATAAATAATTCCCACTGTGTGACTTTCCTTCTTCCATTCACTTTTGGCCTTAATTGCCCTAAGTATGAAAGCACTGACTCACAAATGCTTTTGTCCCAGTACTCAAATATGTTTCTTATGCCCATGATTGGCAAAGTTTGGTAGGGAAAAAAAAGGCAAGTTAAGCTCTTTTGCCCATGATCATCTTCTTGCATGTCTGGAGGCTTTCATCTACAGCTTGGCCCACCTCCTCAGATGGTCTGAACTTGCTTCACACTTCAACTCAGATCTCACGTGCTGGGACTCTTTCCCCAGGTTAGCACCATTATTAATGATAAAACCTTCCTCCAAACAAAAAACTGGAGAAAAAAAAAATAAAGTCCCTGGTACAGAGAAGCAGTAATGAATGTCAGGTTACATGCTACAAGATTGTACCTTGCCATATGTTCCAGCAGCTTTCCTTGGAGAATTCCATCTCTTTCACAGGACAGAAGAATGAGAACAACAAACTGTTGAAAAGGTCATCAAGAAATACAAACATCACAGATGGCATAGGTGAAAGCACTGCAAAAAAGCAGAGTGCACAAAGAATGTGTAGGAGGATCTGTCTCTAATTGGCAGAACTGAGCCAGAAAGTGCACTTGTACACTACCTTTATTAATATTAAAATGACTATTGCAAGGGTACCTTACAATGTACTTGCCAACTGGTCCTTTTTCTAATAGAGAGATGAAACAACTTCTCCTGTCACTGACATTCCTTGCTGACTGTTTCTCCTTTTCAGTAGGTTTTAAGGAAAACTGAGTAATCCAGTGATCTCAGAGGGGGACCCTGATGTCCTGCAGAGGAGTCCTCTCTTCACATAAAGTTACCTCAGCATACAAGGTTTTCAAATACACCTCCTGTCCTAGGCAGGAATAAACACATTTCTTGCCTCATCGTGTCCAGAGACCCTCCACTCCCTGATGTGCCTGTTAAAGAAAGTCATGAACATTATGAAGAGCTGCACCATTTTCCTCAGCGAATCTCTCAGATCAGGTGATTTTGCTCACATAATGCAAGGTCATGGAATCACATTTCAGCACAGCCCAAAGGAGCAAATGGAGAAAAATATTCATGTACTATAATTAGAGCACAAGGTGAGTACAGATATCATTAGAGTGGCTGGTTTCAAGTCCAACTTGCTAAAACCAACCAAGTGTTTTCTGTAAAAGCAGTGGGCTTTTTTAAGAGAATTTAGCTTAAAAACAAACAAACAAACAAAACAACCAACCAGTAAAACCCAAACCCCTCAAAACCCCCCACAAAACAACTTCAGACAAAACTTTAACAAAAACCCTTTAACAACATGTTGCTACAACAGAGCAGGTACAGGATACTATCAAAAATTCAACAGTTCTCTGTGTTCCCAGACACTGTACTGTTTCTCTATACATTTAATTGTGATAGCTAAGGCAGAAACATAAAAAATGAAATACAGATATAGAGATTCAGAACTATCCAATTAAAGAGCAGTTTCTCCCATTTACCACTACAGTTAAATGGTAGAGCAAAAAGTATGTAAAAATGTGGACAGAGCAGGTACACGAGGGCAATTCTCCACAATTTTTCCCACAAGCCAGACTTGACACAACCATTCCTTTTAGATGGTACCAGCATTGATATTAACCCCTAAACTGGAGGGATGCCAGAACAGGTCTGGCATACATCTTTAAGTCAACAAAAGTTGTTCCAGTAGAACACCTGAACAAGAAAAGACTGGAATGTACTATCCCTAACAAAGAGCTCAGAACACAGAAGGGCATGTTATAACCTTGGACATGACTCTCCTCCATTCAGAGCTGATAATGGAGACTTTGGAACTTCACTGAGCAGTGTGTTACTGTGCAAAGAGGAGGAAAAGATGCCCTTGGAAAAAAGAATCACAGCATCACATCAGGACAGATCAAGATCACTCGGATCACAATCCAAAAGAGGATGGCAATGACTCCTAGTACTGTGAAAGAGAATTGCTTAGCCCAGAGATATTCATTTTTTGGAGGAACTAATCACAACAATTGTGATGATTTAACAGCCATTCTTCTAAGAAAGCTGTTTAATGTTAATTGGCTGCTCATCAGGATTGTTTTCTTTAAACTGCAAGCCTAAGAAAGGCATAGGCCAAAAGGAAAGCCATAAATAAGACTAAAAATCAGCCTGATTATGCAGCAAACCAGAAACCTTAAGAAAGCTTTTCCAGAAACCGTATAGAGACAGACTAACCTTAAGAGCCTGACTACACTAGGAAATTACTGAGCATAAATTATGACATGAATGTAACACTCAGTAGCAATTCCTCACTAAATTACTAGGTGGGAATATTAAGGGTTTTGACTTAGCCCAGTCCGTGGAGTATGTAAGGACTGCTGATGAAGTTATCCTCTCCTACCCCTTGTTGCTGTTCCCTCCAAAGGACTTGTCAAAACCAGAGTAGTTTAACAGCCCACACAGCAGCTCCTGCCTTGCAGAGTGGGAAGTCACCAACATCCATGGCAGCAAGTTTGGAAAGCTCTTCAGAGTCACTGTGGGCTGTGCTGTGGCACAGTGACAACAGAGCAAGTGTTCATAGGCAACTGGGCCCAGTGACTTTGTCAGTTTTATTTTTGGTAACATTATTTGTGGTTAATAATACCTGTATTTTGTTATAAGAGTGCCTTTTAATCTATTTGCTAAGTGGCTTAAGTAGAGGGTATTCTAATTGTGAAATAAGAACATCCCTCTAAGTGTTAAATAAGAGTATCCAGGAGCAAAGCTGTTGCAGAAGAGTATTACAGGATATAAATTAATTTTTACTTCTAATATGCAGAATAGCAGAAAGAAAAAGAGAGTGTAAAACACCCATATCAAATGAGAAAGAGAAACCAACTGGAAATAACTCTTTCCTAATAACTAGATCAAGTTTGCCATAATACTCACATAACCTTTCAGGACAGTTTCTGCAGGCAATGTTTGGGTCATTGCTCTCAAAGGGCAGGGCTAGTAAAAGTAAAAAAAAATATTTTTTTAATCTGAAAAGGTGGGGGCTCTCTAACTTCAGGCTCCCTGCCTGAAGTTCTGGGACTTGAAAGAGAAAGAGCATTTTCTCACATTCCCTTTCATTTTCTTTCTATCCTTTTATTATTAATGAGCGGTTTCAGAAATGTGATCACACTTTATGTACTTTCTCTGTCTTCACCTTTACACACGTTCACAGGAGCCTTCTATCAGAGCATGGCAATTCATTTAGCACCAGCATTAATTGTTTACTACAGCTCTTGCTTTTGACAGCGAGTTTTTCAAGGGACCACTGCAGTTTCTGAGCTGCATTGGAACTAAAGAGCAAATTTAGGTTATAAATATGGGTGACTGTGCTGAGGATCACAGGCCAGATGGCACCTCACTGAACACTGTGTTGGGGCTGGATGTAGAACAGCATGTGATGATCCAAGGGCTGGAGGAACTCCCCTGCAAGGAAAGGCTGAGAGAGCTGGGGCTGTTCAGCCTGGAGAAGAGGAGACTCCAGGGAGATCTGATTGTGGAGAGAGACTTTGGACAAGGGGCTGGAGTGACAGGACAAGAGGGAATGGCTTCACACTGACACAGAGTAGGGTTAGATGGGATGTTGGGAAGAAATCCTTCCCTGTGAGGGTGGTCAGGCCCTGGCACAGGTTGCCCAGAGAAGCTGTGGCTGCCCCATCCCTGGAAGTGTCCAAGGCCAGGTTGGACGGGGCTTGGAGCAACCTGGAATAGTAGATACAAGCATGTAAGTGCTAGGGTGAAACTCATGTCCTTTGTTCTTTTTTAAACTGTTGGAAATGTCATGTACCTTCATTGGCTTCTTTGACATCACCCCAGTGACTTTGAAAAGTTTTTAAACATAACAGACACCTATGACCAAACTACCAGCTGGCCTGTGGTTCAGCTGTCTTCCATGGTCAGCGCTGGAGACACTAAAAGAACTCCACTCTGCATCAGAAAGCAACAGAAAAAAAACATTAATAGTGTAACAGACAGGCTTCTGGTCTAAAAATGAGGGGAAAGGATGGATGAGAACATCAGGAGTAGCAGACACTGAGACAGCATGGGCATTCCACAGAGGACCACAAATCAAAGACAAAATAAATAAGAAAGATATCAAGAAATGAAGTATTAGCATGGGAAAACCAAATCAGATGGCATTGTAAAACACACCCCAAAAAATCCCAAACTAGATAAGACAGCTGGACTCATCATCTTCTAAAAACTAGAGCAGTGAAAACTGCAGATTTCCTGGGCACTGTGTGAGTCCAGGCTTCAGCTTAACCACACAAGGTGCCAGCAGATGTTGAAACAGATTCAGAGGACTCTTCTTGGTCTGCTACCTCTAAATATTTGGTGAGTTAAATGCAGAATACTAATGCTGTTGTTTCAGGAAAGGACAGAGCTGGACTCAGGTGACACACCTGGTTTTCTCCCTCTCTAAATCAGCATGAAGACAAATGTCAGACTGGGTTTTGCTACATGGTGCAATAGCCACCAAATCCCAACACCCTCCCACCCTGAGTGCTGCTCTATCCTCATTTCAACAAAGTATTTCAGCAGATTCTCTTGTCCATTTGATTTTAGAAAATACTTACGAAAATTCTTAGTTTAGGCATCAGACAACAATGGGAACTAATCAGAGTCCTAAAAATAAGTCTGCTTATTTCAGTTGCTGCTGGTTAGAAGCAGGAGGCTGAAATGGGGACTTGTGTGCACAAAAAAGTCTTATGAAGACATGGCAGGAAAAGTTTAACCAGCTGTGCTGCACAGAGTGGTTAAAAAACCCAATACCAGGGAGGCTGTGCTGGTCTGCCTTGTCCTCATGTGGGGACAGGTTTGAGAAAGGACAGATTATACTTGTAATAAAATGCCCCTTTATTTACTCAGAAGAGCCACAGGGGAAGGTTCAGAGGAGGATGGCAGGATGAGAGGGGAGCAGGGGAAAGTCTCTTTGACACAGAAAAATGTTGTTGCATTTCTCCAACAGCAAATATTAATACTTCATTTCCAGCCATCTGAAAATCAGGCACAGCAAAGTGTATCCCCAGCAGTAAAAGGCACTGCCCTATTACCCTCCCACTGTACACATTTAAACCAAAGGGCAAATAAATGTTGGCAAACAGAAATGTGATGACTTACAGTATTTTCTTTGCTACAGTAGCTGGGAGGAGAAAAAAGTCCCCCAGAAAGATTAAGAAGCAAACATAAAACTGATCTTGAAATTCCTCTTTGTTGATGCCCAAGGGCAGGTACTTTTTCAACATTATACATATTTTTGAAAAGTACCTGCCTGTTGGGGCACCTGTGCTCCTGAAAGCTTGTCTGTTTACAGACACAGAAACACTGACTCACTTGGAAAAAAAATAAATTAACTAACACTCCCTTGATTAAAACAGATATTAGACATACAGAACGTCTTCAGGAAAGCCTCTGCTGAAAAATTCTCTTTAATTTGCAGGGACTTGAATTTTAACCCCAGGAATGATTCCTCATTTTGTAAGCTGTCTAAACTGCAGATAGCAAATCAGGAGGAGAAGGATTAAACTCTATCCATCTGCAAACTAGATTACTGCTTTGCCTTATAGGTTCCTTTTCTTCTTTTCCCTCAATAATTTTGGCACTCACAGGCTAAATCTTCTATTTATGCCACATATGCATGCTTGAATATTATTTTTAATGGAGATAAGATGTTCTCACTGGCATAATTGTTAATTCTTAGGGAAACTTTCCTAAGATTACCTTACCCCCTGCCTATTACTATTCTAGCCCTTAGCAGGAGGGGATATTTTATTTGAAGTTTACTAATTGTGTTTATTTCAAACACATTTGATTCTTAGCTTAAGCCACTGAGGTCCTGCTTGCACTTTAAATTTGCAGGTTTACTGTAAAATGCCAGGCACATTGAGATGAATCAAACTCATCTAAGCATGAATGAAATGTAGTGAGAAAGTCCCTTCTGGCATCATTTCTGGGATTAGTAATTTGTGAAATTGTGGTGATGCAAGGGAACAGCATGAGAAAGCCATTTCCTTCCCCTTTGTCCAGTCTAAATGCAAATCTGAACTTTCTTGGCAGTTCATTTGCATATTAATGCATAGAGTATTCCACTCCAGAGATCACTTCAGATTCTCTAAATTAAGTTGGGTGGGTGGGCTGAGGGAAAGAGGTCATTTTTGTCACACTAGCACAAATATTCTTAGATACTTTACCAAAAAGACAGAAAGCAAGCAATTATTTCACTTGCCTTATCTCTGTTTCAATTTACCAACTGGACCACTGAGGAGATGCAGAGGATAAAAGGCAATGGTTGACCAGAAGGAAGGAAATGCTTCATGTCACTGCAGAACAAACATGATGAAATTAAGAAAGGGTAAGAGTGCACACCCGTCTAATTAGCATTTCTTCCTAGTAGCTTGGGAAATGTCAGCCACCAGTTGGTGGCAAAATAAAGATCTAATGTGAGTAATAATGAATTAAATTGTGGCTATTTGCATTGAAATGTTAAGATAATGATCTGAAATTACTATTGTAAATATTCCCCTTGACAGTTGAAAATTGGACTTAAAGCTAATAGTACTTTGGATGAACTTTAAGCCATGAAATCACTTTTAATGCTTTACACTCCTTTTGGCTATGACAGTGAGTTTCAGAAAGTTAATTTACCTCTGTTTTGTTCAAGCTGTTTGGTAATTGATGCATACATCATGGAGGTCTTAATGAACAACTACAGGGACTATTTACCCTACTCACTGAGTATAACTGAAACACTTGATTACTACTCCTGAACCGAATAAACCGATAGAGTCAGGCACAACAAATATTTTTGGCTGGGGACTGGGGGAGGGGAGATCAGCGAGGGTCTGTTTCAATGCAAAGAAAAAGGCAACATTTTCAGAAAATGCTGGAACATTTCAGTTCCATCTTGCATTAGCTGCAATTTATGGTTTTGCTGCTGGCATCACGAATCGCTTAGGGAGAATTTACGTCTGTGTGTCTCCAAACCAGTACTGTCAGGGTAAGGTTAGCTGACAAAATGGAAACACAGCAGATATCTTCACAACAGCTGCTGTGCAAATAGCTTTCCAGTAATAGTGCCTTTAAAATGAGGGCTTGTTTCCAGACTATAGAGTCTAATTACATTGTAACATTATTTTTTGCCATAAGGCGTGTTTTTATTTAAAGATGATGATGTAAAAAGCTTTAAGATTACGCAGGATTACGTCATGCTCTCAAAAGGTGCTGTTGCACGATCGAAAAATAAAGGTCCTCAGCGTGACTTTTTTAAAGAGTGATGAGGCTTCTGAGCATCTAAATGGAGATCCCCTCAGATCTCTTGGATGGCTCTGGCTTTCACAGAGTGCTCACTTCCTGGGGGAATCCTGCACTGGGCAGTGAAAAATTTTCAACCAACCATGCATTTTTCAGATGTAACTTATGGGTCTGATGAGATTCAGACCGCTAAAATTATATTCAGGATATCAGTCCTCCATATTTGAATGAATAGGCAAAACTGTGGACCCCCTGAAAAGTCTGCTCTGGCCCAAGTCCCTCTTCTTCCCATCTGCCACTGGTTTCAGCCCTTCATGAACCTTCAGGAGATGGGGTCTGTGGGCCCCTCTCTCCCAGTCGCACAGTTGGATGTTTTCCTGCACTGACTTATTGAGCCAAACTACTTTCCTTTCTCTATATGCATCAGCCACTTTGTTGATCATCCTCCCTTTACTTATGAGAAATACATTTCATATATATATATATGAAAAAAATATTGAAAAATAGAAAGCAGGCACTGCCAGGTAAATGGATTTGTAGAGAAGGCCCTGCAGTCTGACTGTGTGCAGCTTCAGGTGTTAAGCTCTTTTTCTGAATCCATGCAGCTCCTGCTCACTGTTCTTAACAAGGTTACCAGAGACCAGATGAAAAATAAACTCTACTGAATCATCCTGCATTTCATATATACTCTGTTATATTTAGGGATGTAACTAAGCAGAAATGCTGTCATTGTATTTGTCATGAATTATCTGACTGCAGGAACAGTTAAGAAACATTTTCTTTTCCAGTTCACGTTCAGAGTCACTCCGTTTCTATCTTCCAAATATTTCATATTTTAAGTTTATATTTTAGTCCTTCTGCATATTTTTTCTTGAAAAATAAAACAAAATCTCTACAGAAAAGTCATTGTTTAGGGAGCACAGAGGTCTTATCAATGGACAAATATCCCCTATTTGCTATGCCCAATGCTGTGCATCCAGGACTGGATGTAAAACTGCACAGGCTCCCACAGCCTGAGGGATTTAAGAATTCAAGGTATGCTGGAAATGTACTGGGAAAATACAGTGGTAGTCCCACTAGTGGAAAGCACTAAACATCCCTGGATACCTTTCTCAAAATTATAAAAGTCTAGTAATGAGATACAACATATAGACACACATCAGGAAGAAAGAAATACAGTGCTGATAATATAAAAATTTATATTCAGTTCAGTGTAACACATTTGGTATTGGCTCTTGGTGTCCCCTCAGTCTCAAGATCCTGCACTGTGATTCTGCAATGCAAGTCTGTGTAAAGCATGGATGAATTTGAGACTTTTGTAAATGATCTGTGTTGAGGTGGAGTTATTGGGAGATGGAGCCTAAACCAGAGCTGTCTGGGGTTCTGGTGACATGAAATGCAGGCAGCTGAATGAGAAACTGGGATAAGGAAGGTTCTGCCTGGGAGACCCCTGCCCTTCTAGTCTCCTCCACCTCTAGATCTTTTCATTATCAGTTGCTGCTTCTCGACTCATCTCCACCATGGAGATGCATAAAAAAGGCATGCCAAGTGGCTGCATTTTCACTTACAGCTTTGAGGTGGGGACTGAAATGCTTATCTGACAGACTTGCTAAAGATCTGACTTCTGCCAGCTCTGAATTTATATATTTGATAAAAATAAGCAACAATGGAAAACGTTATAAATGTGAAGTTGGACCATATGGTCCTAAGGCTCCTGACATTCCTGTTTTGCCTCTCAGCTTGGCATTAACAGCTTTGGACACTTGATTTTTGAGGGAGGGGGCAGAGGGGAGGTGTGGCTGGAGTGAAGGTTGCTTCTTGTTTACACAGTTACTGCCTAAACAGTTTCAGTTAAGCTTTAAAAAGCACCTTCCTTTCAGGTCAATAAAATGGCTGCAGGCCAAGTTCCCACCTGTGCTTAACCTGTATTTGCTGGCTGGAGACAATTTTCTACTAGGCCTTTTCAAAAAGGAAGCAGTGCAGTGTGATGGCTCTCTGCTAGCAGGTGTCTGCATGGGATTTTGGGAACTGACAGCTGAAAAGTTTCAGTCACACCAGAAAAATACATCCTATATTCTATTTTTTTCCAAAACCATGCAGAAAAGCCTTAGTGGTAAAAATCAGGATACTCCAGTTGCATTTCAGTCATTTACTCATTTACTCAGTCATTACCTCAAAACATTCCAAATAACACAGCTCTGAGGTGTCCTAGAAGACACTAAGAAAAACGTTTACCCTGAAAGAGAACATATTTTTTTTTCCCCCTTTAGTGCTTCACTCACACATAAATGCTACAGCTAAGTGAGATGATGACTTCTACGTTCTATCTCAGTCTTCTCTTTGGGAAGGAATGCCAAATATTTCATCAAAACATTCTGAAAATTCCTACATTACTATTTTACTATTCTTGGGCCAGTTCTTGCTGTACAAAGAGAAATTATTCCACCAGAGAGACTTCCCCATGCAGTTAACAAGGTCCCGAAATAAGACATATTTTAATTTACAGACAAAGTCTCAGCTTGCAGGGCTCTTGACACCAAAACATAAAGTCCTGGGACTTGAGCAATGTAGCTAGGGAAGCATTACTCCTTCCATAAGCAGACAGGTCCACTTCCCAATTTCCCAAGCCCAGTGTAAATTTCCCAGCTCCACCTTCATTCCATCATGCCATTCCAGCAGACATTTCAGTCCATAGAAAATGAGCACAAGAATTTCACCATATCTCTGCTTGGTGGAGTAAGAGTACCACCAAGTCAGATTATCATTTTGAAAAAAAAAAAAAAAAAAAAAAGGTTTTAGTCTGACACTGAAAAATGCTTCCTCTCTCTCTTCTCTTCCTCATTCCTCCCCATAGTGTCATGAACCAGCCAGATGAATATGTGATCTCTGCTTCATCCACAGGTCCTGTCCTCCCTCTCCAGAGTGGAACTGCAGCCATTGCAGCATCAGTGCTTCCATAGGAGTGGCATCTCTGAGAAGGGGGAAGAACACCATCCCTAACTGGTGGTGAAAGTGAAACCAGCAGAGGGAGAGAACTCGGGGTGACAGCACTGCACAGCAGATCTGAAAGACATAGAAATGTGTCACAGGAAAACACCCCAGCACGTCTGCAGCAAAACACAGCAACAACACAGGAAACAAAGGGGAACAAGAGATGACTAGGAGAGGCTCATGGGACATTTTGGAAGGCTGAAGGCAGGTTGCCTGAGACGCTGACCTATTCGGTATATAGGTCAGCCTGCCATATGTAATGAGCTGCTGCACTATGTTGTAAAACTGCTGCAAGAAACCACTGCTATAGCTTTATCTCTTTCCTATTAGGAGAAAAGGTCAGGCACAAGCTCCTTCTGCTGCTCTCGGCTGTTCTGAGTGAAGGCCATGGAAGGAACCCATTACAGACTAAAAGTGAATTGCTCCAGGCTCGTGAGTTGCATTGCCAGTGGGGAGGCACACTGCGAATAGAAACGGGCTGGTAGTAAATCATTTAATTTCTTGGCGGCTCCTACTCTCATTTTCAGATGGAGGTTGATGCTTTAAGAGCTTTAGAATTCAGCTCTGATCAGGAAATGAATTTAGTTGTTTGAAAAGCAGCTGTTTGAAACAGCTTTGTTCCTTCTTTAGCCTCAGTGGAGCTTGAAATCAGCTGCTGATAGAGAGATACAAGTGTACAATCTTCCGCTTTTTGGCTGGGTTTTTTCCTTTTAAGTAAATTACAATCAAATGTCCTTTCTGGTTAGCATGCCATTTCATCAGTCTTGCTGATGTCAGGACTGCCTGTAGGTCTGTTAGCTCAGGTGGGTGCCAGGGAGCCTGGGTTCGACCTGTGCTGCTCTGCTGAGTGGCTTTAGGAAACCTCCCCATCCATTCTCCTGTGCCTTTGTGCCCAGTCCCGTTTTAGGCCATCAGCTCTTTAGGGAAGATACCGAGTTTATCTGCAACTTTGCCTGTTTTATGTAAATTTATGTAAAAGCGAACACATCTAACATCAGTACTGTTACACCGGGATATTAACATAAGGAAATAAAAAATAATTCTTACATTTTGGTGCCCAAATACTGTGTCAGTTGAGGGGGAGGGCAGGGCTTGGACCAGAAATGACTCATTAGGATCATTATAACTCCTGTGTATATTCAAACTTCAACTTGTCTTTTCTTTAACCTTCCCTTAGAAACCCCCTTGTTTCCTTCCACCGTATTCTGCCCCATCCTGGATCTGTGAGATATCACCCTGCTCACAAGATCATTCTCTGTGATCACCCCCACTACTACACTGATGCAGCTTCAAGCCGGTCACTAATTTCCTGGATTAAGAATCTGAAAGTAGAAAAATACTTGTTAGCTCTTCTTGCTGTGCTTTTATGCTGGCTGGAAGTCATGGCTTGCTCCTGCAGTGGATTACTACAGCAATCAGAATGTTTCTTTCAAATACTGATGGAACTGCATTTTTTTTTTTCCTCATGCCATAGCTGAGATTGATGGATTTTAATGGTCCCCCTTATTGATCTTGTACTTTGCACCAGTCTGGTTTATCGACCAATTTCATTTGAAAGGGGCTTAGGTACTCTATAAGATTAAGGTAAATTAGTACATTCCTTGCACTTCATAAAATCTTCAGAGGCCAAACATTGCCATGAAAAGTGCTTACATTCTACTGAGATGATTACTTTGAATATGAGAGGGTTTAGGGCATGTGTAAAGGTTTTAATGAGCTCCATGTAATAAGAGCCTCTGCATCATAAAGTAAGATGCTGAAAATCAGACTATATTAAGAAAAAGAAAGCTTAAGTAAACATATAAAAATAGTTTATAATATTTTCTTCGTGGCACAGTTTAAGTTATTTGCTACCAATTTTAATACAAATAGATTTGTGTGACTAAAGCAGATCACTTATGCACTTCAGTATAGGCATCCCACAGCTAACCTATTTTTCCAAAGTGATATTAAAAAAAAATCAGCAAAAGGAAATCAAGCAGTTCTGTGATACCATGCAGAGGAAGAAGTATTCCTGATATTTTGTAACAAAATTAATTAGAATGAGGCTGGCAAAAATCTGCTGCTTAAGAATGTATTCTTAGGTTTTCAGAGTATATTGTGCTTTTCTGACTTTTCATGCTAGCATAAGTGTTTCCTGTCTTGTTGTTTCCAAAAACATTAATATCAGCATCAACAGTGGGTGGCAGGAAATAGAAGAATTTCATCTAAGTCATCTCATACATATCCTTCTCTTCATGTCTAGAATTCCATTCAGTGCCAGAGCTAATTCTTTAAATATAATAGCAAGAAGGTAGTTATTAATCCTGAAAAGTAGAGAATTGGGTCATTCTTTACTTTTGTTAGAAAGAGAATGTGATTTAAAATGTTTGTATGTTTCTCTTAAAAATGGTTACATTTTTCAGAAAGGTCCAAATAGATAAAGAAAAAGGAGACAACAGAAGAAAGATTAAAAAGAATTTAAAAGATGTTTAAACTCTAAGTTATGAGACCAATGGAGAGCCATTTCATTTCCAACTTTGTCTTAGGCTTTGTTTTTTCATGAAAAGAGGTTAAAAGTCTTTACAACACCTGCCTTTGAGTTCTGAGATTCCATCTCCAGCTCTGCTATTACTTTGCTCTGCACCCTCATACTCACTGTTCCATTTCTGTGCTTGACTTTGCTTCTTACTTTACCAATCACATCAACTCACAAGGCATCTAAGAACATGAAAATACAAGCAGTGGTTTATGGTACTGCTGGCACTGGCAGGACTGGCCCAGAGATGCACAACTGCTGCAGTAACAGAGTGACTCAGTTATTTAAGCAAGCAATGCCCAAGTCACCTATTTTGTGTGATAAATGATAGAAGATAAGGAATGACAGACTCAGAATTTCAGGCTCAGATAATTGCAGACTCTGCAGTCAGCCTTCAGCGAGCTGTTGATGGGTCTATACAATTCCCAACTTCAGAACTGTGCCTGTATGCTTTGTAATAACTGTTTTGGCTGTTGTCACTCACATTTTCCTTTAGAACACATTATTGCACAAGAACAAATAAAATGCTAAATATTTTAGCAGCTCCTTCCTTGCACTTTAAACAATAAACATTTTTTTTCCATTTTTGCAGATGCACGGTTGCTTTTTGGGATATACAATGTGAGCACACATGAAAGCTGTTGTTTACCACATGGTTGTGGTTAAAGCTTCCAGGCAAATTGTAAAGCACAAATACTACTACAAATAATATGTACCATCTTTTGATTTCAAATAGCTTCTCAAAAATACGACTGAGGTGCTTACTAAGTCACAGCATCTTATTTTCTTTTCAGGTGATACGCCCTTAATGGAGGAAATTTTGAGACCTCTGAAAAAACCTGTAATTTGGAAAACTAAATGTAGAGTAGCATTAATAAAGTAAACCTTTTCCACACCTCTTTGCTTGTACACTTTCAATAAAAAGTCATAAAGACAAGATTAACCCTCATGAAGTCTAATACTGCATTTATACTGTGCTCGCTTCTGGCTCTTCCTTTACAGTTTCAGATCCTTTGAATTTCACCCCTTTTTTCATGTCTTGCTCCCCTTTCCTAGACAAGCTGTTTTCAGTTTCTGGACACCAATTTTCTCCCCAAAAAGCTGATAATTATCCTTTCACTACAGCTGAAACTTGTAGGTATTCAGTGAGGCCCACAGAGTGGGTTTCCAAAAGAAGACAAACACAAAATATCCATGTCTAGATATACCTTCCCAGCCTCCAAATATCAGCAGTGTCAGGCTTCCTCCAAAGCCTGATCCAAGACTTTAGAGCCCTGATGGACTTTCCCTCTCTGCAATTGCCTCACCCTAATTTATCCTCTCTGCCTCCACAACCACCTGTGGCAATTCCAGCATTGGTACAGCTGATAAACACAGACTTATTACTCATTTCAATGCCATTTCTATGCTTGTCACAGTTTAGGAATGTGTCCTTAAACGCTTATGGGATATGCCCATTAGCCTGACTTTATAATCTAAGACATGCAAATTGGTCTTTATAACAGTGTAAAACCCATTAAGTCAATGGAGTTTCACATGGACGTATGGTCTGCCCACACAGATTGAATTACAGGTTGAGGGCTATAATTGCAGCAAACAGCACATAATTACCAGAATGACACTCTCTTTGTTACCTCTGAGCACTGAGACTATTTCCTGTACTAAAAAAGGTTATTTGCCAAGATAGTACAGTTCCCTTACCAAAAAAAAAAAAAAAAAAAAGGGAATAGCTACAAGCAAGACATAGCCTATTTTTAATGCTTCCATTCGTCAGAAAGTGACAGAGGAGTCAAAACTTCAAATTAGTAAAATAAGGCAAAAATGTATATGAAACTTCAGCAGTGTCTGGTAGCTGCATTGTGCAATTGTACTCATCAAAAGCTACCCTGACAGCTTTTTCATTCTAAGTTAAAGGAAAGTATAATGATTTGTTTATATTTGGAAGTTCTAAGAATTCTGTGTACATATTTCATTTGACTGTATCACAAAAGAATAATTTATTGCAACTACCTAACAAAAAGCTCCCAAACCTGGCTGTTTTAATTCCTCACTCATTTCCTTCAGAATGTCTTTTTTATATTGTCAAACGATTTCCTGCCTCCAGCCCTGTGCTGCAAACTTTCAGAGTGTAACAAACCTCAGCCTCAGAAGCGTCAAACCCAGTGAGAAGCGGAGATGGGCACGGAGTCAGCTGGTCCCGGAGCTGCTCTGCCCCTCCCTCACCCCAGCCTCTGGGTCACTGCCTCCTGAACATCCAGCCTTCCTGCTACAGCCCACACTGCTGAGGATTTTCTGTGCTACGGCTCTAGAGTGAGATTCACAGGGAAAAAAAGCATCCATCCAATTCTCCCCCCACCCTTTTTTTTTTTTTTTTTTTTTTCCTCCTGCTTCCTTAACAAGAACACAGCATAGGAGCCGTAAATACACAAAAAGAGTTCCATTTTGAATGCCTGTTTTTCTTGACCTCCACCACAAGATATACTTGCTAAGGACTTTTGGGAAAAACAAGTTTTAAAAAAATGTGCCAGTATGTCAGGAAAAAAGTCTACGGGGCTGATCTGAGAATATATTATTTTATTTTATTTTCAATGTAAGGATTATGCTGACTATAAGCCAGGGGTTCAGCGTCTTTACACTTGCTATGTTATGACATAAATACAGAATATGATGCATGCCTAATATTAGCTTTGCTGGTAAAGGAAAATTCCAAGCACTCTAAAGAGGGAGGTCTGGTCTGCTGGGTCAGTTTTAGCAGTCGGGTGAACAGTTTTCCCCACAGCCCCAGCAAAGCCTGGCTGGGGCAGACAAGGAAGCTATTTTCCTTTCAGACTAAGCTGCTGAAGAGAAAAGGCAAGATCAACCTATTGCTAATTGTAAAAATAAGACCTCAAAGCAGCTTTTCGAAGGCACCTCCCTATTTCTTCATTGCTCCTCCCAGACCTGTGTGGCCTCAGCGTCTGTCCCAGCGCTGACAGTGACACTGCCACGGCAGATAAAGGTGTGGAGGAAGCTGATGAGCTGGAGCAATCAAACTGAGGTACACACAAGAAGAATAAGGGGATTATATTAACCACTGCACTGCTACATTGAGCTGTTGTCTAGTAGACCCAAAAGGAGTTTGATTTTTATTTCCACACCGGATTGTCTGATATTTTTTGTTCTCTTGCTCTGGTAACCCCAAGGCAAGTTCAGGTCCTTCATTGGAGAAATGTTCCTGTGAAAACACAGTTCAGTTCAGCTGTTTTCCAGCAGATCTTGTTCTAACAAGCAGTAAGACCAGATGTTTTGGTGGTGGGACACTGTTTCAGTGAAGGTGAGAGAACTGGAAATGAATGAAGCCCCCACATGAGGATCCGGCTGCACACACAGAGTTATCACCGAGTTACAGGGAGACAGACAACGCCTGGCTGTGGGAAGGGGGGGTGGATTCCTGCTGGTTCCTCGTGCCTGCACAGCTGCATTTGCACACTTCTGACACAAGTTTAGCGTGGTCAGAGCATCACTTAACATGATCTCGGTGTGCACAGTCATGTTTCAGACAGAGGCGTCCTGCTGTACAACAAGAAGCTCTGTAACACACATTGACTGGCACAGCAACAATTAATTCTGACATGCAAGTTTTGTCGCAGTGTGTGGGCTCCTTTAAAGCACTGATAGAGATTTGGAGAATGCAGAGCCATGAATAACAGTGCAGCTCTTTCAGTTGCTTTTTAATGGTTAAAAAAAAGACAAACAAATTATATGTCTTAAGTGACAGTCTACGGAGATTAAAGGTAATTTACCTTCTTCAAACCTAAGATTTTAAAAAATATTAAACAGCAACTTTGATACCATTCTGTGAAATCAAAGAACAATGAAAGTTCCTGGAACCCTGCTGATTAAGAGTACTGATTTCCCAGAACAAAAATTAAAGACTATAATTTAAATCAGGCTGTGGTTTTAATAATGCTCATGTGTGAATTTCGTTATCATAATCCACGTTCAGCAGTTCTGCAGACCAGCTGAGGGCCTCGGTGGTGCAGGCAATCAGAAACACCCTGGAATTATGGCAGGCATGATAGTACAATGCAAACATATATCCAACTGATATCCCTTCTGTGATTAAAAACATTACAATATAAAACAATCATTGAGAGTTTACTTTTAATTTACTTTTTAATCAGCTTTATTTTAATCAGAAAATTGTATCTAGCAAAGCTCATTAAATGACATCTATAAGGGAAAAAAACCACCCCAAGCCTTACTACTGTGTTGGTGGTTTTTATGTAAAGTTTAGAGTGAGTTTATAGCCAAAGAGAAAGTTATAAGCAGAGAAAGCTCCTGAAAATGCCAGATATGATACAGAACTGGATGCAACTCTGCTGTTGGATGATCAATTATGGCTGAGCCATAAGCAATACTTTGCCAAACTATATAATTGATCACTTCTGATCCTGTGACAATAACCTAATGTGGCAAGGGAAGAATACTGCAATGCAAATCATTTTCCCCCATCTGTTTATTGTGTAAATATTTTTACTCCCTCCATTAGTTACCATCTGCAGGATGATACCAGTCAGTTTATGAAACTTTATGTCAAAAAGCAAACAGTGCAATGGAGCCAATTCAGCATCACTGACTTCTTTGCAACATTCACAAAGAATTCATGACAACTGTTCTATTTTAAAGACACAATTCTATCAGTCCCCAAATCAAATCAATTACTTGTAAACAGAATTAGAATTCTTTATTTAGTAATTCAGATATCCAAATTATAAAAATCAGAAATGCCTTTAAGCATAGCTTAGTTTCACAACAGGTTTCTACTATATCTGGTTGGAAGAAATTAGCAATGTTATTTCATATGTAAATGATGACTTTGACAAACCAAAGGGAAAAAAAAAATGTAACACAGCAGAACTGCCGAAACTATTTGCTTTTCATTAAGATGGCTGCAATAAAGGAATCAATAAATTGCTGAGTTACAGGTAGCCACGTATTTTAGAAGGTTGATTCAGAAACTGCCCTTGAGAAGGCAAATTAGCTGGACTTGTTGCTTCTGCTTTCAGTGTATTTTTTTCTTCCAGAATTCTTAGCTGATTAAGATTTTTTTCACTGATATTAGTTAAAGGCATGCTTGCTTATGCTTGAAATATCTTTACATTTGAAATATTAAAATTTTAATATTTTTGGGCATAAAAAAATTTACCATTTCACTCAACTCAATGTTTGACAGGAAATACTGAAAAAACCTTTCTTTTTCAAAGAGAAAAGCCTAACCTACTAATTGAAGATACCAGCATTATTGTCCCTTGAGCT
This sequence comes from Pyrocephalus nanus, assembly GCA_038380795.1. Classification (NCBI taxonomy): domain Eukaryota; kingdom Metazoa; phylum Chordata; class Aves; order Passeriformes; family Tyrannidae; genus Pyrocephalus; species Pyrocephalus nanus. The sequence continues at coordinate 4,143,121 of CM076273.1, read as the reverse complement.
TTAAAACTGAGATTTTTGCAAACGGTCCATAATGAAGATCAGGAATTTACCTGAAGGAGACGAAATTTAGATTTAGAAGGTGGTAGATCTAGATTTAGGTTGATCTAGATATAGGTAGATTTAGATTTCAGGTATCAGCTGAAGCAGGATAGATCTAGAAGAGAAGAAATTCCTGGCTGTGAGGGTGGGCAGGCCCTGGCACAGGGTGCCCAGAGAAGCTGTGGCTGCCCCTGGATCCCTGGAAGTGTCCATGGCCAGGTTGGACGGGGCTTGGAGCAACCTGGGCTGGTGGAAGGTGTCCCTGCCCATGGCAGAGGGTGAGACTGGATGAGCTTTAAGGTCCCTTCCAACCCAAACCACTCTGGGATTCTGTAGGTAACAGGAACATAACCTTAGCAGCACTAGAGCAGCACCAAACAAATTATTAAAAGACATGTGATATATATCCAGGAGATATTTATAAATCCTTACACAGCACATCATTATCGTCAGTCAAGAACCTGAGCCCTCACAGCACACACTCGTATCATGAAGGGCAAAGCAGCTCCTCCCTGCTCTGAAGTTTGCCATCCTCACAGCACAGCACAGCATTCCAGCTAGGTCAGAGCAGCATATTTTGTGAGTGCTAAAGCAGCACACACCAGATCTTGCTGCCCACTCTGGGAGCAGCACTTGAGTCCTGCTTAACAGTGGCTGCAATTAAAGATATTAAATTGAGATCCAGAACCTGGGTTTTTTTCCAGCACTGAGGTGAAGAGTCTCAGTGATGAGCACTTGCAATGTTTCAGACAAAGACCTTTAACCCCTCCTTGTATTCCATACCCACAAATTAGATTACTGCTTCGGGCTCATAAATATTTAGGAAATCATGTCCTTCTTGTGGATGCACATCTATTTATCTGGTGATGCTTTTGGGGCACACATGCAGCAGCAAGGCTGTCATCTCATCTGAAAAATACCATCTACCTTTCTGTTTGCCCATGTCATTTCCTATAACCTTACCCCTTCTTTGCTCCCACCTGCTTCTCTGGCAGAGCAGAAAATGGGAGTTCAATCCTCACTACAAACAGTGCACATACAAATTGGACAAGTGCAACTAACAACAGAGTTGTGACCCACATGTAAAGGTTCACCAGTCCAACACTTGGCTCGGGATATTTAACTTTAGAGTATGTGCGTGTATACATACATTGACATGTATATTTATATTTTAAATATATGTATATATAATTTTTAAGGAAACACTAACAGATCCAAACAGAGAACTGATCCATATTGGTGGTTAATGCAAATACAGAGACTGTATTTATATTTTGGCCAAAGAATGAAGAGTATGCAGACATACATTAAATGTCTCCAGGAATCTTTACAACTAGCTACACAGAAAAAAAAAAAAAAAAAAAAAAAAAAAAAAAAAAAAAAAAAAAAGTAAAAACCTATATTTAAGTACTTTAAAAGGCTATAACACTGGCATATTTACCAGAATGCTTTCTGGAACAGTTGCACCCATTTTACAATCCAAGGACAATCATATTTACATTTGTTAAAGGTCTAAAGGGCTCAGACTACTTGAGTGCTTTTTAGAATCCATAGTCTGCTTTTTGCCACTGTCAAATCCAACTCTTAGAGAACAGAATGAGAAAGGTGAGGGTCAGTGTTTTATGCTGCTGATGTCTGGATTTACTATTGTTCAAGTGCATTTTAAATGGGAAAGATTAAGCTTTACAAGATGTGTCAATGTGCAGCAAACATATTGGAGAACAAAATAGTCAAGTACCAGCGACCAAAGGAAACAAACACTGTAATAATAAAGCAATCTCCACATCTCAGAGAGGCTCATTAACCAGACAGCAGAATGCTGGGAAGTTCTCCTCACATCCTCTGTAGGTCATGGATTGAAAGGTGATTGGATAATGAGGGGAGACGCAAAACAGAGTTAAAAGAAATAAGGGAAATTGGACTTCAGAGGGACTGAGAAATAAACGCTCTGCAGTAGGAGGAAAAAAAGTGGCAGTTTAATGTACAGCAGCAATTAGTTTTGTTCATAATGAAAAAATACTTCATATCCAAAATCTGGATCAAAAGATCACTTAACCGCCTCTGTAAGTTCAAGTCTAAGTAAGCCTCACAATTTCACTGGGACTTCATAACAAAAAATAAAACCAAAAAACCCCAAACCCAAGAAAACCTGAGTAACCATGTGAAAAGATTTTTTTTTTCTCCTTTGCTACCTGAGCTTTTTTTTCTTCTGTATATTGCTGGAATACATGTCCTATACCTACTGCACTGAATTCACCAATACTCAAGATCTCCTTGGAGTAGTATCATGCCCCTTGAATATCATGTTCTTAAAGATGCCAAGGTAAGCCCCTGAAAGACCCTGTTTTTTTATGAACAATTTCAGAGACAAAAATTAATCAAAAAGTATGGTATTGCTGTGTAAAAAAAAAAGAAAAAAAATCTGATATACATGGCAATAGGTGCACAGAATATTTCTTCAGGTAATTAATTCTAATCTGTAACACGATTACGAAGCGGCCAAAACCACTCTTGCTATTTCCTTCCAAATGCATGCACAAGGCTCTGGCCACTGCTGGCATTCCAATTAACGTGGTCCATGAGCAGAACAAGGCCAGAAGGAAAACAGACTGTGGCTTAAAAAAAGTATCTAAATATACACTTCTCCCTTCCCCCCTCGATGTGTTAACTAGTTTCTCTTTAAGCTCTTCAAATCTCCTCTTTCATGACCAACTTTTTTTTTCCTAAAAAATGCTCATTAGTTAAGGTTTTTGAGAGTATCATTTATGTAGAGTTCCCCCTCTTTGCAATTTTCTCTACAAGTTCTCCATTTAGTAAGGGAACTAATTTTTAACAGTTTATATTTTACTATTTCATACTTCCTAAATTTCAACATATCTCATTGGAACACACTGTCTGAAAATAATAGTTTAACTCACAAATAAACAACTCATCAAATGAGTTTGTATAGGGGTGGAGGAGTATTTTATTTTAACTGATTTCTGCGTGTTATTGAAGCCCTTTCTATACACTAAATCTACTTTAGAGATAATCACATTGAGGAAGAATGGAAGACTGCAATAATGTTATTCTTCTGGCCTTGAAAGACTATTTAAATCTTTTCTACAGCAGGCCAAATTGAATTGGGTAGTATGGAGGGGGATTACCCCGTGCACCCACACATCATCCCATTAATCACACTCTAACCTTTCAAGCTGTTCAGCACCTTCTCCTCACACATTATTGCCAGACTTCTCAGCAAAGCGAAGGATGAGGAACCAGATGGCACCTGGTGGTTTCTGCTTCTTCCCTACTTGGTGATTTTATTTCCCCAACTCCTTCTAAGCTTTCAGAGATGGCAATTGCGCATCTTCAAAACTGTGTATGCAGAAAGCTTTGGGTAGGATCAATTCATTAGGCTTGGAGCCACGAAACCCTCTGCCCTGAGAGCTGAACTGAGAACCCTGTATCAGGTAGCCTCCACATTTGTTGTCTCTGTTTGGCAGAGAGGGAATGAGACAGTTTGTTATTCCATCAAAAGTTGCTCCAATGGTGAGTGAGGGAGCTGTGCCACAGGAGAGGAGGGTGAGCAAAGTGAACAGTGTCAGAAAGCAGGAATACAGCAGGGATTGGTGAGCAGAGGGGTTATGGAATCACACCCGGGCAGCTCTGGCAATTAATGCAGCAGTTGTCATGCACAGACAAGCAGCCTTTGAAGGGAGGAGCCCAGGCTGTGTGGGCTGGGCCCTCCTCCTGTCCAGGGACACACCTACAATAATATCCATTGATCAGGGGCTCGTGGTGATCTTTGTATTTCGAATTTGTATTCAGACACATGATTTAAAGGTAAACATTGTTTTCCTCAGTCCTACCCAAATTTAGCCCAAGCTAAGGTGCAACTTCAAGTTTAAAATAAAGAGAGAGGAATTTTGGAGTTCATTCCTCATTAGCAACAGCTGAGCAACTTTTCAAGATCGTGATTTTGGACACAGAGGTAACCTGGGTGTTTGAGTCCTATTTAAAAGTCAACATTCTTCTTTGGATCTGCCCCCAAGGCCATTCAGTACAACAGGAGGTTTACAATTCCTTGGATAGGATTGTAAATTTTGATCATAACCTCTGCTTGAAGACACCAGAGAGTTAGCTGAGAAAAATTTTCCTTGTGGAAGAGAAATGTGAATTGTGAAACAAAATGGGCAGCCAGCTTTTAATTTACACATAACTAATATTAATATATTACATATAACTAATAACTAAGCAGAGTTTGATTAGTAAGAAACAGATTCAACCAATTATAAGACATGGTGTAAATGTTCTTTCACTGATTCCCTCTAGCAACTTGCTCTCAGTGATTAATTGTAATAGCATTCCACATGTAGATAGAGTTAAGCACGTGCATAAAATCAAGTTCTGAATTTTGCAGAGGCCAAATTACTGCTCACACTAATGATTCACTACATATTTGTTCAACTCCAGTTTATTGAGCCAAAGCATCTAATGACGAGGACCTAAATTTATGTGTTAACAGCAAAAGCAAAGATTTTGAACAGAAACCTGTAGGAAGTAGCATTTGTAGAGCTGCAGTGCACAGTCCTTTTTTATTTAAATAGCAGGGTCAGTGACCTCCATCATCCTCGTGCCTGGGCTCAGTGTTCCACTGTGCAGCACAACCCCTTGATTGAGAAGGGCTATTAGAAAACTCAGCCGGCTGAAAAATCTGACCTGCTGAACACTCTTAGGTACTTTATAATCAAATAAATGATCACATATATTCTCTTCTGACAGCTTTTGGCTGTAATTGCAGAACTGCTGAATATTGTTAATGTGCCTACAGTTCTGTAATGAATTGTTTCTTCAGTTTCTGATCTACCTCCTTTAACAAATTTATTTTACTTTAACATTTTTCAGAGCTGTAATCAACAACACTGAATTTCTCCCATTATGTCACAGATTTTTTTTTATAATTAATTTTTTTTTTGTTCACTTATACCTCAGATCTTGTATTTGAGACTTTTGTGATTTGTTTGCTTGTTTGTTTGTTTGGTTTGTTTTGTTTCATTTATTTTTGCTGGTTTATTTGGGTTTTTGTTGTGTTTTTTTTTTTTTTTTTAATTCTTGATTGTCGTAGATGAATTCAGAGTTCATCTTTCAATTCACACAGAGTTTCCTAAATATGAATGGAAATGAGGAAATACTGAAGTATGTTTTTCTGATACTGAAGTATTGATTGATTTATATCCCTTTAGTCAGTAACAGTGTTTCAAAAAGCACATAATTCTCAGAGCTATGAACCATAAATTTATTTCAAGGTGTTGCCCCCCTTTTTCAATTATGCAAACTGCAGTTAGTCTGACAGAGGATTTGTTGTTCCCTTGTTTGTGCTCTTACTCTCACAGCATCATAGCGACAAAAAAAAGTCAAAAGCTTTGAGATTACATGGCAATGTTACCTAATTCACCAAAATGTGCTGGAATTGTGAATGAATCTGAGCTGTACCTTTGAGCTTCATTTACCCTTTACCTTTGATGCAACCAGGACAGGAAAAGCAGAAAGATTTGCTTTAAAAGACACACATTTGGCTTCTGTAGAGCAAAATGATTAAAGGTGTATTAAAAGCTGTATTCTATTCTTGTTAAACATTATGATTTACCACTGGAAGGAGCTAGAGTAATGATGTTGAATCACTGAAGAAACAAGCATAGGGCCAGCAAAATGGTTAAATAATCTGTGAGAAAAGGAAAAAGGGAATCAGTATCTTACCTGAGAGAAAGAAGAAGGAGTCACTTATTTTCTGAGATGCAGAGAGCTGTGGTTCTGATTTAGAAACTCTTATGTATGAAAAATGGGTTGTGTGAAAAGCAAGTATGATAATTTTTAAATGGAAATTATTTTCTTCTGTTAAAAAAAAAAAAAAAGCTGTGGGTGGAAACAGAGGGAACTTAGCAGGAAGAGAAAGCCACTCAGATAAAACAGATTGTCTGTCTCGCTTGGTGAGGCTGCAAGGTCATACACAGGGACTGTTACCTTAGCAGGAAGGTGACTTGGTTTATTAAGCACATTTTTTACTTTGGGTTGTTTTTTTTTTTAAACTCATAATTTTCATAAGTATGATGAAAACTAGTCAATAACTAGACAGGAATAGAAAGACTTCTGACTTCCCTTGCCTTGCCTTGCTTTGCCTTGTCTTGGCTTTTTAATTTTTTTTTCCTTTTTTCCCCCTTCCCTTTCCCTTTCCTTCTCTTCCCCTTTTCTTCCCTTTCCCTTTTCTTCTTTTCTTTTCCTTTTTACTTTGATGGAAACTTTTTTGTTCACAAAAAAAAGTGGTTTTAATTTCTGCTCCAGGGGTCAAATGAGGGTATACATGCAGTTCAGTTTGGGAATCTTAATGACCAGCAGGGTATTTACTCTGTCTATTTGATTGTAAAGTGCCAGAGATAACAGTTTGTTTTAAGCAGACCAGCTTTGATATACAACAGCATGAAAATTTTGGATAGACCATAGTCTGACTAATGGTTTCAGCACAGAGAGTAGATTTGTTCTCACAAAACCTTCTTAAGTTCAGGCATTTTTCAGAAAGCAAGTCCTCAGCAAGTGACAGCAGAAGGCAGAGCTGCCCTGGTGCAGAAGTGAGCTGTAGGTGGAGCCGAGAGTGGAATAGATGATATTCCTGGGTTACAGTACAGGCTTGTTCCAATACCTTTTAGAACTGCTATCAAAACTCGCATTAGCCATGTAATTCATCATGTTATATATGTGGAAGAATGTATGTATGTGATTTTACATCAGTGTCTCAATCAAGTAAGTCTTTTCTCATCAGAACTTGGTCACTGACATTGTTCTGTCACAACTCGCACTCTGACACACCTGAGCTTGGTACCCCTTTAGGTGCCAGTTCTCACATTCCTCCATCATAGCAGGTTTGGGGGGTTTTGTTGTGCTGTTTGTTTTGGTTTTTTTCCCCCCAGAAGAATTAGTATTATAATAACCCAACATGCAGCTCTGGCTATAAGAACTATGGAATGTCAAGAGCCACGAAGAGCCAAGACCTGCACGTGCTTAATGAGCTATTTCATATTTGCTTTTGTTTGTTTCTAGGATAGCATAGTTCCTGTCTTTGTTCTTGTCTTACAGCATCCTTAGGCTACAGACTCTGATGAATCACCCAAACTGTTCAAAATCCTGATAGTGCCATTCAAGAACCAGTGATGAGCTACATACCTTTATCCCATCCTAATGTTTGTTACTGATGTCGCAATAAAAGTTACTTCACACTGAATGGTGTGGGGGTGGTGGAAAGGGTTTTATGTTGTGGTTAGACAGTTATTAAAAGAGGAAAAAGCGTAGGTGATGCCATATAATTTAATGAAAACACCTTTCTTTTCTGAAGACTAGTGCAAGGGGTCTAACCCACAGAATGCAGTGTCAGATCATCTTTTGCTTTTCACTAATGGCTCAGGGGAAAAACCCTCTATCGTGTCCTTTGGTGTTTCCTTTATTTATTTGTTTTACGTTGATCCCTTTTCTACTGGAAATAGAATTACCCAGTAATTTTACTGGGTAAGCTAAAACCCTTCCCCTGGAAGAGCTGCACCCACAGCTTATTTCAGACTGGTTTGGGCATGGCAGTGTGGGTGGGGTGCTAAACAGGCACTTTTTGGGGTCAGGAGCTTCTTTTCTGGTAATCCTCAGTGATATTAATCTTTAATGGAACAGAAAACTGAAAGCCTTTAGTTTTAATAGTACCATAAATGTCTGAAATGAAACAAATGTCTTAAAAAATGCTGATTCAAAAAGATATCCATTTTGGATTATGCTATCCATAAAAAGACATGTCAACAATACGGTACTGACAACAATATTGACCTCATTGCCTCTTAACAGTTTACTCTTTTCTGAGCAGGAGAAGCCACGTGGAAGCCCTGCTCTTCTGTAACCAAATCCTGCACATTGTATCTCAGATAAAGGCTATATAAATACAAAATCCTGTAGGAAGCTTGTCTGGGACAGTGAGCTTCCTCAAAGACCATTAATAAGGCTGTAAAAACAGCAGATTATTCTTTGTCTGAAATTAAAACCAAACAACTCCGCATTTTTAGCTAGCCCCAAGCTCAAGTGTTTACATATTTTGAAAAAAAAAAAAAAAATTTAATCAGCTTGATGTAATTTGCCAAATTCAAGTTTTACTTCCAAACAGTTGCTGAGTTAAAAAATCCATCAGGATGGATTTTTCCATGAAGAGTCCAGAAAGTTAAAACTTATGCAGCCTCATCTACTAATGAATAAAAAATGCACTAGAGTTTTATTTATATGATAATATCATTTGTTGGAGAAGGAACAATAATTCACTGCTGCATTTTTAGACATTCATTGAAAGCAAAGCAAGGACTGTTTGGTAGACTGCAGAATTCAACTTAATACTGAACCTCAATTTCAATTCTAAGTGTGAAGACAAGTATTTAATGCTACAATTGAAAGTGGCATTTTGTACCTGCAGTTTTCTTCCTCCGTGCTGTTTCAAAGTCCAAACTAGGCTTAGCTAACAGAGGGATCATTATGGGGAAGTTGGTGATGTTATCAGGTGTTCTGTGCAGGGCCAGGAGCTGGACTTTGATGACCCCTGTAAGTCCCTTCCAACTCAGGGGATTCGATGATTCTGTGGTTCCTTGAATACCAAACTTCCTTCATGCACAAAACTGTTGGTAATAAGGCATGACTAACTTGATCTAAAGACTTGCAGACTTGATCTGAAAAATTTATCTGCAGAGAAACAGTGTGTGGTAAAAATATCAGAAATCTCTCATTCCTATTCAAGTACCCACAAGAAAAAAAAAAAAGAGAAAAACATCCCATGGTTAAAGGAAATTAATTATCCACCAAGCCAAGGTGTCATATGATTGACTGACTGTACACTTGGCAAGAGAGTTAAGAACAGAATAACACTCCATTTCAACAATTCATAAGGCAAAGAGAACCATTCCAGTTTCAGGTGCATGTGGGAGAAAAGTATATGAATAATGAATTTTCTATAATATATTTCCCATGCATTATTGAAAATATTAGAGCTGAGTACAAATATTCACATGCTTTCTCCATTACAGCACTGTGATGCACTAAAGTGTTCTGTTGGTCCCTTTAGCATAAAGAAATCACACTGGGTGTGTTTTACAGCTTACAATTATTTCTTTGAAACTTGAGATGACACACAAATATTTTAGGAGATGATTCACTGCAATATAAATTCTTTATATCAAAATTCCAGTGCTGGGGGTGGGGGAGGTTGTTTTTTGCAAAAGAATGAAATAAAAATAAAGAGCATTTGCTAAGTCGTGTTTTCAAAAATGCCTAAGATTAACAGCACAGCCCATTAGTTTTGTGACTCAGCTTTTATGGTATTCCTAAAAGCTCTACTGAATCTTCAGTAATATCTATTATTGTGTTAAAACTCCTCCTTGATGTCGAGTTCACAAGAAGGTTTCACAAATAAGACACGTGTGGTACCTCATGTGGAACATGAAGGGATAAACAAGCCCTGTGTTACCAGTGAGTGACACAAGTTTCTCACAGGTATTTAAATCAACCTACTACTTCATCTTAGAGCAAAATCCCAGTGCTGATGACACCACTGATAAAATCAGTTCCATTGTGTTAGTGACAACAGAAATTTTGCTGTGCACTTGTGCAGCTTTAGGATTTTGTCTTATTAATAAAATAAAAAACACCCCCACGTGCTAAAAGAGTATTTTGTAGTGTAATTTTTTATTCATTTACAAATAAAATTGTATCAAACATGAACAAGCATATAAAATATTGGATTAATGACTTTTAAAAATCAGATTAAATCTATAGGTATGTGAGTTTAGCAAGTACTTGCAGGCAAGATAATCAATCACTAGAATTGTTAGGGGTTTGCACACAAACACCAGTCACAAAACTCCTAAGAATGGAGGAGCATTTGTGAGAAGTTCCCCACTGTAGAGTTTTTAAGTAATGAGAGACATTTTCAGTCCATTATAACTTGCCTTTATGCCACAAGGAGGCATTTGAAAATCGACAATAATATGAATCTACTGTTGGAGAATAAGCATGGATGTTGCATCATTGAAGTCTCAGGCCCCAGGACCCCATTTGTCTTGGTTTATTGAAGACACTTGGTAATTTCTATTTAATCAGTAGGGTCACAAGCTGTAGTTTGTGCTGGACAATAAACAAGGAATGTTTTAGTTTAACTGTAACTGAAATTCATTATAGGACTCCCTTAGACACAACACATTGATTAGTATTATTTTTTGTCCCAAGGCCTATGGCTTAAGAAAACTTTCTTTTATGAAAATAATCATTCTTGCCTTTAGGATGTCTAAAAATTCTTTGGACATTGTACTTTAGTGACTTACCTTTATGATTTTATTGAAAATTGAAATCCACCCTGATCCCTCAGTTACTCAGTCTTGACTCTGTACACCTGGAGGTCAGTGGTACAACCTTCACACAACACTAAGAATTAGATTCATAGATTTCTTTTCCACTCAGATAAGTATTTCAAAATTAAATAAACTTACCTCTGTAAGCAGTATGGAAAATAAAATTTTCATTTGCTGGAAAGAACTGAACTTGTTTATTACTGCTAATATTTACCCTCTTGAACAAGGAATGGCAGTTATTCCTTCACTATGTTTTCTGCATTCAGCCTACATTGTTCCCTCTTCATTCCATTTCAAAATGAAGCACAAAAATTACTGAAATCCAGGACCTCCTGAAATCCTGACTATTGCAGGTCAGACCCCTTGGTGGTGTCACCTACAACCTAATTTAGAGCTCATAACCTACAAAAGTTCTGGTTTATAACCTAAAGCAGGAGAGTAAATTTTTTTTGGTTCTTAACAAACAATAACAATTTTCCTTTACTAGCAAATTAGTTTTGGTGATTTGTCCACAATGAGAAGGATAAACCAGATATCTCTCATTATCAGGCTTCAGCTATTCAGGTAAGCTTTTATTCAAATCAGTCATAATTTCATCAGCTCCAATTCTATTCTTTTAATAAGCCCAAGTGTACAAAAACCTCCAAACAGCCCACAGTTATAGTCTGTGAAACATATGTGGACAAAAGAAATTGGATGCATCTTGTGTTAAACTTCTTCTGTCAGTGTTAATTTATTTTTTTTTTCCTGTTTGCAGTCCACTTCATTATTATTTCTGGAGTCCTTGCTGAAATCCAAGTTAGAATCCTTGCAGGGAGTGTTCCAAGGGGAGTTAGATTATCGATTCTAGTTGAAACCAATTGAACAACTGTTAATTTCCATTCATGCACAGACTCCACTTTTCCTTTCCTTGAGCCTTTGAAGTCTTGCTTTTTCAGACTCACTGTTAAACAGTCTGAAGGAGAAGGAGAAAGGAGAAAGGACCGCTCCATGTGAAGGACTACAAGGAATGTGAGTTTCCCAAAGCTTTGAGGTGACTGTGCCCAAGTCTTCTCTCACCATGAGCTCCCCCCATAAAATCAAAATAGGACAATATGTATTTTAGGTAGAGAAAAGACAGCAAACAAGACAGATCAGAAATTAAAGGCATTTTAAAGGGACTTTTTTCTTCCTATTCTTATATGTAATCCCCTACTTTGAGTTTCAGATCCAGTGCAAGTCCTCTTCATGCCAGGCTTGTTTGTTGTAAATCTTTTTGTGAAAAATAATAGTTTCAATAGTTTTTTCTAACTGTAAGAATGTTTTCCCTGACTTGTGAGGAAAGACCCTTGGCCACCTCCTGGACTGCTCTGAATGACCATTTCAGGAGCATTTCCACCACAGTTCTCGTTGATTGACGAGGTCACTTCATGTAGCGAAAAAAAGATTGCTGTTGTTACCAGACTTATTTAGTCGTGGGAAATTTCTCTGGGAATATTTTTTTTCTCATTTACTGTACACACAATTGGCAAAGTCTGTCTGTGCAAGACTTCCAGCTCAATTTTGAAGGCCCAAGGGGCTTGAATAATTCAGATAATCTGCGGATAAACATGCTGGCTTTGTGGCACTTATCTGAGTTGCCAAGCCTTTTGAGGCTCTGTCATCAAATTCTCATTTACCAAAGAGTTATAAGATTTGTTAATGTTACATAATTTATCACTCCACTGTGCTGGATGGTGCTCTAAGTGCTCAGTTGTCTTTTCACAAAGTTGCACTGATTTCAAACCACAGCAATTTCTAACCTGAATGGCTCTGAGAGAAGAATCAGGCCCTTAATGTTTCATGCGAATAAAATATCGGTGCTGTGAGTCACAGCAGCAAACTGCTAAAGCATAACAGGTCAGATACAAACCTGTGGTTCTGTGTTGCTGTTGTCATAGGAGAACTGTCAGCCAATCTTAGTTTTAAGACCTCTCTTTCCTCTGCTGGAACTCGGCTCAGTGGTCAGATCCTACCTGCAAGTTCAAGTGAAGATTTTCTCTTGCTCATTGGAAAATAAAAGCACAAGACAGATTTTTTTTTTTTTTTTTTTTAATTTCACTTGGACTGTCAGAACTCAACTTTGAGCTTGTGATTGTGAGACTAATTTGTTACTACTGTTGCTTTGTTGCTTTCCTTATATGTGCCAGTTGGGTAAATAAACTTTGAAATTCCAGTGTGTGATAACTTGCCATAAAACTATCTATATAATAACAATATCTATATAATAACAATATCTGCACTTCTAGAATATCTGAAAGTTTCTCCAACAAGAAGGAGAAGAACTGAACACATTTAAAACAATTTTCCATGAAATTAGTAGAAAATACTGAAGTTTACTGTATGTCACCATATCTATTTGAACAAATGCTCAGTTTCTTACATCCCTAAAATTCTGAGGATTGGTGGTTTGATTAGTTCAAAATAAAATTTTTGAGGGAACCAACTAGTCAGCACAAATCCATTCCTTAATAGCTTTACAAAAAGTGTCGTTTCATATGGCAAAATCACTCAGAGCAAAACTACAGTGCTTTTTTAAAAGGGCCTTAACTGCAACCCCAGTTGTCTTCATCCAGATCACCAGTTTTGCTGAGCGGCTTCCAATCAGTTTTAAATACTGTTGCTTAAAGTTTTCATTATCACAACATGCCAGTCCAGGCAGTTCTAGTGTTCTGTTTAGTGACTAAGAGTCCAGGCCTCTAGTCAGGAGAGAAGAGGGTGATAGGGAGGGTTTTGAAGATAGGAATCCTTAGGGAATTGGATGCACTGGTTTTAAGAGTCTTGAGTATCTGAAGTATCTGAGTTTTAGGAATCTATCAGAGCCATTGTTTTTAGTGAGGTCTTCTAATAACATGATGCTCTATATGATGACATTTAGAATCATCTTCATTAAGAAACATCCAGTCTCCTTTCATGAAGATCACTAAAAAGTTTTAGTTTTCCTGAATCAAACTTGGCTTTGCTGTTCAGAGATACCAAACTACTTCTCTGACCCAGAGCCGTGGCACTTCTTTCATACTGCCTTCCTTGTGTGGCAAAGAATGTATTTGGATGAGGGAAATACGCTGAAGAGAAGCAGATATGTGCAGATTTATACACCTGTACATGTATTTTCTGCAAGAATGGGTTTCAGTTCCCTTATCACTGCCCTCAAGTGTCTCCACATGGTGTATCGAACAATGTGGCTAATCTGCATTAGTCCATTCCTCCCCATCAAGGTTTCTTTCAGAGACACCTGGAAAGATTTGAGTCAAGGGAAGGCATCAGCTCTCCAGAGCCCTGGCTCCCTGGCTTTTGCAGTAACTCTGGCTGACTGCACAAGTGTTCCATTAACAAACTGCCTCACCCCTTCCCTCCCACACTCCACGTTTAGTCCATTATGAAAAGGTCACATCTTTTTTTGTCCCCTTGTATGTGTTTAGCAGGCCTGTGCTCCATCCCTCTGCTCAGAGTTTCCTTCCTTTGCTTCCTCATGCTTTTGCCTCTCCACCCAACTATTAGGAGTTAACCTCAATGTCCTGCACACATTAGCATTTGCTGTAGTGTATTAGTGACTAAGATATTTCCTCTCCTTAACTCTGATTCTGTAGAGGGCAAAAGCACAGAATTGAGGGTTAGTAAGGTTTATCTACTAAAATGGTACATGGAACAGCACTTCAGCTTATGAAGATAAAAATGCTGATGGCATTATCATGTCATGTTTCAGACACTGTCTTGTTTTACCTCAATTTGCCTTCTACTTCTCTTTAGTTGTTTCTGTGGTTGAACACCTTTGCTAACCTCCCCCTGATCTATAGACCTAAATCTCACAAACTTCTCAAACTGAAGCATATATCTTATGAAGCGATTTCAGATGCTCCAGAATAATCATCTGCATCAGAAACTGTCCTTTCTAGCTACCCATTTTTCCCAGGGGGTCTGTTTTAATCATACAAATGCTTCCCAATTTTATCAGCACATATTTCCTTCCCCGGAATAGTCAAAAGCTGAAGGCAGCCCAAGCTGCAGCTCCAGCCCTAAAATATTAGTCCTTCAACTTTGGAAATCCCTGATTCAAAGAGACAGCACCTTCACAGGGCTCTGTGAAGCAACTTATGCCACTTCCCTTCCATTAGAAATCTTGCTTTCCTGTGATTTGAAGCTTAGGTGCATTTGAAATTCCCTAACAAGTGTCTTTTACTTCCAGAACCTTTTACAGCAGCAAGCAAAAGTGGAGGAAGGATTTTTCAGACTTACAGTAGTTTAGATTCTACTTTATCAGTGTGAGTGATCCTGTTGCACTGAAAAACAGGGAAAAGTTTGACATTGGGAGTTGGGACTGGCCACTTCCACACTCCAGAGCACCAATGTCTGAGACCTCAGACTTTGTTCTCTTTTGCCAGGTGTGACTCAGGTTTATCATTTTCTGTGCTTGGTCTATAATATTCTTTGTTCAGTATCATTCATGGAAGGTTAATGTAGTGCCTGTGCTGAAGTGCTGTCTGAAACAGTGCAGTGCAGGTATGAAGGCCCTGCAGCTGGGGAGAAACAGAACTTTTCTGTAACAGGTACAAAATGACATTTCCTCTAACTCCTGGATATGGACCAAGACCAATAGCTGTCCAAAACCTGATATTGTCTCTCAGTTATAAAAAGAGAGAAGTAAGTTTTAAATCTCTCTATATTATATATGATGCCAATGCATTTGTATTTTGTGGTGCTGAGTTAGTTGTTTTCCACACCTGCAGTTTCCTTCATTGACCCACAGACAACTGTGAATGGATTTTCCAGGTAAACAACTGTTATTTACTGTGTTTGGTGGATAAGGTGTCATCCTTTGAGTTTTTGTAGACACCAAGCTCCTTACAAACTGGAGGAGGTGTTGTTACAACAGTTAAGTTTATGTGTACATTATCTTAGTGATGAATTTCTAGATCGTGCAATTTTTTAGCATTGAAGTGTGTCAGTAAACATAAAACCAGCAAAAATAAACTGAAATATTTTAAATAAAGATTGGAATATGAGAAGTGCTTTTTAGTATCAGATCCTTATTTATGCACCTAAGTAGAAGCAAATCTTTTCTGACAGCCTGCTCCAATTATGGATGCAGTGCAATGGAAGACCTCCTCTTGTGGAACTCATTTGGAAAGGTGTTGATAGCCTGTGCTACAAGAAGTGCCTGTGCTCCTTCAGAACAGCCTTTAACACAGCTCCAGAGTTATGTTAACACTGTCAAAGGAGACACTGAAACATGGCCATTAGCTACATGCCATGGTGTAAAATAAATGATGATCCATGCATGGCCTTGTACATCAAATGAAGTTGCAAAGTAGGACAGTGAAATTAGAAGTATGGCTCTTGACTTGCCCATCTCTGCTGCTGCTCTGCCATCCATGACTGCAGTAGATTCATGGCCATGATGGGAAATTAATGCTGACTGATGACAGGCAGCCTACAAATCTTTGCCTCCCTCCCTTCTCTCCACCCATGAAAAATACAACTGTGTTGCCATCATTTTAGCCTCTTATTCATTGACTCCTAAATGTGTCAGTGTAATCTTCGCAAAGTTAATGCCCTGTAAGTGAGGAGATATCTTTATTTGCAAACTTGTAAAAATTTTAGTTGTGCAACTTCAGGGTCTATTTTTTACACATGAGTTTAATGTACCTGCCCAAAATCAATTCTGCCTCAGAAAAATACTCTAATTAAATTTTACTGCTGTCACTGAATTTATTGCTTTCACAGATAACATCTTTCACTCAGAGCAGGTACTAAAATGGAAGAATAATGTGTCTTGAAATAATTGTTATGATATTTATGGTAAAATACGGGTGAACAATCTGCAACTGAAGGATTTTTTTAAAGTTCATTCTGCATCCTGACCCACCCCAGCCTTTTATGGCTGAGGTGATTATGGCAAAAATGACACAGTGATGCATCTATTTATCCATCAGTCACGTTCGTTCTTCTTGTGCCACAGTGTGTTTTCCCACAGGAGTACAGACAAATTCCAGTGTTTTGTCAGTCTCAAATAATAACAGACAATCACAATTCAAACATCAAAGCTGTAAAATTTCTTCATCGTGACCAAGTATTGGAATAGGTGTGAAGATTATTCTCCATTATCGGTTTAGGGTTTACAATCCAGATATTTCTACTCTCAGCATTAGTCTTTTTTTTTTCCTCTGCCTTAAAAGTGATTCTTTAAAATAAATAACAGAGTTCAAATGTGCCTAAGAAATCAGGTGAGCACAAAGGACAATGCTTCTCCCCAGAAGAGTGAAGCAGTGCTGGCCAATAAAGGCAGACAAAAAAAGCTACATTATTTGTCTGGTTTTCAAACTGTTCCAGTCCTTTGTGTGTGCTTTTTGCTTCTACAAACCAAGCACATGACAGGACCTGATGTGTATAAATAGGAATGAAAGTGCCTGCAGCTGTGCTGAGGGTCCATGTTGGCACCATTTGTGACATTTCTCAGAAGGCCAGGGGAGATGCATTGCCACAGCTGTCTGCCAGAGCTCCCTGCCTTACCTTGCCAAAGGTAATCCAAAGATCATCCCAAGGGGATCCCATCAGGGTGCCTCCTCAGCTTTCAGGGATTTGCACAGAATTGCAAGGTTTGCAATCTGGATCCAAAATGTGTTTTATCTGAAAATACCTGATTAATTCATATCAATCCAGTGGTGTTGGGGACTGCCAGGGACAATGACAGGGCCACCTAAGCCACTTCTCCTTGGTGGAAACTCTGTGTAGCTTTGGAGGCTGTTCTGAGCTTGAAGAATAATTGCCACACTCAGACAAATCCATGTCCCTTCCACATACATCTTTTGTTCCCCCTTTGTAAAACTTGAGGTTTATCCCTAAGCAGACAGTTCCTTGAAAGCCTGTCTTGCCTGCCCTGGATCATGAATTGCAGGTAGAAGCAGGGAATCCTTGACACTGGTAAATTTTGCAGGATTGTGCTGATCATGACATATGTTGGTGTTGTGCAGTCTGGACAAAGACAGACTCTTGCTAATTGTGTAGGGAGGGTTCAAGAATTGATGACTGTGGCTGTAAACACCCTTCTCTAAAGTAGAGCTTCCCTTCTCATTCTCTAGGATGTGGTAAATGACCTTGCTGACACTTGCAGTCTTTTTCAATACAAATTAAAATATGTTAGCCTAAACAGAAAGCATCTCTTTAAGCCACTTCCACACAATCTGTAAGAATGTGCATGTCTGTGCCCTTTCTTGCTGTTCATGAAGCTTCAACTGTAAATATTACTTATACTGACACATATGTTCTGCATTAGTTTGTGGGCATCTCCACCCCTCCTCCCCTTTTGGGTTACTGAAGTTGAATTCCTTCCATAGCTGGTCCTTGCACCTCATTTATGTGTTTACTGAGAGATATACATTTCTAGTAATATCTTCCCTTCTTTCCATACCAGTGAAACTGGGAAATACCCAACTTTTTCCCGCTTGGATTCTCTCAAAGAGCAAATCCCTGTGAAAAAGGAAGAGTACTAATGTATTACTTCTTTCACAACCCATAATGGGTAATGCTCATTCTGCTAATGATCTAATAACTAGGCAAAGTCTTTCCCATCTTATGGGAAATACACTTAAGGATATAGATCAGAAAGATCTGAATATCCCTGACATGGGGTTATTGAATTACTGTTAATAGAAATACTGTCAACAGAAAAAAAAGTGGGGTTGTAACTACTTCAGCATAGAGTGATAGAATCATTGAGCTTGGAAAAGACCCTTAAGATCCTCAAGTCCATTTGAAAACCTCCCACTGCCAAGTCCACCACTAACCCAAGTCCCTGAGCATCACATCTCCAGTGACAGGTGCTTGCTCATCACCCAATACAAAGAGAAAAGGAAATATGAAAGTTGCATTTAAACGACAAATATTTCCTTTTCCCACTTCCTTTGATGATTTCTTTAGGGGGGAGAGGTATGGGAATCCCATCATAGTTCTTTTTATTCCCACTGAAAGATCTTATAACTTGTCATAAGATAGCTTGTGCATCCCAGGCAGTCTATGAAAAAGAAATTTGGAGGGAAAACCTTTCAGTTTTCCTTTGGGAACATCCAGCCTCCCTGTGCTCAAGAACTGAGTGTGATCTTGAGGTATGAACCTGGACCTCCTGTGGAATCCTGTATTCCAGAGCCCCTGTATTTCTGTTTCACTTCCCTCCTTTCTGGCCTCTCCCACTTAGGAACAGGAGGAGTGTCTGGAGCTCTTTATTCCTGCATGATTTAATAAACTTGCTACAGAAGGCAAATATAATGGCTCCTGTAGCACTTATGTAAAGAATAATAAGAGGAGTAAACATTACAGCAGATGTTGTCTCTCTTCCCAGCAATATTCAGTTCCAAACAATCTCCATTAATGAAGAAAAATACAAATGCAGAGTCTGGCAGTTGAGTGGGGGAAAACAAAAGAGCCCTGAGAGTGAATTAGTTTGTTATGAAGGGGCTTTACTGTGGCCAATTGAATGGGTGATTTACACATCTCAATTTTTGAGTGATGAGTGATCTTCTCTCCTAAAATATATGCGTGTATAGTGGGTGTGGCTGCCAGATACCTGGGTCTGAGCACAAGATTTCCTCATATGCCACATATAAAGCCATGCTGAAATTTGCAGAATGAATTGTATAACAGCTTCTTGACTGGGAAGGAGATTCAATAGTCACAGAGAAAAGCCACAGCTGTCTGGGCTAAAAAAAAAATCCTAATGTCTTCTGTATGTTTGTCTCTGCTCACTTGCTCTTCTTCTGGTTTTGTTCTATTTTTAAATCTTCTTTATGACAAGACAGCTTTATTGAATACTGATGAGACAAAACATAGCTCAGTGCCAGGCAATACATTTTTTAGACATTTTTTGGGGAGCCCTCATTATTTGACCCACAATATTTTGGATACTGGTCCAGGCAGCTTGGGTTGATAAATTATGTTCTTCTGCTATTTGGGGTGTAGGGGGAGAAGGTAAAAGGAGAGTGGTGAGAAAGAAAACCTGAGACGATCATTTTAAAACTTTTGCTGTTAAAGTTTTCCTCTGCCAATAGATTTTATGTTTCAATATGTAAATGATTTTTGTGAAATATCAGGTTGAGATGCTCTCTACCTAAGGAACTATGAGTATTAGACAGAGCCTCAACTGATGTGGTTGCTGTGATTCAAGCAAAAGGGCTTTACAGAGTTGGGCTGTATGTGACTGGCTCATTGCAGTGGGGTAATAGACACCTTTCAGGTTAATTCAAAAAAAATTTGGACCATATTTTTACCTGCAGTGTTCTGAGTACAGAAATCTTGTGCATCTTAGCTAACTTTGACTGTTACAACTGCAAGCAACGTAGTAGCTTGAAAATTGGGTCACTTAGATTAATCCCTGAATGGATTTAGGTGACTACAGTAGCCTTAATAGTTAATAAAATTACTGAAGGGTGAATTGAGCTACTTGGAATATCTATATAAGCTATTCCTCCTGAGATGGGTGCCTGAAATAGAACCGAGTGTCTACAAAAACCACAAGCCCAATAAAATATCTCCTGTATTTCTGCAGACTCCTCCTTAAGTCTACATGTTTCAAAGAAGGGATTAAAACCACTGTGGTGCACAAAGCTTTACCCAGCAACGTTGCTCATTCCACATGCAATTATTTATTTATGTATTCATGGTTTCCCCAGAATACCTCCCTTAGAACATTCGAGTTATCAATTCTGGAAACCAATAAAACACATCTGGTAGGGAAAGTTTGGATGGTATCGTGCTGTGATAGCTTTTGTAATACTTCCTGCATTCATTATTAATGGTTCATTATGGAATTAATAATTTAAAATGGTGTCTGATAATTTTAACAGTCCCCAGTCTGTTATGGATTTTTTATTTTTATTGTTATCTTGTTTGGGCATAACTTTGTGTTTTGGGACCAATATCCTTCATATATTTTCAAAGCTTCAGGGACTAATCAAGATACAACAAAGCTCGGGGAAAATGGATATATAAATGTTACTTAATATAAAGAAAATCTAAGTTATATGTGAATCTCATTGAACTTTATTTCTTTCTTTCAAGCCTTCTACTTTTTTTCTATATCAGTAACTCACTTCTCTCATATTCACTTTACAGATATAAGGGGTTTATCACTTCTGGGACCTGAATAAAGATGAGCTGGAGAATTCTACTCTTTGAATCAAATACTGAATATCCAACAGGTCTTGTAGCTTAAGGTAGTGGCAGTTCAAGCAGGAAAGTGTTGCATTTTCACCGTCAGTATCAGCATATCCCTGTAAAGAGAGAAAGTTCTTAGATGAACAACAAAATCAGTGGTGACCAGTGACTTTAAAAGGAAATACCTTTTCTGTCATATATTAATTCCTTTTGTATGCTGAGGTTACAAAGGCAGTTATTGTGTGTAAATTCGTGTTGGAACCATCTCAGAACACTTGCTCCAGAAAAATATTTCCTTCCCAAATCTCCAAGTAGCAGAGGCCACAAGAAAGGAAGATTATCACTGGATAATAAACATACAAGAAAACTTAATTTGAGTCAAAAATAGGTTTTCTATTAACCTCAGTGATATCAGATTTTCATCTCTCTGTTTTCTTATATTTCTTTTATCTGCACATTTTCTTCCACGGTAAAAGCTTGCAGAGCAAACATGTTCTGTATTATAAGTAACATGTAGAACTAAATACATATTTTCTAGCGAGAGACATATTTTTATCAGGAATTACTTATTTTATTTATACTTAAGATTTCACATGCATTTAATACTTCACATTTTCCAAATTTCCTTTTTGTACAACTCGTATATATTTACCTACCTCAAATAGCATTACACCAATCAGTAGAAAATATTTAGATTTAAGAATAAGAAAATCTTTAAATGTTAATATATTCATCTTTTAAATGTATACTTTATATAAAGACTGGGTGAAGAATAGAACTGAGTTCCAAGGCTGGTGCCAGCTACCCCCAGTAATGTGGGAGAAGAACTGCTAAAAGTTTGCAGGATTGGAAGAAAGATAGACCTGGATAATCCCAAACTTTATGGTTTGGTAGGCAGACTTTCTGTCTGTGAAAGGAAAAATGCTACTTTTGTTAAAGTCTGTGTCAAAGAGCATCCCTGAGAACTTTGGAAATAGATTTTAGTCTACTTTTGAAGTTCACACTAAGGACAACGGGAGATGTGGAAAAGGAAGCAATAATCCGGTTTTTGTGTGTTTTCCTTTTAGGAGCTGGATGGAAAAAACCACATTTCTTGCAGATCACAGAATAGTTTTTTGCTGGTTATGTATTTCCAACATTTTGCCTCAGATTAGGTGATTTTCTACTGCTGTGTGAAAATAAAAACAGCTTTTAGAAAATTCCAAACATGGGAGAGACTGTTGCAATCCTTTAGTCTGGACCCCTGCATTCCACAGGATTCCCTAGAAATTCTTGTTGCTTTGAGCCCAATTGCTGCTGAGTAATTAGAGCTTTTCTCTTAGATAATCTTTCAATAGTTTTTGCTGTCCTTCTTTGAAGTGTGTCTGACCCCTCGATGTACTTCTGTGGGTACCAGAACCAGCCACAGTATTCCCAAGTGGATTTTTCAATTTGCCAGTACTGAGAAAATGTGATTTTTCTCCTTCTTGTTTGATACTGTCATGGTTGTTATGTCCAAGGATCATGTAAATCCACTTGGTGTTTATTATTTTGTTATAAACTCACATTATCATTAGAATTTCCATGTTCTTAGCAGGATCATTGTTTCCTAGGAAAAATAAGTGCCCTCTTTTCTAAGCATGACACATATTCTTTGTCACAGAGCTGCAATTTTGTGCTTGAAGTACTTAATCTTGCCTTCTTACCAAAAGATCCAGTGCTTTATTTCAGGAACCTTCATTGTTTTCCCTCTACTAGTCTTTGTATCAGTTATTATCCCTCCAGACATGCAGGTCACCTCAATGCTATACAGAAAATGGATATGTAAGTGGCTTTCTTTGTTGCACAAAGATAATTGTGAAATTTTGCATTTTCCAGTTCATGCCCAAACACTAGATTTTGCCTACTATTGATTTCAACATAAAAATCAAGGAAGAAAATGAACATAGACGATAATATACTTATTATTATCACTCCAGCATTCAGCTGAAACCCCAAAGTAAGATATCTTCTACACTATCTTTAAGGAACTACCTGCCTCAGTAAAATCATCATCTCTCAAGATGGTTTTCATCAAGTTCTGTGTAGTGGATGTTTTATATAATAACAGAACCAGCTTGCTCAGTCTGCATCCATCGCGTATAAGGGATTTTTCCTATCAAACTGTGTTGTTTTATGCATTTTGACAGACAATACCCAGCTAATTTAAACACAGTGTTTGAGTAAACAAATACAAAATGTTGCCCTGCATTCTTGTTAGTTGAATTTTGAGCTGAAAGATTACTTTATTATGTCACCATTGGATCTGTCAAGCTAACAAATATATGCATTTTACAATGATAAATGTACGAGCAGGAGGTTATTTTGACCCTTTTCATCTTTTCAGGGGCATCAGTTTAACACTCCTGTGTTGCCATGCATAAGGAGTTTTATAGGTCCTACATTGTATATATGTATATATGAGTTTGGTATAAATCATGTTTCTTCTGTCCAGTTAGGCAGTTTGTAATTATGGGCATCATTAATGTCATAGCATATGTTGTTTAGGATGCATAATCAGAAGTGCTGAAATGTGTTAGAATCCAATTTAAGGCTTTTTGCTGACATTAATGGGAGTCACACATATGAAAGCATGCACTGACTTACAAAATTCACATTCCTTCCTCAATGCTATCAGTAATTTTTAAGAAATATCTCTAATTTCTATCTAACCCAACCACAATGCACTAAACATAATCCCTTAGCACAATGCAATAATGGTTGGAGAAATGAAAGTCTTTCTGAAAACAGCATGCTAATAAATATTTTAAAGATTGAAAATCTTCCAAATATGTAACTTACAGGGCAATAACACAGTGGGTTCAAAGCTTCCCTTTGAAAATGCTTTTAGTCAGTTTTGGGGTTGGTTTACATTTCTAAAGAAATTAAATTAGTCACAAAAATTGGTTGTTCCTTCAGAAGGTGTCAGGATCTTATAAAAATGGAACCACATATTTGTTCAGTCCAAGAACAAAATCTGAAGTGATAAGTAAAGGATCTCGTGGAAATATTATGTTGGTGCCTGATATTCTGACTGTCTTCCATGGGCTGGATTGTATCAGTAGAGCTATAGAAGGTATAGGTAAACAATGCTGGCAATGGTCTTTAAAGCTTTTTTTTTTTTAAGCTAAATGGGATGGTTTGAATGGATAGTTGGTGTTAATACTTTAAATAGAGAGTCACAGTTGTCTGTGAGGCCAAACCCAGACATATTTGTAGATGGTTGTGTAGCAACAATCAGTTGTCCTGTTCTTGGCCCATTGGATCAGCTGTGGTTCAGATCCTGGCTGTTTCCTAACTGAAACTGCTGCCAGATGAGTGCAGATGGAAACTATAACCCTCAGAGTGAGCTAAAAATCAGCATTCATAGAAGGGGCTCAACTTCCAAACAGAGATGAATGTGAGAGGGATGACAGTCATCTTTCTTAAAGAGTTAATTTAATCTGTTTTGCAAGAAACTTGACAGGCACAGCTTGGGAAGGTGATTCCATATAGCCCAGGAAGTATTGTGGATGTGATTTATACAAACATTTAAATTAAGAGTAGTGAAGGTCATAAGCATTATATTTGGTTTATATACATGTCATATTTGGTCTCTCAGACTTTGACATGAGATCTTAACCTTGGAGTAAATCAAGGTCTGAGTATGGCTAAGAGATGGTATAAACTGCAGCAGCTCCATGGTCTATTTTTTTATTTGGGGACTCCCAAAATTTAGAGGTCCTGTGCTTCCTGGGAGTCATTTACCACAGAGGATGCATTTTTTTTCTGGATGCTGGAGTCAAAGTGCTGGAGAGGAGCTGAAGACTAGCCCATTATATCTGGATTTTATCTGTCCCACACACTGTTAGGTGTATTAGAATATATTATTCAAACTTATTTGCCTTTGACAATACTGCATTCTGAAAATATATTTATAGAAATGTTATTTGAGAAGTGAATCTTGCATTGCTGAAAGTATTCTATGATGCTATTTTCCCTAAAAATATCATAGTGGAGTGTTGGAACAGACAGCTTTATAATAAGATGGAATGTAACTGATAATGCAGACTTGCTTGATAGTGAAAAATGAGACTGTCACCAGCCTCATGGAAAATCATTTTGGTAGAACAACCTTGCAACTGAAAGCAAAGAAATAACCCAAACCAGACAACTGGTGTCTATTAAAATGAGTTCACACACTGCTTTCACATTCCATTCTGGTTTAGCACTTATTTCTTGATTAGACCATCTTTGATCTCATTTGTCATTATCAAATCATTGGACATACTAATGTTTCTCTGAAAGACCAATAGACTGAAATAATCAATAAACCAGACACCTCTTAGAGCAGAATTCAGCCCATCTTCCTTGTTTTATTCTGTACCTGCTCCTATTATTCTTTCTTGTGCATCTCTGCTCACTTGCACTCTAAAGGGTTTTGAATAAATTTTTTAGTCTATTTTTATTAATAAATAAAGAATTAGTTCAGTAAGAAAAACATTATAACCATCTTCAAACGCATGAGGGTTACTAAAAAAAAAAAGAAGAGACATTACTTACACTAATATATGTTGGTTTTATGCTCTGAGTAATGGTATAAATTAAAAGGAATTACATTGAAGGTGAATAGACACAACATGTGTAGCAAAATAACCTAAAAATGAAAATATATTTCAAAACAGGCAAAGAAAGTCCCCTGATCTGCATGTTTCTGCACCACCAAAGTTAATGCATTAGTCATTTATATCCATTTTAATACAGACCTGAGCAACAAATGAGGAATAAGTGTGCTCCAGAGGAACTCCTGCATTACTGGAACCCTCCTATGCACATTTAAAAATAGACCTGAGACACAGATGAAGAATAAATATGCTCTAGAGAAATTCCTGCATTAGCAGACCTAAGTGGTGTACTAGGCCTTTTCCACCTCTAATTTTTATGAGTCTTTGATAGATCTGTAATTAAGCTGTGGATGCCTAAAGTGCTTTCTGATGAAATAAGATATGGCATGAGCATTAGTAAGCCAGCCTTTCATAGGCTGGAGATTATTTTATAGAAACAAAAACGAGGAGCCAAGTCCCAAAAGAATTTTTCTCTTTCTCTCTGGAGTAAACTTCACAATTTTAAGTGATATTCAAGACATCACTTCAAGAGATGTCCTTCCTTAGGAGGATATCTCACGTATAAAGACTAGAACCTAGTAAAACTTATCACCACACAGATTCCATTTCTGTAGCATTTCAAATTCAGCTTTGCCAGAAAGCAAACAAAAATAACCAGAATTAATAGTCAGAGATCATATTTTCCTTTGGAACACTGAATTTCTTTGTTTTCTGCCAAGACAGACAATTCTGTACTCTGGGTCACACAGGAAAGGTGATGCTGAAAGAGGAGATTAACTCTACCCCAGGTGAAACCAGGACACTCCTCTAAAGCATATTGCAGCCAGTGGAGCAACACCACCAAAACCAAGGTAAATGTGTATATGCTACATTTTTCTTCATTTCTTTTCCATGCATTCAGCTCAAGCCTGGCATCCTGAGTTGAGAAAAATGTCATCCCACATGTCAGGTTTATCCAGATAGACCCACATGTTGCATGTTTAATAATTCCTCAGTGATTGCTGCTGACATTCAGTGTGTGCTTGACATGCTGATAAAAACTCATTTCATTTTAAAATGGAGTTAAGCAGCTAAATATCGAATACAATAAAGACAAAGAAGCAACCCTGTCTTACAGATTTTACATCAGCTTCATCTGACTTAAAAAGAGTAAATTTGGTAGGATTTAGCCAGTCTTGTAGACAAGTATCATTTGCTGTATAAGTGGCTTTGATAGAACAAAATTTTTACTTTATAAAGCTGCTAAGCACACAGAGTGGCAACTTGTCATAGTGTTTGCATTAACAATAAATGATTTTGAAGCACTCCTGACCTGAAATAACAATGTAATGCTACCACAACCTTTGCTGCAACACATCACTGAAAATGGGCCAATAAAGTCCTATCTGTCTCTCTGTTCAAATGTGTGATTATTCTTTAACAAGTTTTTGGCTGGCTTGGCAACGAATGGGGCAATGGTGAGACTGAGGGGCTGAGCTCATTTTATTAGAGGAAGTGTCTTTGCTGAGAGCTGGATGCCAACTGAGAACACGAGATACCTAAGCTGAGCTTGGAGCTTAGATACCTTGCTGACTCCTAAAGCCTTGGAGCAGGATTTCCTGGGCAGGTTTTTAAAGTGTTTTTAAGAGGTATCACTGGTATTTTGAAATATGTGTTGGTCACACAAAATTCCCCCCTTTTCTACACCCGTGGTTTTATGCAGCAAATACCTTCTCATATCCCAAGAGTTCTCAAAATATTATATGGGGAAAGAGGAAGCAGGAGGAGGGGGAACTTACCACCTGTTTATTGAAGATGTTCCACTCTGTGAAAAAGCACATGAAGAAATAAAACAGAAAGGGAAAAGGCAGAGAATGCACTTCAGCTCAATGGGTTAGCTTTAATCTAGTAAAAAAAAAAAAAAAATAATTTTCCTGGTCACTGCTATAGAAGCCAATTCTGTGTATTTTGTGTTTGAATGACTGTTGGATAACATTTGAAAAATACTACTAATTCCAAGACAGAAAAGTTGATTTTCGAATGCTTTTGCTACTTAATAATCTCTATTCAAATTATTTATTTGGTTGCTCCTCTGAGAAATTTTTCATTCCAGTCAGATTAAGATAAACAAGGCTACAGAGTTATGGTCATGGGAGAAGACAATGCTTTGTCTACATGTTTAGGAATATGGAATGTTTCTGTCTTCCCAAGCTTCCTTATGTCAGGATGTAAAACTGAGAATTAACAACAAACTCTTCATTTGGAATGAATGGTCCTCTAGGGGCAAAATGGTTATAAAGTATATTATAACACAGGAATATTTTTGTTTATTCTCTGTAACTGTGAAAACATGTAGTTTACCTGACAGTTATTTAAAAAAATATCTTGTGTTGAACTGCTTAATTACACAATTCTTCTCAGATTTAATCAGCCCAGATGAGGGCTCAGAATTGCCTTCCATTCACGAAATGAATAGTTTATCCCATCCAACACATTTGAGGCTGATGTTTTGCTATTCAGTCTTTGTAGCACCGAAGACTGGAGCTCTTTTATTAGTATTTTTAACCCTTCTCTCCAACTTTTTATATGAAAAGCATCTTTCTTGGCTGCACATACTCCTCAAGTGCTCTGAGTCTTGTTGCAGTTGAAAAATAACTGTTAATATCAAAGCAAAAGAAGAGAACAAAAGCAGAAAATGCCTGAAAGTTCTGCCAAAGATGGGCAGTCCCCATGTGTGATAAGTGGGGCAGTGAGCAGGATCTCTGCTTCCTCATGTGCCAGCTCTAGGACTGATCAACATGGCCCTGCTCTTGTATAACCATTTCTTCATAGAATCATAGTCATAGAATAGTTTGGGTTGGGAGGGACTTTTAAGGGGCATCCAGTCCAACCCCCCTCTGCAACCTTTGCAACGAGGTCAGGTGGCTCAGCCCCCCATCCAATCTGACCCTGAACGTTTCCAGGGATGGGGCATCCACAGCTTCTCTGGGCAACCTGTGCCAGTGTTTCATCATCTCTCACCTGGCATTCAGTGCACAGGAGGTGGGAATTTTAATCCATCTGTAAATGTTATCTAATTGGACAATATGTAATTTGATAAGGCAGATCATGGAATAACAGAAAATCAGCTTTCCCTTCCCTGGTGCTCTTTGCCTTAAAACTCTTCACAGAAAAGGAAGTGTTAAGTCCCTGTTTCAGAAAATGGGATGCTCAGTCATGTGGAACAGCAGTGCAAGGACACCCAGACCAGTTCTGCACTGAGTGGGAGTTTGTCTGGAAGGGCTGATTAGCTCAGGCTCAGCATTCTCACAGCCCAAGGTTGCTCTGCAGGGGACCTTCCAAATGTTTCTGCACCACTTTGTCTGGTTCATCTTGTCTTGAGAGAACTTGATCAGCTCTAGCTCAGCATAACATGAACGTTGCTGCAAATTTTGGAATATTCCTGTGTGTGCCTGTGGTGTTTTCTATGTAACTGCATTTGAAAGTGAAAATAATTGGGGGCAAAATTCAGAGAAATATTTTAGCGGCATGTCAAACCTAGAAGCAAAAAAAGGATAAGAATTTTTAAATCATCTGGGCTTCTCAGTCTCTGGTTATGATGGCTAATGGAGGGCTCACTACAGCTACTTCAGGTTTGTGATAACAGAGACTCAGCAGATTTTTGCTGTTAATTCTTGTCACCACTGTGATGCTTCCATTTAAACAGGAAGCATCAGTTGTCAGCTGCAAAGACTCCTCAAATCTTAAATGAACAATTGTGGCCATTAAATATCCTTAGTATGTTTAAGTTTATCCTTAGCAGTTCTTAAAGCCTTTATTTTCTTTACTCCTCTCACTCTTTCCATTCAGTTTTGTATTTTATTTTAAGTGTTTAATTATCTCTGGCAGAATTACCACTTCTGTCACAACTTTCACATACTGGTAACACACATATCTTGGATATTGCCTGAATGTATTCCTTGGTTTTATATCTCTCTCTATAAAATCTTTTTTTTTTTTTTTTTTTTTTTTTTTTAATTTGAAAGAGATAAACCATTCTTTTTAAATTACTTATTTTTATTTTAACATTCAGGTAAATAAATGTTGCTCCCACTAAAGAGATTCTGACAAGATCTAAGCAGTATATACTTCCCCTGAAATATAACAGTGTTTCAGGTAGATTAAACCTTGACAAAAAATTAAATCAAATTATATTCTCTGTGCTCAATTTTCTTTGGGGAACCAAAACTCACTGAAGTGTAAAAGTCTAATTAATTATGTAGTATGCTAATAATTTTTAAATTAAGAACACTTGTGATTTAACTCTAACATGCCTTGAATGTGTTTGCAATTGACTATGACAAGGAGATTATGAGACCTAAAAAAAATGTTAAAAAAGTAAGAAACCGGTTGCCAGTGCTGTGGAGATTCATGCAATAGTGGTGGACAGAAGAATATCAGCCCTGACTCAGGCAAAAGGGATGTTTCTTATAAAACTGAGGGATAGGGAAGGAGTATATTAATGTTTTCCCAGATACAATTTCCCAGCTTCTGCACAAATACTCTTTAAAGACGTTCTGAGGCAAAAATTGTATCCTGAGCATCATATCAATATCTATATTTAAGCATATTATCACATGCCATTTCTATATCTATTCTTTGAAGCCATTTAAGTTCTTGCATGCAAAGCACCTCGTGGCACAGCATGAATTTTGCATTGTAGAAAAAGGTATTATTTGCTTCTTTAAACCTCCTGCCTTATCAGTTTTCTGTTGTAAGAACTAGTCAGCAGTCCTTACTTACCTTCTTTATTGGAATTCATGATTTTTCCAAGGCTGTGAACCCTGGTTTGCTCAGCCTCCCTCACCAGAGTTGCTGTTCCATATGTCTGATAACACTATTAATCTTCCCTAGGTCTATTTTATCCTTTTTTGAGACATGGACATTGCATGTAAAAACGAGGATATAAACGCACCCCACGTACAGTGGGATAATTCATGTCCAAGGTTCCAGTTCCTTTATTAATTATTCCTAAAAGCCTGTATGAATTTTCATAGCTCCTGTACTCAGAGCTGTTGTTTTATATATCTGTCATATACCATTCTAACACTGGATTCCTTGAGCATATGTATCTCTCATGTGGATGTATCCTTACTTATTCCTTGGGAGATCACTCTGGAATGTGAACTTTCTCTTGTTTTAATCTTTTATTAAGGTGAGATCTAGTACACAGCAATGCCATGTAGGGATGAATTCTAGGTACAGATGATTCTCAAAGCTGTATCACCTCTTTTCCTGAGGTAACTCACATTCCTGACCTCATCACTGCTCTCCCATGTGCATTGTCTGGTTGGAGGTATGGGACAGTAAAACTTTGATTTCTCACATTCTGTGTTCCCTCCTTCTCATGAGACTCCACCTGCAGAACTGCTCCAGCTCTGGGGGCCTGGCACTGGAAGGACATGGAGCTGCTGGAGAGAGTCCAGAGGAGGCACCAAGATGGTCTGAGGGATGGAGCAGCTCTGCTGGGAGGAAAGGCTGGGAGAGCTGGGATTTGTCAGCCTAGAGTAGAAAAGCTTTGAGGTGACCTGACTGTGGCCTTGCAGTGCCTGAAGGAGCAACAAGAAGGATGGAGAAAAACTATTGACAAGGGCCTGGAGGGACAGCACAAGGGAGAATGGCTTCACACTGACAGAGAGTAAGTTTAGACTAGCTATTGGGAAGAAATTCTTCTCTGTAAGGGTGGGGAGGTCCTGGCACAGGTTGCCCAGAGAAGCTGTGGCTGCCCCATCCCTGGAAGTGTCCAAGGCCATGTTGGAAGGGGATTGGAGCAACCTGGGCTAGTGGAAGTTGTCCCTGCCCATGGCAGGGGGTGGAATGGGATGATCTTTAAGGCCCTTTCCAACCCAAGGCATTCTGTGATTCCATGATTCTCTCTGTGATTTTTCCTCAGGCTCAACGCCTGTTGGTTACTCCTTGAAAGCAATGGTTAAATCCCATGTGCTTTCACTCAAAACCTTCCTGGAGTCAGAAAGCCAATCTGAACAGATGCTGTAATGCATTCTCGTGGCCATGGAAGGGCTAGGAACAATCTGTGCTGTTTATAAACACTCTGAAGCAAAAATAAAACAAGCTTTTCTGTTACTCAAACAGATTTTTAGATACAGATCCAAGTAATCGTTTGTAATACTGAATCTGTCTGGAATGTGCTATCACATAGTTCCATCGCACAGAAACACATCCAAAATCAAAGTTTCATCCATAATAATAGCATATGATAAAATATTCAGTTCTACTTGCCCACGGTAATACATGAGGAATTTCCAGAAGATGAAGACTTTTCCTGGGATCTTATCTGGTAACTTTTGTTTGAGAGAGAATATATTGCCTTGTATCAAATTGAACTCTCACATTTACCAGAGATACATAAAAAATAGAAATGCAGGACATTCTGCACAGTCTGAAATGAACGTGCTGCAAGGGTAGCAAGCAAAAGCCCATAATAAGAAGCTGAAACTCTATTTTTCAATATACTTGTGTCATATCATATAATATTTAACTAGAATCTCAAGAGTGAAGGAGGCTTTAATGTGGACTCATAAATCAGTTCTTGCACCTCATAAGGAAGCCTTGTAAAAATGGAATTGAGCCACACAGTGGATGGTAACACATTACACAGTAAAAGAAATCAGTTTTGCCTTTTGTTTCCAATGGTGACATTTTGAGCAGGTTCACAATTTCATATCTGATAGGACTGAGAGGATAAAAATCTGTAATTGTGTCCCAAATCTCTTAGTGGCATAAACTATAAAAGATGCCAGTATAAAGTCTTATCTGCATTGCTGATATTCTGCCACAGAAAATCAGACTCTCAGACACAATAACATTGCATTTTGAAGTACAACTGTGAGTGGCAGAACCTTGTTCCTGGCAGTGATGGTGTTTTTACTATGTCTTTATATACTGGGAACTGCTGACTCCACATCTGATTTGGTGTTCTTTTGTAGATTAAGAGAAGCTAAATATATGTTACAGAACTCGTAGTGAAATGATATTATAATAATAACACTACCCACACTGCATTGTATTTTGCAAATGCTTAGAGAGAAATCTGGTATTATTATACCTACATTAGAGAAAAATAGGCCCTGAGAAGGGTATAAACTTCCCTAAACACATCCAGGAGTGCAACAGCAATCTCCAGTGTTTCAATGCTATCCACTTCCATAGCAAGGCAGAGGTTGGCCTGGGTTGGTGCAGGGATAATAGACCCAATTCTATAAAGCATCAGGTGAATTAAAGGGAACTGACCCCTGCTTTCATCCTCTTCTCATGGAATTAAGTGTAATTTCCATTAAGAGGAGGCCCAAGTGAAAATGTATCAAAAAAGGCAAAAGGGAAAAATTTTAAGGAATCCACATACCAAGTGAAGTACTGCTGGATATTTGAAATACTGGTATTTATGAGAAGCATATTCTTAAAAAAGCAAAACTATTATGCTTGTTTTTCTGTGTATGGTTATTATTTCTTATTATTTCAGCTTGTACCTGGCAAGAACCTCCTGCTTGTGCATCAGGGTTCAGGTCCCACTCTCACTTCATCCAGCTCCCAAGAGGAGCACTGCATACAAAAGAGCTCCAAGATAACAGCAGTAAATCACACTGCTTCAGAGCTGCTTCTGCATCCATCACCTTGAGATTTCTTCTTTATGTGAAGAAGATACTGCTATAAATTCTGCTGAAAGAACATACATGGAGATAGACAGAAATGCAATGAAAAACTCATTCTGAACTATTGGAGAGCTAAACTTTAAAGTAATAAAGATCAAAAAGTAACTGCACGAGACTGCTTTTGATTTACTGAACACTATGACCAGTTGCACAGCAAGCAATTAAGAATGATAATTAAGAATGAGAGAAATTAGTTCAATGTAACAGTATTTACAATGGAAATTCTTTTTGGTTTTTCTTCCTGCAATTTTTGGAAGTGGATATCTTTTCACACCACAGAGTTAAAACTATCAAGCAGTCAATTTCTTTAACAATAAAATTTACAAACACGTCTTTTCTTAAAGCTAATATTTGTATTAGAAAAACCCAACAACCAAAAGAGAGAGAAAATGTGTTTAGGTTTCTGAAAGGTAGATAAACTCTCCCTTCAGAAAAGAAAAGAAACAAGGAAAAGCTGCCTGAAATCTGAGTTATTCAACCAAAACCAGTGCGAATCTGGAAGGCAAGAGTTCTGCAAATGTAAGAATTAATGAAACACCTTCTACAAAAAAAAGTTCCTGTTCTGTGAGTTGAAATGCACTAAATAACTCTGATTTCCTTGACGTTTCCTGAGTGGTGTTCGTGTAATAATGAGACTCCACAGCAAGGCAAATCCTAGTTGGAACAGCAGTACCCAGGTGATGTCCAACAGCTGAGGTGTAGCAAAGCCTTTTCCAAACAGAAAGATGAGCCTAGAGCTCCAGGATGATTTAATCAAGAACTCACAGCACCTTTCAGGTAGGACTATGCAAGAAAAGGTGTCTTAGACAAGGACCTCGTTGAGTCCAAATTTACAGCTGGTTAAGGGCAATGGAGTAGTTTCAGAGCAATTCAGCATTTCAACCACCTACCAGAGAGTGCCCTGTGAAGTCACACATATAAAACCTAATGGGACAAGATCCTAATTTGCCAAAGCTGTCATTCCTAACTACTATACCTGGAGCTATTTTATACTTCATTAGTTTTTTTTCCTAATTTATGAATAATCTAATATATCAGAATATCCTGGTTTAGGTTTCTTGTGGGTTCCATAGGAAATCCAAGTCTGTTACTTCATGCACAAGCATTTGCTTTCACTGGTTTATTCAGCATTATCCACACCTAAACACTCAGAATGATTTGCTGCCCTGAATCTTAATGTTGTATATACTTGAAGCAGAAAATCTGCATTTAGTTGAGCAGTATCAATATGTAGGTACCGGAGCAGAAGGTAGAAGCAGCATGTGCACCCATGGAGAATAGAGTGCTTTTGCAAACAGTGTCACAGTTTTTTGAAAAATACATCTGTTTTGCTCAATTGACACTCCATGATACTGCAATTATGTGCCATATGTGAGTGTGGTAATTTGGGAAGATAAATTAACATTTTAAAATCGAGACTTGGTGATGTTTATATCATTGTGCAACAGCTTCCATAAAGCTGAAAGGGGGTTCCCTCACTTTTAGGACAGGGTCTGTCCTAAGTGAGGTTGGATACACGAAAGGAACTGTCCAGGGTCTGTGCTGCAGCACCAATCTCCCTGAAGGAGTCCAGCAACACAGAGCTTGTGTTCACAGCATGGCTTCTGAGGGGTTTGAACAAGATTCTGCTGCCAGTGGAGCCACAGATCAAGCATCCTCCCAAATTTTTTTGGCCTTTAGGGCACAGTCATGGCACCAGGTATGTTGATGTCAAGATTATTCCATTTGTTCCCCTCAGGGAACCTACAGTCAATTCATGTTGAACCTGACAAGTGAAGTATTAAACACTTCAGGTAAATGGCATTATGTTAGGTGGATATCAGTAATTTAATAATTATTAAGTTTGGGATTGGGAATTGGGAATTTCTGGCTCCTCTAATAAAGTGGTGGAATAATCCCAAAGCAGACTGCCCTAGAGGTTGTAATTTGAAAGTGAAATGGAAGGAAGGAAATTTATTAATGATATTTTGTAGGCAAAAAATAGCTTAAATTTGGAACACTAACAGCTGGCAGATAATTGGGAGTGTGTGCACATGTAGACAGATATCCTAAATTAAACTTTGGAACTTTCAAGCAGGAGTCTGCTTCTTGTTGGCTCCTTGCAGTATGGATTGCCTGTAAATTTTAATGACAATTGAACTAAGGAAAAATGGCATGTCCCAAATCCTGCAGTTTATTAATATAGAGACGTGACACAGAACTGTCAAGCAGGAGGCTGAGCACCACTGTACTACAGATGAACTATGGAATTGGGAAGATCAGGTTCTGGAAAGAGGAGTTGGTGCAGAAAGAAGGATTCGTGAAGAGGAAAAGTGGTCTTGGAAAAAATTTCAAGGATCCAGAAAATCAGGAATGGGCATGGAGAGAAATACCAGGGGGTGTCCAGGGAGCTTGGCCTTAACACCTGAGACAACTCTAACCCTGGGGAGACACAGAGCACGGGTGGACAGAACCTCCTGCCCAGCCTCCTTGGCCTGAAGTGACCTCCTGCCTGGGAAGGAAAATACTGATAACCTTTCATGAAACAAACTGGGTTTATCCAGCTTTATGCCAACCTCACTGGCTCCAGACAGTACAGGACACAAAGCATTCTATGTAAACATGGAATATAGCACAGAGATACACACCCAGAGTGGATCTGAGAATGAACTGGGACTTCAGTATCAGTTCTGAGCTGTGTGGCAAAACAAGTCTTGAGGAAAGGCTTAGGCAATCAGAGTGTAAAATTTCAACTTCTTTTACTAGACTAAACAGAGGACCAGCCTTGCAAACATCCCTAAAGGATGTGATTGATTTGAAGAGGGAGGTGTAAAGAACTAGAGTTCTTTCCAATTGCCTTTTCAATTTGTATTTATATTTGTAAGCCTCATAGGTTGAAAAGATCTACGAGTGTGGCTTGGCATAAAGTTCCCTGCAATCCCTGAAAGCTGAGATATTTGAGTAGAGCCAGGGACTTCTCTATCCATCCTCTGTTGCAGTTTTATGACTCAATCCTTGATTCAAATTTTGGAGTTTAAACCATGGTAACTATGCGTCCATTTCAAGATAAACGAGAACCACAACATTTATCATGAGCAGAGGATTTAAATGCAAATTTGTTAAGAATACTTGTTCCTTGTCAGCCATGAAATGTGATGTATTAGAGCACTGTGGATTTTATTTTTACTGGGTGACTGCATTCTACCTTCAGTTTGATCTATATGATTGAAGGGAGGATCTTTGTCTCCATGAAGGATGGCTAGTGCAGGTCAGAGAGAAATGGGGCCTCCTTTAGCATCACATGTTGCATTGTGAAAAATCTTTCAGGATTCAGCTAAGAAACTTTTGTCTGTTACTTTGCAAATAAGCCTCCTTTTGAATTCTAAATACAGAATAAATCAGGTATTTCAATCCTTTTACCATACATGAGAAAGAAAAATAATATACTCTGCAATATAGGTCATCAGCATAGATATTTTTATCCTAGGTTGTATTTTAATTTAAATACTGTGGTGTTTTTTTTTTTTTTGGTGTGTATCTTTTTCACAATAATGAGACAACATAATAAGTCTGCATTATAGAGCAGGCAGGTAGAGCATTTAAATTATCATAAATAAATGGAAAGGATAAAACCATCGTTACAGAAAAAAATGAGAGCAAACTTACAGTTTATCATCCATCATTTATTCAGCTGTCATTTATTTTCAAGGAATTGGCTGGAACTAATGCCCAAATGTAAGAGTCATGAATGCAGTAGCATCAGGGGTTAAATTTCTTTGCTCAAACTTTGTTGAAAAGATGGAAATCATCTTAATCCATGGCTGTATTTTCTACCTTTTACTGCACATTTTTCCCAGAAGGCAGCTATCTTCTTGTGTTTGTGGAATTCTTTCCCATTGTAGTTTTCTGCCAGCTGTGAAGGCAGCAAGTTCTTCCCTCTGGATATGACCAAAGCTCAGTTTGCACTGTGTCCTTCCCCTTAGTGAGGTACCATCCTCAAGTGCTGTATCAATAGCATATTATGAGCTGAAAGCATTTCCAGATGAGATTTTTCCAGGATTAGGAACCCACAGCTGTGGCTCAGGTGAAGCTCGAAGCCAAGGTGGTGGCTTTCCCTGACAGTGAAATATTTTGACATATATAAGTAAAAGTTGCTGCCCTCTGTACAAAAACAGTGCAGAAGGACACAGAGGACTCTTCCTTTTCCCTGCCTTGCCCTGCCCACCTTTCCTCTATGGTGTCTTGAATCCAAGGCTCTCTCATCCCAATGAGCCAGTGGTACGGCCTCCAAGTCTTGGTGCAGAAAGGATGTTGAGACAGGGCGGGAGGCACAAAGATTTATTGGTGTGGGCTGGTGACAGACACTGGCTCCAAATGTGGAAGTTTCTTTGGGAGAAAATTAAATATAGCAAGAGATAAAGCAGAAAGGAAATGGAAAACCCTTCCTAGATAATAGGAAGGAGAAGCCATGAAGTTGCCAAACAAGCATGTTTCCCTGGATTTGTCCAGCACTTAACCCTGCACAGGACCAACCCCAAGAGTCACCCCCTGTGCCCCAGAGGATCATCCCAACCCTCCTGCAGCTCTGGCAGCCTTGGGGCTGTGCCCACTGCCCTGGGGAGCCTGTTCAGTGCCAACCACCCTCTGGGGGAAGAACCTTTCCCTGAGATCCACCCTGAGCCTGCCCTGACACAGCTCCAGCCATTCCCTGGGGGCTGTCCCTGCTCACAGAGAGCAGCTCCTGCCCCTCCTGAGGAAGCTGTATTTGGTTACAGGATCTCCCCTCAGTCTCCTCTACTAAAACCTCATTTGAAGGAGGACAATCTCCCCTTTACAATCTGATTGTGGAAACTGTATGGAAAACACACTGGAAAAAATTATGCCTTTAAAACAGATGTAGGTTATTAGGTTATCTAGCTAACAAGAGCTTTTTTTTCTGTATAATAAAGCAACAATGTAGCAAATACATCAGAGCATCAGCACTGGAGTGTGAAAAATAGTTTTTTATTTCATTTACTGTCTTTGAGATCCTACTGGCCAGCACATACCTGCCTGCCACTTATTTACAGTAGTGCAATAAGAGATTTTTCTCCCTGCTACTCCCCAGTCAAAGAAGCTCTTTCATGCAATAAGAACCTAATAGTTGTCTTACCTTTTGTTTTACCTTCCTTAACCCTTCAAGGGAGAAATGGGAACTGTCTCCCATCTGGATATTTGATTTTGAATGGGCTTAAGCCAAATGGCTGCTCTTACAGTGATAGGCAGAAAATAGAGGTTTTTTGTCTTATTCTGCTGTGGACAGCCAGCTGGCAGTTCTTCTCAAGTTGGAATTTCAATGGACTCCTGGCAGCAGTTTCCCACTTATCCCTCAAAGGAGCGGCACACTGTCTTACAATGTCATTTTGTTATAGTTTGTTTCTTGCATAATGAGCAACATGGACAGGGATATTTGCAAATTCTTAAATATTCTGGCATCCCACTGGTAAAATCATTGGATTACCATTTTGGTTTAAAAGAGTTTCAGTTTCAAACAAAATAGTAATTTTAGACCTTCCAGCTTTGATATGTAGAAAGCTTGAAGAACCTGGTTATCTTTGTGATACTCTTTTTAAAATTCAGTATTTTAAAAATTCAAGCCTAATCCTTCAGACTGCAATGATAAGTTCTCCTAAAGAGGATGCTTTTCATCCAAATAATCAATAATTGCTCCTCAGGTATGTTA
Organism: Pyrocephalus nanus; assembly: GCA_038380795.1. Taxonomy (NCBI): domain Eukaryota; kingdom Metazoa; phylum Chordata; class Aves; order Passeriformes; family Tyrannidae; genus Pyrocephalus; species Pyrocephalus nanus. The sequence continues at coordinate 4,104,510 of CM076273.1, read as the reverse complement.
ATGCTTGGTCCAGAACAAGGGTTCAGAGTGCATGTGCACACCACAGCAGTCATGCAATAAAATATATATTTTGTAATATGCTTCATATGGAAAACATCAGCAATGTATTTGTTAAAAAGTCCAGATATTTGGAGTATCTGTTGATAATTTTAATATAATCCCTTATTTCCTTTTATATCTGGTCATATCAGTTCTTCAGTTATGAATAAAAGTATGAGAACAAAAGAAAGAAAGGACTATTAAGGTTTGTTTATTCAGGATGGGGTATATGAGATTTCCAGGCTTAATACAGGACAAATAGGAAGTTTTTCACTGTCATATTACTATCCATGTAAGCTCCTTAATTGTGCAGTGGTCTGTGGCATGAACTGGACTCAAACTGTGGGTTGTTTGCTGTGGGTTTTTATTGTGTGTGTTTCTTACCTCATAGGTCAATACCAATTCTTGTAGGCACGGTCCTGTGGGAGGATAAAGAAAGCAAGTGATGTATTTGTCTAATTCCTCACCTAGTAAGGCTTCCTACACAAGTTTATTAATATTTCATTGTTTCTCTAGCAGAGTTCTTTTCACACTTCTCTGTTCTCTCTTATTTACAACTGAGGAACATGGGCTCTTTTATGTTATTCATTAACAGACATTTATTTGACAAATGCTGGTGGTGGTTGGTTTCCTTTTTTTCATGCAGAACTTCTGTGCTGCAAAACCTCTGCTGGCTGCTTGGTTGAAGGGTGTTAATGCAACAGGAGAAATTCTTGAAAGAGTCTATTTCCTATCTGCATCCAAGGCAAATTGGTTCAATTCTTATTGGAATACAAGGGAAAAAATCCATTCATTTCATCATAGGAAGAAATGGGACAGCTTTTAGCCCAGGATCATAGAGTCTGCTGGCTGTATGTAGTGTCTGGGTGGAAAAAGATGGTTTTGGTCAGCATATAAGGCACAGGGAGATGTTTAATTAATTATACAGAGCAGTAAGAAATTCACTAAAGGGTATCCAGGCTGACCTTGTTAGAAAGATAGGACTGTGTGTATAACAGCAGCTGAAGCAGTTCATGGCTTCTGCAGAATGACAATAATAGAACATGTTTACCTCGTCCTTGGCAGTGAAAATTGTACTCACAGCTGGCAGATCTGCTCCCTCACACACAGGTTTTGCAATGGAACTGCTTTAAGGACAAGCCACACCCACCGAAAACCCTCGGGCATCACAGGTGGTTTAAATCAGTATTGATGGACATGAGGTGCCTATTTTGGACATAGCTGTGGGTTATTTGTCTTGCCTTGCTCTTCTAGTTAGGTGAAAGCTGCACTGGTATAACCATAGAATCCTATCCTGAGCTGGAAGAATTATGAAATTCCAACTCCTGGCCCTGCACACAGCCCGATAATCCCACCCTGTCCCTCAGAGAGTTGTCCAAACACTCCTGCAGCTCTGGCAGCCCTGGGCAGTGACCACTGCCCTGGGGAGCCTGTTCAGTGCCAACCACCCTCTGGGGGAAGAACCTTTTCCTGAGATCCAACCTGAGCCTGCCCTGACACAGCTTCGTGCCATTCCCTTGGGTCATAAATGCTTTTAATGGATTTTAACTCCTATCATGAGACAAAAGTATAAGCTGTCAGAATTCTAACTCAAGTGATATGCCTGGGCCTAGAAATGTGGTTTTAGATTTACATGACTTTTATCTATCAGTTTTTGTCACATCAGTTTTGCACATGCTTTTTTATTCTGTTGGTACCTAAAGTAGAATTATTTCACAATGCTGGTGAAGAACACTGTAATCTTTTTTAAGAACCGATACCTTCCTTATGATATACAGGGCTATTCTTGGCTTACTCTCAGCTCATCCAGAGACTGAACAGAATGAAGAATTATCCTTGGCTGGCCAAGTCACAGCTCAGAGGGCTGTGTACTGAGCACTCACATTGGACACACAGTCAGCAGTGTATATGAGGCATCAGGAAGCAAACACCTTCCAGAAAATATTTTTCTAATTAACCTAGTGATATTAAAATGATATTTATTTCAATGTTGATCTATAGATTAAGATATTTTCTTAATCATTCATTTGAGGGGAAGAGGAGGGGCAGGCACTGCTCTCTTCTCTGTGGTGACCAGTTACAGGACTCCAGGGAATGGCCTGGAGCTGTGTCAGGGGAGGTTTAGTTTGGATTTCAGGGAAAGGTTCTTCCCCCAGAGGGTGGTTGGCACTGAACAGGCTCCCCAGGGCAGTGGGCACAGCCCCAAGGCTGCCAGAGCTCCAGGAGGGTTTGGATGATCCTCTGGAACACATTCTTGGGGTTGGTCCTGTGCCGGGCCAGGAGCTGGACTCGGTGATCCTTGTAGGTCCCTTCCAACTCAGCTGATTCTTTGATTCAATGATTTGATTTCATAGTTCTAATTCCATACACATACCATGAATCTTAATCAAAACAAAAACTCCAACAGCCCTGAACTATGCATTTCATAATCGACCAGCAGAACTCTGCTGTATGTGTTCATCTTGTCTAAATGCTAAACTAAACGCAAAACTTCTGTTCTCTGACTTCCAGGAGCTCGGCTGAGCAGTGGGGGTTTCAATTAAAAACCACAGGAAAGGAAAGGAATATGTCAATAAAACCACACACTTGTAAGTACTGCATACTAGTTTGCAAACAAACACAGCAAGTGTCCTCTGAGTATGAGTCTATTACTGTAAATTTAGACTGAATGCACAATGTTGAAGGTGACTGTCCCAGCATGATCTTCCTTCATTTCATGTATAGTGAAATGCTCTCTGGCTTTACATTCAATAGCTTGATCCACTCAGTCTGTAGTGAGAGTAAGGGAGGAAAACACCAAGAAGAGGAGAAAGGCTCGAGCCAAATTAGCAATGTTTGGTTCCATTTCAAGAGAAAATGAGAACTGCAAAGGAAAGAGGAGAAGGTGGGGGAAAAAAATAAAAAGAGAGAAAGTAGTGGATTGATTCTTAGGCAATATCCTGTGTGAGAGTTTAAGTGTAGACACCCCTTGAATAGAAATGTAAATGCCATGATTTGCATTATAAAGCTTTGTTAAAAAATAACTGTCACTAAAACAGATTATGTTCATAATTAATTAGTTACAGGCTGGGTGCAGTCACTTTTTAAAAAGGTTGCATTAGGGATCACATATTTTATTGTGAGTCATAAGAATAGTGAAGGTGAAAAAATTTCTAAACAATTTACAATTCATAGAAAAATATAAATTCTAATACATTTTTTAAAATACAATGCACCCTATGGTGCTTTTATTACTCTCATATTAAAAAGAGGAACCAGCAAGAGAAAAAACATGTAGTTTACCTAATTAAGTGAGCAAAATACAGCCTAAATTTGCAGAAGGCTAGTAACTAATGCTAAATATATTGGCTTCATATTATGTTTGAACTGTTAATAAAGTGAACTCACTGACTACTCAAGTATTACAATTGTTTCTCAGCTAATAAAGAAATTAAAAGGGAAAACCTAGTAGCAGAAACAGTGTACAAATATTCAACTGGTTTTTTCCACTTCAACAGTCATTTCTTTATGCAGCTGTTTCCTAAACATGAAAAAAAGCCACAAAAGATAGAAAGGCCCTCAGTTTTGAAATTTGGTGCCATGGTTCTTTGATTATGTAGAGGCTGAGCTGCTGATTTAATAGAGATCTGCAAAGGTCCTCAGCGCTGACCTAATTCTGCTGCTGTTAAAAACTCTTGTTGTTTACCAGTGTATCCAATAGGACTGGATTGACACAAAAGCTGAACGCTTTTGAACAGTCTGGGTTTCATTTTATTCACAAAGATGTGAAAGTCTATGGTTAATACAGAATTAGATTTGCCTCATATCTGCCAATGGCAGTGGGGACAGGCTGCAATGATTTTTCATACACTAAGATTTTTAAATTTTGAGCAGTTCTGTCAAAATCATTGTGAAAGTCTTTGCAGGACATCTGAAATGTCAACACACCACATAAACAGGTGCCTGCCTGACAGTCACTGAAAATTAGAGCCCTGCAATGTATGTTTTAAGATTACATGGGCTCAAGAATACGCTGCCACAATCCCAGGAATAGTTGTTATTTTATGACTGTGAAGCTGAACTATTTGAAGAAGTGATGTTGGTGATTCTGGGCTAAATCCTATTTAATCTGGTTTCTAAAGATGCTTGGTGCCAGGAAAAGAAAGCCTAGACTGTAAGAATGGTAAGCAGGAGGGAGAGCAGAGTATAAACCTGTGTCACTCAGCAAAAGTGCCCACTCGACCTCAAGGCAGAGCTATTAGTGTGTCTCAGTGTGGGTGCCACAGTGGGAGTTCTGATCTGATGTCCAAGTCAGCCCTGAGCTGACTTAGCTGAAAAGCAGCCGGAACATTTAGTCTGAGATGTCAAAGATAACCACATATGATGGGAACTGCATTGCTCTCCTGTGTCCTTTTAGTTAGACGAAATTAATTTCTCCTAAATGTGTTAATGCAAACAGTCATCTTGATTCAGAGGGAGCCTGGAACAGGAAAGGGGCTGCAGAGTCTTAATTAATCACTTTACTGGCCCTCCCCAACATTCTACCCTGAGAACTCCTTCTCCATATACTTTCCCAAAAAACTTTATAGCAGCCACTACTTTCTTAGTTCTCTTTTTTTCTTTTTCTTCCACTGAATAAATATAAAAAGAAGGGCAGCGTGAAGGTCTGGGAGAAGGAGATCAAGAAATGAAGGTCTGGGAAAGGAGATCAAGAAATGGAGGTCTGGGAAAGGAGATCAAGAAGTATTTTAAAGGGAAGACAGCAGAGATGAAGGAAAAAGGAAGGGGAGTGGAATGTTCCACATAAATGGGTGGTGTTCTGAAGAATACATTAGTCTAATAGAGGCATGGAAAGTTTCTAAAGCCTCTTCAAATGGGGAATTGTGATTCAACTATAGTTTAACAAGTATTTTAATAGAGTTTGGAGGCATATATTCTTTCATTGTATTTTTGGTTTCTACACATGGTAAAGGTTTCTGATATCAGTGGGAAAACTTCTCATTTTATACAGAGGTCCATTAAAATACTTCCAGTTTTAGATCATCTCATTTGTTTCCAGCTCTGAGCTCAGTAAGATCTGCTCTCCTGATGAGTGTGTGAGGAACACACTCCCTGTTGGAGATGGGTGCAGCAAGGGGACTAAACTACAGGGTAGTTACTGGGATCCTCATTTGACTGGTTTTGGTAGGTTTGTCCAGGTAGATATTTAAGTGGTATAATCCTTAATGGTGTAAAATGTCAAGAGTATTCCATTAAACTCGGTGGAAAATCTCCCACTGACTTAAACGAGAGTTGAATTGGGCCTTTTGAAATAATATGCAAAAAAAGCTATTTCCACTCTTTGTCATCCCCTTTCCTTCTCAGCTGACAACTGATCCAAGAGGGTATGGAGTGTTCTGTGTAATTACTGAGTGTAATCAGCTTCCACTGGCTGACAAGCTCCTCCAAGAATTTCCCACCTCCTTGCAGGTTTACATCCCTTTTTTACCTATTTCTCATCCTGAAAAAGAATAAACTAAATGTTAATAATGGACAAATAGAATAATAAGCAACAAGAAAGGAAACAAAAAAATGAAGCATTTTCACACACTGAGAGCTGGATGAATTGGCAGGAAGCAGCAGGATGAATGGGAGATGCAAAAGAACCCATGTCATATTCTGAACGTTCCATACCGAGGGTAACATCCACTCATTGCCTTTGCAGAGCCAAAAAAACTCTTTGAGAGACATGAATATAACCCTGCAGAAGATGACTGTAAAAGATCACCTTAAACAAGGAACATGATGTCAACTAATTATTTTAATTTGATCAGCTCACTTTTATGAGAGCATTTCCCTGTGATTATTCAACGGATTTCTGGATGGCAGCTGTGACGAGTGAATGACAATTAATATGTACCTCTTATGAATCTAAACCACAAACTACTTCAACATGTACTATGCTTTAATAATGGGAATGATACCACGAGCATCCAAGAGTTTAGATACAAAGTGTCTTAGAGTTCAAAGGACTTGTTTTGGGCTGAGTTATTTAATTGCATATATAGTACATAGCTTATACTGGTAGGTAAGTGCAGTTCTTTCCTTTCCCTTTTTTATTTCCATTGCTTATAGATGCTGATTTAGAAATCCATTAAAAACCAGACTTCTGGGTAGATTTTCTTCTTTAAAGTGGAGCCTCCTAGTGCTGTCTCTTTTTCTGTCTTTTTTTTTTTTTTTTAGCTGAATATCTTAAAACTGATATCTATTCCCCTTGAATTCAGGATGGGTAAATGACTCAAAGTTGTTTTTTTTTTCTGTGAAATTTCCATTCCCAATTTCCTGAGTGCAATTACAGTGATGATTAGCAAGTGCAGCACTATGGATAAGCAAATGTATAATTCATATGAGTGTACCTGGTCAGAGCTAGGGATTTCTTTTTCTTTCATTCTTTATAAATGAAACAGAGATTCTATCTTCTTAAGCCTTCTTGCTCTTCCCTATTTCACAAAGGAAACACTTAATTTAAATAATATCAAAATGACATAATAAATTTTGAAAACTTTCATTTCATACTTTTGACTGAAACTATTCTTTGAATAGTTTCTCTTTCTCTTTTTTATTTTTTTTTCTAAACTCCATTTACCCTCACTTGGGTTAAATTTACCTGGCTGTCCAGCTTAGTGTTGTGTTGCCTTTGTAAAATAGGTAAAATGCTCTAAAGCTATAATACACACCATGAGATCTCAATGGTTTTCCTCTGTTTTGATTTCTGACCATTTCCCATTGGCTTCCACTGACTTTGAATAAGGTTTTTTCCAGCTGTAAGGGTTCTGCAAAAGCAGAATTAACAGGAGCAGGTAGTGTTTGACAGTCTGCACAGTCATGCCTAGGCCTACAGCCCAATAAGTCATAATCACCAGTTCCTTTTTAGGCTGTGCATAAGACCCTAGTAACCCTCCCTCTTCTCACTCTGAGAAGCTCTTCTAGATTAATCCTGGATTGGAGAGCATATTAATTACACTGGTTAGTAACAAGAGACCTTTTTTCTCAGGCACTGTATCTGGTATGTGCTTTAGTGAAAGTTGAGGATACTTCTTGTAATTACATAATCTCCTTTTGAGATCACGCCAAAGTGTTCTGGAATCTGAGGTTAAAGCATGTAGGAGTTCCCAATATCTCCAAAAGTGAAAAAAACCTGGAGGATGAAAGGACAGCCTTGCAATGTTACATTTTCTGCATGTAACTATGGAAGTGATTTTTTTCCAAGGAAGATTTTCTATGTAAATACTGCTTTAACTATCTACCATAATCAGACATATAGACTTTTTTTACAGAAAGGTACAGACTTTTTCTGCAATCAACAAAGTCCCTGCTGTGGGTAACTTTCAATATTCATTGCTGGGCTGGGGTTTGGGAAATTTAGCAGGAGCTCTGTGGTACAGTAAGATATTTTCCTGTATCTTTTGTATCCCTCTGGTTCCTGGTCTGCAGCTGGGAGAGCCAGTTCTGCTCTCCAGGCACAGGGTGGGTGTTTGAGTGACAGAGAGCCCTCACAATGTGCTGAAAACAAAACTGGAGAAATAGATATGGGCCAAAACCTTCCCCACTGAACCTCAGAGCTGCAATCCTATAAATTCTCTTACATTCCACTCTGAATTCTGAAGTAAAATCAAGGAAACAAAAGTATTGTATACATTTACATTTTAAATTGTGTAATCATGTTATTATCTGAAACTAATACCATGCTGTTAAAATTTAGATAAAGTGTCCTGCAATGCATACAAAATGTTCATTTGTTGAAGGCCATTAAGTTAATTTCCTGGGAACAAGATTAAATGCAAGGCATTTACATAATCATTAGTTGTGAGGTGTAGAATAGATAATTAAATATTCCACCACATTAATTTGTATTTAATTAACTGTGCTTCCATGATCCTTCTGCCTGAATATTAATATTGTGTAAATAAACAATTAGGATGCATGCTTTGCAATAGCTTTATTGTAAAAAAATGTGATCAAAGAAACTCTATGAAATCTACTTAAGTTAATAAACACTTCAAGGTTTTGTAAAGCAGAGTTGTTGATCTTGAAAGTTTTGTTAAATAGCTCCAAGTGCAACGATTTTTAACACCTTAATTCTCCAAGTTTTCAGTGTGTCAGAGTTGTCATAACAAACTTTTAATTATAATATTTCCCTTTCTACATTTCACAACTTCTCATTTAAACTGGTTAACACGCATAAAAGCTAATAAAGTATGCTTAGAAAAGACAGTAAAGATGTAGAAAATTAATAACATTATATTTTCCAATAAACAAATACAATTTCAGAGCTCCTGTTTTCATACATAAAGGGATACAATTTGAAAACACTCAGGCCATACTTGACAACACCAGAAGAAACTCTTCTTTTTTTTTTCTTTTCTTTGAAAATATTTGTTCTCACCAGAAGCATTTTCAGCTGTTTACACTGATGAACAACACACAAAAGGTTGAACTGAAATTCAGAGCATGTTTTGTTTCCTGTTAATACAACTTTTTCATTGCTATTGGCCTCTAAAGACTCTTCTGATACTGCCTTTTGTTTCTAGTAGGAACAACTTTAGGAATCACCTGTACTCCAATGTGCCAGATAGAAACATACAGTGAAATTCTGACAAATGGAAAAGAAAATCTGCTGCATAACAAAAGGGAGAAGATACCTGTGAAAACCTATTCTGTCTGAAAGGGAACATGACAAAACAGGAAGACGGCCCAAAAGACTCTGGAATTTTGGGGGCAGTGTGTGTTACAGGAATTTTCTGCAGATCTATGGGGTTTTGGGGATTGTTTATACAAAAGATGGAGAAAAGACTTGTTAGAAAGTTTACTTTTGTAACTGGAAAATCAAAGTTTTCATAATTTTTGACTTGCAGGGTACTGGGACATTTGAAAATCCAGTTGCAGTTAATGAAAGCTGAGAGGGGTTTATACTCCTCATCCTCAGAATTCTTCAGAGCCAGTGGCTTGGCACAGCTTTTCTCCTTTCTGAGATTACTAAAAGCTCAAACTCAATAAAAATAAAAGTATTTACTCATATATATGTATCAACACATAGTAACTTTTGACCCAGACACCTCCATCCCTCTCTCCCCCTGGCACAGAACTACATTCCAAGTGTCTTTAAATAGGTATGTTAACATTATTGATAAATTATCGATGCATGAAAGGAAGTCTGGCTAATGGCAGCTAATCATGCACACAAGCAGTCAATTGATAAGGCAAAATTTCAGTAGGGAAATGCAGACTGAATGAACTCATATTCAAAACACTGTAAGATAGTAATGTAATTATGTGACTGTCATTGCATTTAATTAGAGACTGATATTTTATGGAGGAAGTTTTGCAAAAGGCAAAACCTGCTGCCTGCAAACACAGATCCTAATCTGAGGTAAACAGAATGAAAAATAAGGGTGTGGTTCCATGTATTTCTTAAACTGTTTTTACAGAGGCAATCTTTTCTCTAGGAACTAATCACGGCTTCCTGCCTCCACTTTGGAAACAGATCTAAAACTTACATCATTATAGGACACAAAGGATCACAAAAATGTCTGAATAAAGCCATTGCAATCATCCAGGTAGGATGATTGCTGGGAGTGGAAGAGGAAGAAGACCACCTCTTCAGAGAGTTGTCTGCATCAGAACAGTTCCAACTCACTGTGAAAATGCATCCCAATCTTAAACTATTTTTCTGTCTCTGTGAGATGGGAATTCCATGTTTTCTTCCTCAGGGTTTATTTATACACCAAGAATGTAATCCTGTTCATTCAATAGCTAAAACACGCTAACCCCACTTTGAAGATGGTGGTTTCCCAAGGTTTTCCAATAAGTGCAAAGGATATTTAAATATTCTGACTTTCAGATTTTCATCACTGCCATTGAGGTTTGTGATTACGGTTGTTTAAGATGCAGATGGCACTATTTTTCTTCCCAGATTAATTTTAAATGTTATTTGGGGTAGGCTATCACTCAGAATAAAAGTTGGAAGTTTTTATAAAAATTTATAATATTATACAGAAACCTTCTGTATAATACAAGACAATAAATGACATCAGTTATGAAAACTGGGAATATAGTAAAATCATATTTTCTTTATGCAGGAGAGATACAGAGGAAACACGTAGTGAATCATGAAGAGTGAGGTTCTAAACAGTGTATGCCCTGGAAATATCAATTGAGGTGATTCATGGATGTTAGACAATCTTCCTTCTTTTTGCAGTAGCACAAATAGGGTCATGGAGGTCAGGAGGAAAAAGAATACAGCATATCTCCAAATAAATTGAAAGTAGGCAGCTGGCATGGCACAGGTGAAGGCTGGGGTAGAAAGAGAGAGCATCAGTTAGTAAAGGCACACCATGACATGGCTGCTGCTGCCTGGGTGAAATAAAAATTAGGAAACAGTAGAAACTGGTTAAAACAAAGAAGGATAAGGCTGTTTTTCTAACCACCCATAAAAATAAATTGTAATGGAAGTGCAGCCGATGAAAAGTGGCACTAAATAAAACCGGGAAACCAGGAAAACCATTAAAAGCTGGGCTCAGAGCTGGTGTGAAGGTGCACACAGTGCAGCACGTTCCTTGCATTCCTGCCTGGTGTGAGGGAACTAACACTGACCAGAATAACAATATCTCATCAAACATGAAGGATTACCAGAGTGGTGTCCTAATCCTCATTGATTTGGGTGGCTCCTGCAAAAGGAATATTGTGTACCCTGAGGACGTGGCTTTTGAGTAGGATCATTTTGTTTTAATATAAATGAATGCTGTCATTTCTAATTTTGCTGCACTTGTCCAGAAATTACCTGTTATTCACATAGAGACACATTGCCAACTAGAGGAGAAAAGCTATCCTCGATGTTTTTTGAAGTAATTCTTGATAACTGAATGGACACAAGCCAGTGAGATGTGTAGTGAAAAGAGCAGCAACAGGTCCAGAATCAAAAAGAATACTGAATTAACTAGCTTTTGTCTAGAAAAGGGAAGGTTTGAATATGACTGGCTCTGTGTTTTGGAGTGTGTGCAAACGGACATTGCTTCAGGATCAGAATTCCTAAATTCTAATTCCATCACTACTATTTCATTATCTGTAACAGTTTCAAAGACTGATAAAGGCATTGAAAATTAATAGATCTTTGTCAGCATGTGAAAGAACTGCAGTATTTTTGGGAATTTTTTAATGTGAGTGATTAGTGATGCACTCATTGAGTCTTAATCCACCCCTAAAAATGAGGGATTCTCTAGTCTTACCTAAGAACCGTGCTGAAAGGTTATAATTTATTATAGTCCTGTGCAATATTAACTCGTTGAAAATGTTAGTGCAAAGTAATGCCTGTGGAATCTCACCTAGGAGAAGCTTTTACTATGAAGTATTAAAATCTGCAATGAGAGAACTAAGGGCTCTTTAACTATAATATATTGTACTATCAAAATTGCTGTCCATTAGAGTCCTCTTTCATGAACATTTTTGTGTAAGATATTTTGCAGAAACAAGAGTGCTCTACTTTGATTTCCACTGCTCTGCTGACTCATATCATATAGTTTACTATGTCTTTTAAACCTATGACTATATATTGCTGCTTCTGAAAATTTACCATATTCTTGGGAGGAACTGATGTTCTTGAGCCTTGTAATGCAATTATCTCGAGACAAGATGATCCTGTGGCAAGATTATCCCCTAAAAAGATTATCTGCTGACACAGTCATCCTCTGACAAGATTATCTGGAGAGATGATGTTGATAATTAGCTGGGATGTGGAAGACTGATCTAGGAAACGTAGCACGAGTCTGAACTAGTCTGAGCACTCAGCTGAGCCTGAAGTATGGAGGGTGTTAACCTGTCCATGTGCATCTGAGGCTTCAGACTGACTTTCAGGTTGGTGGAGGAAATGTCAAGAACAATTTTTTTGCAAATCTTAGAACTGGACATTTTTACTTTGGCCAGTCAATCTAACATTCATTGTAGGATCTAGTTAAAGAAACATCTGTGCCTTCACTGAAAAGGATTAAGAACTACTGTATTCATTTCCTGGCAAGTGTGGATTCTGCAGAGCTTAAAATACAGAGGATGCACATGGAACTGCAAATAATTTTTTTTTTTCTGACTATTGCTATTCATCAGAGACATTTTCTAGTTGCACAAACAATGTCGTGCTTGGTGTTCTCCTTACAATTGGGAAAATATCAATGATGTCAACTTCCCTTCATTTGTCTGTTTTCCAAATGCGCTGATTTTGATACTCCTGAAGGACAGTGACAATGCAGGATCCTCACACCGTGAGTAAAGAGCAAAGGATTTTACTCTTTATAAGGAAAGAAAAGATGAAAACTTACTGGTGCCCAAACCTTTGCCATGCAAACCCGATAGAGTTCATCACTGGATCTTGAAGTTTCTACAAGGCAGAAGCAAATAGTGTTACTGTTGCCAAGAAGCTGTAAGCTTCAGATGAAAGCTGATGTGCTGGACAGTGTCCAAATCTGAAATGATCAAAGGGACACAGATCTGGAGGTTTTAGCTATGCTGATGAGTTGAAGAATAAGAAGTTACAATGCCAAACTTTGAGCTCACAGGCAACACTTGTGTAAACAAGTACCCTATTTTTTTGAAGAGAATTAAGTGCATTTTCTGTTTTCTTTCAATTAATCTAAATATGGATATTGCATTTGAAGGTATTAAAGGGCTGTGATCTTGAATATAGTCTTGATTCCATCCACCAAAGTCACCTGAAACCAGCAGTTAGTCCCTCAATTTTGTAATCAGTTGCTTGCACTGTACACAAAGAAAACACTTCCCTTCTTTAGGGAAAGAATCTTCCACTCATACTGTCAGCCTTCAAAAAGTGCTAAATCATCAGGAAGTGAAGAAATCAGTCTTGAAGAGTTAGGAAGGATACTGGAATGTGTGGAGAATGGAGGGTTTGTTTTCCCCTTTCTTTCCCTATCAAACCACAAACACAGATCGTTTTGGTCAGCCAGCTTTGGAAGAGCCAAGGGAAAGGTTTAGAAGTTCCCCTGAGCAACGGCATTTCAGCTCCCTGCTAAATCACAGAGCCATCATATGTGTGACAAATTTTCTCTAACTCTACAGTCTTCTCACAAGAACTCCGTGGTTAAAAGAACAAAGAGCATGAAATAGTCTTCAAACAACTGCAGCAGGTAAAACCTGCACAGCACTGACCTGCAGCTTTTGCACAGGGAAAACACAACACCTTGAATAATTCTGTTTACAGTATTCTTAATCTGCTGTTCTCCATTTTTTATCAAGTTCCTCATTTAAATTAAAAAAAAGATAGAAAATGAAAATTTTAAAGTAATCTATAGATATTAAATATTTCGTGATCACTCAGCCTTCTCTGGAAAAGACTGAGTAAAATCATCACAATAAGAATGTATTCCCCTTTTGTTCCAAGATGAGCTTATGTCTCTGCATTAATTTCTTTTCTTCTATTCCACAGATAATTAATAGAAGATACTGGGAAGTACTTAACTTTACTTCAACCTATTTGAAGTTTATTACCCCTGTGACTCATACATCACAACCACCAAAAATGGATAAATTGTAAAATCTACAATACTAAATCTTCACTTCAAGGACTACTACTCCCAAATCTCCTAGCAGTACATTTTTAGACTGCCCTTTCTAATAACTTAGTTTCCCACTGAGTAAAAAGCTTTTAGTATGTTGAAAATGGAGCAGTGTTATTCTTAGCTATTTGATTCTCAAACTTCCAGTTCTGCTATGGTTCAAGTGGCAGCTCCCTCATATACTCATTCAGCAGACCATTGTTATGACATTAATATAAAACATTTCTTTGGGACATGCAGTAATTTCATCATATTTTCATTTGACTGATGTGCTTAAAATATATTTGACTATACCTGAATTCCTATATATCTTAAACTTTGAATGAGACATTTTGAAAATGGCAAGGAATTCAGAAGGCTCAAACACTTTGCTACATCTTTATGTTTAATAATGTCTTAATAATATTTTCCTGCATTGTAGGAATACTTGTAATACCCACATGCAACTTACTTGCTTGAGTTTGAAGATGCAATAATGTGGCATTTTCCATGAGGTCTGAAGGGTTAGCTGTCTGTCAGAAATTACTGGGTAGGTAGAAACAAGACTGAATTTTAAAATTTTATTAAAAACCTCAAAGATTGAAGATAATTCTGAATGAAGGAAAATTTGTTCATAGCACAAGATGAGCAAAACTTTGAATGTGAGAGACCAAAGAGACCTTTAGCACTGGCAAAGTGAAATTCAAATTCCAAAATAGGCAGAAGGTTAACCTGTATGTAACACCCTTTCCATCTGTTCCTAGATTTTAAGGCCTGAAGGGATGATGGTGATCATTAGTTCAGTCTCAAATCTGTACTTCCTACATGACATATGTAAATTCTTCAGTTTGATGGGCAAAATGTATCTGTTAGAATGGTTCCTAATCCTGATTTTCAAATGAACCAAAGGCTTGGAAGTTTTAGGCAGATGCTTGTCAGAACACAGACAGTGAGTGTGAGATCTACGATATGAAAAATCTAAATTTATAACCCAATTTTTTAATGCTAATTTTAATGTTAGAACTTCAGTGCTGTACTCAGCTCTGGAAATATATAACGTGAGCCAATTATCCTAATAAATGACGTATATTGAAATTTGGTGCTATTTCTTATCCTATAATGCATTCACTCCAAACCACATTATACACTCATACTATTGTTAAAAGTCTGTTGTAAGCAGTTACAGAAAGACTCCTCAGCAACACCTCCACTTGCATCAGTTTTCTTTAAAGGAAATTTGTGATAAGTAGAAGCACAATTAAATGATTAGAAAATGAAGAATCAGGAACAAATTCATCTGATACCATCCAAAAGCTTTTCTGTGTTTAGAGTGTAAATGACAGCAGCTTTTGGTCATCAGTTGTAAAATTTGTTTAACAAAATTTTTGAGCAAATATAAGAAAATATTGTAGTATCTTAGTATAAAGTGAAATAAACACTCATAGCTAATGACTTTTATGGCTACCTTACTATTAGCAAAATAACTTGTGAACAAGCGTGGCATCCCTATAAAATAATTTTTAAAAATAATTTAATAGAGCCCTCCCACTAACTTTTGTCATTTTCTCAATAACACATTTATATCACTTTTATTGAGAGTGATTTATTCTTTTTAGGTAAAGATTGAGATTAAATGCATACTGTTGTACAATGTCCACGGGTTCCTTCTGGACTCTGTTACACTTCTTGTAGAATAAGATAAGCATTTACAGTCCTACACAGCTATGTCTCACACTCTGTAAAATGGGATATCTCTTCAGAAACTGTTTTCATGAGTTTTAAAACATCTCCTTTTCATTGTGTGAATATTTTTAAGGGAATTCAAAAGAAAAGGATCCTGCCAACAGAAGATAATGAAAAGATCTCTAGTGTTCTGAATCACATTTAGACCATATTTTAGACCATATTTTGCAGTATATGCAGTTTGAGTGGTCTTGCTTTACCTGTTCTCAGTAACACACAATTTATTAGAAAGTATTTGAAGGATATGATTCTTTTCAGATTAAATTAGCCCAAAGCCAAGTGTCTTTAAAAGAAATGAGAAATAAATAAGAGGGGAGTGATTCTGCACAAAATTATTTCATCACTTGTCTGTGATATTTTTACCTGGAAAATGAACTGTGTTGTTCTTCCCCTCCTTTTGTTTCATTACAATTACCATTCCAATTCTGTTCTAACTCAAAACAACTTGCCAGGAAAACAGCAAACAAGGCATGGCTGCTGTCCCAAATGAGCATAAGTTTGTGAAAACAGTTTATGTCAAGATTTTACTTTTATAAATGTTGAGCCCTACCTTGCTGCACTAGTAATTTTGAGTGATTTTATTCATGGATCAAAGTACTGCTCAGCATGAAAAAATGTCCAGAGACTGTTTATAGAAAGATCAAAGATATAAATAAGCAGGGCAAACTTATCAGGTGTAATTGCACCAGGGATCATGGATTAGAAAGGCCCAGGAGGCAGATTGGGAGGATGAGGAAAAGCAACCTCAGCATTACTGGTCCTGTGTTGCATTGCTTCCAGTCCCAGCTATGCTCTTCCATGACCCCTAAACACAAGGGAAAGCAAGAAACTCAGCACTATTTCTCCTTTGATGCCAGTCTGGTAAGGTGTTTACACATCATCCCAGTATTCTGATATTCTATACTGAACACAGAGCCTGCATTCCTTGGAATTTTGTCTGCATTTTTGCTTTCCTAAATTATTGCCAGGAAATGCAAAATTCCTCTGCTAGGATTTATTTCTGGCACAGAATAATTTCCCTGTGACATGAAAATGTGACGTGCACTAAGGAGCTGTTCTGATTGCACGTAACTGCAGGGAGAGGAGAACTCGTCTGGAACCTGCTCAGAAGCAGGTGATCCAAACAGGGAGCAGTGCTGGAAACACTGAGAGCTGGAAGTTCCACTGGACACGGGCAAAACCTCAGTCCTGGGCTGTGAATATTAACGTAAAGAATTCTGGGCATACTGTCAAACAGGACAGAGAGTCATTAATCCCTTTGGTTGGAAAAGGCCTTTGAGATCATCCAGTCCAACCAGTCCCCAGCGCTGCCAAGGCCACCACTAACCCATGTCCCCAAGTGCCACATCTGTACATCTTGTAAATCCCTCCAGGGATGGCGACTCTGCCACTGCCCTGGGCATCTGTGCCAGGTTGGACAGCCCTTCCAGAGAAGAAATATTCCCAAGTGTCCAATCTAAAGCTCTCCTGGCACAACCCAAGGCCAGTTCCTTTTGTCCTGTCCCTGTTCCCTGGTCCCCCCTCCTGTCAGGGATTGCAGAGCCAGAAGGTCCCCCCTGAGCCTCTTTTACCCCATGCTGGCCCCCCCCAGATCCTTCACCTGCTCCAGACCCTTCCCCAGCTCTGTTCTCCTCCCTGGACATGCTCCAGCCCCTCAATGTCCTTCTTGTCATGAGGGGCCCAAAACTGAACCCAAGATCAGAGTTGTGGCCTTATCAGTGCCAGCAAGGCATGATGCCCTGGATGTCCTGCACGTGCTGTGTGGTCACACTGACAGTAATCTCTCCATGCCCTTTGTCTGTTCCAAGATCAGGCTGACAGGCCTGGAGTTCCTCCTTCCGACCCCCTGTTCAGCCAGGCCAGTTGTCTTCTCCACCAGCTCATCTGTTGGCACATGGGGATGGGCAGCTCAAGTGCCTTGAAAATTCCCTTCTTGAAGAAAATCCCTCCTTCCTCGACTCCTTAGGCCTTCAGGACTGCAGAAACATATAATCTGCACAGCATTTTTAATCAGAAATAACCCACAGTTATTTTTTCCCCAAGTTTTTTATTTCTTTCGTTCTTTCTTTTTCCCCCTTTTTTTTTTCTCCCTCTTAATTGGAATGTTTTCATTCAGGAAGCAATATATCAGAGGAAATAAAATCACTATTTTCACCCACATCGAGTTATTTCTTATTGTCAGCCACTCTCTAGCATTTTTTAAGCAGTTTTCCACTTTAAAAGTCATCTTCCGTAGACAGATAAACTGTCTAAAAGGATATCACTTTTGTCAATCACTGAGTTTCAAAAAAATCTTCCTTCTGTGGCACTGTTCTGGTACTGAGAGTTGAAAATATAAATTTGGTAGGAAAAAGGATTCTTTCCCTGAAGTTAAAGGAAAAAAATATTTTCAATAGTTGAGGCTGATACTTGAGATTTCAGGATTCTTTTCACAGTGCTGAGTGTTTGAACCAGATGTGAAGGCAAGGTCAGAGTCAACAAGAACATCATTATACCTCTAGGCTTTCCAAGGAAACACAGAGTTCCTGTGCTCTCAGAGAATTTCCTCCAGGATGAAATGGCAGCAAGGTGATGAGACAGTCAGAAGTTTTATAATTCCATCTGGGACTCAGAGGAACAAAAAAGCATAAATAGAAACAAAAAAAGGTTAGCTCAGTTTTTTGTTTTCTACATCAAACTATTATTCCAAGTTCATTTGTGGAGCTAAGAGTCAACAGAAGTGATAATATTAAAAATAAAAACAAAATTAAAAGGAGTAAAAATAAAAATAATAATAATTAAAAAACCAAACTAAAACAAAACAAAACCCCACCAAAACAAAAAACAAACACAAACAAACAAAAAAACTAAAAACAAAAACCAGAACTGTCATTTATTACTGTCAGTGAACACAGGTATGGCATTCTGTTGGGAAAAAAATACAAAACTATGAAACAATATAAATAACTTTCTGGAAATCAAATGTTTTGTAATTAAAGCACAGGGACAGTTCATATCTTTACTATCTTTTTTAAAAGAAGGCATCTGTGTTTTAAGTCAATTATTGCCACACACTGTACTTGCTGACATAACAAAGGTAAAACCCAGAGCCTAAAGGTGACCTTAGGTTAATAACTTTAGAACATGCATAGTTCAGTACTGATAATCACCATAATGTTGGTGTGAAGTAGATTTTACATCCTGTAAAATTTATTTTAAAAATCAAGCATGTTCTTAGTCTCCTTGAAGATAAAACCCAGGTCTGTTTAAATAATTAATTATAAAATATGATAAAAAGCAATAAGATAGTCTAAAGTTAAGGCTACTCTTAGGAGCCATGGAAGATACAGCGTCAAGATTTTGCTATTCCTTACTTTGAACAATAATTTACATCCATGTCCATTCCCTTATTCACTGTCCTAATTCCCAGGATGTTAGGAAGTGTATTTTTCCCCCTAATTTCCATCTGCAATAGCATCTTTTGGCTGAAGAAAATTAAGATATAGGGGGAAAGCAAGGCAGATACCACCTCCCAGTTTTATCTGAGAATATTCCCAGCCAACTCTACCCTGACAATCCAGTTGTTCCGTTACCTGTCCCCTTTACCATTACAAACTAGGAACATCACAGCATGGGTTTCAAGTCTTTTGAAGTGCTCTGTAGCTGTAAATCTCATTTGGTAAAAAGAAAAAAATAAAAAATAAAAAAGCAATAGAAATCAGAGCAGTATTTGGGAAGCACTTCCTTTCCTCCCCCAGCTGTGGTGGCAGGAGTCCACTAAAAACAAGGGCTATAAAAGATTGTGGTAAGTCAGGTGGGTGGTCACAGGTTGTAACTTTGCAGAAGGGAACCTGTGATAAAAGAATGTTAAGTAGAAAAGTCCATCCAGAGATGTTGGAAGAGAAATGAAGGGGGAACAGGGACAGGACACAGTGCCAGGCAAGGCCACGATATTTCACTCTCTGCATGGCAGAAGGAGATGGGTATGAGCTTCCTGGTTTTCTCTCTTCAGTTTAATATGAAGTGATGGTCCTGGAGGCAAAAAACCGAAGAACTAATGAACTCCAGACTAGGGCAGAAGCCTGGAGCTGGGTATAAGCTTTTAGGGAGTGAGTTGAGTTTTCTGTTAGCCTGAGAGCAGTGAGCCTTTCTGTCAGACAGAAGAAGTCATGTGTGAGAAATTCTCAGCCAGATCAGACCTGATTTTAGGGGCTATGATAGAAACTGAAATTCTTCTGACATACATGACATAGACTCTTCTTAGGGAGAAACCAGACTCACAAAGCAACAGCCAATAAAAAACTCATTGGTGAAGGTTTTTTATTACTAACTCTATGCTTTTAATGCTCTGTGTACAAAGGAAGTACAGCAGCAGTTTCTTACCACAACTTGAAGCATTGTAGTTATATTTTCTTAAATGTGACTGTGTGACTTTTCTTTCTTTTTCTTTTTTTTTTTCTTCTTTTTTTTTTTTTTTTTAAACTGAAGATAGATGGATTGAATTATTCATATTCTGTGTTGCTGTTCTTTCACCAGTCTCCCTGCAGGTGAAATTTGCTCCTGTGCTTTCACTATGAAGAATAACTGCATTCTGTGCTCTGCTCTGGCTGGGGTTAAGAACAAACATGATGTGCTTGTAATCACAGATGTTTCTGAGACTGAAGAGTCAATCAGCCCTTGAATTTTCAGGGATGTTTGAAATGTGTATTTGTGTGTTACTGATGAAAAATGTAGGAACAAAGCAACTCCCCAATTAAGTCTAGTCTTTCCTACCACCAATAATAATATTCTTTAAGTGTGCAATTAGTAAACCAGTTGCAGATCCTAGATCTTTTTTTACCTCTCCTGCTCCAGATTGGCATCCAGAACTGTGTTTGATCTACAGAATCCCTTGCCTGTGCTGATTGTGTTGAGGTTTGAATCAGTAATCAAGCACATTAAATCAGTCCATTAAGCTTCATGATCCCCTTTAGATACAACTTTAGTTTCTACCTGTCCATATTCCTTAATTTCTTGGTAGTTCTATAGGATGAAACGGTGCTGAGCATCCCTCTTCACAGAGCATGGGGGAGACAATTCTATTTATTGGTTTAGTTTTTAATAATATTTGAAATTCTGATGGAAGTTGGCTTCATGTTTAAACTAAAATAGTGTATGATAAGTTAGAAATTCAAACAGTCACGTTGGAACTCTGACCTACATACCCTGTGGAAAGAAGAGGTTGGCTAAATGAAGCAGCTGGACAACTACATGTGAATGGGGGCCTCTTTCTTTACAGGCTCCACATGCCTTTTGTGACCATCTCATATTGTAAATTGGAAATGTAGGAGCTGGATTTAGAAACTTCGGAGAACTTTGTGGTGGGAAAAAAAAGGCCTATGGAAGGAAAAAACTTTCATTGAAAGGAAAGATTATCGGTTTTGAGAAGATCATTATTATAATCTACCAATGTTGTGTATAATTAGAAAAAGTATTTAATTGATTGCATATAAAACTCAGAGTGGAATCTATCCTAGGTATAGTTCTAGCATTAAGAAACTTAGTGATGGGTAGAAAATTCCCTTTTATGAGGATGAAGGAGGGGAAAAAAAGCCAAAATGTTCTTTCATACATTTCATGCTTCCTTTTGAAGATATGTCCCAGATAATACAAAATAAAGTAATATGGCCTGAGCTGGGAATCTATCATTTGAGTTTGGATTAAAATCTGAATTTTTCAAAGTATAGGGAGAACTATCTGAACAGAATTTTTACCTTGTGAATAATGCCCAGCAAATGAGGAAAGAAGGAAGGACAGAAGGAAGGATAGAAGGACAGAAGGAACGAAGGAAGGACATGGAGTTCTTTCCTTCTGTATTATGTACTGAAGTCCAAAATCACTGAGGTAGTAACATTTATTTTGTTTAACTTTATGCTATCCAAGTGTGTGTTATGTTTTACCACTCTTACTTTCAAAGTTGCTAAAATGAGCTTAACAAAAACATCAACCCCAAGTAAGTGCAATTCTCCTCAAGAGACAGACATAAGGAAAAAAATCATGAGAGAGATATATGACAGTGAACAGCATTTCTGAGGGAAAGAATATTATGACCCTAATATTAATTGATTGCATATATTTTAATTTTTTTACTCAGCCTGTCAATTAATATTCAAATTTTGTTAAAAACCTAATAGTCTGAGGTGAGTGCCTCTTTAAAACTCTGGATCAACTGTTAACTTCAGGAAATTTTGGAGACACATTGAATTATTTTTTTTTAACATACTTTTATAAACATAAAAAATTACTTGGGAGAAAAGATATGATAGTTTCCCTCGGCAGAATTCAAAGCTGTCTACCTCAGGGTCCAGTTTCATGGTCTGCTTAAGCTGATGTGTCTGGAGGGCTGTTACTGGAAAGAGCAATCCTGATCTCCTGGCCTTCCCCCTCTGCTGTGCTTCCCATAGCCTGGGAAAATACTGTCCCATGGTGGGGGTAGGGAGGAGTCCCCAAGCAACAGCCCCACACAGTAATTAGGGATGACATCCTGATGACAGTGATGAGAAAGCCTTCAGTCTCAACACTCCACAGACACAACTCTCCATTTGAGCAAAAAAAACTTTCTCAAATGCATTGTGAAAGAAGATGTTTGCACAAAATTGAGGGCCACATTCTTGGTGTCCTCTCCCCGGTTTGAAATTAGACCTTTACCCAGCTGATCTGTTTCCTTTCAGTAAATTATTCACAGGGTTCCATGTGTGGAAGTGTCTGTTGCTAATCAAGGGCAGCGGGAGATGTTTCAATCCAGCTTTGATCATAATCTCCTCAGCTGGGATCTAAATTTCCATTTTTTCTGTCTTTGTGCAGTCAAGTCTGCTCATACAAACTGGGTTTAAGTTATTATGAAATTGTTATGACGGTGTTTTGTATGGCAGTGTTTGTATTGCTCTCGGGGATCCCAGCTCCCAAAGGCAATGGAGCTGGAGCACCAAGAGCAGCTGAGGGAGCTGGGGGGGCTCAGCCTGGAGAAAAGGAGGCTCAGGGGGGACCTTCTGGCTCTGCAATCCCTGACAGGAGGTGGGACCCAGGGGCCATGGGGCTCTGCTCCCAGGGAACAAGGGACAGGACAAAAGGAACTGGCCTTGGGTTGTGCCAGGAGAGCTTCAGACTGGACACTTGGGAATATTTCTTCTCTGGAAGGGCTGTCCAACCTGGCACAGATGCCCAGGGCAGTGGCAGAGTCGCCATCCCTGGAGGGATTTACAAGATGTGTAGATGTGGCACTTGGGGACATGGGTTAGTGGTGGCCTTGGCAGACTGGTTGGACTGGATGATCTCAAAGGTCTTTTCCAACCTAAATAATTCTATGATTCTATATCCAGTTGGCACAGAGGTAAATGGCTACTGAAGTGTATATTAGGACAAAATTGCTTTATAGGCTAAATGTCAGGACAGAGGTCCAGTCCTCTAGCCAAAACATATTAATATAAGGCATCACTGTTCTTCTGGAAGCACCTTCCACCCAGAATCCCTCTGGCTTTTACCTATCAGTTAACATCGACTCAAAAGAAAACATAAGTATTTTCAAAATATTTGTCAGTTTAATCAGCATTAAGATTTTTATTAAACTGTTCTTGACTTCAGAATCTTTTTTTTTCAATATTTATTCAGCCGTATTTAATTATTCCCTATTATAGTACATGGTTTTTCTTTGCTTAACCCCTTCTCAAGCAAAGATAATTCTCTTTAATGCACAAGGCTCACTCCTGTTTTATGCCACTGGAGCTGCAAGGAGATATGGAGTTTCTTGGTGCCATTCCATCTGACCAGTAGTTTTCTCAGTGGTGTCTGGCCAGAGTACAAGCTGATGTTCTGTGGACAAAATGTTGACAGCACTAAAGAGGGTTTCTTGTGTCTGAGAGACTGAAGTTCATAAGTGAAGTTTTTCCCACAGTGCAGAGAATGTAAATTGCAGCAGAAGGAAAAAAATCTCACTGCTGTGTTTTAAAAGGGAAGCACCTAAGTGATGGTGATTTAGTTTTGGTCATATCAGAGCACTTTGATACTCTATGAAAAGGCAAAACTGATTCTTGTTGAAAGAGTGAAACAGAAGCATATTAAAATTTCATATACAGTATTGTGTGGGCTTTTTTATTAATATTAGGAGACAAGAGGATCTGTACTGTTTTTCTGCAGCATTCCCCTTGAAGTATTTCACTCTTCCAAGTATTACTATCAAGAATTCAGAGGCAATTATAAAAGGTAATCTAGAAAGCAAATGCTCGTCTGCCTTTTGAATACAGTCAGAAATATTACGCCTTCCCTTAATATTTGCTAATTATGGTAAAGTTTTTGTCTATTATCTTACCTGCTTATGGAATTTTTGCTATGGAAATTCCCATGGAATCACAGTTCTGTGATGGAATATATATACATTAATAGATGGTAAGAGTAGTAAATAACAGGGAGAGATTTTGCTGTTGAAACCTACACATTCAGTGTCCCTTTTTAATGAAATATAAACCACGTCCCACTCTTACATTACCTTTAGGTATGATCAAAGTCCATGTGAGCAGAATGTATGCTCTGTGTAACAAAAAATATTTTTTGCTGTATCCTTTTATTTTTATTTTTTTTTTTGCTTTTGAGCCCTGTTTCATTCTCCTGAAGTTTAAGCCCAGCTACCCTTTTCAATTTAGCTTCATGTGCACTCCAGCAATGCAAATTCTTGTATTTCATAAAGGTAGATCAGGGAATGTGATACTGTTCCTTTGGCAACAATTAAGAGAAATGAGAAACCGATTTTCTGTGGTGAATTCCCTCCTCAGAAAGCGACAGCCTAGGTGCAGTGTGGGACTCTCCAACTTCTGAAAATGCAGCCAAGTGTCCTGCTTTGGCTTGGGAGAGACTTAATTTTCTTCCTGATAGCTGCCACCTTGGTGTGGTTTTGGTCTAGGAAGAGAATAAAGTTGAGGGTTCGGCTGTTGTGAGTGGTGTTCACCCCAAGTCAAGGACTTCCCTCTTTTTCGTGTTCTGCCATCAAGGAGGGGCACAAGAATCCAGGAGGGATCAGAGCCAGGACAGCTGATCCAAACTGGCCACAGGGCTATTCCAGACCCTCAGTCAGGAGGTCTGCATGTATTGTGCATTATTTGCCTTTTTGGGGTTTTATTTCTCTCTCTTTGTTGTTGTTGTTGTTTTCTCCCTTCCCATTAAAATTCTTATTTTATATTTTATTGTAATGATGATAATATTTTATTTTATTTCAGTTCTTAAACTGTTCTTGTCTCAACCCACAGTTTTTACCTTTGTTTCCCAGCTCCCCTCCCCATCCCACTGCAGGGGGTGGTGGTGACTCTGGTGCTGAGTTGTCAGCTGGGGTTAAACCACCACAGCAGGTGAGACATTTAACATATGTGAGTACTCCCTTTGAACTAAATCAGATTATTCACTTGTGTAAAATTGCTCAACTGCCTAAACTGTCTGCAGGATCAGGGCCTTAGATTGCAAACATAAACACCAAAGCAATATCCCTCTCGCTGTGCTGCTCAGCCCTGCTCTCCCATTCAGCGCAATTGAAGTGGTGGATGGGCCATTTTCCACTCCTATGTTCCATTATCAGAGGCTATAGTGGGAGGATAGGGGTACATAAACACATTTTTTAATTATAAAACGTAGTAGTTGAAAACATTTCTATAGGAAGCAAAATCATAGTCTTAAAAAAAAAAAAAAATTAAATAAATTCCCAGTCCAAAGCTGCAGGGGAGACTCTGAGGATCAGAGAAGTCCTCATCATTAAATTTCTGCACAATTTCAAGTGACAGGATTTTTTAAGAGATGCTATTATGTAGTCTAGGGCCATACCTAAGTTTGTATGCAAAAATATTTTCAAACGGGAGGACATCTCCTAAATTAATAAAAGAAAAGGGAATAGCCTTGCAAGACAAATGAAATCCAAGCTTCTTCATAACTTTGTGACATCACCTGGGTTTTCAGCTGTTAAGAGCTGATTGATAGGTCTTGTTAAGTCCTATTATCTTTCTGAGTGCATCTTTTGACATTCTAAATATCATCTTGATAAGATTTGCTGTGCAGTCTAATTTGGTATCTTTAAGACATTCACAGCAGTAATTAGAAACAGAGGTGACCATGTTTTCATTTTAGAATATTAAGCTTTGGGGTTTTTTTAATGTAGGATCCCAAAGGCTGCTCAGGTAGATCTTCTAGCACATACTAGTCATTCTACCATGATTACTTTAAAACAAAGTCTTCATTACAATGAAGACATCATCTCAAAAATGACATCAAGTTTATCACTGCAATTTCATTTTGCATTTTCTTCGTATGCCAGTCAGTAACTAATCTTATATTGGCCCTGGGAAATAAGATATTATAAGTAGAGAAGATCTCCTTAGGAGCATGTATTCTATAATCCTTCAGGCTTGGTTATTTTTGAAGTTGCATGCCCATATATCTTTGATTTCTATTTAGAAGGACTGTGACTCTTTTATTATTGGAGTGACATATATACACAAAAAAAGAGATTATTTCATATTCTCAGAAGTGTGGGCTTTTTAAAAAAGGTTTGCCAGGTACATTAACTCATTTCAGTCAGTTCTCTACTCTGCCTA
This sequence comes from Pyrocephalus nanus, assembly GCA_038380795.1. NCBI lineage: Eukaryota > Metazoa > Chordata > Aves > Passeriformes > Tyrannidae > Pyrocephalus > Pyrocephalus nanus. The sequence continues at coordinate 4,078,586 of CM076273.1, read as the reverse complement.
GAACGACTTTCAGTGAATGCATACATCTCCTAAATACACAAATCATCTTTTAACACTGTAGCATAAAAAAGTCTGTCTTTGTACAGGCAAGTTACCGAAGCTCACAAAGTAATCCTTCAATAAGATCATGTTCAGGGAGAGAACTCAGCTGAAACCCCTCCCAGGGAGGCTGTTACCCCTCCGTGTCAAATCACTGCATCTCTGTAAATGGAAAGCTGTGCTGAAATGCGACCTTCAGCAAGACCCCAGGATGTGCCTGCAGGGTAGGAAGGATCTTGTGTCCACCCTAACTGTCTGCATGGACCCAAATTTGCATGTGACTGTGTGGGTGCTGGAACAGACTCTGAGCACCCACTCTGTTTCCATGGCACCCCCCCCCCCCCCCCCCCCCCCCCCCCCCCCCGAACGTGCCAAGCCACCCTCGTGGTTCCCCCTGAGAGAGCCCAGACTTGGGCTGCCACAACAGATGGGGCCTCAGACACGGGGCCTGACTGTGCTCTGAGCAGGGTGGGCTCCAGCAGCTCAGCTCAAAGCCTTCTGCTCTCAGAGCTGGGCACGTGCCACGGGGCAGGGAGCTGCCCACAGGGTCACAGCCCTGCTCTGGGGGCTCCCAGGCTCTCTGGGGATGGAGGGCATGGAGTGCTGCTCAGGGACGGTCACACTTGACATGGGAGCTCAGATGGAAGTGGAGCTGATGGCTTTGAAGGGGTCCAATCCGGAAGAGTTAAAATGTTATTATAAACTGCAAGGTTTCAAGAGGTGCAACGATCATGGTGAGAGCCAAGCACGGCTCAGCGCTGTGCCTTAATGCCACCTTCCAGAAGGTGTGTGGGTACTGGTGTTGGACAGTAAATGCCACCTTCCAGAAGGTGTGTGCTCACTGGTATTAGTCACTCTGTGCAACTCATGCATATCACAAGCACCTTCTTGTACCCCTTCTGTTTACAAGTCAAAAAATTCAAGAGATTTATCCTGGTGTTCATAGAATAACAGGAAAGAAGGGACATACAGGGGTAGTCTCAGTTGCACACCAGACTGCCAGAGCTCAGATTCTTTCCTCTCCTTGGATCTGCTCACTTCTCAGAATGATTCACCTTGGACAAGGGTAGAAGGAAAGGGCAGAGAACACTCCACTTTCAAAGACAGAGCATGCTAAATCTGTAAATCAAGATAATAAGCTGCAAAAGCTCCTCCAGTTTCTTTCTTTATCTCTTCTTTTTTTTCTTTTTTTTTTTTTTTCTTTTCAATGCATTCAGCATGATTAATTGTCTTTTCAATTGTTTTGAACTCTGGAAGTTGGTGTGAACAGTATAAGATTGGCATTTGTGCTTTTGCAGGCACTGAAGCACTTCTAAAATTCAAATCCTCTATGAACTTAAATTATTATATAGCATTTATGAAAAAAAGGCAAAGGTTGATCAAATGTTTAGTCTTGGGTGGTATTTAATTGGTAACCATTGGATTAGGAAATAGACTTACAACAGTTTGTACCATACAATTGGAATACAGGCTGCAAACAAGGAATGCTGATAACCCTCAAGGAGCACTCAATGTGTGGGCAACAACAGCCTGCTTGGAGGGAAAAGACCTCTTCAAAGGCATGGAGCTAAAAGTGAAAATGAATCTTTGTTAGAAATGTTTTCTTGTCTGCCCATTTGTTATGAGCTGTGCAGTGTCCTCATGTAAAACTTTTGTTATATTTGTGCTAAATATAAAAGCCTCCTCAAAACAGAGGTGAGGAAAGGTGTTCCCTGCAGTGAAGGCAGCTGGGACGATGCAGTGGCCTCAGGTCATGGTTAAAAGTGTCTCATTTAGGAGTTCACAACCTGCTCCGTGGTGCTGTGAGTAACTTTAGTTTGCCCTTGATTGTCTTCATTTAAATCTTTGTATAACTCTCCTCACAAATGAATCTTGAGAAAAAAAAAAAAAAAAAAGAAAAACTGAATTTAAAAACAAGTAAAAAAAATCCTATGTAGAAAGCAAATTTTTCTGAAAGGATTTACTTCTAACCCGTGTGTGTGTTTGTGTTTGGTTTGGCTTGGCTTGGTTAGGTTTGGTTTGGTTTGGTTTTAACCACCCCAGTGATAAGTTATAGAAGGATTTGTGGGAGTGAGAAGCACATATGATTCATGGCAACAACGTGGTGCTCTGGAGTTCTGGTCCCAGATGCCTCTGAACAGCAGGTGAGCATTTCTTGTGATGGCCATCCTGTCCCTCACAATGGTGTGCTGCTCCTTTGTCAGAGTCTGGGCTTGTGGCCAGAAGGCAAATAAGTGCTTGGAGTTCCTCAGAGCTAAAAGCTCTGCAAATCCCTTACCTGAAATCACAGCACAAGTAGTTCCAGGAAAGACTCATACTCTGCTTGTGCCTATTAAGCACAACTTCAGCCTTGTGGAAGTTGACAGGAGCGCTACCCTAGCTATTAATGGAATAGAATTTTCATCCATTGTGCTGGAAAAGTAGAGGAGAGAGAGTTAGAAACAGTACTGTGGGTACCAGTGGGGATGCAAACTGTCCAGATGAGCACAGGAGAAGTTGCATGGGAGTTTGAGTAATGAGAAGCAGAGAGCTTGATAGGCAAAATGGGACTTTTCAAGCTGTCTCTTCATATTGGAGAATGCACTGCTCCTTTGGAGTCCTTCTTTTATAGAAACATACAGGTTAATGCAGAGCCAGCAACGGGTCTAAACTCTGCTGGGCTACTCTTGTTGGTGGTATCAGCTCATGGGGTTCTTGTGACTCAGTATTAGAGTTAAAACACGGTGAGATTCGGTCACTGAAGCAGGTTTTAAAAAACAGAATGGCAAAGGGCAGTAGAGAGAAGAGGAAGGGAGAAGGAACACATAGTATTTATCCCTAACAGTGACATTTCCAGGCTTTCCCTAGATAATTCATGTTTCCATTACTGCAAATGGTTATTCTGACTGGAAGAATAACTACAGATGGCTTTTTTAAGAAGCTCAAAAATATGAAATGAGCAAGCTACACTTTAATGGAATTGAATCACTTCAAAGTATACATTCAAAGCCTGCTGGCAAATTTCTCGGGTGGCTGACTACACACAGCAAACACCCCCCCCCCCCCATTCCCCATTTGTGGAGGTGTGATTTTGCAGGCCACTTCTCTGTACTGACTGGTGTTTGTATATTTGTCACTTCAAAGGTGATGAATTAGAAATATCAAGCATCATTAAAATCAATGGGAGTTTGCTCCTGACCCTACTGAGGCCATGATTTTACCCATTATCACTGATCTCTTTGTTCTTCTGTTTTGTCACTTCGGTCTGCAGCTGTGAAACTTTTGCTAACTTATGTTTTATCTCCTATGTAGAATTGTAATCAGTGCAGGATTGGCTTCCAGGGAAGCTATTCTGTGCTTACCATATTATTATCAGGCTAAATTACTCTTAATACACTGACTTTCCACTTTGAGAAGTCCTGTTACAAAGCATTTTTCCCAATACAGAGAATGCAGATGACAAGATCGTGTTGATATACCTATTACCTACTGAAAAATGTAATTTTGATATGGCATATATGTTTTCAGGTGCAGATTTGGCAGGGTCTCTACATGGTAAGATCAGTATAAACATCATACAGGGATGTCTAAATGCACCTCGTGTTTCACAGCAGCAAGAATCCTGTTTTCAGAGAGTTAATGACAAACAAGCCTAGGGCACCCAAAACATACATGGCTGTTGGGTTTTTTTAAAGACGTCTTCCATCATAGTGAATGAAACCAAGCTTTCTCTAGGAAGGTGTAGGTTCTTCAGAAAACTAACAAACAAACAACAAACAAAACAAAACCAAAACCAAACCACGAGCAAACTCTAGTTTCGTTTCAGTGCAAGTAACTTAATAGTTAAAAAAAAAGGCAAAACTCTAATCTCTTTAGGAAACAAATTCCATTTCCTGAACAGATCTAGCTCCAGAAAGCATTGTCTTCCAGCTGCTGGTGAGTCCAAAACCATATTCACTTATAGTTTGGCTTTTGTCTGAGAAAAAAATCCATTAATAATTGGGGGTGGAAAACATGATGCAGCAATTTGATAATGGAGACTATATTTTCATTATGTGAGAAAGATCACTGATTATGTACAGTGATAAAGATGCAGTGTCTTTTAAGCCCTTTTTTCTGCAGAGGGATAAGTTCTTACTTCAGTAGGAACTGTAGTAGCTCAAAGTCTTCCCTTATTAGCTCCTTAGTGAACCAATGCAATCAAATATGAAATAGAAAATGAGAAAAGTAATTAATATTACCAATGGCATTTGTTTAAATGTTGCTTTTCAAAAGCACTTTAATTACAATATGCTTTTCATGTTGGTTGAATTCATTTATATAGGGAATACAATCATTAATTATCATAATTAAGACACCTGAATTCAGCCTGACTGGCATTCCTTCCACCCTGAGTTGTATTGTTGTTTTATCTCTGACAGTCGGGTTTTCAATCAGATGTTATCTACTTTTTCCTAATCATTAAGAAATGCTTTACTAATTAGCACATGAAATTCATCCTACATCAGACTGAATTGAATCAAGGCCTATTATCTTGAACAGTAAGACACTTCAGAATTCACAGTAATAGGGCATGAATATGTGATACAGTTCATACACATTTCATGAACCTCCACGTTACCGTTATTTTTTTCAAGACTCTGCAATTAGTTATGCCATTTTCAGGTCACTTAATTCCCTCTCACTGTTTAACAGTCTGTTAGATTACAATGCTCTAAAAGCCCCAGTTAACTCCTCCTACACCAAGATTTGCCGAGTTGTTTCTGTTCTCTGGCAGAGATGGTTTTCTGAAAGGTTCCCTCACATCCTGAGGAGCCAGCTGCAGTGTCCAAAACTCTTGCCTTGAATATATTTTCTTAGGAACAGAGGACGTATTTTCAACTATTATGCCAGTTCTAATTTTAATTCCTTGAAATGAATATTGAGCAAGCACATGTGAACGAGAAGTTCTTGCTGTATCTGCAGGACATACAGTTACTGTGCTGAAAATTTAACCGTGCTCGTTGCTTGATCTCCCTCTGAAGATATTGCCATTACTGCCCTGACCAGGTTGGGACCTATCTAAACCTGATTAAAATGTTTCAGTCCTGCTTCTAGTAAAGTGTTCTGCATGGCAGGGAAGACTCTTGCCCGTCTGTCTTCTCCAAGGCACAGTTCTCTGGCTGGGAGCAGTTTTATTTTGCCTTAAGTAAGGTAAAAGATGTTGGGTTTTAGATGTGCCTCCTGCAGAGCTGCCAGAACACAAGAGGCTGTGTGTTATAAAGGCCAGGCTATATAATTGCTCATGGAGACTAAAATTATTAAGACTTCTCATTTATATAATAAACCTTACAGTGTTACAGTCTTTCTACTCAAATATTTGGCATGAATTTCAGATGGATTCTCCTGGATGTGGATTTATTTTAAGAGAAATATTTAAGGGAAATATTTTAAGATAAATATTTATTGCAGTAATTTGTATCAAACTGCAAATGTCTACTCTTTAACGATTCTAAAAGATGCAAATTCCTCATTTAGGCCAAATAAAAACACAGAAACATTTTGATCACTAAAAAGTAGAGTAATATTGTAATATGGATACCTGGACATTCTCACAAGGCCTTATGTAGGTACACAAACCATAGCAAAAATGGTCGTCCTGCCCTTGGCTGGGCTTCCTGTGTAACCACACAAAAAGCACAATGGATTTAGGAGCTGATTTCCATCACAACAGACCATGATTTGGTTGTTATACTGAGCAATATCTAAATAAATATCCCACAATTTTGTAAAGCTGTGAATGAGATGTGTTTGTGGACGGGGAAATCTTTTAGAGGTAGAATGGTTTGAGTGGCTTTTTGCTAATTATTTGCTAAATATTACTTCATTAATCATGTCCAGTCCTGTGTGTTTTACCATAGAAAGTCTGGGATCTTCCTACCTGTGCTGCAGGAATGATGCTTACTTCTGGGAAGTAAACCTGACTGTATAACACTGGAACAAGACCTTGTTAAGTGTCCAGGTCTAATTTTAAGAGATAGGGATAAGAAAAACCTCTCAAATTGTTGAATGTTCCCAGTACAGAGCCATGAATGCCTCTCAAGCCACGTGCCAAGATCTAAACTGGAGCTTCTACGGCAGGAGCGCACTTTTGGGGTGTGCATCTTAAAATTGTTCATCTCTACTTCACATCACACCAAATATCTTAAAGTAGCATTGACATTTTTAAAAAAGCACTGTGTTTCTGACTCATAGGGGTTGCTGGAGAAAAAAAATATCTCTTTTTATATGTAGTTGTACCACAGATTTATGAATGAAAGGGCTTGAATTTGCAGTCTCTGAGTCAATCGGGAAGTAGGTGGTAGCAGAACAATTCCCCAAGGGGACTCAGCTTTAGAAGCTATTTCCTAACTTACTGCCTCAGAGTCTGAATTCCTTGACCTTAAGGATAATGGGCTTCTGTCTCCCAGGATAGAACTGTCAAACTTTAGTGCTTTAAGACTTAAGTTAAAATTTTTTTTTGTTTAAAAGTTGAATATGTGGCTGGAATTTCACAGCTGTTGACTCTTTACAACTCCAGTATCTTCAAAATAATTTTTCAATGAAATGTTCAGACCATCACAGAGCTCCAGAGCTTGCCAAAATAGAGTTTGTTCCAGCTCTGGTTACATGCTCTAAATTTACATAGTCTGAAAATTCAAATCTTTTGGGTTCAGTGAAATGGCACTTATTAGGTCTTGGGGGTACATGTAGCATTAGGACTGTAAAGAGTTTGTAGTATAATTTCTGTCCTTTTGGTCCTTTAATTAAAAAAAAAAGGTTGCTGAGGTTGCTTGGAATTTATTCTTCTGGGATTTCCTTCTGCAATAAATGATAGTTCATGTTATATTTCTACATTAAGTATTCTGTTAGAAGTGTGTGTCATCTATCCAGGTAAGAAATTACCTCTTCCTTATTTTCCCTCTTTAACAGAGGGAGAGTCTACCAGCTTACAGGAGGCACATTCAGTGATGAGCAGGAAAAAAATACCTCAATCAAAGGAGCTGTTCTGCTGAAAATGAATGATTACTCCTGGGGGAAGAGAGTAGGGTGGGAGAAGAGCTGCATCATACAGTTCAATAGGAAATAAGGTTTGTGGGGAAGCAGGAGAGCAGCATATGATTTCCTTGCACATCCACACTGAGCAAGTACATTTTTGTAGTGCATCATTTCTCTTTAGCTGGTGTGTTCAGTTACTGCTCATCTCCCTGAGGGATTTTTATTAGTATTGAAGGAGACTTCACCTGGAAATGGAGTAGCCTGAAATTTGACAAGCTGGAAAAATACTTACATTTTTATCTGAATGGAGAAAGTGTAGCATTAAAAAAAAGGGCAGAGGAGGGGCAAGCAAATATGTATTGCAACACTCTCAAATGGTTACTTTACCATTTATGAAAAACAGTGTAATTATGACACATAATTAATTAGTTAATTACAGAGGTATTTATTATTCTCATATGGGGAATCATACTGTAAATAGTCCATTAATCTATTTGTACCTGGAGAATCTGAAAACGAGTAAATAATGTTCTTTCAGTTTATGATCATCTGTACTATGAGAGACAGCACTGCCAAGGTACTGCCCAGTGACCAGAAATGAGGGGTTCTGACCTTCCAGGAAGGTGAGTATGTACCTTTGGGCCTGAAGACTCAAGGTTTAGAAGTCAAAGATAAAGTTTATAGTTGGATCTAAGGTGTGCATGATGCTGAGGCTCAAAAAGAGGTTCCAGCCAACTACACTATGACTCACTAGTGATTTCACAAAAAGGTTGTGTCTAACATTGATTACAGCAATTTAATGGGCATAAAGTCACTCCCAGAAGCATCACTGATCCCAGTGATGACCCAGAAATGAGGATGTTGCTAGAGTTTATAATATTTCCAAAAGATAATAAATTGTTTCTGTGGTAGTATGTGCTATTCCTTTCCACGTCTTTGTTTCATCTTCCTGTTGTCTGTTGTCTGTATTTAGCCTTTTGCTTTCTATGACTGACCCGCCTCCTAACTCTCACTGAAATTCTTGTTTTGCAGAAGACCACCTTATAAACTTGTGCCTTTCGCCTTTAAGGCTGAATGTTGGACACAAACCTGTTCTAGATGACAAAAAAGCAGAAAAAAGTCTTCCAAACTGCTACAGGTTTGCACAGAGGAAGGGAGATGGGAGTGTGCTGTGCAGCACACAGCACAGAGTGAAGAATGATAGCATCTGCCTTCTGAGCTGCAATGCCATGATCAAAATTGGCACTGTTTCCAAGCCAGAACTTTCTGTGTGAGGAGAGAGCATCCTTCTTTGTGCAATCTTTCCTTCATAACAGCAGCTCTGCCCTGGCAGTGCCGGGAGTTGGTAACATATGACAAATGGTTTCACAGGGACTTGCTAAACTGGAAAGTGAGAAGGAAGGCAGAGTAAGCACACTACCATTTTCCTCCAGCATTCTTTTATTTCACTCCTTCCCAGGGGCATTTGTAACCCCAGTGTGGATTCAGGGGGATGAACACACCCCATCGTGTCACATCATGTTCCCATGTCTCGTGGCTGCAGGCACTGTCTGGGGGCCTGGATCTGCCACACAGAGTCAGGAAAACAGGGGACTTGCAGCACTGGGCTGGTTGCATGTGAAATTCTCATCACAGCAAAGGGAGTGGGAATTGAAAGTAAACTGTTGGGCTGCCACTGCTGAATGTGCAGTGTGACTCCAGCCCATCCGCAGGGAGCAGCTCGGACAGGAGCTGACCTTGAACAGCAATCACATCTTGCCCTTCCTGTAGGAGCTTGTCTGTGGTCAGTCATGGCTTGTTCCATTTCCCATTTATAACAATTCCCTCAAGACAGATGTTTCAGTCTGTGCTCAGAGCTCATTTCCTGTAGGATTGCTCTATCCTGAGCATCCCTGATGTGATCCTGCCCAGGGAGGATGAAGAATCAAGCAGATCAATGATCTCAAACCCTCAAAGTGCCACATTTTAGACTGTTGTTCTCCTCTCTGTTGCTCCCCACCCTCAGTTTTCTACCTCACAGACTCTGTGAGCCAAAATCCATTGTAAAGGAAGGAGAATGTTGGAAACCAGCAAAAGTGCTACCTGGAATGGCCTTGACTATGAACACATCAACACTTGATGTAAGACAAGAACTTGGAGGATAGGTGACTAAAACTTCAGATATAACAGAGCTTAAATGAAGGTTGTTTTACTCTGCAATTGCAAGGTGTTGTGTGTAAAAACAGACTTACAAGATTAAGAGATTGCAAAAGGAAATTGCTTATCCCCCATATTTCACTGGTTCCCTTCCCAGCTCTCTGGTTTCCACCCTTTTCTTACGTGTATACCAACTTCATTTTCTTGCAAGTGGTTATTTTATTTTAGTTTTGAAATAAGAAAATAGAAAGCTGTAATAAGAGTAATTTTCATGTATTCTCCAGCTCATATTTTTCTGGTTTTCTTTGTCCCCAGCAGCCTCTCTCTCACTCAAAATCTCCACTATTTGTGTAACCCACACGTTTTCCAATAGTACTTCCACTCTCCAGGATGATGATTTTTTTGGACCAATATATTGTAATATTTAAGAGGAAGAAAACATCTTCTATGAGTTCTTCTTATTTTCACCTTTTGATGTTCTCAGCTGCCTTTTTTTTCCTGAAATCTGATGTGTTGCAAGACAAGATTTTAAGTATTTACAACCATCTCTAATAAACTGCTTCATGGATATTTATGAGGTGCTGTTTTAGCAGGCTGTATTATAATATTAATCAAAATCAAGGCTGCTGCTTGGAAACACTCCAAGAGTTAGATCTTTGCTGAAATCTTTCCAGGTATCTTTATTTTCCCCATTCCTTTTGTTTTTTGTTGTTGTTAATTTCCAGTTAAGTTATTTATCAGATGATATTTGAATACATGCGAATACAGTTTTGACAGAAAGTCAGAGAATCCTAAAATTAATCTTTGTTTTCATGTTTATTCAACACTTTTATATTTGTTTTCTGTTTATTTTTAAAGGATAGAGCAATATTATCAGGAAAGGATACAAGGCACCCTGGTGTGCCAGTAAAATTACATTGTATGAGTTTGTTGCTTACAACTAGAAATGTCCTGGCATGTTCTGAAGACTTGTACAGGAAGCCTTGGAGTAATTTTCATACCTCTCACTTAAAGGTCTGCTGAATCCAGGAGGCCAACAGGTACATATTCAAGTACCTGCTTCAGGTTAAGTATTGTTATTTCTGATGCTCAGCTTGAGACCTTTAACTTTTAATTATCAGGAGCACATAAGTCAGGCTGTCAGGTATTGAATGTTTCAAACTTCCAAGACAAAAAGTAAGATTTAGTGGGATTTTTTCAGATTCAGTCCTTAATGATTTTCACAAGCTCACCAAGGCAAGGCCAGGCCCACCAGCTACTGGGCACACAAGAAACTGCATTTCCTTGTTTATGTGTGCATGTTTTTCTAAGCTGAACATACTGTATGCTTCCCTTTTAGCATATTAAGTTGAAATCCACTCTGTTGTGGTCAAATAGGATCAAGAGCAGAAATTGTTTTTCTCATGTCTTGCTTTGGGTTCAGTATTCAGGCAAAATGCACCTGTTATTTTATGAATAGCCAAGAATTGTGGTAGAATTGCTGGGGATAGGTCTAAACCACTTCTTAGTTCTTTGCTTCAGTGTTATCACTTCCCACAAAATAATTATTGTTTTATACAGCCACACAGGAAAACACAGTAATAGAACAAAAAATCTACGGATATTATATGGGAAAGACCAACGACATATGAAATACTTATACAACACAGAGTCAAAGCAAAGCCATTTATGACAGTAAAAGGTCAATCATGAAATATATTTAATTTCAAAACTTTTTTTTAAGCTCTAATGATCTGAGATATTACCTGTAGCACATGTAATTTGAAATCTACAGTGTTCTTTTTACTGCCTTTCCCACTGCCCTTATACTGCAGCAATTGCAGCACATGAAGTGAGAGTAAGAAACAGAGATTACTGAGGGGCACTGCTGATCAGTTCTAACTGAGATACCTCTTGTATGTTTTTTTGATAGTCAGCTTTGCTATAGCAAGGGTATTTTGCTGTTTGAGTCTGAAAGGCATCAAATTTATGTGGATGAGTGTAGACTCACAAAATGAAACCTCTGTGCATCATGGTAGAACCATCTGCTTGCTCCATCCAGTGAGCTGATCTATCTCAGCTGATCTATTGGATCCCATGTTCCTACCACAATGTTTCTGTAGAATTTAATACTGTCACAGTTGGTCAACAGCTTTAGGGAATATCATGGCAAATACACTTAAGGGGAGATGACAAAGTCCAAGAAATAATAAAGGAAGGTGTTCAAATGGCCTTACAAGAGTATTAGGAGTTGCTGTAGTCACTCTCCATCTCTTACATATTGAATTTAACTGTAAGGGCCCAATTCACCACTCCATTGCACTGGTTTGATGCTGTTGTAATTCCACTGACTTTCACAGAAATGCAACAGCTTCAGGCTCCTGAAATAAAATGGTCATCAGGCCTGAAGTCACACAAACAGTGCTCAAACCACTGTCAGACATTTTTGAGAGCAGCATGACTTGGGAAATATTTTTATTTTTAGGAGATTGGTAACAGGCCCTCAGTCCACTCTGCAGCTCTGTCTGGAAATTGAGAGGATAGCAGAGCAAGCTGTCAAAAATCAGCTGTAAGGAAAGAAGATCTCTCCAAAAGACCAGCTAGAGATTGGTGAGAACCTCAGGAGAAGAAACATGTCTGTTTTTATCAAAACATCAAAAGTTTTTTACTATTGTTGTAGTTGAAATTAAGATATTCTCATCAGTGTTGAGAAATCAAGTCTGACTGAAGTTTGGTGGTGAGGAAGAGGTTATGGAAGTTGCTTTTAATAGACTGTGGAAGGAAAAATAATATCTTTGAGGGCAGGAGGGATATTTTTGAGGGCAGGGACAGACATTTTCTCTCAGCAGTCTGAGTTCCCAGCAGGGTGAGCTTTTGACCACTTGACTTACATGGAGGTTTCTGGCATAGTCATTGTGGTCAGTGATACCCCATTTCATGCACTGGATCATCTGTTCTAGAATAAATAGAAATGCAGCCAAAACAGTTGTAGCTTCTCTTGTCCAGACTGTGTGGTTTTACCTGGTTAAATCCACTCCTACCTGTGCAGCCTCCCTTGTGATGTGCTGAAATGGCACAGGGAGTCTTGTGCAGATCCTCTGCACTAACCTGGATTTCATCCTAATAGATTGAGTGAATAATTAAACTTTAATTGCCTGTGCTGACATTTCCAACACTGCAAGTTTGCAGAGAGGGCAAACAAGGTATTGTCAGGGAAGTTTTATGCAGAAATCTGCTCTGACTGACTGAGAGTGCATCAGCCTTGATGTATTCTTGCAACATTTCACTGCAACAGAAGGGAAGAGAGGGATGCATTACATAAATCAAATTAACAGGGCAAAAAGGCAAATACATGGGAAATGTCAGTTCATTCTGCAGGTACAGTTCTTGCCCAAGTTAAAAGGAGGGAGGAAGGTGAGTCATTGTACCCATTATGTGTTTGCCATATAAAATAAGCCATTACTTGTGTTGCTTGAGACAGGTTTGCTGTGTTCCTATGCTGAAGTGCTGCCTTCAGTGCCAGTGTTATACAGTTCTAGCCGGAGTGCTGTAGAGAGCAAGCAGAGAAAAGGCTGTATGCCAGTGAAATACACTGTATTTTATCTCTAAATAATTCTGATTTGTAATTGTGTCAAAGCACAGCCATTACCTCTCTGTGAAGCAACAACACAACACATCTATTGCTTGCTGGATTATGATATCAGCTCTGGGAAATTTACCCCAGGTACACTTAAACTGAGGTCAGTGCCAGAGATGCATTGCCTTCATTTGCATCTTCCAAATGCCAAGGAGATGAGGGAATGATGAACAAACTGAGCCCTGCTGTACTTTGGAAGCTCTGTGTAAACTGGCTAAGAAATCCTGAGCCCAAGCTGCATATTCAAACTGCTTCCTCTGCTTCCAAGTACAAAAGACAGGCAGCACCTGATGCCTTTTCCAGGGAACTCAGCTCTTTGGGATAGGATGAGTGCTTCTGCTACTTATGACCCCTGTGGACCTGCCTGCAGGCTGCAGCCTGGGCATCACAAAAGGTGGCTGGATTTTTAAGCAGAGGCACTGCCATCTCACACGGCCTCTCAATAATCACAGCATGAAAAACTAAAAGCAGAATCCCGGTAAAGTACAGTTCAGGCAACAGGGGGCTGGTTCTTAACCAGCTCCTTGCTCTCCTGACCTGGAAGGACGTTTAATGGGAGAGGGCTTGGGAGTGGATCTCCCGCTGAAGGGGAAGCTGCTCAGGAGCTAATTTCCCCTCCACTTTTGCCTGAGGTGTTGGGAGCCTGCAGATTGCCCTGAGCCCTGAAATGTGCAGAGCACATTCCCCCTCCGTTCGGAAGTTACTTGCCGCGGTCAGTTCTCCCCAGAAGCCACTTGGAAATTCAGCCTTTTGCACCCTTCACATATCCGGCTGCTGATGCTAAAAGGGGTGTGTTTCATCCTTTGATGAGCCTGCTAAAAACAGGGGCTCGCCCTAGGGGTTTGACTTAAATCCAACAGAATTAAGAAGTGCTAAAGGAGGATCTGCATCTTTCAAGCAGACCCATTGTGTCCTGGTGCTGCAGATAAGCTCCCGTCAGCATAAGAACAGGGGAAGTTTCACTCCAGTGAGAGCAATGCAATTTGAAATGTTGGCAGCTGATAAGTGCAGGTGAGGATAAAGGCATGTCTGCATCAGTCACTTACATTACATTTGGAATATATTTTTCTTTGTTGGAAAATCCTGCAGATATATGCACCCTTCTGCTTTTCATTCCACATTATCTTGCTGCTAGTGTGCTTAATTATATCCTATCCACAAAATCCTCAATTTCAGTATTCCTTGGAAATATATTCTACACCTTCTCCCTAATATAAAATGTCCTAAATATCTCTCCAGACCTTCAGCTTGAGAGACCTGCATTTGTGCTGAAAATGTAAATAAAGAAGTTTTACCTCTGTACTCCAAGATTATGCAAAGTCTTGTCCTTATATCATGATTATTGTATTTTCTTTTTCTGAAAAATTGACCCAAAGGACCTTTAAGTCAAAACAAACACTAGTTGAGTGAGAGCTGTACATGAGGAGGTAAAATTTGGAAATGTGCTAGGAAATTCTCGCACTTTTTCACAGAGATATTGTTCATTTTTCAGTCATGCAGGGAGAAAATAATGCAGTGAGTTTTCATTTGCACTACCTAAGGTCCCTTCCCTCCTTACCTGCATTGTTCTGGGATTATGTGACATTGTGTATTTTTAATTTCATTTATTTACATTGAGTTTTACTTTAATTTTTGATAATGGGATCCTATTCAAACATATTTGGTTTGTCTCTTTTGAGTCTGAAAGTACAAATAATATCAAAATTTCAGCTGAACACAAAACAAACACTTTCATAAAGCTGGTGTTGTCCTATAGTAAAGTCAAATAATCACATTGATTTTCACTTGGCATCTAGACTATCTCTTAAGGAATATATGTAGTAATTGATTTGTATGCTGGAGTTCCTGCAGGGTTTATTTTCAAAATGAGATTTTGGGGTAGGTTATTTTTTTGTTAATTAAATATATTTAAAAGGATTTATGTTATCTTCTTGTTCATACACACTGAATTTTCAATGACTTCTACTAAAATGTTTGGGGATCCTCTGTGATAAATAACCCTTTTTGTAAGATAGTACAAGAGCCTGATAATTCCTTATTTTTCTATTATTTCTCCCAGACAGAATCAAATATTACAGTTATTACTTGGGATCCTGTTGTTTTAATGACATTTTAAGGACACCACATCTTTTTAGTTGAGGTCATTATTCTGGCCTTTTGTTAAGCAATTACGTTTCTGCTTTTACTAGGGACTTTTTTGAGCAAAAATGACAGAGATTTCACTGAGGGGTGGCCTGAATATCATCATCCCTTCTTCTTATCGCTGCTTGATTGTTGTTCCTCACCCCTTCTCCTGGTCCCCCCTGCAGCCCAGGTGGGAGCTGTGGATAACCCCTGCTGTTGGAGCCACTCGTGTCCCATGGAGTCGATCACTGGGGTGATCTGTCCACTCTGCCACGTGGGCTCCAGAGTTTCCAGAGGCTGCAGCTGATGGAGTGTGTGTCTTTGCCCTGATACATCCTGATTTTGGCATTTGTCCCAGGGAGAGGGAAGGGAGAGAGCCCTCCTGGGTGAAGCAGGAGCTGCAGATGTAACCAAACACTGCAGAGTTGCCTGGGCATCCCTGGGTTGAAGGCTAAAATAAAATCTAAGTGGGATGGGATTTTTTAGATAAATCTAAGATATTATTTAGTGACCTGTGAAGTGATTTGGATTTATTCTTAAGTGATCATGAAAGTTCACAGTGCAGAAATCAGGTTTTTTTCACATATATGTTTAAGGAGCCAAATTTATGAGTTTTGACAATGTTGCAAAGCAGCTGAGAAACTAAACTGCATCTTCCATCTCCTATTATTGCTCTGATCCTTGGCTCCAGTGGATATCAGTTTGATGTAAAGGTGGATATTAAAATGCAGTCTCATCCTTCCTGTGGTAGCCTTCTTAAATTTATCAAGTACTTCTGTGATGGTTTCAGAAGATGACAGCACAGGAAAGGAATGACATTTAACAACTGATTGATAAATTGGACTAATTTTAAAATATCTGAGTTCCTGCCCCTGATTTGCAAGGCTTCATAATGACTGCAGAGGTAATTCAGCCTTTCTGGGCTTCTGTCACTCACCTTTAATGGAAGCAAGAACATTCTTCTGTCTTGGAGAGAGGAAGGAAGATGCATCTGAAACGCAGTAAAGGAATAAACTAGGTAATATAAATATCTGATAAAAATAATAATAAAAAAATCCATCACCAGTTTTTCCACTGGGCTTGCATGGGCCAACAGTCACTGACATATTTAGATGCCTCTTCAGGGAGTGACTTTAAAGCCTGTCATCTTCAGCTGATATACACTAGGTAGGGATGTGTTCTAAGGATACTTGACATTTATTGAGGCAATTATTTAGTCATCAAAACATCTATGCACTTGTGCAAGGTAATCGACCCTTCTCTTACTCAGGGGGCTGTAAAGACACACACATCACTTGCCTCTGTCTTCAAAGAGAATTAGGGACAAATCCAGGTTTAGAGTGCACAGGAGGGTTCCTGGCCCCCAGTGCTGTGTTTGGGCTATTGATGGCATCAATCACAGTGAAGGCACAGTGCAGCTGCCACCCCTACTCTGTATTGCTGTTTTTTAGAGATATCCAGCACCAAATCACAAGTACTTGAGGTTCTTTGCAGGAAGCAAGAGGTCTGGCCTGCAGTCTGTCACTGATGAAGAGAAATGCAATGCATTTACCACAGGAAAAAGGTGTAGACTCAAGATTTAGTCTTCTTAAAATGTATAAAGATTTGATGTATGTTATTAGAAACTACACACATAGGCTGTATTTCATTTAAGCTTTTAGAGCCATCTAAATCAACTTCTTCAGCTTTAGGAAGACAAAGACTGTAAAACAAGTTATCTGAGCATCAGGAGGCCTACCATGTTGATTTATACCTGTACAGTAAGCATGTAATTCACCCTTATAAATCACAAAGCTGATGCATTTTTTTCAGAATTATCTGGGTTTTTGGTTAGTGCAAGTGTAAATGAAGCAATATGAGCATTGTGTTTGCTTTTTGTAAGGCAAGAAAGAACCACAGGCAATCAAGTGTTAAAAATGATTAAAGGTGCCAGGAATACAAGGCTATTTTTCTTATGTTGGCAATGCTTAGAAAAATGCCTGTTGAAGCATTGTTCATAATAATGATATTATCTTTATAGATCAGGATGTCTTATCAAGAACAGAATGCGTTTGCTGTACCTTTACGAGGCTGTGTTTGAGAGTCAGATGGTTCTCCAGCTGACTGCAACTGGACATCTGGAATTAACTTCCCCACAACTCATTTTAGTTGCATTTACATGCATGAGAACTTTTTTCTTCAGAAATACTCATCTGGATATAAGAAGGCTACAGAAAAAAAATAGAAGTGCTGTGTCATTTTTGGTTATTTAAATAGAAAAGTTGTCTGAATGGTGGAATTTCTTTAGCTGCCATCCAAAATCCCTTGCCATGCTGACTCACCACCAAATATCTGTCTTGGCTGTGTCAGTCAGCTGGGCCTGAGCTGCACAACCTCTGTAGCCAGCAGTGTGGCAGGAGCAGATGTGGCTGCAATCACAGCCAGGTTGCCTCTGATTTCCCTAAACTGAAGGCAGCCATTTACAACTGATCTGCACCCAGTTCTCAAATTCACTGCTCTTGTTTCAAAGCCCTGATGACCAAAAAACTATTAAAAAACAAAACAAAAAAACCCCAAACAATAAAACCTAACAAACAAATAACAAAACAACAACAACAACAGCAAAAAAAGCAAGAGAGACAAGCAGTGGTTTTAACATGGTTGCTTCCTTATGTCTGAACTTTGTTTCTAAAAGAAACTATAGAAATGGAGGGGAGAGGAGAAAATGTAATTTTTTTTACCCCTAGCAATAAGATGCTAGACGAAGCTGTAGCAGTATTCAGTCATCTCTCAATTTCCTCTCCTCCTTAATGAACTTGGCTAATTAAGTACTCCTTACATTGTCTGTGGAGCTGTTTGTCACTTTTCTCATAATTCTCTATTCATAGGGAAATGATGTGGAGGGATATTTTTGTGTGGCTGGCTGTTCTGCTCTTTGCAACACCCCTGGAACAAGCCCTAATCATTGTCTTCCTTACAAAGCTATTGTGCAAGACAGCTGGAAAATAAACGAATTCTGCATTGCCAAGAGCTCTCTTTTTAAACAAAAATTGCTATTAAAGAAGTGTAAAGCTGTGCTTTAAGAGTTAACATCTGAGTATAGTAGGGTCTTTATATTTCCATGGCAACAGCTTAACATGATCAGTAAGTAGAGTGGACTATTTTGCTATGAGGCGTCATTAAAAGAAAAATCATGCTGGGAAACACACATGTATCATAGAATAAAATCTCTTCTCCTCGGTTTTGAAAACAGACAATTTCTTTGTTGCTCCATATTGATACATTGTTTTGAAATTGCTGTTGCATTAGAAATGCAAACAGTAATTTACGTGGCTTTTAATTACAGTTTTTGTGATTGCAGTGCTGTAAATATAAAGGAGCAACTTTACAACAGAGGTAATCTGACAGCTGCCACTAAACCTCCTATTTACAATATGTATTGCCAAATTTTTTTACAGCAGGTTTTCATTGGTGGTGTGTTGCACAGTTCTCTGTGGTGGTAGGGATGGGCTCAGCTGCTGGTTTACTCATCTCTATTAACAATATATTGCTGGCAAGTGGAGCAGCAGTGGCCAGCCTTTGCTGCCAAATCCATTATTTTTAAAAGGGCAAAGGTCTCTGATAAATGTGATGGGACAGATTTACTGCTCCTCTTTGCTCCGTGTGTGTCGCTCACTGGGTGTCATGGGAACATATAAGGCATGTAATTTTTGTACTTTTGTTCTGGAGGTTCCTGCTAATGATTACTCCTGAGCCCCACCACACACTCTGACAGCAAGAAGAGTTGCTAGGGTGGTAAACTGTAGTTACCCCTCTTCAGCAAGTCACTCTTTAGATCATGATCTAGATGAAGAGAACATTTGAAAGTTCTGGTCTGTTCTGTACTGTCAACTTCCATCCAAAAGAGGAAACTCCTGCTCATTTGAGGGTGTTCACCAGCTCGAGAATGTCAGCTGTTATGTTAACAGCCTGAACTGAACTAACTTACTTACATTATTTATCCCCAGGAACGAGGTGCTAGACAGAGCTGCAGCAGCATTTAGTCATCTCTCAATTTCCTCTCCTCCTTAATGAACTTGGCTAATTAAGTACTCTTGTACTTGATTACCTGTGCCCCATCTCTACAGGCTCTACAAAGGGATCTGGGCAGGCTGGATCCATGGGCTGAGGCCAATGGGGCGAGGTTCAACAGGTCCAAGTGCCGGGTCCTGCCCTTGGGTCACCACAACCCCTGCAGCTCCAGGATGGGGCAGAGGGGCTGGAAAGCTGGAAAAGAACCTGGAAGTGTTGGTTGACAGTGGCTGAACATGAGCCCAGGGATGCCCAGGAGGGCAGGAAGGCCAAGGGCACCTGGTCTGTACCAGGAATAGTGACTGTCCCTGTCCTGGCACTGCTGAGGTTCCTTGAGTTCTGTGTTCAGTTTTGGGCCCGTCAAGACATCAAAGACACTGAGGGGCTGGAGCGTGTCCAGGGAAGGGAACAGAGCTGGGGAAGGGGCTGGAGCACCAGGAGGGCTTGAGGGAGCTGAGGGGGCTCAGGGGGGACCTTCTGGCTCTGCAACTCCCTGACAGGAGGGGGAGTCAGGGGGGGTTGGGACAGGGACAGGAGGAGAGGGAACGGCCTCAGGCTGTGCCAGGGGAGGGTCAGGTTGGATACTTGGGAAGATTCCTTCACTGTAAGGGTGGTCAGGCATTGGCACAGGTTGCCCAGGGCAGTAGTGGAGTCCCCATCCCTTGAGATGTTTGAAAGGGGTGCAGCTGTGGTTTAGTAGTGGACTTGGCAGTGTGGGGTTAAAATTTGGACATGATGATCTCAGGGGTCTTTTCCAACCCAAATGATTCAATCACTGTATGATTCTATCATTCTGTCTACACAAATAACTAGTTCACCCCATGCCATATAGAAAGGGTTAAACAGATTTTTATTAATATTATTGCTGCATGAAACAAATCTGGCTGTAAGAATTTTTTGGCAAACGATGGAGCTTCTTATTTTTAACTATCTTAATGTTTTCACAGCAAAGTGAGGCACTCTATCCCCTTTACTTGCATCTTCTTTAACTCCAGGTCCTTTTTGTTTTTTTCTAGAACTTTGAAATCTGTTTCATCTCTTCGACTGATACAATGTTCTTTAGCCCTATGTCTGCTTTCCAGGTGGTGTTATGTGATATGGGCTCCCCATGGAATAGAACTGACATTCCAGTTTTCTTTTCTCCTTCCACTGATTCACAAACAGTGGACACAAGCTGTAGTACAGAACACTTCAATTACACAAGGTAAAATTTCATCATGATGAGAGAAGTCAAATATGGGTCAAAACTATGATCTCTGTCATGGATTCAAGCTGTAAGAGCAGGGGTTCAGGGAGGAATATTTATCCTTGGAGATATTCAGAACTTGGCTGTACAATGACCTGAGCAACATGACCTCATTGGCCCTGCTTTGAGTGGAAGGATTAGAGACCTCCAGAGTCCGCTTCGTGTGGAAATCTTCTATCACTGTGTTCAGTATCCTGTTCACTACTGGTTATTTATTCCACATGCTTGTAATTTTAAACATAAAATACATTGCAACGCAGCTTGGTCTCATTAAAAATTGTATAGTGGAACAGGATCTGGAAGCAGGTTTATTTGGTAGTAGCAAAACATGCCCAGCTGAGTTTTTGCCAGGCTGGGCATCATTAGTGCCAGGCTGGGCCACACTGTGTGGAGGAAACATCAGGAGGCTGCAGGAGAGATAAATCAGTGCTGATACAAAGAGTGGGAAAATAAAGAGAGCAAGACCAGCTACAGATTGAACCTTGCATGTCAGTCATGATGAAAAAGTCCTCCAGAGTTACTTGAGCAGATGAAGAAATCATGCATGAAGATGTCAATGTGTCTTTGACTGTAGAACATGAAAATCCATTTGTTTTAACCTCCCTTTGCCTGACTTGACTATTTTAGCAACAAACAGCTCTTGGCAGGAGTATTTTACAATTCATCTCACAGAGAAGACCTAACTTGGCCTTCTTGGTACTGATGTCATATAAATAATATTATAATGGAACCCATTTAATGCAAGAGTCAGGATGTGGTAAATGTGGAAAGTTATATTTGACAGAAATAAATAATATTATTGCCACTGCCAGGAAAGAAATAGTGTGTCAATGGAATCCATAAATCAGGTTTTGTCACCCTCACTTAATCAAATTTACCTTGACATGATTTTACTAAGTATCACCCGTGTGTTACCTCGTGTCAGCAAGTATTTGCATCCCTATGCATAACAGTAATGCAGGTGACATATAGAACAGTCTTGTCCCTCAGACTCAAAATATATTTGTCACATCTTATTGCTGTCATTTGGCACTTAATATCAGACCCATTAAAGTGTAACTCTCATTAAACATGATGTTAAGGTAAGGAACCTACTTTATTTTTCAGTTATATCCAGGAGGAGTGAAGATGGAAGTTGCAGTCCCCAGAGTGTTACAGCTGTGTGTGAAGCAGCGGTGAATTCAGAGGGGCTGGACAAAGTGTGAGGATGGGATTGACCACCAAAAAGGGCACTGACCCAGGTGGGACTCAGGTAAGCTCAGTTTTGAATTTGATTCTGTCGCTGTAGTGTCATCTGATATTGCAGGGCCCATTTCATCATCCTAATGCTGTGTATCCCTTTCTGTGACTTATCTGGCTTATTCAGTGAAATTGTGGCTTCAAAGGGACAGGGTTTGTACCGTTGGTTTGTACCATGGCAAGGACTGTAGCTGAGACTTTTGGAATATAAAATTGTATAGATAAGGGCAAGTAACAGTATAAAATCTATATTATGGACTTTTATACTCTCCAGTCCATGTAGATCCTGCCAACTTCCATACAAGATCTTTGCTCAGTTCTTCAAAAGTAAAGAAGTTAGATAAGATTTTTTTTTTTTTTTTTTTTTGGCACAAAGCTGTGTCTGAACTTCCTAGGCCGTAGTTGTTGATTTGAGCTGACTTCCTTTTTAAAATAAGGACTGATTTTTTAAATCCAAGACAGATTTGAATGCCTTCTAAAAGGCTATATGATGACCCCAGGTTCATAAAAATCTGGCTTATGTAGGCCATCATCTGAGGGACACATTGCTTTTTGTAAGGAAATAAAAAAGGAGGCAATAAGTTGCAAATCCCAAAGCAGCTGAGTGAGAGTGGAGGAAAGTACCTCGCGTTAGCAGAAACTGTAAATTGTGGTTTAGTGATCCTGCTGGAACCTCAGGGAAATGAAAAGAGGAATTGGTGTTAAAAATAATCAGAGGGAAAAAATTCCAAATGGTTGAGGGGAATGGGTTAAGGGTGACAAGGTGACAAGAAATTTCTGGAAGGTCTGCGGTCTGAAAATAAGTGTCCATCACCGTAAGTGCTCTCAGCACCTCTGCAAACAGTGTCAGACCCTTCAAGGGAAAGGTCCTGGAACAGGGGGAGCTGTGACAGCAGAACAAGAAAACGAGATGTGATGGAATTAGGAGGAGACAGAAGGCAGAGCACGAGTGTGCCCCTCCTTTTGGACATGGAATGAAAGCAAACACAGGTGTGATTGCAGGGAAAAAGCTCCGTGTTTGTGCGAGCTCAGCAGAGGGAAAGCACAGGAACAGCCAGTGCTGCGAGGCAAGGTCAGGGTTTGGCTCTGCTGGCCATGGGAATATCTCCTATAAGACTTGGATTATTCCTTAGGGATTATTCCTTACACAATCCCTATGACTCCAAAGCAAATCCAAAGTAAGGCACCTCCAACAACATGCTACCAGAGGCTCTGGGATGTACAACTTGTCATAGCCTGGTGCAGGGTGTGAACTCCAAACCTCCTGCAGTTCTCAATTTGCATTTTCTGCCATTTGTTGAATTTTGTTTCTGTTCGCTGCTTCTGCAATGCTGCCTTTGAAAGTGGTGCTTGCTTGTAACAGCAATTATGGAATATTCAATTTCTGTGTTTTACAATTCGGCTGAATTTTGTTCAAGAATATATTTCATACAGTGTTGTTTTTCTCTCTTGATTGGGAGATCTGGCCTATAAATCATATTTCCAGAACATCTAATCATCTAATGAGCTTCAGATTATAATTTGTGGAAACAGGTGCCCTTTCAGAAGGAAAAAAAATGACATTTATGCAAATATTTCTTCTAAAAATGAATTTGCTGTCTATTCATAAAAATGCAAGGAAACTTTATCTCTATGGTTTCCTTGTTCTAATTCATTTCACAAATAAATTTAAGACAGCTAGCAAACTGAGAAAAAATTATCCCTGTTGAGGTGTTATTTCATTCAGTTTTAAATATTAATGTATGATGTTGCATCGTTATGTAGCACTCTTCACAAAGATGATATACACCATTTGTTAAAGAAAATATGAAGCTTCTGAAATGTCTGCTCCTAAATGTTTACAAGAGAGATCACATGTAGAATTACAGGCAAGGCAAATGAAGAATAGATGAGCCTTGGGAACTCTGGGATGAGACATGGTTGGCAAGCAGCCCAAGCTGGATTTCTAAATGATGACCTTTTCTTCCTTGAAATCACAATATTTTTGCATTTCTAAGCCACATAATCCCATGATCAAAGTGCTTGTACCTGGAGTCCATATGTGAAGTGGATATGCACAGTGAAATACATAAAATCAGTAATCAGAGAATAGTTTGGGTTTGAAGAGACCTTAAAACTCATCCAGTTATACCCCCTGCCATGGGCAGGGACACCTTCCATTAGCCCAGGTTGCTCCAAGCCCTGTCCAACCTGGCCTGTCCATCCCTCTGATCATCTTGGTGCCTCCTCTGGACTCGCTCCAACAAGTGGAGGGAATTTTTCAGCAGCTCTATTTTGTTCTGGTTTGGCTGGCAGAGGGAGCACACAGAGGACTAGAACAGAGCAAGGACATGCAGAGAGCAGAGCAGAGCAGAGAAAGGGAAGGACAGGCTTAGTGTCCCATCACACAGTTCTGTTTTATGGTGCAGAGGGTTTAAAGAGCCCTTGCACACTGTGTGACTTATTCCCAGAGCCGCCCAGGCTGGTCCAGGTAAATCCCTGCTGGGAGTCTCCTGTCCTCCAGGGCTGCACATCTCCCTCTGAGCACACATTCTTCTGCTGTAGCACGCAGAGTTAAGGCAAACTTCTTTCAAAATCTTGATAAAGAGGTAGTGAAATGGAGCTTGCTGTGAAATTCACTGTCACAGAAATGAGCAAATGGATTTTCTCATCTGTTGTCTTTGGGGAATTGTAGGACAACCCCACATTGTGGGGTTCTGCTTGTCTTTACCCTGCTCCTCTGAGCTCACTCTGGTCCATCCAAACAGCATCTTGCTCACATAGCTCACTGTTACCATATAAAGATTTTATTGAGTTTCCTTAACTAGATTTGGTCTTTATTATCTCTTTGCCAAATGACTGCCAATATTAATGCTACTGTTTTATGCCAACATACAAATTATAGAAATCTATTTAATTTCATTACTGCAGTTGAATTAATTGTCTATAATATGATATTAAGAGTTTTGCTACACAGGAAGAAAAGCAAATTAAGGTGGCAATAAGCATAATTGAAATCCTTTACTTGTTTAACAATTATTTTTTTGCATTCTCTTTATACTTGTTCTTCATAGTTTTGGTTGTCCTATTGTTAATTCCAGAAAAACAAGTCTTCCAGATTTGTAGCTGTTTTGACATGCCACTGTTAGCTCACTGAAATGTGACAAGTGCAGAAGAGAACTTCTGATTGGATTCTATTGCAGTATTATGCTATGCCTACCAGTAAAAAATGCAGAGAAAATTGAATCCTAAAATTATCTGCCTCTCTTCCATTTACTCTCCAAGCCATTTCTTCTATTTTTCAATTATCATCTGGTAATAAATGTGTCACAGTGCAAGATGAGACCTCAGTGGAATACGGTAACACTGAGGACAAAATGGAAAATTCAAGAATATGCAAACTTGTTTGGATGCAAATTTGGTCATTATATTGAACCAAAAGATATGTGCTGCAGGGAAGGGAAGTAGTAAAGCTCTAGAAATTTCCTGTGCTAACAAAACAGTCTTCTGCCACATCTGCCACTCTGCACCAAGACACGCTTCCTCCAAATGAATTTCCTGTTCTGAGACAGGTTTTGAGGTTTATGAAGCATTTGATTCCCTCTGAGTGTTTATCTGGGAATTAGGTGGGATAAAGACATTGGATAAAAGCCATGGCCTTTGGAATAGATTATTAAATTTATATTGGCTCCTCTGCACAGCCAGGATTTCTGTCCCCATGCTGATCCCCTAAATGTCTGAATCCCACTCTCCATTGTTACCTTTTCCTTTCCTGTCTCTGAATTTGTCACCAGGAATGTCAGACACAGGTATAGGTCCCATCCTGCTGTTAATCTCAGCCTCTCCTATGACATTTGAATTTCTGAAGAGAAATTCTTGAGAGAAGAAAAGTTTTCAGATTTTCAATTTGTCTGTAGCCTGAAAGGAAAATGACTGTAAATTCTAGAGCTTCTGCTGCTAATTCTAAGGGGAACAATTTGCCAGCATTTGAATCACTAGAAACCATCTTGTGGAGACTCCAGATGTCATTTAGTCTTGTTGTGCAGAGCTCTCAGAACTCTCCAGAGGACCCTCATATGTTTTCAATATGCAAGTCGAGGCTCGATGGTAGTTGCTCCTTCCAAATGTGTTTCTGCCTAAAAATGCACCAGTTTTCCTGAATAATATAATGGAAGTGTTTGGATGCTGGTTTGCAGCCCCTCCACTACTTCACTGCTGGAACTAGAACTGTGTCTAAGAGAAAAGCACTTGTTTTGTGGGGCCACCCTTGTGCATGTGACACCTCTGCTCATTTCCTCACCTTTTTGTGCCCTTCCTCTTGTTCTTTGTTGACTCTTTGGCTGCTCAGCTCAGAGAGAGAGGAGCAGGCTTGACTTCAAAGGTCAGTTCCCCTCTTGAATCTTTTTCTAAATCAACAAAATTGCCAGTTCCAAGCCAGCTTTAATAACAGTCAAGCCTTTGATTTTTCTGATGGGCTGTGGCAAATGAAGATTCTGTGACAGTCATGGCCCCTCCACTCCCCTGATACTTAAAGACCTTAGTTTGTTTGGCTTTGTTAATCAAAAGATGATATTCTGTAACATCATGTGTAAGTTCATGGATGAGCAGCATCCATGGGAGGAATGAGCAGCATGAAAAGAGCTGCCTAATATGTAGACATTGCTGTGTATTTACACTGGCCATGAATAAATCTGAGCTGGAATTCCAGAGAAAGCTCCTCTGTTACAAGAGCCAAGGCCTGTGGAGGTTTTCAAACTAATGTGAAGATGTACTTGGTGGTGATGAGAAATGTGATGTAACAATGTGAGAGATGTTATAAGAGGTTCTTTGTGTTTCTGAGCTCCCAATGTGCTGACTTTCTGGATGCATGGACAGTGAGACCACACACAGGTCCAACATCAGGACCACAAACTGTGGTTGCTGACTGGGCAGTCCAAACAGAAAATCGAGGTCATGGAGGACAGCAGGACCTACCCAATGCACTGGGATATGGAAATGGCTAAAACCAGGATCTGGGAATCTTTACATGCTGTTAGATTTTGGACAGTGTACAACTTACCTACAGAGAACTGGATAACACTTTTTTGGGTGGCTGTGTGTGAGGAAAGTGCATGAAAGAAATAAATATAATCTTTTAGTAAAATTTTTTTATCACATACATCCAACATAAATCAAATTAAGAGAACAATGTGGTCATAGTACAACATTAGTAGCATATTTGCACTCTGATTTCAAGGCAGGTCTTTCTAATTCATACCATGTCACCAAGACAATTATTCATTATTTCTTATAAACTTCATTCATTAAAAAAAAATTAATTTGAATAATATTTTTTACTTCATTTTCCAGAACTATTGTTATATTGACATTCCTAGATGTAAATACTAGATTTGTGTGTGAGCATCTATTTTTTTCTTCCTTCAGAGTGTCTCAGACCTTTTGTTCACCACTTCATCACTGAATTTGGGAATCTGCAGCTAAGCCCTGAGAAATCTTGGAGGACAAAACCCAGTGATGACAACAAGTAAGTTACAAAGTGCCCCACACTCCTTTCCCTGCCAGTCAGCTCAGTTATACAGGGGTGCCAGAAAGGGAACACATGCACTTCAGCCAGAAGAGACCACATGGAGAGCTGAGAAAATAATTCAGGCTCTGTGTCACTGCCTTCTTCTGCTGTGGCTGTCAGATGTGGTTCTCTGCCTTGTAACCTGGATAAAGTTAGTTCTCCCTCAATCAGGCTATTTCTTCATTTAGCCTAGTAAGAGACGAGTTAAAAGGAGGCAACCCAACAAAGTCCTTGTCCAACGCTATTATCTGCAAAGGCTCATTGTAAAGGCTGATTTTTATTTCATTTAAAGCTTCCAGCAGGAGAACTTCACACAGCAAGGTTGGAAAGACAGCCCCCTCACTATTGTTCTCCACTTTTGATTTGCTGTGAAAGGATGCTCTATTTTAAGAATCATGATTGTCTTCTTTTAAGGGCAATTTTAGGACTGTTCTCTTCAAGCAGAAGTAGATGGAGGTGGAGATAATAAATCCAGCAAAGTACATTATAAAGGCCTAATAAATGTTAGGGCCGCAGTATGTACTTTACCCTAAGGGGATCAAGACCATTCTCTCCGTGTCTCTCTTACACACACACGTTCCCTGATCATAACAAGATGAAGTGCAGATTTTTATTGTATTTATGTAACAATTCTAGCCTAGATCAAAAATGGGGAAATGGAACAAACACACATCTAAATTAAAAGAAGATTTTCAAATGCTTTAGCAGAGCATTTTTTTAATCTGACACCTTTAGGCCAATGTCTGAGCAGAATGCTTCTTGAGAGGAGATTAATTTTCAGAACTTGCTACCACACATGTCTAATGTTGTTTAAATTAGATTTGATTAAATACTTTTCAGGCTAAAAAATAACAGGATTGCTTATGGAATTATAATTATAGATTTCCCTGCTGTACCTTGTTAAGAGGATGGGAATAAAAAAGTGTGGGAATGCAGGATGTTTGAGTTCATCTTGCAAGGAGTGGACTTCTTCCTCAGTGTTTTCAGGAATTTACTATCAGCCCTTGATGGTTCCCCAGCCTTTTTTTACTCTAATTTTTTAATCAGCAATTTACTAGAGAATTTCAGAATGCCATAAATAAAAAGGAAACTTCTTTCACCTACTCTGTCAGCAAAAAGCATTGCTTACTGTGCAGTTGCAAACGATGTCACCTTGTACTTGGACTTGTCAGGAATGGAAAGTATCAGAATTCAGAAAAAAAAACCAAAACAAAAAACAAACAAACAAACAAAAAAAATCCAAAAAACCCTCGCCAAACCAAACCAAAACAAGAAAGGCAACACAAAACCTTCAAAAACCTAAACAAATCCACTACATTTTGTGGTATTTCCCCAGTAAAATGAAAAGTTTGAGTTCAGAGATATTTATACAAACCAAATGCAGCTGGCTATACATTTTTGTAATTTGCAGTCAAACGCATACTCCTCCCTAAAATCTTAATGCTGTGAGGCTTGAGGACTGCTTACCCTCCTTAAGGCTCTTAACAGTGGTGTTGTCTTTGGCTTCACCAAATGGCAAAGTCTTAATTTTTTTTTCCACACATTTAATGATGTTCATAAACAGTAATTCCTTTCCAGGATCTGAGTAAACTTCTGAAGAGAAAGAACATAGATTTAAACATTTATTTGATAACCTCGGTAATACATTTACAGATGGAAAATGGTCTTAGAAAGTCAGTATCTAAGTGTCCTTTCTTTCTCATTTATGTCAAGAAAAGTAACCAGGAACATTTTAAAGTACTTAAGGAGAACCTGAAAGGTGTAAACCAAAACGAATTAGGCTCAGTGGCAAACTATTTGTAAAAACTGGCATTTTTGAAGGGTCCTTATAGTTTGGACACACAGTTGTATGAAGGATTCCCACAATGATGTCTGTTATTAAGATTTCTGGAGTCTCTCTATGAATTCTTAAAATGCACCAAACCTTTCACTTTCTTTAATCTCTAAAGTGAAGTCGGAGAGAGACTATTGACAAGGGCCTGGAGGGATAGGACAAGGGGGAATGGCTTCACATTGACAGAGAGTAGGGTTAGGAAGGAATTGTTCCCTGTGAGGGTGGGGAGGCCCTGGCACAGGTTGCCCAGAGGAGCTGTGGCTGCCCCAGCCCTGGAAGTGTCCAAGGCCAGGTTGGACAGACCTTGGAGCAGCCTGGGCTGGTGGAAGGTGTCCCTGCCCATGGCAGGGGATGGAACTGGATGGTCTTTAAGGTCCCTTCCAACCCATTCTATAATATCAGAATCATCCTGTGTGCACATCTCAGTATCCCCATCCTACAGGTCCTTTTTTATTCCTTCCCTCTACAGGTGAGCCTTGCTGTGATATGTTTTGCAGAAAGGGGTGACAGAAAGGATACAAATGTCCTACCTGAGTACAGAAGCGGGAGTACAAAACACTCTTTTTTTGAAGAATACATGAAGCTGTGCATTACAGAGTCCAGAGTACATCAGATCTGACTCTCTGCTGCCTTCTTCACCATCCTGCCCAGCATCATATAAATGAAGATATAAAAGTACAAGGCAGAAAAGCACAGATATTGAGGTTCAGGAAGATCTGTGATAGCCACAGGGTTTCCATGTTTGTGTTGTGCTAGGAAATGGAGAGAGAACATTTTATCTGTGACATTTAACTGTGAGTCACTTCTGTATGAAATCTCCACTGAGAAAGCCCATATTTTGTCAGCAGAACTCAGGAAATGAGCCCAGTGCAAGTGATGAAGAAACCTGAAGGTCACACCAGCTGTCCCTCCCAAAGGGAGGACGAGGCAAAGATGAAATGAGGTGCCAAAATATACACAGGATACACCATATTTTAATCTTGGTACCTTTCCTTAGTCTCCAGATGATGTCTTATTATCAAAGATTCCCTTGAATTTTTCAGCATTTTCCTCAGCTTGGTGTATCAAAGCTGTGTTATGCTGGCAGTGTAAAATATACCTTTTAATAGCATGCAGGTTTGCTTTCATGTGCTTTTAATTATTTTGCTGCCCAGACAGGCCACTGACCGTTCTGTTGCTGGTGTTAAGCAGCCCTGTCTCCAGAGAATGACCATTTCTCAGATCAAATTTTGATTGCCACACAGAACCTGATCTTGTAAATAATGATAACATAACCTCTTGTTCTTTCAGAAATCTACAATTCAGCAATAAGTGGCTGGGGGCCTCCCATTAATCATTCATGAGTATCAGAAAGAATATTCAATTAGAGATGTGCTCCAGGACACTTTAATATTTCTAAATATGACAAGTTTCTGGTGACTGTAAATAGTACACAAGTGACATATTCAACTTTAGGCAATAAAACAACAAATAGTATGAACTGATTCAAAGTGATTAAATGGGATTTTGAATACCTCTGAATTAACTTTATATTTCTGATGTGTTGGGATGATGTTTACAAATACCATTAGTAAATGAAGAAGCTTTTTTTTTCTCTTCCATTTCCCTTTCCATATTAAACCTCAGGTGAACTGATCAATACCCAAGCAGATGGATTGCTGTTCAGATACCCAGATATTACTATTTATATACATACAAGTATTTGATTACATACGTGATTACAGCTGCATTTGCTTTGCTTTTGGAGAAGGGATCAAGACTTTTCATTTAAAGTATCTTTTTAATTTTACATATCTGGCAGAATCCTCTCTTCTGGTCACCTCAGCTCCACGGCCTGGATGTTAAGGTTTAAGGTTTATAGCACAAACTGTGCCAAACTTGACTGCTTTGAAGTAAAAAAAAAAAAAAAAAAAAGAAAAATGTCAAATAGTCAGAGAGTTTTCAAGGTATTGTTCTACTTCTGAGGATAATTTTCCCACAAGGGATAAAATAATTCCCACACTTGCGATATGATAAGTTTTAAAGAGCACTATCACAAAAGTTGCTTATTTTCCAAGAGATTAATAACTTAATTTTTATAAAGGTGTCTCCATATCAGGATTTTTTAGGAAGCTTATGGGACTTAGACATTGTGGTGCAAGTATTACAAACAGTGGCAGAGTGGTAGATAAATCAATGGTGGTTCTCTCTTCAGTGGGCATAAGAAATAAATCAAATTCTAAACCTGTATGATTAGGATGGGAAAATTCCATTTTTTCTGCATTTGTGCTTTGCTGAAGGCAGTCAAATGTGTTTCAATAAGTTTTTTAATTATGATATTGCTTTTTTACGCTTTTTTATTATCACAATTTTAGTTTATGTACTGACATTTTTAATTTACATTTTAAAAAACATTTTTACTGTATTAAATTATTTTTTCCTTTTTTTTTTTTTTTTTTTTTTTAAGAAGATGGCAATGACATTACAACATCCTGTAAAATATTTTGGAGAATTCTAACGTGCACATTCTGAGAAACAAATTGATCCCACACTCTTAATAATTGGAAAAAAATCGACAAGTCTGAGACATTCCCAACCCTTTCTTCCTGGAGCCTGTTCACTCGATAAATCCATCTCTATCTTCTTAATGCTCTGAGAAGTGTAATTAGTATACGGCTCCCCTGCAAGTGAAAGATGGATGGGTGTGTGGAGAATTCAGGGAAGGAGCAGAGGAAGGAGGTATTAATGTTGAGCAGGAGCAATCTCCAGCAGCCACAGTCAATCTTCTGAGCTAAACAGCTGATCATTAAAAGTGTCTGAGACACTCAAATCATATTTGCTGCAGTAAACTCTTCCCACTAATATAAATTAAAGGCACTTCTCACAGCTCTAACATTTCTACAGTTCTTTCAGGACCAGGTAATGTGAATGGCAGGAAAAAAACCCAACTCAGTATTGACTCAGTACTTAACTGCTTTTATTTTGAAGAACTTCTGAACATTAATCATATTGTTTCCAAGAGAAACATTCTGAAGCATTTTATTCCAGGTTACTAAAATACTATATTCCCTATAGTATACATATATACACATATATATATATAAAGAGAAACACTTTAGTTTCAGTTATGTTGAGTAAAAAGTTTTCAACTATTAACTGTAAAAATCTAAAAACTCAATGTTTTTTTTTTTCTAATTATAACAAACAATTTTGATTATTTTATTTTTAGAATGCCACTGGCACCTCAGCTGCCTGAACCATTTTCTTTGGCATTTTGTTTTGCCCTAGGAACTCCAGAGTGGTGGTGCCCTCATCCATGAAAATATGGCCATGCCAGATGTGTCATCACATTTTAGGAGAAAATAGTCACTGTTGGCTTTTTTGAGTGTTTCTTGAGGTGCTTCTGAATTTTGACTCCCCTGTGCAACTCTGCCAAAGCAAAAAGCCTGGTTTTGTGATTTGATGGGCGTGATGTTGGATGTAGGTGCAGAACTCAAATCACAGCAGTTCTGGGCATTCAAAGACAGGAAGGAAGAGGAGATTCACCTGGAGAAATCAGACATTTCCAGGGTCAGGCAGCAGCGGGATGAAAAACTCCTGGCTTGGAATTTTACATTTAGATGCACCAGTTCCACATCCAGTTTTAAATCTGACCCAGAGAACTCAGCCTTCAGTGAACTTTCCTCTTGAAAGTAAGTTAGTGGGGTGGATATCTGTTGTCAAGAGGACCTTTTACTTTGAAGGAAGCAAGATGCTGAACACCTCCTGTTTTAATAATCCTTCAGCCTGCAAAATACCATAATACTGCTCTGTGTGCCTGGAACACTATAATCTGCATTTATCTTAGAACTTGTACCCAGACAACTCTCTGAACATGCAGCTGAAGTGAATGTCTTTGTACCCTGACCACTATGACTGTTCTTCAACAGGTAGAAAGACAGACTGATTCTGTGTGTTGTGTCAGTGATGGCCTGTTCAGCACTGATGGCAAAATGTTTGTGCTTAATGATGCCCATAAATGCCATTTTCCCCTTCTCTTTTAGGGTCTTCTGAGGTAAAAATATTCCCTCATATCATATTCTTTTGTTTTTAGAGATATATATATAATAAAAAAAGTTGATTCCTGACAGGTATTCCACCTCTGATTGAAAATGGACAGGGTGACAAGGCAGTAGTTAGTAGATAAAGTGAGTGATACATTACTTACATATATTATATAACAGAATATCAACTGCTGTTTTCATAAATGGCCTCAATTTCTACAAATATAGTTTCAATCCTGCACTTGAAATTTGGTTCAAGCAGCCCCATCATTCTGGAATCTCTGCCTAATTTGAGAGTTATATTTTCTATTGGTTCTACTGCAATAATAGTTCTTCTGCTTAAAAATTTAATCCATCTTAATTCAAGGAAATTTCAGTTTAGTGGTAATCTCTGGCTCCATATTATGCCCTTTAGCTTCTCTTTCTTTCTGGCAGGATGACAATGTCAGAATTAAATCATGTCTTTGGCCAGTGGTTCGCCTAAACTGCAGCTCTTTGAATGAAAGCCCAGATTTTGTTTTATTTCTCTATGTTGCTTTTTTTTTTTTTTTTTTTGGTCCCCATCTCACACGATTCTCTCTGTGTAGGGATTTCAAAGAGGCAATAGATTGATGAGTAGCAGTTAGATTATATCCAGAGCATGACTTAAAAAGTGGGTTTTTTTTGGTAAAAGTCAGAGCTTTGGTGCGTGATTGTATCTAGCCTTTTATTTCCAGTTTGGATTATTTCCCTCTTTTTGTTTTGGCAGTTTCTGAATAAGATCAGGTCAAAATAGCTGGAGGGATCAGCTGCTTTATTTAAATGAGGCAGAGATGTGGGCCCAGCAGGCTGACTCCCTTTCCTGACCCTGCTCTGGTGCTCTCGTGGTGCTTACAGACCCTGTCTCGTGTTTATCTGCATTTCCATTTCTCACAAAAGGAAATATGGACAAAGGGTAATGCATAATATTTGCAGAGGTTGTATTAGAGACCACATCCTGTTAAAGACAGGTCACTGCCCATCCTCTGTGCCCCTCAGAGCCGTGTAAAGCACGGCAAGAACAGTTCACACCAACTGCAGTATTCACAAAAAAAGGTTAATTGCCTCTAAATAGCCAAGAGTCCAATGTCTTACCTTGCAATCTGAAGGCCACTGAGAGTGTCCTCATTATATAGCACCTCTTATTTTCCTGGGCTTCACTCTGTGTGTCTTTGCTAAAATTCCCACTGAGAGGGTTGCACGGTTGGCAATTTTTAAGTCAGAACGTTCTTCCTTTTATTTATTTGGTAGCTGGGTTTAGTAATTAATAAAAGAAAGTTGTTGCACTTTCAACAGAGCTTTAAAAATGCTGGTACTTCAAAGGCAGAAATGAATACTCCTTTTTCCTGTTGTCAGTGAAATTAAGGATGCAACCAGAGCTTGGGTCTTGAAAAAAATGGGGAAAGTAGTGAGGAGTCCAAAAAACAAGAATAGGGATTTGGACCAGCAGTGATTTTCAAGTTGTTGGTCAGCATCCTTAGGAAGCCTCATGGCCACTTGCAAGGGCATGAGAAAAGGAGAATTAAAAAAATAAAACTGTTTTTTAGCAGAGTTACACTTACTGTATGAGGGTGTGAATCACCATCACAGGTTTGCAGTTAAAATGTTTCCTCTGAAACCAGTTGTTAATGATGAATGTGCTTTCTTCATCTTTTATTCCATGCAGTGCTCTGAGAAAAAAGAAACTGCCCCTTCCCTCAAAAAAGAATTTAAACAGAATTTAGAACCTGAAACATGAAAAGCAAGATGGTTAACGGTGGACTAGCTCAGCTGAGACTATTGCTATAATGAACTCAATTGCATGGGGAATTTATAATTATTTTATATTGCTTTAAAAAAAAAAATCTGGTGTTGAAGACTCTGTAGGGAATGAATAGTCTCAAAAACAAACTGCTGGTAAGATTTAATACATGCACTGAAGAACAATTATCCCCTTAAGCTTTTGTAAAAAACTGAGGAAAGAGAAAAACAGGGAAATAATACAGTGTATATCATAACATAGTTGTATGCTTAATTGTAATTATTAAGAAGGAATTTAAAATCATCTGCTATCCCTCTCTGCAGTTTTATGCACATTCTGAACACTTTTTAACTGCTTTATCTTGTACATAAATGCACTTTTATATCAGCCTTTATGTGTGAACAAAGATGTGAATTAATAGCTCTTGTCTTGAGCCAAAACCCATCTACTGTCTGAATCCAAGCAGGTATTAAACAGCAAGGGTGCCACTGTAAATAGAGTGATTCAAAGGAGCCCAAAGTGGTGAATCCTGATTTCCTCAAAATGTAACTCAGGTTTGGGCTTGGCCTCAGGCTCTGTGAGCTACACCACGAGCAAGTGCAGAGTATTTTGTGTTGAGAAGAAAGTGTTCCCTCAAGTGCCCTGCTGGCCCCCAGGTACTGGTTACACAAATCTGAAGGATTAACCTGTCTGGCTTTCAAAGTTTCCTATTTTGTCTCTGCCCATGGATTAGGCAGCTGCTCCACTGACTTTATGACAATCCTGGGGAGGAACAGAGACACATTTGCTCTCTGCAAGTTAATCGTGAACCTAAAAAACCTGCTCCCCACGCCCTGCCTCTTAAAAACATATATTGCACATTTGTATTCACTCTTTTCCTCCTTGAATTCTGCATAGGCGTTGTGAGCTTTCCAGAGATCCTTGGGGTTTTGCATCCATTCCTAACATATGGCATGTGTGTGAATCTCTGCTCAGATTTATTGGAGTTTATGTGTGACTGGGAGCACTTAGCCGGGTGAATTGCTGAATCATGGAGCAATTATGGCAGGAATTCTCTGCTTTCGTGTTTTTCTACAAATGATATTGTACCGTGTTGCATTCAGTTCAGCTCTTGGCAGGACTGCTGAAAAGTAAGTTACAGCTGGTGCCATCTGGTAACTTTTGGAGCCATTTCCATCATGTGTTTTTGGTGTTTAATAATTCTTTGTTTGCTCTATACCTGTAAGCTGATCTTTGGTTTCACAGCAAATACAGTCACCTTTCCACTGTTGCCTTCTTTTGTCCCTCTGTTAAAGGCTCATTTCTTAAAATGTAGCCAGGTCTGACTTGAGGAGAAGGTGCAGCTTCTTCCCCCCTGAAGAAATAGCTGCAGTAATTCTCTGTAGATTCTGTGTTCTCAAATAAAAGTGAGGTTGAAGCCATGTTCTTGCTTTCTCCTTGCCAGGAAACTGTCCCAGTCCCTGCACAGGGTGGGAAACCACAGCATCCAAAGGAAAACCAAACATTTGAGTGGATGTTAAAGGCAACAGGCAAAAAAATGTGGAGGAAAGAATTATGCAAGCTTATTAAATGCAGTGAACCACTGTGACAGGACACTTCAAAGCTAAAATCTTTGGAGGCTGAAAAATATCTGGGCAAGCTTTGCTATGTGTCTGCTCTGTGTCAGCTGCTGCTGGAGATGGGATACTGGGTTAGGAAGACCTTTGGTTTGTCCTGATGTAGTTCCTATTATGTTCATACATTGAAAATCAGCTTCTGAAATTGAACTAGAAAAAAAAAAAAAACAGAAATTAAAGGAGAGTCATCTGCCCATCTCTGTATTTAAACAGGCAAGGTTAATTGACAATTGACATGCATTTAGAGTGCTTAAGCAGAGCAGGAACAATACTTGAGGACTGCATTTCTATCCTACATCCTTTTAACTTTCTTCTTTTTCCATTCATCTAATGTCAAATGAGATTTTGGGTGCTTTATACAACTGGTATGAGAAAGTTTCTGCCTCTCTCTCTCTCCCTTTAACTCTGAATTTAACCTCAAAATTCTTTAAGCACCTGTCCAGTGACATCTTCCTGAATAATGTGCCAGAGGAACATCTCCTCAGTGCAGCCAACACAAAGCTGCAATCATGAAAAATGGGCTGCTATTTTGTGGAGCTGAAGACTGGAGTGCAACAGATGATCTTTCTCAGTGTGACAGTTTGCACAGCCACTGGAAATTCTGTCCTCCAGAGTTCAGCTAAAGGCACAGCAAAGCCTGTAGAAAAAAATAGCCCCCTCAATTAAGATCAGGCAGATTTACCTTTTAATTTGACTCATGTCCCACGAGTTTTGTGTGCCTAAGTGACTTTAGACATGGGAATTTTAGCAGTAATTATCAAGGAGTTTTGCCATTAGTCTCTGACACTCTCTTTGCAAAGCCACACAGAGCTTGGAAAACGGGAGCAAACAAATGGAGAAGCACAGGAGTGAAAAATGTCCAGTGTATAGAGTTCACCTGGATAAAAGACTATTTCAAAAACTGTCTGGAAGATGGTTACAACAAATTAATACCCTTCCAAAAGCCCCAGGTAGCCAGACTTATCAATCCAAAGGGTGAACTTTGAGGTTAAAATAACGTGATCCAAGCTGCATGGAAGATGGATAGCTGGGTGGGAAGGAAACTTTGGTGGAAATAACTTTATCCATCAGGCCGTTCCACCTCATCTGATCCCACACACAGCAGGGATCCCACTCTTGCATGCAAATCCTTGTTTATCCTCCTACCTCCAGTATGTAAGAGTTGCTTCCTAATTTCTATCACGTCCATTTGATGAAATTTTATAATGGTAATTTCCTTTTCCAGCATTATAGTATGATATCTTATTAGGGACTTTACTGTTTTATTAACCTGGATAAATCCTGCCATAATAACAGGTGTTATAAGCATTGCAACGCAATTTACATTAGAAATTTCCAAGCTAACATGAGGATGGTGTGGCTGCCCCAATGCTAATTCATGGAAACCTGTTCTGTGCTCAGTATATTTCTTTAGGAGCTTCCATTGGCTCCAGAAAGGACGAAGGGCTAGAATCTGGTTCAGGGACTGCTGCTCTTATAACAGTCAATGCCTTTATTAAGTCTTTCAAAATTCCAAGACTAAATTTTGTATAGCAAATAGAGTATAAACACAGGGTTGGTTTTGGTGGTGGTTTTTTTTTTTTTGGTGTGTGTGAAACTCTGGAAGTCCTTGTTCCTTGTTAGGAATAAATCAATCTTTGCAGTGGAGGGTGGAAGAAGGGAGAAGGCACCATTTTAAGCAAGGAGCAGTGAGTAAGCAAAGACCTGTGTGTGACTCACAGTGTGTCTCTAAACTCCCAAAGGTGTTATTTTTCCTTCAGGTTTGAACAGACAGCATTAATTTGGCCGTAGTGCACAGTTATTTCTCTCCTCCCCTTTTCTACTCACAAATGTGAAAGGAGTGAGTTGTAAAACCTGTTTCATCTCTGCACATCTTGAAGAACTTGCACACACCAGTGACCAAGTGCCCTCCTCCCTCCTGCTGCCATGTCCTGGTGTATCAGCCAAGTCACCATCTATGTCTTGAAACAGCCAGGGTGCAGCAAAGGAAAATGCCATTAAACTGTGATAACAGTGGATTATGGTTAAAAGGATGAAAATTAAGGCACATTTTTCTAACAAATTTTCCTAATGAATAATGCATTTCCTAATAAACAAAAGGGCTGCCAAGGACATGACAGATTGGGGATACAGCACTTGAGTTATTGAAAGTGGCAGACAGGTCACAACTTTTATTCATGTTAATAGCTAACCACCTGTCAGATGAACTGGGAAGGAGATACCTCCCCAGCAGTGCCAGCAGGCACCTCTCAGAACTGTGAGGAGAGACCAGGAGAACAGCCAGCCTAGCTAGATATCCTGCTGGCAGCTCAGAGACGTCTGTTCTTCTCCCTTCCATATCTGTGTGGTAATAGCTGATGATCAAGAGAGCTCTGAATATGCTGTTACTGGTTTTTGTAGATACATCATCAAGCAGTCCCCACCTGCCTGTGGCCAACACAAAATGGAACTTCATTTTGAAAGAGGGATCATCCCCTGCAGAGCCCAGCACTGCCATGCACAGCTCTGCAGCACAAGCTGGAAATGCATTGGTGCTTATCAAACATTTGGCAGCCCAAGCATTGCCCTCAGAATAACTAAGTCTGTTAGAGATGTGAATTATTTGGACACTGTCTGGCACTTCTTTGTATTTCATGTTTGCAAACTTATATGGATCATAAAAGATATTTCCAACACATTTCCCCATAGTTAAGAGGAAAGCCAGGACCTATTTGAATTCCCAAAGGAAAGAGGTGTCCTCTTCTTTGAAGAGATCCCACAAGTGTTTTCAGAAAAGGAGGGGAGCTCTGCATAGCTCCCACCTAATTGAGCTGATCAGATAACTGATCCATTTCTAGCGGCTCTAATTTCAGTTTCTTCCTCTGCCTGACAACATCTGAACCTACCCTACCATTAAGGACTTACAGGATTGATTTTCATCTTATTCTCCATTCTGCTGAAGCTATTTCACTTTACATAGAATAATTAAATACTCTGTAAGCCACAGAGAAAGAGAAGAAGAGTACATATTACCCTGCAGCCCCGTGATTAGTGCCTTCTGCTATGAGCTGTCATCACAGCTACTTGTGCCTACTGTTCTTTAAAGGAATGCCTTTAATCCAGCATTTCCACTTGCAGGTGGTGCTTTTAAAGCCCAGACTAATGTGACACCAGCCGTCATGTCAACTCACATCCTGGCATTTCTGTGAGACCTTGTTTGTGAAGTTGTTTCATGAACAAAGTTCTAGATTAATGCCAACCTTCTATACCTACCAGGGATGTTTCAGTAAGTTTATTTTAGTAAGACAGTAATATAGGATTTTTTTTCAAATTCATTCAAAGAACACAAAGTAAAATTATGTCCATAGTACCTTCTTGACCTGGAAAAAGTACTGAGAAAATAAAATTTGTTCAATAAAATCTGTTCTTCCTGATAGCTGGATTTTGCATTAACAGTAACCTTGGAACTTCATTCGTGGATGATTGTCCTGTTCCACACAAAATGTGGCAAATGGTACCCCAACATAAATGTTTAAATACCTGCAAAAGAAGATCTGCCCCACTGTGTTGTTCTGGCTGTTTCTTAGCTGGGATGCTGATATTTTATGAATGTTATGACATAGCCAAATGATCAGCATATTCCCAATGACACCATTTGCCAATGAAATAACTACTGCTGCCTTCAGAAGTGGTAAAACCCTCAGACTGAAGCACTGCACATAAAATCTCAGCATTTTTGTTTGCTGTTTCTGTGATTGATAGTAATAAACTTCACTTTTGTGGATGAGAGGCTTCTGTGTAAACACTTGCAGTGTATTATAAAAATGAACATGAAGCTGTGTGTTCTTCACAGAGGCTTTTTCTTGGTTTTGATATGTGTCCTTATGCCACTCTGTCTCTGGCATATTCAGAAATTCAGATACCATATGTCCTTATGATCTTCTTCAAAACTCCCAGATCCAGGCTCGCTCTCTTCAACAAGCTCTTTGCATTGATAAGTGCTGCTGCTGGGGCTGCATCTGCTAAAAGCAAGTGTGCACAGCTCCAGTGACTAATCCCATTTAGGTTAGTGCAATCTGCAGGGTCACTTGGGAAAGGATATGAAGACACTATTAATCCACCTGGACACTGCTCTATGGGTAAGGTGAGGCAGGTACGTAAACTGTTGGAGAGAGAGATGCCATGATTCTCACTGATTTATAGATTACTCTGATTGTTCTTTAGAACTGCAGAAATCTTCCTCAGGATTGATGATTTAAAAATAAGAAAAATATGTTTGTACAGTGTGATTTTTCTCCCTAGAAATTCTAGAGTGCAGAGTTTCACTGTTGCTGAAAAATGTGTGCAGCTGATGAGTGTATTTGAGCTGGAGAGAAAAGACACATAAGACCTTCTTCCACACATCTGTATCTTGTGTTCATAGAGAAAAGAGGGTGAGAGGGGCAGCTCCTCTCTCTAGCTCTGTTTCTCTGTTTCCATCATCACCCCTTTCTCTCTCTTTCTCCCTCTGTCCTACAATAAAAAAGGTGGTACTCAGGCAGTGGGTCCTGTTTGTAGATCTGGACAGCACGAGAGAGGAACACCTGAATCTGCTGCTGGCCTTGGTATAAAATAATGCTCCTTTCTATCCCATCTGGAATAACAGAGAATCCAAAATGCCTCTCTTGAGTGCTTTTTGGAACTCCTCCTGGGGATGTAACATCTTGCTTGGGGCTGAGAGTGAATTCTCATACTCTTAATGATTTCTAATTGTTTAGCAGGCAGGATTTTGGGATTTGGACTACTTTGATGGAAATGCTTTAAAACAAATAGAACTTCTATATTTTAACTGAAGAACATTAGCAAATTAATGTATTGTTGAGTGACTATAATTTGCTGTATATTGCAAAATACAGATGGAAACAGCACAATCTCCAGTGTTGTTAATTGCTATTGTTAATGCTTTTTAGTCAGTACATGAATTCCAGTGTAAATAGCACTTTCTTTTGCTGCTAGCTTCCCAGAATATTTGCATACAGCCATAAATTCCTTACTCATAAAAAACCCTATTAAAAACAATGGAAGATATTATGATGATAATACATCAGAGGCTTTTGCTAACAGTGGAGAGCACAAAGGAGAGATGGCAAATGTCCTTCTGCCTACTCATCTCTTCCTATACTCTTACTTTAGTTTAAGGCTTTTAAAATATTCTTTTTTGCTTTTTTCCTTTGGGAAAAGTCAATAATTGGAAATACAATTTATCTGATACACTTTCAGCATTGAGTTTGTGTGCTATCATAAATGGATTTTGGCTAAGTTTTTTCTGTACTTGCCCCTACTTTCCCTACAAGAAGTTCCATAACCTTCAGAGCAGTTCCTCAAGGTGCTGGAATAACATAGACAGGTCTTTAATGGCATTTAGGAGACGTGGAAAATGTTCTGACAATGCTATTTTCAAGTTACCTTCTCCTTGTGTCTTCCCTCCATCTCCAATGGGCATGTGCTTGCACAGAGTTAGAATGGCCCCAAATCTTTTTTGCCCAGGTTCTGATTTCTTTTTAGCAGTTCTGCAAGTGGAAATGATGCTCTTCAGTAGGGTCAAATCACTGAGTCATTACTATAATTCAGCTAATGGGATGATTATTTAAGTGTTCTGATTTGCTCTGACTGACCTAGTCCCTGCTTTCTGAGTACTATGTGTAGGCTGTGTGCTCTTGTAGAATTAAAGTCAAGGAACAATGAGCTTTTGTTCATAGGGGAACAGTTCCAGTACAAAGTATTTCTTTATTTATTGTATTATTTGTGATTTTAATTGGAATGGACTTCCCAACTTGTGTTTGTACCGTTCTGTCTTTAGCATATATAGCACTTTTTACCACTTAAGTACTAGACATCTGAGCTCAGAGAAGACAAAATTAGATAAAATGATCCCTGAAAATTTCAGCAAGTCACAATTCAGCAGTGGATAATCTCAACATTTAAAGTTTTTAACCAAACTAGCTGTGAATACTTACACTTAAAAAGGCAAAAAGATGGATGGGAAGACATACTGCCAGACTAATATTTGAAAGATCACACCATAACTTACAAACCTTGTACCTAACCACATTTAAACTATTTGGTTATACTTCCCTCTTGGTTCTTTTATTCCTGCTGGGACTAGAGGAGCTGTACTTCAGCCTGAAGCTATTTGGTGTGATTAGGTTTATTCAGGGTTTTCCATCTCACTTTGCTCATTGTTAGAGCCTCTTGTATTCTCAGGACAGCACACTTTGCCCTGGGTGCTTTGGCTTAACCAGTTTCTATTTCTTTCAGAGTATGTGTCAATTCAAAGGGAAGACACCTTTGCCCTAAATTGTTATGACTCCTGAATAGTTTGACCAAGGCCAACACAGAGACCCTATTCCCAACAAAATATAAACAATAGTCCCTCTGAGTCCTGGGCCAACATGTTCTAGAAAGAAGG
Source organism: Pyrocephalus nanus (assembly GCA_038380795.1). Taxonomy (NCBI): domain Eukaryota; kingdom Metazoa; phylum Chordata; class Aves; order Passeriformes; family Tyrannidae; genus Pyrocephalus; species Pyrocephalus nanus. The sequence goes on along the minus strand of CM076273.1, from coordinate 4,035,937 downwards.
AAAGGGAAAGGGAAAGGGAAAGGGAAAGGGAAAGGGAAAGGGAAAGGGAAAGGGAAAGGGAAAGGGAAAGGGAAGGAAGCCACCACAGAATGGTTGAAAAAGGCCATTGTCAAAATGATGGACTTCATGTTTTAAATGAAAAATATAAATCTGGAATAGAAAGAAATTAAAAAATCTAATTGCTCAAAAATGCAAATCCAGGGCAAATGTCTCATTTTATGCACTATTCTTCAGCTAGAAGTGCAGGCGGCTTTTAATGCCTAATATATTCCTTTCTTTTTAATATTTTTCCATATTATGCAACTAAAGAGTATGCTTTTAATGGAAAGCTAAACAGCCACGAGTGGAATCTTTGCTCTGAGAAATGGCCAGCTTAGTATGCAAGCAACAGCACTGTCTCACATTCATCTGAACACTTGCCATCTGGAACAGAAGCATTAGTTGTGGCTTCAGTAATGACACAGTGGAGGAGAGGACCTTCCTCACCTCAAGATTTAAATATTACCTAATGGGGCTCCTCTTGTGAGTAAGACATTTGTACATTCAGCTCAGTGTTTTATTCAGCTGTCATCTTCCCTTCCTGCTATAACCTACCCATCTCGCTGCACAGTCTTGCAACGTTGCACCATGTATTGTATGAGAGATGCTATTGCAAATAAAGTCACACTGTGTACTTGACTTTGTTCTGAATTGATATTGAATGCACTTGCAGAACGGTAATCTCCTATGTACAATATGTGTCTGAGCAGATTATGTCTTATTCTGCACACCGGGGTATCTTTAGGATTGTTTATTATTCATGTTATATTTTAAACCGATGCTGGTCTATGCAGATTTTAAATGTGTTTGTCATATACCATTAGTCACTGTGTGAAATCTCTCAGTAATAGTTAGTTCTTGAGTTTTCTGCAGCTAAGGAGAATTTAACACTGATTGATGGTAGATCACTTAGCTGGTTGGCAGACTTTCCAATTTACGGCAGGAAAATTGCTCTTTTCTTTATGCTCATTCCTCCTTCTGCAGGGGGACAGTAAGATATATGTGCCAGGGTGCACATAACAGCAAGGATCTGATTGGCAAGGCTGCGGGTCTTTTTTACAATTATGATTTTATCATTTTCAAAAACTCTGCCCAATGTCAAGTATTTCGGATGCAATTCTTAAAAAACCTCTCTATTTATCACACGTTGATGATATATCCCTATCGTACGTCACATGCAAAAAAAAAAAATGACCTAACATATTTCATATTTTTGCATGAGGAAACGAGTGAGCTGTCAGAGCTTCATCCTTATCTTCTAATAGTCTCAGATTCTCAGTCTGCTAAAGGCTGATTATCTCTAGAGTGAAGATTAGCAGGAGAAACAAAGATATTGATTTGCTGTGTGCTGCCTGTAAATATTTCTCATTAACCATTGATTCAATCAAAAACAATAACAATAACATATGAGTTATTCTTTGGGGAAAGAGATGGCATAAATCCCTTCCCTTTAACACTCAGTAGTGAGATTTTCAAAGCCTATATTTTAAATTTTCACACAGAATGCATATGAAGAACTGCTATATGTAATTTTTAGTATCCACTCTGTTTAAAGGGAAAAAAAAAACAAGATAAAAGTTGTCATGTTTGAAACCAGAAAAGCCTACTGAACTGCCAACCATAATTTCTAGTAAATTTAGCAATAGATTTTGTATAAAAAAAGGTGTGTTTCTTATTTTTAACTGCCTGCAAAGTCTGAAAAGAGAATCCAATCTTTACTACTTCATCCAAGTTTATAAGTATCAGAGGTTCTAAATGCTCTCTGAAAATGCTGACTTTGCATTCTGCTCTGGACTGTGCAGAGTTGCTCCCTAAAAACAAACACAGAAGGGGGAAAATAATGGCTAAATGATCATTTCAAAAGGAAATACAAATTATTCCTGTGGCACTGTGGGTTTAGACACCTCTAGAACAGAGAATAAACATAATAATGAAAATAAACATCCAAGTGGGCACCAGGGCCCAATGATGCTCTTGCTAAAGGATTTCTGTGGAGTCTCTACACGGAGAGTGGCTCTGGAATGGTTCCCACATGGAATGAGGCGACAGAAAAAGCTCTTACAGCGCCTGTCCCAACAAACCAATAGTTTGGGGAGCTCCTTTCCAGCAGCTTCTCCCACGCCCCACACTAATGGCAGGCCAATGCTGCCACAACTTGGAATTCCTGCAAGCTCAGCCTGGTAATGAAAATGATCCCAGTTCATAATTGTTATCTTTCATTGCTGTAGACACCATGTGGAGTTCATAGAATTGCAAATCCAACAGGAGAAACACTTGGCATCCTCTTTTTAAAATCAAAATTCAGTTGGTTTATAATGCTGAAATGAAGGAAATGGGAACTGTGACAATGGAAGCCAGCATTAAAAAATAGAGAAGTATTATCTAGATTGAATTTTTCTTATTCTGTCTCAGCCAGCTTCTGCCCATTTCTTACATTTGTGCCTGTCACTATCTTTTCTGTAACTGCTCCTTGAGTAATATTCATTAGGCAAATACCTATTTCATCAAAAACACACTCTGGCATGAAGTTCATGAGTACATTTATGGCATTTCATCTTTCAACATATAATTATCTTGATCTCTACAGCATGTAAGATCTCCCACACTCATACCAAGGCTTAGGAACTGTCAGTGGAGCAGGTCTGTGGTAAGAACTGATCTCTGTGCACTGGATCTGATCACAGGGATGACAGACAGGGATAAAATCACTCACAGCTTCTCAGGTCTCTAAGTGGTAAAGGCAAAAGTCAGTCCTAGCTAAACCAGGCCAGACTTTCAAAGAAAATCTGCTCTGCTTGTCCTAACCATCTATTCTTGCATCCAGGATCACACAATATCCCACATACCAGACATCAGAATCTTTACTGCTTATACCATGCATTTGAAAAAAACCTGGAAATTTTTATAATTATGTATTATCCATAGACTGGTGCACTTCCTAAAAATCCCTCCAACTTCCAGCGTCACGACACTTACAAAAATAATTTGTCTGGTAACATCAGTAATGCTGTGTTGTACTTCATAAATTTAATATATTAAAGAATATATATTAAATAATATATTTAATCAGGAAAACAGATCCTCAGTTTGAAAAACCTGATGCAGCTCCAGTGATGTTGTGTCTCTGGCTTGAAGAGCCAGTCCTCAATATTCAATGCCCATTGATTTAGGGATCTAAATATTTCATATAGATTACAGCCATGATGATCTGAAGATGGAAAAAAAATCTCAGGGTTTCTAGAAGGGATGACTTTTTTTCATTACAGTGTTTTTATTGTGAAAAATTAGACAAAAAATAGTAATACTGTACTGCACATACCATGCTGTAGAATTATCACAATCAAATACTGAACCACCCTGATATCCTCACTTTTTCTGCTGTTTTATATTTTTATTATTTCTTTCACTGGATTTCTAAACAAGTGAACAATAAGATAAAGGGAATGTTTAACTTTGGTACTGAGCAGCAATTCACTAAATTAAGATGAGCTGCTTGCTGCCTCTGTCAAAAGCCTTGCAAGGCAGGATGTGGGACAGATGTAGGGTAAGCCCTGGCCAGGTAGAAACTCAGTTTAAATATCAGAGTTTTACTCCTCTGCATGAATGACCTGCTAATTACCAGATCATTTCGCATTTGAACATTTCAATTATTTTTATGCATAAGCAAAATAGGTTTCATCGTGTCCATAAAATGAAAACACACATCCTCAGGTGTTTTCACTGACTGATGTTTCATTAGTCTTAGACTTGCTAGTCTTGACTAGTCTTGCTTCTTCTATGATCCACTCACAGCCTTCATCCTAATCCTGAAAGCTGGCTGTGAAAAAAAGAGATAACTGCCTTGGGGAATACTCTCAGGATAACTAAGTTAAGAAAGTCTATAATGAAAATTGTGAGGGTTGAAGATGAAGGTTTCTTAAATGAGTAGCAGCACATTATGGAATGAGCTGTCAGAACAATTTGTATTTGTTGCAGTGATTTTAGATCCTACTACAAATAATTTATGCATCTATTCACAGAAGGAATCTACCACCATCACAGAGATAAGGAAAAACAAATGAAACCTAAGAAGGTTTTATTAATACCAATTTAAGGTAGAATTCTCTACAAATTTTTCTTTGGCAGCAATCTAATATATTGATTGAACATTCAGACAACTAAAGTATCAAAATCTGTATACTTATCCAAACAATAATCTAAGCCCTTTGATGCCAGTGCTGCTTCTACATTTGAGAGCCTCAAAATAAAAATATCCTGGTTGTTTTCTTCATAATTGAACTTCAGCAAAATTATCTCCTCATTTCTCTTATTTTATTTTCTACAAAATTTGAGAAAATATTTTATTTTTAATGACTTTTCTCTCAAAGTCTATTAGCTGTAATGAGTACCTCTGTTTTTGACATCTGCAAACATGAAACTCCGATACTTGTTGAGCTTCTGATGGGTCTCTGAAGCAAAAGATTCCTTCACTCCGTGGAGGAATTACACTATATTAGAATAAACATAATGAAATCATTCTTCAAAAGTGTATTAAGTTGCACAAGGCTGGGTTTGCAATACCCTAAAATGAGAAGAAATATCTATTCAAATATGAATAAGTGAGAGATTATCTGCAAGAGAGGGAGAAGTCAAGATACAGGCACAGGTGCTTTAAAGCACAAATCCAAACCATTAAGCTCTAGCACAGCTGTTTCATAATAAATAAAAAAGAGAAACACCCATTAAAGCCTCATATGATAAAACCTATGAAGAAAAAAAAATCATTTGTTTGTAAACTGCTATCATATTAACAATGGAGGCCAATTGAGGAAACCTCCAGGTCTGACAGGCTGATTTTAAACTAAGAGTGTGGAATTGTTTATTAAGACTTTGACTGACAGTCTAATATATTAAATCAGTTCAGAAGATTGCAAAATGCATTAGCATTAGCAATTTAATACCTCCAACAAATTTAACTGTCACTCACGGCATATCTGTGCTTGTTAAAGGGAAAAAATCCTGAAGCGCCATCTTTGTCTTGATGGACAATAAAGTCAGAGGAGGCAAAAGCCTTTCTCTGTACGTTGGTGATGAGAGAACTGTGTTACATTTATCATAATTAACTTTCACAGTTGGCAGCATTTTTTGGCAAATGTGTTATTTGCTCAAGCTTGTGAAAGAAGTTTTAAGAACTAATCATTGGAGCCAAGCCTTAGCTCGCAATCGTTTCAGGGCTGGATTTTAATCAATTTAGAAACGTAATTACATGCCAAATGTGTACACAGTTACTTTGATTACACACAGAAATTGGGCAGTTTCATAGTCAACTAACTGATTGTAAGCAGTTGGGTGCAAAACATCTCATCTGAACCAGCACTTGTTAATAACCTTGTCTTACAGCCATGTGGAGAACAATGTAGCAAACTTCCTTAAAAATCAGCATCTTTAAAGGAAATATTTCCAATTTTCAGTTTTATTTGAGTGGATAAATTTTCTATGTTCTGTTATTTTTTTCTTAATTTTAATTGTCCCTATTAATAGAGCAAAAAAACCTTTTTAAAAGCTAAGCAGAAAAAGAATTAAATGGAAAAAGGAGATCCCTCAAATATACCGTGTGATTGCTTTGCAGGGCAGTAATGAAAAGGATCCCAAATGTGGTGTCCATCAGACTCCAACACAAAGGTTTCAATAATAAGAACAGAGCAGAGCTGTTTTGATTTTTGAGCAAACACAATTAACGAAGTGCCAGAGGACTGCCATGAATCACCGGATGAGCAAGCACCGTGTTTTGCCCGTGTTCTTCAGGAGTGCTCAGATAACTACTGCATGTTCATGAAAATGATCCTGAATCCTAATATTTGTGTGACATCCAGTATAATTAATCTGACAATTAGAGTCAGTTGTTGGATGGCCTCTCACTGCAGAACTTTCCCATCTCCACTCAGGGAGCAGCAGCAGTTCCCTGTTCCTTTGGGGACCAGGGATGGGCAACATGAGCAGCAATGAACACATGAAATGAATAGTTTGCTTAATAATAATCTGGACTGACAGGCTAATCACAAAGTCACTGCCTAAAAAAGAGTCACATTTGTGACTATAATTTGAAGCAAACACTTTCATTGCCTCTCAGGATAAATGGTAACAACATAAACACGGCAAGAAGAAACAGGCGTAATATCAGTTTGCTTGGTGTTTTTCTACCAATATATTCAAACTACACTTGTTCATGGAAAAATTATATCTTAGGGCATTTTTTAGGTAAAACACAGAGAAATAGGAAGTGACAAACTGAGTTGCAAGAGCAGGCTTAGGACAATAGGCAGTTCTGACTCTCCCTATGCAGTAAGAAATGACAGGAAGAAGTGCTTGCCTGGTGCTGCCTGGGACATGCCCCACCCCAAGTTTTGCAGGTAAAGAATTACCCCATCCGACTCTATTTGGTAGGACATTAAATCAGAGCTATCCCTAAAAAAAAGCTTTTACAATTAATAATGTTGATTAAATGTTTGTGTTTTTCCTACCAGCTGCTAAACACTGAACAGCAAGTAAAACTGTGAGCTGGCAGGTTTGTTGTCAGTTAAAAGATCCTTCCAAATCAAGCTGTTTAAAGTGATTGCTGAAGCCACCAGCCAGCTGATTGCTGCAGGAAAACTGGGGATTGAGCCTCTCCTTGGAAGCTGTTTATCAAAACAAAGGCCACGGTACACAATTAAATGGGATGCCATCCTTGAGATTCAAGCAGCAGCCCCCACAGACAGTGACAGGCCAGCTTAGGAAATACTTAACATTTCACCCTGAAAAATATGCCCACTGATAGATAATCTTTGCAGTGACAGACTCTCAGGGGTGTTGGTGATCCCAGGGCTTGGTCTCTGGGCAGGCTGCCGTGGTGGAAGGGTGTCCTTCCTTCCTTCCTTGCATTACACCTGCTCAGGGAGGGCCCTTTCCAAGCAAATCCAACACCTCTTTGGGTGTCTTTCCTCCTTTTGCTCATGGAACCCTGGTTTTGAGTGCATATGAGGAGTCTGAGACTGAATAGTCAAAGGAAATTGAGACCTGTAATAATAATAATAATTATTATTATTATTACTATTGACCTTGTCACCTCCCTGATCCAGTTGTCTGTTTAGTCCCAAAACAGTTGTTCCAGCTTATCTGAGGACACAACATGGGGCCAGGAGTCCATGTGTAAGAGCAGGAGGGACATTCAAAGTCAGGGTTTCCCCTGAGGAAAATGCTCATCAATCTTCAGCCTGAAAAGGAGAATCCAGCAACCACTGTTAATATTGAGGAGTTTAAATTTCCAACTACTTTGTTTTTCAACTGCTCTGTCGTTTTACAGCTTGGTTAAGGGTTTACTCCACTGAAAATGCATTAACTTTGATGGGGGGGAAAAAAAAAAAGCCATCTCCTTTGTCTATTCCAGTGCCTCCTAAAAGAATTGCTGTCTCCAAATATTCCCATCTTGGATACCACAGTAAATTCTTCTTACTTTCTTTCCTTTGCATCTAGAACAATGAAAAGTTAAACTGTAAGCAATGGTTTATTTGGAAAACAAAACAGCAGCAAGTAAATATCACTGACTGGAATTTAACCCTTTAATCATTTGTCTCCTCTGCTCTGCTCTTCTCTCTTTTCTGTCCCACAATATTGTATTCTTTTCAAGTTTACCAAGCACTGCATGTAATGTGTGTTCAAACTCTGGATAAAATGGATCCATAAAAGACGTATGAAAAACTGGGAATAACCAGTCCTACCTGTAACCTCCTTTTTACCATCAGATGTACAAGCTTGTCCCCCCTCCTTTCAATTATAATAACAAATTCTCCTTTGAAGTGGTGATGTTTTTTTCACTAAAAAACATAAGAAAAGCAGTTTTACTCGTTGTAAAACTACCATGTATTTAAAAAGCTGTATACTTCCTACATGATTTTTTAATCAAAACTACCATTAAGAGGCAGTTTAGAGAAATGATGACTTTTTATAACTTGATCTTCAAGCTGAGCAAAATCTTCTGCAAAATGTAGATTTACAGACCTGAATAATTCATTTAATCTGCGGAACATGATTGAAACCATGTTTAGAAAGAGCTGCCTTGGGCCTCCAAGGCCAAAGGGAAACTATTACATTTGAATCAGTTTGATTTTGTACTTCCTTGAAACATAAAGTGTCAGCGTGAGTGCAGAGATAATAGTGAACCCTCACAGGGGGTTGTCAAGATAAAGCCACAAGATTGGGAGCTGCTTTGATAGTACAGAAATAGGGGTCAAAGAAGTGCCTAAGGTGGGGAGGTACATCCAGAGCAGAACACCCTTTAATATTTCTGTTTTAACTCTGCAGCGTTTTTGGACAGGTGGTGAGATTTCAGCTCTGTTCCATCACAGGAGCTGGAATTCAGTTTGGACACCCATGTCATGCTGTTCATTCAAAGGTGTCAGGGCTCCCAAAACCCATTCTGCAGGTTTGCTATCAGTAATGAATTAAAAAATGAAACAAATTAATTTCCATCCTCCAAAATAAAAAATCCCCTTAGTGTCAGGGGGCTTTCCCAATTATACATGTAATATAAAAATGTAATTGTGAACTATATTCTTCCTCTCTGGCTCCTTTTCCCCTGCTGCAGTTTTAACTCCAGACCAGGTCATGTACAAATAGTTGAACTTCTCTACATTGCTCCAGTCCATGTGATCATTCTCTAATTAACAAGCTGGTGGTTTGGTAACAGAAAAATACTGAAGTTTAGAGAAGTGCTTCGATTATTCCTCTTACAACACAGCACATCCCATTCACTTCTTCTGGAAGGTAAAAGAAATTGAATGTACAATGTGATTTGGTCAAGCTTTGGAAAGTGAATATTTAAGTTGTACTCAACTGCTGGTTTATTTTTTTTTATTTATTTATTTTTTCCCCAAGACGAGTCAAAATATAAAAAATGCAGCACAAGAATACACTGTTTGAGTTCAACAAGCAAGTCTGAAAAGAAAGAAAAAGAAGAGCCAGAAAAGGTAGTTATCTGTGAAAAGAGAAGAGTGCTGAATATGCAAGGCAATACATATTTTCTAGGCTTGATGATCAGTACTAATCTAACATTATTCTAAGGAAAAATTGTGTGTTACAATGGTCTTCCCTGGTGAGAGGTGATGAATTTTTTCCTTTATTTTCTAAAAAATGCAACCAGGGTTCCAAATGATCTCTTCCTGAATGGTCTTATTCTCTTTTTGAGTAGTTTGTTTTCCCTATATGTATTAGGTGCCTTAGAGAAGAAGTGGCATTCAAATAATACTAAAATTCCTCATTCCCCACAGATTGCATTCCATCATGGTGTTAAATCAGTGCTAATTGGTCCTGCAGACTGAACAGTCAAGAACAGTCAGTAAGATCTGGGAGACTGTTAAAAATCAGGAAAGGAAAACTTCGGATTTTCACTGCTGTACAATATATGGAGACACTGAAGAAATAGTTTTATGACTCTTCCATTAGTGTATGAAACCCTCAGAGAGCGAATTTGTCCTTTTAAAGAAAAGCATCAAATAGAGCTACACAAAATACTAACTACAGAATGTATTTGAAATATGGAATTTAAGGCCACATGATGGAATACAACAACTCCCAGAGTTTGTTATTTCTTTCCACTGGGCTCTGTATTATCGTTCCCAGGGGGGGAAATTAACATTATTCAGTGATACCCTGAAGAGTAGAGGCACAGTCATTTATGCCGTATTGCTCTGTGTTTTCTCTTCAAGCATTGGAAAAGGCACCCAGTGCATTAGATGTGTGCACCCAGGGAATATTTTAGCAATCTGAATAAATGAGACAAAACAAATACTCTTCTCCACCTGTGAGTGAATCATCAGTGAATATTTTCTATCGGTTTGCTGCGGAGTCAAAATCCCTTTGCCGGTCAAACGTTTCTGCGGATGTTTTCTGTTCAGATGCAAAGATATTTCTTGTTGTTGAAGTAATTTCAAGGAAAGAGCTGGCAGCTCACAAAGCCACTCTCATCCCCGCTGCAGCAGCTCCTGGAAGAGCAGGTCCATGCACAGCCCCCTCCCAGGTTCAGCTGGGCTCTTTAGCAGCTTTTTCCAACACCTCCTTTTGGAGCTGCAGACTTGCTGGAGAAACCTGTGAACTTCTCCAAGTCTGTTTGTCCCTCCCCATGTGCAAAGTCCGGAGTGTAAAAGCTCTGCTCCCAACACCAGCAGGATTTTTTGCATCAGTATTAATGTTCTAAAAGCACAAGTGTTCCTTCTGACGTGTGGCTGCACAAAATGGTTCCAGTTAGATTCTGGTGGCAGTAAATACCACTGTTTTAATCATACTGACAAATATATATCTTTTTTTGTTGTTGTTTCCTAGAAGATGACTTCCAGGCAACCACAGACATTAAAATATAGCAACACAAACTGATCTTATGGATTTAATTCAGTGGTTTGAAATATATCAGCCAGTGTTAATTCCCACATCCCTTTCCAGTCCATTAAATACTCTATTTTTTAATTGAAGTTATAATATTTATTTGCTCATTCTCACCTGTTTTGGTATGCTACATTTCTTCAGTAATTTCTCTAGTGATTTGTGCTTGGATTATTTTATTCCTTCCATTATCTCTGATTTAATTGTCCCCTATCATATAGAAAAGGCTGTGTGCCAATTTCAAGTTGATGTTACATAATTTAGAGTCAACTTTGTTTGGAAAGTTTCAGAAGCAACGAGATTCTCACTGTTTTATAGAAAATAATAATAACTATACTGTCTTATGAAAGAGCCTGCCATCAATAAATGGGAGACCACAGTATTCAAAGATCAAACTTCCATTTCATCAGGTTAGAATTTATTACTTCTGTCAAAAAAGGAATTTATTCTTTTTCAGTGAAATATATATTAGCAGCATATTAGAGCAATCTTTCAATGTGTTGTAAAGTATATCATTTAATGGCTGAAATATTTGTTGAAAAGTACATCCAACCTTAACACGACTGGGCTTTGGTTGTAAATCTCTGCTTAATAACATTCACTGAAGGGAGGAGGTCTGGGTTTATATATTTTCATTTCATTGATTCTAATTTTTGCAGGAATCATGGCAGGCCATTTAAGCTCGTAAGCTTTAAGTTGATGCTTTAAATTCATTGTTTGTTGCAGCAGTAATTCAACTAGGAAGGGCATCTGATCAGAGGGCCAGGAAATGCTACAAATTGTCAGGTTTTCATTAAGCCAGCGGTGTACAGGAGCCACTGATTCATGCTCCAGCAGTAAAAGGCAGTGTGTGAATTACCCAGGACAAGGCTCACCTCCTGTGATGAGGAGAAAAAGTTCAGGCTGTTGTGTTGTCTCAAGGCAGCAGTGCCACGTGTGGAATGCCAATGAGGTGGGGATGAATCTGCAATCTGCCCACAGCTGGCTGCAGCACCAGCCCACTGGCCTTGCCAGCAACTGGAAAAGCTTTTTCCAACCAGCCATACACCCATCAGCCATTCCACAGCCAGGGGAGGGCAGAGGAAGCCCTGCTGCATGAGCACTCAGAGGTTAAGGTTTTATAGCATCAATGCTCCTAGAAAGGTCATCTTTGTTTTATGACAGTCCTAAACATCAAACCAAAGCTCTCCATCCATAGTAAAATAAAGCTAAATTATTTTCAGTGCTTGGAAAACAAACAGGAGGATCCTCTCCCCCTCCATGCAGTTATCAACAGTCTCAGAATATGGCCTGTGGGCTGACTAGATCAAACACAGCTGCTCTTTGCAATCTCAGTCACTCACAAGAACCTGAAGTGCTAATTCTGCCATTTGAAATTTATTGCAGAATTTAAACCTACTGTATGTTGTTCAAATCAAGGGCATTTATTACAGATTTCAGCAAAGCTGGGGATGAGACTGTAATATTCACATAAGGGGATGATCTAACAATGAATAGACTTACAAAGAGAAGGTGATTTAAGAGAAAGACACATTATGGATATACCCACATCTACAGGGGAAAGTTTGTTTCCTCTGTTTTGGCACCTTTTCTAACACAGCACTGAATAAATCACTGTGTTTCAATAACATGTGTAAATCCAGTAACAAAAACACCCAGTAAGGGGTCCTGGCAATGAATGGAGATAAATATAATTTTTTTTCTAGACAAATAAGTTCCAAAGTTTTCTCATACAGAGAATGACCTGCCAGCTGCCGTTTCATCTTGTAAAAGTGGGATTGCAGCTCAGGTATTTTACTGCAGTTATCAGGGGTGTAGGTCAGTACAAATAAAACAGTATCACAGACACACACACACAAAAAATCACATAAGGCTTTGAATATCAAATAATAACCATCAAAATTCTATTTTTAAAACTCCTGATGACCAGGATTCCTCAAGCTCTTGTAGCAAATAGCTATTTATTTGAGGCTTAAAATTTTATTTCAGACAAATCAAGACAAGAAAACAAAGGGAAAACCAGCAGTATTGTTCGTATCTATGTTTTCAGAAATTTTTGTAGAGATAAGATGTGTTCTCTTTCACTAAGTCTTAAAATCCAGACTGGATGTTTCTGAAAACTTTTTAAGTTCAACCGGAAGGGTTGAGAAAGAACGTCAGAGTGATCTCCCAGTGGTTTCTTCAGTATGAAAACTTATGAGTCTGAGAAAATATTTGTAGAATTGATATCAGATATTATTGTCCTTTGGTAACACGTGCAATCCCTTTGAAGATACTTGTGCATAAGTGTGCAGGTAATAAGGTGAAAAGCAAGGAAAAATTAGTTTTGGTAAATTAGGAAGGCCACAGGAAAAGGCAAGAGTGTCCAAATGTCAGTGGAGGTGGTGCACCAGAAGTTCAGGGAAGAGCAGGATTGAGCTGTTCAGATTTCCATCACAATATTCCCCAGAGCACTGAGTGTTTGATACCACAATTATTGGTGAATGCATAACGAGAGCAGGAGACCTTTGAAAGGGAGAGACAGAAGAGAAAGGCTTTTTGATGGGTCTATTTTCAGTTTAAAACTTAACTCAGTTTGCATTAATGTCTGCTTTGTAATAATCCAGCAACATTTGGTTAATGCAATACTTTTTCCTCAGCACAGAGACAACTGTAGGTGTTTGTTCTTGCTCTGGCAGCCAGTGCTTCCATGAGATAGATTTTGTGTGGCACTCTGAGGTGATTTATGTGTGCAGGCAAAGTCAGGAGAAAGTCACAGGTTTTAGTATTCTCTGGTACTTTCTTTAACTTGAGCAATACTTTCTGTCCTGTTTCTTTGATGTACTGGATGCTCGATATCGCTGGCAAAATAAATCCTTGCTTCAATCTTATTTACATAGACAGAAGTTATGTAGTGACAAGGTCCCTTCAAGGCTTGAATGGTTTGTTAATAACATGTACTAAATAGCATCTGGTATCAATCTTGTCCTACAGACATGCCTGTAGTGATTTAAAGCTTTCATTCTTTGAATTCAAAATCTGATTTTTAATGCACTTTCTGTCAGCTGTCTTCACAGCTTTTAAATGAGATTCTGTCATCCTGACATATTCGAAGATACATTGAAATTTAACCAGAAAAAAAAATATTAAATAAAAACTTCTCATGTCTAAATAAAATGCCTATTCATGCTCATACATATTTTTGATTGCTATTGGCTTTCAGTTCTTTAGTAATATAGAAATCAATATCATTTTAGTTACTGCATGGTAAAACAAAAACTAACTGTTTGTGTGATTTTGAGATGACTACTTAATTGTTTTCCAAGATGTTGTTACTATTAGTTAAATAACAAAACACTCATAGACCTTCATTTTTAGACTAACTTATTTGTAGAGACCTCAATTAACAGTTTATTCTGCAAATCCACACAGTAAATTGCTCCATGAATGCTATGCTTCCTCAGTTTTTTCGCTCACCTGCAAAATCCACACGTTTAAAAGCGGAAAGAGGATAAAAATTAGATTATCTATCATTGCAGGGCCTATGGGAATTGGGTTTCAAACTGATACCTTTCTCCTCACTGACTCTTCTATCTGAGCAGACATTTTAAAATGATTTCATATTCCATGAAAACCAGCATCAGTTTGGGAAATAGCTGATTGGGAGGTACCTCTTTGAACTTGTGCAGCACAGATGGGCATTGAAAAGAATTCCTTCATTAGGTAGAATTAAACCACTATGAAGACATCCTTGGATATGGTGGTGATGGCTTTTTTTAAATTTATGAGTATTTTAGTTTGGCCATGCATATATTTCTTAAACTAGACTGGGACTTTGACTATACTTAGGGCCAATTTCAAGGCAAAGCAAACACAACACTTAATTGGCCTTTAGGAAAGCTTAGGAAAAAAGAATTCCCAGGTAAACTAAATGAAATAGCAGTTGAGAGACTCAGCATATGAGAGGAAGGAAAGACACGGCTCTTCCCATCCTTACCCACCCCCAGCTCCAACCTGGCAGGACATAAACTGGAAGGAGAACCAATGAAGTGATTCCCTTTCCTCCTTAGTTATCTTCCGAGTCTTTTATCCAGCAAGGTTTGACAGCTCCAGCAATGACAATATTTGACAGCTGAGCTCTCTGGGATGCCACTGGGAGGAAGTTTGGGAGGTCTACACTTGTGTTTCACTCAGTAGCATAAGCAGTCAAGAGTTAACAAAGAAGTGGACGCAACCAAATCCCATTGTCTGGAGTCTTGGACCCAGTGATGATATTTAAGAGTAATTAGTCACCTTAATATGTCATCCTTCATCAAAGATATCAAGATGCTTTACAAACTTTTACCATGTCTCAAAATATGCTAAGGAACATTATTTTCCCATTTTACAGGTCACCAGTAGCAGCTCCTCAGTCATGAGTGGATCAGTGACAGACTCAGACACTGAATGTGTAAAGACCCGAATCTCTTTCATCTGTGATGAAAAAAAAGGTAGAATAAATATTATTTTGTTCCTACAAGTTAGTGCTGGTTTAAACTTTATCCTACTTCACATTACTTATTTCATTTGAGGGCTTATTTTGTAGAACAGTAAAACCTGAGCAAAATAAAAGAGTAAATCAGTGGGATACAAGGCTTGAACTGCTAAATGCATATTATCAAAACTGACAGAGAATTTAAGAGTAAGATACAAATGAGGCCATTGAGAAATAATAGTAAAGAACAATATCTTTATTTTAAAATGAATTTTTACAGGAAAAGCCAGAGGGGCCACAAGACTTCTGTAAGTGATAGAAGGGACAGCATGTGTCAAGGGATCTTGTTTGCTTCTTTCCCAGGGTTACCACCTGCATGTCATCCATATTGGCTGCCCTTTTTAGCTCTACCTACAGTCTTTCTGGGATGTCAGACCTAATCTTTTATATACTTTTTTATGAGATGACATGTATACCTCTTGGGGATAAATTAAATTATCTGTGAACACTTCCATTTTCTGCCTTCCTCATCTCCATCTCTCTCTCTCTGTATCCTGTTCCATTTCTCTTAACACTTCTCATATTATTCTGAAGTTTGTCCTGCTTAAATTAGCAGCTTTAATTCTTTAATTCTTTAGTTCTACATTTTGCCCCTTCTTGTGTCTGTTATGATGTCTCTAGAAGTGTTGGGAAATAATTGCCACTCTGACATTTATATGGATTGCTGTCATGCCCAGATCTCCTCTCTGAGGCTCAGAGCTCTACCTGAAGGCATCCAAAAGATGCCTGTAGCTCCAAATATCCCATCTTTACCTGTAATCCAGAATAGCAGGCAAATGCCTCAGTCTGGCTGAGGTCCCCATTACTAAATTAATTCCCTGGAGTTACCAGTTTTTACTTTTTCCATAATTTTTCTAACACACAGTAATTTTCTAGGAATTTTTTCCCCCAAGAGTAATTATTCTATCTCAGTTGGACTTCCTCTGAAGCCTCCTTTCCAAATGCTCTTGACAGATCACTCTAAACTATTCTCTGGGCTTATGGCAGACAAATAAGAAAACACTCAAATTTCAACAAAGAGTAATATTTTAGTTAGACTTATGATAAGGGTGGTTAAGCACAGGAATGGGCTGAGGTGGTAAAACCTGCATTCCTGCAGACTTTTAAAACAAGATAGGCAAGTTAGGCATGGCTTTAGTCTGGCTTTACCTTGGCAGGGGGCTAAGACATCCCCTCTTGTATTGAATAACTCTGAAAAGGAGTATGACAAACCATCCTTCACTTATTGAAGTCTCATGCAGATTTCTCTGCAGAACTCCATTGTGCAGCTCTTCCAGGTATCTTTGCCTTGATATCATTCCATATATATAACTTCAACTGCACAAGGCTTTTCCTCTCCTACACTGTCCTATCTTCTTTCTTTCATCTGACAATAAAGCTCCTACAATAACAATGTCTTTTATTCTGTTGTGAATTTAAATTCTTTCTTTTCTAGCTTTGATTTCACAAATGCCTCCTTTTAAGCAGGACTGGTCCATGAAGAAGGCAGGTATGAAGAATCTATGTCTTATTAAAACGTTGAAGTGTTAGTGGAAAATGTGCTTTGTTTTTGAGAAAGCCATAAAAAAGTTTTAATTTAGAGATTAGCTGTTCAATAAGGAAGATGTTGAATATTTCTCATCTCTCATCAACTCAATATCAATTGTTATCTCTTCAATATCAATTGTTATCTCTTTTCCTGCACTTTCCATTTTATGTGTAATTATTATTCATCATAGTTATTAAGTGTGAATTATGAATTATTCATGAATTAATGAATAGCTTAAAATTTGAAATTTAACATCCAAAATGCATTCTGTGTTGCTCATTTGCAGCTAAGTCCTCCAGATTCTGTACTCCCCTTTGACTCCTCTTTGTCACACTCGTGTCTTGCTGCTCTTGTCATTTGTCATGTGTGTCATTTGTCATGTGTGTCATTTGTGTGGTTCAACACAAATAGTGCCAAGAAAGGATCCAGAAAGCTTCTTAGGGAGTTCTGCATGGTGTGGTTAAAAAGGGCCGGATTCACTCTGGACAAAATTTTAAAATAAATTATGAAAAAGAGTTCGTGAACCTTGACTCAAAAAACAGGGTTGAGGTTCCACTTGATATTCTCTCCCATGATTATTTCAAGTCAGAATACCCTCATGGAAGAGGAAAAACAATCATCTTCTTACTGGTTTTTTCTCTGATGGAGAAAATGGAGGGTTCTGATGTGATGGAATAGTCAGATTTTATTCAAGTACAGATGATACATTTAAGTCCTGCAGCCTATATTTAAGACTCCCTTGTCGTGCATATTAAAGCCATTTCCCTGGCTTATTTTGCTTAGACAGAATTTAGTGATGAAGATTAATTCATCCAAGTACATTAATGTGTTTCAGGTAATGCTCAGAGCAAACCAAGCATCATTAAGATCTCCAGAGCCTCATCATTAACTCCCCTTCTCATGGTGCTGAGTTTACCATTAGAAACTGCCAAAATTCAGGTGGGCTGAATAAAACCACCACATTTGTCCCGTTTTGGATCAATATCTCTTGTTTTGTTCTTTAGCTCAATGGACATTAACACTTAATCATCTTTAGACAGGAAATGGTTCTATGACTCTCTCATTTGGTGTTAAGCAAAAGAACATTCATTATGGGATATAAAGTCTGTTAGATTTTCCTTCAACAGTATATTCCCATGGGGGAGCAAGGAGCAAGAAACATTATTTCAGCAGCTTTACCTCTGTGCATCCTTAGTTTTAATTGCCACAATCCACCATTTACTGAACTTACATGTATCATGCTTACCTGTGCTTCCAAATTCTAGACATCTACATCCATAAACTTCACTTTCCAACTGTCTCTTGTGCAATAAGTAAATTTATTAACTCTGATGAATTCTCTGTGACTTTTCTGTAAGACAGCGCCAGCTTTTTACAGCGAAATTTTGTAGTGGCAATTATCGCAATTTTTGATTACTATGAACTTGTATTAGCCTTTTTTCAGTATAAAAATGAAATGAAAGCCCTAAGGGATGCACATCTAATATTCAAGATTTTATCACTTTAAAGACTTGCTGAAAATTGTGTAAAAGCAAACTCTGCACCTTCTCAAGGCACAGAGTTTTAATCATTTTTATATTTCTTTTATGAAGAGATTTTCTTTGCATCTAAAATAACCTAAAAGTGTCTCCAGGATCAAAATGACTTACTTTTTGCTTTCCTTTCATAACTATTTTTAATATTGTGTTCTGTTTCGGGCTTTTTTTTAATACCATATTAACTGCAGTTTTACAGGAACCAAGACTCTTGCACTCTTTAAGCAGAACCTGTGTGTTTGGCACAGGCAGAACTCATCAAACATCTTGTTCTGTCTCCCATTCTGAGGTCTACACAGGGGACTATTTTGACACAAATGCCATTTGAAAGAAGCCCCACATAACAGTACCTGGCACTACCTTGTATTTTTTATTTGCTGGATTTGCCAAAACTGGAGAGAAATTGAATCTACACCTTCAGCACTCCTGACCAAGCCACTCAGCTGGTGGATTGTTTGATACCTGTCTCTTTCTTCACCTCTGAATATAATTTAAAACTTCGGTCTTAATTTTGCATGTTATGAGAATCTACCAAGAAAACTGCTGGAATTATAACACAGGTCTTCTCACTGGCATATTCTACGGCACATTTTATTTTATTGTTACGGACACTTCATGAAAAAACATTCTATATTAGTGTGTTGTAAGAAGTAATTTTAAGTATAAATGGCCTTTTTAAAGATGTAGCATCATCTTCCTTTCATTGCCTGCTATACTAATAGGAGAACAGCAGATGCTCAGGCAAGATTCAATTCACCTTAATTTGTTCAAGCTTAATTAGCAGCTGGGATGCATCTGGCAAATAAACATGAAAATACTGACAGCCTGAGTTAAAGGGAAAAAGTAAAAGGCTTTTTTGTTCATTAACCACATGTTCTTCATTGTGAGCATTATGTGCTGAAGGCAAAATCATTTTTAAGCTCCTTTCTTTGGTAAAGGATAGAAACCCTCATACCCATATCTTCATTCCATGTATTCTTGTGCAGGTGAGCTGTGCAGAAATGGGAACAGTCCCCCTATGAGATGTTCCTGCACAGGTAAACATTTGTACCACCACAGCTTAAATATATGGCCCAAGCTTGTACAAACAGAAGAGAGTCATTTCTTTAGGAATTAGGTAGGCAAAATGGACCCCTTGAGATGTAATTAGGAATTATTTACAACCCTGAATAATGATCATGCAGTATCTTGCACAAAGCAAAATAAGCAAAGCCAGTTCTGAAGAGATCCCTGCTGCCATTAAATATGTGACTAACTAGCAAAATGAGGGGCATAACGAGAAGAAATGTGCAATGCCTTTGCAGCAGTCTTAGTTCCAAAGCTCTTGCCTGTATAAATTCCAAATTTGTGTATTAGCTGTTGCTGACTAAGTGATGAAAGGAGCAGGGTTTTTTGAAAGTGGGACCATTTAAAGCATAAGATTCCTTGTGTTGGCTGTCAAAGAGAGGTTTTTGGACAAAAATGAACAGTAGAGAAGTGGCAAGATTAAACAGTGATAAAAGAGAATGTGAATCCAGCTAAGTATTAGTTCATAATGTAACCCAGAACAAGGTTTTGGCAGCTGACAAAGTGAGAGAGAAAGGACTGTATGAGAGCTGTGGCTTTAATTTCCCAAACTTGGCTGTATTACATAAGGATTTAAAGCAGAAATCTTTGTTTCTTCTTATTTATGTTAAACCAGCCCCAGCAACTTTAGTCTGGAAAAGAAAAATCATTTACTCAAAACTTTGGACTTCCACTTCCATACTTCCACTTAATTGAGGAATCCCATGAATTTAAGAATCTGTTATTTTAAGAATCTAAAAGTCCTATGCCTTTGGACTCACCACTATGCAGTACATCTTATAATAAGGTCAATGCAGTGCGAGGGTTTTCTTGAAAGGAAATAATATGAACTCTGCAAAGCCAGGTAAAAAACATTTGCCTAAGTGTGATGGCAGTAAAGGTGACAAAACCTAATTAAAGAAAACTGCATAACTGTGGGTAAAATGGTAACAAGACAAGGAGATAGCTGCTGGCCACTCTCGTATTTATCATGCTTGGTTATCTTCTTTGTAGAAAACTCTTTCAAGGTTGGTTTAGGCACTGCCATGTACACTGTTACACAAGCAGATACAGCCACTTTGAAGATAAAGTAATGTAAACACGACTGGTTTTCTGGCCTATACATGTCCAGGGTAGCTAATCTGTCCAAGGGCACTGCTGTTTTCTGCTGTTTTCTACTGTATCAGCTAATTCAGCATTTCTCCTGGATTTTTTTTTCTTTCTTTTTTTCCCTACAACAGACTGTAAAAACCATCTGTGTTTTATGGGATGTTTAACTTCACCCGGAGTGCAGACAGAACATCTAAATGAATGGATGAGGCTGAAAAAGCATCAGAGACAGAGAGTCAAGAGGGAAGATTTGATACAGGACATTTTATTGGTGTTTATTGGCTTGGGGTAGTTTGCTAACTGTGCTTTGCCAACTTCAGCTACATTCCATCAATGGCAAAGGGGTCAGGGCAAAGCAGATGAGAGGTTAGTGTTCATCCAAGCACTATGGCCCTCAACCAAGAGTTGAGTGGAGGGGTGCCACCCCTAGGAGTGACAGGACCTGCAGTGCCACATGGAAAATATTGTTTTGCCCTCTGTGTGGCCTAGACAGAGAAAGGACATCTTGAGGTTATAGCATGAGGTTATAGCATGAGGTTATAACTAAGACTAATCTGAAATACTCCCCAAACCTTTCCCTGATATATATAAATACAAATCTATATTTGCACTTCTGCAAGTAGTAAACCCAGTTTAAAAATACAGCTTTTAAACTGAGATTTTCATTGAGGTACCAGCCAGCAGAGTGATTCCATTGGCTTGGGTCAGACTGCTAATGTACCTGCAGACCCAAAGGCTGTGGTGGGGATTGATGCTCTGTGCTTTATCCTCTTCTGATAGAAGCTAGGAGCAAAGTTCTCAGCCACTTCAGAAGTGCAGAATCAGGCCAACAGTCAATTTTGAGATATAAGTGTTCTGTGAGCATAGCAGATGCTGATTGATTAATTATTTATAATGGCACATTCTGGAGGATGAATACAGATAAAAACTCAGCAAAAGCTATTGAAAATGGAGTCTAGCTTTTTTGTAAAGTACCTGGGGATATTGCATTTCAAAAGTATTCTAGAAGTAAATCTCAGTATTAAAGCCATTTCCATAAGTTTTTAATGTTAAGCCTCTTTAGCTCAACAATAAAAACACTTAACTTCACAGTTTGACAGAGAAGAGCATTAGCAAATGTCATGGAAGGACTATGTCATGTCAGTAGTTCATTTTCCTTAGAAAAATTATCCAGCAAAATCTTTATGATTTATGAGAGGAATTGAAACAAAATTAGCTATCAAATAAGTCACTGGCATAATCACTTTCCTCCCTATTTTGCTTGAAACCTCCATGAGCACCCCGTGGAAGTGACAGTGTCTTTTTCCTCATCTTTTGTGCTTTGCTTTCTATAAATAGCTTGTTGTGAGTGTCCAAAACAGGATCTATGAAGGATTGATTAATTACATCCTTCTAACCTGACTTTAGTCTCACGGATCTGTATTGGAAGTAACTTTCATAAAGTTTTGAATTAATGACAGTGAATGAAGACATCACAGGCAAGCAGGTTCTTATGAGGTGTTAGATGGCTCATGAAATTCACTGGGTTCTCACCAACACTAAACAGAGGAGGAACTTGAGGGCTATTGGAACTAAAGCAGCTTGATTAAAATAATTTAAAAATGGAAGACTTGCAGGGAACACCCCCCCACCACCACCTTTCCTAGACTTGAAGAACTTTTATGAAATGATTGGGCCAGTATATCAAGAAGCTCTTACCAGACAGATCAGTCTTGGTCTAACTTTGGTATAATTCTAATACTTCAGAGAGCCATTGCAGCCCTCCTGGCAGAAAACTGCACTGGCCACTCTCCACAAAGGAATTCTGGAAAAGTCAAATAGTATTGCCTTGTGAGGTTCTATTTACTGTATCATATTGTGCAAATATTCCACATAAATACAAAATAAATACATAGTCCTGGTATTTTAGGACAGAATTAAATGTCAGTACAATTGGACAGTGGGGCTCTGATTACATTAAGCACAGGGTTCAAATTCTGCTTCTAGACTGGTGATTTAACAAATCATTTAGTATTGTACAGACTGTCATGAGATGTGCAGCCCAGTCTTTTTTTGGGGGGAATGTGAATATTGTAACTTAATATCACATTTTATTAGTACCACTATTATATAAAGCTCACGCACTTGTGGTGTTCATTTAAAGTGAGTCCAAAAAAATTAACGTGGTTGAAACAAAAATGTCCTGTGAAAATTAATCTTAACTTACCTTTTCCTATCTCAAGCTTTTCAGCAAGTGAATTTTTTGCCTAATTACTAAAACACCTAAAAGATGGGTCTCTATACTTTTTTTTCCCTGAGCCCTGTCCACCCAAACTTCTCTTGACAGCAGTGAAGCAAACACCTCTCCAGTGCAGGGACTCACCTCCCTGGATGGAACTATGCAGGTTTAAATCAGCTAAAAATCCAATAGTCTGCACAAAAAGGGGAGGATTAGGTTTTGCTAGGTGACAGGACTATGCAACCTCCTGGTTTAGTGATGAGAGCTGGCCTTATCAGGAAAAGTCAATGCTCAGGAGAAGTAAAAAATAGAAGAGGCCACCTCCATCAATTTCTGGTCCGAGAAAAGCACGGGGCTGAAAAGCCAAGCAGAGAATGTCTTTAACAGCTATAGATTAGAGAGGGAAAGTGGATCTGAAAATCTGACTTTTTCACAGAGATGTTCAATACCTATCCAGTGAAGAGATTGCAGACTCTTAAAGGGATTAAACCAATGATTACATGAAAATGGCACTTCCACTGAGAAACAGACTTCTAAATCATGGAGGTTGAAGGAAGGGCAAGAGGAGCAAGCACAAAGAAAGCTCATGGGAAAGGGCAGAAACCCTTGGGAAGCTGGAGAGGAGGGTGGGTTTTTTACGCCAGCAAGAGACTGCTACACATGAAGAGTTTGGAGTGAGGCTGACAGCTGGAAAGACAGAGATAATGGTGGGAGGATGTGGGTGGAAGGGGTAAAAAATGGAGCAGCTATTTGTTCCTTGGCCATAAAGATAAATTGAAAGTATCTGGAGCCTCCTTGAAAATTGTAGCAGGTAAATTTAAGTCCTTGCTTCCTTAGCTTCGTCATCAGAGAACACAATGTGATGTACAGGCAGTGTTTGTAGTAAACAGAATAATTACAGTAATGTATGGCCCACAGTATGGATAAATATGTGCATGAAAAATGAAGACACCACTAGTTTTTAAGCCCAACATTAGGAGCACGTTGACTTCCATGTAATTAAATTGCTTTCTCACTCCCTGTGTTTTTATTTAGTTGCTGCAGAATGAAATGTTACTTTTTGGATATACATTTCTGCATTATGTCATTAAGTTTATTGAATGGTAAAGAAGAAGGAAGGAAGGAAGGATGAAAGATTTGTTTCTAAGGAGTTTTATTTCATTGTTTTTCATACTAAGAGACTTTAAATGCCAGAACGGAGATAGCCTATAAATCTGATTGCCAAAGCCACTATTAAAGTAAGAAAGGAATTTAGATGGGATTTGTTCAAATGCCAGGTATAGTAGAAGGCAAATAAAGTCTAATCCATTTTGGTGATTCTGGTAGGAAATAAAACCACATAGGTCTATAGGATTATTCTGTTTTAAGTGTGAGGAAATTACATCTAAATCCATTCATTAATGGCCTTGAAATGACAACCTTCTTGAAAAGGAATAACCTCCAGAGTCTGGTCCCACCAATGTCAGTGGGAAGCTCTTCAGTGACTCCACAGACTTGGTGGCAAGGAAGTTGTAGAAATGGCATAAAAGATCCTTTCCCTTTTTTTGCCTTTTTTTCAAAGCTTGGAATCAAGGAAGTTCCCTGATGCCCTGCTATGCTGCCTGGTTTTCCAGCATATGGGCACAGAACCTGGACCTACTGTCATTTGTATGAATTCAAATCCTTTTTGGGTCGGGAGCATCTTCCTTGGATCATATTTTCAGATGTCACAAATGTTCAAAAAATACCTGAGCAGGACTAAACCCAACGCCAAGCTTGATCCTAATTTGTAACAGCCCTTTTTGGATATTCCTGACAGGTCTCCCAAAGAGCTCATTCCTTGTTTCCCCTAAACATGTTGTTTCTTTGGGCACAGGGAGTGACTCCACACACCCTTACCTGCTGAAAGAGGGACGTGCTCAAGCACACAGCTTGATCATGAACATTATATACAAGTGAATACCCTGTTAGAAGAGCAAGCTCCCTGTATTGCTAGTCATGAAATCACCCAGCATCTCACAGGAAAGGCACCGGAGCAGCATTTGTTACGTTTTAGTTGTCTGAGACTTTTCATGTGGAAAGCTTTCCAATTGAAAGATACAGTACTGCCAAAAAGCATTTCTAATGAAAAATGCTGGTTCCAATAGAAAAAAAAAAATCAATCATTTAAAAACGTTGGAAGATTTTTTTTTTTTTGTTCAGTTTTTAAGAAAAATGGAAATGAAAAATGAAAATGAAGTCTTGCAGAGTTATCCACGTAATGTAATTAGCAAAGGCGTCACTGGACTTTTGATTGGCCTTTTTGTCCGGAAATTACCTGGACAAAACCATCTTTAGCCCCAGGGATGGGCTGGTGGGCAAAACCATGACATTGGCTCTGGAGAGAACACACTGCCTCCTAGGTAGACTTGCCCTTTTCCTGTGAAAGGGAAGGCATTTTTTTTTTTTAGGAATGCCACTGACACTGATGGTTTTCCCCCAGTCAGTCAGAGCTGTGACTCGCATCCCTTTGGGGTGTGAGCAGGAGCAGCTACTTGCCAAAACCAAACAAACAAACAGCATTTGGATAGGAAATGTGCCCAGTCAGGTCCTCTGTAAATGTGTTCAGAGGCAGGGTGTTACCTAAAGAGCTTTCACAGATGTGTTGCCCGGGGAATTGTTTTTCACAAATGATTACGTTTGGCATTTGGAAAATATTTTTCCTCTCGAAACCAAACACCCAACACCAGCTGGTTCATGCACAGTAACCCAAGTGGGTAAGTCTTTCAAATCCCTTGTATAAATGGGGAAACTGAGGAGAAGAGAGACCTTGGAGGCTTTTTCGGGTCCTCACTGTGCATATCTTTGGAGAATCTGTAAGGTGTTTTTGCTCCTTATTCTAAACTAAAATGAGGAGATAATGCTGCTTTTCTTTTAATGCCCCAAATGCTCAATAAGAAGCAGTGAATTGAGAATGCAGAGCTTTGCATTTTAAAGCTACTAGCTTAAATCGAGAAACTTAAAAAGCAATTCTAAACTAAACTGAGGGCAATAAGTGACATAAGGATCTGATAGACTAAAAATTATCTCTGTTAGCTGGTCCCTCAGTTAAGTATTTCTGTATTGGTTATGTTAACTTTTGGTTTACAGGAGTTACAAGAGCTGTGCTGTGCCTTGCAGCCTCAGCATCCCTGAGTATGGAGGAAGGTTTGTCACTGAGATCTTCAGACTTCCTGTAGTTTTTTACCGGTGTAAGAGAGCAGGAACTGTGCCCAAAAAGCTTTTTGCACTGCCTGTGGACTGCTACCAACAGAATGCTTGGTTTAGACTCCGTGCCAGTATCTGCAAAGAGTCCTGATTTCAAATGGCATGAGAGAGAACTGTGGAGGTGCTGAGAGAGGGGACTAATTAGAGATTATGAAAGAGAGATTAAAATCCTGTGGGCCTTTCTACGGGGTTAAATGGCCAAATGACACATCCTCTGCTGTGAGAGGGCAGGGAGTTGAGACACATGTCCTGCAGCTTTTGTACTAAGCCTAAAGGAAAGCAGTGTTAAGTTGCTCCTAGTTACTTGTCTGTGGGGACTTCTATATCCCTTGATTAGTACTATGATTTAAAAGGGATCATGAATTTGCCCTCTTCCCCTGGCCTTGGTGCCCCACCACAAGCTGTCCTTGAGATGATCACAGCAATTCACCTCCTGCCTTTTTTACAGTTTCTTTTTTCTTACTCTCTTTGTAAGTCTGATGCCAAATACATTATCTTAAACACTTTTAATTTTAAGTAATGAAAAGACAAGAAATAGCAACTCTGTGGGAATATTTTAAGGGGATTCTCATCCAGTATAAAGACAATAGAGGAAGAAGCTGATGTGTAAATTGTGGCCAAGAGGTAAAAGAGAGTGAAAGAAAAGAGAGATAAATTACAAAAAAGGGTTTTACTACAGCAGAAGACAAAGAACCTCTTGCTAATCTCACACTGCTTTTACTCTGGTGTAATGAAAGAAGGGCTCATGTGCAAAAGTTAAACACCACAGGAATAATGTATGGTAGTACACAAAACAAACACTGGTCTTCTGAGAAGAAAGAGCAAAACTAAAAGAGGGCAAGCAATAGCATTTCATGTTTCCAAGCTGTCAAGAATAGTCCTTTGATCACTTTTATCAAAAGCTGCACTGATTGTCTTCAACTAGGGCTGGTTTTGAAAATATTAACTCTCCAGGGTTCTATTTTGTTTTCTTCTAAATCTAAAGGCAATGTAACAAAAGGGTCATTGGAACTGGATGTAGATAAGGTTTTACAGCCTGATCCCATGAAATGCTGGCTTTTTCTCAAGGTAATTCAGTTCAGGGGTTCTTAGCAGATTTCTCAAAGCTTAGGAAACACGTTTTCAAAATGTTGATCAAATCCCTCCCTTTGAAGGTATTGAAATGAAATGGCCAAATTGACTTCTATTCTACCTTTACAAGTGTTCAGTTAAGAAAAAAGCCCCCTCTGGTTGATTAAGAGGAAAGATCTGTTTCCACCTTCAGTACACTTTGTTTACCCATCTCAGGAAGGCTAAAATAGTACCACAGGTACAAAGAGGGGTGACAAAGCACTAAATGCCACGTGTCCTAGGAGAGATGAAATAGATTAATAATTTCAACACAGAAAAAACACATGGACACAAGAACACAATAAAGCCTATGATAAAAGTGTGAGTGGTTATTGGGAGGAAACAGGAAACTGATATTCACTTCAGCATGATAAAAGAAGTCAATATCAAATGGAATTGTTCAATCATAGGAATTTAAAACAAACAAACAAATAAACAACCCTCAGCAAAAAAATGACAACAACAAAACTCTTTGTCAGAAAAGCAGATTAATTAAACTCTGGAACTCATTGCTGCAAGATAGTGGAAAGATCAGTGTTGTAAGATGATGAAAAGAATATCTAGACAAACTCCTTGATGGAAGATCTGTTAGGACTATTGATACAAGTTGTAATTTCCTGCAGCTGGGAAAGGGTATTGGAGGAATATCACTGTATGGTTCTCTCATATATCCATCAAAGCTGGAATCCAGAGTCAGATGTACTTTTGACCCAGTACAGCCACTGTTATGTTCCAAGGAAGAAAATGAACATCAAGTGTTGCTTTGCAACCTGTCTGGAATGCCTTTGCAAAAAGGAGCAGAGAAAATGATGATGTTAAAACCACTGATGGCCACTAAAAGGTGGGAGCATCAGCACTCCTACATCCACATGCAAAAATATATTACTGTTGTGCCATCAGATTTTTATATGTTTTAATCCTTCCCATTATAACATTTACAGAAGTGATTTGATTCAGCTGTGAATGTTTCAGATATTCTTCCCTGTGAGGGTGGGGAGGCCCCTGCACAGGTTGCCCAGAGAAGCTGTGGCTGCCCCATCCCTGGAAGTGTCCAAGGCCAGGTTGGATAGAGTTTGGAGCAACCTAGGCTAGTGGAAGGTGTCCTTGCCCATGGCAGGGGGTGGAACTGGATGATCTTTAGGGTCCCTTTCAACCCAAACAATCCTATGATTTTATGCCTTGTGTATTTGTGCTGAGTACTGCCAATATTCTTATGCAGTTTCCCTTGAATGTCATATTGTAGGGGGAAAAAAATGTATTGCATAAGTAGGAGGTCATAGCTTTAAAGACTAATGAGTGATTCATATCTATCTTGGATTTTAATTATAGGAAAGCTTCCTGTTTGTCTCCTCTGGATATATCAGCATTTGCAGTTAACGTGCAGCCCTTACAATTTGAAGCAGAGTATAAAGACTGACCTTGCTGTTGCACTGGCAGGTTCTGCAGCTGAATCATTGTATGGCCTTTGACAAGTTACACCATGAGTCAGCTGAAAGTTTTGTTCCTGAATGAGAGAGGAGTTTAAACCCTCTGATTTTACTTAGACCTGATTTCAACACTTCCTGCATTTTGCCACATCAGCTCACATGCATAGAGATATCTGAGGTTTTGGATATAAGTGCCATCAGGTGCAGACTTGCCAAGAATTGTGCCCACTAACCCTCCTTGCATTCTTGTTATGGAACAAGTGCCAGATCACTCGAGTTAACCACAGGGGTGTTGTCTCTGCCCTTCATAAAGCAACTGCCTGGAAAATCCATCTTTTCTGGTAACAGGACTTGTCTAATGGCCAAAGCCATGGCAGAACAAGATCTTCCTAAGGCAAGAAGATTATGTTATAAATTCAAGGAGTCTTATGCATAAAGTGGAAATTTTCAGACATACTGTGAAATCAAAGGGGTCTCTGGCACATGTTTCACAGCTGAAGTAGTTGAGTGAAGGTTATTCATCCTTTTTGGAGAGACTAGACAAAAACAGCCCTAAAGCAAACGAACTGGGATTTGGCAGTCTCTGTCCAGACCTGAGAACAGATGTTGAACAGGATGTCAGGAGAGAAGGGATTGCTAATTTTATAGTTAGGAAGTGTTTTGGAGAAATTCGTTGTGCAGACCAGGGCAACCTGCAGTCAGAAAGCTCACATGCTCATTTTCATGATTTACACACACAAAGTTCAAACCAAGTCTCTGGGTTACAATGAGGGAAGGTTGTCTTATGGTCAGAGCTCCAGCCACCTTCATGGGGGGCAGGGAGGAGAGGGAACCAGTCACTGCTATGAGAAGCTCTTTAAAGGCAATTGGGACTCTTGGCGAAGCTGATAAACTGATTTTTGGTATTGTACCTCATCTACAAAGTAACTTGCTCACTGCTTGAATCAGAAAAGCTCTCCTGTGTGCAGATTGGTTGGAAGTGTCCTTGAGTAAATGCTTGGGAGCTCTTACTGCTAGTTGTGGTTGACTTAAGTTACACTGAAACCCTTCTGACACAGTTCTCAGTTAACCTTGTACAAGAATGCTTTTCATGCTAGTGTGTCCTTACATATGGTTAGGAGTGGGGGTTTTACCATAAAATCTCACACTTTTCCTGACTAATTTGCTAACAGGGAGCACCTGCCTCATGCTTTGCAGCAGAAGACCCCAGTTCTGCAGGAACCCTGCACTGCCAGCACCCCCTCCCCTGCACTGCTCAATGGGGGCACTTTAAGAGTCACTGTGTGAGCCAACACGTGCATTATTCCTAATACAATACAAGTTTTGTATTAGGAAGATCATTTCTGGTAAGTGTTTCATGACACCTGTTCTGGGGATTGCTACAACCACAAATCTGAAATGCCTTGGTTTCTTCAGGGATCCCAAAACCACGCTCAGCACAAGGTAAATGAGATGCATATGAAGTGCTAATGTGTGATATCTGAGTGCTCTGCTTACCCTGCCTGATGCTGTTACACTTTCTGAAGGGCCCCTTACCAAGGCAGCTTTAGATCTAAACTTTCCTTGGGGTTACTCTGAGATTTCCTCCAGATTCTAATCTAGCCCACTCTGCTCCTTACTCTCTGAATTCCTGTGGTATTATCGTGCATTTGTAAATGCTGATGTCCACTCTGCATGGCCAGTTATGGATCCTTACTCTCCAGGTGACAAAGAACAATGGGTAACAGCCACCAGAGAGCTTTCACACACTTGTCATCCTACAAAAATGCATTTTTCTGTTCATTGCTTATCTTGCAGAGTGAGGCTCTTCAGCACTGGGATTAATAGCTGAAGAGTGCCAGTTATATTTGAGATAAAAAACTGGTTAAAAATTCTTTTAAGAATATAACAGATTTGGTGGCAAATGCTCCCAGCTCTCTTTTTGAAGGACACTACAGAAAATAGCTGTTTATTTTAATAATGGTAATTGTGCTTCTAATAAGCATCTTGTTTAGTAATTTGCAGAGGTTGTGTACATGCATTTCTATAAACAGGGATATTTGTTCAAGTTAAGCCTAATTAAAAAAAAATGGTGCAAGAGTTATTTGAAGGTTGTAGGGTAACAGTATATCCTGATTCAGTATTTCCACTTGGTGGAATGAGACTTGCAATTACTCCAGAGGAAAAAGTCCTTAGAGAACTAGATGAGAATGATTAGGATGATGTTAATGACATATTGCCAATAGTAAATGGCTCATTTAAGTCCCATATGGAAAAAGGTCCAATTAACAGAATTAGAATTTTTTCAAAACACATGTATTGACAAAAAATATTCTAATCTGCATTACTTACTGCTCCTTTACTTATTTTTTAAAAAGCTTAAAGATCTTTCTTCACCTTAAACCTAACAGATATTAGGAAAATTGATCCTCATTTGAAGACCAGACAGTTAGTACTAGTCACAGGATGTAATGCATAGTAATGTAGTAACACTTGGGTTCACAAATATTTTGTTCTAATGTATTTTTTGTGACATTTTTCTATCTCTCAGCTCATTTAATGTTATTGTTTGGGGTTTTGTTTGTTTTGGTTTTTTGGGTTTTTGTTTGTTTTGTTGTGTTTTTTTGTTGTTGTTGTTGTTGTTGTTGTTGTGGGGTTTTTTTAACTTCATGTCTCTATTTTTCTCAGACCATGGTTCATGCTCCACTTTGAAACTTCTTGGCTTCCCTTGGGGTGCTTCCCTCAGGAAGCCTGGACACCTTTTTGTTGAGCATCAGGAGACAGAGAGAGTTAGGAAAAATTACTTTGAACGCCCAAGAATATTTTAGAACTGTTCTGTTTGTGTACCTCCATCTGGTGATGTCACTTCCACCCAGACTCCTCATAGGAGTGTGACTCTTGAGACAATTATCCATCAATTAGCATGTCACAACTATGGGAAGCACCACAGCACAAGCAGAGCTGAAACACCTCTAATGCTGCTAAAAGATTTCTGCCAGTTAGCTATTTATCTTCCTCTCTGCTTTCCATACATAAGATGTTGTGAGTTTCAAAGCCACCACAAAGAAACCCTTGTCTATTATTGCTCTGTCCCAAAACTTGGTGAATATTTGAGCATCTTTTTTACTTCTACAGTGAATTGCTAATTTCAGGGATAAATATTTCTATACTCACTGTTATTACTTTTGGAACAAACTTTACAAGAATTTTCAGGTTTCCTGTTCAGCTGATCTCCCAGTAGTGATTGCTGGATTAGGTCTCCCCAGTGCACTGTGCTTGGCAACTTTGTGAGGAACAAGAATTCAGCTGTCACAGTCTGATTTTGCAGCTTGCAGAGAGTTTCTCCCAAGCATGATAACTGCCACCACTTTCATTAGGGTTTGATGTTATTCGCTGTTTTCCAGGGATTCTCAAGAGTCATCCTTTATTTGTGCTGATACCATATTAAAATAAGTATTGTAAGAATTGTGATTCAAAATTGTATGAAGTCAGTAATAAATAGTCCTAATTAGTAGACAGAAATAAATTACTTTAATCTAAACTGCATAAGCACAAGAAACAGATGGTCTTAAGTGCAAATAATTCTCTTTTTTATGACAAGCTATTTTTTCCCTTTTTAATATCTATCACTGCAATACAATTTTTTTTATTTGCTGAACATGTTTTCAGTGAATTGCAAAGTACTTGGGAATGCTGTTCAAATTCTTCTAAGAAAGATGTTGTTCTTGTTAATTAAATTGATCTCTTTTAATTAATATCTCTGCACCCAAGTAGTGAAAACCAGAGTTTGTTTCCTTCCTTTGTTCCTCTGGGGACTGTGAATTCTGTCTATGTAAGGAGTATTTAGTCGTTTTGAACAACAAAACCTGTTTTTAGACAGATCTGCGTTGTGCTCATAGCAGGCATTTGGTGCAGCATTTCTACAACTCATTCATAAACCTAATCACTTAGCCCAAAGTGTGTTGGACTACCAAGGATTTCCTATATAGCATGAAGTGCTTGCAAAGCAGATCCTATACTTCTGGAGAGCATCAGACCGACCCAGTGCATGATTGAAATGTGCAGTATGGCTGCAGAAACCCTCATTTTTGTCTAGAAACTGTGCAATTGTGCAGCCAGGCTGCAACAGCCTATTCATGTGCACACACGAAATCTGGTGCACCTCAAAAATCCCTCTTTGCACACAACCTGGCTGTGCTGTGCAATAAACTTCTTCCCAGAAGCTTCAGGCTGGTTGTGCGTGTCCCAACGTACTGTGTGTGGCTCAGCAATGCTCACTGAGCCTGCCTGGGTAGTCCTAAGAACATACAAGTCAGACCTAAATAAAGCTGTGACTTCTCCAGCCTCTCTGTGCTCTGCATTTTGTCCAGTGGTCACAATCACCCAGTCCAAGCACTGAGGGAAAATGGAATTCTGCCATCCCGTTTCTCACCCCTCAAGGCTCTGAGCCTTGCAGCTCTCGCTCTGGCTGTGAGAGCTGGACAGCATGGGGCTCTTTTGTATTCAGAATTGTCACACATAGCACTTAGTGTTCACTAAAAAGCTATTGATTTCTCTCCCTCAAGTCCTAAACCTCCTTGTAAATCAGTACATTTCATCGAGTGAAGCACAGGAAAATAATAGGAAAGCCTGGATCGAGCAGCTTTTCTAAAAACACAGCAGACCCCTGCCCAGGGCCCAGTGCTGCTGACCTGCTGTGCCACAGGCATGGCTTCTGGCCTGATTAAACGTGTTGCCACGTGTAAAATTCAATCTCACCTCATACTTACATCCAAAATGAGATGGTATCACTGGGTGCTTGACTCCGTTTGGACTCACATCTGGCTGGGGGACTCCAAAGGGCACAAGAAACTTCCAGGGATTTGATTCTGGAAAGATTTTTTTCCTTTCAGACAGATTCAGATCTGAAATTCAGATTCAGACAGGTTCTGTCTGGAATTCTCTGCCTTCAGAGGCTCCAAATGGCTAATTCTCCAGGTTTGGGATACCTCAGCTGCCTAATAAAAGTCCTATATTCAGACTATATCCTTGGGACAGCATCTTACAACACTCCAGCCTGTGTTTGCTGTGGAAAGCTGATCCAAACCCTGCTTAGCCAAGATGGAAGTACCAGGTGGTTGTTCTTGCTGTTCGCCCTACCTCTATCTGAGCACCCTAATCCAACCCAGATTAGTGCACTGGCAAAGGGCTCGTTTGGTAAATGTGTGTTTGATGTTGTCTGAAATCTGTCACTGGGGCCAGTGTCACACAAGGAGAGAACATGGAGTCATCCTTTATGCCTGAGGAGATTTCCCATGAGAAAAAAAAGCCCACTGAAGTCGATCTGACCCACTCTCTCTTCCCCCATCTCTCTTCACAGCGCTCAGATTCTGAACCTGTTTCTACTGGGTGGCTTATATTAATACTCACCTACTGATCAACGAGGCTGGCAGGAAAAAAAATCAAAGAGAATGTCAGCAAACAGTAGCATGATTCTGTTCCCTGCTGGAGAACTCTTCTCCTATCTTGTCAGAGTTACAGAGACACGATATGGGTCATAGAAAACTCGCTCTACTGACAGTTGTTACTTTTGGGATTAGATCGATATTTGCCTGTACGTGGGAATTAGCAGAGCAACCGCCTGCAGGAATATGTTTTAGAGGTGATTTCCTATCAGTGCAGGATGCTTCTGAATTTAATTCTGCTATTCAAGACACCATTTACTTTTTTTTAATACTTAAAGCCATGTGCACTGCTCACAAGAAATCCTGCAGGTAGAGAGAAAACAGAAGAATACATGTTGGAGGATTAGCCATAATATGGATTGTGAAGTCTTATGTTAAACAGGAAATCGTATTTTTTGAGATGTTTTGCAAAGAAATTTTGCACTTGGCAGGGTATTTAAGTTACCTGTCATTTACACCTTGAAGATCAGCAGAGAAAACCTAATAATGCTCACACTCTTAGGAATGATTGTCTTTGTAAAGCAGCTATCTTTGCAGCTTTATACAAGGCAAAAAATGTCAGGAATGTCATCTCCAATAGCTTCTTTATGAATTGCAAGTGGCTTAATTTCAAAGGACCAAAATGAATAGCTTATTTTCTTTCTATTTCTAAAGCCTTTTCTGCTCCACTCCTAGAGAAAAAAAAACAATGGTCAGAGATTTTATGCTGTTCCACAGTGAATATTTAAAAAAATAAACTTGAAAATGCTGGGGAAAAAAAAAAAGACCAGAGTAAATGGGTATCACGATTATGTCTCAGTATATAGTGACTACTAGGAAAAGTGGGCTTCCAAAAGGAACCATTGTACGTAGGAAGAAGAGCTGGAGGCAAGAATTGGCCCAACTCTTTGCTTTTCCTGAATCAGTCCCTTCTAGTCTTGAACATGACCTTTCAGTTTTTTTAAGATGTTTTGCAGTCTGTCCTTGAAAATTGTTATTAATGGCCCAGTTAAGCAGAGAGAGGATTACTACTTATCTATATTATATTTATTCCACTTCCTGCTTTAAACATTGTTTTATGTAAATTTACCATAGCATTTAATTCCCTCCATTTATACACTTGACTTATTACATTTTTACAAATACTTATTACAGTTATTTTGAATATCACTCTTGCATATTCCTGAGCTCCACAGTCTTATTTATTACTTCTTTTTCATTCTTATTCATTATAGAAGCTAAAGTAAACCTGTGGAGGTGAGGACAGCTAGATTTGGGCATGGAATGAGGTGCTGTATTTTAATTGCCATAGAGCAGAACCTGGTCTATTGGAGGAATAATCAACCCAAGAAGAAAAACATGCTGATATTTTATCTTTCTCCTTTGAGTGCTCTTCGTAACTGTGTGTGTTAG
Source organism: Pyrocephalus nanus (assembly GCA_038380795.1). Taxonomy (NCBI): domain Eukaryota; kingdom Metazoa; phylum Chordata; class Aves; order Passeriformes; family Tyrannidae; genus Pyrocephalus; species Pyrocephalus nanus. The sequence continues at coordinate 4,000,981 of CM076273.1, read as the reverse complement.
CCTTACACAAACTGTTTTGGTTGCTGGAAAGTCTGGGTAGAATAACATGTTGTGGGCTAATTTAGCTCACTGCTGAGCCCTGCTGCCCAGCAGAGCTGGATAGATCCATCTGCTGTCAATCTGCAACTTTGAAAACAAAATTGTCAAGTCGCTGCCCCAGTAAATGGTTATTTTCCCTGCACAGTTAATGTAGTTGTAGAGAGCAACTAGGAATCCAGAAACAAAAAAAATGCAGAGGCTGAAATCTTCCAAAGTATTTGGGCAATGAAATCCCATAGATGGTGGATTCCCTAATAGGATGGTCTTGTCTCTGTTACATTTGTATGTGTTGTGATACAAAAATGCTGTTTCCCACTGTGTCTGGCAGGGGTGATGGCACAGTGTGGCTGAATCTTTGGAGTAAAGGAATAGCTGCAGCTTCTAAACACGATCTTTCTTCTCTAAAAACGAATCTGAACATTACATGCAAAAGACTGGGGTTTGACTCACAGCGAGGTGATAATCCCAAACCAGTGAAGCTGAGTGGAAATACGTGTAGAATTATTTGAGCACTGAAAAGATGCTGAGAAACCCATGACAATAAATTATCTGTTCCACTTCAGTGATGGAAACTGATTTTAGTCATATCTAGAGAGATAAATATTATTAACAGAATTGCAGTTCCAAATCTGTTAGGAATCAAACTTTCAGACTGACAGCACCTGTTTGATTGTTTTCAGCTATTTTTAACCATCTGATTAATGTCATTTTTTAAGCAATTTAAATTTGCCTAGCTGAAAGGAAGCTTAGAGGACACAGATTCTCCATCAGAGAAGCAAATACCTTGGCTGAAGATAAGTTGATCTGCTAGAGAAGAGCCGTATCCAAAGGTAGCAGAACAGCTGTACTGACTTTTTTCTAGCCTAATAGGGAATTGATGTTTCAGCCCAGGGACAAAATACTGCATCACTTGTATTTGAAGAAATGACTGCAGAACATTTGCTGCAATTGATCATTTACTGCTCCCTTTTCTGGCTTTAACACTCAAAAATCCTGGTTCTTGAATGCTGGGTTGTGTGAAAAAAAAAAAGCTCCCGAGTGCGTGGCTGTCTCCAGAACTGGGCTTTGCCAGTGCCTTTTGCACAATGTCCCATCAGAGTGCACTTAACATCATGAATATAGAGAGCAGAAAAGGGAAAAATGCTTCTTCTGATTACACCAGTTCTGCAGTGTAATCAGAGTTTAAATGCAAAGTTTATTCTCCAGGAGAAAACAAATGCTGAATTCTAGTGGCCAGGAATCCAAGCACCACAGGTTGAAATTATAATCTCTGTCTCTAATGCTCCACTTAAAAAGACTGTGGGAGAGGAATAGTACATTTTTCCTGCCACTACTTAGCCACTTTATCTTTGAATAGGAAGAAATTTCTTCTCTTACAAGCAATCAAGTATTTAGATTACTCGTGTGTGTTTCCCCTGTTGATAGCAGGTGATCACAGAGGGCAAAGGTGGGCAAATGGATTTAAAACAATGCTGCACAAGTAATGGTGCGTGCACTAATATTACATGCTTCGTTGCATCTTTGGTTATTCATTCTTTACACCAGTCCTCTGGGACAAAATCAATGAGACATTCCATGTTATGCTTCAAAGTCATCATAATTGTTTGTTTTGAAGCAACAATTTTTTCCCCTTTTGTCAACCGAGCAATTTGCTGAAGTACCCAATTTTGCAAGAAGAGTCAGAAACAGAGCCAGAAGCTTTTTTAAATAATATGAGGGAGAGGGGGGGGAACCAAACTGCAAAAAAAACCCCCTATGCTGATGTGCTGTGTTGTTTATTACATTGTATTCTCCCCAAAGGGGAATTGTAATGAAAAAAAAACCCACACATAATCCCCACAGCACTTACTTCAAACAAACCTGAGCCTGAAACATTATTTATATCTGTGTGACAACAAGGTGTCTTTGCATAATTAAAGTACCTCAGAAAATGTGTACAGCAAGACTTCCCACTGGCAATTAGCTGCTTCAGTGGTCAAGTTCCCACATACAAATTCTGTGTGTTACTCCAGGAAAGAGCAGCACTGTACCTGACCTTCTCTTCCTTCCCAGAGGGTGTTGCTGTGTTATTTTTTGCACTTATTACCTATATCCTTTTATTAGATGCCTGATTCATAAGTTAAAAAATTACTAATTAGTATGATGCTTAAGTTAACACCCAAAAGCCCTGACAGGGACTGCAAAGGCAGTGGTTCCAGCCACGGTACAAACACCTGGCAATGAGCTCCTCTAGTGCTTCTCATCAGCTGTCAGAACATTTTACAGTAGGTACAGGTCCATCTTGGACAGGTGGGAACTGAGGCACATGGCAGTGATGGGATTCCCTGGACTCAGCCAGCAGACTGGGCTCAGCCAGGGAAGAAATGAGGCTTGAAAATCAGGCAAGGCTTTGTCCATACTGGCCCTAAAATCCTACAGCATGGAGCTTGCAAAAGACACCTTGGGTCTTTATCTCTGCAGTCCATGAATCTAAACTCAAGGCCTCCTCACTAATTAGGAGATTATTCAGGGATGGCTATAACTGAAGCATAGTTGGAAAAAAAAAAAAAAAAAAGGAGGAAAGAAGAAAAAAAGGCAGAAGTACATTGTTAACATCCCTCTGTTGTAGTAAGACCCTCTGGGGATGCTACTTGGCTGCTTGTAAGTGTATTTAACATAAAGCAGAGATGATTGAAAAATGTAGCTTGTAGCTCCCTGGGGCAGTTTGCCACTCACTAGATATAGGACAGTGAGCAGCTCTGGAAGGAGGCTGCAGCAGCCCTATCCACGATGGCCCTGCAGGCAGGGAAAGCCTCGTGTGCACTCAGAATGTGATTTGATGATTAGATCCTTTAGCACTCGTGAAAGCCACTTGTTTACAACTCTTATTAAATTATTGCGTGTGCTCTGGTATAAAAGAGTTGTTTCTTAAGATTTGATAAGGTGCATAAGCCTGCAACGCATTTCAAGGGCTGCATAAATGCGGAGACAGCAGAGCTGGAAGGCCAAATTCATTAGTGGCATTCTCTGGAGCTCAGAGGGCTTAGCCCATGGATGGATTTTGCATGTGTTCTGTAAAATAGGTAAGTATTTGACTAAAATTAGCCAAATCCTCCAGAGCCTAATGGAGTGCTTATGGGTTCTGGCAACTTAACCCAATGTTTAATTTGCACTAATCTAGCCAAGACTGCAGAAGCATGAAATACACTCTACAGGGAGAGCCCTGCTCTTTGAAGTTAGTGGCTTAATTCCCATTGTCTCTGATGGGAGCAGGACTGGGGTTTATGTGGCATTTACTCCTGTTATTGTAGCCAGAAATCTTTTTAAATATGAATTAATTTGGCTTGTATTTGGGGACATTCCAGCCTTCTGAATTTACTAAAATCTTATTAACTTGCAGGCAAACCTGCACAGCTGCACTTGTGAGTTCTGTGTATTGTCCATGCAGAGATCACAGACTGTAAGAACCTGCAGATTTCCCTTCTCAGGTGTGCACACCTGTAACTACCTACTGGAAAGAGAAAGGGAGAAGGGAACTACGTGATCCTCAAGGTCCCTTCCAACCCTGACCATTCTATTCTTTGAAAACAGCTCTTTGTGCAGCAGCATGAAATCGACCATCATACATATTTTTTTTTCTTTATTTAATTCTGTAAGTACTACTGGTTCGAAATCTATTAAAAATGGATTCTTTGATTATTTGTGTTCACCTGTTTCTTCTGGATTGTGACAGCTGAGAGGTGAGCTTGCCCTCTGCAGAGTGACGACCGGGTGGGTGTGCAGGGTGTCACTACTGGCTGTGCCTGGCCCAGCTGGGAGAGGGGCTGTGGGCAGCTGGGAAGTGCTGATGGAGCACTGGTGCAATTCCTCAGCCACGTAAGTGACTGTTTCAGTTTACCCTTTTGACAAGAGCAGAGGTTTTCCTATTTTAGACAGTCACAAGAGGTGAACCTGTAGTATTTAGGGGGAAGGCAGCTCCAGCAGTGATGTGGGCACAGAGAAATAGGGGAAAGGAAGAAAAAGTGCCTTTGAAAGGATCCCGCTTAAGTGTCAGGTAACTACTACCATGGCACAAACCCAAATTGATGTGCTGCCTTCACAACACTTTGATTCAGTGCTGCAGCCAGGTGCTGAGAGTGACTGCAATGACACAGGGTGTTTCAGCAGAGCAGCACGTAGGGGAGCAGACAGATAAGACAGTCAGAAAGCAAGCTGTCTGCTGTGCAGGAGAGGCAGGCACTTCAAAGGCAGGAAATCCTTCTGAGGATGTTATTGTCAGCAGCTACACAAGAGCTCCCAGTGATATTAATACCCACTTCAACTTCTCTCTCCCACCAAAAAGAATTTTTGTCCTGGTGAGGTGACTTTACCCGTGATGGGGTGACGAGCCATCCCTGATCCTTTTGTTTTATTCCAGTGACTTGCAGATTCCCTGCTTTTCTGGCCAATGCTATCTGTTTCTTTGACTTGAAAGTTCAAAGTGGCAGAGCCACTACCCTCGTTTCACAAGTGCAGAGACACACAGAGAGCTTATTTTAGTCATAGGAAGCGCCACAGATTCCCCTGCTTTTACTCTTCCCCTGAATCTATCAGAAACCTCAAACATCCAGCAGAACTGTATATAAAGAAGAGGGACTGCTGTTTCCTTTCTGCATCTTTCCTTTTCTGCCAGTGGATGCTGACAGCAACCTACTGAAGGAGTCATGACTGGCTTTAGATGCAGCTTTCCCAGCCAGTTATCTCTGGGACACGTTGTGACACACAGGTATCACCCATTTCTCCAGCATTTACCATAACACCTCTCATGTCACATCTGCCTCTCTTATACCTAAGGTGCAGCTTGAGGCAGGTGGAGAAAGATCAACACAGAGAAATCCTAAGGCTCCTCTCTTTTCCTCGCTCTCCTTGCTGACCTGGCATGGGAAGGGTGCTCTGGAAATGGAGGAGGCAAAATCTCACTCAGGAAGGTACTGGAGAGAGGTGATAGGGGAGAAAGCTAATATACCACCCCCACTCCCTGGCTGGTACAGCCCCCCTTGTACTGAGAAAATTGGTTTGTATTTGATTCTGCTGATGTAGCAAACCAAAACAGCAAGTCAATTTGTGATAGAAGATGGGAAAAAAAAGAAGTGACCTCGCTTATTAATCCCAGAAGAGACAGGACTACATTAACCAAACCTGTAACCCCCTAGAATGAATCAATTTACTTCTTACACCCTTATCTTGGTATTTGACTCTGGCCATCTGAATTTGCACATACTGTAAACTTCCATGGTGTTCAGATTCCCTTTTAGGACTTCCACATGAAAACAGACAGGATTCCAGTTTGCTCCCTCAAATCTTCCCTGATGATCAAGGTTTGATACAAAATTTATGGCATGTAGTCAGCACAGCTGACAGATATTTAGTTATGGCTGCCTATTCTGAGAGAGTTATTGTATCTCAAAGCATTTTTTAGGAGACGGAGTCATTTATCGAAGTATCTTCGGGATTATTATAACTACAGAAGAAGCCCTTTAAGTGGGAGATCTCATAAGATGGTGTTGTATCCTAAATTCAAAGGATCAAAAAGAACAGGAATAAAAGGAACAACCTGCAAAATGAAAATTTCATGAATAAAAAGGCTCAGTACTAGATAGTAGTTGTATTTCATCTTGACCTTAACAACATTTAATCTTTATATCACATTTTCCACATTAAAATATTAAGTCTTGGGTTTTCTCTGGCATCTCCTCACACACATTTTAATTAGGTTGGTGTAGAGTTCCATATAAAACCAGGTCAGCTTGGGGTTTCTGGTGTCAGCCTCAAAGGATTGGGGTTGCTACAGCATCAGATTAACCCCATGAAGACAGTGGGGTTAACCAGTCCTTACCCCTTCCTCTTCCATTCTTATCAAAAAAACAAGTGACTTTTGGGAACTTGGAATAAACTTCAGAGGAAGGAAATACCACTTGAATGGAGCCTGACCTAATTTTGATGGAAGTTTTATGCCATCATGTGCTCGTCAGATTGGCAGCAAACGCCTCCTCACCAAGGCCTGTCTCTGCACACCTGTGACCTCCATTTAAAAAGGCTGTCCCAAAAGACATTCCAAAGAATGCATTTTAAAAACCCAAGCACCTTAGTTCTGCTTGTAAAGGACAAGTCTGAGGCCTAGCAAAACCAATGTCTACTGCCTGCAGAAAATACCTCATCACTTTCATGGTCCTAATTAATGCCCAGATAGATCTGAGAATTCTCACTTTTATGGGCACTGTAATCCCAGTGTGTGACTGTAGAGGATGGTTACCTGGACACTTATTCTGCATTAAATGAGCAGTGATGTTGGGAAACAGGACTAACATTGTTTTGGTATGAAATGGCCCCTGGTAATTCCTTGGGTGTTGTTATAAATCAGCAGGTCACAAAGTAGGTTGGCTGTGCTTGGGTGACTGACCTGGGACATCCCAAGGCCGAAGGCTGGAGATCTGAGGAAAACTGAAAACTCAGTCAGTACCAATGGCAATCTCTGATGAGTTTTTCAGTGTCATATTTATTGTGACAAAGAGGCTCAGCCATGCTTGTAGACTTTCCTAACTGAAATCATTTAGTTCTGCAGATAAAATTTACAGTTCTGTAGAGTATTTGAGTGAGCTTTTAGACAGAGAAAAAAAAAAAATAATCTTGCTCTGTATTTTGCTAGTGAAATTACAGGGTTTTGCAATCAATGAATGCTCAAAAACTGGAAAGGAAAAGGATGCTTTGACCTGTTGCAACTTCTGTTGGAATTATATTCATTATTTAGGGATGTGTGCAGAAATGGCATTTGGCTATTTAATGGGTTTTTTTGAAAAAAATAAGGGCTATACTGGATTCCTCCAAAGTCTATATTTATTTTCTTCCTATTTATCCCACTGGAGCCATGAAAAGAGGATGTTATAGGAGTATTTTTTTCATTCCTCAATTTCTACAGAAAAATGGTTACGTTATGAACATTGTGCAAAACACATTGACATTTAATGGGAAACTTTTCCTAAAACTTTTAATGAAATGCTTTCTTTAATCTGAAATTTTATATCAAACTCTTTCAGTGTGCTGCTTAAATGACTAAGAGAATTCAAGACACACAACTAGAGGCTGGGTGCATTGCTTAAGAGCCTCTTGGAGGACTTTAATTCCAATAAAGCTTTTCTGAAATGGATAGAAATTCTCAGAAGGCAGCTATTGGAGCTGGAGTAAAAGATAAATTCAGTGCTCTTGACACCGAACAAGACAGGGTACTTGGGCTGGTCAGAATGTAGAGCAAAAAAGGCAGGGAAGTTGGAGGAGCACATGACATTTCTTAAATTATTTTATCAAATGTGCCTGTCCTGGAAAAATACACAGTTCTTTGTGAGAACACTGAAATGCTCTGATTCAGTCTTTTGCCTGCCACCTGTTTCCTAAGTTATCTTCAAAAAAATTAAAATCTTAATAAAGCTTTTCCATTATGAATTATAGACTTGACTCTGCAAACTGAAATGCTCTGATTAGTGAACTTTTTCACATAACTTCTGGGAAATCTCCATGTCTTCCACCAGATATTCTTCCTAATGCCCAGCACTTTGCAGATTTAGTATTAGGTGATCAAATAGCAGCCCAGAGCCATTCAAGGTAATTGAATCCCAGGATTTGGGACCAGGTGTACAAAGATGTTCAAACTAATTGTTTAATAATTGAAAACAATAACCAGTGTAGTTAAATCTCTTGCTGATTTTCTAATGTTTATTAATTTAGGCACCTGTGTCTTCTGCACCACTTTCTTTCAAAGTGCTTACAAGGATATGCATAGCATATAAATTCAAAATGACTGTGATTACCTTGATACGTACTCTAGGTACTTAAGTGATTAGAAAAACATTATTAGTCTAATTGTTATATAGATTTCATTCTTATGAGTCTGATTATTAAATAGTTGTTTAAATTCCTAGATAGATGTCAAGGTGTAGAATTGTCATTAAACATTCACTCTACCATTCTCCATGACCTTTTTAAAATGATTTGATACAGGAAGAACCACAGAAAATGTTTCCTTAAAAATCAGGCAAATACAAAATTCAGAAATAGTTAAGATAAGTAAATGAAAAGCAACAATGACACCAGCACCTTTATCAGCAGGCACTGCCCTTTCTCTAGTGTGATTTTACTTCAGGCCACTGTTTGTGCAAACTGTATTGAAGGACCATCTGAAAGAAAGGAGGGTTATAATTAGTAAGAAATATCAGCAACATAATCTATTCTAAGTCAGTTTGTGTCTTCTTTCCAAGGGCTTTGTACACTGGAGCAGATGTTACACCTTGCCCATTACTTTCACCTAGCCTTGCTTCACTTAGCTATGTATATTATTTTAATTACTTTCTATGCCTTGAAGGCAATTCCCATTTATTATTTTATTTTGCTAATGCACCTGCTTAAAGAAAGAAAACTGTAAGCAGGGAACTCAGGAAAAGGTAAAATGGCAGTGAGATTACACTTCATGGTGTCTTTTTCTGTTTTCTTTTCTCCTTTCCCTCCACTATGACTAAATAATAACAACTGGAAGGAATAATTTTACAAGGGGGAGTTATCTGTTACTTTTATTTGGTCCCAATACTGCTAATTAACAGCAGCTATGAAAGGTCCTGTGAAAAGGTTTTAAAAAATCTAACAAAATCTGGTTTCACCTTCTATTCTTATTTTACAAACGGTATTCTTGTGCTGCTATGAAATGGGCTTCTTTAGCCCTAAAGTCATAGAAAAGAAGTATGAATACAGCAGAATAACAACACGATTTATCAGCATGAGTGAAATAAATGGACAGTATTAACTGTATCATTCCAGCAGTCTCCACAGCAGTCCTAATGCCTTAACAGAATGTGTGAGGGGAAATGAAATGGCAGCATGATTACACTGATTACAGTGGTTGCAAATACGTGAGGCTCCAGTCATGCTTCAGTGGGGCTGTAATTATACTTCAAAGAAAGGCTGTGCACAGGCTGCTCCATTCTTAGGGTATCCCTGCTGTTTGTTTCCTCTTATTTTGTTCTTAGCCTCATAGGTCCTGTAGACACTTACTCACACGTGTAACTCTTTGTTTCAGTGGGGAAAAAAAAATCACTTTTTATGCAGATGGGTAGTATTGGTTATAAACTCTCTCAGCTCTTCTATGCTGCTACAGAATTGCCATCAAATAATAGGGCTTGCTATGATTTAATACTAGTCCTCATTTCTTTCAGAATAAACCTTCTGAGCTTTCATTAAATTGGGCGGTAAAGAGTGTAGGGAGTATGGCTGCTCAGTATCAAACAGTTCTGTTCTCCACCTTGCCCCTAGGTATTAGTCCTGAACAGAAGAATTCCAAACCTTTGTGATTTGTCTTTGATTAGTACTGCCTCATGCTGCAAGCAGTACTTCAGGAAGAAAGATGGATTTGTTGCTGTTGTTTCTCACTTCCCATTGGCAACCCGTGGCAGCACCTAGCCTAGAGCTGACCATTATATTTCATTTAAGAAAAGGTATAGAAAAGGAAAATACATTTTGATGTGTCTGCATTTTGTCTATAATTCAAAAGCAATGACATTTTACAGCAGCTCTTTTTCTTCTTCTCCCCTCAGATAATGATGTGACACCATCAGGGCAGGGTACAGAGGCAGAGTGGGGCAGTGTCTGGGGGGACTGCCAAGTCCTCTGCTTTCTCTTCAGTGCCCCTTGCTTTCCTACAGATACCTGCTGACAGTGGTCAGGTGGTGTTCCCCTCACTGTCTGGCCTTTTTCTGTGTGATTTTTCACTGTGCCAGCCTGTGATTTGCAGAACTTTCTCTGTATCCCACAGCTGAGCACAGGTCTGAGTACCCTGGGTGTGGAGCTCAACCGAGTGCAGCTCAGCCGCAGGCTCAAAGTGTACTATAGAGCAAACAGCAAAGTCTGAATCATTCAAAAAATCTATTTATTTGTTCCATACCAAGCAAAATAAAATCTTAAACTTTGCTCTCCTTGAGGCTGAAGTGCTACTAGAAAAAAATAAACAAACCACAACTAAGCTCTATTGTTGTTATAGAGAGAGGGATGCTGGGAATGCTGAAACCACAAAAGGGATGAAGAATCAAACAACATGAGGGAAAACCCAGGATAATGTTGTAACTCTGAGGAACCAGCAACAGCAGTTGGGAAACAACCAAGTTGTTTCAAAGAAAAGGTGGAGCAACCACAACACTGGAGTCTCTTTGGCCACCATAAACCATCCAAATCCAGTAACTTCACTAGGGCTTCACCACCTACTCCTGGAGCCCTGGGCCTGATTGTATTCATGGATGCGTGCTCAGATTTTTCCCAGAACTGCAGGACAGACAATATTTAGGATTTCCAGTATCCTCAGGCAGCAGTCAAACCAGGTGAGCCAAACCCAAATCACCACCTTTCCGAGGAGGGAGCTGAGCACGTTGCAACTGGAAGTTGCTCTCTGCTTGTCAGACGCAGTGATATATGATGGTAATTGCTTCTGTGTGCCTTTAATTATGGTATTGTAATTAGCAGGTTGCAAAGAGCAGATGCAGAGGTTCTTTTCATAGAGCAGACTCTGATAGGCCATGAAAACATCTCAAAAAGAAAAGGGCAGAGCAATGTCACATTGTAATGCAGCTCTTTGTGCCTGGAGAAGAGGGTTAATTAGCTGATTGCTCCACTCTTCATCTTCATTTCTTAAGGTGGAGGGAACATGGTAGGAAGGAGATTAATTTATCTTCCTGAGTTTTCAGATTTAGCAAATAGCACCAATTCTCTGTTCAGCCCAGCATCGTTCAGTGGTTTGGGCTTGGTGCTAGGCAGGGACCACTGAGAAAGAGAACAAAAATTCTGAGAAATCTTCATCCTCTCAGGGAAAAAGGGGAGCAAGAGAACCAGTCTTTGAGAAGAGTTCACCATGGCAACTCGAGCAGTCCTTGCAATCCTCGCTCCTCTAAGGAAGCAGGGATGGTTCTGGGTTAATGCTGCACAGGGGGACTTGTAACTCACCTGTTCTCCTCGGCACCTGTTAACCAGGTTCATTTTTCAAAGCATCCCTGGCTGCTCCGTGGCAGCAAATGGCACTGGGGTTACCTCAGCAGCAGCTGCAGGTGACTCTGAGAGGGTTTGGAGGGTCAGTGAGTTCAGAGCTGTTTGACAGGGAATTGTGTCACTGCCTAATGACGAGCACGGTGAGCATTTTACACCAGATGAGACGTGGTTTCAAGTCCTTTAAGGAACCTGTGGTACGTGTGGGAAAGGGAACACAGCAGTGCTCACGTTGTAAAGAACATCAAACATACCTTTCATAGTTCAGGGATTGTTTCTTTTGCTTTAAAAACACAAACATGTTTAAACTATTTTTTCTGTTAGGAAACTTCACATCTTGTTGTGGTTTTTAACTTATAATATTCTCTAACTGAAGTATCTTGTCCTGGTTTTCATATTTATTGAAGTTAACCACTACGGGGGTAGAAGGGCAGTCTCTCTAAATGTGCTTGCAGAAGTCAGTACAAATTGCACATTTAATTATTGTGTACTTAAAATCTTATAATCATAGAAAATCAAATACACAGCTTGGTTGATTCAGAAAGTATTTTTAATGGGGCACTATTAAATTATAGAGTTAAACATTATTAGATATATTTATTCATGAGAGATAATTTGATATGTAACAAAATAAGCCAATACATGGTGTAACCTCTTGCAGTCTAATTTTCATGGATGAGCTCTTGCATATTTAATATCCTTTGAGGATATATTTTAACCTAGACTAATTACTGCTTTCCTCTTATTTCTGTTCAGTTTGACATCAACGTTTGGCTAAAATAATGTAATATTGTTATTATGGAGCAAATTAAGTAAATCTGGCTTATTTAATTTAGAACCATTGTTGATACTGCAAATGGCCTGATGTAGGTTGTGACAACAAACATTGTACACAAACAAAAATAGCTAAATTCTCTGCAAAGAAACCTTATTCACATTGCATGATGACGACCATCAGGAATATTTTCTGATCTATGAGGCTGTTTTATAATATCTTTTTCTAATCTTATCATGGTAAATTTATAAAGAGGAGTAAAGCAAGGAATTAATGTTCATATAAGTTATTCTTACAGTATTAAGACAATTTAGCTTAAAAGCCCACCAGGATAGCTGGGGACCATGTCAGAAACTTTCAGTAGACAGAATACCTGAGCACAGAGATTTTGTACTTTAAAGTAGGTTAATTAATTAATTGAGAACTCGTGTCATGGCTTTGATATATACATTAATTTTGTGTCTGAGAAAATTTTTAATGAGATGTTTTAATTTTGTTCTCAGTGACATCTTAATAAAAAGCACTGATAGGTCAGGCTATGTGTTTGTACATTTTGGGATAATGCCAGCAGTGTCAGCTGGCTTCAGCAGATCAGCTTTGCTTTGCTTGGTTCATCAGCCAAACATCTTGCTACATTTTGCTTTCTTTGATTCATCATTTTTTTAATGTACTGAAGTTTTAATAAGTCTGCCTTATATGAAAAGAATTTTTAAAACTTTAAATGTGAAAAACAGCTAAAGGAAAACTTACATTAATGTAACTTTAAATTGCATTTGGGTTTTACGGTTGCAATATATGCTATGGACTGAACATTTTCAAGGTGAGCAGTGCAATAACATAGTCCATCTTTGTCCTGAGTCAATATTGATTAGTAAAAGCTGAAATTCTCAGTGCCCTTTGAGAGGCTAAGATCCCTTTTTACATGTTGCATCAACTAAAAGAAGTGACAATTTTGGCTAAACACAGATCCTTTATGTTTTTCAACCTTTTCATTTTTTGAGTGTTTTTAAACCATAAATCAACTAAACTTCAAAACAAGAAAACTTTTGTTCAATGAAAGTGAAAGGTTTTTTAAAAAATTCATATATTGGATACACTTAAAGATCTAGTCATTAACATCAGCAGTTGTGTAAATCAGCTTCTTGTGTTATAATGAAGAATCCCTCCCCAACACCTAGAAAGCATTTAATAAATGACCCCATAATCTGCCTGAGAAGGAAACTTTTCTGACACCTCCATCTGCAGAGGTCTCCTGGCAGAAGAGGGGGCTGTGCTCTCAGTGTCTCTGAGCCAGGAGCACATGCTGAGCTCCATCTAAACCCAGCTGGCTCAGAGCTATCAACTGATAGCAACACCAAATATTTTTTCCCGTCTATCAGCTACTGAGAAAGTGAAATTGCTTCTAATCAAAAGCACGGCCCTCCCTTTGCAATTGTTTGCTCGACTATTTTTCTGACTGGTCTGCTTGATGGGCAAATGTGCAAGGAAATGGAAAACATAATCTTTCAACATGAAAGAATGCCAATGCACTGTGAAGAACTGCTTCTAGCTCACTTCTCCTCTCATGTGGGCTTACATTGCTGCTAATTTCCTAAAATTGACTACCAGGTTGGCTTCCAATTTGTTTGATGATGCATATCCCAGTGTCTGGGAACGCCCAGCAACATGCCAGGGGCAAGGTTTACTAAACCAAAGGTTTTTTTGTGACTGAATTAAATCACATATCAGCAACTCGTCGAAGTTTTAGAAAGTTTGCCTCCCTTTCTTTTCGGTACCTGCAAGCCCTGATCAAAGTGAACACAACAAGCACCTAAAGAAGGGAGCTTCGATGGAGCTCTGAGCAACCCGGGCTAGTGGAAGGTGTCCCTGCCCACGGCAGGGGCTGGAACTGGGTGATCTTCAAGGTCCCTCCCAAAACAAATCATTCTGAGATTCTTTGATATGTAAACATTATTGAGTGGGCATCTTTAAAGACTTTATAACCAGCCATGAAAGACAGAGACCCCAAGCATATCATACTTCATTTTGCTGACATCTCGCACAAAGCAGCACCAAACTATGGAGACGTCTGGTAACTTTTCCTCGTGAGCGTTTGGCACCCGGTTTTATGAATTAGTATACTTAGCAAGGAGTTTTCCCTCTTATCTACTAAAAATAACAACATGAACTCTAAGAGCTTGTCAACGTATTACTTCCCAAGGGACAATTTTGCTCTTCTCCCTCATTTATCTAGGCATGTGTAGAGGCTTTTGACCCATTTAGCATAGATAAATGACCCATGATGTGAAATTTCCCAACAGTTTAATAATGCATTTAACTCAAAGTGACACTTGCTTGCAGCTGCCTTAAAGCAGTTTCCAGGCTATATATGTCTCTTTGAAATGATGTATGACAAGTAGGGAAGCTTCCTTGATAGAACCCCAAATCCCATGGGTGAGTAACAAGAAAATCCTTTTCAGATTGCCAGCAGCAAATTTATACTTTGCAAGTCTTTATTTAATTTTATCTATTTTTCAATATAATTTACAGTGATGACCATTAGTCTAAAGCTCACTGTAACTTCTATACAAATTATTTTTTCTTCCCAGTAATGCATTGTAAAGGCTTTTATTGATCCCATTTTTTTTCACAACACACCAGAAGTAAACCCCTTGTCTTACCACTGAAAATGTTTTTTAATCCTTGTACTAACTTAGCTGTATCAAAATTCTATTACTTCTGAAACCCAAGCAGTGAAACAGAGAAATACAGTCTGTGTATGTTTAAAATCAGGAAACTTTTTTAAGAAAACTCCCTTATGTGTTTGAAAACACAAATCTGAATGATGGCTCTTAATTTTTGCTTGCATAGATTTAAAGCAGTTGGTGTTGAGAGTGTGGAAACATTTTTATTAAATCTGCTTCTGGTTTAGTGAGCAATTTCCCATGATACATGTCATATTATTAGCAAGAAAGATTTAAGAAAACAAGAAATTAGCATTAGACTCGAGGAGACAAACACTTCTAAGAAGACAATCAAATTTATTATTTAACAACATTTATTTCCAGTATTAAAATAGAAGTCAAATAACTGCAGTTGGATCCTGTAGAGTCCTCAGTCATTTAGCAAAGATAAATGGGTTGAGCTCCCAAAGTCTGCAAGAAGGAAACACAGTTGCAAATAATAAGAAACCCCAAACCAAAACAAACGCAGAGAAATAAACCAGAAAGAGTCCTGTTCACAGGGAAGGGTTAATGTGGGCAGAGGGAGAAGAGAATTAACAAAGCCCGATGATTAGAAAAGAAACAGAGAGTGCACAGGATGTTTGTACCTCGGGCTCTGATCATTTCTCAGCTCTGGTGCTTCCTTTGGTCCCCATCTTTTATCCCTCTTGTGTTTCTCAGCCACGGACATTCCCTCACTTTACTTCCCTGGCAGGATCCCGGTTAGTGATGCCTTTTGTGGCTGTTTGTACAGCATGTCGAGAACTCGGTCCTGACCCACAGTTTGTGACACAGGTATGAAATAACAGGATAGGGAAATTTCCTCCGGCTGCTCCAACCGAGCCTGGAAAACGCCAGAGGAACAACGTGCCAGAGGAGAGCTGCTGTGGTGAGCAGCACAAAGCCTGTGCTGCTCCTTGCTGCTTCCCTATTCAGAGCAGTTTAAGCCCATCTCCTCTGCTGCATTTGAGTGCAAAGTGAAAGCAGCCGGCTTGAATCACAGAGGGCTTTTGATGGGGGTCTAAACCCGGCTCCCATCGGAGCTCTCGGGCTGCCGTGCTGAGGGACACGAGGAGCAGCCTGCTGGGGTTCAGGGAGGGTGGGACACCCAGAAAGGGGTGAGCATAGCTGTGCCTCTCACAGCACCTGCAGAATAAATGCCTGAGCCAACTTAAACGTGTTTATCCAAAATTAGACGTCCGTGCCCTTCTGTCTGGGGAGACGGAGTGGCATTCCAGAGAGGAATTCACTCACTCCAGAACTAGCCATCAGTGTTTGAATGAGATGAACCTGATTTGGGAGGGTCTTCTTTTTTTTTTAGTGAATACAAAAGATTACCTCTGTTGGATGTGTAACTGTCACGGAAAATGATTACCAACCTGGCAAAACAGGGAATTCCTTCCTGAAGAAGATGACCTCTGAAGGGCAAAGGGACCCCATCCCACTGCTGATGAAGCTTGTTTTATTCATAGAATCACAGAATATCCTGGGTTGGAAGGGACCCACAAGGATCATCCAGTCCAACTCCTGGCCCTGCACAGACACCCCAAACAATCCCACTCTGTGCCTGAGAGCATTGTCCAAACCCTCCTGGAGCTCTTGGCAGCCTTGGGGCCGTGCCCACTGCCCTGGGGAGCCTGTTCAGTGCTAACCACCCTCTGGGGGAAGAACCTTTTCATAGTATCCAACCTTTAATTTCCCTATTCAGGGAATAGGGAAATGAAAATGTTCCTTATTCAGGGAACAAGGGAGCGTTCAGGAGTCTTAGTGTGAAACCCCCCTTCATTTGTCAAAACAAAATTCGTGTTGACTGGGTGAGCCTTGCAGGGACTCTGTAGCCCAGACTAGGTCCACATCCCCACTAGAAGCACTAATTCCCAGCTCCCTGAGCTTGACTGGCCAGTGGAAGTTGACTGCATCGTTCCTCACCTTTGATACAGAGCGATTCTTCCTAGTTGGGGATGAGAACAGCTTTTACAGTGTAAGCTTGGATAAGCCTGCTAAAAGGGTGAAGCTGCTGACTACCCTGTAAAAAGATAAGCACAAGAAACAGCAGAAGTGAGGCAGGGAGCCTGTATCAAAGTTAATGAAGAAGGCACAGGGTCTAAGGAAAGGAGGAAATTCTTCCAGGAGTTTGGGTTTGTGTGAACTTGGAGAGATCAATTTGCTGCTGAACCATTTGAACTGAGCCACAGAGTTCATTTTGAGAAAGACACACCAACCAAAGCTGGCACAGCGAGTGCCTCAGATCCCAGTGACCTGATGAGCTGTGTGCTGAGAGAGTGCAGCTCTGAGCCTGCAAGACACTGAGTGCTGCACTCGCAGGAGCAACCTCCTTTTGTAGCCTGTCTGCTTTGCAGAATGCTTGTTTAGAGATTTCCTTCACAGATGAATTAATTAGAAGTAGCTTATTTACTAGGGAAGGAGACAGATGCCAATTCATCTGCTTTTTTAAAATATATAAAATAAGTGATATTTACACTTGAGCTTCCTCATCTTAACTCCAGATACTGGCTTTTTAAATATGAATGCATTTGAAAGACATTATTACTTCTCACCAATAATATCTGGTTTTAAATATTTGTGCCTACACACTTCCCCAAAATAAATAAAATCAGCCCTCCCAAAGAATATTTTTGCAAGCTGCTTCTCTAAAGTGCAAGTTTATTTGATTTAAGCTTCTTCGCCCATCATTGTTAATGAATAATTATTCAGTATTTCAAACTGAAACAGATAGCTTCATTTAGTGTGATTAATGCTGATGTGCCACCTCATTTGCATAATTACAAAATATAATAAAATAAATTCCAAATCCGAATCTTTGCAACTTGTGTTACCAAAGGCCTGAAAAAAAGACCTGATGTTTCAAAATTATCTCAAGACACAGTTATAATTCTCTGTGACTAAAATTGAAAGGTAAAATTATTTTGCATCACCATGTGTAACAAGACTTTGGCAAAATAAAAGTTATATCTCTGAGACAGAGAGAAGTAGTCTAGTGAAAGGGTGTGTCTGCTGGAACAGATATTCCTTCCCTACTTTTAAAGATTTAGGGCTGGTTTATGTGAAAATTAACTGAGATTCTTCATGGAAACAGCATTTGGCCTTTTAGGATATATGGTGTATTTTTTACTTCTTTAAAGCTTTACCAGGACTCATTTCTTTTGCAGATTTCTGAGTGGTTTTCCCTGCTCTGAGGAGAAGGTTCACTGTCTGATCCTTCTGCCAGTTCTGCCCTGGATTCATGAAGGCACAGTAGACATGAGAATGCAGCCCTTGGTAGGGTCTGCAATTAACAGCCTGTTCCTGAATTTACTCTTTTTGTTTTGGGTAAAGGGATGAGACATCAGGGTGGTTGTTACTGGGAGAAACTTCCTGCATCTTGCCTTGTAGAAGCTGCCCTGAAAACAGGTGATATTGCTCATACCTCCGAATAAATCAGAGGGAACAATTTCATCAAGACTGTCAGGAGAAAAAAAGGCTGAGGAAATACTGTCTGGACAATCAGGGCATTGAGGAGATTCCACGTTCCTGAGGCTGCTTGTTGGGTTTTTGCTTAGACAATTGTTGAAATCAATACAGTAATTTGGGCAGTAATTAACCAATAATTTTCCTAAGGAAGTGGGAGAAAGAATCTAAAATGTGAGGGGGAACATCTGTGAGCAAATGGCCCTGGCAGTAGAGAGCAAAAGCAAGGCCAGTTCTGAGAAGACCTGGATATGTTCAGGGAGGTAGTAAATGTAAGCAGAACACAGCTGATTTTTCCTATCTTGAAAATGCCTCAGTGTCCTCTTACACTGGCTCTGGTGTCAGTCAGATCACAGGGAACCTTTCCTATCTCTTTCTGCAGATGAAGGAACATCTCCAGGCTAATTTGCCCTTTCCAGTGCCATTTAAAGATACATTATTATTTGGGTTTGCCAACATCTATAGCTCCGAGATCCACTCTTCTGCAATAAGGAATATTTGATTTTTCCAAGCTATAATGTCTGAATTAATTAGCTTAAATGTTTGCTTAGTTAACATATTGAAGAATTCCCAGCGGCAAATTGTGTCAGTCCCTGGGTGCACATTTGTGATCTTGCACAGGGAGAGAGGGACCCTGCTTTGTGTTACACTATTTGGCAGGGTTATCACTGTACCTAAAGTGTAGGGGATTTTTTAAGGCTAGTTTAAACTGAAGCACATGGCAAACAAAGTAGGATCATTCAAATGCTGGTGGTTAAAGTTCCATATGCTATTTAGAAAAGAAGATATAGAAGGATATACAAGATATAACTGACTGAATCGCAGTGGGAGGGGAGAGAGTGAAAGTAAGTTGAAATCTACCTTGTGGTTTGAATATCTTCCCTTCTGTAAGTGAAATAACTGAGTGGATGCCCACAAGTGCTCAGGACAGTGGATTTGTATCCCAGCAGAGGAAGGGCTTCCTAATTTGTGTCTTTCAGGAAGAGAAATTATTAAGCAGGGGCTCGATATGAATCCTGAACCTCCAGCATCTTTACCCCCTTGGAAGTAGATAAAACCAACGCCCAAGATTCTAATGAGTCGTGTTGTAACACCTGATTAGCACTTTTATGGCTGGCTGACTGTGGCAAGGGAGGTGCAGGCACTGCCAAGAGATTTGTAAAGGTGAAGCTTGCACAGACTTTTTGGTGGTGAGGCAGATAAAGGCCCATGGAGACAGAGTCCTCCAAATGCCACGTGGGCTCAGAGCAGGTTAACGAGGACCAATTAACCCTGTCTTGCTACAGGCATCAAGCCTGGTGAGAGTTTAGCTCAGCTACCTGCTGGAAAGGAGGACAAAGAAAAAAGTCCCCGTGGTAGCTGGGGACTGGAAACAGCTGGATGGTTCCATGAGCTCTGGGGAGACAGGCTAAAGAACCATTAAATAGAAATTGGGTCTTGGGACTTGTCTTTTAAAAATACTTGCTGGATGACTGTATTTTAATTTGTTTGATTTGTCTTATTTTTTAACTGTTTTTAAAAGCCAACAGCCTCCCCAAAATGGGAACCAGAGAAAATGATAGTCCTTGGATGGCTTAAAAGCTAAGCTGAACTTTGAAATGCCAATTTTCAGCTCTTAAATATATCCATAACTGTTCAATATGGGGGATGTGAGAGATTCTGAGCTGATTTAAAAACTAATAGGAACAGAGAGCCCTGAAATAAGAGTATCTTTTTCTATATACATATTTTTCATCAAAGTCTGTTGATATAAAGCTTTTAGACTGTTCATCAGTGATTATGAGATTAAAACCCATTACTTTAGTACACAGCACGCATAGGTTTAGTGCAGAGAGGCTGAAAAATAGTAGCTACCTGCATACCTCATCTTTTTTTGAAAAATGAGTGTGATTGTGATGAATGTGTATGGGTTTCTAAAACAAAATAACTCGTATATAATGATAATGCCAGGATGAAGTTAAGTGATGAGCCACATGCCCCTTTTTCCTCTGCTGAATGCTGCTAATGACTTGGATTCAGTGCTGACAAAAGGAGAGATGGGGAGAGATTGTAATGTGAAAAAATGTGAATGAAAACAAGGAAAACAATCTTTAAGGCATTTTTGGATCAGTAATGGTTTATTGTCAGGTCTGACCAGCCCTTCACATCACCTACAGAAACTGGTCTGTGCTGTGAGAGCTCCAGCACAGCCCTTTGTGTATCCTGGTGGTGGAGTCCTCGGGACTCTGCAATTCTGTGACTGAGCTGTGGGCTGCACTGCACTTCCCTCTGGACTGAACCGGCTGCTGCCCTGAATCCTGATCCCAGCTCAGTGCCTGCCCTCTGTGGAGAGAAGTGTGGACATCGCTTGCATCCAGGCTGGGAGACAGGACATGAGCAATGTTTCATCTGCCTTTTGGTGCTTATTGGGTTGGGGGTTCCTTTAAGTTTCTACTAATTGTTTCATAAGCAAAGTGAGCACTTCTGTTGAATCTGAGAGCATGTTTGTGTGAAATCCTCTCTTGTATTGTATACTTGATAATTGTATACTTGATAAATATTACATTTTCTTGGAAAAAACCCCAACGAGATAATATAAAAGAGTCACATGTTTTCTTTTGTGCTTATAAAACTTAGTCACATGGATGACAGTGACCTGATATTTAAACTAAATTATTTTTAAAATAAATGCACAGCACAAGCAATTATTGGTAGTAGAGACACTCAATTCATTACAGTTGAAATGATAATATTCTAAATCTTCCTAGTTCAAAGTGATCTGCAGAACCCACTGCCCTACTTCCTATTATCCCCAAACTGTGAAGATAAACACAGGTAGCTGCTCCAGTGAAATCTATAATATAAATTCCAGAATATCACTGTTTAGAGGCAGGATGTCAAACACCATTAATGCAGTTTAAACCCCCCAGTTTTGGTAAACGTGTTTTTTATTTAACACAGGTATTTTGAGCCTAAACAGGCCCAAAAGATATGGAGGGTTCCTAACTGGGCATTTACCTACACAAACAATGAACTAAACTAAATGTGGATTGAGCCTTTATGTTTGAATTGTGAGTATGGAGATCAAACCTCCACAAGCAAGTTAAAATCCACCAATTATTTAAAGACTTTAATTAAGAGCAGATCTTTCTGTAGGCTGATTTAAAAGGACATAACGAAACATTTGTAGCCAATAAAATGTAAGGAATAAAAGACTGCTTTTTTCCCCCATTTATTTCCACAAAAATATATGCTGTAAACTATGAGGAACATCTGAAGATATTTCACAAGCAGCACCATCTGTCTTCTTGGCAGACTCTGCAGCAGTGTGGGTGGCTTAGTTACTTGCTTATGGATCCATAGCATCACTTGCTTAGTCTGCTGGATGGGGTTGCCCCTTCCTTGTTTGGCATGATTTCAGCATCTCTTTTGCTTCCATAAAACAATTCTCTTCCTTTATGTGGCTGCTCTGTGCACCTGTATAAAGTAGCTGGCAATTTGCTCAGCAAATGCTTGCCCATAAAAGCAAGTCTCTTGGGCCTCATAAAGAGAATTCTTTTTGCATGTGGATATTTCTCTGCAAGTTTTGAAAGTTTATTCACTTCTGTTGCTTCCTAAGTACATCAGGATTACAACCAGCACCAACACACAAAGGTTTTTCTTCTCCTTTCATCCTGTGGAGAAACTTCTCCCTGGCCATGTTCATGTGTTTGATACTAAACTCTAATCCAGCACACGTTCTTCATTGTTCACTTAAGTTACCAAATATTTAATCAGTCCAAAAAGTTTGAGACAGGCTCAGTACTGCTGACTGCAGTGATTTATGTCTGTAGCTGGAAGATTTGGGCATCATTCAGTGAGGAAAAGAATTAAAACAAAGAAGTACTGTAAGTACTGTACATCTTAGCAAGAACAAACTCTGTAAGAGATGTATTCCTAAACATTCACTTTTTAGTCAAACTACACGGTTCTCAGTGTGATTTCCTGCTCCTGCATGTTGTTCCTCTATAGTAATGAGCCACCTGGCAGCAAAGTTTTAAGATGTTTTTGTTGGCTTTAAAACCCAGCCCAAGCCAGACAGCATTATCTGTATATTGATCTGCATAGTGAGAAGGATATAAAAGATCCAATGGCACCATTTTACAGACAAACAACAAACAGGTATTTCCAGACTGGCTGCCTTTTTCTACTGAGTGTCAGAAAATAGTAAACAAGGTTGAACAGAAGTACAGTGTTTCATAAAAAGAGCTCCACTTCAGCTGGCTTCCATGGCATGTGGGAGCACATGTTATAGTCTCAATTCCAGAAAATCTGGCAGTTCTTCCACTGAAATACGTAAAGAAAATACATAAATTTACTATTTCTTGAAAGATGACCAATAGAAATTAATAATAAGTAAACTGATGGGGTTGTAGCCTTCAATATCATAAATATGTGCCAGGGAGGGTTGTTAATTACCCCAAATTCTCTTGTTATCTCACAATAGAAAACAGCTGCATTTATTAGGAACTGTCTATTTATTCCTTGCTCACCAGATGAGGTCACTTTCCTGACTTTTCCTGAAGGAGAGGCAGATTTTTGCTAACTAGATGACATTTTTCATGTGAGCTGATGAGCTTGTGCACAAGTCTGAGATGCTATTATGGTAAGACCAGTTAATGTTACTTAATTTTTATGTCTTAATGTTTAGGGCTTTTGTTTTTCTCTGTGCACACATTGTTAGACTCTCACCTTGTGTCTCCTAATATAAAAGACTTTTGTTGGCTGCAGTATTTTAGTGTGTATTACTTCCAGTTTCAAAACACTCCTGAAGCTTCAGCACTCACCTGCAGAATAAAGGAGAGAAAACAGCTATTTGTTTCTATATGTGACAGTATGTTCAGGTAGATAGAAACAGTGCTAGAAATTACATGCTAACATAGCAGAAAGTTGCTTTATAGCACATGCTGTCTTTCTCTACATTAAACTAATAAAGCAGGGCAAAGAGGGTTTATTCTTTGCCCGTTATCATTGCTGAGGTTTTTTGTATTACTTTTTTAATAGAAATAAAGTTGAGTTTTGCAGCAACAGCAGCTTGCCTTTAGTCCTAATGTAAGAACAGAATTTGTTGCTTTCTCAGGAGTGCTTTCCAGTCCCAGTAAATACTCATCAAGAATCTTCTCAGTGACAAGAATGTTGTAATGACATCTCTCTGTCAAGCACCAAGAGATCCAAGTTCAGAGCTGCACCCTAAGGGAAGGCAGACTGGGTAAAATCCTTCTCAGACGTCTGGATTAGCCACGTTGACACACAGATGATAATCTGGGCACAAAAATTCGAATATTCCCATACACATCCCAGGCAGAAGCACTATCCTGTTATTGCCTCACCTCACAGAGATCTGCAACTCTGAGATACAAATAGCAATTCAGATGGCAATGACATGCCCTCTACTATCAGCTACTCTAGATATTATTCCTTTATCCAGTCAAGCAGAGTTTCTCCTCCACTGCCTAATGCCTGCCCGCTCTTGGATTCAGCAGTGGTGTAACATTCCGGCTCCGCTTCCCAGATATTTCCCCCTGCGAAGGAGTTGGCAGAGAATGGGCATAGAATTGGCTCCACACCACTGCTTACTAATGATCAGAATAGCTGGCCAGGCATGAAGAGGGATGTCAGCTGCAATCATTTATTCCCTTCCCCGGAGCAGCAGAGGAGCAGTGGCGGCCTGGGGGGAGCGTGGCTCGGAGACACCAGGGCTCCCAGGGCTTCTGGAGGAACGAGGCAGCTTCCTGAGCACCCCTGGCTCGGGGCTGTGCCTCCAGGCACAGTCTAGCATTATCTGAATTGCAGACACTTTGATTTGCTACTTTATATGCAACAATGACATTCCTTTCATTGCACACACAGCGTTCATCAGGCATTCGAATCTGGATAATGAGAAGAATGCATAATCCAATTGCAGCTGTTCATTTTATTTCCTCTCATGGCTGACACATTGCTCCAGTTATTCCCCAGGATTATCTGATTAACACCACAGCTCTGCTTTTCAGGGGAGGAGCCTAGCAGGAATGGGCAGTTGAAAGAATACCTCTATTTTATAATTTTTTTTTTTTTTTTTTAATTTTTTAAACACTGCCTTTAAGAGAACTCTAAATATTTGCCATTTCAGAATGGGAAACTGGTATGCCAGTTGCCTCACTAACCATTTCATTTGGAATTCAAGTGATAATAAAAAAGGGAGGACTTTTTATTTTTTTCTATATCAAGTTCCAGCTACTCTAAGGATTAGTTTTAATTTACTAGAAATTTACCCTGACACCAGCATCTGCTGGGTCTTTTAAGTTTGTCCTGACAAACTTAAGACAGCAGCTTTCATTTCAACTTAACTTTCTGCTGTCAGAGTAATTAAAAAAGGTGAATTATTATGTCTTGATGCTTCACAGTCTTACTACCCCTCACTGAGGATATTTATATGGTATAGGGCCTTTTGGAGTAAAAAGCTGGCCAGATGTTACATTCCCACCATGGCAGATATTTATTCGCTACTGAAAATGGCTTGTAAAACTTATAGAATGAATTTGGAGTCACTTAGGGGAAGCTCACATCCCTCCTGCTTAAGAATTTGAGAAAACATAAAACAACTTTCTCAATTCTTTCAATCACAGCACATATTAAGACACACCTTTGATGAAAATATGCATCATTAACCACACAGACCATGTCAAGCTCAGTCAAACAAAATAGCTCATGCAGCTGTAAAAGACTGAGCTTGAATTGAAAAATAAATCAAAAGAATATTTATTAGAACACATTCTAGCAGATATTCATCTTATTCTTCCTGCTGCTCCTTTGCCAGCTCTTTAACAATGATTCAAAACCTGACCCAACCTGGAATTTTTTCCCCTGACTACTCTCTTCCTTCTTTAACTGTCCATTGAACCGTCACTGTGTCTTTCTCTCATGCCTCTAAATTTTCTCAGTAGTGAGAAATACATTCTGTGAACTTTACATCTTGAGGGTCCCAATTCTTTCTGAACACAGAGGAAGGAATTAGGAGAGGGAATTTGTCTTGAATACTCTAAACTCCCAGCTCTCCCCAAGGAATCCTTGAATTAGTGCTGGTGTGGGAAAAGACTGAAGGCTGATGAGAACAAACTGGATCTGACTGGTTTGTTTTTAGTTATCTTTTTTTTTTTTTAAATAGCTTTTACTTTATGTTTGCTTTCTTGTGTATGGAACCAAGGACATTATAACTCATGTTTATTACAAATGCCCACTATCAACATGGTATTGTGTGTGTGTTACTCTTTTTTCTTTAATAGATCTGTGGAAATTTATCATTCTTGTTCAGGGGTCTTGCTTATCCCTGGGCCTCTGTTGTCACACATTTCCTCAGCAAAACCATATCCACAGTGAGATGACTTCTGGGCACTGAACAAAGTCACTTATCTTTCAACTTTTAGGAAAAGGGATAGTTCTTAATCCTGTCAACAGTCATGAAAAGAAAGATGAATGTGAAGGGAGATTTTAAGTGTTTGAAAATTAGAGAACACTAAGAAACAGTAGTCCACAGCTCTTCCATGTCATGGTGTCACAGCTCTTGTTTTAAAATGAAGTATGGAAATCCTGGACTACAGATTGAGGTGCCCGTGGACCACCCTGGTTCTTCAGTAATTCCTTGAATCCCTGTGAGGACTTCAGTGCCCCACAGAGATTAAAAAGATGCTGCCAGCTGACAGAGTATAGGAAAAACTGCCTAATCTATTACAATAGGAAAGTTAATGACCTTTGACAACATATATTTATGGCTGAAATGAAGCATTCACTGCTTAGAAGTGTTTGACACTTCAGTTTTACACTGCTGCTAACACTTCTTTGAATGCATGTAGAGACAGTGAGCATTGCTTAAAAATTCATCAGCTTCAGCAGAAACTTCAACCCACTCAAAATGCAGTGAGTTTAGGATGTTTTTGACAGAACCAAATGACATCTTTAGAAGGCATGAATTAGAAATCCTGTGGAAGATGAATGAGCTGATATAGCAGAGAATTCAGCTCTTCTCTCAAGACCAAGTGGAGTAGATTGGTGTTTTCCAAAGGCTTATTACCTGGCTGTCTGGTTAGAACAGATCAATTAGCTAAGCTAGAGTTTTGGGCTTTTTTCCTGCTGATCTTGCTGTAATCAGAGCTTAAACTCAGAACTTGCAAGACCCAGATCTTTGTTTGGTACAAGGATCTAAGAGCTACTTGGGCTTGATTTTAGTTGTTCCGATTCTCTTCACTAGTTCATTTGAGGCTTAGCCTTAATGAAAGATTTAATGGGAATTTCTGTCTTCTAAAGAAATGTCCTAAAAGCTGTGATACACACTCAAATATTTATTTCCTTTGTCATTAAGCTGCTGCATTTTGAAGTATTTTCTACTCAGATATGTATTTTTACAGGCTGTCACTACCCTGAGTAGCCTTAGTTGGCAGCTGGGGCACTCTGCTAGGAGCAGGACCCTGAGTGACCTCTCTTGGGGAAGCACCATGTTTGTCTGGCTGCCTTTGGCACTAAGTGGGTGCTATTATATCTCTGGGAAGGGAGGAGAAATACAGGGAAGGAAAGAGATACAGGCATCTTTGTTCAGGAGCAATTTCTGGGCTCCAGATCCTACCCAGATTAAGGCGCCTCCCTAAAGCCTTTCACAGACTCCCTGTGCTCAGGGTTATCCTGTAGGTCTCTCTGGGTATCCGAAGTTTGTTCTGGCTGTCTTGGATAGCATCTGAAGTTTTCTGTCACCCTGTGTCCTATGTGAGGATATGGCTGTGAACTGAGGCATTTAAATCTGCACTCCAGTGCTGGGATCAGTAACTAAAATTCAAATTATATTAAAAATACTGCAAGGCCTAATTTAAGGGATCTTCAGTCCTTATTCAGATTTCAGTACCTGTGGGCACTAATTCAAGAGTTCTGATGCTGTAAAATCCACCAATGATTTCTAGTGGGGTATTTTTCAATGTAATATTCTCTTTATTTTGAGGCTTTGTCCTTAAGAATTTGGAAGAAGGATTAGGAGGAGAACTAAGAAGGTGGCTCTGAAGCTTAAAAGGTAGCTTTTATTCTTCATCAGATGTTTAAGACACATATTAAAAAATAAAGGTGCAATAGAATATTAACCAAAAAAAATCAAACAGTGGAACTGTAAATAGATAAGGTGTAAAACAAGATAAATGAGATTAAAATAGTTTAAAAATGGGGTAAAAGTATTGGTATTCTTAAAATCTCCTAAAAATCTTGATTAAAGTAAGCTGGAAATGCTAACATTGCTGATTTGATTTCTGCT
Source organism: Pyrocephalus nanus (assembly GCA_038380795.1). Taxonomy (NCBI): domain Eukaryota; kingdom Metazoa; phylum Chordata; class Aves; order Passeriformes; family Tyrannidae; genus Pyrocephalus; species Pyrocephalus nanus. The sequence continues at coordinate 3,973,683 of CM076273.1, read as the reverse complement.
CTAACATAAGACTATTAGTATATGGCTCCAGCAAAAGTGAGTCAGTAAGACTAGACTCAGGATTAAGTAATACATCAAGTATGATTGATTACAAATGTGAAAAGAAAACTGAGAACCAGTAAATATATTTTTATTAGGTCAAATGTGAAGACAGGAATGAAAATTAAAGGTAGAAATCTATGAACATCAATCTTGAGAGAGTCAGACCCTACCATATATGAGTCTAGTCAGACTGGGATGAAATAGTGCAGGCAGCTGACTCAGAGGGAAATGAAAGGTGCTCAGGGTGAAATATCCCCAGCAGACAGGCCAAGACAAGGCCTGATCCAGCACTGCATGTTCAGAACGGGGGAGTTCAGATGATAAACAGACCCTGCTCTCCCCTGGGTCCATCTTTGAGGCAAACACATTACTGCTCTTCATAAGCATCCAAAGACTGTGATGCTTATTGAACCCAATTAAACCTTTCCCTGGTTCAGCGGCCGCCAGACAGTGGCATTTACATTCCCTTGTCAAAACACAGAGGCACTGGCAAAATACAGCAGCAGAACTTTTGCTGAGCAGCTTCGGGGAAGGAATGGAAAGTGAGTGACACAGATGATTAATGAGCCTATTAAAGCTGAAAGTCTGACACTGTAAAGATAAGCTGGCAGTGAAAATGACTCCTGCCATATATGTATCAAGGGCATCAGAGAGAGGACCCTCCACATAATAGCTCCCCACCATCATTAGTGGCAGGACATACACATATCTAGCAAGTGTTGCCTCGTTGCTGTTTAGTCCTATCAAGCATTTTGAGGTGAAGGGCCTTGAGTGTGAAGTCTCAGCCAAGCTGCAAAGGCTTTGTAAGGTCCTTTGTAAGGACACCCATGGAGGCTGCTCAGGAGGAACCAGATCAAAGCACGGCAGGTGACAAAGAAAGAAAGAAACAAATAGGATTTTGTAACTGTGCAGTAGAAGAGCAGGAGCCATAAAAATGATAAGGGAAAGGTGTGATGTAAGGGAGAAAAATATTAAATCCATTCTGACCTTGGGAATCAGCCTGTTAGAAGTTGTGTTAGAAAACTGTGCGTCTGTCTGGTGACCGTGGTGGACCAAGACTTGGACTTCATTCCTCTGCCTCCAGCTTCTAGTAAAGCCCATTACCTCACTTAGACATACTCAAAGCATCTTTCTGTCCAGGATTTTCCTAACAGAAACGTGCCCTTGTGCTGTGCACGTGCAGGAATATCGAGCCCAGTGTTCCTGGAAAGCGCCGGCTGCGCTCGGGATGCTCCGCACAGATGGGCTGGGCATGCGCGCCCGGCCCGCTGCTCTCAGGATCCGTCAGGCTGAGCAGAGAGAGGCAGGACCATCTGTGCAGCATGTACACAAAAATATGATGCTTGCTTGCTGAACTTTCAGACTTGCCACAGAGCTGTGCTGCATGGAGTCCCTGGAAGCACGTCTGGGATTTCTGCTCTGGTAGCGGCCGGGCCTGGTGCTCTGAAATCTTAGAAAATTGCACAAAATCTTCAGACTTCACCCAAACAAAATTTCTGGATATAGAAAACAAATAATCTAGAAAAAAACCCACAAGGGGTATTTTAGTTCTGGTCTGTGGCATTTATTTTATGCCAGTTTCCCTTAAAATGTTAACTTGATTTATCCATTTCGGAAGTATACATATTCGTATCATGCCTTCGACCTCTGCTGTGCCTCTTTAGACAATCTATTATTTAAAAAAGGGGATTGGGAAGTTTCCTCCTGGAGTTGTGTAGAAACAGTTCAGTACAAGCAATAAATATTATGTCTTAGTCTTGTAGAGACAGGTGGAACAAAAGGATCCTTAGCCTCTAGATTTGGCGCTGGATATTGCCATATGAAGAGCACTCTTCTGGTGCAGCACTGCTAGAGTGTGTATTTGCCAGAGTTGCTGCTTGAATGCTTGATTTATTTCTGCCACAGTGTTAACTTTTATTGTCACAGTTTACAAATATATCCATCCTCTTCCAGCCTGTCACTGACATTATTTCCTTTCGCCCTCAGAAGTGAAAAACATCCTATTTTTTTACTATCTCCCTACAGTAATCTTCGGTTGGCAGTGCTATTCTGTGCTTCTGCTCCTGGGGACTAAACCACATAAAGCACTAAGTCCTCAAAAAATATTTGATAAGTCGAACAGATGCAGCCCAAATGGAAAGGAATTATTGTGTCATAAACAGGTCCATTAGACTGATTCTAACCGGCACACAATTTCAGGAGGTATAACCTGAAGGTTGAATTTTCTGCAGCAATGCCATGGCACTGTCAATGGGGTGATGAAAAATGACCAATAATATCCATGGTCCTTTGAGGTGCTGAGTACAATGAAGAGATAGTATAATTAGGTGTGAATAAGAGCAGAGATGTTTTACAGTTTCAATATTGCTTTTTTTTTAACCTTGCTTGTCAGAGGTGCACGATAAAAGATATGTCCAACGAAGCAAACAGCTCCAAAATGCTATATTGTCTGATTTTTTTTCTCCCTCCGTGCCAGTCAGTTTTGTGGGCTAAGAACCACACAAAATGTCCATAAGAATGTTTTTTATCTTTACATTTCAGCCACATAATCACGAAAGTTAATTCTTTAAAAATTGAAGGCATTGGGTGGGTGATCCTCCTGTTTGATTTAGACCCTCTAAAAAGCTCACATTTCACATAAATATTGATATAAGGATAAAATGAGTCTTACAATCTGAAATAACTGTTGAAATGTATATTGACAGGCATGAGCTGATTTAATTATTTCTTTTTCATGCTAGTATTTTATAGCTTAATTGACTACATAAGAAGCAAAGATCAACTAGAGTTATCTCTAACTGGTGAGACTAAAGCCTGAGCAGGAACACTGTGACTTCACACACAAAACCTCCTGGCATTTCATCCCAGTGGTTCCCTCGGGAAGGAAATGCAGAGCTCCAGACCTAAATAAAATCAGAGCAATTCAGGCAGATTGAATTGATTGATTGCCTGCAATAGATGATCAGAAGACAAGGAAGCTCAGCATGCACTTGTCGTGCAGTCGAGACAGTGCTTATGAGATTACTCTGTCCTGGAAGCTGAAAGCAAAATTGATCTGACGGTGTGGAACATGGAGCCAGCAAAGGGTAAACTGACAGTACAGTGACACGTGTTTTTATTAGGTGAGATAGTAAAATCTCCATTACTTCATGCAGGTTTCTGTTCTCTTCATAAAGCTGTGTCATCTCGTGATGGAGTGAGGACAGAACTGCCTGAGCCACCACTGACCTCAGCTGGGAACTCAGCTGATGAGGAGCCACACAAACATTGCTGTGGGTCTGGAGCCGTTCCAGGTAGCCAGGACAAGGTTCAGCCTCTCTGCTAGTTCTGAGTGTGCACATCTTCCCAGCTACCCTGGATTTATTACTTATAAGATAAAAATAGAAACATATGTAGTCCAGAGCTTTGGACACTTTTTTTTCCTTTGAAGCAGCTTTCAGCCAAAACCACTCCAGTTTTCAGAAGCTCCCAGATTAAAAACTGCTGCTTCCAAAAGCCAAATCAGTTTCCAGGGGTTTTGTTGCACTGGATTTTGCTGGAAAAAAAGGAAAAAAAAAACCCAAAACCAAAACCACCCACCCAACCAATTTTAAACCAGGTCACAGTACTATAGAGTTCTTGAGTAACCCTCTGATTGTATTTGCAGACTGAAAGACTTACTAGACTCGATCCTCAACCAGTAGGATCATACCTGGCTATATTGTATTAGTGGAACTAGATCAATTTAGCCTGTTCAGCAATTAAATCCAGCTAATTACTAACTTGGGTATTGCTATAAAAGAGGGAGTGCCACCTAGGCCAGGAATATTTTGGTTTTAACTATGGGCTTAGTGTTTTCTTACTAGCTTATTTCATCTAAAGATAGGTTGGAAAGAACTGAAGGCCTCCATGCAATGAGTTTGGAAGAACTGTCCCAAATCAATCCTCACTTTAACCACCACATGTGCATCAAGGAGAACAATGTGTCTTCACCACATCCCACTATCAAGTTTTCTCCAGGGAGTGACTGACCTGGAGATGATCATTCAGCAACTTTGAAAGCACAGCCCCACTAAATTGGACAGCTTTGCTTAGCAAGAAAAAAATTAATAGATACATTATAATGGGATATTTTTGTTTATTTCATGCCTTCCAATGAGGACACTGCAAATCTATGTTGCTGGGATAATAGTTTTCTGAAAGCAATAAAGAAGTATTTTAATTGTTTTAATTTAATATGCAAGACTACAAAATGTTCAGTCTCACACTGCCTCCATAAAAAAGACACTGAATTTATATTAATTGGATCTAATCTAGGATTATGGACTATATAAAGACATATAAAACAAGTCATCCAGTATACAAATGTTCTGAAACACATGATTAATAAAAATATTGTGACTTTTATCATCTTTTGGTTTCTGTGCCTCAATAATATGGATGTAAAAGAAATCTTAGAGAAAGTAGCAGCTATTTCACAGCAGTACTACAGTATAACAATTCAGACTTAATGAAACATTTTAAAAATGCTATTACTGATATTGTTCATTTAAATATGCTATTACTGATATTGTTTCATTATACATTTTCTTGTACACTGTTTTCATGCTTAAGTGACCTCTAAATTGGACTATTGCAAATCACTACTAATGGGTTTGCAAGGAAATACTTGATATGAGTTTTTATTGGGCCAAATGTGGCTCAGAAGGTACCCTTGTCTCTACTGCACTTTAGAAAGCCTTTTGGAAATCAGTAATACATGCAGAGTTTCTTAAATTAGTGACCCAGCTCCATTTCTGAACAGCAAACAAAGAATGGTGACAAGGGAGGGAGAGGGGAAGGAGTAAATTCATTTTATGAAGAGAGTCAGCTCCGTTTTCTGCTGATAGATATAAGGTGAAACTGGTAGAGGGGAGAGAACTGTTTCCACAGCAAATATTGTAGCTATTCTTAAAAGTTTAATGAGGACTGTAATATGTATTACTAGCAGATTATATTTATAGTACTGAATGTATCCCATGATTTGCTATAAACCTCAAACTGCAATACTGGGGAGAAAAATTCTGTTGCTTTCCACCAAGAAAAATATCACTTGCTAGTTAGTACAATTTAAACATTCAGTCACTGACAACTTGGAGGTACAATATAATGTTTTATTGTAATTTATTAGCCTCCCTCTTTGGAACTGTAGTGAAAGTGTGACTTGAATGCGCTCTGGCAAGGCACTGAAATGTCTTTGCATGAGGCTGGAATTTCAGATAAATAGTATAAAACAAGCAGCATACACAGCCATTAGAATTGTACAGCAGGATATCTCTTCAACTTTTCATTCCCAGAGAACAATTGGCCTTTCTGCATTTTCCTAAAGAAAATGATGCCTTAGGAGGAAGTTCTGGTTGCTTCCATGCAGCTCCCTCGCCACGGAGCTGGAGATGGAAGGCAAGAGCTCCAGCCTTGCCTTTCTTAACATCTGACAGGAATTATTTTTCAAGTACAATGAAAAAGCAGAGGAAGAGAAAAAAAAAGGAAAGAAAAGGCAAGTTTAACAATCATGCAGAGGCAGTAGCCTCCTCTCTTTCCTCTTGTCTCCTTCCCCCAGCACCGCCCTGCTGAATCAGTGCCGCTAACAGACGGATTCAGGTCAGGAGGAACGTCGGTGAATTAATGCAAGGAGGAGTCACACCACTCCTGATCATCACAATAGCGAATTCTAATTATCAGGATAGTCTAGTGCCCTGATAAACCTGAATTCACTAGCCCGTGGGAGCGTGTGCTGCCCAGAATCAGTAAGCAGGGATTCCTTGATGTGAGTGGAAATACACCATGAATTATCGTGGCTGTCACTGTAAGTTTATAAAGCATTTTACAAAGACATAGCAAGACATATTCCCTTACTCAAAGATCTTATAATCTGATACGAGATAAAAACAAGACAAGACAAGAGGCAACAGTTCAGGAGAGATCACTGATTATAAATAAAGGGTAGAAATAATTGTCTGAAGAAATGTTTCAGCAAGGAATTCAAAGGAACAGAGAGGGTGCCTGCATACGAGATCAGAAGCATAGTTCCAGGCACACAGAGCTGAAAATCAAGAGAATGTGATTACAGGTTTGGAAAGAGCAGAGGGACAAGAGGCAGGAGAGAACATGATAGTGCCGAGCTACTAGAGGCAAAATTACACACAGCTCTGCAGTCACTCCTAAGTGTTGCTCTGCAGGATGTCAGCAAAATATCCACAACAGCAATTCCTAAGAGCAGAAATGAGGAGAGTTTAATTTAGAAGGGTTTCCATGATGAAGTAAGTGATAGATGTTTGAAACATAAAGAAGAAGGCATAAGTGATTTTTAAAAAATATTTTCAGAAATGGATGCATGAAATGGCTGTAATTTCATGAACAGCTCTGGTCAGCCCACACCTGCAGTTTTTCTAGAAATACAAACTCTGACATAAACATTTTGCCAGTTCTACTTGCTGATTTGGAAAAAAAATATACCCTTAGAAGAAAAAAAACCTTTTTGTGCTCTGTCAGATCCATATATCTACCAGAGCAAATGAGAAGAGCCTCCTCCAGTGATTAGAAGCTAAAGGTCTGCCACCAAGCTATGATAGTAATCATCATGTTGTGAGGGACCTTTATTCTCTCCTCCAAGACAGATAAATAAATCCAAAGGTGAAGAGAAGCTGGTGCCAGGCTAACTTCAGAAATTTGGCCATATTGACTGGTCTTTCAGCACAGAAGCTCCATAGGATAACATACACTTGGTATCTGTGGGAGATCTGATATAAATGGAGCTGCTTTTCGCCTTGATCGACCAACGCGAAGGGAAAGGTCAGGGCCGGTTTCCTCATATCCCTGGAATGTCACAGGCCTTTCTCACCCAGGCATTTTCTGTCAGATATTTCTAATGGGTTTGTGGGAATTAAAAAAAATGAATTTAATATCTGCTATGTTGTGTATGAAGGGAACCATGTAAGTGTAGCACTTGTGGTCGGGCTGTGTAGGTATGAGCAGAAAAATCTTCCTGCAAAGCCACTTGTGAGCAGAAGTGTTACTGAGGGTGTCTTTGGCTTATATAGTACAAATCCCAACCACAGTAGGCATAGACCTGCTGCTCTTCTTGAAGTGGCTGAAGGGAAATCCTCTTTTCTGCAAACATGTAGTCATTCTTCAGCAATTATTTCAATTTACCTCACTCCCCACCAAAACTTAAAAGGCAAACATGAACTCTGCCTGTGCCTGGGAAATTTATTCTGTCAAGAGCTACCATTTACCAGAGGCAAGATTCACATTTCTACTTTTTTCACATTAAGTGTAAACATTAAATATTTTTCTTACATCCTGTCTGGCTATACGTAATATACAGCACTGAAATCCTGTTCTCCTCCTGAAGGAGAATGCCAAGTCCTTTCTCCCTGAGGATGTTTTACAAGGTGGAAGATTTGCATTCTTTAACAGACTTTCTGAATTGTTGTAGGGTGATGCACAATTTCTGAATTCTCATCAGCGGGGAAAGCAAAGTTTATCTGGAAGTGTCAAAATAACATGTTCCTTTATTTTTGATCAGCAGAGTTCCCTCACTTTTGATCATTGCAAAGACTGAACATGGCATGCACATCGAAAGGATTCTGGGAACTATTAGCAGCTAAGCTTCTTCGGATTAACAGATTTCAAAAAATTACCTCCTTATCTTTTGATCAGAAATGAAGAGTTGTTGAAAGGTAACAACTGTTACGCTCTCTCCTATTTGGCAAAGGAGTTGTCTTGTTGTGTGGCAAAGCAGCATGTTATAAAACAACTAGTCAAAACTGTTACATGGATTCAGGGGCTGACAGCATTTCTGTTCATTTCTCATCAATGACCTTGTCTGCAGGAAAAACACGGTATATCCTTGATAATGTTTACCCAAGAGGTAAGAAACATTTTCAGCAATTGAATGTAAACTGTATAAAATGTCAGCCTACACAGCCACTAGATTCCATACTCTTGCATTAACAAAGAGCAGATTCTGAAAGGGGAACGTCTTTATGGGTGCTCACAAAGCATGAAGAATAATTTTGATAATTTCTGACTGTATATTGACTCCATCCTTGTAAAAATCTGCAGCGAGAGTAGGTGTGTGTACGTATGAATGAGAAGTTATGGCACAGGAAGGCTTTTAATGAAAGCACAATTTGGCACAAAGGGTTTGCAAAGGCAGCTGGAAATCGTCAGCTAAAAATTATCCTGTGAGTCACAGGGGAGAAGAAATGAGAACAGGCTGACAAACCTGCAGTTGTGGCACAGCAGCCCTGATGTGACTTCCAGCTACATGGAAAGTTTTAGCCAGGCTGAGATTAGCGCTCAGCTCACTCAAGTTTCAAACAAATTCTTTAATTTCTAGGACATCTTTTCTCCCCTCTCAGTTGCCTTCATGAGAGAACAAACAAGACACACATAAAATGTGAAAAAGCACACTTGTGCAACAGAACAATCAGACATATTTATACAAAAGTATCTCTGTCTTTATACAAAATTTAACACAAGTGTATACTTTGAGAGGCTTTTTTTAGGAGACAATAAAATCAATATGCTAGAGAAATCTAAGTTTAAAAAAAGAGTTTTATTACTCAGTCCAGATTCTTGTCTCTCCTGTATCTAGACTGTATTGGTTACAATTATCTCCCAGAAATTAAGGAGAAGTGACAAAGAATGACTGCTGAGACAGAGGAATGGAAAGGCCTCTTCAAATTTTCTTCCTTCAGGGCAGGTTTGTATAAATAACCCAATTTTTATCCTGACTCTCCAGAGTGAGGACCAAGCACACAAATAGTGTGTTATAAATAAGATCCAAAGGATGCACAGCAATCTCCTGCTTCACTGGTAAAATTACTCACACTAATTATTGGCTAATTGCTCAACTGGGCTGTCACATGGATGCTCAAATCCAAATGGAATTCCTCTCTTGTGGAATTGTGTTGCAAACTGAAAGTCCAGTGGCAGGCTGGTGAAGGGGCACAAAGCACAGATGTGCTGGCTTTGTGTTCTGAGCAAGGTGTGACTGTGACCCAGGGTGAATTTCTAGCTGGAACTATAAAAGGGCTGGAGCACTACCAGCTGAGTTCTCTCTTGAGCTTTCTGCATCCAGAGCTCAGGCTGATACTCAGGAGAATTTGAATCCATTCCAGTTAAAGTTACAGCTTGACCACATGAAAACATCTATGCTTTCCTGACTTCTAGTAAGAAAGGAATAGAAGGTTTGTTTGCATCAGAGCATCTCTGAAATACCAAATACTGTTTTAGAGAATCAGGCAAGCAGTTATTCATACTAGTATTTAAAAAAAATGCTGATCCTGTAAAAAATTTAAAATCATTATATTAATTGCTTACAGCATGAGTTTGTTCTACTCCATTATTCAGAAAACATAAAGGAAGATTTTGAGTCAGAGTTGTGGAAGAGAGACAGTGGAGGAAAGCTAATAGAGGGGAACCTGGTTGATTTATAAAGTACAGCAAAAACAAGAAGTGTGGCTGCCCCATCCGAGGAAGTGTCCAAGGCCTGGTTGGATGGGGCTTGGAGCAACCTGGGCTAGTGGAAGGTGTCCCTGTCCATGGCAGGGAGTGGAACTGGGTTTAAGGTCGCTTCTAACCCCAAACATTCCATGATTCTATGAAAATCTGTAATCTTATCTTCCTATAGAGCAACAGGTAATTTTCTGGTTAAAATCTTTAGGCTTCTAGTGTTTTCCAACTCTTTCTTTATTCACTCTGTTTATGTCATGGTCCAGTTATGCCATGAAACATCTCTGACATGTTTTAATGTTACTGTTCTGAAAACTACTGTAGCCCATAAATCTGTTTAAAATCCAGCTGTATCCTTTTAATGATCCTAATCAGTGGATTCATCCTGACAATCCCCCAGTTAGCGGGGAGAGAACAGGAGCTAAGAATAGCTAAGAAACTTGTTCAAAATTATGTAAAATCATACTTACATTGCCTAGGCTGGAATTGTTGCTTGGATAAACCAAAGGAATTTCATTTAAAAACCAGGAGTAAATAGTTATTTAAGAAACTCTTTCTGCCAGGCAGCACCTGGAATAACGGTTGTATTTAATATTAATGAATTTGCAATAATTATAGAAGCTTAAAAGCATATCAACATTAAAATTTACCAAAGAATAATCTTCTGATCAAAATACCTGGCTGATCACCAGGAGGAAAATTGCATCTCTTTTCATACCCACTTCACCACACACAGCCAGAAAACATGGAAAAAGAGCAGGATTATTGAGACCGGGCACTAAAGGAGCACTCTAAACTTTTGACTTACTCATCTGTGTCTCTAAACAGCACTTACTCTGTTTCCTGGATAGGCAGAGGTCAGTGTCTTATGCTCTTTATATTTTTTTATTAATTACATTCTTAACTGAATATAAATGAAACAGACACTGGGGGTGATGCTCTGTAGTCCTACTGACCAAGACATCTTGTCTGTTTTACTGGTGTAACTATAAATGTAGAAATGACTTTCATTTGATTGACACGATCTCCATGAAAACTAGTCCGAAACTTTGGCTTAAAAAAATTTAAACCACTTATCTTGGAATCCAACAGGAGAAAAAGAAAATGTAAGAATGTCTGGTTGTCTTTCACAATAGATTTCTTTCATTTACAGCAATATTTTCCCGGTTTACTGCCATTGTTGTTCTTTGATTTTTGTTTGGGGTTTCTTTCCCCTCTCCTGCATTATCAATATTTATTTTGCGTGGATTATTTCCCAAGGACTTTTTTTTTTTTTTTTTTGTCATTTCTTCTGTATAAAGTGAACTTCAAGGTCTTCTGATGAAAAATCAAATCACAGTAAAAATGTTTCTGTACAATGCATCCATAATAAATAAGCATTGATATTGTAAGCTTAAGAGAGAATTCATTAAGAATCAAATAACAAAAGAGAAACTCAGAAAATAAAGTATTAAAAATTAATGGGCTTATTGTACAGGAAAGGAGAGCAAAGAGAATAAAACAAGAGAGCTTACTGTAGGCAAGTATGTTTAATGTTTATTTAAGTAAAAACAAAATGTAAAGAAAGTTAGATTAGTGGGTAGATGAAAAAGATATCCAGCAAAGCTAAGAAATAGGAAAATAGTAATACCTATTGGATTTCAACAAAATTTCAGATTTGTCTCATTTCCTTTTGTCATTTGTTTTCTCATTTAGGAAAAAAAATAGAATTAGCAGTGATCAGAGGATTCATGTTGGGGGTCCCCTCTAAGAAAAATAAATAGCTTGATGGTTTTAAAGAAGCCAAATATATTTTACATGAAAAATTAAGAGACTCTGTAGGAGTAAAGATCAGAAAAATAGTATTCTTTCTGTTACTATTTTCAGGATTTTCACAAAGTCGCAAATATGCTTTTGCTGCCAAAATATATCACTTTCTTAGCATTACATCAAGGTGTTTCAGGTCTGCTAAATAACTGTATCCTGAAACTCTACCCACTCAGCTTTCTGTGCAAAATAAACACTGCAGGTTTATTTTGATGTGTATAAACATATAAATCAAAGAAGTGTTGTTTTCATGGAAGTTTGCATGGACAAGAAGGAATAATATATTTGAAAATGCACCCCTATACTCATCTTTAAACTCTATAGGAGACTGCAGGGTTGGTAGCATCTGTCACAAATTGGGTGAGGTGCAAACACTGAGCTGATCACAGAGGAACAGAATATTCCGAGCTGGAAGGGGATGATGTGCCACATAACAGGTTTTTTTAAATGCTGATGTTTATTACAACCCAGGTTTCTGGGTCTAAGAGGAAATTGTGGTGATTTATTTGTGCCATTGGCATGGCTGCATGGGCAATCATCCTCATTAAAGGTAATAAAGGGAGGTTCAAAATGCCTGTCTCTTCCAAAACATATCCAGCTGGTGGGAGTACAGGAGATCAGGAGGGGAAAGGGCCTCATTACCCTCTGCAGGCTAAGCAGGACCTCCCAGCCCTGAGATTTCTTTTGTTTCAGGCTGTCAAGAGAGGAAATGGTGGTCTTTGGTCAAAGGTTGGACTTGATGATCTTGAGGTGTTTCCCAACTTCAGTGATTCTTTGATTCCATGAAAGCTGATCTTAGTAGACCTAAAGTCAGAGTTTACAAATCACCCAGGTGTTTCACAGACACCTGAGAGTTAATTTTTTTTATTTTACCTGCAGAAAAGGAAGTGAATGAACTTATGGAGGAGGTGTTTGAGGCAGTAAGTGATGAGTTGGGTGTGGCACTGAAGAACAGAGCTGTCAGCTGTGACATGAAATCTGGAGAGCCACAAAGGGCTGGGCTCTGTAAATGCTCTGCATCGTTATTTGGTTGATTTTTTGTGAGTTTTCCTTGGGTTTCCTTGGATTTCTTGTGGGTTTTCCTTGTGTGTTCTTTTTTTTTTTCTTGGGTTTCCTCCAAGGAGTTGGAGGCATGGAGACCATGCCTGACAGTCAGTGAGGGAGGACAGTGCCTGAGGAAAGAATTGGACTCATATGCCATAAAATCCAGATGTCTTGCTCACCCACTGTTACACAGGGAGAATTCCTTCCCACAAAATCTTGTGCTTACTAAAACAACCTTAAATCAGCTCAGTCTGTTGTTTCTCTCAGGTTCTCAGAGCTTTTTAAAGGCTTTGCAGTGTAACTCATGGATTTGAAGTTACATATTAAAGTAATATCAGTAGTGTAAAGTATGTAAAAAGCACTCTAGGACAACAATACCACAGCCTTTGATTTTATAGCAGTTGTCACCAACAAAAATGCTTCTGAACCCCTCCTGAGGAGTCCTGGAGGTGCCTTCCTCCCACTGGTGTCAGTGGGGAGGACGTGGGTCCTTGTGGTGAGTCTGACTGCACACTGAGATCTACAGCTGGTTTAAAAGCCCAGGCTTTGAGCAGACACTGCTGGGGAACCCAACTGGACTTTGAGGTTCTGAGTGTCCATCAAAGATCTGCACTCTGAGCTCAGAGTGTCTGACATTAAAAAGGCTGCTTTAGGAAAAGATTGCAATGAATACTGATAACTTTGTGCTGCCATGAGATGAGAACGGGGTTAACTGGTGCTGTGGAAAGGGTAAAAACCAAGCAAATTTCAATATTTCTGTTGAGTCCAAGTGCTTTTAGGAGCTCACATCAGCTGGAATACTGGTCAGGTATTGTATCATGAAAGAGCAGCAGTCTTTCACACAGAGCACTAGTTACTTAAAATACAAAAAAATAAATAACCCTACTGAACACACCCAAAGCACTAACATTTCTTTGAGAATCAATGCTTGAAATAAATGTGTTTTGACTTTTTTGTAAAAGCTAACTTATTTTTTTTTTCTTTTTTTAATCTCCTGGTTGAGGACATTTATTGCTCATTTGTTTGTAAACTAAATTGTTCCCATCATTGTAAATAACTTCTGAAATGTTGTTCCCTCAACTGTGCTAAGCTTTAATATAGCATAGTAATGAGTGGGATGTGCAACTTCTGCTTATCTGCTCTATTTTGGACAATGCCAGTGGCTCATGTTTATTAAGAAAGTTGGCAGAGAAACTGAATCTCTGGTTTCCCCCTGGTAGATAAACTGTGTCTGAGCGAACATTCATGAGGATCTTGGAAGGCTCATTTAAATACAGTGCCTAAGGCTATGCATTTTTTCCTGGATTCTAGAACAGCACATAAAGCTTTTGCTTTTCTGATGTTCTCTTGGAACTGATGCTTATGTATTACAAAGTCTGGCCGAGATTTTGTAGAAAGTACCAAGGGTCCATGTCTGAGCTGAGTGTTCAGGTATTTTTGCACATTGTTATCCTCATTGCAAGGAAGACACTTTAGAATTTCTTTTCCTTTTTTTTTTTTTTTTTTTTTTTTTTTGTTTGTTTGTTTGTTTTGTTTGTTTGTTTGTTTGTTTTTTAATTTGGGAAGACTTCAAGCAAAAGATAAGTTCCATCTTGCCAGAATATTTGTATTTCTATTGTAAGATTCTAGGGAAACTGAGTAAACATTTTCCCTCTTTTGCCTGAGACCATAAATCTCAGCCATTCAAAGTGTATCCCCTTCGTGCCATAATAAAATATGAAGTTTCTTCACTTAATTCAAATATTTATATTAGCTCTCAATTCTTCATGGTTGTCCCAATAAGATCTTTTTCACTCTAATAGCATAATCTGAACCATTCCTGCAGTTAAAAGAAGTATCAGAAGTATTTTTCAACTCTTTAGGCACTACTCATTACTTCATATTATCTCTTTGCTCTATTTCATAAGTGCTGAGAACATCTGAATATGTTTGGATACCTTAGAATAGAAAAAAGGTTGAAAAATAAATGAATAGGTCAGGGACTTGCCTGTTTATGTCATCAGTGCCATCAGCAGTCAATACTGTGTGTGTTGCTCTGCTTCTCTAGCTGTCATCTAAGCATCACATGTCAAAACTAAGTAGCCCATAAAAAAGTGGCATTTTTTTCATCGTTACAGGAAATTCTGAAAGGGTCAAAACTTTCTGGAATATTCATGAGGTGGAGGTGCTTTTCAGTAAACACACCATTTCACATTTTCTAAAAATAACTCTTGTTTCTGTCTCACAGATACCTATACCATTTCCTACATCTCTTGTCATAGTCAGGGTTTTTATGCAATAATCTTGTGAGTCTTGTCTATGTTGAACTACAGCAGATGAACCCATCCACCCTTTTGTAAGCCTAAATCATATTATTTTAGGAAAGAAAAAGAAATTTCCCATTATATTGCAAGGACTACAAAAAGCAAAACAACAACCAAAAAACACAGACCAAACAAAGCCAAGCAGAAAGTCCCAACTCTGAACTATGCTCTTATAAATATAAACAGTGACAGTGTGGTGGGATCTGAGGGTTTGGGGCTGCAGTGCCTGTTTTCCAAGCTGCTGGTCCATCGAGGGGAATCCACAATCTTCTCTTATGGAAGAGGGTCTTACCTTCTCCATCAGGTGTTCTTTGCAGCCTGAGGGAGGGTTGACTCTTGCACACTGGGACTGAAGTAGCCAAAAGGCTGAGCAGGACTCCTCTTCTAGTCAGCAACAGGTACCCAACAGCAAGTTAAATGACTAAATATTAATCTACTCTGGGTCTTAGTCCTCTCCAAGAGCCTCAGATCTTTGGCAAGCTCCCCTTGCTGAAAGCAGGAGCACAGTCTCTTTGAGCAGTTTCCCTATTTCTCTTTTAAAACACAACTGAAGAAGGAGACACTGAGTCTTTCTTTTCTGTAAAACAGCCAAGTGGTAAGAATGCTTGCCCCATAAAAGGCAAGTACAGATTGAATTCCCTCTTGTCTGAACTTCAAACCTAGCCTTTTATCTTCCAGATGAGTGCCCAAAACACAAGGCTTGCAAGAAACAAGGCTACTCAGGAGGTGGGGAATGTTGCTGTTCTCTTAGAGCTGTACCTTTGTGCAGGAAAAAAAGCTCCAAACTCACAAGGTCAGAAAGGATGGATAACTCTGCAGTTCAGTGTTCAAGGTGCTCATTATGTTTGGTCCCTGCTCCAAGGCCTGTTTCTCCTCTCTGATTTTGAATGCAATTTCTGTGGAATATAAAATTCAGTTACATTTTCTACAGAGGAGGAAGGTAAGTACAGATCTACTTCCAAATGAGTACTTTTAACTCTGAGCTGGAAGAACTCCCCAGCCCTCCAGCCAGGGATCATACTTAGGCTAAACAGGCTAATAATTAAACTGATGTGTGCTAGAAAAAGCAGCTAGTGGCTTGGACAACAGCAGCCAGGTTTTCAAGGAAAAAGACACTGGTTAGAAGCAGTTTCCTGTTTGGGCATCATAGGCAAGTAAAAAAAAAATAATCTGAGGAAGGAAAACATATAGAGTAGCATCCAGACTATGGATCTCAACTGTGTTGAGCCATCAGCTTTGGGAAGAGTGATGTCATTTGGGGGCTTATTCAGGGAAGACTGTAAAGCTTCAAGGTCAAACATGAAGGTCAAACCCAGAAGTTCAGGTTTCTGTGGTTTAGGTGACAGATTTCTGGGCAGCAATTTCAGAGCCAACTATTGTTTTTCTCTTTGTATGCCATGCTCTTCCTAGTCTCCAGATCACAACTGGTTTGCAGGCACTTTAAGCAGCAGCTTGATCAAAGCCCTAAGTCTGAGTGCTAGCAAGAGCTGAACTGAATTTCTAATACTGCCCTCACACAGACCTTGACTAAATATTAGCCCAGGCAGCATAACCTTTTTTTAAAAGCCATGAAAAAAGTCTCATTGGCAATTTATGTCCAGTTGCCTCATTGCCTGCTGGGTTCAGGTGCCGTAGCTCTCCTGAAGTCTGTGGAGTGATGCCAGCTTGTATCCACAGCCAGTGTCACTCAGAATTCAGTTGCATCTTTTTTAAGTGCAAAATGTCATTAGTTGTACCAGAGGCTGACATGAAGTAGCATTTCCACCTAATTGTCCCATCCTTTTACTGACAGCTTGCTGTTGCCCTTCTGAAACCTTGTCAGCTGGAGTTGTACTGAAAAAGTGCATTTGGTACCATTTTGAACCAGCATTTCCCTGCAAAAGTGTCGTCTGAAGAGTGAAGGAGGAAGGGGAGATGGATCAGGTGTTCTGTGCTACATAAAATTATGGCTTTTACCATGAAATTATCTTGATTCCTCATCTCCCTCCATTGCATTTTCTTCTATCAAAATATTAATCTTCTTCTCTCCTAGAATCCCTGAAGTTTTTGAATATGGCAAACTCTCATACCACCCATTCAGCTGCTATCAACTTCTCTCATATGGATAGCTGGCAAAATAAATCATTTCCCTCTTGTTTTGTTCAATAAAAATATTATTTAGCCAACCTGCATTCACAAACCCTGGTGAGTGTATTACTGTTGGTATATCCAATATTGTGTACCAAGATGGTTATTACAATAAACCAAGGAATGCTTCCAGATAACTTCAAATAATTAGAGAAATACCCTGGTGTTTGAAGCATCAGCCAAGATTATAATCATGATATTAATGTTTGGTTTTCAAAAAGCTGATGGAGGCTGTAAAATGAGTTCATGCACAGAGAATAGGTATTGTGTGATGCCTTATGAGCCTGGAGGTGAAAAAACTGAAAGTCAGAGAAGTGAGCCCATAAAATCAGCTGATAAGAATAATTAAGGATGAGCTTTTCACTTCTGCTTTGGATACAGCTTTTCTTTTGGAATTACTAAAATTCTACCCTCTCAAGGTCTTGCATCTCCAAAACCATGAGGACTAAGGTCTTATACCAGCTCATGTTCAGAGGTATCAGTTTCATGACATCCCAAATACATCCTATGTACATCTCAAATACATGCCAAGTACATCCAAAATACCATCCAAAACACATCCAAAAAATAACTTTCAGGTCCAAATTTTATAGCTACTTGGCTACTATAGTACAAATGCCTTTCCCATGGTAATTTCTGCCAATAAAAGCCAGGGTTTTCCACAGGAACAATCTGAGGAATCAACCAACTATGTGTTACACTTAAAATTTCCTACTCCCCTGAGCCTGTGTCTGACTGGAGGATCTTTCTTTTTTAATTCCTTTCCTAGTTTCTTAGTTGAGCTGAACAGGTGACTCGAACTGAAATGAGAGGAAAAAAAAGGTATTAATTTATCCTTAAATGCTCCAGTTTCCAAAACGTTTCCCAGAAATGCTTTACTCTCTTCCCAGTCAAACTGTGTGGAATGGACATGAGCCAGTTGGCATTGCTGAGCTGTGACCACAGGACACTCACCCCAGGCTGGCACAGACCTCACACAGGAGGCTGGGATCCTAAAACTGTCCCTTTTACATCATCAACATGAGGAGTCCAGCTTATGGTGAGGCACAGCTTTAGTGTTCAACATAAAGCAGTCATGGCCACAACTGGTCATAAATTTTTCCTTCAAAATAAAAAGGTGTTTTATCACACTGAGAAACAGCAGTGCTATTTGAAAATCTCACACCTATTATTTACAGGACACTGCCTTTGGAATTTAAAACAAACATGGTTTTAAATTTAAAACAAGAATTGAAAACAAGCTTTAAATGGTTCCAAAAGATTCCAAAAGATAGAATCCAAGTCATAGCTTATGATTTTAAATACACTCAGATTTACTGGAAGTGGAATAAAATATATCTGCCTCTTTTGCATGAGGCCAAGGGTTTGAAGTTCTGAGCAGCAAATATGGAAAGCCTGAATGTTGGGTACAATTAAGTGAGATTGTAGCAGCCTATAAAGGAAATTTTTATTTTTAAATGTGGATATCACAACTCCACCGCACAGATGTATTAAAGACAAATTTTAAAGAATTATTTTTAAAGTTTTAAAAAGTGGGGGATAGGGAGGGGAGGAAACTTTAGTAGAAAACAAAAACTTAGAAGATGGTTAAAAGAGAATTAGACGGTAATTATTACTATGTTGGAAAAGGAAAAAAATAATTAGAAAATCAACAACAAAGACAAGTGATGAGAGTGTAAAAGTGATGGATAAAGAGAGCAGGGCACCTTTTTTTGTCATTTTTTGTTGGTCAAGAAGATTTGTTGAGGCATAGGATACTGACAGAGTCAGTCTGGAGAGAGATGCTGTAAATGCTCAAAGTAATAAACACAGAGAATAAAATAAGTGAAAATGTTACTACTACTGATAAATTAAGGAAGAATAGAACAAATCAAAGGCTAGATAAGGAAATGAACTTCTGGATTTAATCTTGAAGGCACAGGGCCCTGGAAATGACACCAAAAACAAAGTCTCAGTCATTAGAGATCTGGAAAGATTGCAAAGCAGGAGATCAAGACTTTACTGCATTGCAGTGCAGGATACACAGTTGTGAGAAGAATAAAGGGATGACTGGAGAAAAGTGACTTGATTCAGTGTCACAGCACTTAAGAGAACATGAATTGACACTGAAGAAAGGCTGTACCCAAGAGGAATTAACAGAGAATTCTGTGAAAGAGAGAGAAGTGAGGAAAAAAAAGTAACACTCCCTGATAAATAAAACAACATCAGCTAATTTATGCTGGCCTTCCTGCTGTCCTGTGTCCTTAGGACTGATATAACAGTGCACCTTCAGATAAATTCATTATTTTCACAGAACTGCTTTTACAATTTTCACAGCAGCATTTTTCACCTCCTAATATGCTTTACCTCGTGACTTATTAATAGCACATCAGACTGCTGAGAGAGAGGATTTCTAGCTGTACCTCCTTACATCAGCCTTGCAAATGCTCCTTTTCTCAGCCCTCTAGTCTGAGCCCCTGTTGCAAACATGGGTGTTAAAATTCTGTGTGAATCTTAGTGAAGCCTCTTCCTTAGATGGATGTTGACTGGAGAGAGAGAGGCACAACAGAGATGAAACATCTGAGATTCTGGATGCTCTTGTATGCAAACTGGGAGTTGTGGGGATCATATTACCATGGCAGAGTGTTTTCCTTTGTATTATTCTCTGATATTAGAACACTCTCCAGTCATTTTAAAGCTGTGAAGAGTTTGCATCACTATTTTTCTCTGCATATCTTTATTCTTAATTATATTTATAGTTTCAAAGCTTTGATAGCTTTATAATTGTGTATTCTCCTCTGTCAGATAAAGACTGAATCTCAGCTCCTCTAGGAGTCTGTTATTATTGTTGTTTTTATAGCTTTGCTCCAGTTAGGAGAATGATTTAATATTAAACATTAAAGTATTCCCTTTTTGTCTCTCAGAGATAGGCATTTTAATCCTCTCTAAGAGGCATCATGTGTCTGTGTGCTGAGCACCTGCATTAGCAGGCAGGGTGGTGACAAGTTAGAATTTGGGACCAAAAGTGGCATTAGTCAAAGCTGGATGTAGAGAAAAGGCTGTTTCTTCCCCCAGGGTTCATTTGCTGCAGAAAGCAAATTCTGCAGACAACAAAGAAATTTAAAGGCGGAAAGTGCAGTGAGCACAGGCAGCATAAATCTGAGCTCCAGGTTTTAAAGCCCAGGCTGAGAGGGCAGAGTTTGAGTCATTTTGCCCCAGATTGTAGTTCACAGGCAACATCTCCCCTGCCAGCCCCTCCAGACATCTTGTCAAGGGTAAAGTTATGCCAAACCATGCTGTTGGTGAGAGCAAAGTTGAGTCCATACTCATACTCCCACCCAAGGAACAGCAAAGTCCAATTAAGTCCATTTGTTTGATACTTGTATCAATTCAGATGCTAGACAATATATTAAATCATTCATTACATATCATTTACACTAGTAATAATATATGATTTGTTTACAACAAGTTTATACTTCTATGATCATCTTGAATGGGAAAAATTCTTCTGCAATGAATGCAGTTATACACTTAGGCAATTAATTTTTAATTTCTTTAAATAACTTAATCTGGTTTGTCTATGTTTTCTCCCAGAATTGTCCTTAGAAGAGGATTTAACCGCGATGTGATTCAAAGTTTTGTAAAAGTCACCTTTAAGACAAGCCATACATATTTATTTATTTAAGCCTTTTCTCATTGATCAGCCTTCCCAAGGCCTCAGTCCTGAATGCCCTTTCAGTTTGTCAATATCTTTTTTTTTTTTTTTTTCTATACTGAGGCACCATAATAGAGCTTTTCAGACACTGTTTCAAAAAGCACTGATTCTGTAACAGCAGTATTGCCTTCTTCCTCTGCACTCTTAGGTATGTGCAGTTGAAAGCAGTAAAAATAAATCCTCAGAATATTAAGATACCTTATTTAAAACTTTAAGCTGATTTGCATCTTTTATAGATCTTATTTATTTCACATAAGTACAATCTTAACATCTGCCTTATATCTATAATCTCACTGTCCAAACAGCTATAGGAGTAGAAATGAACTCTAGGAACAATCAAGATTTTTATTTTGTCATAGAATTTTTCCAAAGAATGGCAAGAATATTTTTCCCTTCTCCAGGCTGTATCCATTCTTCTGCCAGCACAGTGTGTGCTTCCCTCTCTCCCTCTGCTTTAATTCTGATTCCATCAAAAATCAGAATCCTGTGACTGATGTTCAAAATGAGCTGAGGTGATATTGAGGTTTTGAACTTTATCTGAGCATGTCACTCACTTGAAGGCATTCCAGCCCTCGAATGGCTCAGTGCCATTCTTCAGAAATGAGACAGGAACAAGTATTGATTTTTTCCCCTTCTTTTAAACTGAGAACCTAATGAGCAAATGAAGATATGGTTGGTCCTGGGTTTATTAGGTGATTTAAAAGAGGCTTCTCAGAGTTCAAATGTATAAAGAAGAGTTTATTGCAATTCTACTTTAGTTTTTTTTTTTTTCTAAGGGAAATTTTTACTATAACATTACAGACATTTTGAGCATAGATTAGATAAATGATATCATATTCCATTTCCATGGCAAACTAAAGCTCTTGCTTGGTAAAAGTATATTCTTTGCATTTGACAAGAGACTCTTACAGTACTACAGCATATTTTTGTTGGTACTTGAGAAAATAAACAAAATTAAAAGGCACTGGGAAAAGAGAATACAATGCTCCCTCAAGATACAAGTGTTTCTTCAAACTGAAAATTACAGATTTATAAGAAAAGCCCAGTATTTCCTCAAAAGAGTGAGGTGTCTCAATTCTGCTGAAGTGAGATAAATATATTGAACAAGCACCTGAACACAGTGAACAGATATGAAGCAAATTATCCTGTTGTGACAAAAACTGAGTGCACAGATGAATGGAAAAATCTTCAGATCAACTGGAACTGTGAATCATCTCAAAACTTTAATAAAATGGGCATTCCTACAGCCCCATGTATATCGTGATTTAGGCATAAGCTGCAGATTCACCACAAGTAGGGAGGTTTTAAAAGCTTTCAGCAGTTTATGATGCTGTCATGGATAAAGGGACCAGGTAAGTTTATGTCTCACCTAGCACAGAAGAGAGAAGAGTGACAGAAATCTTGTAAGGGACAAAGGAGCAGAGACATCCCTCTCAGGAAGACAGACTAATTTTAATAGCCTAAATTTAGTTTGTAAATTGTTTGGAAAACCAAAGTATTTTGACTACCAAAGTAGGCAGGGAGGGCTTGGAATTCACTACAGCATTTGGGTGTATGAAGACATGAGAAACAAGAACTAGGAAAAAACAAGGCATGTAGGTGAGTGGGATTTTTGTAATTTCAAGGGAAGGATTTTTTCTTACTTGGAATTTTGAAAGTGACTGAGGTGATATTAAAAAATACAGTAAAAATACAGATGTAAAAATATTCATTTTAATAAAAAAGAAAGAAAGAACAATTTCCATTAATCTTCAGAATGTGAAATTATGTCAAGCTCTGATACTATGATGTAAAAAACAATAGCCTGACTGGACAAATCTGGAAGGAGTGGCTGATCCCCCAAGACAAATCTGGAAGAAGGGCCTCTGGAGCTTGGAGAGACGGGCAGGGAAGAAGTGTCTGAAGTTCAACAAAGGCAAATGTAGGTCCTGCACCTGGGCAGGAACAACCCCAGCCTGGGGGGACTCACTGGGGAGCAGCTCTGGGAGAAGGGCCTGGGGGACAACGAGGTGTCCCTGACCAGCAGTGTGTCCTGGGGACAAGGAGGGCAGTGGTGACCTGGGGACATCAGGGAGAGCATTGGAGCAGGGCAGGGAGGGGATCCTGCCCCTCTGGCCAGCCCTGGGCAGGCACATCTGCAGGGCTGGCCCAGCTCTGGCTCCTCAGCACAGCAGGGCCAGGGAGCTCTGGAAGATGACTCTCCTACAGAGATGCCCAAGGGCTGGAGCATCTCTGGGAGCAGCAAAGGCTGAGGGAGCTGGGGCTGTTGAGCCTGCAGAGCACCCCCTGAGAGGGGCCCTCCCCAGGGGGTGTCAGGGGCTGCAGGGAGGGGGCAGAGGATGGACCAGGCTCTGCTGGGGGGGCCCAGCAATGGCACAAGAGCCACGGGCAGGAACTGCTGCCCAGGAAGTTCCAGCTGGACAAGAGGAAGAACTTCTTGGCTGGGCAGTGACCCAGCTCTGAAGAGAGACCAGAGAGGGTGTGGAGTCTCCCTCACTGGGGATGTTCTGGACACAACCTGTGGACACAGTCTGGACTCTCTGGACACAATCCTGTGCCATGTGCTCTGGGATGGCCCTGCTGGAGCAGGGAGGTGGGAGCAGATGAGCCACTGTGGGCCCTTCCATCCTGACCCATCCTGGGATTCTGTGATATCTTGTACAAAATGCTATATTTGTATGGCATACACTGCACCAATACTGAAAGACCCATCCAGAAAAATAAAATGGATTGTAGTGTTAATAATCCCCAGTCATATTCCAGTTTCAATGATCTGTTTATGTCTGCCTCCCTGCAGCATTAATGATTAAATGTGGTAACTCAATGTATAACAATTAGTTTGGGATTACAGAATCCATCTGAATGCCAAGCAGTAAGTCTTTATGTTAAGATGGAAATTCTGCTGCCATACATTTATTATAAAAATCTCTCTGAGAATCTTATCTAACATAATATGTTGTCCAGAGTATGTGTAGTAATCTAAATAGCATTGCTAAAATTAGATATGATAGTGTTGATAAGTTAAGTGCATTCCCAGCAACACACTTTTTATGAAGATTGTTTATTACTTACATTGGCTTATATTCATCTCTAAGTACTTGATAAAAATTCCTGGTGTAAAAAAGATGTGTAATCACTCATTCATCAGTAATTCTTTATTATCTCATTTTCTCTTGGGAGAGAAAATATGTGTGTATGCATCAATCAATTGATCAAATGATAACGTGAAAATCTTAATCATGGTGAATGCATTCTGAGAATATCAATTTAGGAGCAGACCTATCAATTCTCACTGACATGAGCTGGCCTTTCAAAGCCAGTGTGACAATTTACATAAGGCAAAACTGTCCCTCACAGCAAGGACTTTGATGACCTGATCCTTCAAGTACGGGGTAATTTTCTCATGCACCTGTCTAGTTAGCCTAATATTGTGAGACTAGAGTTAATTAATGTCAAATCAGAATGAAAATTCAGCTTTTGAGCTGGATTTTTATTGGTAATTTTTTCCCACTTGCCTCCTGGGCCTTTCCAGCAGCGTGAGCCAGAGAGCTGCTCTGCCTCTGAGTGCAGCACTGTTGTAGAAAAGCGAACCTGGCTGAAGCAGAGACACAAACTGAGATCACAAGAGCATCAGCTGTCCTCCTACTCAGCCCCAGCTTCCCACTGTCCGTGCCCCACAGCCTGTCAGATGATGGCTTAGCAGAGCAGTGCTGAGAGTTAAAGCTCCTGTAAAGCACTTGTATCGCCAGCAGCATCTTTTCCTCCCGGGCTGAGTTAAGGGTAGGCAGCAGCACTGGTGTGATGCAGGGAATGTTTACTGGAAAGCCCCTGCAATGCCATCTTGAAAGGCAGACAATGAGCATAGTCTCAGACACAGCAGGGTACAGCTGGATCCTTTGAAATCATGGAATTCGGATATGCAGACCTTTCCAATCCTTAGAGCTTCCACCCTTCCAGAGGGAGCATTGTACTTGTGAAACCTTTACAGCATTTTTAGGGCCTCCTTCCTCAGGAAAGTTCTCACAGCAGGGTAGAAAAAGGCTATCAGTGCTCCAAATGTGTGTTTCTGGGCACACAAATCTGTTATTTCTCCTGGACCAACTCTGCCTGGTGAATCCCGCCCGGATAATCCAAATGTAAAAATATACAAATATTGGCAGCCAATAGGGGGCTTTTCATCTCAGGCAAGAAAACAGAAGTAATTCTGATAGCTTTTCCAAGAGATGCCTGGTGGGGCTTATTTGCCAAAGTTTGAATCTGTAGTAAACAGTGCACTGCTGCTTCTGTTTTGAAGTGATCATATGTAACACTCGCTGATGGATTGCCATGTACAGAATGTGTATAAACACAGTGCTGAGCAGAGGCTCTCACACAAATGCCATGAAGGCAGACTGTTTATCCGGGCTCATCTTGCTCAGAAATCCTCCTTTGGTGCTGTGCTTTGGGAAATACCTCGGCCAATGAAATGCCATTTATCACTGGAAGCTCTATATGGAAAACACACTGGTGGGGAATATGAAAACTGGTAAAACACCACCTGCTTTGTAGAAAGCAAGAGATGTTTTGGATTCTTCCAGTGCTTTCAGTACCTTTCATTCTAATTTTCCTTTCCTTTTAATTGTCCTGTGTAGCTCTGCAAGCACAAGTCCTTCCCTAATTCTTTCTTCAGGTAGGAAATGCAATACTACAACATGTAGTTAAATATCACATCTTTAGATATTGGTTGCAGCAGACACAGTCAAACCTTATTTAAGGTATTATAGAGTTATTTTATGTACAGATACAGACACATGGTACATATGCAATTATGGATAAATGATAGACTGTGACAGCATGAGAAAACAAAGATTTTTTTGGTATGAATCTAAATGAAGCTGTGGGTAAATATTCATGGGATTTTGAGGAGGAAAGAACAGTGGCAGTAGGTTGCATTAGATGGTAATTTTGATGGTAATAGGGGAAGAATTTGGAAGCACATGATAAAAAATGTTTAACACTTTAAAAATTACTTTTAGTGTTGAAAAATTTTTGCTTTGGAAAAAAAATCTTTAGAAGTTTTTAGATGGATGGGAGAGGAGAGGGAGAGGAGAGGGAGGGGAGAGGAGAAAAGGAAAGAGTTAATTCTTTTTTTATTTCTTTTTTTATATTTGACCTCTAAGAGGAAAGTCTACTCTGTTCATATTTCTCCCCTGTGATATGTTTTGATATTTCCAAAAGAGCACCAGAACAGCCAGCCATACTCACAGTTGGGTCAGTATACACAGTGTGACACACTATATATTATAGGTTGATTTTCAAAACCAAATTTCCTGGAAATACTATAGAGCAGACTTTCTTAAGCAGAATACTTGCTAAGTTTCAAGAACATTATGATACCTGCAACTTTCTCATAATTTTTAACACACCTGCTGAAATATATTAAAAGCTAAAATATATTGTGTATTTTTAATAATTTTTCTTCTGTGAGGAGAATGCACAACAGAGAATGGCAGTTTGAACACGTGCCAGTCTCAGCATATGGGGTGTTAATGGTGGGAATGTAAAATGCTTTAGGCAGCTTCATTTCCCAAGAATGATGCACAGAAAATCAGTTTTCTCCTTGAGGATGAACTTTGAAAAGTAATAGACGGGCATTTTCCAACACAATGCTTCTCTAGCACTGTAGGTCCCCAAATTAATATTTTAGTCAGAATAATGGAACTCAATAAAATGATCTCATACATTCTATACTTTCTCACCTCTGGGTAAAAATGATTGTTTCTTATTTTTGTCTTCTTTCTAGTCCCCACTGCTAATATACCAATTTTTCTCCCACAGTCCTGCAATATCCCAAGCAGACTCATCTGGTAACTTTTATTAACAGAATAGGATCTTGTGGCTCTCTCAGATTTATAATGATTTTGCTTTTTCTTAACGCTTCAGTCTCTAAAACCTCTTTTTTTTTTTTTTTTTTTTTTAATTTTATTTTCAACTATACCAGCAATTTAATGAAGGCTTGCCTCTGAAACTTTTATATGTGCCTATGTACTAATATAACCTGGGGGGCTGTGAGGAGGTAAGTGGGAGGGCTGTGGGATCATGGGGACTTGTGAATCAGGTCTCTCAGGCAAAGCAGCTGCAGAGAAGATGCTCATCTCCTCTGCCAGTTCAAGGCTGATGATCCCTGTGACTGTTCCCAGTGAGTTCAACAGGAAAATTGGCACTGTCTTCAAATTCTCCTGCAAAAGCAATTATAACCTTGCTGAGAAATGTCAAAGCTTTCCATTCACTCCACTCTTGTACATGAGAAAGGTAATGAACCAATAAACCGTGGCCCACCTGAAGTCACAACAAAATTCACTGGTGTTTCTTGGTCTGGGATTTTTTTTCTGGTTGTTTTTTTGTGGTTTTGGGTGTTTTTTTGTTTGTTTGTTTGTTTTTGTTTTGGTTTTTTTTTTACATTTTTTTGTCAAGTCTTCTTAGTGTATAAATCTTAATACATTAAATTCTATACAAAATCACACCATCTGCTTCAGCTGTACTAGATACAGAATGCAGTATAATACATTATTACTATAGGTTTTTTCTTATTCTAAAAATATTTTACCTACTTATTTTCAAATACCTCATATCTAATGTCAGTCTATGCACTCCTCTTTGTTTTTCAGTGGCCATAAATAAGTTTTGACATGGTTTTGATCTTTTAGGTGTTGACTACAACTGGAATCAGCCTATTTTTGGAAGGAAATCAGCCTTAATTTACCTTTACTAATCACTTTACATACTGCTTCAGCTACAGCAGGTTAATGTGGTGGATGTACGTGTTATTAATTATAAAACTGGAGAACATCCTCCAGCTGAAATTAATTAATTATGTTCTTTTGGGTGGGAGAAGTCTAGTGTGGCAGTGGAGATGTAGGGTCATGATTCCCTGCATGAGGTTTCGAGCTGATTGTATCAGATGTGACAAGCTTTGCACTGAAGCTACAGTTTTGTTCACACAGTAATGATACTGCTCCTCTCCTGGTTTTGGTGCAATTTGCCAAAAAATTAGAGCCTTTTCAACCTTTGTCTCATTATTTGTCGGTATGTCTGGACTTTCTTTTTGTAGCTGCAGTGTGCTTCTGAATCCTTTTCGTTTCACAGCAATTCTGCAGGAGAACTCTCTATTAATGATTTTTACTTTACTTGGAAATATTAACAGTTTGACCATTAAGTCAAATGTGATTTCCCAGGGCAATTACTGTGGGGGTTTTTTTTCAGTTTTACCAGTGCATGTTGATCCTTGCTGCCAAATATGATATCGAGTTCTTTCACATTCCAGGACCCTGTGTGATTGTAAATAGCCAACAATTTAATGTGCTACTCAAAGTGGTGAAGTTCTGTTAAGGCATAAGTAATTCTTAGCAGAACATTTTAAAGCTTTAGGACTACAGGGTCGCCAATGGAAAATGGAGAAAAGTCAGAGTATGAAAAGCTACTTTTCCCAAATATCCCTCGAAAATAAACTGATCAAAGCGTGAGGGTATAAAAGCATGGATTTTTTTCATGATGGAACAACGTGAGAAAAGATATCAGTTTGCTCACTTCCTGTAAACAATTAAATACAGCATCTCAGGGCTTTTCTCCATAGGTTTACTTTGCTCTAATCCTGCTGATGTGGAAGCCAACACAGCTAAAACACAGTAGGAAAAGACCTATAATTAGGATTTAAGAATGTAATAGTATGAAATAAAAAATAGTTCATTCCACTAAATTTAAAGCAATCAGCTATAGTGGTATGACACCTTCACACTGGAGCTATGTGAGAGGTTGCTCCAGTGTAATTATCATTGTATAAAACTGCACTGTAATCAAAAAGTTAGGGCAAAAAGCAGTGTGCAGACAAGGCTGGCATTTCAGGGAGCTGGTCTATTTTTCTGTCAGCCAGTATACCCAAACATCAAACAAAACCTAAGCAATTATATACACTAATCCTTCCCCATGTGAAGTTGCAGCCCAATGTGAATTCAAAAGCACCAAGTTGCAAATCCTTCAAAAAGAGCATTTACAACTTATAATGGAAATTCCAACAGAGCTCTAACTGTAATAGTGTGACTACTGCAGCGATTATTCTTTATTGCCATGGCATTTACTGCTGAAATAGTGGTGGGCAGATCCTAACATTCTCAAAATTAATGTGCAGTAACATCCTCATGTGAGGTATTGCCCAAGGTACGGTGTTTTGAAATGTAATATATCAAAATGATGATACTTCTCCATTTAAGTTGTTCTGGTCACTCACTTCATACAATTGCTGCTTCAAAGGTACTTTTCATAATTTCAGAATAAATATATATGAAATAGGAGAGCCTGAAAAGCATTTCCATTGCGACTAGTATTAATGAGGACTTGGAAAATGCCAACCTATCTCCAGTAGAGCAGCTTTATGGCTGGGAGAACATTCTGGTAGAGTGTTCTCTTGTAATGGTTCATTTCCCCTTGTGAGCAATACACTGATGGCCCAAATCAGCTACTCCAGGTATGGAACTTGTTGTTCTCTGTCAAAATCCTACCTGAAAACCAAAAGTGTTGAGTCTGTCAGCAATGGCCTGATGGGAAGTAAACACCAGAGTGTGGGCAGCACTGAAAAGGGGGCAGTGGATCCAACTCAACCCTGTGACATTCCCTCCTTTTTTAATACAAGAGGAATCATACAGCTGTTATTTCTCTTACATACTTATGTATAGTTGGGCTGGTAGTGATACATATCCTATAATTTAAAAAATATTGTTTCTCTGTTTCAATATCCATTCAGAACCTGATGCTGAAAATGCTGTAAAAATGCTGTGTTGCCACCAAAAATTGCAGAAATATTGCATTATTTAGTTTTAATATTAAAAGTATTTCATATCTAACCTATGTGCTTGTACCATAATACATATTGGGGGTGATTAGAATTTAATTTTGTCTTTTATTTGTGATAGCTACCCTTGTAGTAGATGGCCAAAGTCTGTGAAAACAAAGAGAAATCTGAAATTCTAAGTGCTAGCTGAAAAAAGGTTGCTCATCTGCCTTCAGCCTAAAGCTCAGACAGGAAGGACAAACAACAGAGGAAACAGAATTTTCCTAATACATGTGGAAGCAGTGCAAAATAGCAGTCACTACTTTGCAACAAAGATGTAAAGTAAAAATAAATAAAATAAATAAAATAAATAAAATAAATAAAATGAGCAATTATGCAGGTGCGTGAGATCCTTTCAGTGTTGTTACTTAACACAATATTTATGCAATAACATGATATGTGTGCAATCTCATTCAGACAG
Organism: Pyrocephalus nanus; assembly: GCA_038380795.1. Classification (NCBI taxonomy): domain Eukaryota; kingdom Metazoa; phylum Chordata; class Aves; order Passeriformes; family Tyrannidae; genus Pyrocephalus; species Pyrocephalus nanus. The sequence goes on along the minus strand of CM076273.1, from coordinate 3,943,903 downwards.
GGACCACACTTCCTTTACCTACAGAGCAATACATAAAATATAAATGCAATATACTCGTAGATATGTAATGTAAAGGTTAAGGTGAGTTTTCAGAGCAGGTCTTTTGGTTGGTAGCAGGTTCCTGATGTTCACCCAGGGGAAAAAAAATGAGCTTATATTTTCTCATGTTAATTGAGTCTGGACTGATAATTCTGACTTCCCTGAATTTTCATTTTGGTCTGTTCACTTCCTTTATCCAGACTGACATTTCCCCTCAGTCACAAGCAGACCTGGAGCTCACATCTCTTATTTTGAGCTTTCCCAGGCTCAGTGCCAGGAGCAGGAGGGGCAGATCCCTCGTGGTGCTGATGGACCTTCCAGGAGCTCCTCGTAGGTGACTTGAGGTGTCCTTCAGCAGAACCCCCTTCCTCCTCCCCTGACTCTGCACAGGCCCCTCCTCACCTGTGTGCCCAGAGTTCATTTGCACTTTTATTTTCCTCAGAGGTGATTTTTGGCCTAAAATCTAAAACAAACAGTTATGTTACCACCAGCACCTTCAGCACTTTCAATGACCATGTCAGTACACTTTGTTATACCCCAATACACTATAGGAGTCACTAAACCAAGATCTTGTTCACATGAAATTGTGATGGTTTTACTGAGAAAAGCCTTTTACCCTGTGGATTTGCTATATATGCTTTTTATTTTGTTGTCGGGTTTTTTTTTTATTTTTTTTTCCAAACAGATGGTTTATTTTAACTAATTCTTATTACAGAAACATCTTTGTCATAAAGTACTTCTAGAACAGATGAGCACAATTAAATAAGTGCTTTTGTTTACAGGATTAGTGGAAGAATTACTATTTCACATGGGAGGAAGTGCTGCTGTAATTTTATCTTTAATTTTTCCAACATCCTTGACATTTAAAGACGGTTTTAATATTATTAATATTGAATTACAAAAAAGCAGGGTGTTGAATTTGTATTGATTTTACATGTGTGCTTACACTCAGAAAGATGGCATTTCAAAACCTTTTCTAGATATGTTTTCCCTTTTATAGTAAACAACAGAGAATACATTCTATCAATGCCAGTACTTGACTATAGAGAGAAAAATGTTGCCTTTCACCACAAAGTTTAAAAGAATTTAAGAATGTATTTGCCTTCCATTTGTCTCGATGGACTGCAAACCATGATGCCACCCAGTAAGCTTAAGGAATTTGATTATACAAGCACCAAGTCTTTAACAACAAGAAAAACCTTCATATTGGAGGTGGTTGTTTTCTTTGGCAATGCAAGGCAGAAAAAAATTGAAAGGATAACTCACATTTCATAGAATCATGTTTTGGAATATTTTGGGTTGGAAGGGATCTTGAAGTTCATCCAGTCCCACCCCCTGCCATGGGTCCGGACACCTTCCCCCAGCCCTGTCCAACCTGGCCTGGGACACTTCCAGGGATGGGGCAGCCACAGCTTCTCTGGGCAACCTGTGCCAGGGTCTCACCACCCTCACAGGGCACAGCTTCTTCCATTTATCCAACCTAACTCTGCTCTTCTTCAGCTTAAGGCAATTCCCCCTTGTCCTGTCACTCCACCCCTTGTCCCAGGTTGCTCTCCAGCTCTCTTGGAGCCTCTTCAGGCACTGGGAAGGGCTCTCAGGTCTGCTTGGAGCCTTCTTTTCTCCAGTTGAACACCCCCAGCCTTCCCAGCCTGTCTCTAGAGCAGATGAGCTCCTAGAAATGCTTTTAAGTGTTTTGTCACACAAAGACAAAAATCAGGCCAGGTTTTGTTAGGCTTTGTAATTCTGAAGTTCTTTTGCAGAACAGAAACAATAATTCAAGATGATCACTGGAAAAAGAAACAGAACAACCCAGAATGACACCATGCAGTGGAGTCTGGACATGCATTTTCTCTGTCTCATTAACCAGTGATTTTTTATTTCAGATACAGTCCTGCCCTGGCCTACAGGTATCTGAGATTTTTTTCATCTAGAGATCAAAATCAGAGTCTAAAATTCATTGATGCCTCATTATTTGGATAGGACTTTTATTGATAGGCAAATTATGCATTAGTACCATGCTAAAGCCATCAAAAGAATTGCTATCACTGTAATTTATTAGGACATGCAGTGGAACTTTGGTATTGTTTTTATACTACTTAATGGCTTAGATATATATCATGAATGCACAATTTTGTAAGCAAAATAAAACAGTATCTTCCAGAAGGAAAACTGCTGCTGTGCAGAACTCCAAGGTCTCCATACACCAGCATGGATCAGCTCTACAGGAACATTTCCTGAAGCATCCAAATCAATCCAGCTTAACCAAGGTAATTCAGCAGCAACCATTTACCACTCCACAAATAAACAGAAGGAATTAGTTTATTTAGCTTTTGAAAGAGATGGAGGCGGTGTTATTGAGCAAGAGAATGGTTCTATTTTCAGGAGAAGTTATTTAATTATTTGGGCCACTGTTACTCTGGTGGTGTGGTGCCTTCCTGACCTCGGAGTCCAAGGGTTGTCCTGTGTCCTGGCATCACCCTGAGCCTCTGGACTGTGTGATGCCACTGTGATGTGTCATGTCAGCATCAAAACCATCCCTAGATGACATGGCCTGGTTTCTCCTGCATCCACTGAGCCAAGGGCTGGTGTTTAGGAGACATTCTGTGAAGCCCAGTTGGATTGAGGACCACAAGAAGTTGAAGTTATCAAGTCTTCATCTTGAACTGTCCCTGCAGGGAATGTAAAAACCAAAACCTGATTCCATTTGTGTGAATGGAGTTAATGTACAAGATTTAAGCAGTTAAAAATGAATGTATGTCTGGCCTTATACATAGAAGTGATTCCTAAAGGCTTAGGTCTGCCGTGTAAATCCTCTGTTAATATGACAGCCTGTTAAAGACTTTTTTTTTTTCCTTATTTTTGTCCAATTAACTCTGTGTTTAAGTGGAATAAGGATAACAATCTGATTTAGGATGCATTGTTGGCAAGCACTAAAAACACAGCTTGTACACCTACTTTTTTTGATGTTCCTCAGGCTTTAAAGCTCTCAGGAGTCACGTAGAAGGAAGGGACTAGTGGGATATTTTTTAGACATGAGGAGTATTCTGAGTCAGATGGGCCTGCTTTTAAAGGCAGATTTTACAAAGCTTTCTCAGTTTGGAATCAAAAGCAATTTCTTGAAGGGCTGCTGACTAATGGGCTTCATACACTTGGCTGTAATCAGTGGGAACACAAGTGGTGATTAAAGCTCAGTGTTTGTGGGAATCATCCTGCCCTGCTTTCCCAGGCATTTCAACATGCCCGTGCAGTGACCAGAGGAGCACGTTGACAGCCAACATCCAGAGATGCATAACGTGGCAGGCACTGTCTGATCAAAATTTTAAAAGAAGTATCAAGAGCAGCTCTGCTCTCCTTCCCTAAGCCCTAATGAGCAATTGTAGCTATTACAGTACATAAAATATTCGTCCCTTTCAGTGGAGCTAAAGTCAGAACTGAATATTTAATAATGTATTTGCTTTTTTTTACATGGCTTAAAGAAAGGTATTGCTGCACATAAATCTACAGAGATGAAAGGGCCAATAGTGTTTTTCAGACAGTAAAGTCTAGGTATTATAGACATGTTCTGTTTTTTTTTGTTCTTACAAATACAGCTGGTATAACTTGCACAAAATGGAGATCACATATCCATAGCCTGAACCAGTTCCTTTTGAAGTCCTTTGCTTGCTGTCTGAATTTAAGTGACAGTAAGACTTCAGAATCACTTACCATCTAGGTAAGTCCTCTTTGGAACACTGATTTCCCCAATATCAATTATTATTTTTTAAAATCTTTTAAGCATCTGAGGACTCTTCAATTTTTCTTTCTTCTGTTCCATCACCAAAGCAGGTCTTTAATGAAAGTGAAAACAGGGGAGTGGGCTTTAAAAGGAAGCAATTAGAAATGTTTTGTACTGTGTACAGAAGGGTTTTCTAAGTGCAATAAGTATTTTGAGGGAATAAGCAACATAATTCTCAAGTGTGGCCGCCCTGCTAAAAAGCTAAAAGATTAGTTAATCTTTACTCATTCCCATGTCAGTTTAGCATTGCTTCCCCTGCACTGAGGAGACTTCTAAAATAGGGCATCTGCCACAAATTCTCCTTGGAGAACCAGTTCCTGCACTAATCAATTTCTTCCTTCAGCACACATGTCCCTCTGAAAAATTTAGCCCCAATATCTGTCAGATTCAGATAGTCAAAGTAACCTGACTTCCTTTTGTGATTAACAACAGAGGTGATGATTCACTGAATAAATTGAAGAGTCCTGGAAATCAACATAAATGGAAAAGAAAAGCCCTATTGTTCTATCAAACAAAGCTAAAGAAATTAGACTCAAAAGAAGCTGGCACCTCAACTAATGAAAAAAGGTAAAAAGAAATATACAGCCCCGCAGTCTCCCGAACGAGGTGTTTTTAATTCATTTCTTGTTCCTTGGACAAGGTGATAACACTGTTCCAGTTTAATCCAATAACCTATCTCCAAAATGATCAGTGTTCTTATTTCAAGCCTTGGTTCCTTTCTGCTTTGATTCAGCTCATATGGTTCCTACCCTTTGATTCCGTGCTCACCTCTTCTGCATGCAACTTGACCTTTTGCAGTTTGCCTCCCCCCTCCCATTTGCCACACTCCCTTTCTCCTCTCTCTTTCATCTTTCCATACATATTAACCCAGCAGGATTTTTGCTCTAACCTTAATTTTCCTGCATCCCAAAGCTTCAGAGCTAAAAGGTTGCTGCTAATCCTCTTTCTATTTCTCTTTCTTTATAGTGTATTTTATTCATCCACTTTCATTTCCAGAAATACTTTGTATACATAGACATTTACTCAGACTTGTGTATTCTCCAGAAGAAGCCATTTTTTCTAAGCCTTTTTTAATGCATTTTGAGGATCACCAGAGGTGACAAATGTAGAACCGTGTCTATGAGAGGAAAAATCTAATTTTTTAGCACACCATTAAAATTGTATCATATTGAGGAAAAACTGCATCCCAGCAATCAGGCAGAGGAAATCACTTCTGTTTACCACAGATGAGCAAGGGGCATCTTCCTACTATCCTTGCAAGCCAGTCAAAATGAAGTGGACAGCACAGGGGTTTGAGTGTGAGGTTCTGAGAATGCTGAACTCTTATTAGGCTAATTCTGCAGATCAGCTTGCATGAATCTGAGGGTTGGTCAGAGGGCAAAGGTGCTCAAACCTATTCTAATGTGGCACAGTCCTAGGGCCAAGAAGCACTACCCCTTCAGGACAGCTTTAAGGTAAAGCCTTGCAGAAGTCTCCTTTGAACCTGCAGGCACTGTAGTTTCGTTCACAGTTGCAGATGGAAGAGGCAGAATAGTCCTTGAGGAAGAACTCGAGGAAAAAGCAAAGCTGGAGCAGAAGTTAGAGCTTTTTGCACAGATGGCCACCTCCATAGTAAAGAGAACAATCCATGGGAGAGGATTAGCTTTGACCTTTTTCAGCATGAAGGGTAATGCTTGGAGAAGATGGGGAAGGATGTTTCCACAGCACCAAAGAGCCTGAATGCATTTTTTTTTTAAATATATTATTAATGAAAGAAATACTGTAGAAAATGTTTTCTCTTCTGTGGAAACTCAATCTCTTGGAATTCACAGAATATTTATCAGCACTAACACTTCAGTTTTAGTTAGGGGTCGGTTTGGGGGTTATTTTTTAGTTGAATTTATTAACCATTTTGAAAATGACAGACATTAATGATCTGCATAAAATTCATGTGCTCACTTGCATTAAAGGAAACCATTTCATCAGGGCATGGCTGTGTAAATTCTCTGAGATCATAAACTTTAATGCAATATATTAAATGCAATATAAATAAGGTTTTTTTAAAAAGTGTTAAAATATGGTTCTAAAAAACAAGTTGTGTGGAATTCTCAACCTGCTGAAGTGAAAAGCAAAATTCCCATTGTTACTGAGATGACGATTCCATCCCATTCTAAACAGGGATTTCAGCATCTCCTTCAAGTGGGATTTCTCCCTAAATGTTTTGACATGATGGAAGAACAAAAACAATGACTGTCTCTTTCTTTATTAGGATCTAATAAATTTATTTATAATTACCAGATGGAGAAGAATTGAGCTCTCAGCTAATGAAATTCCCTCCCTGCTGGGACACTGAGATGGCTTTGGTGCACTTGGAGAAGGACATCCTGTGGGTCCCATTTGACTGTAAGTGGGACAGACAGGGCGTTGCTCTGTGAAGTCTGATGTGAAACACCTGCAGAGTTCTTTGTCACAGAAGTCAACTTGCCTGCCAGCTTTCAAAGAACAGCTAGCTGAATTAAAGCTATCAGGTTTTGTATCTCTTCTGATCTTTCCACTTTACTTTTGCATTTAAGCATATGCTTGTAAAACAAAAGGATGCCACATGGCAAATTTTAAATGTTATCTTAGAAAATAATTCCCAGCTGCATTATTTGCTGTCTATTCTTTTTGCCAGGCCTTATATCTAATACCTTTTTCAAAGGCTCTGCTTCAGAGGAAATGCTAAATGTCTAATCCCCTATGCCCATCAAAAGTGGTGGTCCTCATATTAAACAAAAAGTGTTCCCTCTAACAAGCTCCCATTTGGTAAATGCACACTACTGTCTGTACTTCTAAAATTAAATAATGCTGACAGAAATAACCCCAGACGACACACACAGCCCTGCACAGGAACACAGGGAATAACCACAAGAAAAAGCTCTCATTCTTTAGCTTTGCTGCATTAGGTAAAGGTGGTGATAGTCTGTGCTTTAGGCTGGATAAATGCAAAGGCTCCTGAAATGTTTTCAGGCTCTTTCTCAAATTTTTCTCCCCATCACCTGGTGAATATGGTCTCATGATGGGAACTTCATGATGAGAAGATGTAGGAAAGTTTCGGGGGGTGGGAGGGCAGGAAAGGAAATCTTTTAGTGTTTTTATTGAAAGTTGCCCTACATCTTTCTATGAGAAAGGAGAACAAAGTTCTAGTACCTACGGTTTCAGGATTTTTTGGCCCAAACATTTTTGATTTTCCAATATATTTTTGTAATTAGCTGTTCAAGACTATATCTAAAGGCTTTCACACATCAGTATCAAAGTGTTTTTCATGTTCTGAGACCAGCTTATGGTAAGTCCATATATATTTTTTTCAGTAACCAAATGTTAAGCAAATGTTTATCACATTTTTTCCCTTGAGATTTTTATAGAGTTTAAAACATTGTGGCACTGACGTGGTATGAAATGAAACTTTATAAAATCAAGCAGCACATCTACATGAGCACAAAGGAAAGAATCCTGGATGTGCAATGCATTGTGAACATTGCCCTGTATTGGAATTCTTGATATTAGTGCTGCACTTAGTCAAAGGTAATGTCTGGATGTATTCTAAGTGAAAATGGATTTAAACTGGAATATGTGACCAGAAACATTCTGAGATACAGAAGACTAGAATTTGGCTCAATAGAGTGGTAACTGGGTTTATATCTGGAGTTGTGAGCTGGGGCAGACAGTGAAACACAAACATTAGAGAGCTTGGGAGCTGATGGCCAGGTCTGTTCCTATTTTTTAGATCATCCCTTTCTTCCCTTCAGGATACCTTGACCCGCTAAATATAGTAACTTCTGCAGTGTATCTGAGATATAAATACTAACTTGGTAGATATTCTTTCTCCATGAGGTTTGATTAAGAAATGTTTTTGGTTTTCTTAGGCTCTGGAAAGCAGTTCCAAATGTCCTTGTTTGATAGTGTTGTGATTAGTTTTTGTTTCTTTTTTTCTAATAAGCCCTTATATACACAGTCGAGGTATACAATAGAATAAAACCCCTTTCTTTTCTGTTGTAAGCTTAGAAATTAAAAATATGATTAATGGTATTCCAGCTGGGGTATGAAATCTTGGTCTGGGTTAGAGGTCATTATATAACATGGTATGTAGCAAAATATGTTAGATTAGAATAGAAAAGTGTTTTGCTCCCCTCCCCAAAGGATTTCATTTCTTAAAGCTGTTAATTTCTGAAAGCTGTCTAGATCATTTAAATGTTATTGCTTCCACCAGTAGCGGGTGGAAAATGCTCATATTATTCTGTTGGTACCCCTGAATCTGCTGAGGTAAATTAAGGATGACACTGAGGGTCTGTGGTGGTGCTGGAAACCTGCAGAATTTTTTTTTCTTCTTTGTCCAGTTGTTTGTTTTACACAAATCTGTGTAAGGTCTGCACAGTCACACATTCTCCTAAGTATATTTAAGAATCAAAATTGTGGGAGGACAATCCTCCTCTCTGTGGTGTTTTAGTCTTTGAAAAGCTGACCCAGACCACGCTGGGCCACACCCTGATTCCTTGTCTGCTGTACAAAATGCTGCAAGGAATTCAGTTTTCCCCTTTCCAAGGGTGTGTGGGTCCAGTTGTGGGTATTGATCTAAGGTGGTAATGACAGTCTAAATGCTGGAGCGAAAAAAAACGAACATAAGATCACAGTATTGCAATGGCCTAAAAATTGCTGCTTATTAGAAGAACTCTCAGGGCATCAACAAGCACTGAGAGTCTGAAATAGGAACTGTCCCAGCTGGCCCCGAGAGCAGTGGTGGGTGAGCAAAGTGTGTCAGTGCCACCTCAAACACATTGATCCAATTACACAGAGGCAAGGGAAGCTCAGATGAAGTCCAGGTTCTGATCTGTTGTCCCTTACAGACATTTGAAGGGTCACTTCTGCCCTTTTCCTTTTAGAGTGCACTTTTCTGGGGGGGTGTGAAATGTTGAACATCAATATATGAGGGAAATAACCAGAGAGAGCAGTGGAGGAGATCTGTGTTTGAGTACTCTGGTGTGGACTCCCTCCCTTTCAAGGGGTTTGTTTGGCTCAGTGTACATCTGCCTGGAAAAAACAGGATTATGCCATTATATCAACACCATTGAATGCAGCACAGCACCTGAGGATACTCCTATCAAGCTGGACGGAAGCGATGTAAGTGCCTGGATCTATCCCCCAGCCTTGCTATGCCACCCAAGCCTCCAGGGCATTTCACAGCAGTTTTACAAAAAGAATATTTCCATACCTAGCACACTGACAATTATTTTAATTTGTTTAAATTGGCATAGCCCTGTGGACAGCTTATTTAAAAGCTACACACACTATTATGTGTTCATTCCCTAAAGGTATTTTTACTGCAGGCACATTTGGCATTGAATTAATTATCATTCTAAAATGTACTTTTGGAGTCAGCCTAGTTTAGCTGGATGAAAAAGCTTTTTGTGAAAGAAATGGTGATTAGAATTTGGGGTCTATAATGGTTTACAAATGTCAGCTCCATTAGTCACTTATGGAAAGTGGGTCCATTCTTCTGAAATCAACTGAAGTGAATCTCTAAATGGTATTAATTGAAAGTGCTTATAGTTGTCCTTAGCATCAGGGGAAGCTCATAAGCTTCTCAAATACATCCACATGTTCTTTCTGTTCATTGCAGAATGGGGACTTTGTTGCTTGCTTATTTACTAAATTAATTACTCTTTGCTTTTTATAATTGATCTCTGCTTTTTAAGTGTACCTGGAATCTTTTTCTTACTGAAATCTATCCTTTCCCCAAGCTCCTGGTGAAGTGTGTCATGACTCTTGGCACTAACACCAAAAGCCTCTCATGTTGGAGAGGATTCACTGTAAGCTGTGGGATGCAAAGAGAGACATTTCCTGGTCTTGTGGGCAGATGGAGTCACATCCTTGCTGTGGCTGAGCTCAGGTTCCCACCAGGTAGCAGTGTGGCTTGGGAGGCACTCTGGAGAGTTTATTTAGGACCCACTGAGGGCTGAAGCAGTTCTGAGCACTGTGAGCAATCTGTTCCTGGGCAGAGCTCTGTCTGTCTCTGCTGGCACTGAATGTGGACCTGGAATCGTTGGACATGAATTAGAGAAAGGGGCAACAAGGCATCAAATTGTATTGGCTTCAGCAGCCATGGAATTGCACATCCATAGGAAATCCATGCTAACCAGTTTTTCTGGTTTAGTTGAGGATTCCTGGTTTATGACTTTTCAGTCTCCAAGTAATCACTGTAAAGATTTTTATTTTTTTTTTTACAGAGAGCTTTTAGTTGTGGTGCTTCATTGCTTCAGTTCTCCAGGGTGCAGTTTGGTTGTTGAAAATTTGATTTTGATTCTCCTGATCATTCACTCACTGAGGCTGGAAAAGACCTCTAGGATCAACCTCCAGCCTGTGACCACACCTTGTTACTCAGCCCAGAGCACTGAGTTGCTTGGACACCTGCAGGGCTGGGGACTCCACCACCTCCCTGGGCAGCCCCTTCCAGTGTCTGACCACCCTTTCCAGCAAGAAATTCTTTCTGAAAGAAGAATTTTGAACTGTATCAAGGTTAACATTGTAAAAAAAACATAAACACATCATTAAAAATCAGCCAAAGAAAGTTCTATCTTCGGAAAATTTGGAGTTGCATTCCCATCATGTTCTAGTCCTCTCTGTCCTGTCTCACCATGGAAATGTCAGAGCTGCTGAGATCCACAGTGTGTCTTTTCAGAGCTGCTTTGCACAGGTGTCTCTGTAATTACAATACATTTTGAATAAATGTGTTGCTTAATGGTCCTTAAATGTGTATTTCCATCTGTGACAATGGGGCTGACACCAGGCTGGACAACTCTGAAATGCCTTTAGAAACAAGGAGTGCCAAAAGTAAGCCTAAAATTTCTTGCCTTCATTTGTGTCCATTCTTCTTTTATTTATAAGAAGAAAATACATCTGGGTTTAATTTCAATCATAGGATAAATCAGTGGAATCTGTGAAAGGAAAGCTAAAAGTGAACAAAAGAGTGAAAAATACAGAAGTTTTCCACATGGCAAGTTCCCAAATACCTAACTCTTAAATCAGATGAAATAAAGAGAATTCCCATGACAAATCGAGGTTATGCTAAATAGTACAGTGAAACCATCAGCTTAGTGTTTGGCAGCAGTCAAAAGAGTGCAACAAATATCAGGGACTTCCTAAATCTTGCTCTGAGTCAAAGAACAAAACAGAGCAGATGCTGGCTGGGTAAGTGCATGGGTCATCCACGTCTTGAGTGACTGCACTGCTGTGATTCCTTCCTGCAGAAGGTTTTGTTAAAACTGAAAAGATTTCAGGGAAAAAAGTGTGGTCAAAGTTATGGACTGGATTCCCTCCATGCTGCTGCTGAGCAAGCTGAGGCTTTTCAAACCAGATAAAAAAATCCATGACTTGAGGGGCGTGAAGGACTACAGAGTCATGACTGAGCTGGAAAACAAGAATAAGGACCCATATTTGCTTTCTTTTTGAATATTAGAACTAGGGGTTATGGAAGAAATTTAATGGCAGCCCAATTCAAAAGAGACAGGATAAAATAATTCTTTCCTCCACAGCCTGGAGATGTGTGGAAATGCTTATTGAATGTTGTGGAGGCACAACCTCATGTGGGCTCGGGACACCAGACAGGAATTGAAGGAGATTTGTTGTGGGTCACCAAATGAGCAAACCACAACAGCCCCAGAAGACTTCTGGAGTCAAAGAAGGGTCAGAGACTGTAAGTATGAGGAAAATTAAGGAAGGTGTCATATGATTGTTCTTTTTCCTAGATATCTGCTTGTTGTCCCTGTTGGAGAAAGAAAAAGCCAGATGGATGTTGGGGCTGAATCAATACAACCAGTTCTTATTTTCACAAACTATTTATTGTTTGAGGTTGTTTAGGGAGACTAATAGTGGGGAAGATCCATAGCAGTGGCCAACTGTTCTCAGCTATGCTTGGAATGTGTCAAACCAACACAGAATTTATGGGAGTTTTTTTCCAGTAGTCTAAATGGCAGAAGAAAAATATGGATTTGGAGAAACCAAATAAATGAAGAATGGATTTTCTGGGTGAAATGTGAGGATAATGAATATACTCTGCTGTTTATGGCACTGCTTTTCAAACATTTTTTAAGCAGAACAGTATTTCTGAATTAGTAGTGAGCAGAACTGATGTGTGTTAGTCATCAAATCAGCCTGTTATGGGAAATAATGTGTTCAATTGTTTATATAGCTTGAAAATGTGTGTTAAATTGCAGATAAATTTCATTGGATTTTATCAGAGAAATCTGAAATACAAACTCCTAAAAATATATTTTTGTAAATGTTAAAAATTGCAAGTCATGAGGAACTGTTATGGAAAAAGCCTTCCTAGCTCAGTACAACAGCATTTATTTGTATCATCTATACCTGGGTCTGTATTACAATTTTTTTTAAGTTAAAAAAACAAAATGACAAACAAAAAACATGAAAACCAACTGTAGGTCTCATTTCTTCTTTAGTTTGAGACTACATTTGTCATAAAAATAAAATTCCAGTCAAGCAATGGATCACAACAATGAACATTGCCTAGGAATTGTTTGCTGCCTTAAAAATGTCATTGGAGGCAATGTTCTGGAGACAAAGAATTCTAGGATTTAGTAACTAAATTGGAAAAGAGATATATTCTAGAAAAGGTTACCAAAATGACCTTTTTTTCTCTAAATAAAAAGAAAGTTCAATTTTCTGCAAATATTGATATTCATCAAAACACATCCTGCTCAGTGATTTCTGTAATAAATGGGATTAAGACTATAAATCCAAAGAGATGTGGGTTACCATGTTGCATTAGTGAGGTGATTGAGGGTGTTACTGACCTTGCAACACCAAACATGCCCTTGCAGATTTATCAAATGGCCTCTGATTTCACTGGGAAATGGTGTGTTGTGAAACCCTTTATGAAATATAAATACACACACAGGGGTATATTTCTATAGGCATGTCCCCATCTGGCAGTTTTGGCTGAGGTGGCATAGTCAGGGAAGACCAAAAAGACCTTTTACACGATGAGTATCCACAGATTGACCATCAGATCAGCAAAAGGAAGGTGGATTTATATGTTCTCAGATAGTGATACCCAGGCAACCATGTATCACTCATTTAAGTAAAAGGAAGGACAGTCCAGGCAAATTAGGATTTATTTAATGATTTCTTCTTCTCCCTTGTTGGAAATTTTACCAGGAGGAGGGACTCAGCTGGGATAATATAGCTTAATATTTCAATGTCTAAATATTATCCTCAGACTCGTGAGTAATTCCATCCATTTGCTTTCTATGTCAAAACAAACAATTTTCTCTGCCTGTGTTGGTCATTCATTTTCCAGGAGATGTTCTGTGCTTCTCAAGTGGCTGTATCTTTACTCATAAACTGCCCTCTTCACATCTGGAGTCCTGTTTTGACCTACCAATAGCTGCAAGGGGTTTTTTTTTGTTGTTTTTTTTTGTGTGTGTGTGGTTTTTTTTTTTTTTTTTTTTTTTTTTTTTTTTTTTGGGGGGGTTTGTTTTGTTTTGGTTTGTTTTTAATTATTATTATTTATTTATCTTTAGCCCTTTCAGTATTGCTTTTGTTCTGTTTTGGGGTGTTATTGGCTCCTTGGTCTCAGGTGAGTCAAGCTGAAGTAAAACTGTGTGTGTGCTGTTACTGAACTGCCTCATTACATTCTATATCTGCTCCAGGATCAGTCCATGAAGCAATTGAGACATTCCCATGTAAAATCCAGTATAGACCATTGCATTGTTTTGTCCAAATCTCATTATTGTGTCCCTTATATAGACAGTCTAATAGTGTATGACTGGTCTAAATACAAAACCACTAAAACAAGCAAGCAAACAAACCCAAAACAAAACCCACTGAAACTTTTTTCTGAAACACACAATTTTTGAAACTATGTTGATTTTGTAGCAAAGAAACCACTGACAGATCACCTGGGTCTTTCATTTGGTGGAGACTTTACCTCATATATGTATTTGTCAGTGTACAAAATGTATTCAAACACTACAATTTTGCTTATGCTTGAATGGAAATTATTTCTTCTTTTTAGCCATTTGGTGGCTTTTCACTATTATGAGTAGAAGTGAAAATAAAACTGTGTTTTCTTATCTGATGGCACAGACCTTTTCATCATACCTTAATTTGTCTCCCGAGTCTAAGGTTCGTTCACAGCTCGTGTGTTCAATTTAGCCGTGGGCTGAACCATCTACTTTTTTTTTTGTTTTTAATAACTGCTATCAATTCTACCTAAAATGCCCTCATATGTATCATTACTTTGTGACTTGGCTTTTCCCTTTCACTTTTTCTTGAAAGTTATCTTTTAGCTGAGGCTTGGGACCTCTGCCTGTCATTGCCCTCCTGAAAAGATCACCTTTGGTTTGTTTGGTGATGCCTTATCGTGATAATTCAGTCATTTTCATATCACGTTTATAAAACAAACCCACAAAAACCCAATGCCCCTCCCAAAAACCATAGCATTTTCTCTTCATTTTAATTTTCTCCTTGGAATAATAGAGATAATTACAGATGCACTAGGTGATGTCAGTGCAGCAGGCTACTTGGTTTTGTTTTCTTTTTTTTAGTCAAAAATATTTCACAGTATTATTAAGGCAGGGAAAAAACACCAGTGAAAATGTAATTTAAATGAAGCAATGCTTTTGAGAGCTACAGGGGTAGCACTGAGCAGCATATTTTGCTGTAAGTTTCTCTCAGTCCCTCTTTTGAAGATGTTCCATTCTGAATGTTTTAATTTGACTTAGCAATGCAAGTGTGGTGTAGTTTAGCTGCTCACCTGGGTGGTTGCAGTGAATATATGAGATGAAAGTTGACCTCTGTTAAGGAAGAATTTGAAAGCTCATCCTGCTTCAAACCCCTGTAACTCTTCTGTTTGTCCACCTGGTTACCATTGCTGCACCCATATGGAGCTGATTTCCTCCAAAATTGTGTCCAAGGAGACAGTGGGGAAGGAGCAGCTCTCCCAGGTGTTGTCACAGGCTCCTTTTTAACAGTGCTGACAGAACTGGGGGAGAGCTTTGTAGTGAGCACTAGTTGTGCTAAATGGAGTTTTGTTAAATAAGCTTCTGGGGATCCCTGTACAAGAATCTTATTGAAAGATACCCTTGAAAGAGGAAGGAAATGAGAGCAGGCCTCCTGTATTCATTCCCAAGTGTCTTTTCAAATGCTATGTACAAATCTCAAAATCATATCAAGAGTACAGATGGCTGAAAAGATACATTTTGTGTGTTTGTTAAATGAAAAAAAAGAGAAATCCAACAAGTTACGAACATTACAAGTAGACACACGATGTTATCTTTTCATCCTTAAAGACTCTCCAAGTCCTTGTGCTGACTTAAAACTGAATTGCTACGTAAAGCCATGTGCCTTTATGTAAACTGTCCTCAGACTCCCATTGCCATGGGATTAAAAAACCAGAGGAATAAAATGGCAGCAGAGACAAATTTCTTGAGGTATCCAAATGTCAGTGCATGCAGAATCCTTCTCCTTTTCCCTTGCAAGCAGCTCAATACCATCTTTAAACTCTGAAAACCTCTCCTTACATAAAACTCTTCTGCATCAGCACAGGTAGGTTGTGACTTGGTATCTTCTCTTATAAGCACAGAGATGGAAAAACATCCTGTGTGAGTTGGGGAGGGAGTTGGGGTGCTGAGAAAAACACTAGTTTTGTGGCATCTTGTCTCAAGAGGATAACAAAGTGATTTCATATTTGCCAGCTGAGAATTCCAGGCTTGGCCAGGAGTAATACAAGTATCAACTTTTAATTTGCTGTGTTTTCAGATTTTCCCTTTTTTTTTATCTCTCACAGACAGAGACTTTTAGGCAAACACTTGAGGACATGTAAGAGAATTACATTTTTAATATTATAGTGCTCATTATTTTAATTAATGGGTGTGAGAAGTTGCTCTGAGACAATTTTTTAAACTTCCTGAAATGATCGTTAATATTTGATGAGAGGAAGAACACCATCTCCTCAAGTAATGAATTGGTGTGTTATGAAACCATGTATCTGGCAGGATTCTTGGGCAAAATGTGCTCATTTCTTTGACTCACATTGCTCCCAAGTGACTGGAACCTCCACTTAACGCTGTGTTTTCCACCTGCTCAGGGCTAAACTGTGGCTTACCGTGTTTTACCACCTTTCTGAAGTGGAAGATGGTTGGTTTAAACATCCTCTAATTCTGAAAAGTTGATGTTGGGTGTGTGGGTGAAAGGATTTATGTGTTCTAGGATAACTTGGGCAGTGAGCTTGGGAGATTGAGCCAGACACCTGAGGCACCAGGGTCCTGCCAGCTGAGTTCTGTGGGGCAGCTGGAGACAGGACAAAGCTCTGCTCTGCTCAGGACCTGGACATAAACTCCTTGGAAAATGGGAGTCCTGTAGCTGTGCATGTGGAGTTCTTGCAATATGTACCAGCTATTGTGTTTGTAACCAATTAAATCTAGATAGAATTATCAAGATATATATTATCAAGAATCTCCCTGCAAGCTTGCAGTGACAGGATTCCACTGCCTCCATTACCCTGTTCAGTTGAGTTTTTTTTTTGTGTGTGTGTGGTTTTTTTTTTCTTTTTTTTCTTTTTTTTCTTTTAACTTTTCCCATTGCTCAGATGGTTCTGTATGGAGGTTTTTAGTCTCTCAGTCCTCCAGTATCTGGCTAGTGTCAGATGTTCCATTGTCTATTCCCTTCTCTGCATTATTTGTTACCTGTTGAATCAGCTTGGTTAGTGCTCCTGCTCTGTTTTTTCCCCCTTTTTCTAAAATGCAGAATTCATTTTCTGTTAAAAAAAAAGGCAAAATAAATTCATGAAATAAACAAGCATTTTGCTGGTGGATTAAGCAGTACAGCCCAATAAGGAGAATATCTGATTTCAATTGATCACATGTGGTAGGAAATGCAGGCATCAACATGGGTCATAAAGTGTCCCTTCAACTCTGGCAGCTGAATTTTGCCTTTAAGAGGTGGTGAAGAAGAAAAAGTATGAACTATACATACTGGTATCATGACCCAAATTATCAGTCAAGGAAAGCAGTCAGGTTCTTTTTGGATTCAAGGTGGTATTTCGGTAGCCAGTGTAGAGAACCTAGAAAAGGTACCCAGTTCAGAGGATCAATTAGGCCAGTTAAGCTGGACATCCAAATTCAGGAATCCCCAGAATCTGTAACTGTTTTCAAAAAAAATCTGAGTGCACTTTGTTATTTTCAGTATTTCCTATTTATTCAGGTTTTTCAAAATAAACTTTCAATTTCAATTAATCAGTTAGAGACCAGAAGGCAAAATTAAAGAAAAATATTAATTGATTGTTCTGTTTTAATGACAAGATTTCTTTGTTTGTATGAGACACACAAGTAATGACTTTACCAGAAAAAAGGCATGAACTTCAGAATACCTGAAAATTATTGCAAAAATGATCTTTCATAATTCTACAAGCTATTTTGAACTAATAAGTTATGGTTGGTGTTTTGCTACAGTGTTGGTCTCAGTGGACATAATTAATAGTGAAGTTGTTTTTCATTTTTAACAAGAATATTTTCTAGTGCCCCTGAAAGTGAGGGCATTTTTTCTAATTAAAAATTCTCTCTGTTTAAAAGAAATAATATCCAGTTATAATAATGACCATGTTCCTTGCATGACTGGAAGGCAGCAGCTAAGAATACTGTGAAGTCATATCTCAAAAACACAATGCTGAATGAAATTCTAAGCTGGTATAAACAGGCATAACTTCATTAAGTTCAGGGGAATAATGTTTGCCTGCTGTAGTCTGGAGATGGCCTCTATTATCATTTGAGATATTAAGTACAACAGTAAGTCACTGACTTTCTTGCTTTCCAAAAGTGTTTAATAGCTTTTGGATGTACTGTAAACAAGAATGGGGTACACTGTCAATTTAAAATTGTCTAATGGCACCATTTCACCCAAGGTGTGTTATTAAGCAACACAAAGAATGAAGAAACTCTGGAGCCATCGAGGTCTTTTGTTGGGTGAGATGGTCCAGCTAAAGCAGAGATTCATTTTGCTAATTATGTGAATAAAGAAACTGCGGTGGGGGAGATAAAAGACTATTTCTCTTTCATTTAAATCTATCCCTAAAGTGTTCTTTCAGGATTGTGGTTCTCTCAGCGCTTTAGAAAGAACTGTTTGTTCCCACTGATGATTTGAAAAGCAGTGCAAGACAAAAGCAAAACCTTATCTGCTAAGGGAGACCCCTTCCCTTTCCCCCTGTCCCATCCACATTTAAGGGGGTCGGTTTACACTGTGTACAAAGCAAGACCTGGATATCCAAGTGTCCTTGCTTGGGGTGGCTTTACTTATGTTTTCAAATTTGTTCTTTGTGTGAGGGAAGGGGAAAAAAAAATCAGTTGAAACAATTTGTTGAGGAGAGAAATAAAATCTTTGTCTTGCCCTGTTCCAATTCCTATTTTAAAAGAAACTTATGACTGTTTGTTTTGTTTAGGGGTTTTTTTCCCCCTTAAATTCCTCAGTATTGAACGTTTTCCTTCCCGTGTGCCTGAGGTGTTACAGGTGTTGTTGTGTTTAATGACTGTCTAAAGTTCTGGCACCACCCTGGGCTTGCAGAAATCTGCTGGCAGGGCTGGACAGGCTCCCTCTGGTCTCTCGGGGCTGTGTATTCACCAGGCGGCAACCACAGATGGAAAAGCACTAAGTGTTCTGGAAAGCTTCTCTCTGTGATACTGTCAGCAGAGCCCTGAAATGGCAGCTTCAGTAGCCCTGAAAGAGGCTGTAATTGAGTGCTTTCCAGCCTAATGTGACAGGCTTAAGAGGTATGAAAAGACTGACGCATTTTGAGCAAATCTTTCTGAGAATTATCAGACTGAGTGGTTACTTGAACCTAACTTTATTCAAACCCCTGGCAGGTCTCCCAGCATCAGTATTCAACCTGCTGTACAGGCAGTCTTCCCCTCGCAGTGCTGCAGCAGGACACGATAAAGTACATGGAGCTGTCACTGTAAATAGATGTGAATTCAATGTAATTGTCCGTGGTACCAGTTTATAACATAATAGCCTGATACATAACCCATTGCTGGGAGCCTCTCCTCTGACTGTAATGGATTTTTGATCAGTCCCCAAAAAAAGAAAGACAGAGAGATGAGAAAAAAAGAACCAAACATTAGAAGCAGGGGGGTCTAAAGGTAGCAGAAGAGTCTCTGCTGAGGTCTGAGCACTGAACTGTAGAAAACCCTCCCCGACTATCCTTCATGGGCTCACAACTGAAAAATGTTTACTGAGTACATTTAACCAAATGGATTTAAGTAAACAGAACCCATTTGCAAAACGTTGACAACTATTGGGGAAATTGAGCTCATTGTTTGTATGGTTGTCTCTGCAATCAAACTGTAATCATGTGTAAACTGTGAGCAACCATGTGCGGTTCATATGCAATTATTTACAAACTGGTTTTGTGAGATCCTATTGTATTACCAGTGGTAATGAACTTCCGCGTGTAATAGGGGTTTTTTTCCAACATCTTTAAAATGCTTCAATGCCTTTCTTCTTATTTTAAGCCCTTCTGAATTTAAAAATATGGTCATATATACT
This sequence comes from Pyrocephalus nanus, assembly GCA_038380795.1. Classification (NCBI taxonomy): domain Eukaryota; kingdom Metazoa; phylum Chordata; class Aves; order Passeriformes; family Tyrannidae; genus Pyrocephalus; species Pyrocephalus nanus. Next base: position 3,924,519 of record CM076273.1, on the reverse strand, counting down.
ACACATTTCAGAATTACCTTTCATTTAGTGATGAAGTTCATGCCACAAAATAGAGTGCCTTGCCACTTTTGCCGTGTACACTTGATCACTTCAGCTCAAACTCGGGGTTTGTGTTATAATTCAGAAAAGCAACTCTGTGGGCTGACAAAAGTGAGGGAACTTTTAAGCTGTGCTACTTTCTTTTCAAGGCTGCTAAAAGGTGTTTATTGTTTGCCTCCTTACCAATCCATAAGCTTTTGAACCTTGAACAGTAAGTCAGCACAGCTTTGCAGGTGGTGAGAAATGAAAAAATAGCATTAATGCGATTTCTTTTAAAATTCCTCTTTCCAGTTTCTCTGGGAAGCAAGTCCCAAAAACTTCATGAAGTTGTGAAGCCATATGAAAGTTTCACTGATATACTTTTGAGGGGACCTCATTAATCTCCTCTTTACTGCTTCCAGCACATAAATGCCTAAAGCTTTTATGCCATGTCACCACAGTAATGTGTCTCCAGCCCATAAACATGTAACAAATACACTGTGATGGGACTTCTTCACAGTTTCCCCAAACCTCATAAAAAGAGCAAAATTCACAGCCTCATCTCACAGCATCACGGTTTTCACTGACATTTTGTGTACTGTACATCAGAAAGTGGTAGGCAGGTGTTGGAGTCATAATTTTGGAAAGGATGATTCTACAGGCATAAATTCTGAGGTTCCTTCAGGCTGTTACTTCTGTAAGCTGTTGAAGCTACACCAATAAGCTTTTTCCTTCCCTCACAACCACCACTGCTGAAGCGAAGAGTCCAAAGAAGGTGTAAGAAAATAAGGAGCTTTTTTTGCCCAGGAGAAATAACCAATTGTTGAGTTCTACAAAGAACTACTTCCCCTGTCCTAGGTATAATTATTTCCACTAAGAGGAACTAGCAGAAGAGATCATGGGGAAGGATCTGCAGAGAAAGATGGGGGAAAACTATGTTAAGGCAAGATCTGAGAAAACATTGGTAAATATTAGATGAGGAAAAGGAGTCAAACCCACCTTGCTATTAAAATACTTAGTAGACAAAGCTATGCCTGGTCTGAGCTTCCTCTTTTATATAGAAGTTGTTTCTTTCCTTTCATGAGTCAGAGAATCCCAAAATCTTCTGGGTTGGAAGGGACCCACAAGGATCATCAAGTGTAGAAGTTCATTCAGATTCTTCCTGAAAAACATTTTGTGTGCTATGTCTTCAAAGAAAAATGTCACAGGACAATAGTCTGCTGCAAGTGGAAAAATGTCAAGGTGAAGTCTGGCCATACATCATCTCTAAACGCTGAGGCACGAGGATTTCAAGGGGGAAGGTATTTATCATGTGATATTGTTCTATTACAATGACTATATTTCTGTTCTGTCTGGTGATTGATGCATGCCCTGTGCAATCACTCTTCTCGTGCACCTCTGTGCCAGTGGTTCACTGTGGGGTTGTTAAACAGCTGCACTTGGACCGACTGCAACCACAGGCTGGTGTTGGCCACAGCCAAGCTGAAAACAGCCCCCGAAATGCCAGCCACAGGCTCAGGATTTATTCATTAACAGACAGGACAGAAATGCTGGATTATCCATCACACTGCTGAGCAGCTTTCCTAAGAGCTTGTAATCGAGATTATTGGACAACATGGATGGGCAGTTTGTGTGAAACACAAAAAGTGTGCAGGGAGTAACTGCAATTGGTGTGTAGGCTGAGCTTTGTTTGAGGGAGCACGAGGAGTGTTCTGGGGTGGATTATCTGTCAGAAGTTGTATTCCAGCCCTGCCTCTCCTCTGAGCACAGTTCTGGCCCCCGAGAGACATCAGTAGATCAGTATGACACAGGTGAGGCAGCATTTGCTGGCACAGTCATTGCTAATGTGTCTCACTGGTGGTTTGGGTGGGTTTTTTTGAGATGAACAGGCTTGGTCAGAAATGAAGGTAGAGCTAGAACTGGACTATCTGCATCTCTCAGGTGGCCCTGATATCCAGAGTGTGTTGGTGTGAACTCCTAGTCAGTTTTTGAATCCTCAGGGATGTCAATAAGGATGATCATGCAAATAGCCCAATAAGCTACTTACATAAATAAGCTTTCCTTCGTTATGGAATAGAAAAAAAAGAAAACTTTTTGAAACTTCATTTTTTTAAAAAAAGGCTATTTTTTCATAAGCAAATATAATGAGGAGATCCTTATTTGCTTGTGAACATTTATTCTTGTCTTTGAGTACTTAATAGTCACAGAATTATTTCCAAACTAGCATTTGTACTGAACTTCTCTCATGTTTTTGCTGGTGCCCACAACTTTAGAAGCAAAATACATCTATTTCAGGTACTCACTTATATATTGATGACAATATTAATGTTAAATATGCCAAAATTTAGGTATTTTCATGAATATGTGTGAGACTGTAAATATTATTAAGATCCTTCCAGTTTGATTGGAATAAACTGTATACAGTTGTAGAAATATCTACACTTCTTTGGGTTCAAGTTGCACCTAATACAGGTGTTTTTTACAGCTTTGGGTACTTTGTGGTACAAGGCAACAAGTTCTTTACCTTCCCAAGGTATGGTTGGTTGAGATTTGGGACTTCACATCAAAATGCTGCCCACACACTTTTGGGGGATGGTGGCAGAATCGCTGAACCAAAATGGTACATGTGACAGAGCAGAGCTGAAAATGAATTTAAAAGAAATATGATTCCCTCCTCCTTGCATCAGCTTTGCCGAGTTTTCACTCTGAGCCATATTGTAATTGCTAATTGTTCCCCCCCAGCACAGAATTCCCTGCTCCACTGAGCCCTGGAGATGTTGCTTTGGAGGCGTTGCCTGGACGGACAATCTGGCGTGCCAAGGGAGCACATCCATCTCATCCTTCCTTAAAACCAGGAAGAATCCCTTCCTTGCTGGAAGTTAGAGACTTTTTTTGGCTGGTTCTGCATGCCTGCAGAGTGTTTTGGCTGCCACCTAATTTTCTCCTCACAGTCACAGAGAGAGGCTTTTCAGGGTTCCCCAAACCCGCTTAGCAGGGAGCACAAGTGAGGGTGAAATGTTTCTTTGTCTTTCTTGCCCCCACTGTTGTTCAAGTCAGGACCAGCTGAGCTGTTGCCTCGTGTAAAAATCGTGCACTGGCTACCAGAAAACTGTAATGGGTGTATTTCATTCCATTTAGAAGTGACCTTGCTAGAGAGGGCTTGAAATCTATCAAAATATGCATTTCTATCATCCTTAAGAGATATTGCTTTTAAGTAATTTGATTGTAATGGAGATAATAGGAAAATGATTTCAATCTTTGCTTTTGCAGAGCTATGTTTGACTATTATTCTGCCTTTCTACGTCAAGAACTCATTCAAAAGTAATATGTAGAATGGATTTTTCAGGAAACAAGGTCAGTTTGTTTTATTTCAACAACATATTCAGGCAGCTACGTTGATATGACTTCTGTAATAGTGCTTTTGTCCTGTTACAAGGAAGGAGGTAGTGAATTTAGGGGTTAGGGGTTTTTTTATAGGTAGAGCCTTTTTTCTTTAAAAATGTCATTCACTTTCTTGATTTTTAAAGTTTGGAAAATATTTACAACCACTGAATCCATCTTTTAATGACATAAATTAATTAGATAAGTAATTAAGATAAAATAAAAATGTGGTTTAGAGTATATATTCACTTGGACTACCAAAAGTTTTGATATGTTCTCTTTTCACAAGTTAACTTTCTTTGCAGTAAAGAATCATCTGTCTGTGGGACTCCTGTTTTATGGGGGATCAAAGTCCTTCTCTGCTGCTGTACCTGTACAGCCTAAACTCGAGATTACACTCAGTTTTGAATGACTGACTTTGCTGCAAGGTGCCACCAAAAGGGTGATTGTCTGTCCTCCAGCCTCACCTTTAAACCACATCATTGTGATCAGGTGAATTCCCAGTCTGTGGAATCAGGTAAAAGGGCTGGAAGAGCTTTTGGTTTAGGGCTAGTTGTCAGTTAGAGATGTGAATCACAGTTCTGGAAACCAGGACTGTCCCTTTGGCAGCAGGTCACACTTGTACAAGATCAAGAAACAATGAAATATGTCACTTTGTTCAGCCAGAACATTTCAGAGGAGCTCTGGGTGCAAATTCACGTCCTTCTTGTCTATTTCTGCTTTGTAGTGGAAGGCTTAAAGTGTCATAAAGTAAATGAGACTCCAGTCTTTGGGCCAGGCTGAAGATTTCAGAGAGATACATTACGTAGCTTCATATTTCTCATCTTGTATTTTCATTGCCTCATTGCCTCATGCAGAGATGTTGAACTTCCAACTTTCTAAAAGGGCATTCTCCTACTACTGTTTCTTCCTATATCTTTGCACAACACATTTTCAGTCCCACTGGGCTGGCACCAATTGCAAGAATATGTTACTTACACTCTTTTTTCTTTTTTTTTTTTCTTTTTTTTTTTTTGTTTGTTTTTGTTTGGGTTTTTTGTTTGTTTGTTTTGTTTTGTTTTGTTTTACCACATGCTCTCTCAGGAATTGTCAAGCTCGCAAGACTATGAAACTATAAAAATGAAAAAGATTGGGAGTTTTAGGCTGCATCAAACGTACTTTTCATGGCTTATGCTCTCTGAAAGTCATGCACAATCAGGTTGCAGACAGTGCTCAAATATATCTGGAGTTGGTATTATACTGCTCACTCCATTATCAGCTGTTACAGTCCCAGGGTGGGAAAAGGAGGCCACATCTTTTTGCTCATGCAGACATCTTAAAATGTGGGATATTGTAGGATTTCATTTAAATCACACCATGGAAGAACAGGCAGACTGGAAAAAAAAGGTTTGTTTTGTCCCTTGGCTAGTTGCAATTCTGTGGATTTCGCTGGGAACTTTTGACCCACTGTTCCTGCTCCTCTTGCCAAAAGAGGGTGAGTGCTCTTGTATTGTTATTTGTCTAGACCATTACAGCAAAAGTCAAGAGAAATGTGGGGAGGAAAAAGTCTTGCTTTCCCATTGGAATAAAGTAGATGATTCAGGTCAGAGTTTTCAAACTCAAGAGTTGTTTTTAGGAGGCAGGGCAACATTTGTGTTGTTGCAGTGGTTGGGGTGAGAATCCACTTATAGAGGGATGTTCACCAGAGTGAGTCTGACCCTCAGCATCTGCACTGGCTACTTGGAAAGCACATTTAGATGCTCAAAGTGGAGCACTGCTTTTCTCCTGAGTTCCTATTTCCACTAGACCCTGTGGTATGCCTGAAAGGTAAACCACATTTTGTATATATCAAAGAACAGGGATGGGCTGTTCTAGAGACTGTGAAAGATGCAGGTGCACACTGCTGAGGTCAATTACTGGAGTAAAGGTCACCCTGAGAACAAACACACACTCAGTGTCCTTTGCTTCAGCTCCCTGGTATTTACAGGGAATAAGAAGCCCTGTCTGGATTGGCTGCAGTGTTTGAAAACACATGCTCTAAACTGTTTTCTTTAGAACAAGGTCACAGACTCATTGAATGGTTGAGGTAAGAGGGGACCTCTGGAGGTTATTTTTCCCACCCCACTGCTCAAGCAGGGTCACCCAGAGCAGGCTGCCAGGACCAGATGGCCTTTGAATACCTGCAAGGATGGAGGCTCCACAACTTCCCTGGGCAACCTGTGCCAGTGCTTGGTCACTCTCACAGTGAAAAAGAGGTTCTTGATGTTCTAGTAGAACCTCCTGAGTTTCAGTTTGTGTCCATTGCCTCTTATCTCTGCACTGAGCACCTTTGGGAAGATCCTGGTTCCGTTTTCTTCAATCCCCCCCCTTTAGATCTGTGTGTACATTGAAGGGATCTCCCAGCCCAACTCTCTCAGCCTTTCCTTGCACGAGAGACTCCAGTGCCTGAATCCCCTTAGCTGCTCTCCAATGACCTCTCTCCAGTAGCTCTGTATCTTTCTTCTACTGGGGAGCCCAGAACTGGATACTGAATTCCCATGTTTAATTCCTATTTTAAACTTGTTGTTATGAACATATTTTTTTAAATCTTTTTTTTTTTTTTTTTTTTTTTTTTTTTTCCCTCTCTCAGGCAGACATACAGATATTGTTTTCTGGAAAAACTCTAAATATCCCCATGGGAAATGGTCAGTGAGCCCAGTGTTTCCATGAAAAAATACGGGTTTTGTTAATGGTGGTTTGGAAACAAAAGCCCAAATTGATTTTAGCTTGAGCAGTGGATTTTATAAATAAAGAACAGGCACTGATCTCTTCTCCCTGGTGACCAGTTACAGGACCCAAGGGAATGACTGGGGCTGTGTCAGCTGAGGGTTGGGTTGGATATTAGGAAAAGGCTATTCCCCCAGAGGGTGGTCAGGCACCAGAACAGGCCTGGGGAAAGATCTGGAAAGCAGTAGAACCTCTATCTTCTCCTAGTTGATCTTGTAGCCAGAAAATAATGACAAGTCATCAGTCTTCCTCAGCAGGCCAGGAACTGTAAATCCAGCTTTCCAACGAGCAGTTTTGCAGCAGCATGGCCCCATCCTTTCAGAGAGTTGTGTGAGTTACACATATAGGAAAATGGCTTATTCTTTTTTTTGCCACCCACATCCTAAAACTGCTGGTGTTAGCAGGGGGAGTAACCAGAGCTGCCAAAGAAGTGTGGTCAGATCTGTCTTCAATAGTCTTAGCAGAGATGCTCCCTATGTCTTGTTGCCTTTTAGGCAATCCATGTTTTCTCTGGAGGGAAGGCACACGTTCAGGGACAACTCCCATCTCCCTCTTGGGCAGCAGACCAGCTGAGCATGAGCCCAGAGATATCTTGGCCACAGAGAGCGAGCTTGGGAATCATGAAATCATCACTCACACACTGCTCTGCAGGGCTGGGGGGCACCACAAAGCAGGAGGAAACTCCATATTTTCACTGTCTCCTCAGAAACCCCAAGCAAGGACATTTCTCCTGAGTTCTGTGGACAGGCCACGTCACTTCCTTGGATGCTGGAGTGTCAATGCCACGAGCTGGCTGCAGTGTTGTGCTCTTGCCTATTGACATTAAAAGGCAAATGCAATCCCTCCCTTGCTTACACTTCTGTTCCTGCAGAGCACAGCATTTGACTGATGGCTGTTTTAATATCAGATGCTGCTGCCCAGCTTTCTGGTGGCTCATTATCTTTGTATCTAAGCTGAGATTAGTTAAACTTTCATAGCTGCTTACAAATACTAGCCCAGTAAGAGTTGTCATGGATGCCTTGTACACAAGTACAAATGTATTTCCAGGCTGTGGTGCTGGAGCAGGGCTGCACCCCCTCAGTGGCTCAGCAATGCTCCGAGGCAGCTCCTGCCATATGCACTGAACATCCTCACCGTGTGCAAGCACAGCAGTCATAAAGCACTCTGCTTTCAGGTGTGGCTGGGGGGTTTGCTGCTTCCTCATTATCCCTGCTAATACCCTCTGTTCTCCACTTCAGGCACGTTGCAGCAGGCTCAGGCAGCGCTGTAAGAGGTGGCTGTGCACTGCTTTTGTACCTCTGCTCGCAGTGGTGTAACGAGACAGTGAGGAGGGTTTAGTTCAGACCCAATTTTAGTTATTGAGCAAATAGCAGCAGTGCTGTCAGCCTTCATTACATCCAGAGACAGATGGTCTGGACTCAGAGACCAGCAATTAATGTACAGTGTGTTCTTTGCTGGCACTTACCACAAAGGGGTTTTTTTGTGTGCATAAACTGTCTCATTCTTAAAACTTGTTTTGTTGTGTGACTCTACTGTCTATATGGAGCTGGAGGGAAATAATAATTCCATGTAGGTATTAAGTGGAGGAGCTGTTCTCTCTCTCTCAGCTTTCATTCAACATTGTAATGATTGAACACAGTTTCTAAATTTTTAAATACTCCTTGTTATGGTAGTCAATTCTCCCTAACGTGTCTTCTGCATCAAAATGAGTTGTTTGCCCTCTAGTATCCCTGTTAAATTCAGAAGTTTATAATTCCCATCAGGAAAAAAAAATAATTTCTCCTTCCAGCATGAGATGGAGCAAGTTAAAACATTAAAGTGCATGTATGCATTGGTCCAGATGTTTTCCTGGGTGAGAATCCATCAAGTTTTGTACTCCACCAACCAACTGAGAACTTTACTCATTTTTTTTGTTTGTTTCGTTATTTTTATTCTCCATCTCTATTATCAGAGCCCTAATCCATTCACTAAATAGAAACCAATACAAAACGAGCCAGATGTGTGACTCAAAGCCAAGCCTGGCTCCTTCAACATGCCTCAACTATTTTATACCCTGAATGCTCTTTGGGTCAGAGCTCTGCCATTCCATGTATCATTCCCAAGCTTCCAAATCAGAGGACTCCACCTTTTCAGGACTCCTGTTAGAATGCCTGTGGAGGTGAGTCAACACGTCTGTCTGGTGGGCTTTTTTTGCCAGATTTGGGCTATAATTTGAAGCAGAGGTGATGATCTGCAAAACCTTTTTCATTTTAATGCTCCTGCCTCGTTTATTTGATACTGTCAATTCTTTAGAGAAGTTGGGAGGTTTTTCAGCTCTGCCTTTGAGGTATTTGGGAACTTTTTTGATCAGGATGGCAAGTCTTAGATGCTGAGGACACAAACATGTGGTCATGTAATCAGAGTCTGCATCATGAGCAAGAGATGAGATAATGTTCTGGAATTAATTTTCTGAGATCTCTCCCTCCAACCTTTTTTACATTTTTTTCAATTTTAAAATTGAATTTTATATGTGCTCTAGAGAAGGCCAAGCAGATAAAAATTGGACTGTAATTATGAACTGTATAGATAAAAGTCCAGCTTTCTATTCAATGAGTCAAATTTTCATGGGAAAATTCTTTAACAGACACAGACAGATGCTGTGTTTCTACCACAGCATGATGTTTCTACCACACTTCTACCATGATGTTTCTACCATACTTATTTACACTGGCTTTTGTAGGAAAAACACTGTTAATACCACCAGGAATAACTCTTTTTTAAACATTTGTGGTGTAGTCCTCAGATGAGATGCTACCCTGAGAAAGTTCTTCCTAGTATAGAGCATTTTTGAACCACAATTCTTCACTATCACTCTATGGTTGATCTGTCTAAACTACAATAATTGCTGTGTAACAAAGAGAGAAATAAGTACTCATTGTTGGCAGATGCTGCTGATATGGCTTTTCCTGACATTGCTTGTGCCTTCTCAGACTCTGTGTGTGTGTATATTTTTGTGATGTTTTTGTTTGTTTGTTTGTTTAGTTGTGATTTAGGATTTTAGTTTGTTTGGTTTTGTTCGGGTTTTTTGTTTTGTTTTAATAACATCTCAGTAAATTACCAGCTTTTCTTTGGTATTCTCTAGGAAAAATGTGCCTGAGTGCTTGACATATCTTACCACAGTAATGCTCTTCAGCTCGTGTCACATTGTTCAATGTTTCATGGAAGAGATGCATTTTGTGCCTAGGAAGTATTTCTTGTAACTTATTTTTTTCTCCTCCCCTCCAGCTGTTTCTCTAGAATTGCTTCATTCAAAACTGCTCTTGAGCTTCTGAGAAAGCATTTAAATTTCTTTGAGAAATGCAATTTTCCACTTACTTTGTCCCTGGCTGTCTTGTTTTGGAGCAGCCTGGAATAAGAGCAATCGGCTCTGAATTACCTGGGTCGAGGTGCTCTGGTTCACCCAGCAGCACATTCCCTTCATCCCTGCCCTGAACAACAACTGCAGAGCAATAGCTGGTTCTTGGGGTCCTTCTGATGCTCAGAATGGTCTCTCTGAGCTCTAATGGATTAATCAGTCCTGCAACAGTCTCACATATCAGACAAAATACATTTCTACACTTTAGACATGGAGAACAAGGAGAAAACGAAGGTATTGCCTCATAAATCAATTTAGCTAAGTTATAACCTCACTGAAAGTAAATGTTTGTCTCTACTTCTCTTCTACGTTATGGGAGTATTTGTGGTTCTGTGCTGCTTAAAAATATAACTTCAGGTCTGTGGTAATTTATAGTGGTCTGCAGAGAAGCTCTCTAGGACTGAGATTATCTACAAGCTCCTCCTAAAGATATCTCTCATGTTTCCTGCATATGGTAGAGAAAATATCAGGCCTGGGACTAAACTACTGGGGGAGATACCCACATTTATGAGGAGTAGCTCTATTTTAAAGTACTTGCCTTCATTCCAGAATCCAAAGCCCATGAAAATATTAATTTATTAATTCAGTGACAATCCTCTTAAAATATTTGGTAAAAGAAAAGGTTTTTTTCTGTGCAGAATGAGCCCTTAAGTACCTTTATCAGAGCTAGGTGGTAAGAAATTGAATAGTAAGTGCCCTTTCCTCTCTGATAGCACTTCAGGCATTAGTCTGTCTTTAACCTTTTGATCTTCAGTCCACTGCTCAGGGATTTTGAGACTGAATCACAGCTTGGTTTCAGTGTTTAAAACATCTGGATTTGGTTTGTATTAAGAGTTAGAAATTGTCATTGGAGCAGTTTATTCACAAAAGGCAAAGCAAGGTGCAACAGGTAAAGAGTTTCCACCTCATTCTCTTGGTAGAAGAGGGTAATTCCCACGTCAGAGCAGCAGGAACAGCTAAGCCTGATTTGAGTGGATAGGGTGGGAGAGGCCAAACTGGGAGGGTCACTCAGCACCTAGTGGTTTGTATATCATGGGAAACCAAATTGTTAATATGGGATGAATAGGAATTTACAGGTTAAATTGCTCTTTTTTCCAAGTTTAATGAGCTTCCTGTGGACAATGAAATAAACTTGAAATGCCTGGATTCTGCTCAGTGATGCACACTTGTCCTTCTCCCTTCCTTTGCAGGTGATTTGCGGTTACTAATCAGTTACTGATTATCTCCAGTTTCTTCTTGTGCTCTTCCAGCACTATTCAACAAAATTCAAACCCAAACTGACTTAGTGATTTCATATTAGAATTCAAACTCTTTTTTTTTTTTGCCTAGGGCAGTCAGCAAAGAACTAGATCTCTCTGGATTATCTGGATGACTGAGAATCACTTTCTCATTACAGCCTAATTTACTATGCTGGAATCTCAGTACACTCTGTTTTACTACCACTGCTTTATGTAGTAGTTGGCAGGAGCATTAACTCAGCTGTTGCCACTTGGAGTGTTTGCCTCATTGATAAAGGCAGTAATTCAGGGCTGGGAGCAGAGCTCAGCTTGGTGTCCCGGGATGTTGCAGCACCAGGAGTGGGCTGTGAGGAGCCTTCTGTGTGTCGTGCAGGAAACATCTGCTGATGGACCTGCACTGAAGAGAGGGAGGACAAACAGCTGGGTATGGAACCCACAGAATTTTTGTAGCAATCATGAACTATCCCTGAAAATAAGCCTTAATTTAAATTTCTCAATATGTAGCATTAAATTTCTATTTAGTTCAGGATAACTTACATTTTTCTTAATGTTAGGAATTTCATCTGACTTCTCATATATTTTCTGTTGCTGAAATAACATTTCCAGTTTTTAGAATAAGAAAGCTTGTTTATTCAGGTAAAAAATTCAAGGCCACTGTTTTCTACTCTGTACTTTCACTACCCAAAGTCTTAGTGTGAGGCCCAAACTTGGGCATCTGTAATTCTTTAAGGAAAATAATGAACAAAAAGAATATTGAGTCTTCTTTCAGACAAGGAAAGACAACTTTGCCATTGATTTAGAGCCTGCTGCATAAATAAATAAAATTGGGTTTTTAAAAAGTTTTAGATCATCATCATAACATCTGACAAGGGTTTGTGATTGGCTTAGGAAATGGCTTATTCTTCAGCTTGAAAACTTTTTCCAACAGAGCTGTAGTGATCTTTTATTACTACAACTCTGCCTATTTGATAAACTTTTATTCCTATAAAAATATAGTGCAAAGCTAATTCTTCCCAACCACAACTTAGCTCCATTTTATTTTGCATGGAGAATGTGGTGGGGCTGCCTTAGTCTGCATGGAAATAAGTAAATGCCAAGTGCAACCGAGCACACACTGCTGAACTGTGGCTTTGTTTTCCTGGGATGGGCAGTGAGGAAGAAAGGCTTCCTCCACCTCCCAGGTGTGGTGTTAATGGACCTGGGAAGGAATGGAATTCCCACAATTCAGTAATGAAGTAGTTGCTTTGGTCTAAGCTGGTTTAGGTGGCTGGGGAGAGCAAAGTCCCTCCCCGAGCTCGGTTAAAGTGTAGAAATTCTGTAAAAGGATCTATTTTCTGTTAAGATCATTCCAACACGACTTTGCCAGAGAAAGGCAAGCTTTCCAAGGCTTTGTTTTTATGTCTCTTTTTGCAGTTTGGCTTCACTAAGTTCCCTTCCCCAGAGGCAAAGCCGTGGTGGGTGCAAAAGAAGGGAAGAGGAGGTGGAGGGTCCTGCAGGGACGTGACGAGGTAAGTGCAAGGATGAGAACGTTTGGGATGTGATTCCTGGTTGTCTAACGTGCAGCAGCACGACACAGTGGCTGTGGTGTATTTCGAGGCACCTTTTTGAGTTCTCACTCTGTGCAATAGTTATCTGGCTGCTTTGGGAAGCTGCTGGGCATCCTGGCAGCGCTCACAGCCAGCTCATACAGTTCTCTGCAGCAGCTTCTTCCGATTCATCGTGCAGTTGCTTCAAATGGCAGCTTGTATGTGGATTTTTTTGTTGTGCTATATTTATCTATTCTAAGGGAAAAAAACCACAACAAAGTAACAAAATAGCTATGAGCAAAAATGTATTTTTGGAGAGGGAAGTAATCACATTTTTAGTAGCAGTATAGCGATGAATTCTATGGGGTTGTGAACATCAGTAAATATCCTCAAACCTTTGTGGCCATTTAAAAGCAGTTGAAACTTTTAACAATGCCTTAAAATTCCTGGTCATCAACAAAGTAGAGGGCATATCAAACAGGATTGAATGCTTTTGAAATGTCAGATAACACCAAGGCCTTAAAACAATACGAGTGTTTTAATTTCTGTGGCATTTTCAAGAAGTTAACTTTGAAGTTTTATTGCGGGGTGTAATGTGCAATTGTTAAAACATCATCAAACTGATTGCTTTATTTGATTTAAAATGTCATATTCAGTACAGTGATTTTCACTCATTAGCATTAAACTCGGGGAACCATATGTTAAAACAATCTTGTCTATTCAATGAGTACACTCAGTTAAATAATATGAGCAGAAAGAATGTGAGACTTTCCACTAAGCATTTTTATCCCCATTTTTAAAATCCTCTAAAATTCATTAGGACGAACCTAATCCTGCAAATGGTAAATCATTCTATTTATAGATTGCATGGCATTTTGATATTAAAATGCATAAAATCTGCCAATAGTTTAGAAATGAAGCATCAGCAAAGAGGATTATTGGTCTACCTAAATAATAATACAACCATTAAGAGGATAACATTTTCCAATTGCAATTACATGCCTTAATTTTAAAGAAGCTATCATTTACAATAATTTGGCAGATTCAGTCCATATTTCTTTCACAAATTTATTTCTTCATTATGCCTCAAAACAAATTTATGGAGCATTTATGTTTGTGAAGATAATTTGCTTAGTTTATTGTGAATGGAAATCAGTAATTACATACAATCTCATTTTCTACAGACATAAAGTTAATTCATGGTAGTAATTTTACACAGAATATTAGCCTGTGTTAGTTATGATGAAAATGTTGCTGTGGCAAATGCTCCATTACTGTATAATTTCCTTGGACTTGGTGAAAAGGAAATATTCACTTAGTAAATAACATTTAAGTCATTGATTTCATGATAATTTGGGGTGATTTTAAAGATTTATTAATGATTATGGGAAAATTCCTTATCTGGCCCTAGAATCAGAACTTCTTTCCTGAGTAGGCAATGGAAGCTTATTAAAGGAAAAATAAACACTTCAAGAAGTCTAACAGATTATATGCACTGCCAGATTCTGGTAGCAAGTCTTTGATGCTGGTGATGAAAGGAATAGATCCCATTCTCCCAGGAATTTAAATGGAATTCCTTGATTTAGAGATCTAAAATGGCCAAAAGCTAAATAAGATGTCTAGAGGCAATGATCTGATATTAACATTCAAGACAATTTTTTTGTTATAACCAGTCTTTTCAGGAACGTGATGTCTGAGCCTTTTGTGGCAGATATTAAAGGAGAATATATTAAAGAAAAAAAGATGATAGAGCCAAGCTGTCATTTGCCCTACACTGAAAGGAAAAAATCATTAAGCTGCTATGAAAATTCTAATTTCCTTAGTTTTCTGAAACAGTTAAATAAGGATAATTTGCTGTTTTGGAGCAAACCTCCTTGGGGATTGGGTAATCTTAGTCCTCCAAATATGATGTTACGAGGAGTGTGTGCAGTCCCAGCTGAACAGAAGGAACACAAATCTGTAATTAGCCCTTATATCACAAAATGTATAAAAATGTTATACACTGTAAAATATCTGCCATCTCATTAAAAGTAAATGAGGTTTGGCAAACTCTGGGTGTTTAGAATAAGATTATTACCAGAGTGTTTATGCTGCTAAGAACAAATTTTTAAAGGAATCTCAGATTTCAAGGACTATTGTAGGTATTGCTGTGTGTAATCCATAAATTGTTATCATATAGGATTAATGGAAGTATTTAAATATTTAGACAGGATTTGCACTTAAAATGAAGTGTGTGAAGCTCTCATGGCTTTTGAAAAAGTTGATTTTCAGATTTTCTGTTGATGTCATATAGTATTTCTGACCCAAAGTAAAGTGGCCCAAAGTGAGGACTTTCTCTGAGTCTGCAGGAATTTTTAAATGTTCAGCTGAAGACTTGCCCTTGATTTCAGTAGGCCCTGGCCTCCTCACAGAAGCTGGATGGGAACCTGGTGAAAGGAGTAGAATGGTTGAGAGGCTGAATTTCATGCATGTTTATATACTTTGGGATTTTTTGATTGATGGGAAATGAATTCACTTTTGCAAGACCAAAGTCCCTTATTTAGCTTAAAAACTTGATCTTTTCCACTTTGAATAGAGATAGTGGGGGATTTTTGGTTGCTTGGTTTCTGATTTTTTTCCTTCTTTCTTGGTCTTCCATTTTTTGTGTATATATGTAATATTTTGTGGCAGAGAAGGTCCTGTAATGAACTCATGCTGTTCCTATCTGGCTGTCATTGATTTTGTTTGGAACTTCTAAGTGTTACTGAAACACAAATTAAGAACAATCAGTATATTCTATATCTGTGCATCCTCTTCCAGTAAGTTCTTAAACCTTTAAATCCTGTACAAATATATATGTCACCTAACACGGAGAGCCTAATATTGATTAAATTCTGCTTTAAAGGTAGAAATAAATAGTGCTAGTAACTAACTCCTTTATAACCTGGCATTTGGGCACAACATAAAACTGAGAAGTCAACAACTGACCTATAGATAGAATTTCTTATTTTACAAAATAATAATTAGCAGCAGCTGCAAGTTTTCAGTCTGTGGTATTGTCTGTCAGTCTTCCCTTTGTGCTTAGAATTTAGGACTTCATACGGGAGCTCTGAATGGTTAAAGGAAATATCTTTAATTGACTTGTGCCTTAGTCCAATTGCTGTGGAAGAGTTAAACCTGACAACTAAAATAGTGAATATCACTTTGGTGGGGTCAAACAGAAGCCTTAAAAAAACAAACAAAGGAACAAACAAAAAACCCCCCACCCAAACCCCTAAAGTCAGATTTGTCTTACAGGAGTTTGTATGCATATATATAAAAAAGTATACTGAGATATTTTCAGTTTCAGACTCCTGAGGAGTTCTGTATTTTGCCAGTAGGAATGAATTCCCAAGTGTACAATATTCTGCTCCATTTCTAGGGGAAATATTGAGGTGGCAGATGTCAGTCTGTTCCTTAAATCTTCACAGTCAGTGGCCTCTTTTCATCCAAACTCCTATATTGTTGCATATTCAGAGCTCTTAAGATGTAAGGTTGTCTTTTGAAAAGAATTCTATGGATATAAGTATATATACATTTAGTAAAAACCTAGATAAAATATTATGGAAATCAGAATATCTCAAGGGGAAGATGAAAGTAACTGGAGACTGCAACATGTCATTCCAGAGTAACTTTTTGTTCACAGAAATACTTGTATTATTAGTTCAAAATTAACTCAGAAGTGAGTGTTACTTTGAGGAAAGGCTACATGGACTTTGAAATGATGCAGCAGAGCATCAAAACAGTTATAGTAATGGGTTGTGATGATATAGGTGCTAAAAGAGAGAGCTCCTGCTCCTAAAGGAGATCTTTCAAATACAGTGTTGTTTTTTTTTTAAGCAATTGCAGAATAGACTTCTTATAACTGAAAAGTAGTTCAAGAGAAACAAAATGAGACTTAATCCACCTCTGCAGTGATCAAAAGATTCATCATTCTAAAGTATTCATTTCACCTTCTGAGAAAAAAAAAAAAAAAGGGAAAACTCTTAAGAATTATTGAAATTAAATTTTTAGGCTATTAACAGCTTTAAAAATCATGGAATCATGACATAAAGCTCATTTCTCCCTTGCTTCTCATTTTCAAAGAATTATTGTATTTTCTATTAAGGTGGGAGGATTTTTTTCTAGGAAATGGTTTGGAATGGGCAAACTACAGTTTGGCTGGGAATCTAAATGAGTGCAACTTGTTCTGTCCCGGTTTCTACTGTGACTGTAAAAGCAGCAGTTACCTTGTGATGCCACCCTAACTTCCCCAAACTAGAAGGGACTGGAAATACTCTGCTGAGCCATTACTGGGTTGATTCCAAAGTTATTGAGCTTGCTGGAGTTTTCTCATCTGTTCCATTTCCACGTTGTCTGGTGGGGTTAGTCTCATTTGTTCACGGGCTGTGCTGTGTTGCTGCAGTACCTGGTAACCTCAGCCACGGATCAGTGTGTGAAACAATGAGCAATCAGGAACAAATGGATGGGCTGTGCCCAGAGAGCTTCAAATCCCAGTGCTTAAACTGCATAATTTAGCCCGCTGTTAAATGTGTCCTACAGAAAATACTACACCAAAGCTGGGCAGATTAATGACAGAGAAATCCCTGTTGTGTATTACTGCGTGTACAGAAGCCTCTTCTGTCTCCAGAAGCTCCAGGAAGTGTATAAATGGTTGCAGGCTGAAGGAAAGTCTGGGGAAAGCACCACAGATCCTTGTCCCTTTTTTTAATGCTCTTTCGGGAGGCTCCAGCCCCACTTGATCTTTTGACACGATGTGGTTTTTGTGTTCTTGTGTTGCTCCCCTTGAAAGATGTCCTGTAACGAAGTCCCTCACAAAGGCAGTGGGTTTTGATGTAGTGAATCAGAGAACTGCAGAAAAAGACAAAACCATTCCTATTAGTTCAAAGAGGAGTTGTGTGCCAAAAGAACAGTTTTCAGCTCCAGGTACACAGAAGTCTTGCTGCCTCACAGCTGCTTTGACTTTCATTAGTTTATTGATTGCTTCCAACTGTTGCAGAAACAGTTTTGGACTGGAGGCTCAGGCATTGTGAAATGGTTGTTCGATTGAGAGCAATTTAGGAATTCTGGTGGCCAGCAAAATGAGCAACCCTAAATGGAGGCATTTTACTGCATTATTCAGGGAGGATCTAAGATGAATATGTACAATTTTGGCCACATTTAGCAGGGAGCCTGTGTACTGAAGCAGTGTGACACTGTTGTTGCTGGAGCCACTGTCTGCTCTGGTTTATTATTATTTAAAGCAAAATAGAAAACTGGCACTAGGGGAGAACCTGACTCCCACTTACTTCATTAGGACCTGGAATATTTTCATGGGAAGTTGTGAACCAACAGTTCCTCCCTTCAGAAGGTGGATGCACACAGATATTCCACAGCTAAGAGTTTAGATGCTGTCCCACAAATATTAAGCTTTTTTAGCCTTCCAGTGAGGGGTCAGGTACACTCAGTTTACCAACTGGCTGGAACCCAGCTGATGACAAGGCTGAATATGAATAGTGTAGAAAGGTTCTAGCAGCAGTGCAAGGCCAGAGTTTAGGGGTTCATGCCTGTGCACATCAATAAAAATATTTTACTGTTCCCCAGCAGAAGCTTAAAATTTGTTTCTGTAACAGAGTGCAGCTCTGTAGATTCAGGGAGCTGAGGCACCAGAGCCAGAGTATCTGCACTGGTGAAGTGCTCTGCCAAAATAAAAATGGAGCAAGCAAAAGAACAAGCTCAGCTGTCAGGGCATTTAAAAACTTTGTCAAGAAACTCTAGGGGACTTTCTTACTGTCAGGATTACAATGGAAATTTGCCAGTGATAGAGGGATATAAAACTGGAAGATGCAAAAGTTGAAGTTTGCAACTCAGGTATCCAAATCCTGTTTCCTCAGTCTGCTCTGTTACTGAGAACCTGTCACTGGCAGCTTCAGAACTACTGTTATGAACCTGTAACTGGTTTTCCTTCTCTTAGGATGCCTGCAAACTTTCCCTGGACATGGGCAGGTTTCCTTCAGGTCACAGGCAAATTTTAAAATCAGTTAAATGGAAAACGTTTTTTTCTTTTTCTGTGACTTGCTTAGATTCTTCTTTCCCCTATTTAAGGCTAGTCTATACACCAAAATTTTGCTGAAGGTGGTATGCTCTCCTTCTTGGGAATTCCTGGCTAGACATTAATCAGGAGCAAGCTCTTATAGCCTGTATTACTAGTGGGTAAAATGTATTGTCTGTCTTTGTGCCACAATTCACCTTAAGTTTGTGAGATACCTGGAACAACAATGCTAGTCTGATTTGGGATGGTTTCTAAATAGAGTTGCAACAAGAATGCTCATCAACCAATTGGGGCTACTAGTTTTTAAAATTAGTAGCTTTTAATCCATAATTTTCTGCTTTCCTGGCCCCTGTTATAGGTTCTTTATTCCTGTAATATTTTTCTTTAGGTTAGTGAGTGTTGTTCCCAGGTCCCTTCCATTGCCCACACTTCCCTTTCCCTTATGTTCACATGAGCAGGAGCTTGTGCTGTAGGTCAGGGATATTCCCTTCCCACACTGTGCAAATGATATTTAATATCTTTGTGCCAGCCTGAGAACTGCAGACAGCCTTGTCATAAATACTTTAAACTTCATTGCACCAGTTTAGGTGTTTCAGGGAGACTAAAGGGAGCCTTTAATGGCTGATGCAGCCCTTATTATGGGATTCTGATTTCTGCAGAGAACACAAACATGTCTCCTAATTAGGACTAAGACTGTGAATAGGCCATTATTTTTCAGGTTGCCAGGAGTCTATTCTGCTGGAGAATAATAAAAGGGCACTGGAAAATGGGTATCAACAAATGAATACAGTGCAGTAGCCCACAGCAAATGCTAAGTAAATATGAGTAGATAAATCCTAGGCTGTGATGAAAACTGTAACATTTGGTGTTGATGGCAAGGCACTGACAAGAGCTTGGGAGCTGCAGCCCTGTGAACCCAGGCAAACCCTCTCTGGGCCTCCCTGTTTGGGTTGGAAACTCTTGGAAGTGGGGCTCGTCTCTCAGGTTATTCTCAGCCCTTGCACAAGCTTGGTCTCTGCTGGGTCAGCCCTGTCAGCAGTGCCTGTGATCACTCAGTGCTGGTCTTGGCCTCGTGTGACCTCTGCCACAGCAAAACCGTCTGTCCAGCCAGTGCCCAGGGCAGAATTCACATGGCACTTATGTTTTGTAACACTTCTTTATTTCAGTCCATATGCCATTTACAGAGCAGAAGGGAATTCTTTGAGCCCACCACTATGGCATTGCTGGTGTGTGGGAGGGCCCTTGTCTGTTGTTCTCAGCTGAGATGGGGGATGAGTCCTTCAGAGCAGCAATCTGTGCACCAGGCTGGGCTCTTCATCTAGTGTGAGGCATCAAAGGAGTCCAGAAGACCTGAAGAGACACGTTCTGACAGTATCAGTATGTGAAACATAAATCTCTACCCATGTCTTTCTTTTTAGGTATCTAAATACTTGATTATTGGAGGCAAAAAAAAAAAAAATTAAAGGAAATCAAGGCAACAGCATTTAGCTCTTTCCAACTTTTCTCTGTCTGAACATAAAGAACAGAAGGATACCAGGGATTTCAGCTTGGTTAGTGCAGAGGAATACTCATCTGATCTTTCTTTGTGCTGCTGGGAACTTTTTGAAGACTATCCCTCACTGCTTCCCATATACAGAGACAGATCTTCCTTGTCTGGGAGCCTCAGTCTTGGCATGGCATTTTTAAGCCTTCTGCTTGAGGACTGGGAGCCTTCAATCTTCAGCCTGCTGCACTAATGTTGCTATTTACTGTAATGCACAGGGAGCCAAAAGACTCCTATCTCATCATAGCAAAATGTGCTGTCTCTGTATCACAGTGGATTGGTACAAAATACACAATAAATGGCCTCATCCTCTCCATTTTGAAGGAGTCTCTGGCAAATAATAAGGCAGGGGTTTCATTATTTTCCCCTCTCGTTTTGGAATCACATCATCAGTGCCAAGGTCTTTCTGCAGTATCTGCGATTTGTTTGGGTTTAGTGGAGATGAAATAAGTACAAATATTCAGAGGAATTCACACTCATGTTTCGTCACTGAAGCACTTGTGCCTCTTGGGTTTTTAACAGAGTTTGACTCATTTATATAGTGACAACAAAAATTTTTATAAAGCTCTAATAATATTTTAAAAATTATTTTACCCATTGTTATTGTTTCTTTTAGCAGAACTTTTCTTTGTTGCTGCTTGACAATTCCTCAGAAGCCTCAACTACTATCTTGGAAGAGGCATAAGAATAACAGTGTTGAGGTTTTGGTGCGTAAATTTGGTGTCACCCACTAAAAGGCAAATTGAGATAAACAAAGATAAATGATTCAGACCAAAGCTGCCCTTTCTGTCTGTGATAAGTAGTAGAACACAAGCTCAGCTCATACTCTGGGACCAGGAAAACTTGTACTGTCACTGTTGTTAATATTGGTGGAGCTCTGTTAGTCCCTGAGCTGCAGTAAAAGCCAAGAGAGATTGCAGCTAGGCTGGCATTGCTAAGTGGAAGGAAAACCAAGCTAGACTGGAAAAAAGAAGGAATAATGAAGGAAAATGGCATAAAGGAGAGGCTAACAGGAGTTAATACCTCATATTTCAAATTTGAGGAATGACTGAATCTAGAAACATCAGGTGAGTACAAAATACACAGATGGGAAACAAGACTGCAGTGTCAGGGCTCCATGCTGCAGTGCTTGCCTGAGCTCACTCTTTATATTTCTTGCTGTATGTTGTGCTTTTCAGATAAACAATGCCTCCCAAAAGCTTCATGTTTTTCCCCAGCTGGCCAATCAGAATTCATTTTGATGCTTTTATTATGAACCTCTCTCCCTGTTTCAAAAACCTTTCTGCTTCTTTGCCTTGCACCATCTGATTTTACACAAAGTGTCTTTCGTTTCTCCGCTTTTCCAGTCATACAATGGAATTTGGCTCCGTGTGAATGCGTTTAATTTTGCCTTAACTCTCACAACAATTTGTGTGACAGTGCAAATGAGATAATGGGACTATTTTGCAGCACAGGCATCGACAGCTCTGAGTGCTGGGCTGCCTCCTCCCCACCTGTGCTCAGCGAGCTTGGTATGACTTATTGCAGTCCCTGGTGGTTCCTGAAACACAGAGCATGATGCAATTTGGAGTTATCAAAAGTGCATTATATATGAAAGGGGCTTATAAAAAGGTTGGGCAGGGACTTTTGAAAAGGACACGTGACATTAGGACAAGGGAGAAGGGCTTTAAAGTGAAGGATGTTTAGTTTAGAGGAAGAAATTCTTGGCTGTGCAGTGGCACAGGTTGTCCAGAGAAGCTGTGGCTGCCCCTGGATCCCTGGAAGTGTCCAAGGCCAAGTTGGACAGGGTGTGGAGCAACCTGGGCTGGTGGAAGGTGTCCCTGCCCATGGCAGGGGGTGGAATAAGATGAGCTTTGAGGTCCCTTTGCACCTAAACCACTCTGTGGTTCTATTGTGTGTGGACATTTGGAACTGACATGCCAAGAGAAATAAGGAATTGGGAGGGAGGTTGACTTCATAATGCATGAATTCAAAATTCAGAATTTTCATTTGATTTGGATTCCTTCACCAGCAGAAGTAGTAGAGGTATATAAAATATTTTGCTCCCAAGTGCAAGCAGAAATCCAGCTTATGTAATGGTACTTCATTTACTGACAACCTTTACAGGTCTGTGTATGGAAAGCCATGGTCTCTTTTCCTCTAGGGGAGAAATTTCAGGGCTGTCTTATTCCCTAATTGAAGTGAATTTTGCTGGTCTCAGCTCACTTCCTAGTAACTCTATTCCATATTAGATATTACTATATAAAAAAAAGGGACAAATTGACAGCATCTGATAGTGAGAGTCCTTGGAATTGAATTAGCTCCTCAGTCAGGGTTGAGGTCGTTGCTGGGACAAAGTAACAAAATCATTTTGCTCAGTGGCCTTTCACAGCAGCTGTTTCTGAGCACCAAAAAAGTCCCCATGCTTTGTGTTCAGCGATGTCAGAGAATGTCAGAGCAGAGATGTACAATACATTGGGGCAAAAAAAAAGTTATCCATAAAGAGTATTAACTACACTGGGGTTTGTTTTAAAGGGGGGTTTGACCTGGTCCAGAGGAAAATGGGGTTTGTGTTTAGCAATTTTTTAACTGGAAATGAGACAATGATGACATCAGAATTACTCTGATTTATTCTTCACTCACAAAAGTTATCCTGGGGCTTTACTTCTCTCACTCTGCCTTCTGTTTTCCATTGGTTCAGAATCAGAATTAAAAAGATTCTCTTAGGGTAACATACCTTACAAGACAGGGCAGATACCTTCTCTTCTCTAGGAATTAGACACTGAAGTGAACAAGCAGCTAAAACATGTTGACCAGCAGCTGTGACTCTCACAGAAGGTCCACATTCACCTTTCATCTTGTTGGAGTTTTTTGTTGTCCTTTTTGGAGGCTTTATACCTACTCACATTTGTTAACAGCAGAAGAGACTAATATTTTGCACAGGACTTTACAAGCTGTCTTACCTAATAGCTCCCAGTGATTTGGAGCTGAAGAGGATATTTTTTTACCTCTCAGCAGTCTTGATCTAAGGCTTTCTGCCTTCATTTACTTATCAATACTCCAAAGAATACGATTCATGATTTTAAAACACTGGCTGTTATATTTCTTCTTTATTTTTTTTCCCCTTCCTTATTAGATCTAACTTTCAAAACAAAAAACCCTACCAAACAAACAAAAAATCCCAAACCTACAAATATGGGACTAACCTACTCTGCTTAGGTATTGCAGGTTTGTTATATATAGTGATTCAACTGTTCTTTCCCTAGCTAATAACTTACTACTCATATGTATAACTTCCATCATCTCTTTGATATACTTGGAATAAAATTTTTATTTCATATTATCCACATGGCAGAAATATTGACATCTTTTTTGCATGCTACCTGAAAGTGAAACAGAGCTGGATAAAAGTGTACCAAAGAACAAAACCAGCAAGTAACCTGTTGAAATTTCAAAATTAGTTTTTTCTTTGAGCCTGGTAAGAAAGATACAATTCCTAGTGTGAAATTTCTAACCTAAAATTGATTTTTTTTTTCTGATCTGTGTTGTGCTATCAAAATGGAAGTGTCAAAATGAGAGATCTGTGAAATATTTGCCTCGCAAAGAAAATGCTCTTCGGGGAGATGCTTAATTTTGAAAAATCTTGCTGGTGGTGAAACACAAGCCAGGCAATACTGATCTGACATTTCAGTCTCTTGGTGCTGGAGTGAAACTGCTCTGCTGTAATTACCTGCTCAGTTAATTTCTGACAAGCATTATCGATGCAAACTGAAAAATTCTTATTGCTCTCAAAACACATAAGAATAATTCTTATTGCTCTCAAGACATCCCAAAATCCCAATCTCAACTGATACTTGAATTCCCTTCTGTCCATTTATACCTGTATCAAGGCAATAATGCAACCCTGGATTTAGTTCCAAGCCTTGTTCTTTTAATCTCCTCTCTGAGTGCATTGAGGAAAAGGCAATAGTCGGTGTTTAATTATCTCCTGCACCAGCGGTTGTGCCCTGGGCGAGTGGGGGATTATTTGTCTCACATCAGCACTGCAGTGGGTTCTCTGTGTGCTCTGTGACCCACTTCCTGAGAATCTGCAATGACAACACAAACATAGGACCAGGGAACTTCAAAAAAAAAAAAAAAAAAAAAAAAGAAAAAGGTGAGAGCATCACTAGCAGTGGCATGAAAAGAGAGAGTGCTGTTTTCTCACTTTTTGGGTTGTTTTTCATTATACTTTGGAGACCTGCACAGTTACAAGGAGTCAGGGAGCAGCATCAGAGCATCCACTCAGCTCAGCTGAAACCCTCTGACCTGGAGGGCTTTTCTGCTGTGCCTGGCTTTTGTTAGACTGGTTTCAGCTAATCTCTTTGGGATGTTGTCAAGTGAAGTGTTCACGCTGCACTTTGTATTTTTAATATTTAAAAGTAAGTACTTTTTCACTGAGAAGCACTGGTCCCCTGGCTCTTCCTGAGCTAGGAGTCATATTAATTTAGTTCAAGACAAAATGTGTGCTGTTAATTTGTTCAGGGTTAGCCTTCTTTCAGTTTAGTTGCTGGTGAAAGCCAGCTTTCTTTCAACTCATTTATGTTAGAAAAAGGTGAAAGAAAGCTATTTGTGGGAGTGGGAAAAATTCCGGATAATTTAAATCATCTTAATGAAAGAGCAAAGAGAGCTGAGATTTTCATTTTGTCTTTAAAATTAAAGCTATAAGGCAGAGGTTGAAGTGCTAAGCACAAGTTTCAGATGAGAAGAATAGTTATGAACTTGATGAATTAATTAGGGTCAAAAATTAAAATATGACTGTAATGCGGTACCTCTGAGTCATTGGAATGTTCTTGGAACTGCAGTGAATAAAATGCTCAGGCTTACCCAAGCTAAAAATGCCATCACTTTTGGCTGACATAGGGAATATAGCTTAAAATGTGTATGTCATTTAAATGCCAGAAATGTCTGATAATTCACAGGAAAATTAAGGCACTTATAATGACAGAGCTGTTTTATCAGTGTGATGCTGAGAACTGAACCTAAGCCCAGGCATCAAAGCAGTTCAGCAGGCTCACAGCTTCATCTGTACTCGTTGTTCCAGTTTTCCTAATCACGGCCTCTTGGGGACTCCAGGATGGGACATCATTGTCACTTTTACAGCAAATCCAGACATCCTTTAGCAGCTCCTCTGTAGGTAAGAGCTGCGCTGCGTTGTTTTGGTGTTTTCCTGCCTTGTCAGATACGTGTGACAGGTTAGCACCGATTTTTGACTGCGCGCTCCATTGTCCCTGCATGCCGAGGCAATTTGTTACCGATGCTGGTGGTTATTTGCTCTGCCGTGTCGTGTGACCTGCCAGGAGCTGCTCTGCTCTGAGATGCTGTCCCAGCACACCCATGTGCAGCTCCCCTCGCCGCTCGCTGTCGCCGCCGGTTTGTGCCGCAGTTTTCATCTGCGGAGTTTCAGCTGGGTTTCTGGTTAAGTGCCCTGTTCTGGCCACAAGCCACGTTGCTGTTTAACACTCAAGTTCCACTGAGGAGGTGACATCTCTGGTTAGCCCCCAGATGGTCAGGGCTGGGCGAGCTGCGGGTGTTCCCGCACCTCATCGCTCCTCCTGCAGCCTCGGGGACTCCAAAATGTGGGCACACCCGGAGAATACCCCAGTGCCACCCCACCTGCTGGCCTCCCAGCCTCCAAAACCGGGCAGGAAAGCCCCACTTGAAAGTATGCTCAGTTCTAAGGGGGTTTTGCTGCTTCTTGGGTTTTACAGAAGTCACTTATTTAAGAGCATTAATGTACTGTTAAGGCAACGGGAGAGAAAGCAACTACAGTGATTACTCTGTTTTCTGCAGGAACTCAGGGAAAACAACTAAAATGAAGATAAAGCTCTGCTAATGTTACTAATAATACACTTGAAAATGTTTTCCTTCAATTTATCTTCTTTTCTTCTATTGACTGTAAACCTGAGTTAATAGGTTTGTTTACTTAAGACATATTTGTGAGATCTTTTATACATTCTGGTTGTTTCTCTCATCGTTTTGGCCATGATACGCCAATCAATTTTCAGAGTTGGCCTTGGTTTTGTTTTTTTTGTTGTTGTTTTTTCCTCCTTGGTGGTGGTTTCTCTTTTTCCAGTCTGCTCTTTCAAAATACCGGAGTGGTCAGGATTATCTCCTGATTCACTCTCTAGGGGACTCAGTGATGTGGCAGGTATAGATTTATGTGGGGACATTCTAATCAGCCTCTGGACTTTGTATTTGGAGACTCATAAAAATTAAAAATAATTAACCAAGGTTCTGTACATCTAGAAACTCAAGTCAGATGATTTTAATCCCTTACGCAATACCTTTCTATGTAATCTAAGTGACATGTAGCATATTCAAATACAGTTAATTAGTAGATAGTACCTTAGAATGGTGGAATTCCTAGTAAGACCTGGATAATTAGTGCAGAACCTTTACTCTGCAGTTGGATAGTAAATTCTCATTTATTTAGTATTGTCATATATGAAGTAACAAAGTTCTTATACTCAATCAGTAGCAGAGCTGGAATCTAAACCTACTCATCCCAATTTCCTAACCCCCTTTGTAGCCAGTAGATCCCTCTGCTTTCTTCTGGCTTTAGTAGCCACTAATTCTTTGCTCCAAAGGGTGTAGGTATTTCAATAAAAGCATGTATATTAGAACAGAAATGTATGAGCATCCGCAGAGCCACACAGTGAAACGCAGGCACAGCAATGCAGATCTGCAGCCTAATAAAGTCAAGCCACTTAACACCATTCTGATTTGCTAAGCAATGCTGAAGCTGAACAATATTATCAGATCCAGCAGCTGCTCTTTTGTTCAGCCACGGGCTGAAATACAGGAGGTAAACAAAAAAAGGAGCTAAAACCCCGGCAATAAAAGGCTTGGAAAGCTTGATGAGGGCTTTATTTTGCCTCTAAACTGACATCTACTCCACCTGTCAAGCCTGTATTGCTTCACTGCCCATCGAGGCAACAGCCACATGCTCTTGCTGGGGAGTCAGTGTGTAGATACTTTTCAACCAGGGGATGAGTCATTTACTCAGTGAATATTTTCAGAAGCTTTTGCTGTTTCTCTTCACCAGACACACAGACCTGAAGGGGGGAAAGGATCAAACCAATCCTGTGGCCCTGGACGGTGTAGCAGAGTATTTGTATTGCCTTGCAGAGGGTCCTGTGGAACAGGCACACACTTCTGGCACGTTTATGTGCCTGTTTCCCTCCTGGTTTTAGCTTTTGTCTTACAGTAATGGTGATTATCCATATTATTCATGCTTTGTGGTAGCTGGCAGTTACCTGTCCTGTGGGAAGACAAGACATAGCATTTCAGCTTTATTAAAAGATCCTGTTAACCCACTACTAAATGAAAAGCTCTCTTATAAGAAAAAAGAGAATGGGAAAGAGACCATGTGTATTTTAAATCACACTCATAATATAACTGTTGGGTTTCTTTGAGAGTAAAATGTATATTCTGTTCAGGATTTAAGTATTATGTAGGCAGCTGTACATGGAGGTACAAACAGCTGATTTTCTTTTTTACAATTGATGTTATTTAAATAAAATTTCAGCAATAATAATGGATCTCAAAAAGATTTTAGCTGGGACACTCCTTTAACAGAACCAATTCAATAATTTGCTGGAGGGCTCATGTTTGTAATGTAATGCTTATGGCCAGATAGATTTATTATGGAGTTAGTTTTTATTTGAAACAACAGGGAAGGTATCAGTAGCTTGCTTGCTGTTAGCCAGTTATCCGAGCAAGGCATCCAACCCTTATATCAAAAAGGGCATGAATTCTGAACATGAAAATTGGTTGATTCTTAAATTAAATATTTTTAATATTTCATGGGCAAGATTTCTTTCTTGTGGCTGAGTAGTGCTTACCATAATAAATGTCTGCTGTGCAGAAAGCATACTTGTTTGCTAAAACTTGTTTTCTTTTCTAGAATTTGGGCTTTTTCTACAATGGCTCTGAACAGGTTTCCCAGAAAAACCACCTGGGCAAGTGCTGAAGGTCTTTTGTGAAGGCCTGGGAGTAACTCATGTGTTAATTCACAATCATAGAAATGACAATTGAAAAAGCAACAAGGAATGTTCTCATTTGGAATTGGAATGATCTCATTCCAATAACCTGAGAGTGGGCAGGAAATGCTAAATGGGACAGTGTGTGTTACAGGAATTAAGCTGCTGTTGCAAGTGAAAGCCTTTAGTCCATACCTGATGCTACTTCCTCTTTAACTTTTGACTTTTTCCCAGTCCTGACTGTAAACTTGCATATATTCATTCCCAGTCTTCCTCCCACCTCCATAGTTTCAGTAATGGGAAGGTTGATGTGTAGGAATTTCGGAGGTCTAAGAGGGATGTATGTGTATAAAAAAAGATCTTGAATAGGAAAAAAATCCTTTTGCACAGAGTAGGTATTTCAGTGACATCAGATATTGCAGTAGACTTTTTTACAGTCCATTATAGACCCATGAGAGGCTCTTGGATGTTTTCATTCTGGCTTAAGAAGCTCTAATTTCTTCAAACACACACCACCACTACCCCATTTATAAAACTTCTCCAGAGTGGGAGTGTATCCTGATGGAAACTAATTGCTATGGATTAAAGGAACAAGCTTGCAGCCTCCACATATTATATCAGAAGAGACAGCAAAGTTTTTTATGAGAAGGAAATTGCATTTGAAGTGCTCTCAATATTCATGATATCTTAGGCTCTCTCAAACCCCGGGTACAGTGTTATTTTAAGGGGGCACAGTGATTGGTTATGTGGAGGAGGCAAAATTGGTTTGTCACAGATCCAGAAGTGATAAAGCTGATTTTGAAATGGAGATTAAGGCCTTGTGGAGGGGGAAATGACAGTTTTCTTTAATAGAAGAAATATTTAACTCAGTAATGCTCATTTATCTTCATTTTTATGTTCTTGCTCTGTTCCAGCCAGGTACATCAGAGGTCAAAAACTCTCAGGCATATTTTCTGAAGAATTTTGTTTTCGTGCTTAGTCTATCTCGGAACAGAAAGTTTCTCTCTAAGTATGAACAAAACTCAGGGATTCATGGATCTTTGTAGTCAGCTTCAAAACTCAGCAGCCTATTATCTTGAACTGCTTGCAAAGTGTGAAGGATTAGCCTCAAACCTGGGAAGGAATAGGAACAGATGTGAGCTTTGCAAATGCTTTCTGTAAATAATGGCCTAAAACACAGAGTTGGACCTGTGCATGTAAGCACACCGTTCCTTTTTGGTACATTTTTATCTCACTCCCAAAGAAAATTTACCTGTGCAAAGGAGACTTGGACATTTCTGACCATTTACAATCTCTTGATGATTCTCAGTGTAATTAAAAAAAAAAAGGTATGTTGACTCTTAATTAAGAGAAAATCATCCACTATTTAATGCTATTTTTAAGATTAAACATTAAAATTACTAGGTTTAGGAAAAAAATAGGTAAGTATATTCCCAATGGAGTGAGGTCAAGGAAAAGTCATCTGTTTAGTTACCAGAACTTCCTATTTTTATTTTTTCACCTTCCCATCAGGCAAAGTATATGAGGCTATTTAAAAACTCTAGAATAAACAAAGACAATTCCATAGTGTGAAAAGGAAACTTCCTCTGAAGGCACACACATGCAAAGGCAGAGGGAAATGGAACTTCAGCTTTATCAGCCATATCAATATTTTACTGCAGTTACAAATTCACACAGATGCCAAGATATTTTATGTTGCCAAATGGTGCTTTTATTTTGCAGCACATGTTGTGCATTCTTTTTTAGAAGTGAACACATCTGCTATGACTTCTTCCAATATCCATTTTTCCTTCCCTGCAGTTTGGGCTATGAAGATTACAAAGCCACAAATCAGAGCCCTGGTGAATGCAAGGGATCTGATTTACAAACGTGGTTCATCTTCTCCTCTGTGGATGCTGCAGGGGGTGCAGGGAGGCTGGGCCACCCCCGGCTCTGGAAGGTGGCATTTCCTTTGCAACACGGGCTTCCATGGAGAGAAATAGGAAAAATTCAGGCCTATTTTCTCAAATGTTTTCAGATTTTAGTCAAAGAGCAACTGCTGAGCTCCAAAATTTACTTATGCGAGAGACAAGCAGGTGGTCAGATGGGTGTGGGTGTTCACAGAATTCCAGAGAGTGGTTTGGGTTGTAAGGGACCTTAAAGTTCATCTCATTCTACCCCTGCCATGGCCAGGGACACCTTCCACCAGCCCAGGTTGTTTCAAGCCCTGTCTAACCTGGCCTGGGACACTTCCAGGGATGGGGCAGCCACAGCTGCTCTGGGCAACCTGTGCCAGGGTCTCACCACTCTCATAGGGCAGGATTTCCTCCCAACATCTGCTCTAACCCTACTCTCCTTCAGCTTAAAACCATTTCCCCCTTGTCCTGTCACTACATGCCCCTGTAAAAAGTTTGTTGTTATCCTACTGGTCTCCATCTGTATTATTTTCACAATTCCTAATTTATCATGAGTAGAATGTGAACAGAATAACTTTATATGGAACTCTCTATACTGCAAAATACCAAAGTGCTTCTTGATTCAACAAACCTTCTGTTGTTTCTTTCCTGTACCTTCAGCCAAAATTCTTCCAAACCATTGAGTCTTTGCTACATTCAAAGTCAAACTTTTGAGGGATACAGAGAGGAAACCCCACTGGAAAGGTTGTGAACATGCTGATGGCAAGAAATAGGCTGTGGCTTTTTGGGGCTTGCAGGTAACTATCATAAAATGGAGAGGATTTATTTTTTGTCAAGTTAATGTGTAAGACAAATTGGGGTCCTCAGTAACTTCACAATTTGTTTGGAAAATCTAAATTTAATTATAAGACAATGAATTCATATTACAGTGACATGCAAATTGTGATTTAATTTTCAAGGTATAATTTATATAATAATATCTCCATCTTAACAGTAGGTCTACCACCTCTGTGCTGAGTTTCAGTTGAGAATCTCATCCTTACATTTTTCCTGCTCTTAGTCTATAAAATAAAGATATCCCTTGTCAGTCTCTGGTACACCACAGAGACTGGCTTGAATTGTTTGGGCTTTTAGATTGGGGTTTTTAAAGAACCATTATGGTTTCTTCTGACACCTTACTAGCCTGTCTGCATGTCCTCCTGGCTACCAGGACAAGGGGGAATTGTGGCTTTCAGAACTTAAAGTAAATAGGAAAGGCAAATATATTTTTTAGGTTTTTTCTTGTCGTTTTTATCTCCCTACTTTACCATAATATATGTTGTACTTTTACCAAAAGTATTTTCTTCTCCTGTGGCATAGAGAGATATTTAAGCTGGATAACTTCTTTCAGTTTCTCAAGTTTGAAAAAGAGGGTCATGGTGTTGTCTTAGCTAATCTAAATGTGGAGGTGAGACAGCTAATAAAGGTGAAATATCAACATCAGGTCTTTACAATTTCAGAACTAATAACATCTCTATAAAGGGCTAGAGCAGCTACTCACTTCTTAACAGTAATGACCAATAGCCACTGGCTATTTTTGTTTTAGCTCCTTGTTTACGTTTGGCTCTTTGCTGGTGAAATGCTTGAGGAGCCCAAGATTTTTTTCCCCACGACGCCTCAAGTTAGAATTAAAGTTGCAGCAGCCTGAGCAGGAGTTAATTCATTCTGCTATTAAGCCTTCAGTTACACTGAAGCTTTATCATTCACTGCTAATAAATGGTATTTATAGTTGGCATATACCTCCTGTAGCAACAATAACAAATGTGTTGCCTGAGATAACCTACTTTATACAGCTGTTAAAAGGCACTTTTCATTCAAGTTCCACAATTTAAAAAATTCATTATAAACCTCTTGAATCCTCCAAGGACTGAAACAATGCGTGAAGCTGGATGCTTAAAGTGCAGACCAGATTTTGAAAAGGGCTCAGAAGAGCCCATAATAGAGGTCTGATCCTTAAGTATGCTAAGCACACAGCAGTTCCTAATACCACACTTAGATCTGGGTTCTCAAAAGAGCTCAGAAGAACCTTGTGTGCTGTGAGCTTTGGAAACACTGGCCATGTCACAACAAGCACTGCTGGGGACTTTTTACACTCCTCAAGATCTGCTAAGTCTGGCTTTGATTTCCTTTGGGTCTTAAGCACTTTCGAATGTCTGGACCCAAACAAAGATCCAGGCTTTATGTGGGATTATTGCCTTTTATCTGAGAATATCATTATTCCATCCTTTCCTATAATTAAATAAAATAAAATACAAGGCACGGTGTAAAGTGCCTATAAAGTTATGAGAACTGGATGCTGAGTCCCCACCCCTGGAGGTGGCCAAGAAGGACTGGCAGTGGCACTCAGAACTCTGAGCTGGGGGACAAGGAGGGCATCAGGCACAGGGTGGACTCCATGGTCTTGGAGGTCTTTTCTAACCTCAGTGATTCTGTTCCCAGGTCTCTATCACCTCTCTGTGTAGGTGTTATCAGATCAAGAAGGCACAGATTTTTTTCTGGGCCAGTCAGAGAAGTGAACAAATGGGATGAAAACTTCTGGAAACGCACCAAAAAATGCAGAAAACCCACCAAAAAGTAAAATCCCTGAGTATTGCCCGTGGAAGCAAACCCTGATCAGTTAGTTGCTGTCTTTACAGCTCTAGGCCAGAGGAGCAGCAAGTGCAGGCAGGTGGGCCTTGCTCACTGTGTGTCCTTGTTGGAATTGCATTGCACATGTCAGATAAAAAGCAAAGCTCAGCTGTGGTAAAGAGAAAGAGCTTGAGTTCTCCTATTTTGTTCTGCCTGATAGTGGGGATTTCATTTGGATGATTCAGCTTACCACTTCTACATTTGCTGTGAATCAGTATTGAAGTGTCATGTGTAGGAGCTGCCTATTGATGGGAACTTAAATTAGCATTAAGGAGCAGCCACAGACTCTGCAAGATAATCTGGCTTTATTTGTGCCTTCCCTTCTTGGCTTCTGTGTGTGTATATCTTATTACTAGGGAAAATTACTTTTCTTTGTGCTGCCCTTTAGAATTGTGAAGAAATTACACCAGTCCATTGAATGAACAGCAGCACAGAGATTAAACATGGGGGGTGTCAAGCTGCTGAAAGTTAGTGTGCTAAACAGCCAGAAAAAGCTTTGAAAGGGAAGGAGATACTGAATTAATCTAAGCATTGTATGTGACAGTGCAAGGACTCTAATTTGGGGGAGATGTGCTCTGTCAGACCAGGGAAAGGAAATTTTGTACCCTTTGGACGTGGTGCTGAAGAGTCACTTATTGGTGTGGAGGAGGAGGCACTTCCTGATGGTGATGCTGATTCCAAACTCAATGAAGCAGAACAACTACCCTGGAAATGTGTATGTGGGAGGATGGACAGCCAAGCTCTAAAAAGCCTGTTTGATTCAAGGCAACATATGGAGGTGCTGAGGATTTAGTCCCCATTTACAGCTGCAGGACTGGGGGTTTGCTCATTACATTTCTAGTTTTCAAATCCCTTGAATACCTCGGGCCAGGTTATCTGGTGGTGTAAAACGGGAAATTTCATTTAAATTCGGAGCTACCTTGAGGTGAGGTGAGCGGAGGGTCTGATCTCAGAGTCACTTTCAGCAGGAACAACAGGATATTGAACTTTTCTTTGGTGTTCTGTTTTCCCTGGCATCCACTGACACCTTTGGAAAACGAAATGTATTGTTCTTCCATGTGTTTGGACCATTTGGGAGTGAAGTGCTAATGGCGTGTGGTTCCCTTTATAGAACAGCCCTTTTTTGACAGGGGTTGAGTCTGATGCTTTGTGACTGCTGGGTTTGTAATTAGCAGAGCACCACAGACGTTTATCCCACTGTCCTGGAAACAGAGGCACTGTCACAAGTGCCAGGCATTTGCAGCTGGCTCCACTCACTGACCAGTATTTGGCTTCAAACTCTGAATTTCAAGCCTTGATGTACGAGACAAAGCATTGGGGAAGTTTGATTGACTTTCGAGTTATTACTGAGATCAAAGGCTTGGTTGGTTTGTTTGTTTGTTTGATTTTTGCATCAGACTTCTTTATTCCACCACCTGGGCTGGGTTATTAGCTGAAAGAACTTCATGCAGAGATGTTAAATTCCTGGGAAAACTCAGTGATCCAACATCATTCTCTATTAGGTAACAGCTGAGTGCTCTGCTATTATAGGAACTTAAGCTCGAGTTTATCTATTTTTCCTGGGGAAAAGATTTAGTTTTCTGGGTCATCCTTGTATGCAGGCAAATTGTGTTTTTCTCCTATTGCAGTGGAAGAGTGGAGCTTTCTGCAGCGTGGGTGGGAAGTCCTACCACTTTTAATAACATTGCTGATTCAGAGTGAACAGGCAGTACCTTAATACCTCCATAATTGTCAGTAGTTAGGGTGCTGGTGAGTCCTTCAGGGTCCTGGTGAATATGTGTGTATTTTTAACACTAACAAAACTAAAATCTCATCTTTTCAGAGGTTTACCTCTCAGCTGTTCCACTGAGGTGGAATAGGTTTTTTGTTTTCCACAATATTTTGAATTTATAAAGCAAAAGGCAATCTGTTAATTTATATTTGCTGGATAGATTCTGTGTCTGGAGTTGGTGCCTCTCCAAAATACATGACTGCTTATGGAGCTTCTAATAATATGTTGTGGTAATGGTAATGATAACTCATATTTAACTAGGCAGTACCTGTCAGATTGCTTCTTTTCTGAACCTCTGAGGGTACTTGAGCTTTGCAGCACAGTGAAAAACAGCCTGGGCTGCAGTGTGATTTGTAGATCTCAGGGTCTGAGAACACCAACGCTTGCATTTGGCTAACACAAATAATAATTTTTCCCTAGTATGATGTTTCCATCACATAAAATCATAGTAATTCTTATTCTACACAGAGATATTTCCAACATAACCTGAAATCAGGAATAAATTAGTAGTGTGGAGTGTTTGTATTAGTATTGGAGCTGGGAAAATATTTACAATTTTTTTATGAAACCTGGTCCTTTGAAAAGCCAAAACCACTGCTTGCTGATATAAAACAACATTGTTTTAACAGATCAGTAAATTTTTCTTTTTTTAAAAGAAATATTTCTAAACTAAATTTAGCTGGATGTACATTGCAAGCATGCAATTTCATCTGAATTTGCTACATTTCAAGCATCTGAATTTTTTTCAGGTAAAATAAAGTACTGTGGCCAAAAGCTAGATCTACAATTGTTATTTTGTTTTTTTTCTCTTATTTAATAAAGGTTATGGTACTTGATGTGAATTGGCTTGTGGCCAAACACTACACATTTTCTCAGCTAACCAAAATAAACTATAGTGAGGCAACTGAGATGATTTCCTCAATGTATCACTACATCTTCAAATGGAAACTAATTCAGGACAGTTGCATGGAATCTTCAGATGAGCTTTCAGTGTGGGACATGTTACATGTCTGAGGATCTGGGTGCTGTTAAGTAATTTTAAAACTCTTGTTTGAAATTTAGACTTTCACAGTAAAATGCCCCACATCTTTTAGCTGATGCAGCAAACTCCAGGATTTGTTTTCCCCAAGCTGCTGCTCCACCATATCCCAGTAATGTTTATTTATTTGGGCTGAAAAATCACATCTTCATTCTGGGAGAGGTAAAAGACATCTTTGCCTTTGGGTTTGGGGTTTGCTGAAGTGAGGTGTCCCTTTCCAGAAGGGTCTGTCAGCAGGGTTGGTAGCTCTTTGTAACCCACCTTTGTGTTCTGTGCTTACATCTTTACCTGTTGGGTTTATCCTTCTTGTCCTGACTACATGGAGTTTGTTTGTCCTTATTTACTTCAGGCACTTGAATTTGATTTTCAGATAATGATTCAGTTGGAAAACATGAACCTGTGCCATTATAAGAGGATAAAAAGAAGAACTTCTGTGGGAATTTGTTAGCAGGGTGTAATCTACCTTCTAATCCCACTACTGATTTCTTTCCTTCAGAGTATTTGCTTTTCCTTTTCCTGATTTTATGATATGTTCCCCAGACCTTTAATATCATCATGATTAATTCTTATTGTACAGCTGAAGAAGGACCCCGAAGCAAAACAAAAAAACCCACATTTTTATCCAGAAATCTAAATCTATTCCTTTTGCAGCTGTGAGGATTTGAGTATCTTAATTAGAGCAAAAATAAAGCAGATCACAGAATACAGGCTATCAGAGGTAAAGAGAGAAACCTGAGGAAAGCTATTAAGGGCAAAATTATGCCTAACACTACGTGATCATAGGTAGACAGATGTTAGCAGCAAGGTGCCAGATGTCCTACTAGACAGCAATAAACACACTGAAGGCAAGTGCATGTTTCATAACATGGGATTGGAAAATAAGTGGAAGATGCAGAAGGTATTCCTACTTTTGGTATGGCAAAAAAAAAAAAAAAAGACCTTTATCCCTCGTGTGAGGATCATGAATGGTGCAGGTTTTCTAATGCTGTTCAGAGAATTAATGAGATTGAAGAATTTTCTTCAGATGTGAATTTTGTTTTTAATTTGTGTTTTATGATTAAGTTTTAATGGAGCCGATATTACAGATCAAATTCTGCCTTGCTATAGGGCTGACAAAAAATAAAGAAGATAAGCAATGCCAGTAGGGTTTTCATAGTAGATGAGCATTATCCAAAGCCTGATTTTGTTACCCTTGAGGTATTTCACCTTTATGGGTACTGCTCCTTCCCCTGGGAGAAGGGAGCTGGGAGAGTTACCAATTTCAGTAAGTTTTGGATTTGACCTAGTGAAATTAAGAAAATTGAAATATTAATGAGAGGGAAAACCAGGAAAAATATTTTGAATTAATCTGAAACTTTTATTTGTTATCCACAAGACAATCAGTGTTCAAGAAAATGAAACTTTTTTTTTGGTGACATACTGTTAACTTATGATTTTAAACGAAGAAGTAAAAATATTTAAGTTATGAGTGGGGTTTTTTAGGCATGCATAGTAGATCTGAATAAAAATTTGGTCGGGTTTTTTCCTGACAGAAATCATAACAGAATTCTGGGGCTGCAGATGAGCACAGATGAAAACCAGTTCCAGTCCAGAGAAACAAACAGAGTGTCCAAAATCTGCCTGAGTAGCGTGTATGTCTTACAGTCACTGTTACATCAAGCAAACATCAGTTGTCACTTGTTAGGACCATTAACTAGACAAGTCCAAAATAAAACACAGACCAGAAAAGATACATCTTACATTCTATAAACTCTGTGGTCTGAAATCTATTAAAGCTGACAGAGAAGAGGGCTCTGAATTGGTGAGCAGGCTGATTACACCTCGTGCCTTATTCCCTACTGACTTTGGGTATGCCATACCTTTCCATTTCCGAGAGAAATAAATTAAAAGTCAGAAGTAATTTGCCTGATGGAGGGTGCAGGTGGAATTTTGCTCAGACGAGCATTTGCACATTGTGAAATCCAATTTAACCCCTTGATGGGGTATAGTTTATTTTCTTTTGTTGACAGCTTTGTGGCAGCTAAAATAGGAACCTGATTAAATAGAGACAGTGAGAGATTGAGGTCTTGTTCTAACAGCAGGAGGATCAAGGCCTCTAATCTTATCTCCCCGAACACTGAGATGAGCTGAGGACGCTGGCAGAGAGATAAGCTCGGCTATTTTGAGCTATAAAAGACCCCAAGAAAAGAGAAGAGATGTGAGGTGGGGGGGAGATATTTTTCACACACACAAATAATACTGCCTGGCTTAAATACATTTGGGTCAAGTGCTTGGAATGTTTAGGGTGTTATAAAAGCAGTGATTCCATTTTACTGTATGGGCATACATCAAAGTACAAATAATAAGTGCTTTCTTCCCTCTTTACAAAGAAAATACATGTCTGCAAATTCCTAAATACAATTCATAATTTATAATCTACCAGGAGCACAGTAATAACAGTAGAGGCCAAGTGGGAGGAGAGCACTTCTGGCAGAAGTGGAATTGCTTCTTCTTTCAGTCAAACTTTTAAAATATTTTGAATGGAACAATAGCATCAATAACAATAACATCAAATAACTGAAGAAAGCCTTTTGTTAGGTTTAATCTGTACAGGACTCTGTGTTTATTTTTTGCTCATTTGTGTGGAAGTAACCAAAGAAATTATAGAAGTTCTGTTCTCCTTCTTGTTGTATTGGGTTTTTAGATTTTCTTGTAATACTTTGTCCCATATCAAATTTCAGGATGTTAAATAAAATTGGGAAAGAATGAAGAAAGGAAAGTAATGAGACATCAGTGGGCTTATAATTTGTTCTCCTTGATTTACTGGGAGAATAAAATCAAAGGGGAACACTAGACACAAACATACAAAATATATGTTATATACTATAACAAAGTTACTATTTTTAAAAATTAGGTCAAAAGCCTCCACTTTTGCAAATGTCTTTATTAGTTAAAGTTTAAAATGAGAGTTAAGTCAGTTTAGCTCAGTCATGGTCCTGTCTCTTTATCTTTGGAGCGATGAAGATCCATGGAAGATAAACATCTACTGAGTACATAACAAATAGAGTTTAATCATATACTTTTCTGAGCATATTTTTGAAACTCCACTATCCTGAGTGGTTAAGGAGTAGTCTCCAGCATTGTAAGGTTAAATGGGCTACTGTTGTCATGAGAGAAAGTATAGTCTGGTAGGACCATCCTCCTCTGATCAAAATACCACTGATTCAGTTCCATTCTCAAGACATTTTGATCTTCAGTTGTATTTTGTGTGTGTATGTGTCTGTTATAAACTTTTTACCATAATACAGAGTCAAAGCTCTCCATCAGAATATGCATTTTTATTTCTAGCATGTATTGCATAGAGGCTTGGTTTATTCAAAAAGATCTATAATAATATCTTCTTAAAAGGCTTTAAATAGTACTTAGGGGGTTAAACCCTTGGCTATTACCTAGTTGTGATCTCACATCCTTGTGATGATTATTAAAACTGATATGCATTTTAAATATCCAAACTCAGGGAGTGCTTCATGGCACAGTTGAACTGGACTAGTTTTAGTGGTGCACTGGCAGCCAAAACTTGGCATTGTATTACTGCACTCATAGTACAAGTTTGATATTTATTTATATTACTTTTAATTGGGCAATATTGAGATTGAGAGATATCTGTTGATTTCTTTAAAAAAAAAGAAAAGAAAATTCTTCAGGAAAAAAAAAAAAAAAGGGAAGATTTGGAACCAGCAGCAGGTCTCATTCCCAGAATGGGATACTTTAGGGTGGTGTTCATTACAAAATGCTGTAATTATCTATTAGCTACAGCAGAACCACTCTTTGGACACTGACATTCTCCCCTTTGCACTGCCAGTGCCTTCCTGTAGAGGAATTTCAGTCAGAAGAGCAACATATTTAAGAAGCTGAGGCAGATGGAATCTGAGCAGGTTGAAATGCTCATACCCTGCTTTGCTTATGGATTATCCTGGGTGATCCAGGGGCTGGATTTGTGCTGGTCCCGAGGACTCAGAGCCAGTGGGGATGCTGAACAGAAGAGAAAGCAGAAGTGACCCTCCCTAAACTGGGCTTCCCAGAGTGGGGATATCAGGACACCACCCACTCCTGCTGGTTAGAAATTCAGCTGTAAGAACAGATGCAGAAAAAGAAGAGTATTAGGAACTTTCATTTTCACTAAATCAATTTTCTTGAGGCTCGAGGTTATGCTGGTTCTCCCCTGGATGATGTGTTGTGCTTAAGGGAATTCAAGGGCTTTGGCTGACTTTTTATAGGGATAAATAGACAGAAAACACCTTTTGTCACCCTATTAAGTATTTTTCAAATACACTGACATTAATTTGACCCTTAGTTTGAAAGGACAGGTATGAAGAAAGGTAGGAGGTAATACATTACTTAATGCCATTTAGTTTTAATTACTAATGGAATTGCTACATAGTAATCATATGACAGTTAAATATTATTAGGAGTTTGCTCATCATTATTGGAGTTTTGCCACAATCTTTAATGGAAAAATGACTAAATCTATTATTTTTTGTAATAAAATTTATGCATTAGGCCCTTGTTATTAATTCTGTGCTAGCTCTGAAAAGAAATTGCACCCTTTAAGTGATAATTACGGGGTATGCTGATTAGTAAATAATTTTCAAGGATTGAAGTTGCAATATCACAGTAGCTTTGAAAAAGAATCCATTTTAATATGCATTTAGAGTGTTCTTGAAGCAAAGACTGGAGTTTATTTTGTTTCTATTGAAATAAAAGAAGCATAATGCTTGACCATTTTTGTTCAGGAAGGTTGTAAACTTGTCTTGAAAGGATGTTACTGGTAATTTGTTTTAAAATATGGACATCTTTGCACAATTCATTGATGAATTCTTGCCGGATGCAAACTTTCTTTTGGAGGGTTTCTTTATTTTAAATAAATTTTGAACAGTCATTCTTAACACGCCTCAGGTAGGATGCTGAAGCACCAGGTGAAGTTGTTAATTTGGCTTTAATGCTCTGTAGACAACCATCCTTGTGCCTGAACTGCAGCAAGTGATCAGCATTTTCCTTACACAACCACCCCTGGCTACAGTAAGGTGGAGTTTTTTTCAGGGTTTTCTTTTGTTATTAAGTTGCTTTTTTTACAGAGCACAGGAGTTCTGCTGTTATCACAATCAGTAGTGTATTATTACCTAGGAGGGTCAACACTTTTCTGACAGCCTTTGCTCTTCATTCACATGGAAATGGCATTATGGAAATGGCAGCTGTAATCGAAGATAACATCTCTGCAATACCCATTCAAATCATAATTACTGAGACAATACAAACCTGCTTACAGGTGCTGGGACAAACCTCACTGCTCCATTCCCTGCTTTACTCTGCCTTGCCCTGGGAAGTTAATAATTTCCTCTAAAAGGGAAGAGAGAGTTTAAAGCAGGTGTGATTATACCAACTGATTAGCATTCATTTCTCATTGTCGCATCCTGAGAGAGAGGAAATTTTTACACTCCTTTTTTTTCCCCAGCTTTTGATTGTTTGATGTAGCAATTCTAGCAACACCCTCTCAGTAGCACCTCTCTTTCTGTCTCTCATTTTCAAATCAATATATGGCTGTAATTATGAATATCCCATTAGATTTTTTGTGTTGCTGTATTTATTTAGTGGTGGATATACCTACAGGCAAACATTATGCCTGTGCAAGTATCCACACACATCCAAGTGTGGAGAGGAGAAAGAAGTGGGATTGCCCTGAGCAGTGTTGTAAGAAAA
This sequence comes from Pyrocephalus nanus, assembly GCA_038380795.1. Taxonomy (NCBI): domain Eukaryota; kingdom Metazoa; phylum Chordata; class Aves; order Passeriformes; family Tyrannidae; genus Pyrocephalus; species Pyrocephalus nanus. The sequence continues at coordinate 3,883,514 of CM076273.1, read as the reverse complement.
CTGGGGTGATATCTAACCCAGGAGCTGAACTTCATGATCCTTGTGAGCCCCTTCCAGCTCAGGATATTCTATGATTTGAAATACCCAGTGACTTTTGATAGTTCTGGATGAAGGCCAATGCAGATCATTCAAAGAAATTAATCAAAAGAAAGAAAAAAAAAAGAGAAACAAACTGGTTTGATGGGTGATCTCTAACTTTGTGATAGATGCATGAGATCTGTGGAAGAGGATCCTTACTGTCTGTTCTGCACCTTGTTGCACTTTATATAATTTTTTGAGTGTGAAGGATGTGCTGATGGTTTCTAGAATTTCAATATTCATTCATCAATAGATATTTAAACGATTCACCCTTAATTATGCAACCACAGATCCCTCTATTCTTAATGATACTTTGCCATTTTTATTCTGATTGAATTTTAAATCTCATACAGAAGGACCTTTTCCTCTGAGCACCAAACAAATCTGTTACTTTAGAAAGGTCCTAAACCCTCAGTGCACGAATCAGAATTGGAAGCAGATTTATAACATAATAGCCACTGTTTGTTTGCATTACAACATCTTTTACCCATAGCGTTCTACAAAATAAAGTGCTCGCTTGATGACAATAAAACTTCCAACAAATTAATTGCTAGAAGCCTTTGAAAGATAAAGGACATACAAATGATGGCAGATGACTCTTTATCCCCCTCTTTAATTTGTTTTGGCCATTGATTATGGTGTTTTAATCAGTGGAAGCACTGCTGAGAGTTGAATGGGCTGTGGGCAAGCGCTGTGGAAGAGTGATTTGACTGAATTCTATTGTGGAGGAGCCCAGATAGCCTGAGGTGGAGCTTTTGTGAGAATAACTCAGAGCTTGCAACAGATCACTTCATAATGGGGTTTTGATATCAATTCACCTCAATACTGGGCTGACCCTGAGCCCACTCCCTCTTCTCTGGGTGTAGTTCATGCTACATTTGAATTGGATCTCTCCAAGCAGAATTGCTGTGCTGCAGCAAATGTCACTGTAAACTGTGCAGTCTTCCATGTCAAACCACTGAGGGGTGTATATAATGTCTTGACAACTGAACAGGAATTCTCAGGTTTATGACTAGTTAACAAGATCCAGGGGACTGAACAGGGCTCTAGAGCTTGAGTGTATTTGCACACCCCAGAGGTTTATTTTTAAATTGTTTGGATTTTCTCTGAGTGTTCGTTGATCGTGAGTGGAGGGTGCCCTTTACATACTCCTCATCAAAATGATGAAAACCCTGGAGTCAGGGGTGACAAATGGAGGTGTATGAGTGAAGCTTTGGGAGTGTGATGATAAAGGCCAGGCTGTGTGGGATATGAACCTTCCCAGCACATGGGCTGGCCTGTTGCTTCTCCCATTGACTTCAAAGCGGGCAGTGAACTTGTTCACCAATTGTAGCTCCCAAGCTCATTTACAAATAATTATCTTGTGAAGTTATATTAAAAAAACAGAAACAAAACCAAAACCCACTCTTTTTCCAACAGCCTGGTCCTTGTAGCTCCTTGCAAATGTGATAATTATGATTAGAGGGAGCACACTGAAATATTAGACCTGTACTGGGATTTAATTACCAACAGTTTCCAATCAAAGGGCAGTTAAAAAAAATTACACGAGTGGTTTAGTTACACAGGAAAAAAAGTAATTCCAGGTTCACTCCTTCAGTTTTAGTGCAACATATGCAGGGTTTGTGTGCAGCTTGCTTTGTGCCACAGCACACTGAGTGGGAGTGTCACCTTTGGGGTGTCTTCAGGCAGCTCCCCTGGCCTTCCAGCTGAGCCCTGGCACCAGCTGGCGTTCCTTCAGGTGTGTGCACTCGTGTCTGCCCTGTCTCATGTCCCTGAAATGCCTGTCTCAATGCACAGGCTCCCCAGGTGAAAAACAGCCACAGACTTGATTTAAAACAGACACCACAGCTACAGTTCAAACGGGAGCTATTTCTGGAGACAAGGCTCTTGAGGCTACAGAGTTAACATGGAACTTTCTAAATGGATTTAAACTGTCTGGTAAGGCAATTACAACTGGGGAATTGCTACAAAGTTGAATCTTCCTGGAGCCTTGAAAAATGCAGATTCTGGCTTTTACTTCACTTTTTACCTTTTTTTTAAAAAAAAAAAAAAAGAAAAGGAAAAAAAAGCAAACCATAAAACTTATCAATTTGGAAATGCATAAAATCCATAATGAAAAAGTTTGGACATGCTGAAAAAGATGAGCAATTGAGATGGGCCCAGTTCCAAAGCAACCGAGGACACTTGGCAAAACAGGTGAAAACAGTTTGTTTTTCACTTCTGATCAGAAGCATTTCAATATGCTTTCGGTATGAGAGACTTCCAAGGTGGAAAAAGGGGTTCTGAATGTCTCGGAGATCGTGGTGCAAAATCAGTGCCGTGTGAGCTCCCACTGTGATGTTGTTTTGTGCAGCTGGGGGGTACAATGGCCAGGGGATTCTTGATCAGAATAAACAATGCTGCAGGATAAATAACGTGAGGTTATAACCTGCTTCTTAGCACCTGTTTCTCTAATGGAATCTTTTGTTTTAACCTTGATGCTGATTTCCCCCAGTGTTGCTTTTGCAGTGAGACTTTCACAGCACCTAAGAGCAAAGTGGAGAGCTGTCAGAGCTCTGGGAAACCAGGGGGGTGAAGCAGGATTTGTATTTTCCTTGCTGGTAAGATTAAAGTTATGGTGATGCTTGTGTTTTCTAGAAGGTGGAAATGTGGCTTTGAAACCACTTGGGCAGACAAAGGGAACCTTCCTGTGTTGCCTCTGGGTATGTGTTCAGACACATGAAGGGGAGGCAGGAGCACTGCTCTCCCCTCCTTTCTCAGCTCCTCCTGCACTTTAAAAGAATGGCATCTGTCACAGTGTTGTCTGTGGGATTTATCCTGGGTTTTTTTGGTAAGGAATGATTTATGAACCCTTCCAAAGCAAGGCCCGTTGTCAATCTAGATGAAGGAGTACCTCACTTTTGTGCCCAGATTAGACTTTCGAGTTAGCTAGGAATCAAATTGTTTAATTCTAGAAATACACACAGGTTGACTCTGGGCGTCAGTGGAAGTAAATAGTTAAGGTTTCTGTGCAGTAAGGGATTTGTGTATTAACAGTTAAGATTTTGCCATTATTTAGATGCCTACATTTTATTTCATCCTCATAATCAGCTGCTGAATACTTTCAAATTTTGGCCCCCTTATTTCTGTAATTGTACATTACTGGAACCCCTTGTGCTTCTCTGAGGTCTGATTTTTTTTGCACTTAATTAAATCAACATATTAAGGGACTTGGTCAGAGTCAATAACTGCCTAGGAGGGGGTATTTTGGCTTCTTAGTCTAGGAGACAAAAGGTAATATGAGATTCAATGTCTCTGTGTCAAAACTCAGGAATTTTAGTTGAGAAACAAGGCCTGGGATTAAGTTGTTTATGTGCATGTATTTGTAACAATACTGTTGAGATGAAACTTGGTGTGTGTTAAGAGAGTGTCAGTATCAACTTGGTAAAAATTAACTTGTAGCTGTTTATTAAAATGTTCTCCCTGAAGCATTGTGTTGGTTGCTGTGTGAGAGGGATGTCTGGACCAGATGGACTTTGGTCTGAGTGTGACACAGTGTTCAGTTCAGCACATCTGTCAGGGAACACACTCAGAAGAGGGCTTGCCTTAGATGATTTAGTTTTTGCTTTTATATCTACTGGTTTTGCTTTGGTAGTAACCCTTTTTCCTTGTTAGGAAAATTATATAGTTTTTGTAAGAAATTGTCAGGTTAAAATGGTGTTTATAAAACAGCAAAACAATAGCCTCTTTCATGCTCTTGGGAATAATTGGAATAATATAAATATTAACTTTGGTTTAGGGCATAACTGGGAAATACTGTGCTGAAAGTTATGTCATATGTGCAGCTGAATAGAAACTGGTGCATTTTGGAAGTAAGTTCAGCTTTACAGTTTCCTTTCTGGAAAGGGAATATTGAACATTCTGTAGTGATGCTGTCCTCTAACACAGAAAACTGCTTGTTTGTACTTTAATTTGTAGTAAGCATAACATTCAAACCAAAAGAATTTCAGTGAATGCAGGTCTCTTTTTGAGTGTTATTTCCCCAATAGCCAGAAATGTTGTCAAAAATAATTCTGAATGTCTTCTACAATCACGAACTTGTAATAAGAATCACAGAGTGGTTTGGGTGGAAGGGACTTTATAAAGATCATCCCATTCCACCCTCTGCCATGGGCAGGGACACCTTCCATCAGCCCAGGTTGCTCCAAGCCCCATCCAACCTGGCCTTGGACACTTGCAGGGATGGGGCAGCCACAGCTTCTCTGGGCAACCTGTGCCAGGGCCTCCCCACCCTCACAGGGCAGGATTCTTGCCAGTCTCTAACCTAACCAGGCACAGAGGTGATACAGATTTAGGCTTAACAATATGTGAAAAGTAGAGGATCAGTTGTGGTTTTCAGGTATAAATCAAGCAGTTTTGTCTCAGGAATATTTTAGAATTTGTAAATCAGTTTACAAAGTAGTTCCTGCCCAGCTGAATTGCATTACTGGGCTTCTCCCTTACCCTGCCCTGTCATGTTTTTTCCAGGAGAGCAGCCACCACAGGAAAACCAGCACCACAAACTCTGCATTAACACTGCCACCACACATCCCAGGGGACTATTCAGCTGAATGAAGGCTGATAACTAAGCTGGCAAGAGGCTCAGTGGTTGGAATAAAAACAGCATCAGCTTTTCAGATCATACCCTTCTCTAATGTAATTAAATTCTGAGTCATAGACCTGGAGTGAGGCACGATTCCAAGCGGTGCTGCACTTCCTGAAGGTCAGCTTGAGAGCACTGTGTTTCAAGTGCAGGCTGGAGAGATGCAAGTTCCCTGCTTAGGTTTGCATCTGAAGAGCTTCCCAAGGCCTGACTTAGTTGGGAAATTGCCCGTTTAAGCAATAAAATATAACATGACTGCTGCTTAAAGTTATCATATCGGGAAGAGTGCACGTGAAGTAGCAAGAGGAAGTGATTCAGAGTCTCCCTTTGCCAGGTTTTGTTAAGCAGTGGTGTCAGTACTATGGCTTATCCTATTGCTCTTCTAAAATAATGAGTTTGATGAAGAGCATTCAAAATATCTTTGATTCATCTCCTCATACTTATAGGTGTGGATTTACTATTAAATCTTGCTTTTTTTTTTCCCCCCCTGACATTTCTACTTTTATTATGTTTTATCACTTGGCCATGTCTGATGCAGATGAAGGAATTCCTGTCTTTCCCACTGGGTGAGAGAATCCAACTGATTATGAGAATTCAAGGTGTGGCCTCAGCACTGCAAAGTTCAGAGCGGCAATCACTTCCCTAGTGCTGCTGATCATGCTATATATAGTATATGTACCTCATGATACATCATGTCTTTATACAGCATCTTATTCTTTTCCATAAATATCAGGTCCTTCAAAACAGGCATATCCCTGCAAGCTAATTCCCATCTCTGACACATGCTCAAAACAATGAGAGTAAAACCTGCATCCAGATATCTCTCTCTGTGTTCCATGTCCTCAGGAAAAGAGATTTGAAGGTATTTAGCTATGTACAGTAAAGATTTAAGGTTGACAGGCTGACAGTTCTCTGTGCCAAGAGAAACAGTTATTTGACAGTAGGGGCTACTCTTTTTACTCTTAATACACGTTCCCTAAATCCTGTATAGTTAAGAATTGGATCTTAATGTAACCTGGAAGTTATAACATTTCTTTTTGCTTGGAAATAGAAAGAGAGATTTGTATTTTATGAGATAGAAATATTCTGAAATAAGTGTAATTTTGACACTTTCGTTGAAAATAAAACATTTTAGGATCCCCAAACTAGAGATGATTGTTTTTTACTGAAATAGCATGGATTTTTAAAAATTGATTCAACATATTTCAGGTGTCTAGGTTCTATGGAACTTTAATGATATTTAGGATTTGTTTGATATTTATGAAAACTTATTTAGTTTCTAAATAAATGTGTTGATTTTTTTTGTAATTGTTGAGCAATTGATAGCTCTTCAGGTAAGACCTTAACAGAGTGTCTCATAACTCAGCTCTCCTAAAACTATTAACTTCAGTACATGGATCCTGGGGATTTCTGTAAAGTGAGATGGTCTGGGGGAATGTTCATGAACAAACTGAACAAGAATAACTTGGATGTGACTGTCTCTGAGTAAAGGATAAAACTGATAATTGTGCCACTTGCAGAAAGTGATCTATAGGTTAAAGAGAAAAAACTCATAACAAGGTCTGAAGAAGTTGCAGTCAGTCATTAGGAGCTGCTTAGAAGCCTAATGGTGAAGACTTTCTGTAATTTTTCAGAACTGCCTAATTTCTTTATGAATAATCTGGTGCCTCTGGCAATTGTCTGTTATATTCTCAGACAAATATTTTAAACTAAATTAGACCTAAATTCTAATACAATTATCTTTTTTTGCAATGTTCATCTCAGCTTCCATGGATGTTGGGGCTTTACAGATGCAGTGGGCAGGGAAAATACAGTTTTTCATTCATAGCTTCACTGGGAACCATTGAGAGTCTCTGCCAGAAGTTCCAATGTTCTCACAGTCATTCTGTTGTATCTTTGTTCATGATCACGTGGGGTTTTCCCCCCTTTACCATCTCTGAGGAAGAGTTCACCAAATAAATTGTTCAGCATGGTAGGAGTCTGCTGAGCACTTTAATTGACATCCATTAAAAGTGCAAAGCTGTTCTGCTCCAACCAGACACTCTGAGATGCACCTACAAAGGATCTTGATTCCATAGGTAATGAAAAATTAAGCAAGCTTAATTTTTTTGCATAAATGACAATGTAATATCCAACTGTAACAGTTGGTGGAAGCCATTTTAAGTAGCAGTTTGGAAAACGGAGATGGATTTTAATTTGTAATGCCAGTTGAGCTGTAATAAAAACTAGTATTCCAGCTGTGAAGAAAAAAACAAACAAAACAGCTTGGTTTAGAGTTATTTACAGATGTGAAAGGATATTTTTTTTCCCTAAGCCATACAATGGAACCATTTGGTCATTATTCCTTTCCAGAACCATTTGTATCGAGTGCCCTTCATGCCCCTAATTTCTGGAATCAAACTCCTAAGAAAATACACATTAAAATATTATGGCAATTCTTAAGTGTTCATTGATTAGAGAATTGAATTTCCTGTTGGAAATGTTACTGTTCAGTGTTAATATAGCTGTTTACTTGTTTTTATGGACTGTGATGAGCTTCTGTTGACTTTGAGATAAATCCTATACTGTTGTCTTTGAATGATTTCCATGTGTTGGCATTGTTGCTGTCTCCTGGAGTGTTATTAGGATTCTTGCAACTTTGATTTCTGTTTGTTTATGCTTCTCAGAATATCAGCTGCTAAAATCATGGTATTTTGTAAAAGTTTTAGTGCTTTTTCTTTAATACTGAAATTCCCAGTTGTGTGACAGAATAGTCAGCAAGTAGGGGCCAAGCACATCCTTGAAATCTCTTCAGAAAATCCAAGCAAACAAAAAATTCCAAGCTCTTCCTAATACTAAGTTGAGACAAGAAAACAGGATCACTTAATCCAAAGCAAGCCTGGAGGAACAGTTCTTGGTGCATTCCAGTGAACGAGAGACATTGTCACCACCACAGTGACCTTTCTGCCCTGCTTTATGGCTTTATTTAAAACATACAACATTACGATCTCTGAAGATTCATCTGTAACTAAAAATAAGCTCCCATGACCAAAATGTTCATTGCCCTGGGAAGGGTTAGATAACATATTTTGATTATTTGGATGAAGGAATTCAGTTTTCTTGCTGTTTAGTTAGTTGTTTGTTTGTTTGTATCAGCGTAATCTTATTAGAGTTCAAACAATGACTGTATTATAAACCAAGCACTCAGGGGCCTGAAAATTCAAGAAAGTACAAGCAGAGCAGCAAAGCCCCAGACAGGACAATTTGTAGAACTTATAAGCCTGCAGTGCTTTAACAAAACAGTTAAATAAACGTGGCCACCTTCAAAGGCACTAAGAAATTAGGATTAGATGTCTGAAATACACAGGCAAACAAGGGAGAGGGAAAACAGGTATGGTGCTGGAAATCAGGCTTTTATGAGGATAGGAGGGTGATAAACACCAAGAAGAGAAAATAGCTGGGTGCCCTGGGAAGAGTTTGGCCAGCAGGTCAGGGAAGAGATCCTGTTTAGAATGGTCACAGTTTTTACTCTAAACAGCTCAAGTTAAGTGCAAGACTGTGGGAAATATTTCAGTGACAAACAGAGAAGCTGCAAGAAAATGTCTGAATTATAGCCTCCTTAATTTGTAACGACATCAGGAAGGTTTGACACGAGCCACTGTCATCTGAACTGCGTGTGTGTTAAACAGATGAAGAGCACAACAGTAACTTGGCGTGCTCAGGGATTGTCTGGGGGGAGGGAGGATTATGGGGAAAGGCTGAGTTGCAGTACAGGCTATGTAAAACCCAGAAATAGTTTTGAACACTCCAGCCTGCTGTAGTGAAATTAATAGTGCATCTTGTGAAGGACAGAAAGGTTAAAAAAAAAAAAAATCCCCTGAGAAAAGAGTTTTGAAGAATAAAACTTGTATATAGTGTGAAGGATTTCAGTTTCACCCCACAAGCAACTGTAAAAAGTTGTTTGTTTTCTCAAGGGTATTTTCTTGTATTTTAATTTAATTGCCTTTTCAAAAAAAAAAAAAAAAAAAAAAGAAAAATAGGTAATGAGGCATTTTGCACTAGTGCCCACCAGGTAAGCAGAATCCTCACTGCTCTAATGTCTCAGATGTGTGTCCTGGTGTGATGTGCAGGCCCAGGGGACTTTATCTGACAAGCAGGAGCCATGGTCAGCTGGTCCTTTCAGTAGCCCAGCCCTGAACTGGGGGAGAGGTGATGGCTGCCCCTGGATCTGGGGACTGTTTGGAAGGTGGTCACTGTTCCATGTGTCAGCTCTGTTTGAAGGGCATCTAAAGAACCCTCCAGTAGAAAGGCTGAAGAGTAACAGCTACTGTCTGCAGACAGGATGAGAACTGGTTTGCCTTAGTTTCCCTTCCTTTTAAAATAAATAAATGCCAGTACTGAGGGATTCTTTTGGAAGAGGCTGAGCAGCCCTAGAACAGTCAGAAAAACAAATACGAGTGTGGAAAGCAGGACATCTTGACTTGGATGCCAAGACGTAGCAAAGATGAAGAAAACACAAGGCCTAATTCCCTTCCACCTTTTTACAGGACTGCAACATTAAATGCCCATCTTCTGGGAAGGTACTTGCTCATGTACTTTCACTGAGAACACTAACTCACCAGCCGTCACTATCACCTCTCTCGTTTCTGGCTGAAACCTTTTGATATTCCAGGAGAAACTTTTTTTTTTTGAATTTGAGCTGCTCGCTTTGCTGCCTCCAGGGTTGGGTTTCTGTCACTCTCAGTTAAAAGCTGGTGCCATGGCATTTTTGCAGAGGGCAACAGTATTGCTGCTATGCAGATCACTTAATTATTCCGAGTGTTATGAGTGCAAGTCTCCGAAGATGACAGTGCAATGCGGGGAAAGCCGAAATGAGAGGTAATGGAAGGTAATGAAAAAGTCAGAGGTAGACAAGATGATCCCGGGATGTGAGGTCAAACAAAACAAAACACTTAATAAAGGACTGTGGAGCTGGAATTAGCCAGTATAGCTGAATGGGCCACCAGTGTCACCAAAGCAATATAGTCCCTTGGAGTGGGGGGTGTGGAGTGTCAGTGCAGTGCAGGGCTGACACCTCACACTCCCTGCAGCTGCTCAGAAGCAACAGTGAACCTCCTGAAAAAGATTTATCCTGTGTTCAGCTGCTGTGAGTGGAAGGAAAGATGAAGCTCCTTGAGGAAAGTGACAAAACAAACAGAAAATTACTGTCAGCCTCCCCCTCACAAAAATGCCTGTCTCAAAATTACAGGCTTTCCTGAATGAAGGATGCAGCCAGAGGCATGGACAGCTCCATGATATCTTTTGCCCCAAATGAAAATGTTGTTAGATGCTTTTACAGAAAAGAAATAAAATTTACCTGATCATTCAGATCCAGGGCCAAACTATTAATTACCAGAATTTTACTTAATGCCCAGGACTAGAATACTGAGTTTACAGGGAAGAGACTATAGGAAATGCTACCATACTGAATTCCTTCAGAACCTCCCTGCCAGAGAGCTTTTTGGTGTCAATTATTGTATTTATCACTTGAATTGAGAAGAAACAGCAGCATCTTTTTGGCATGGACCATCACCATCCTGTGTTAGGTATTTTACAAACAAAAATTATCAAGACACTCCCTGTCCTAAATCACTTTTAAACAGATAACAGATGGATAAAGGCAGATGGCAGAGGAAAAAAAATTGTGACTAGGTCTGATCAAGAATTTTCTCATCAAACCCATGGTGATTGATAAGCTCTCCTTTAAACTATTTGGGTTTGACAGTCTTGATAAAAGTTTTGATGAAAAGTAAAGAAGAAAATTTCCAGTTAAGGTAAGAGGACCAGCAGAGAATAATAATGACATTGTCAATTAAGTGGGCTGTGGCAGATCAAAGTTCAGGTGTTTTCCCTGAATTGGGTGTGATTAAAATCAGGCTTTCATATTTTATATGTGACTACCAATTAACTTAATCTGGAAGTTTTAACTTAATCTGCTTGTTTTAGATACACAGACATGTATTTAAACACACACAGACATCCACACAGGAATGAACAACCTCAAATTTGTCTCATTGTACAGCAAGACACAAGTTTTCATGAGGAAATCACTTCCATTTCATATGTAACTTGGAGAAGAAGGATGCAGGAAGGGAAGGTATAGAAACTAATCACCTGAAAGGCAAAGATTTAAGTTTCAGTCTGTGATTTGGCTCAAAGTGGTGTAAATTGTAGCTCACCCAGCTGCAATGGAGATGTTCCAGTTTAAACATTCAGGTCTTGGGGTCCAAACTTCAATTTCTTTCAAATCTTTGGGCAATGGGGTGGACTTGTAGTGCCCTTACAGAGGAATGGGCTGTGGAAGTGACTTCCTTCAGGATTGCTGCTCTCAGAAGAGCAGAACAGTCCCTTCTGAGTTCTCTTCCTTCACTTTCTCACCTCAGAACATTACATTTCCCCTCAAAAGGGTCTTCAGCAGCCTCCTGGGTGCCCCTCACTGACAGCACTGCAAGGGCAAGGCTCCAAGGAGTTAAAACCAAGAGCTGAGAGGAGGGCTCAGAAACGGGAAAAAAATGTTGTGTGCCATAGAACAATTTACCTTTCCATCTAAAGCTATGTAAGAAAGGTGTTTTTGCAACCTTCACAGGGTGAAATCTCTGATGGACCACTATCAGACACGCAATAAAAATGTTTAGTTTATATGAAATAACCCCTCAAATTGCAGTGATAACAATAAAATAACTTTACTTTAAGGAAGTTTGCCATAAGCCTCAAAGCAATAGAAAAACAAACAGGGGTTTTATCCCCTACAATTATCACACAGTAAAGTTATTTTCAGGCAAATTTTGGGCAGGAAATTTTATTTGCATATAAATGTACATCTTATTCAGCACTAAACTGGCAATATCAAAGCTAATTGAGGGTAAGTACTAATTGTAAGTCTGATTTGCATAGTTTAAAAGTGGAATAGGGTAAATATATGTTGAGATGCAAAATACTGTGTGAATTTTAATTCAGTACCAGTATCCCTTACATTGGTGCGTGGATATAATCAGTTATTGTATGTCTGTCCCTCCTGTTTTGACTTATTACAACATTTTGTGTAAAATTAGTTTTAATGCATTGAAGCTCCCATAAAATAGTTTGATTTCTACACATGACTTTTTTTTTGATGCTATAAAATATTTCATGGCTTAGATTAGTTATATTTCTCACATATTTATCATGTTCAGTGTTTTATTAACCTAAAAATGCTGCTTGAATTTACTTTGCTGGTCATTTCACCATGAACTGTCATGCACGAACCTGTGGAAGTTTAATTCAGGCTTTGAATGAGATTGTTTGGAGCAAGAGGCGTTTTGTTTGTTTGTTTATTTGTTTTTGAGAAATCTATTTCTATAATTTTCAGACTAAATATTGATCAGAAAATGAGTTTCATCTCATCAAGCCTCTGATTTTATTCAGTTTTTTAAAGTATTTTGATTTGATAAGAAATTTCTTTTATTTCTTAAATATTTAGTTATTGAATTTTGAAGATTTCAAAAAATATTCCTTTTGCAATTAAGAAAAAAAGTCAAACAACAACCTTTCAGCCTTTATTTGAATTTAATTATCCCAGTAAGAAAATCTTTAATTTTAACATTTCCTTTTAAGGATGGAAGTCTGTTTCTGTCATTTAGAAGTATGTCTTATGAAATAAATTAAAACCACCATCAGTGCACAGAAAGAAGTACATAATGAGGACTTGAGGCATTTTTTCTATATTATCTGAATTTTGAAGGGTTACTAATTTCCTCAATATAAAGTTTAGAATTGGAATAATGCAATATCATCTTTTCTCCAGTGCAGCCATTTGAAATTTGTTAGCAGGTTCTGTACAAATACTTAAGAGAAAGTAGAAGAAAAACTTCTTGTGTTGACTAGAAGACATTTAGTGACAACATAAAAAACAAAATAAAACCAAAACAAGAAAAAAAAAAAAAATCACAAAAACCCCTCACAATCAACCAACCCAACAAAAAAACCCCAAATCAAACCTCAAAAAAATCTCAACCAAGCACTTTAAAAGCAAAGTTTAACTTCCAAAAAATAGAGGATTTGGGTTTTTGGAAGGGAAGGGGTTGATCATGAAATCTTATTTAGAAGGGGAGCTGAGGTATAAGGGGAGTCTCAATTGACCTGCTCCCTCCCCACCTCCTGGATTATCTTTTGCTGTCCCATTTTGTCCATTCAGTTTCCTTCTGGCCCTAAAACCTTCCTCTCTCTTTATTCATCCTTCCTACATTGTTGTAAGACTTTAAAACCCTTGAAATTGCCCCAAATATCATTTACTTACAGGTAGTAGTGAAAATTAGACAATATTAATAAGAATAACTCATAATAAATAAATAAATAATATTTGTTCTGTCTTTAGAACCTTCTTCACCACCTGCTGGACTGTTTTCTTTAGTGTTCAGTCATTTTTTTTCCCTAAATTTGTGGCTGAGGAAGGGCCCTGAGGTTTAATGTCCCATTGTCTTTCACCTGGTATTTACCCAGTCCTACACAGGGTGGCCCATTCTGTGACACAGCAGTTTTTAACTTGTGCATAAAAAAATTGCCTGAACTGTCACAGAATCAACCCTTTTTCTATCTCAGTTTAAAGGAAAAATAATAAAAATGCATTTCTGTTAAAGCTGAAGTTCTAGCCAGTGTATTTGGAATAAAACCCAAATCATTATGATAGTTTGCCTTTGTGGCAGTATAAGAAGGATTAATACACTGTCTGAGCACACTGGATGATAATAAAATAGAATAATTAAAATCACTTCAACACATTTTAGATAAACCTTTCAAAATAAGTAAAAATTCGGTCTTAAGCATAGGAATAATTGGAAAGAGTGAGTACCAACCAGTTTTCCTAAGAAAAGCTACTTTCTAAAATGCTCATTATCAGGGTGTAACAGAAGCAAACGTTGCATTGCCAGAGATAAAATGTACAGAGGGATGAGAAACTGGAAAGGTGGAGAGTCTGCAGAAGGTCAGGAGAGGGGGGGAAAGATGATCCATCCATCATTTCTGCCACAGTGCACCTCCCTGTTTTGTGAGAGAATAGTGTGACCCAAGAACAATGAGAACAAAATTGCTCTGCTCTGCCATTTCCAGTGCCTCAGCATCACCCTGGAAGTGTTTCTCATCATGAGCACATCGTGTTTTAGAAGTGCTCATTGTCATAGGAAACACGACCCCTGTGTTTTAGTGCAGGGCACTGAACGTTTCTATTTCTGGCAAAGAACAAATTACTGAAAAGAAAAAAAAAGGATTTTATTCAATACAAAATGAAATAATAAAATTTAAAAAATGAAATATGCAAAATCATCTCTTTAGCCAGTAGGTGTCTGTTATTTATCAAATCAGAATTTGATAGTAAGTCCTTTTTGTAGTTTTTTAAAAAAGCCCCAGCAGACACAAACAGCAAAGAAATACCTGTAAGCTTCAGATGGTGGAGCCACGAGGATGGCACTGCACCTGGAAAATTCGTGTGCCATCTCAGTCTGGAGGTGCCAGATTGTGAATGTGGAATGTATGAAAGAAAATGTGTTATGGTGCTACTATAGAAGTGGAAAAATGACATGGATGGGTCTTTAAAACAGCAAAGAAATGAAAGCACAATTTCTTTTTTTAAAAAAAATTCATACAGAATATCTAAGAATCTGAGCAGCCTCTTGTTTTGATAGGGAAAATTTGTATACATGGCATATAGTATATTAAAAGTCATAAATAGCATAACTGCTGATCATAATTAATATTAAAAGACACAAACAGATCTAAGAACTTGCGTTAATCTGCTTTTCTAAATGCTGGAAGTTGCTCTGTGCTTAATTAAGGGGTAGAATAATCTTGTCTTTATGGCTATGCTGGAGCTGAGTAGGTATTCAAGTCCTGGTTCTGCCACATGCTTCCTTTATGATGTTACTCAGAATGCTTTTATTTTTTTTTTTTTTTTTTTTTTTTTTTTTTTTTTTTTTTTGTATTTGAAAATTGGACATAACAGTTCCTTCCCTCACAAGAGCAAATATTGTATCTTACGCTAATTTTCTAGTGAGCACTTTGGAGAAAAGCAATTTTATTTTCACTGTATGTGGAACTGGGGAGACAAGGTTTTTTGAATATTGGCCAATATTATAAAAGAAATAAAATTGAAAAGATGAAATAAAAAAGTGTAAAAGCTCAGCAAAACGTTGAAGGAGAAGCCTGTTCAGAAAGCTGATAAAACAGATCATAGCAGGGAAGGCAAGAAAATGCCAAATAGTCTAACTTTTGAAAAAGGAGATTTAACTTTACCTTGTCTTGATGTCCAAGGATTTTCTGATTGCTCTTCAATTTGTAAAAAAGGGATGGGGAGATACAGTGAGTGGAAGCCAAAACCAGAGCCTCTCAGAGTGGAAATAGAGGGACTGTTCTAAAAAGGCCAGCAAGGCAATCATTACCGACAGATCAGAATTTCTATCAGCTGTAATCTTTTAATGAAGCCTAAACAATGTTCTGAAAGGGATTTTATAGCTCAGCAGAAGTGACAGACTTGATGCAAAAATTATGGGTCTGCATCATGAAGAAGGTCAGTCTGGACTGTCCCAGTGGCTCATTCTGGCCTTGCAATCCATAAATCTCTGCATTAATATTTGGGTGTGATGCTGATACCATAATGATGGGGGCACAGACACATGTGAGTTGTGTTAAATTACTACAGGTCTTGGAGACAGGGAGGAAGAGAGAACACTTGCAGAAAGCTCTCTATGAACAGCTCATTGCAGGATTTTTCACAAGTTAATTCTGTGAAGGGCATCTTATGTTCTGTAATGACAAGTTCTTGTGCATGACTGTGAATCCATCTGCTTTGTTCTGCGGGTTAGCTGACGAGGGAAAATTGGATTTGTTGCTACAGGAGGTTATGTCTTAAATGAGTGGTACAAAAATAGGTCACCAAACTGAGAACTAAGCTTGCTGTTTATTTATTTTATTTATTTATTTTAATCACCCCGGATTACTTAATTGTGAAGCATAAACTATGTAGCTTCCTTGCTCACAGATTTGGTCACATTGACTAATAATTTCAAAGAAAAGGAAAAATGGTTGTCAGTTCTCGGTGTCCTGGATGGAGATGGGAGTGAATAGCCTTTTTCCTGGTGTCCAGGAGCTCAGCTGCCACAGAATTCATCAGGAATATGACAAGCCTGCAAGAATTTCAGTTCCAGTTTCTAACCTTCCAGGGAAATGACCTACCCAGGACATTCTGGTAGTGCAGAAGCAGAACCAGCTCCAGGTGAGCTTTCTGATTTTCTGGTTCTCACTGTTGGTTTTGGTATTAATGGGTATTTGGGAAGACTAACTGAAAGTCTTTCCTTAAGTAAACCATTTTCTCCTGGAAGTTGAGATAGCTTTGGGTTTCCTGTGCTTCTGTGTGCCTTAGCCATGCATGATTATATATATAATTGGATAAGTAGCTTCTCTGGAAATACTGTGAATCTTAGTCTTCTTTTCCTTTTTTTTTTCTTTTTTTTTTTTTTTAAATTTTCTTAAGCCATTGCTCCAATACTTTATTTTCTTAAGCTATTACTCCAATATTTTATTTTAGGAACAGAATGTTGCACACAGGGTGAAAATGATTTGTTGAATTATTTTTCTATGTCTATGAGAAAAAGGCAAGTTATTTAATGTGGATCCACTTGATCCAAAAGAATACCTAGGGGTTTTAATTTGTTTCTTTGGGTTTTTAAAAAATTTTTTTATTTGTTTGCTGACTTGAAAATATTTTTATAGTTCTGTTCATTCTTCGGCACAGGGACAATGGAAACAGTCAAATAGTTGCTGTTAAGAATTCAAGAATGTGATTAGTCCTTGTGTCTAAACAGACACTGACTTTACTGGCATTATTTGCATGTTTAAGTATCTCACTAAACTGACCAGAACAGGCTGGAGTTGATTTTGGTATTGTATTATGTTGAGATAACCATTGATTTGGGTGAAAATAGTGTACCAGTGTAATTAATCATATCCATAATGCTTTATTTTTTTAAAGAACATCCATGGCAGAATTAATGTCTCTCCCTCTCGCCCCTCTGAGCAGCACAGTTTAACATACAACCAGGGGAGAAAAAATAAATGCCTTTGTCTGAGTTTTTGACTGCTTGAAGCCCTTGCACCATGAAGGTCACATGCACCTTCATTCATCCCTTATCTTCTGACATTTTTCAAGGCATACGTTGTGTTCTGTTCCTGCCTGGGGCATCAGATGTCCTTAGCACATCTTTCAGGACAATACACAGCTCTCTTCTCTGCCTTGGTTCTGTCACATGCTCTGCACCGTGGTCTGAGAGGAGGCTGAAAGCTCAGGGAAACCCACGGCCCAAAAAAGTCAGGTACTTTTCACATGGATCTTTCTTTCTCTTATCCTGGCCTGCACATTCTCTTCTCTTGTTTCCCAGCGGTTGGAATTATTTTAAATCTCAGCCTTTGTAGAAGGGAAACACACAAACCACAACATAAACATGTAAGCTAGAATGCACTTTGCAAAAAGGTTTGGGAGACTAATGTTCATCTGTGGAGTACAAGTGACTGTCTGGTGTCCACAATTTAAAAAAGGACAAAAAAATAGGTCAAAGAGGACGTTAGTTCCACTCTGAGTTCTTGGTAATATTAACGTTGATAGCTGAACTGCAGTTTTAAACAAAATCTGATTTAAAGCATAATATTAAAATGGATAAAGTTGTTGAAAAATATTTAAAATATCTTCAGAAAAAGTTTATTTTCTTGAACATCTTTCCCATAACTTCAGTGGAGTTGAATCTGTGCTTGCTTGGGTGGGCTGACTTTGTTGTGGGTGGCAGGAAGATTGTGTGTAAGTGCTGTAGCAGGTCAACAAGAATTGAAGGAGTCCAATAAATTGATACCAAAAGTCACTTCAATTACTTTAAACAATAGACCTCAAACTATGAAAATTGGAAACCCTGCTATTTTTAGGAACTAAATTTTCCCTGCAACCCTTCTGTGTACTGTATATTTTTTAACATAGCCTCGCTAACATGCACACAGACATTGTTATTGTCCTTCTTTACTTCAGAATACATTACTTAAGCAGCTTATAACAGATGTAAAATCTAGGCAAGATACTGCATTATTCATTCCAGTCAGTTTGAGTTATTGATTATGGCATTTTGAGGTATTTCTGCACTTTTTTTTTTTTTCCTTCTCCCTCCTAGACTGATAATCTAGAAAATGAAAATGAACAGGGAAAAATAAGAGCGTAGTCTTGGTTTCATTTTCATTTCTTTGTTAAATTCAGTGGCACATTAATGAGGCTTTTGTTTTCCTTGGTAGCATCCCCATTTCCACACCCTGCACATGGTCATCCCTCAGAGCAGCCTGGCTGCACACACCGTGTCAGCCTCCGTTTGATATGAAAGCGCAGAATTTTCATTCATAGAGACAAGGCACCTTTTTCCTTTATAAATGCCAAACTGAATGAAAAATACTCCTCAGAGAATTAGAAAATAATGAATGATTGGCATTTGGTGTACAATTTCTTATTCTAGTGAGATTTTGGCATGCCATTCACTGGGAAATTCGGAGTATTGAATGACGTCCGCACTTACCAGATGGGCTGTCAAGGCGTACTGTGTGTCAACACCTTTGCAGAATATCTCTTGAAGCCTAATTCCTCTTGTTTATGGACATCTGATTTGGTGCTTCTGAAGGAAGTATTGTATGTCTTTTCTTCCTACTCTCAAACTGTTCATGTTACTAGAGCTTGGCTCAGTCTCTTCACCCACAAAGGGTATCCGTGTGTGGGGACAGGACTTGGGGAAATCCATGGCAGCACATGTGCCTAAATCCGTGTGGTTCTTCTGTGCTTGTTCACATGCTGATACCCTAAGGAAATATGGCTCTATGGCAACCAGTAACTAACAGCAACTGGTCCAAAGTCCAGCTGGTGGTCAGTCAGGAGTTATGTTCCTTAGGAGTCAATGCTAATAGTGGGCTACTGCTGTTGGAAGTGTTCAGGTTTGTTCAGTTCTGTTTGTTGAGATGAAACGCTCAGCAACTTGGTGGATGGCACCAAAGGGGTAGGAATAGTTGATCTGCTTCATAGCAGAGCAGGGCTGCCACTCAAAAAGATCTCACTAGGATGAAAAAATGGGCTGACAAAAAATTCCATGGGGTTCAGTAAGGACAAAAGCACCGTTCTGTGCCTGGGACGTAGCAAAGGATGTGCTACAGGAGGTGGGTTGTCTAACAGGTGAACAGGTCTGCATGGATACCTTGGTAACATAGTCTCAAGTGTGTGGCAGAGAGATGGGTACTGATTTTTAGTACTTTTTGAACATTGGTGGCCACTGCGAGGTCACATTAACTATTGGTTGGTGTTTGAAACATGTAAATGATCATTAAGGTTTCATCACACCAGTAACTTCCAGCACACTGCAGTTCTGGAAAGAACCACAAAATCAAGTGCAACTGTGTTATTCCAATGTATTCTGTGTTCATTGACACAGGATGGATCACAAATGAATGTTTCACCCCTCTATTGTTACCCTTTCTGTAAGTTTTCTCTGCTGTCTAAGCAATACCTTATTTGTTGTGATGTAATCCCTCGGCTTGTTGCCCTGTTCACCACAGCTTGGAGAGCAGATTGAATTCTCCATTTGATGTTTGTTCTTGTCAGCTGTGTTTCTCAGTCTCTGATCATTTTTTTTCCCCTTCTCACTTCTGGGTTCTCTCAAATGGATTCGTGTCTCTCCAAGTGTGTTGCCCACAAGTGGACTTAAATTAACTGAGGACTTGTGAGTGCTGAGCTGAGCTGAGAGATTTCTCTGTATCCTGCAGGTCACAGTTTTGCTTATTATCCCAGTGTGGTGTTTCCCTTTGTGCAGCACCTAAGTGGTGATTCGTGCCCATCTTGCAATCCAGTGTAACTCCCAAATCCCTTCATATAAAACTGCTGTTCAGCCACTTCATTATGTGGTGATTTATCTAGATCTCTGAATAACAGAACAGCAGAGTGGTAACCACAGCTGCCGGGAATAGGTTTCATTCTTGGCCACAGACCATCTAAATAAATATCTTGAGAAGGTCATACCAGCTGCTTGTTAGAGCAAATAGCCAAGAACTAGGAAAATTCTGAGATCAAATCCTAATTAAACTACTGACTTGCTGCATGACCTTGGGTGGCTGCACTCTTTGTGTAGCCATGAGCCCCACACCAAAACCTCTCTGCTGAATTTCTCTCTGAGGAAAGATTAAAAAGCTGTACAAAAGAGAACCTGTGTCCATCACCCACAATAACATTCTGTTGGTATTGAACTCCTCACCTGACCCCTGACCCTTAATGGAAAATACATCTGTACCTTCCTATATTCTTGTCCTTCTTTGTTTAAATGGGTTTGTAGATGCATTATGATTAACACAGATATATCCACACAGGATACAGACAGCAGGTTTTTGCACATCTGATTACCTATTTTATCATACAGAGGTGGGGACATTTTTTTGATGCTGCTTGTATAAGGTGATGTCTTTTAAGAGGAAGTGTATTGGTTATAGTGCTCTGTGTCTGAGCTTCAATGCAGAAGTTGCATTGCTCAGTATTTCACTAATAAACATCAGTTTCTTGACTTAAGTCACACTGGACTTAGGCTGTGTAAAGAAGGCAGAGTTTTGGGGCAGCTGGGAAACACTGGAGATGAATGACCAGTGTACTCCCTGCCTTGTGAAACTTGAGCTGTAGTAGGAAAACAAGGGGAGGACATGGCTACAAAAGCGAAAAATCCAAACACAAATATCTCCTTCAAGCTTGGGAAGTTTAGTGCTACCAAGCCAGAGGCATTCATCAGCTGGAACACACTGCAAGGCTGCAGCTGGATGGAGTCACAGACAGGCAGCTGAGCCTTTGTTTGGTGCTCCCCTGTGCCTGGGAATCCTGCAAACTTCACAAAGATTTCCTATCAGTTCAGCTGCCCAATATATCCACTGGCACTCTGCAAACTGGCACCACACAGCTTGGTTTGGATGAATGGTTAGTATTTCAAACACATTCCAAGACAAGGCCCTTGGCAAACTACAAGGAAAGAGCTGAGCTTTGAGGAGGAAGATGAATATGAAGGCAGGCACTATTCTGTTATCAGGTTTGCAGTTGCCTGAGGTGGTTGTTTGGCTGGTTAGTTTTTGTCAGGGGAAGCAATTTTTTTTCCCATGTGTAGAACAGTACCCAGAGGTCTTTGCCAGGGGTGCTGATAAAACCTTTGGGGAACACACAGGGTTGATTAAGGGGATTGGAGCACCTACCCTATGGAAACAGGCTGAGAGAGCTGGGGCTGTTCAACCTGGAGAAGAGAAGGTTGTGTGGAGACCTCACAGCATCTTCCAGTGCCTAAGGGGGCTATAGGGAAGATGGAGAGGGGCAGTTCATCAGGAACTGGAGTGACAGGACAAAGGGGAATGGCTTCACACTGAGAGAGGGCAGGGTTAGATGGGATATTAGGAAGAAATTGTTCCCTGTGAGGGTGGGGAGGCCCTGGCACAGGTTGCCCAGAGAAGCTGTGGTTGCCCCATCCCTGGAAGTGTCCAAGGCCAGGTTGGATGGGGCTTGGAGCAACCTGGGCTGGTGGAAGGTGTCCCTGCCCATGGCAGGGGGTGAGACTGGATGAGCTTTAAGGTCTCTTCCAATTCAGGCCATTAAATAATTGTGTGCTGAGGATGCTCAGCCAATCCTCTGGACAGGAGGTGCTTTCTGGGAGGTGGAAGTGCCTCTTTGAGCTGCAGGGTTTATACAGTGGTTGCCCTGCACACTGGTTGAATAACAAAGTTCATCTATAGAGTAGAAAATAATTAATTGCCCCTTATCCAAGCTATTTTATCCATCAAGCAAAGAGGTCTTAGAGAACTACACAGAAGCATGTGCCATTGATGGTTTCAGCACAATTTTTATGACAGCAATTAAAGCTTGATGTTAAAACATCCTTTCAATGTCTTTTACACACACACACATGCAATTGAGCTAATGAAAAGTGATGATTGAAAGAAATTTGTGAAAAATTTGTGAAAAGTTTCCCCTGAAAAGCTTTTTTTCACCATCTCACAGTGTGGATAGTGCAGTAGTAACTATTTCTCATCCAGTTCAAGAATCTAATGTTGAATTTTCCTTGCTATTAAGCTGAAAACACTTACTTATCAAAATGTTTCTGTCACTGAATTTAATCCTCATTTTAATTTACGGCAGCAAGATCTGAGGCAATTGCTAACACTTCTAATATTCCTGGAGAATAATATTCTATCACTCAAAAAACCACAATGGAAAATCTCATGAATGTGGAGTGGTATTATTTATCATTCTTTTCCATATGCACCACTGGATATGGAAAGAGAGTCAGTTCCTTTCCCAAGGCAGGATTAAGGCCTCAGGAAGCCTCTTGGCCAAACCACAATTTCTAAGGATGTTTATAACATGGCTCAAGATAAGAGCATGTGATAATATATCTCTAAGAGCAGGTAACATGCAAAATACTTTAATGACAGATGTAGAGGATAGAGATAACACACAAATAATGCTGATGTTCCAGATGGATAACAGCCAGGCATGCACAGCTCAGAAATTATCCAAGCTAAACACCCAAAGACAGCCTTCCTGCAAATAACAGAGAATTGCTGGGCAAAACATGAATGAGAGAGAATGGTCTCTCTCAGTATTTCATGCAGTCTAAACAAGAATGGAAAAATATTGAGGGATAGGGTGGTTTCATCAGGAAAGGTGATTTCCCAACAACAGTTCTTAGTGCATGGCCTTGTAAGAGTCCACTCTTTTCACAAAATTTTCTTGCTGCTCTGCTTGACTATTTACATCTCTAGTTACATCAAATCAACACTATAAAAACATAAACTCTATAGTCAGCTTACATAAATTCAAACATCTAAACTCATTGAAGCACATGAAATTTCAAGGAAGTTGGAGTTTATCATTTTATGCTTTTGGAATCTCACGTTTCATGAATACCTTGCAGGCAATTCTAGAATCTCATGGTTATTACAAACCCAGCAGTAGCTCTGGGTCCTGACTTTGGATCTGTCTTTTATTTCACTTGGTAATTTTTTAAAATTAAATTTACAGGTTTTCATCCCTGTCTGAAAAAGAACCAACCTCTTCAAGTCTGTTTTCTGTGTTAGATGTATGAGGCTTAGTAGGTAAAAATATATTAACTGAATGCAGACAAATTGTTTTGCAGTATAAAGGAAACAGAGTGCTTTCCAGCTTATGTACACAGTAGGAAATAATATGTTATTCAAGGCAATTGCCTTCCCCTTGTTTCAAAAACCTGGCAATGAGGCCGATGTAAACAATATGAAAAGACAAGTGAATCTCAAACAGAGGCAGGTTTTCTGGAACACCTATTTAAGCCAGTATGCATAGCAATAGCTCATCATCTCTCAGGCTTTGACCCCTTATATGAACTGTAAAACTATAAAATGCACAATATACACAGAAAAAATGAAAGAGAAAACAGGAGGTCTCGTATAATGTAGGAAAAGAACTGCACTTTGCTAATAGGGATGAGAAGAATGTGCTTTCACTGCAGCTGATCAGTCTGAAATAGCAGTACACCCGATGTTTTCACTGATTCTTCTGAACAATGTGAAATTCTGAACTCCAGTGAGTGCTCATGGCTCATTGTTTTCCTAAATAGCCACATACTGCTCTGCCTCAGCCAGCCCCAACGACCACAGATGTATTTTAGTGAGATTTTCAAAACTGTTTATGCTAGCAGAGCTGATAACTCTGAATAAAATGAGTCAAATTGCTTTCAGGACCAACCACTTCACTCAGACACAAAGGCAAACACTGGAGTCTCTTTGCAGCTTGAAAATTTCCCCATAGAGCCCATCTGTCTTAAGGGTCATTATTTATACCTTGATTCAGTGGTACTGAGGAGTGCCCCTCCTTCTCCACCCCCAAAGGGCTTGAAAGCTGATGAGCTAATTTTCTAATCCTTACCCAGGTATTTTGCGTGTGTCTGACCAAAGTCTGGCCCATTAAAGTAAACAGGGCATTGCCCTTCAATAGAATCAAGATTACTTGGAAATCCTCTTGAAAGCCATTGAGAGTAGCAGTTACTAAACACCTCTCAGCTTCTGACTGAATGAGAATTGGAAGAATATCAAATGAGCCTATTTAGAGATTAAGCAGAGTTTAAAGCCACACTTAGATGTTATTCTGTCTCTAGTCCGGGATACATAAATAGGACTTGTGTTCCTTTAATTCCGAATTCCTTCTTCAAGGCATCTTTTGAAGTTGGGTTCATGCTGCCTTTAGAGTTTAGTCCTGTGAGATTAAATTGGGAATGGAGCTAAGGAAGCTTCTCTTTACACAAGGTCAAAAGTGTAGATAGACAGTTTTACTTCATTCTCCTGAAGTGCATGGCTCAGCTCCAAGGACTTTGTTATGTTTAGAGCCAGGCAGATGTGGCAGCTGCTTGGGTTTTTCTGGTTTTCATATTACTAAAGGAACCTTTATGGAATCCAGATTTTTAATTACATTTATTACAAGTTTTGTATCAACACAGTACTAATGTCTCATTTGCTCCTCAGAAAATGGTAAAGATTATGTTCAGATCATGTGAACTACTGTCTCTGAGTCTCAGCCTAAGCAGTAAGAGCAGCAGGTCAGGGGAGAAGATGTTTGTGCAGTAAGTGTTGATTGCATTCAGGCATAGTCTCTCTCTGGAACTACATAGGACAGGCACAGAATGTGACTGGTGAGTTCAGGATCATCCTCATCTGAAGCACAGCAATAAAAAGCACCTCAAAACCTGGCTTTGGGTCATATAATTAGCACCAAATAATACTTTAGGGTGTCTTGTGTGCTGCTGTAGCTGAGGTTAAAAAGGATTTAGCAATATAAACTCCATTTTCCATGGGGTTTAAGAGTGAGACAACTTGAGCTGTTCTGAGTGGAAAAGGAGCCCTCCAGATCCTAGTCCAGAGCTCATATTTCTCATTTTAAAACCAGGAAGAATTAATATCATGCATATGCAATTGTGTGAATAGGAAGGACCAGACCTTCCCCTGCTTACTAAAAGCACAGGTATATGTTAGAACATGACATTTGCCCTCGTGGTTCTATGTCTGTAACAGCAAAGCCAACTGCAAATGGGAATTAGGTTAATTCTGTGAGGGACTGTGCACATTAAGAGCTCTCATCCTGACTTCCTCTTTTATTAGAATAAAAAAAAAAAAATATATAGCATTTTCATCTGCATATAGAGCTGTATGCAGGTCCAGGTTCCCATCCTTAAGCAACAGTGTTTTATATAACCTGTCTTTTGCTCTCCTTATGGTCTTTTTCTGTCCTGTTTTGATGGGTGCTGAGGATTTCCTGTAAGATGCTGAGTACTTTCAAGTTAAAGTGAAGAGAAAGTAATAATTTTGGGCAAAGACTCTGATGCATTTCAGATAAAGTCTGGGACATGATACTTTTCTTTCCCAAAGGCTATGGTTGTGTTTTGGTTTTTTTTTTTGTGCATGCCTGTTTAATCTAGATGGTATAAATCCTATACATATTTGCACAAGAGCCTAAAACCACTCCAGAAAGAACCATTACATCTACTATATGGATTTTAAAGCATTTATAAGTAGGTTTTTAGCTATCAGACTAGAACTGTTCCCTCAGAAACAGTCTGCACCTAATACACATTTATAGGACTCCTCTTTAGAGCATTGTTTACCAGGGGGAGACAGAAAATTGTTTCTTCTATGTACAAACACATCATTTACCTAAAAAGAGCTGTTAAAATATTACTCATTTCTGCCTGAGAGATTTTAGACCCACAATTAAACCTTAGTCAAGTTTTCATGTGTTGAAAGTTGTGGCATCAACACTGTTGCTGTAATTTCTTTAAAGGGAAATGGGAATATATGAGAGATAAAATAAAAATTAACTCTATGCTCACCCAGTTCTAAGTTACCCATGGCATGGATTTTCTTGCATCTGAATATCTAGACATATATGAAAGCAAATTCTTCCAAGACATTAATATACTTCAATATTTTACAATCAAAGTTGAAAATGTTTTGCACACATTTCTGTGACTGCTGGTACACCCACATTGTCAGTTTGGGAATTGCTGAGCCCGGCCCTTCTGTTACAAACAGGGAATTTTATAATCTTTCTCATACAGTTAAGACCCTCACTTTTAAAATCAATGCAAACTATTTTTAGGAGATAGGAAGTGTTAATCATTACTTTCATACTCTACATGTTCTCTGTGTGTTATAAATGCAGAGATACTCTGCTTCAGGAATTTCTGACAAACTTTTTGTCATCAGGAATACTGGCTTCTCAAAAACAGAGCTTTGAAAGCAACTCTTTTGGATTGGAAAAGCATTTCCCAGATTTGAATTGCTGTGTGAAAATCAGAGCAGGGATTTGATCCCAGCTCTTTCTCGTTCCAGACCAATGCTGGGATAAGCAAACTACAAGTGGACACATTTCATGAGCTTTCCTTTTTTCCCCCCTTTTTAATGGTTTCCTGCTCTTGCTTTCCCAAGATTGCTGTTTCAGAGGGAGGATTTTGAAATCTCAGTGCTCTGTGGGTCACTAAAATCTGTTTCTAGTGGTGTTTCCTCACTTGAATCATCCTTTGAGATGCCTTAGATGTGAAACACTCCAGATCACACCTGAACTGAGGATGTGGCTCACATCTTCTGTGGGATTTTAAAATGTGGCTGGTGAGAGGTAAATGCCCTGGGATGAGGGTAAAAAAACAAGAATGTTTTTGACTCGTGGAATTATCCTAGTAAAAAGCCTAGCAAATTATTTTCAGGCAATTGGTACTGATTAGCTCTGAATTATCTCTCTGTGTGCAGCTTCTCTTACTTGAGTTTGCATCCATGGAGTTTTCAGTTCACTGCAGCTCTGCATTGTCAGAACAATCTAGATGTGTGCAGTCTGAGCACCACAGTATCTTCAGCATCTTGCAAACTACTGAAATTTCCTTCTCCTTTCCCTGGTGGCACCACTGTACATGAGTTGTTGAATTGGGCAATTTGTTCACCAGAAATAACCAACTTTTTAGTTACTGCATGAGGTATCCTTGATGGCTTCCTTCAGGTAGCTTATTATTACTACTTAGGAAGAAATTGTTCCCTGTGAGGGTGGGCAGGCCCTGGCACAGGTTGCCCAGAGAAGCTGTGGCTGCCCCTGGATCCCTGGAAGTGTCCCAGGCCAGGTTGGACAGGGCTTGGAGCAACCTGGGCTGGTGGAAGGTATCCCTGCCCAAAGCAGGGGGTGGGACTGGGTAGGCTTTCAGGTCCCCTCCAATTCTGGCCATTCCATGATTATCCCAACATAGGAATTCTGGAATGGTGGGGTGGCTGTAACCCTAGGGCTGAAGTGCTTCAAAGGCATGAGCTGGTGATTTCACTGTAAAACTGCCTTCCCAGTAAGATAACTGCTAAATGAGCATAAAAGCATACAAGTTTTATATTAAATTTAGTTCCTGCGTATTATTTTTCCCACTTCCACTGTTCTAAAACTACTTTCCAGTCCTGAACATATATCAACCCACCCATCTTGCCCTTATTCTAGACTTTTTTTTCATTGAACCACAGTCTAATGTACTCTTAATAGGCCTCTTAACCAGCTTCGAGTTTGCTGTTTCTTCCCCCTCATCCTCCTCTGCCTGATTCCTTTCTTACCTGCATTATTTATCTGTCATTCCCATTCACAGCTCTGTCTCTTTTTTTCACTTCAGCTCTTGCTGTACATCTGTCTGTCCTTGAACCCATCCTCCTTCTCCTTTGCATTTAGACACCATACAGCAATTCCTAGAAAGAGAACTCAGTCTCCCTCTAGTTACTATTTAGGAAAAGAAATAAATCTAATTTTAAATGCAGGTGGACAGTTTGTTTTGACAGCAGCAATTATCTGTAGTATTAATGCATAATAATTATTTGGTATAACTGAAATTAGCAATAAAAACAGTAGTTCAGACATGACTGTCACACAAGAATACTGCTGTAAGTAGTAGTTTAGACATTCAAGGAAAAAGGGGGGAGCTTGGGATTTTATTTTATAACAATGATTGATAGATTATCTGCAGATTCTAGTTTATTCCTGGAAAATTTGGGATTAAAAGACCTTGAAAAAAATGCCTTTATTCTTTCACATGACTAGGTTGAGGGTGTTTCAGCAGAGGGTTGTGTGTGTGGACTGTGATTGCACAGAACTCATTTGCAGCTAAAGAAAATAACCCACCCAGAGATAGAAATGTCACTAACAAATTATGGTGTTTGACATACAAAGCTAGATATTATCTTCAGATAAAACCCATCTAGCTGAGAGAGATCTCACTATATTCATTAGCTTTAATCTTTGCCCAGATCTCCTTTTTTGCAATTTAAATTTGGCACCTTATGCTCAGAAAAATTCCCATTTTGTGAGCATGGAAAGTAACATTACCAATATGAAAAAGTAGGTTTTGTCCTTTAGTAAAAGATTGTTTTACAGCTCATTTCTACAGTACAAATATTGCATGTAGTGTGAGTGTAACCTTTAAATGTATTCCTATTAATATGGCTTTTTTTATTCACCTAACAATCTATCCAAAAGAGAAAATCCTATCAGCATCACTAAACCCTGCTTTAAGCTTTCATTGATCTTAGCTTTAGAACAAGATTATAAAAACAGTCCTACACAGAGATAATGTCTAGAGAATTTTGGCTAATCTCAGCACTCATTTTAGATTAGATCTAGTCATATTCAGACACATATCTCTTCTTGTAGATAGCATATGCCTACCAGTGTTTACCCTTAATTAAGATGCAATGACTGCTTTTGTTTCCTTTGGTAACCAAGAATAAGGCCAAATATATTCATAGACCTTTGATGATAAATGTCTTGTACTCAATGTATAGCATTCCAGGCTCAGGGTCGATTTTTCCTGATGAGGACTGCTTTCTAACAGTGAAAACCTGTGCAGTGAATCACATCATCTCCCTGCATGCTAATGTTTCAGCCTGCACTCAGGAATTCAGCTCTCTCCTTTATTCTTAACTTCCATTCTGCAGAAACTTGTATATATAAAGATTATTCAAATAGCTTTTTGTCAGTGAGTGAATCATTTTGGGGGGAAGGATAGCACGGAAGAAAAATGTGGAAATTACCATAAAAGTTGAAGAAAAGGTTTCATTTTCACTGTATTGGTTTTCAGGTGTCAGGCTGTAAATAGAGCCTTACAAAGACTTAAGTTAGCAATACAAAGAAACTAGAATTTAGACTCCACTCTTAAAATAATACTAGGGATAATATTCTATACCTCTATACCTGTCATTTGGTTGCCTAACTTATCGTGGCTTTTAAAGTTCAGCAACACATCGGTTTCCAGGGTGCCTTTTTTTTTAACACACATGCACATTTATCACACTGTCTAACTCTTCTCTTCCTCCTAAATAAAGTCATATGCAGTATTATTTTGGGGCATCTTTTATCATATCCCGTTATCCAAAGCCTTGCTTTTCATAAGGGAAAACATAAGCCTCCAAGGGTGTAACATTTGTTTACAGCTGGCTCTTTTTCTGTCTGAGAACATTTTGCTTTGCATTATTAGTTAATAGCAAGGGAAAATGGAGAGCAAAATTACTGCTGCATAAACAAACCTGTTACACAAATGCCTTCAACATTCCAAATAACAGTGCTAGAGATTGTGTGATCTATTTATTTTTTTGTTTTGCAGGGTCACTTTTGAATAACACATCAGTTGAGCTTTCACAGTTTACCAGCTGTAGAAATGGCAGAATTATTTAGGGCTCAGTCCTTAAACACCTTAAAGTTGGTGATTAAAACCCTCTTGGGTTAAACATTTGCACAGTAAGTCCTGGACTGTCAGAGGTTTGTGCTGTGTGGCTAAAAAGCGACATATTTTTCAGCAACAAAAGAAATGCTCTCTTCCAATAAGAATATCTGTTAGAAGACTGAAAAAAAATCTTTTTAAAAATGGTCTCAGTCTATGTTCCTGGTATATCCTAACCTACAATGGGGTTTGAGAACATTATACACTTCCTTCTTACATGGATAATGTGGTATAAATAACATGGTACAACTGAAAGTGCAGTGGCTACTGAAGCAGTTTCTCTCTTTCCAAGTGAGTGCTACAATTAAATATTGTTCTGATGAGCAGCTTAAGTCGTGTCTTTATATATCTCTGCTTAAATTACACAAACTTCAGAATAGTGGTAGCTGTTATTATTTTGTATAATTACTTTATGTCTCTAAAGTCATTAATGGCCTAGTTTAAAGCACCTGTTCTGACTAATGGTGTGTGAAGTTGGAAGACAAAGACAGGATGGGTTTTACTCTGCTCATGTTAAACAAATCATACGCTGAAAATAGCAGAGAGCCCAATAAGCACCTGTATTATGCTATACTTAAAGCTGAAATCACTGAGGGTTTCTCACCTTTGCTTGCTACCTTAGCTGCTCCCTTCCCTTTTATTCTTATTTAGTGAAGCACATCAATGCATTTAATTCTTTGCATCTGCTTCAGAGTCAGTGCCCAAGGATATCATTATAATTAAGCCTGCACTATATGTTTTGCATAAGCAGGGCTGTGCATCAATGGGTTTTCCTTTTTTCTTTAATTGATATTATAGTTGGTATTGTCTCCAGGAAAGTTATCTGTTCATTTCTTGCAGAAGTTTGCTCATCTTCAGTCTGAGATCTCATCTATCAGATTGAGATATTGGACCTTACTCCATTCCTGTGATAATTACCAGTAAACCTCCTAGTGACTTCACACAGGTTCCTACCCCCATATCCATTTTTCCCCCCATTTCACATCCCTATCCATTTATCTGAGACATTTGAGTAACTTAATCACATTATCCTTTTGATGGGAAGGGCTAAACTTCATTCACTTTAACATGGTTTGTATGAGAAATATAAAGACATTAATATTCAATAATCTGCTGTGTTTAGCAGATCATAAATTTTATAGTCAACCTATTGCTTACTTAGCCATGAAATATCCACTGTGTGTTCTCCTAGTCAGGCTTGTTATCCCCTCTGAATGGTGAGGCAAGTTTGCAATGCACTTAGGACATTGCAGTTACTGGTTCTGCAAAGTCTGAGCTGAGGGACCTTTCTGCTTCCCATACCTGGCTTTGTGCTGTATGAACTTGCACAAGTCATGTAACCAGCACTAAAACTTCATAACTGAAGTCAGAGGAACCTGATTAAATGGTGTTGTGGAACATCTAAACCCCCAACAGCCACAGCTAGCCAAGCTTCAAGTCTTTTGTCTCTGTCCCAGAATCAATTAATTCCATTTAACAGTCACTGGTTAACCTTGAATGTGTTGGCACAAACTTCAGTTTCCACTTTGCCATCTCTGGAACAGAGACAATATCTGCACCTAAGAGCTGGCTGCAAAATGAAAAAGAGCTAAAGTCTTTAGGGGATTTGAAACTGGATTCGGTTTCGTGTTGGAGTTTTCTAATAAAGGCCCTTTGAACCACATTTTTTAAAACTGCAACGTACCTACAAAGCCCTGATGATGTTTTCCTCCTCTGAAAGATGTGCTGCTGTATGTTACACGTGCTGTAAGACCAAAGCTTTTGACAAATGTGTGGCTTTGTGTGTATAATGTAAAGCTGCTTTCTACCTGCACTGACTGATGCTTTTGGGACACAGTGGATTCATTAAACACTGGATAACCTACAGCTCCAAAGGCTGTTCCTGCATCTTGGATTGCTGGCAGAGCTGTTCCTAGAGAACTGGCCAGAAGCACTGGACTTGCTTTCCAGGCATCAGTTTTGTAAGATATGCACCATTTCCTTCTGAAAGTGAAGGGGATTAGAGACTGAAATACTTTATATTTAGAAATTCACTTGTTTTCACTTCGTTTTGGGTGTCACTCTCGAGATAAAGACATTTAGGACTATAATAAATTCAGAAATAGTTTTAAGGTTTTCAAAATGTAACCAGTCTATATTTCCAAGCAAATACATGAATGCATAGGAGCCCTCTGCAGAGTGCAGAGCTAACATGTGCCTTGTTTCTGTTGAAGCATGTAAAATATGAAAAAAACCCTGGACACAGGAATCATTAGAAAATAATGTTGCCATCATGAAGGAAACTAAAAGTCTTGGCTTTTCTACATCCCTAAATCAAGTTTAGATGCAGAAACCTTTCGATTAAATAATTAAGAAGTGCTAAATGCTAGACTGGTTAACATATTTTACTTTTTCATCCAAATATTTCTATGCACACCCATTCCTGCATGCATTTGGATGCACAAACACCTAAATACACAGGCTACACAAAATTGGCACACAGCTCCCCCTCCCCAGTGACTTTTCCTTTGACTCTGTTCTCTGGATACTTGTGAGCTGGTATATTCCTGCCAGACACCACACAGAGGGATGAAAATCAGGACACAAGCGTCAGGCTTCTTGTTTCCAGCAATACAGCCCAGACACTGAAATAACCATCTGGAGAGGCTCTTCAGGGAAAGGTATCCAGGGCCCATCAGTGCTTATTGTGTTTGGAAAAGTTCAGAGGCTTGAGTAGTGTAATGCTCAGTGATGTCTGCTCCACTCTAAACATTTTACATTTTCAGAGCAAACTTAATTTATTGTTGACAGTGACAGTCTCTCTGTTTGTTTCCCTGTGTAATCTTTGCCTGATTTCAAGAGTGCCTCTAAACACTGCTGCCATTTCAGCAAACAAGTTATTAGCTCTTTCAAAGGTAAAGACATGAGAGCTCTTTGAAAGGTTAAGTCTTGTGGAAGTGCCTCTTGAAGGCAGAGGCCACTTTTCCTTTCCTTTGAAGATAATCAGAATATGGAGAGTAGCTGGTCGTGAGCAAAATGATCAGGGTGGCATAACTAAAGCTTATTGAATTTGTGCTGTGGATCCCAAAAATGGCAGTTTCATTTGTTCCACACAGTTTTATCCTCTAATTCCTAATCACAATGCTGCCTTATTGTGCACAATGAAAAGACTAATTTGACTAAATCCATTCATAAATGACAAAATCAATAGTTCTCCTTTTGAAAGTCACTCGGCATATAGAATATGAGAATTTATGGTTAGTTTACTGCTGTCATGGATGGGTCTCTCTCTCTGGTAGTAACTGATAAAGCAGCTTTTGAAGTCAGACTGTCTTAATAAAGTACTTAAATCCATCTTAATGTACCCCGGGGAAGCGAGTCTGAATTAACCCAGTACCTTAGTTTTGCAACAATAATAAGGTGAAAGGGAGTATACAGCAGGAACTGATTATAATAAGTGATACAAAAGGAGACAGCAACAATGAGGCAGAAGTAGAATAGGAACTGGGATTAAGGGATCTCTCACCCAGCCATGTGCAAAAATGTTGAAAATTAATGTTGTATTGTTTAGCTAACAGCTGTCAAGTCATTCAAGTCATTGTAATGTGTGCTATGCTTGCCTTCCTCCCCAGCTCACCAAGAGTGTGTTAGAAATCATATTCCCTGTCTTCCTAAGAATGACAAAGCTAATCCTTCCTTGCATTGCTTTTAAAACAAACTCGTGGCAAAGGCTGTCTCTTAAATTTGTCAGTGTGGATGTTAAGGGAGTGTGAAACTTTGATGTTAAACTGGTATTTGATGGATGGGGTTAAAAAACACTTAGGGCCACATTCCCTCTAGTTGTTTTGCTTGTGTGTAGATGTGAAGGATGCAAACACACCCCTTGGTACATTTATGGGGCTGCTGTAATCAGAGAGAACACCCTGTTCCTGACACCAGCTAAATATGAGATGTGTTCCTCTGAGAACACAGGACATGCAGAGGAGACTAAGGAGAAATACAAGGTTCTTTCCATTTCATTACAGTGCTGTTCTCCTTATAATAATGATACAATAAAATAAACAAAGAGAAAAAAAAAGAGAAAAAAAGTCTATGTTAAACAGACTTGCCCACTAATATTACCATTCTTAAAATCAGGCAATGCCCATATCAGTGTCTTCTGACATCTGTTATTTCTCCCATTCCAATTTTCCTGGTTCATTGCTCTCTTTTTATACACAAGATGCTGCATTAATAAGTTATATTTGGGATTGAAAGCATTTAGTCAATTTATTTACTAAACCACAGTATTTAAAACTAATATTAAAATTTTGAAATTAATATGTTTTGTTATACTTCTAAAGTTTTGCCCACGGTAGATAAGAATCAGAAATCCAAATAAGTTAGTTGGGGTATTTTTATCTCATAGATTTAAATTGTGTCCTTGAAAAGCAGAAGTTACACATTCTGTCTATCAGCCTTCAGTGTTCTGTGGAGGGTGGTGATGGGAAAAGGTGTTTGGTCTGGTGTTTGCTTAAAACCAGGGAACAACTGGTTTCATTTGACATGTTCCTTTTGCTCTGATCCTCCCGTTTGTGAGAGCAGGGCAGTTGACTCAGATATCAGGTGAACAATATGCACTTCTTGAGGACAGAGAACAAAGCTTTGTCTCTGTTTCTTTGATGTTTATCATCTCTTAGACAGTCTTAAGGCCTTTTTTTATCTTTTTAGATGTCAGCTGATTCTCATAAAAGAGCAAATTGAAAATATTCTTTCAACTGTTTTTGTTCTGGTACTGATTAGCCAGGAAAAGCCTTGTGTCGGAACCACTCTGGGGAAGAGATTTTATGCTTTACCAACAACATCCTTTAAAAAAAAAATCAAAAAACATCCATTCTTAATTTGTGGTACCTTTATTGTAGATGGAAAAAGAAGAATAATTTCATTCAAATCAGAGTAGTCTAAATTTTTGATGTGTCAGTGACTTATGTCAGAAATAAGAAACACAAGAAGCTTGTAGCATGTGAGGATGCCCTCTTGCATACAGTTGTTAGCAAATATACTTCTGTAGCCCTGCAAATAGATGCACTGCTGTCCCAGAGGAACTTGGATTCTGCCTAATGAAAGGCTACACTTGGGTTTGGGATGGTGCCTCCACTGAAAAAATGCTGCAAATCTGTTGACTGTTTGAAGCCTTCATCACTCCAGACTTCCAGCAATGAGGGAAGTTGTTGCTACAACTGTGTAGCAACCAATGTTTTAAATAATGATAAGAAATAATTTTCTTAGTAATTTGGTATTACTCTGCATAAAAATATAATGCAAGATGATGCTAACTTAGAAAAGCAATTCTGAAGTGAATCAAGTAGCATCTTCTTGCAACCTTGAGCAGCCTTTGAAATATATAATCATAGAATATCCTGAGTTGGAAGAACCCATAAGGACCATCCAGTCCAACTCCTGGCTCTTCACAGACACCCCAACAATCCCACCCTGTCCCTGAGAGCGTTGTCCAAACACTCCTGGAGCTCTGGCAGCCTTGGGGCCATGACCATTCCCTGGGGAGCCTGTTGAGTTCTAACCACCCTCTGGGGGAAGAACCTTTCCCTGAGATCCAACCTGAGCCTGCCCTGACACAGCTCTGTGCTCTTATCATATACACCACATACTGCAGCACGAGGTTGCTCAGCCCCAGCGTTTCTTCTGGGTGATTTAAGGATGTTTCCATGGTGATTTGCATTTGCTGTTTACCCCAGTGCTCAGCCTGGTAGGACTGGCAATACCTGAGTGCTCTGAAATTACCCTCTTCAAAATTGAGATACCTGCACCTTGTAATTTCTTAATATTCTCACCACTACCACTCTGCTGCGCACTGCAATTTCCAATCCTCTCTGCTCTGTGCAATAATCTTCTAAAAACTTCTTTTTATGATTCAACTTACAAATGAGCACTACTTTGTTACACATCACTTAGTTACGTTCTCCCTGTACTCATTATATTGCCCCTTGTGGGTAGCGTTGCAAAATACCCAAGATATTTGAAACAAGACACTTGGGAACATAAAAATTCAGTGGGAAAAAAAAAAAAAAAAAAAAAAAAAAGTAAAGTGAAGTGAAAGCAAACGTTTTCATATCCAAGTATGATTAGCTTTTGATCGGGGTTTTCTTTTCCATTAAGGAAAATTATCTTTAAAGCCCCCTGTTTATCATAATTTATCAGTTTAGTGAGAAAACTCCCAAGCTGAGTTGTGCCACATAAAGGGTTATTGCTGTGGGTTTATTGCCTCTGAGCAGCAGGAACCATTTCCCCACTGCACGCTGTGAGCTCTGCGTGCCGCGCTCGGCGGTGCCGCTCCCGGAGGCTTCGCCCCGAGCACGAGTCTTGCTTCTCTCAGAGTCTTGTTACTGAACAGTGCACTGACAGTGAATCACTTCTCAATCCTCCTGGAAAGAACACAGGGCTGTTCCATTATTCCTTTTCTTTTCTAAATTAAAAAAAAAATGTCCTAGGCTCACTCCACGAAACAAAGCTCCCAGTGCATCATCTGGATCTGGGCAGGCTGGATCCATGGGCTGAGCCCAATGGGGTGAGGTTCAACATGGCCAAATATCAGGTCCTGCACTTGGGCCACCACAACCCCCTGCAGCTCCAGGCTGGGACAGAGGGGCTGAAAACCTGGAAAAGCCCTGGGGGTGTTGGTCATCACTGGCTGAACATGAGCTGAGCGTACCCAGGTGGGCAAGAAGCCCAAGGGCACCTGTCCTGTACCAGCAGTAGTGTGGCAGCAGCACCAGGGCAGTGACTGTACCTGTGCTGGAACTGCTGAGGCCCCCTCCTTGAATACTGGGGTAAGTTTTGGGCTCTTCATGACAAGAAAGACATTGAGGGGCTGGAGCGTGTCCAGGGAAGGGAACAGAGCTGGGAAGGGGCTGGAGCAGCAGGAGGGGCTGAGGGAGCTGGGGGGGCTCAGCCTGGAGAAAAGGAGGCTCAAGGGGGACCTTCTGGCTCTGCAGCTTCCAGACAGGGTGTTATAGTGAGATGGGTATTGGTCTCCTCTCCTAGACCACCAGCAACAGGACAAGAGGAAACAGCCTCAAGTTGCTCCTGGGGAGGTTCAGGTTGGATATTAAGAAAAATTTCCTCACTGAAAGATTGGTCAGACATTGGAAGGAGCTGCCCAGAGAAGTGGTAGAGTCACCATCCCTGGAGGTGTTCAAAAAACAGGTGGATGTGGCACTTTGTGATGTGGTTTAGTGAGTGTGGGGGATTCAGTCGAAGGATGGGGTTGATGGTCTTGGAGGTCTTTTCCAACCTTGATGATTCTATGATGAGGTAGAACAAGCAATCATTGCTGAGCCATAAATACTCACCTGCACCCATACAGGTCACAGCCTTCATATCAGCTGCCAGCTGGTCAAAAGATAATCCACTGCAGCCCAGCTTGGACCCACTAAAATATGCTTTCTTCAGCCAAATTGTCCTAAAACTAGAGCAGCTTACATTGGGCTGTTTTTCTATTTGTTTATAAACCCAAATCAACCTTGGCACACACTTTTCCACTCATTCCACAGGCCTTTTCTGTGCTTCTGGCCTGTTAAAAAGGTGTTTTACTAATGATTACAAGGGAAAGAGCAACTACAAGGAAATTGATACAGTACATAAGGTGAAGATTCTGTAAACAAACACTATTTTTCTCTAACAAGAGATTTTCTCATCAGTCCGTATTTTGTTCTTTCTTTGGACTTAACAGGGGTCACTCACTTCAGTTGTATTGCTGGCTCTGATTTTTTGAGATTGCCATCATTACACAGCAATAATCTGTGCAACATTGTTTTCTCCAGGGAATTTTCACCTTTATCAGACACAGTTTTCTTTCCTTAGCAGTCTCTCTCAAATAATGGGCTCACAGCTGTATTTTGGTGCAACTGTAGCTGTTGGTGTGAAGTCAGCAGTTGAAGAGCCAAATACTGAAGTCTGCACACTCCATTTTTACAGAAGCAAAAGCACAAGTGTTCATTTCGTGGATACAAATTATGACCCTCTCTAATTTTTGGTGGTTAAAATTTGTGAGCCTTTTGGGGTTTTTTTTTGATTTTAGGGTGGGGTTTTTTCCCCCCAAACCCTTCATCAGAACCCTTCAGCTGGCAGTTTGTGTTGACAGATTTGTTAGCAGAAGGCAGAGCAGGAGAAAGCCAGGCTAATGATGGGCCTGGAAGGTGAGCACAGAAACCCTAAAAAGCTGGTCCAGCCAGTGAGTGGGAAATTAATGTCAGTGATAATAAGATACCTATCATTGCCAAAAAGGTGGGGTTTTAGCAACTGTTCAATAGAAAGACTTAAAATTATCAGTATCAGCTACTGGAGGCATTTTAAAGGAATCACAGTATACTGACAGTCCACACTGACTGTTTTAACATTCAAGACAAAGGTGCAGAAAGGAGCAATTCAGACAATGACATGGACACAGCCAGAAAATCCGAGAAGGAAGGTAAATAGCACAGAGGCTGCAAAGGCAAGCCCTGGAAATATACAGGATTTTCCAGTGATGATAAAAGACAAAAAGCTTTTACGAGTGTAGCTGCAAGAGCTCAGTGTTTATTATCCAAGTTTTAACAAAATGAATAAACTTTTCCTCGTGCCTCAGATTTAAAATCCACAGGATGCAAGATGGATAGATGCTGGAGGGTGGATATACATTGATTTCTCAACTAGCTTTTTCTTTGAAAGCCTGTTAAATAAATGCATTTCGAAATGGGGATATTTTTTCCAAACCTTTCAGCAAATGCTGGTTTTGTGCCACCATCTCTGTGAGGTGTAAATTATTACAGCACTGCTTCCTGAATGCTCAGATTCAGGACCTATGGAACAGGGCTGGTTACAAGTACACCACCAACAAAACCATTATTTGTGAATATGGGAACACCATGATTCCATAAGAATATGTAGGATAACTGGGCCAGCTTAGATAAGATAGCTGAGGGGAGGTTTATGTTCTCAGAATAGAAAATATTATGTATTTGTATATAAACTATGGGATTTTTCAGTCTGAAATAGAGATATGTGCCAAGTCTGATCTACTTCTCCATTTCCATTTAACAGGGCACCACCCTCCACCCACAGAACATTAGACCCAAGTATTCTAAGGTCAAATTAATTCCACTTAAAGTTGTGTTTAAAATTCAATTTTACATACATATGGTTTTGTGAAAAATAGCATCAGGGTAAAAGCTAGCTCAACCAATAAGTAAATTATATATATTTTCCTTAGGGTTTTCACCATGAATCAGGTAAAAGTAATTTTAAAAGCTTCCTGGGATTATTTTTTTTTTAAGTTGCACTGTTTTAATTTATCACTTCATGTGTGCTGACAATAAGCACATTTTAAAACCTTATGGCACAATGCACTGGGTTACCTAATATTAATTTACTTTTTATAATTTATTTAATATAGTATCGATTGCATTAGCATTTGGATTAATGACCTTTTAAACGCTCGAAGACTAAAGGGGTTGTCTGGTAAGGTGAGAAGACAGCTATGAGGCTGAAATAGTTGGCCAATCAGCTTTTTTAAAATAAACTAAAGATTGTGTAAACCAAAGCAATGTTGAGAATTAGGGCTTTCTAATGAGATCATCAGTTCTAAATCAATACCAACAGAGCACACACTTGTTTTTGGTTTTTTACTATGTACTTGAGAGAATTTCAGTAATCAATCACTGCCCTTCTGACTTGCAGATGCAGAGAAGTCCACCCCAGTGAAAGGTCTGAGACTGCAAAGCAGGACTCTGTGCAAGGATGAGGAATGTGAATTGGACTGTTTCCAAATGGAATAGCTGAGCTTTCCTAATCATATGTTAAACTCACTGAAAATCATACAGTACATTGAACTGGAAGCTGATCCCTTGTGAAAATAAGGGGATGTATGATTTGCCTCATCTAAACCTGCTCATAAGAAGAATCTCAGTTGCCATTTTCTCTGCTGAGCTCAGTATAATTTAAGGGGATAAAAAGTACAGGCATGGTGGTGGCAAGGAGTTCAGGAGAGAATCAACCTTTCCTACCCTAAGCATGGAATCTGACTCCAGGACTGCCATCTCCAATTGCTTTTGTCATATCTGCATATCCAATTCTTCTCATGGTTATTTATCTGTCTTTATTTTAGGGGTTTTTTGTGTTTTTTTTTTTTTTTTCTTTTTTCCTCTCCCTTTATCTCCCTGTCCCTATGAAGACTTTCACATACAGATTAACAAATGCCTGTGAGCAATTAAGAATATATAATCAGCAGCAGGATAATCACTCTTTATTTTCTAGTGTGCTAAATAACAGTTTATACTCTTAGAAATACTTCTTTTCCCCCA
Organism: Pyrocephalus nanus; assembly: GCA_038380795.1. Lineage (NCBI taxonomy): Eukaryota > Metazoa > Chordata > Aves > Passeriformes > Tyrannidae > Pyrocephalus > Pyrocephalus nanus. The sequence continues at coordinate 3,843,666 of CM076273.1, read as the reverse complement.
CATACACCAGTTAAATTACACAGTGAATCCCTTCAATGACTTTACCAGTGAGCAAGTCCTATTGTGACTAAGGCATTTACAGTCCATCCACAAAGGAATCCAGTGAGGAATCAGGCTACTGGGGCTCTGTGCCTCATGTAAATCCAGTTTGTTTAATCTGTGGTTTTCTTGAACCAAGACTCATCTTCTGCTCTCTGTTGGATATCCTGAATAGTTTGTCTAGTGGAGTTATTGTTGTCATCCACGGACAAAGTGAAACTGTAATTTGTCCAAAGCACAGGAATTTGTAGAAAGTTATTTTCGATTCTCTTGAGAACTGTGAGGGGAAGGGAATTACATGCTGAGCCTCCAGCTGGCAGCACACTGCAGAGGACAAGGGAGTTTTAATCCACCTTTGCACTGTCTGGTCTGTGTGTGAAATCCTCTATACCTTAAGCAACTGTAGGGATTTTTACCTAATATAGAAAGGGCACAGATAAATGCTGTCTTCAGCTGATTAACCATTCCCTGATGAAGCTTCTGCTGTGTCTGTGAAATTGTGGGAAACAGTCTTTTGCTAAAACACCATTAATTTTTAAGTATGGTTTCCAATATGAAATATTTTTATTTTGGCTATTCATTTTTAATGACTGCACAATGCAACTCAGCAAAACTATACAAAGCAAACCAATAAAAACCATGCATCTATTAAATCAAATATTTGCATAAAAGCCATGAAATACTGAAGCAAGACTTTGTAGGTAACTGGCAGTTCATGCAAAGAAGACAATATGTACAGAAGATGCTGTTAAAACGTTGATTTATCAGAACAAACATACAGTGTTACACTTCCTGTGTATCCCTTTCTGGCAGAAAAGTTATTCTTACTTTTAGTTTAGGGGGTATAATAATGGAGGTTATTACTAATTTATTGCATCTTGGAGCCACATTCATCAGAGTCCCTGTTGTGAATTCAGTGGGTCATCAAACCTGTTACCTCTTGCCAGTAGCTGGGCATTATCTTAGCCAGGAAATTGCCTTCAAAACACAGATGTGAGCTTTTTGTCTACCCATGAAACATAAAAATGGCCGACTTCCTTTTATAACTTCAAGGTATACAGCATGAAAACTTAAAATAAGGTGCTTTGTTTACATGGTTTGTATGTACATCAAGGCAAATGCATGATCTTACAGAATATCCTTTCAGCTCAGTGGTCAAGAATCAGCCACACTTGCATCTGTTGGAGCTGGATGGCTGGAAGAGTAGAAATGTTACATGGATAGAGTCCAAAAACTGGTGAAAGAGCAGAACATCTGTAGCTAAGGTATGGAAAGATGTTAACCAATATAGTCATGTTTCACTGCCTTATTTTGGCAATTTTCTTTCCACCTTCAACAGGGCTATAGGGCCCACTAAGGAGAAGAGAACATAACACAGGATTAGAAACACATTAGAAAAAGGACAGACAATTGTTAACCAAACTGGTCAGAGAAGTGATGCACTTATTTATATAAGTGCATTATATAGATTTATCCATACCAGTAAAGTAACATTTGAAGCTGTATTCACATTTGACCATATAAATGTGCAAATGTACAAATTGTTGGCAGTTGTTCTGGGTGCCCTGAAGCCCCTTAAAACCTAAATGAAAGCAATGATACAATGTAAAATCAACTCCTAGGCTGCAAAATGAGGGATATATTAATAAATTAGTTTTGTATGTCTCAGACCCCTGAGTGAACTCTGCAAGCATCACGTTATTTAATGATAATACTGGAAATCAGCTTGATATTCCCCATGAACTGTGCCATGAGAATATATTCATTCCAGGTCCACATTTTTTTAAGCTCATGTTCCTTTAATCTTTGCGTTTAACTGATACAGGAAGTTTAACATGTAAGTTGAACATGAGAGTTTAACATTCTGTTTTCCTCGTGTTTTATAAGAAGAGCAGGATCTGGAGGCAGAAGGTGTGTGTACACTGCTGACACAGTGATGAGCATGTGTGATGTGTCTGTGTGTGTGGATATTGAGCATAAATATGTGTGGCCTTGCAGAGTGGATGCTAATTGTCATCAGCTATTTGAGGGCCCATAGATAACAATCAGACTTTAGTCCTAATTTTGATCTGTTTTTGGTAAGTGCACAGCCCTCATCGCCTTCGGGGGACCTGTGATAGGCTGAGCCCTGTGAATACAGTTTTCCCGATGGTTCAGATGGCACTCTGCGCACTAATTAACATTTCATTTCATGGCAGCCCTTTCTTCTGTCCTACCCCTGCTCCCTGAGTGGATGAACAGATGCAGACACACATCTCATGCTTGGCAGAAGACGGATGTCACTCTTTAGAATAAATGCAGCCAGTCAACATCAACATCTGCCTGCATGGCTGCCTTCCACGGATTGGGTGGGGTAATGGCATCTGGAGACATTTCTCAACCAGGCACTGCAGGACTCTGCTTACCCCTGTCCTGTCCAGGGAACAGCTTTTCCCTACCTTTTCTTTGATCTTCATGTTCTTTAGTGAAGTTTGAAAGGTGTAAAATATTTCAGCCTCTATCTGCTGAAACTTTTTTTTTTTCAGGATGTATAATGCAGTAACATTCTGTGGGGGAGCAGTACCAGAAGTTAAAATTTGTCCTATTAAAACAACCAAATTTTCTGAGTTATAAAGCTCAGTTGCTTGAAAACAGACTCAATATTTTGCCTTCAACATCTCCAACTTTGACGGTGTTATCTTCCTTAATTATAGTACATCAGAGTCACTACATTCACTTTTAAGTGACCTGAGAAGGTGCTAAACACTTTCTCATGATAACTAATTGGAGAGTTTTGTCACTGTAGATGTACTTTCAGGAAAATAACACTCAGGGACATAATTTCTCTTCAGCTGCTTCAGATACATTTACTGATGCTTTTGCTTGATTATTTAAAAGTATCACGCTCATTAATAATGTGTCCGTGCCTTTGCATGGCTCTCTTTGTTTTTCCTAACATTTAAAAAAGGGATAGACATAGAGCAAACCCTTCTCCCAGCCCTGTGCCCTGGGGCACATAATTTATTCTGCTGTACATTTAACTTGTCCTGGCAGTTCTCTGCACACTCAGACATCTAATCTGGGCTGCATTCTGTCAAAGCCCTCTTGTATTTCACGTGTTACATTCACGTACATGTCCATGCCAGCACATCTCTCTCCTCTCAGACATCCACACCCCCCCACAGCTCTAATTCTCATCTTAACCTTTCCAGGGAACCAAGGGGGCTTTGCAGAATGCATGTGTAATAGATGGGAAGAAAATACCAATGAAGGGCAACTAAAGTCATCTGGCTTCTCCACAGAACAAGACCATGGGGTGTTATTGCAAATTTAATTGTCCCATAAAGTTTCCCGTGGGTTCCTCAAGGAGAACCTCCCATAGGGTCAAGAGCAGCATTTGATTTCCATGCCCATCAAATTGTTGTCACCTGATAAATCTGCTCTCAATGATGTCAAAGCTGTCAATCTGACAGTACCCTCGTGTTGGTGGAACCTGAACATTGGGAAGTCAAGTGAGACCATCAACTCATTTCATGTAGGCCACAAAGTAACTTTCAGAACAGTTGAATTTTAACTCACAGTCATGCAAAAGAAAGTCACAAATGATATTTCACATGAGATCAGGGCCTATACCTGCCTGTGGTAGATCATTAAATTGCCTTTTCCACCTGCTTTTTGGAATGAAACTAATTAATGTTCTTTTCTTACATGGCTTCAGTCTGATATTAAGAAGCTCAACATTTCCATTGATGACTAAAATTAAATAATCAGTCTCATAAAAACTGATATGATTAATTAATAAACTTTGAAGAAAATAATTCATTTTCCCTTTTAGAAAGCTTTTTACTGGTAGATAATATGAAGGCAAAGGTACATGCAATAAAATAGTGTTAAATTCCACTTCCTCATTTATTTTTCCCCCCTCTTTTGTCCTTAATGTAGTAAACTCCTCAAAGATCATTTAATTTAATTAAAGTTGAGAAAAGTACCTAATTCAAATAGGTAGGCAAGAGGTGCCTTCTCTTCTACTGTGAAATACCAGCATGAAACTGGTGTCAGTGGCCACCTTTCCCTTCCAAAAAAAGTAGGAATGGCTTCTACTTGGAAGATGTAAATCTGTATTTATATTTCTGTATAACCGAGGTGTATGTGTTATACTTTAATCTGGCACATGTGTATGTGCACACACGTGTAGGTTGTAGGGATCAATTGTACCATACAGGGTCCTTATATCAAAATTAGGCCCATGGTGTTTGTCCTGTGCTGTTCTCCTTGTTGGAAAACCCAGAAAAAAAAAAATTTGCTTCTCTCTTTTAGGAAAAAAAATATTTTATTTTCTCCCACACTAGAAATGGTGCCCTTGACTTTCAGATTGATGCAATAGGCAGGGCTGCAGTCTGGCTTGTGCCACCTCTGTCCCTCAGTAACATTTAAGCCTGTCGGCTGAGCACTGTGTACAAATGCTAAATATGATGGATTTGTTTTCAAAACATTTCAAAAAGTAAGGAAGAGGTGGAGTGTGCTCTACATGGAAGCTTCCCTGTGAATTTTTAACACACTGTGATGTAAATGTAATAAGCTTCTGTGCCAAGAGTCTAAATTAGAAGCTGGTGTGCTCAATATAGGTTGTTTTCACTAAACAGCAAAAAACCCCCATGAAGATAGATAGAAAAATGTGAATTATGTGAGTATTTAATATATTTAATATATTCAGTCTGTGGCTTAGGAATCACTACAGGACCTTTTTCCAGTCGGTCTGTTCCCACATGACATCAGCAGGTAAATAATCCACACTGGTTTTATAAAAAAAATTTCTTACTACATCTCCAACACTGGAAATAATTAAGTTTTTCTGATCTAGACTGTTACCCAAATCATATGACCACTTCCATAACAGTTTTAAGGATAGAAATAGGTGGACAAATGCAGAAAGATGGAAGCAGATTTGAAGGATTGCAACACATTTGAATTCCTGCTTATAATGTGTTTGCAACTTCTGGAACTGCTCTAATGTTCAGTGTATATGCAATTACTTCTGACACTGAGGGGAGAAACTGCCCTTCATGAATTTTAATCCAGTAGCCCTTTGGATTCTCCTCAGCAGCTTTTCGCTGTCTTTTGTTGTTAAGGCAGTGCAGACACATTTGAGAAGCAGTGTTCACAATACATTTTAAGAGAGTGTGCTGCTCGAAAAGTTTACTGGGAAAAAAAGTTAATTTACATGTGGAAAGCCAAACAAAGAACATGTTGCAAATGGTACACGACATGAAATGCCTCACTTTTGGTGGAAGACTTATTGATCCACCACTGATTAATTTAAGTGATAATGCTGGTAAAAAGTAACAATAAGCCAGATTTTCAATGTTTTATGCCTAAGACTGAATTCTTGGCTAGTAGAAAAGGGTTTAGTGCTGTGGGTGAGATACTGGGGCTTATGTGACTACTCATATAGTCAAGCAAACTTGTTGTCACATGCTGTACCGTTGATTTCACCAGCTGAAAGCAGCACTGTCTGAGAATTGAGTTTTTATCTCACTGTTCAGATCAAAAAAGGTTCCTAAAAAGTCCTCTAATCACCTGTGAAGGTGAATATATTATATGAGGAAAGCACTATGATCAGTGTGTTGTGAAAAAAAATACCTGTTCAGATATCCAAGACAATAAAAAATGGAAGGGAGAAAACTTTCAGACATGTCCTTTGAAGTGTTCAGCAGCCTAGAGGACATCTTTTATTTATTGTTATATATATATTGCTGCATCACAATGAAGCTCACAATGTAAAATGAAAGCCCTTGATATGGGTGTCAGTGTAAGGATGGCTGTGGGTAGTTTAGTGGCTTCATCATTCTGTTCCTTGACAACTCATCAGGAATTATTTCTTGGAAATTTAGCTCTGTAGATTTTATTTTCTGCTAAATACATTATGGTGCTGTTTCCTGTCTCTGCAGGCAGGAGTTCACAGGTCATGGTTGCTCTTATATCTTCTCCCCTCCCTTATCATTGTCTCATTGATGGAAATTCCTAAGGATATCTCCCAGATGTCTCCAAATGAAATCCCTCCATCTCCCCTTGGTTAGGGTTGGTAGGGAATGCCACGGAGTTGTTTGCAACCCGTGTGTGACAGGCACATGTTTAGTTCAGCAGCTGATTTACCTGGTGCAGTTGGGAAGAGTCTCTGTTACACCTTTGTAGCCTAAATCTGCTGTTTCTGCAGTGAGAACACAGATAATTTGAGGCTGACACATTGTATGAGAGTGTGTTTAGAAAGCTATAAAACACCTGGCCACCACCAGCTTGGCATTCTTAACAAAAACCTCAGGTTTTTCAAGCAAATCTTTGGAGCCCTCAGTGTAAAACTCAAATTAAAAAGAAAGAACATCCTGTTCAGTAGAAATATTTTGATCAATCTCCTAAAAGCACAGACTTCATCAAGAAAACTGCATTTTCTTTTTTTTTCCTAGATTTCCCCCCCTGCTTTTGTAGTAGCAATCAGATGAGTATAGATTAGTATAATTTCAGATTCTAAATAGACTGCTGTGGCCACCTAATTTCTGATGCATTGCTTGATGATATTACCTAAATGTCATCATGCATTTGGGCCCCAGTCTTATTCTTTATGTAAAAAAGATGAAGTTTGAATATCATAAAGTTTATTAAACCAGATTATAAGAAGTTTAGCAGACATAATTCTCTCTCTTTTTTTTTTTTTCCTTCAAGTTTAAACAAGCATGTTTTTCCTGCACAAATTCAGGAGCAAGTGGTTAACTCCCACTGGTTTCAAAGCCATGGGAATTAAGCAGGTGCTTAAAGTTAATGAGGTACTTAATTGCTTTGTAGAACCAAGATGGACTATTGCATTGCAGGTACCACGAGAAATTATCCCTGATTTCCTTTCTGAGTATGGAGATTTTTAAGGATCAAGATCTCAGTTGCAGGCCACCTTTTTACCATTTCTGCATAATTTGATGGTTGAAAACTGTAATGTTCTGTTGCAATCTGGGTGGATTCAGTCACAGCATCATTAAAACCATTCAGGCTTGATCAAAAGATTTCATAAATTTTCTGAATAGCATGACTGAAACCCCAGAGGGCTGAGTAATGCCTGAGCATTTTGTGCTACCACTGTTTTAGCAAAATACAGTCCATGCCAAATCATAGAGACCAAAAAAGTCTACAGCAGTGAGGTGAATGGATCATAAGAACAGACTTTCTTCTGGGCAGATGGGACATACTGTCCCAAGGGAGCAGACCAGGGAGAAGGAAAAACACTGATGGCTTGAAACATGAGTACATTTTTGTTGGAGGGAGGCTTTTGTATCACAGAAGATAACTTTGCATATCATTTACTACACTGTGCTGGGTGTGGCTGGGATATAGTTAATTTTCTTCATAGTAGCTGTTACAGTGTTGTGTTTTGCATTCAGGATTAGAATGTTGATAGCACAGAGATGTTTTGTTGTTGCTGAGCAGGATTTACACAGAGCCAAGGACTTTTCAGCTCCTCCAGCAGGGAGAAGGGTGGGAAGCACAAGAAGCTGGCAGGAGATACAGCCAGGAGAGGTGATCCCAGCTGACCAGAGAGGTATTCCACGTTATGACATCATGCTTGGGATATGAAGCCGGGGGGGGAGAAGGAGGAGACATTTGGAGTGATGGAGTTTGTCTTCCTGACAAACCCCACTCTGTGTGATGGGGGCCCTGCTCTCCTGGAGATGGCTGAACATCTGCCCAGCCATGGGCAATGGGGAATGAATTCCTTGTTTTGCTGAGCTTGCATGCACAGCTTTTGCTTTACTATTAAACTGCCTTTATCTCAACCCATGAGCTTTCTCACTGGATCTCCTGCCTCTCCCCCCATCCCGTGTGTGCCCACGTGGGGTTTGGTTTCCAGCTGAGGTTAAAGCAGGACACTTAAACCACATATGCTCTTTAATTAACATGGCCAACATCTGTTACATTTCCCCCAATCCTTAAAGCACAGAGTAATATTTTACTCTTGCATTCCAATGTTTCTTGTGGCAACAAAGACCCCACTTCAAGAGGAAAAGCAGTTTTTACACTTGTGTCTCAGAGTAACTTTAAACAGTTTATGGTATTTCTATTTAGAATAATTCCAGAGGTGTGTCTATTTATCTTCTGCATTAAAATTCAAGAAAAAGGTTTAGCTTTTGGCTTGCCTTGGGGGCTAAGCTGTGCAGCAGACATGCTTCTCCAAGATAATTTGTTTTCTAATTGCCATTCGTTTGCTGAAATACAATTAAAGTTATTGCTCTAATATTAACATCAACATCTTGATTGCCTTATCAGAATATGAATATGTATTTTTCTTACTCTGCTTGGAGACATCTTTCACTAACTTTCTCTGAACATGTAGCTCTTAATTAAAGAGAATTCTTAATTCATCTGTAACAGTACTTTCCCAGCAACTCTTGCCAATTTGTTGGAGGGTCACACCTTAAATTAGAGTCCAGACTTTCATCACATACTGTCACCACACCAGGGCACACGTTAACTCGGAACATCTCAGCCTTTGAATCAGCTCACACAAACAATTTGATCTTTGTGTAATTGCCAAAATTTGGGTTGCAAGCAGGCAAATTAAACCAAACGGAGATGGATTTCGTGAAGAACTGGAATATGACAAGGAGTTGGGAAAGCAGCGGCCAGCCAGTCTATCTGAAGTGAAAAGGGGCACTCAGGGTGCAGGATGAGAAAAGTACTCAACTCATTTAACAATAATGAGGGAATGTTCCTTAGCAGCACAGCTGTTTGCTCCTCTGATTTTGGTTCTGGTTTAGAGAGCCCTTTATATGTTAAAGTCAAAACAGGATTACCAAGAGAATGAGCACAGTTTTATTTTTAAAATGGTCTCAGTAAGATTCATTACCTTACCTTTTTTCTTTACAAAGATGTTTAATGAACAGGATTCTTTCAGTCAGTAAAAGCATGAGAATGTTCCAAAATAGTTGCACAAATGAACAGGCCACTTGGGATGGCAAAAAACAGAGATACAGTGCAGGAGCAGTCCCATTAGGTGATGAAATTGTTCTTTTCACTCTAAGAGATCCTTTCAAAATCTTTCTTTTCTCATTTAGTAATTTTCCTTTTATGATAGCCTGTCTATTTCCCATACCTCATTAGCTTCTGAGCACACATGAATATCCCACTGAGTTACATAGAAAATTATTTTTTTTGAATATGATAGAAATGCAAAATTGAATCTTGGTTTTAAAAATATAATAATGAAATTGACATTTATGCTCTAGTGAGTTGTTCTCGAAAATGAATTAAGTGTATAATAATCAGCAAAAATTAATTTGTAATTTATATCTTGTGGGGGTAATGGTTCCATGTTATAGAACTTGGTGTTTCAAAACTGAAATGTGATCTTTAGTGACCTTTCAGCAGACCTGGGGTAGCAGGAATCAAGTGTGTGTTTGCTTTCCTTGGGGAAAACACTTCTTTACATGTTATTACAGGTTTTAGAAAAATACTGAGATATTTTCTTTCCAGTCCTTCTGTCAGCATAAGTAAAATTCAGGGGTGTTCTGCATTGCCTCTTTCATGTCCTGAGGAAGGGGCATCTGGCTTTTTAGCCCTGGTCATTCAAATATTCTTCCATCTTTGAGCATATTGCTGTGAACTCTGCAAGAGTTGTTATCTGGATGGTCACTGGTGTCAGATAATTACACAGTTGTGGGGTTGTGGTGACACAACACATAATAAATGCAAATGTGAGAAATTGCCATGTATTGGGTGGTGGGAGGATCCATAAATATCTGAGGAAAAGTAAAAATAAAGCAAAAAAAAAGATTGTTGGAGTTCTTTATACTAAATGTGCCTGGAAAGGAGCGTGAGCAGCTGTTTGGTTTGGCCCAGACATGAATTTCCTTGTTGGTATCAGACCCACAAGTAGGTTTGAATTCAGTTTTACCCTGGCTTTTACACCTTCATGAGCCATTAAATCAGATCAGACCAGTTCAGATCTGCAGATTGGAGCGTCCAGAAATATTAATCTGTCTGTTAAATACACTACCATATTTTTATATGGGGTTTAATTCCATGAATAGGTGATCACCAGAATCAGTGCAACGTCAATTGTGTCAGTGACTTTGCTTTTTGGTGAGGAGTGGCTTCAAGTGACAAAGAAGAATCAACCTACAGATATAAAACTCATGATGTGATGCTATATTGATAATGTGGTCTGGATGTAGATTTCTAAGCTCAAAATTTTGAGATTTAAGTTTAATAATACGAGCCTGTCATAGCTTCAGCTGTGCTCTAATGAAAACAAGTCCATTTAGCAGTAGGTGTTTGCTTTAGAAAAAAACCATGCTGATAGCCCTTGGAGAGATTTTTCAATTAAAGAAATACCAAAACTGTTACAAATACTCTGTTGTGATGAAACTCTTAGGATCACCACATCTCCTTATTAGTGCAGCAATCCTGGATGTTTTTTATACGAGTCCCGCTATGATAAAATGTATAATACTTGTTTAGAAGTTTACAAAAGAAGGAACTACAAACCTTGTAGAGCATCCAAGCTCTTTCATGTTTCAAGAAACTAGTGTTTCCTGTTGCTATGCTGTCTCATGTTTGGAATTGCCTAAAGTGCCTTTTTAGTGCGTGGATGCTGCATAAAAATCAACTTGCCTCATTGATTTCAATGAGCAGTTCCAAGGTCAAATGTTATTCAGCTGTAAAATTATCTATTAATTTTTTTTTTTTTTTTTACTAAGGAAAACCATCTGAGTATTGAAGGACAAGATAATAGTCCATTTACTGAATACAAAGGAATGCATTTTGTTTGTTCAGCACATCGTAACAGTAGGGATGTGCTTTGCTTCTCAACTTCTATTTATAGCATTACAAACCTTAGGGTGATCACCGGTTGTGAGCAGCATATCCTTGGAAACACGGGATTGTGCAAATGCACTTCTTGATATATCACAAGTGTATGCAGAATAATTAGACCTGGGAAATGGGAGGAAAGCTTAAGATTTCTTGAAAATTGCCTAAAACAAGAAATAAAATCAACCAACCAAAGAAGAGCCACTAAAACTAATGTGTGAGCAGAAGATAACATTGTAAGTTGTTTTTTAGAGCATTGTCTATGCATATGGGGGAAACAGAGTGAACCAAACACTTTTGATTCTACCTAGAGATAACTGGCGTTTTCCAACAGAACCTCTTTTTCAGGGGGATGTTTGAGCTGTTGCACTTTTAGTTTTAAGAGTATTTTTCAAAATAGCTTTTATATTTTGCTTCAGTGGAGAAAGAACACAAAAAAACCTTATATATATATTTTTTTCCCAAATGTTTTAGCAAAAAGCCAATTTTGTTTGATATTTTTTACTTTTAGGTTTAGAATATTTTCACTGGGGAAATTCAGTCAGTCTTATGAGTAGAGTTGTGATCCTCCATGTCTATGAGCTGAGGCAGTAAAACCTTGGGCAGAGCTTGAAGCCAGGCACTAATAGTCTGTGTGCATGTAATGTTAACATGTAAGAAAAGAGTAAGTTAAGTCCTTCTCCTAGTTCGAAGCTGGGAGCCATAAGAAGACTGTGCAGTTCAGAGAGTAAGACTGAGAGAGCAAAACCCCACTAGGCAGATCAGCAGGGGGTAGAGAAAGCTCCTCAGAGTCTAAAATGTATTTCCCTATATTGTACTATCCACTTTTTTCCCCGAAGACATGAATCTTGCTTTCAACAGGAAAAACTCTTCCCCGGTTTCCTGCTCCCTTGCCTGCCCTCATTAAGGGACACTTGGCTTCCCTCCATCTCTCCCATTAAATCCCAGCCTTCATGAGCAGATTATGGTAATTTAGATCCCAACCTCGAGAAATCTCGTTGGGTGTGAGGAGCCCTGACTGTGCAGCTGGCACAGCCAGGCTGTGGCAGAGCCCAGCTGAGACAAGGCTGGGCACAAACCCCTCCTGCCTGCCCTGTGTGCAAAGCCTGGCCAAAATGGGATAGGGGAACTAAACTGCTGGGATCCAGCTGCTCACAGCGGCACTTCCCAGGGAAAACTTCCCAGCTTCCTTCAAACACAAACCTCCCGTTCCCACTGCTTCTTTGGCTCGGTTATTTAGCTCGATTAGGCCACAGGAATTCAATAGCAGTTACTAACACTCTGACCACGCAGAGCCATCCCCATCTCTGAGATAATGTGCTGAGATCCCCATTTTCATGTGAGCAATTGCTCGCTCACCTGGCTATTGTAAAAATGCTTCCAAAACAAATTGTAACATATTCCCTGCTATTGCAGCAGTATTTCCCACAGGGCTGTGCAGATAACACAGATGTGTCAGGATAACTGGCATTCTTTTATAATGTTGTAAAATAAATTTTGTTTTTATAGGATGCCCTTAATGTACAGTAACACAAGATCCTTTAGAGAGGCATCAACAGTAAACTGGAGTTAAAAGGAAAATTTTACAGAGGAGTTGCCAAGTTTTCAGCAAATGATGAGGTGTGTGACTGAACTACCAATATGAATTACGACAAGTGGAAGAGTACCTGAAAATTATGAAGCATCTTAGCTAAACTGAGGGATTTTCACACCTTTATATCTGTGATTAAGATTTTATCCATTAGCACACAATTTGTCAGCCCAGACAGACCTAATAGAAGAACAGTTACAGCTCTGTATGTTCAGTAAGATGTGGAGAATGGATTGTATCATTTATCTAGTTCTTTCTTGACAACAGTTTAACATTTATTACAGTGGTCTGCGCCACAATATTTCTGTCTTGACAGTAAAGTTATGACTTCCGTAATTTCACCATAATTGTTCTTAACTCTCTCTCTGAGAAGTAATCAGCACTGCCCAAACAGAGCTGAAGTGAGGAAGGGAGAGAAAATTTTTATCAGCTTATCTGATCAGGAGCAACAATAAACTATTTCTTTCTTCTGTGACTTTATCATGTTCATGTCCCTCAAGCAGCATGGCTGCAACAAGTAATTGCAGTTAGAACAGCAGTGCGTGGGACAGGTAACAGTGAACAATCTGTGCCCTCCTGTGCTCAGTGTTTCCCTGTTAAGTGGCTTTAATCAGGTGTGTTCTTTTGTCAGTGCTCTGGCTTAGTGTCATTGTAACACTGCCTGAAATATGGGATTTTGAAATAACTCGAGCTGTGCTCCTCGTTGCTGTTGCGGAGCGTTGTCGTTCTGTCTCTATAATAATTTTGAGTTTTTATGCAGAGAAAAGCTCGGGTAATTAAAGAGCAAAGTTATTTACAGAATTTTGGTGTAATGAAAAGCTTAACTAGGCCTTTAATACAGCTCTGTTACCTACTGTGTCACATGCCATGTGTCACCTCAGTCAGAGGAAGACCTTCTCAGTCTGTGTACTGGAAAGCTGACCAGTAGTTTTGCTCAGACTCTTAACCTAAAAGAATATCAAATTATAATTTTAAAAAGTAAATATTTCATAGTTTTCAGCGGAAACGTGGAAAAGCTGTTCATGTTTAGTAACATAATTTTCTTACCTGCTTCTGATAGTTCCTCTTTGGAGACACCAAAGCTCTGGAGCTCCCCACTTGTCTATGAGGTATTTATACTCATTGTCAATGCCATTATCAGGGCTGCCCTTATAAAGCATCCCTTTCTCCCAGCTCAGGGAGGAGGTCCATACCACCATAAGGAACAGTTAAGAATTCCCAGATAGGTAATATCCAGTTGGAAACAGGCTTTTGGATGAGGGAGTATGATTTACATAAGTGCTTACTCTCGATTCCTAAGAGGCCTTCTGGCTTTTGGTTGGTTATTTTTTTTCCCTTTTTGAAACCTTTGTAAGTAATTTAGGCCCTTAGATGAAGAGCTGTCCTTTATAACTTTCAGTTAATAACTTTACTATTATTATTTGAAGAAAGGAATGTTTTTACAGTTAAATCAATATGCTGGTAAGATCAGAACATAGTGAGGACTCCAATGGTTGCAAAGATTTGGAAGTGGTTCTAATGAACACTCAGCAGGCAAGAAAACGTGCTTTTATGTTCACTCCAAACAAAAATATACAAACTGAGGAGAAAAAAAGACAGGCTTTAGCCAACCTTATTAAATCAGAAGTGGCTGTGAAATTATTTATTTCATCTAAACTAAATAAGGCCAATTATTGGCTTTTCATAGGAAACACAAGGGAAGTTTTCAGAGGACCTAGTTTGAAAGAGAATTACACAGAGCCAGCTTACAATTAAATCATGGAATATCCTGACATGGAAGGGACCCACAAGGATTAGTGAATTCCAGCTCCTGTCCCTGCCCAGGACATCCCAACAATCCCACTACAAGCTTTATCATGCTTTAAAAAAAAAAAACAAAAACAAAAAAACAGCTATTATTTTTCTCACAGATAGATAAATTTCAAGCCATACTCATACACTTAGGGGCTGAGATCCTCTTCTATTTTAGGTAGTAAATGCATTTCTATAATGTTTTATGATACATATTACATATAACTTAATACTATATTGAAGATATAGTACCACATTCATAGATATTTACCCAAGTTTAGAACATTAGTAAGTGTCTTTACACTGAAAAAATTTCTCCAGCTGGCACAGTTAATCAATTGTCCTGGTTCCAGGAGACACAGCTGAAAACATTCACCCTATTCCCAGGAATCCTTTGTTTAGCTTTGTGAAGAGTCCAAAAAGAGTGGAAAACCATCTCTGTGACATTTCTGAAATCCACTTCTGGAATTTCAGGGGTTTTTTTTTCCTTTTCATTCCAGTTCCCTTCTAAGAGGCTGTGTCAGGAACAGTTGAGTGCATTATGTGCCTCCTTCCATTTAACTTCCTGTGGGGTCCCAGGGGGTTTAAATGATTTAGTGCCCTCATGCCCAGAAGGAAGTGGGATGGAGAACATGGTGGAGCAGAGCCTGTGGTGGTGGGCAGGTGGCTGTGGGAATGTGGGAAGGGGGCACGGGGGTGGCAGAGGAAGAGAAAGGACTTGCAGTACCCCAGACAGAAGTTCAAGCCCTGTAATTTGAAAGGTGATTTCAAGTCCCTGCTCTGCTATACCCTGTGTCCCCATGTGCTTCAGCTCTCTGTCTGTAAAAGGGCTATAAAAGCAATTACCTACCCAGGGGCTTACTGTGAGAACAGCTTCATTAAAAAGTGCCAGTGAGTCACAAACTGTTGCAATAGATGCACGAAGTCCAGCAGCACAAAGCTGGGGTGACCTCTGGGCTCGGCAAAGCAAACACACAAGTGTTTCAGGTGTTGTTTTCTGCTTGGTTTTCTTTTTCCCCTGCAGAAATGTGAAACTCGTGAACAAAAATAAACACACGAACATGGAAAATAAATTCTCAAAACATAGTAAAAAAAAAAAAAAAAAAAAAAACCAAAAAAACCAGACCAGTTTGGAAAGCCTAAACAAACACTGTAACATCTGTTTCCTGAGTTATTGATGGGGTCTGTCATCAGGCTCATGTCTGCCTTTCAACATCTTCCAAAACTTTCTCTCTTCTGGGTGGTTTCAAAAGTCAGAAAAGAACTGGCTACTTGTCCTTCTGGAAAAATAAAAGTATATCTTTTAAGCTGAAACTTGAATGTGGCATAACTGTAAAGTAGAAAATAAGGAATGTGTTTGATAATGTTCCAGTGCTGCTAAACCAAGTGGTGACATTACTTGGTCTTGTTTATTAGCACCAGCAACAACCTTTCCATACCTCCATTCCCTATAGCACAAGGAAGATTTCAAATTACTATTCTTTGAAATGGCAGAGAGTGAAACCAAGATTTAACAATGGAGAAATAAGAGTTCAGTGCTTTCAGCATTATTGCCTCTGAATAAGCAGGCACCTACACTTACTGCTTGTGGTCTGGTATAAACACATTAATTATGCCTCTCACTAAGACTTATTTTATTTACATTGATCTTTGTAAAATATCTGCCTATCACTTCCTAAAGTGTGTCTATCTCTGAGATTGCAGAGCAACTTGACTGACATCTTATAATGTTATTATTTTCTACTCTGCTCAGGTGAGACCCCCCTGCAGAGCTGCCTCCAGCCCTGGGGAACAGCACAGCAAGGACATGGAGCAACCTGAGATAGTGGAAGGTGTCCCTGCCCATGGCAGGGGGGGTGGAATTGGATGGTCTTTAAGGTCCCTTCCAACCCACATCATTTTATAATTCTATGATTTTAGTTATCTAGAAGTATTGCTTACGCATTTCTGAAGCCAGACACAGAGTTCCCTAAAGAGCACAGAAGAAGTCACCCTCATCTTTCTTCCTCTACAGAATCTGAGAAATGTGGGGTAGGGGAAGTGGAACAAGTGTTACTCTCTCCTCCCAACAGAGTCTGGTATTTTTAGAGCTGGTTTAACTGGATGGCTCCGATAAAAAAAGCTTTAACTGGGTGGTAAAATTGATAGCTGGATAAAGAAGCTGGAGCATGGAGAGTTGTGGGTTCATGGTATTCCAGGCTTTCTGTAGGAGTCCAGACAAATCAGGGCTAAATGCAATAAAGTCCAAACTTTGGAAACTTGAAATTTTTAGCTAAAGTCTAAGTTTGGAAGCACCTGACATCCGGTGTGTCAGGTTTTCTAGCAGTGGTTTCTCTAGGGACTTTAAAGTTTTTAACACTAAGTTAAGAATCTGGAAACACTTCTAAAGGGCTAATTTTGATAAGGACTGAAGTTCTGAAAGAGCTGAGAAGCACTGCTTTTTACCCCAGAGTAAAAGATGTCATTTCTAAATATGTTTTAGTGTTCCCTTGTGTTTCCCAACGGCTCCTCGTGTCGGATGCTCCACCCAATCTGACTATTGAATACCACTTATGTTATCTGTCAGCTGCTTCGTATTTTTTGAGTTCCCTGAGCTTGGTGAGAGGATAAAAAGATTTGCCTATAATGGTAAAAGGGAGAATTGCAGTCATTTGGAAGCTGCAGGCTGTTCTTTCAGCATCTTTCAGTTTCTTTCAAAGACTGGATTCTCAGTTTAATTGGTTGTGCTTCACTAGAAAAAATAGTGCACTCATTAAAATATCAAAACTCTAAGTTCCAAGATATCTGCTCCTTTTTTTGAATTACAACATGTGTAGAATATGAGATTTGATAATATTTTATCCTGATTATACTTTTGTAACCACCATTTATAATTTCCAGACAATCTGTGGGGGACAGGGAAGCTCTGGGTATTATTGATTTACACTGTTGAGATCAATGTTATAAGCATATTTGCATTTGTAAAATAGATGGAATAGCTTTATTCTTCTCCCTGAAGTCCTAAATCAATGTGAAGCCTGTTTTCTTCTTTGCTTCTTTTTTTCCCCCCTCTTTATTACAAAGATGGAAAAATTCAACATAAAATATTAAGATATGCATAGAGCCTATTTCTGCCACTGCTGAAGTGGTTCTGTGAGGAAGGAACACCATCCAGCTCTTTCATTTCAGCAGTATAGTCACATCCTCTGTAGGACAATATCCCAGAGTGTTATATGACAAGTCATAAAATATTACAAAGACAATAACTGCAGTGGGGGAGGGAGGATTATTTAGGGAAGCAAAGGCTTCATTTTGTTTTCCAAAGCATTCTGCCACGCAATAAATTAAATATCAGATGCAAAAATTTCCTATGGCAGTGCCCTCACACACCACAGGAGGGGAAGGCGAGTTCTTTTATAGCATGGAGCCATCACTGTAATGAGCACAGACCTTTTCCCCATTAATTTTTCATTTTAGAAATACAACTGTTTCAATATTATGGGTATCTCTGTTTGCTCTCCTTAGACTTTTTTAGCAACACCCACGGGCACTGTCTGTGTGCAGCGTCCTGATCAGCTGTAACAAAGAGCTGGGATTTCTCTTCAAGGGCCCAACTGAGGCAGCTGGGAGGGCACAGAAATTTGCACCCCAAATGCATCTGGACAATTATGCTTTCAGAACACTGAATATTGCTCCCATGGCAGATTTTTTGGCTTCCACGTACCTCACCTTCTAAGAGGTTTTTGAACTTTGATTGAAGTCCTGTTGTGTAATTACAGAGTTGGTTTCACGCTGTAGTTGTTGTGACTTACTGTGTCCTCACTGGTTTTTATGGCTCTTATGATTTAGTTTGTCACATCTGAGGAACTCTCAAGGCTATTTCATGTTCAGAGAATGAAGAGCAAGAAATCAGGGAGATGGCTCATCTGCCCAGGTTCTTGGTTTTCCTCCATCACCTGCTCTTCCCTTTTTTCCAGGCTTTATAACATACAGCTGGATACAAAGTTCATCTGGCCATGTCTTATTAATCTTGTTACAAAATAATTTTGGAAGGAAGACCGACAATAATCACAAATATATACCTTGCCACACATCTTTACAACTCTTTGCTGTTTCTCAACATGAAGCAATTTGAAGAGATTGTAGAATCATTCTTCTCTCTCCTTTGTACTAAGGTTCCATTGAAGAGTCCAGAAATAATGAGACTCTTTTTTGCACTTTGCTATAAGAAGTTTATTTAGAAATTAGCAATGAATAGCAGATAGCTGAGTAATTCTTTCCAATACTGTGTCATTGAACTTCGTGTTGTGTTCAGCTTTGGGTAATCACCCTTCCAGAAATTGTCCCGTCACCTTATGTATCCTAAGATACATGTGTTGTCTCTGCAAGTTTTGTCTCCTGACTGACAATATTACTTACCAGTTTTTCCTGAGTTCTATTATGAGAGTTTGGAACTCTCAGTGTTAAACTGGAAATCTTAAATACTGCCAGGAGCTTGCAAAGATCCTCCATTCAGGAGTGAATTTCACAGACTCTCTCTTAGAATATTGATGTTGGCTTCCTTGTAATTATTTCCTAAAGCGGTTTCATCTGTGCATCTCTCTGAGAGGGTTCCTTGACCCACTGCCTTTTTATTTGGAATTCTGGGACAGCTCTCAGCTCACTCTAAAGCTGATTCAATCTTCAGGTACTGTTATTTCTTGATCCTCTTTTATATGAAACTGATTCCCTTTTATACCCATCTGGCATTTTTTTCATAAAGTTTTATTTTCTTTTGGTGTCATTCCCTGGCAAAAAAAATATTTTATGTTCTGTATCTCTTTTCCTCGATATAGCAATCCTTCCAGCCCTTGAAAACCTTTTTTCTTTTCTTATACATATTCTAAAAATCACCTCAAATACAATTTCAACCCATCCCCTTTTTTCTCATCATTATTATAGTCTTTTAACTTCATTTACTCTTATGTACCCTGGTGTTTGTGAGTGTTTTAGCTCCTTAACTTTTGATTGCTTTTTGCATTTAGACATTTTATTATAGCATTTGCTGCTGGATGTCCTGATATGCACAGCACCCTCAAACATAGCATTAATGTTCAGAAACAATTTTTCTTCTACATCTTCTTCCTCCATTTCTTTATCCCATTTCCTTTGATCCAACACTTACATGACTTTTCTAAATCTCCAGTTCAATGTCCTCACTTAGAAATCTTCCACTTTTGAGATAAAAAATGGAAATAATGGGGCTATTTTTTAACTAGCCACTTCATCACGCCTGGCTCTCTGTCAAATTTCATTGATTCTCTTTTAATTTTTCTTTTTTATTACATTGTGTGCAAATTGCACTTATAATACTGTGCCATGCTTTAGTGATTCCCTCCTCTTCAGAACTCTGATATCAAAAGGAATGAAAACTCTGATCACTAACTATAGTTTTGTATTCAGTCCAATATCCTTTTCAAATCATCAGTTCTTCCTGCCATTTTTTCCTTCATTATCTTTAATTCTGTGTTATATTTTTACTTCTATAGTGAACAAAATGTACATTTCCAAAGCAAACCTTCTCCCTTGCATCTTGAAGGATTTGCATTTAACATCTGGATTATCTGCAGAACTGGGCTCTTCATTCCAAGTGTGAAGGCAACGCTATACCAGGTGCATTTTTGGCTGGATCACTGTAAGTAATAATATTTCTTAAGGTCAGTTAAATCAAAAATGATGGAAAAAAATTGGCCCACTATCTTGAAGAGTTATAGATGCAAGTCTAATTGTCATTCAAGTAATGCATGTGCACTCAGTGCATGGTGAAATGTCCAGTCATGGATGTTCAGACTCTGAGTGTTAGCTCTGCTTTGTTTTGGTAACTTAAAATTTTCAAGTGGTGATGTCGAGACTAAAACGTATTTCCTATGTGTTCTATAACAAATGCCTTGTCAGCTCTGGCTGCTGAATCCTGCCTTAAGGTCTTTGATCAAGATGGATTAAAAACCTAGGAATGATCCTCTGGAGAATCTCTTTAACCAGGGGTAAGTTTGTCTGTGTGCAACAGAGCCTTTGATGGCAGGGCAGGGATCTGGAAGCTCGGGGTGTTCAAGGTCAGGGTGGAGCAACCTGGGACAGTGGAAGGTGTCCCTGCCCGTGGCAGGGGGTGGAATGAGATGAGCTTTAATGTCCCTTCCAACACAAACCATTCTGGGATTCAATCATCTCATAAACACTCCCAAGCACACACTGCATTTTGCATTTGGTGAGGGACTGCCTGACATCTCTCCTGCTCTAATATTGTTCTTATTTTAGTAAGTTTTTACCACCACTTTAAAGAGCAAGCAGGCCAAGAGGATAAGCCACATTTACAGGGTTTTAAGAGATTATACAAGGTATGTACCTGCATGTTCTGCAAACTGACCCCAAGGGAGTTGGAGATTTACTTAACCCCTCGCCTTATCTGAAGCTTTCCAAACACAGCTAAGAAAAACAGCAGGTTATTGTGGGAAAGACACTTATATTTCATCATTATAGAGTCTGTTCAGGAGACTACAAATTCTAAAACAAAGCTTCTTCATTAAAAAAATTCTCTGTGGGAAACTAATAGGGAATAAAGAACACTTTGTGAGAAAGGAAAATAAAGGCAAATTTAAATTTGTCATTCTAATTAAAAGCAGGTTGTGATACAATCTAGAAAAAATTATCGTTAAAAATAATATGCTTCTGAAAAGTAAAATCATATTAATAGGCGTTTAATAAATTAAAAAGGAAATACAATACATCTACCTGAGTTTTGTGTATATGTGGAATGATGTCCCATTAAGATCATAAGCAAACCATGCATTCATTTCAAATTCTACTGGTTAATAAAAATTTCAGCAGTATAATATTCCTGCTGACTTAAAACATATAAAATTACCTTTTATACATTCACTACTCTCAATTTCATTGACAAATTGATTTAACTTTTCAGTGCACTCATAGTTACAAAAACTATGATTAAAAAAGTCAACATCTGTAAGGCATGGCAGCCAGTTACTGGTTAAATCTTCCTTTTAAATATAGAGGGAAAACCTTGTTTTCTTAGACTTAGGTGCTTTGGAATCACTGCTGTTGGAACATGAGCATTTTAGGGGATAGTAATTGCTACTGCACACAGAATTCATCTGCCTGCACCCTGCATCTTGCAGAAAACTGCAAGAAAACATTGTGGGCATTTTACCGATACCTGCTAAGGAAGTAACACGTGCTGTTTTCTGGGGGAATCATCTCTTTCAGATGATGGCTCACCTGCAGATGGATTACAGCAGGACCCCACCATTCTGTGTCCTGGGCTGAGCCCACCTTCATATGAGTGGTAATGGAATGACTCCTGTAAATTTTCGTGGGGTCAACACAAAGGGCTTTTCAGGGCTTTCACTTTTTTCCTGCTTGTTTTTATTTTTTCCCCCTTAGGATCCCTTGGATGACAGGCTGGAGGCTCAGGACTGTCACTGAATAGTGATCAAATAGTCACTCTTGCAACATTTATCCCAGAAAGGTTTGATGCTATGCTTTTTTTTTTTTTTTTGCTCTTAATTCCAAGCTTCTCCCAGCACACCTGGAGTGCAAACTTTCCTCTCATGGCAGCAGCTGGGCATCTTCTGCCATGAGCACACACTGTCACCACCAGGTATCAGATTCAGATGACAATCTGGATCTAGCACTGAGGTACAGCTTCTTAAACTACCAATGTGTTCATCCTCAGGACAGGTTTCAAGCAGCCACTACAAGGAAACAAAGAGAGGGGGGAAAAAGGAAGGAAAGAATGGAGATCTTAGCAGTGAAGGAGGTGAAAGAGCCAAGCCTTTGTGGTGATGGGGGAAGACTGAGGGAGAAGAGGTCCCTGTGCCTGGCAGAGGAGGTAGCCCAAACTAGAGCACTCTTTTGGCTTTCTGCAGAAAACAGAAAGAACCAGCAGCCCCAGTGATGTCAAATATCAGGGATTCAAGTGGTGTTGCTATAGTAATGTGCTGGAGGAAGCAGCTGATATGCATATTTGAGATTTGCTGTAGGATATAATCTATTAACGTGGAGCCATGAAAACAAACAAACTGGCTGGAAATCCAGTCTTGTCTCAGTCTGTGAATCCACAGGGACTGGTGTGTGGTTGTGTCTGTCTGACCCTTTCTCAGAGGAGAGGTAAGAAAGTAGGAGGGGCACAGGAACTGGCTTTGGGACAGCTCACTCCTTTGCCTTTGCAGCACCAGTAACAGACACAGTTTCCACCTGTTTTTGTCCTCTCCATCGTGGCTTCTCTCTGCTGGCAGCCCATCATTCCCCAGCCTACCTTTCAACCTCCTGATTTATTGAGTGCTGTTTACCTTCTGAGAGCAGTGATGTCCCTCTCTTTGCTAAGGAGTCACTTTTATCACACCCTTTATCCTAATCAACTCCTCCATTTTTCACGGGCTTTCTCACATTTTCTAAATTTCATTTTCCCTGCTGATTGACTCCCTCTTTCCCCTCCAACTAATCTTGTTTCATTTTTTTTCTTTACTGGGAAGAAGACATTGCCAAAATGTCACCTCTAATCTTGTTTCCCATTTCTAGCATGTAATTTATTAATCCTCTCTCTCACTTTTTTTCCCTTTTATTGAGCAGCCTACATGCTAATACAGCTCAAGTTTTATTTTCAGATTGTCAAATAAATAATTTCACAAGTCTTAAGACTAGGGGAAAAATAAGAACTTTGAAATAATGATCACCCCTGTCTTTTTGCAGAGGCATTTGCTCTTAGATCTATACAAATCACTTTTTTCAGGGATAATATAGCTGTCCTATATCAGTTAAATTAATTATTGGATGGGGTATTTAAGGAGCTGAGGTGAAAAGCCAGCCTCTGTCTCATTGATAAAGACACACTACATAAAACTTTTACATTAATATAACTCCAGTCTCTTAAATATGATATTCCCCCCCCCCAGCCCTTAAATCTATATTGTTGTGTGACATTTTGGAGGGGCTTTCTTTTTTTGCTTCCCATTCTTCCTTTGATTTCAATATGAGTTTTGCTTGGCATCTTGCACTGCTATGCTGATAACCTGCTTTTGGCTCTTGTGAACACTTTCATTGGATCTCTAGGTTAAAAAACCCCAAAACGATCAGTTCTTTTTGAGCAGAGATGAATAACCATAAAATACAAGCACAGTTTGGTCTTGATCTCAGGCCTGCTTTAAAGTGCAATATTGTTTTTACTGATAGATCTTTTGCCATTGCTGTGTTCAGTGGGAAAGGAATCATTACTCCTCAATTCATCAGCTACATTGTCCTCTCAGAGCCTGAGACACTGTGTGTATCCTTCTCATTTCCTGGCCTCTTTCTTGGCACTTTCAGTCTTTCTATGAGAGGTGTTGACTTTGCTACAGGAGATCACAGAATCATGGGATGGGTCAGGCTGGAAGGGCCCCCAGTGGCTCACCTGGTCCCACCTCCCTGCTCCAGCAGGGCCATCCCAGAGCACAGGATTGTGGCCAAACAGTTCTGGAATACCCCCAGTGAGGAGACTCCACACCCTCTCTGGTCTCTCTTCAGAGCTGGGTCACTGCCCAGCAAAGAAGTTCTTCCTCCTGTCCAGCTGGAGCTTCCTGGGCATCAGTTCCTGCCCGTTCCTCTTGTGCCCTTGCTGGGCCCCCCCAGCAGAGCCTGGTCCATCCTCTGCCCCCTCCCTGCAGCCCCTGGCACACCCTGGGGAGGGCCCCTCTCAGGGGGTGCTCTGCAGGCTCAACAGCCCCAGCTCCCTCAGCCTTTGCTGCTCCCAGAGATGCTCCAGCCCTTGGGCATCTCTGTAGGAGAGTCATCTTCCAGAGCTCCCTGGCCCTGCTGTGCTGAGGAGCCAGAGCTGGGCCAGCCCTGCAGATGTGCCTGCCCAGGGCTGGCCAGAGGGGCAGGATCCCCTCCCTGCCCTGCTCCAGTGCTCTCCCTGATGCCCCTGGGGCACCACTGCCCTCCTTGTCCCCAGGACACACTGCTGGTCAGGGACACCTCCTTGTCCCCCAGACCCTTCTCCCAGAGCTGCTCCCCAGTGAGTCCCCCCAGCCTGGGGTTGTTCCTGCCCAGGTGCAGGACCTACATTTGCCTTTGAACTTCAGGCAATTCTTCCCTGCCCATCTTTGCAAGCTCCAGAGGCCCTTCTGAAGGGCTGCAGCTTCAAGGACCTCAAGGAGGATGGGGAGCAGATGCATTGTGATGTTGTTGAAATTACAAATCAAGTGTGTCTTTGTGTGCCTGCAGGGTAGCTTCTTACACTGCACCACTCTGGCAGCATAAATGCCAGCATTTAGTCAAATATTTGATGTTATTTTTAATAATGAATATAAGTCCATGCTAAGATCTTCTAATCACTATCCACTCCTAAATCTGGTTTCTTGTCTGAGAGCAAAATTTTCACCCCCAAGTGCAGGTATCTTGTTCCCAAAAATGTGTGAACTCCCAATGCTCAGGAAAAGCCTGTTCAGGAGGTGGTTTGGAGTTTCTATGCCAGCCTAGGATGTACTGAGGAGGCAGGAAAGGGAAGTGCAACTCTGTGGTCAGAGAGGGATCTCACCTTGTGCCCCAGGGTTATCAATGCTAAACCCTGCCACAGAGTTCAGCACTCAACCAGGATTAGCTGCTTTTGTAACCCCGGCTTTGTTGGTTTCCATGGAATAAATGGGTTTAGAAAGCAAATAGTGTAAATGTGACTCCATGAATGAGACAAATAAGCAGTTACACTCATTTAGTGTCTGTTATTGTCCAGCTTTTGCAGAAGTATTAGCATCCTTGATGAGCTCATCTCATGTGCAATAGCCATAAATACAGGAAAATACCATGCTGGACAGTATTTATGTACTTTTGAGACTGTAAAGATCTTTTTTGGCTGCTGATGAATTCTGCAGGCACTGAAATTCTTTGAGTGAGGGCAGAGGAGGCTTATCCCTGAGCAAGGTCATCACTGCATAGCTACAGAGTCTCCACCCCTTTCACCCTCCTCATATCTGCTTCTGGTGCTGGGCACATCCAAAGACAATTCATACCTGACAGTGCAAAATTTCTGGGGATTTTGCCATTGTTTAACCCTGTTTCTATTGCCTGATGTACCTCACTTGTGAGGGCTTCACTGGATGACAATTCCTGGAAGGAACCTCAAGCAGTGTAGTGGGCTGACCCAACAGAGGCAGGCTGGCTGTTCAAGGGAGAAGCAGTTCTTGTTTTCCAGCCTAGAACATTTGCTGTTTTGGAGACAGTTTCTAGGAGTAGGATAAAGATTAGAGGGAGAATGTCACCTACCAGATTGCCTGAAACATCAGATATAGCTTGCTTTGGGACAGGACTTCATCCCAAGCTGTTTAAGCTATATTAACCATACTTACCTTGTTACGTTTACATAAGCTATAAAGCATTTAAAAATTAACTGAGGCAGCAAATGTGAGCTAACATTTCCCTTACTCAAGTTAGTGCTCTGCTCATTAGAGTCAGTCACTCCTTGTGTTCCTTCCACTGATTCAGTGATCAGGTAAGTGCTAAATGAACCAGCTTTGACAGGAGCCACAGGGACACAGTTTGGTGCTCTAGTCAGCACTCAGGAGAAGAGTAGGGGAGGCAGGGGGAGCTTTGTTTTGTGTACAACCTGATAACAGCAGACATGATCTTAGAATGATGCCTCCCTTGGTTCTGCACCTGAGACATGAAATACCCAGCTTGTAATTCCCAGCTTGTGCCTTCCAAATCCCAGAGATGTGTGCTCATTGCTTCATGTTTGCAATATTTAGGCAAACATTCTCAAAAACAGTCTGTTTAGGACTTTGTGAAAGCATAAACAATTTGGATTCTTCCTGATGAGTGCAGGTTTTAATTTACAATTTTGTGGCTAAAATAACAAGGTGTTTTTATAGCCTTGCTGCAGGTGTTTAAAAAGGGTCCTGTTCAGGCCACATTTCACTCCTTGGGATTTCCAAGTGCCAGTGCCAGATCACACCCAGTTTCCAGGGACTTAGATCTGTCATACCTTCTTCATTCCAGTGGGCTGGAAGCCTGAGTGCCCTGCTCAGTTGTGGAGCTTGCACTAGACAGCAGGTCCCTCAAGAATTAAGTACTAATTATTAAAGTCTTCCTGCCTTCCTAAAGTAATTTGTCTTTTCATCCCACGTGTGGGTAGAGATGCAGTGTGAAATTTGCAGACTCAGCAGATCCTGAAGGAATCCCTGCTGGAGTGTGACAGAGCACATGGATCTAGGGAATGACTGCAGATCACAGACATATGTCACATTCAAATATGAGCAATCAGGGATTCATGGGCTGTTTTTTGATTCATAGAGATGTTTTGTTTTGGGAACAACCACAAGAATACTGCTTCTTAAAGGGAACAGAAGCATTCTCCAGTGCCAGAAAAGTAAAAAAAAAAAAGAAAAAAAAACACTCCCACACCACAGCCTGGTGTATCTCTTCTGCACTACTGACATGTATAAGTAACCAAGAGTTCAAAAGCTCACTACCAATATCTGTAACCTCCTTGCAACTGTGACAGTGTTCTCTGCCAGTGCTTGTCAAGCTACCATGAGCTACGTTCATATTCCATATGGATACGTATTTTTTCTTTGTTTTCCTTTGACATTAATGCTCTGGCAGAGTTTTCTAAGTAGTAAAGCAAGGAAATTAACTTACATTTTCTAGCTTGCTAAAGTAAATTAGCTACACTTTTGACTTTCTGTGGTTTCACTCTGAATGGGAGAAGCAATAAAAATGAAATAAGGCTAATCACTGTTGTTCTATGGTTTTCTCTGTGGTGTGTTAAGAGGAGAATAACCCATAACAAAAACTCACGAGTTCATATCTACTTAAAGCAGGTCTCTAATTAGCTTCCATAATCGATCTCCCTGCTCTAGCAGGTGAGCTAGGTAATTATCTTGTTTATACTGTAGGTGAGTCACATAATGTTAGATGGCTTTCTCTGTACCTTTAAAAGATAATGCATTGTAACAAGTGTTCCCAATATGAATGAACCACTGTCATAACCCACACCACCTGCTCCACACACACAGCAATGCGAGATCTCATTTTAGTCTTTGCTGCAAAGAGCTCCAGACATCAAAGAACTGTCCCTTTGACCGCTGTCTCAATCAAAGGATTTTACCCAGACAAGTCTTTACTTCCCTTTACGATTTCAGTGCTGCAGAATATCAGGTGTTCCCTGGCATGAAGAGGAGGAATCCAGTCACTGGGGCTTTTTTTTAAGGGCCAAATCTTGTCACTGTTCACTTCCCATGGGCCTTTTGAGTAGCACAGAAACTCCAAACTCAGCAGTTAATTAGGGTTAGTTACTTAGGGCCTGAGGCTTGAGAGACAGACTGTGGTGCACTACACAATGCATGGCTTTTATTCAGTATAATGTGTCTATCTGTTCCCTTCCAGAAGGTGAAGTACAGATGTGTTGGCTAAATGCATGGTTAGGATTAAGTTGATGTATAGAGAGCGCTATCTCAGTATGTTTAATTGCTCACAGAAAAATCCCCGTCTGACATACTTTTGAGTGTTCTTTATTCCCCTGTTATTGAATCTGTGCTTTATTTACATAATACAGACATTTCTCTTTGTTGCAGGTCGTTTCATAGTAAGCTCTACAAAGGAATAATCCTTTTTGACAACCTTTAAAGGGTCGCAGTTGTATTTTAAGCCCATGACCAGTAGCACTATTAGCGGTGTATTTGCAAAGAGAGGACACACAGTGCAGTTCTTCCCAATATAATGTGGAAGTGTTTCATCTCTTTTGTACTACAGAGGAGGCTTCTTGCTTGTGGTGAATGGCTGAAATATGAGACTACATATTTTCCATAATCATTAAAACAATAATGTAGCAGCTTCTCCCCAAGCTAAAAATAATCCTGTCGTGGTCATGTCCCTTTTCCTCTTTGCCTTGATAACTGAATTCAAATTCCCAAAAATAAGGTTCTTTTTTTTTTTTTTCATTTTTTCATAGACTTGTCCCTAGCAAATTTAGTTTCAAGGTCTTTTATTTCTGTTTCTAAAGTAATTATCCTCTGGGCCTCTTCCTTTCTTCCTGGTATGATGCTAGACTAATTATTCTTCTCCTAATGAATGCCTGAAATGTATCCCATATGGTGGCATATGTGCCTTCAGATGGAAGCTTCGTTTGAATAAAATAAGAAAATTCTTCTCTTGGGGCTTTCTTAAATTTTTCATTCTGTAACAATGATGAGTGAAATCTCTGTCTTGGGGATAGATGCAGCCAACTTGCTTTCTATTACACTTGGAGCTTTCTCTGAACTGGAGATTCCATGTCTTTCTCTCTTGCTATGGAAATCCCAGCTCTTCCTCCACATTGTTAAAACCACTGCTTGACTGAGTCACAGTGTCAGTATATCTGTCTGAAAGCCTTTTTAGTTTCCTTAATAAGTGCTGTGTATACTGTTATTTCTCTCACAATTTTCTCACCTTTCTCTAGATCTCTCTCACAGCATGCATTACCCATTTTTACTGTTTATAGAAGACAGTAGACTGTAGAAGTCTTGCTCATGGATGTGCACAAGCTGATGTTGAGAGCTGTGCAATGGGCAGGATTTTCACCATCTCAGGTAAAAGGAGGGTCATTTTTTGTAAGCACTTGTAACTAAAACAAGTCACACCGATACATTAAGCAAATCAAACAAATTAAAATATGTGACACATTCCAAATTTCCCAGCCAAATCCAGGCTTCTAATTGCTTAAGATCCATAGTTTTTCTATAGATTTAACGTGTTCATTGTTATGTTCTGTGTATGACTTTTAGTCTTTTATTTATGGAAGTACTGCAGGGCTGGCCCAGCTCTGGCTCCTCAGCACAGCAGGGCCAGGGAGCTCTGGAAGATGACTCTTCTACAGAGATGCCCAAGGGCTGGAGCATCTCTGGGAGCAGCAAAGGCTGAGGGAGCTGGGGCTGTTGAGCCTGCAGAGCACCCCCTGAGAGGGGCCCTCCCCAGGGTGTGCCAGGGGCTGCAGGGAGGGGGCAGAGGATGGACCAGGCTCTGCTGGGGGGGCCCAGCAAGGGCACAAGAGGAACGGGCAGGAACTGATGCCCAGGAAGTTCCAGCTGGACAGGAGGAAGAACTTCTTGGCTGGGCAGTGACCCAGCACTGAAGAGAGAGCAGAGAGGGTGTAGATATCTCCCTGTAGATATTCCAGAACCGTTTGGCCACAATCTTGAGCCATGTGCTCTGGGATGGCCCTGCTGGAGCAGGGAGGTGGGACTAGATGAGCTACTCTGGGCCCTTCCAGTCTGACCCATCCTGGGATTCTATGAAATCTCTGATATATCATTTTGTCATTAAACACAATACATTTTTCTACATACTAGTCACAATTTATCTTCTGCATGTTCAGCTACCACAACACACTGGGCTTGAGTCTACTAAGCAATATTGTAGTAAGAGACATCCTCTAATTCTGGAGGTGATGCGAATGGCCTGGATCCCTCTGAGTCAGGGTTGTCATTTGATACTGCTGCATAAAAGATATGCCAAAATGGAAATATCTGTAGAAAAAAAAAACCACTGATTCTGCATGAAGTTATTTTAGTGGTGTATCACTCGAATCATGCTAATAGCTTGGGAAAACATAATCATTTTATCTGTGGCAGGTATTTGTTCTTGCTTTCAGAAGCACAGTGGGGAAACACTCTATTGATTTTCATTAGAGCATTTGATCCCAAGTTGATAAAGGACAGTAACTAACTCTGCCACTTTT
The DNA here is from genome assembly GCA_038380795.1 of Pyrocephalus nanus. Lineage (NCBI taxonomy): Eukaryota > Metazoa > Chordata > Aves > Passeriformes > Tyrannidae > Pyrocephalus > Pyrocephalus nanus. Next base: position 3,813,697 of record CM076273.1, on the reverse strand, counting down.
AATATCGAGTTCTGCTTGGATTTAAAAAACACCTTCAGCAACATGTGAATCTGCAATCAAGGAGAATGGTAGAATAGGAAAAAAGGCCTGATTATAAGAAGTGTTTGGAGCCCTTAGTTTCTGTTTTAATGGACAATGTTTGCCTCTGGGTGGTCTCAACCTGAGAATATCAGGCCAGCAGCTTTGTAAAATATATAATTGTGAATGAGCTTATTTTTCACTTGCTGGCAGTTTCTTGCTTTGTTTTCTCTTCTCTGAATGAGTAATTGCAAGCATTCCAATAACCCAGCTCAGGCTTTTAAATAACAAACCACCAGATTTCAGCCCCTCTAACAGTCTTTCAGCTTACATTCTTGTAAGGTGTAATCCTCGGTTTGGATTTGTTCTGTTTTGCTCCATTCTGTCCTATCCTCTACAGAGTTTTCTGATACATTTGTGAAGATTTTTACCAGCCCAAAGCTGGAAGAGTCCCCAGTGATCTGTTCAATATCTTGTGTCCTCTACCTGACTTTCAGTCACTCGCTACAAATAGCCAAGGGAACATAAACCATTTTTTAGGGTATAATAATTTATCTTTAGCAGAACAGTTGGTTTCTTTTCTTTTGCTGACTCAATGCAGTGACCACCCAGAATGCCTAATTCATAGTTCAGCAGCAGCTCCTTGTTCAGCTTCCCTATTACAATCACAGAGTCATTTTCTGACAGAGCAGTGTTTGCATTTATAAACTCGATGAAAGACCAGAGGCCAGCAGGGCTAGGGGAAGGGGTCATTCCTTATTCCTATCTCAATACTGGTTGTTTTTCTGCTGCCAAGAGGTTCTGAACACCCTCTGTAACAAGATGTGCTGCTGAAAGTAATAAATAACTCTGGGAAGCTGGGCAGCAATAGCTTGTCTTAGAAAACCAAAGCTTTCCATGTTGACTACTTAAAGTCAAGCCCTACATTCATTGTTAAGCACCAAAACAAATTGCTGTGATGATGAAAAATTCCACTTAGCCACAAACCTAATTCTGACCTGTGAGCTGTGAGTTCTCAGAGCTTTGTAGCAGCAGGGCCTTTTGATCTCTGTAATCAGATTTGGCATTCTGTCTCTCCTCACATCTATCCAGGAGCTACGTTCCAGGACTCTCTCTCGGGCAATATCAAGTGCAGGACATTGTCATTCTCTTGACGAGGTTAAAAACTTTCTGTTCTCTTCCCGAGTCAGTTTTCTTCATTCTCTGATCCCTAGGGCCAGGAATTTCAGTAGTTTGTTGGATCCAACTGAGCAGTTCTAGCACTCTTCGTGGCACCATGTTTGACCCAACATTTTGGGCCCGGAATTAAGGAACTGTAATGGCATTCAAAGTCCATGTCTGGTGTGATCTACAGAATTACCTGAGCAGAATGCAGACTGGGGAGTAGGATTTCACTCTGCAGGAGTGAATCACCTAGTCTGCTTTATCCATTTTGAAAATGCCGTGGGGGCAAGAATCAGGAGGGAATCTGATATTTATACCTTTGAATCTGACATTGCAGGAGTAATTTTCAAAAACCTGTCAAGTTCTCTTGAAAACTGGGTACCAGTTTATTCACTCTTAGGAACCCACACGAGTCACTTAAAGAAATTTCTTCCTGTAGAATTGGCATCATCTTGCTGCTGGACAGAAACTTTCTACCATCCAGCCTAAATTTATTTCTTAGCACTTGAGAAGGCTATCTGCATCCTTATATACCCCAATCCCTCTAGGAATTTTGACTTTTGTGCTTTCTATCATAAAAAATCAGCAGACTGCACGCTGAGGTTGCTCAGCCTACTGCAGGTGTGGCAGGACACTGAGGGACAGTTTAACCACCTGCTTCAAATAAAATTCCTACAGGGTATGACAGAGGAAACAAGAAAAAACAGTCGTGTTCTGGGTGTTCCAAACCCAGGGAATGGGAATGAAATGGAAAGAGTCATCCTGTTTACCAGTCCTTCTTCAATTAACAGCAATCTAACGCTGTGACAGACTTAATGGTTGGACTTGATGGTCTTAAAGGTCTTCTCCCACCTTAGTAATTCTATGATTCTATAGTTAGACCATACTAATAAGTCTGCTACTTCATGAGCTTTCTCACAGCTTTGAGCTACAACAGAACTTTCTAAATTTTACTACTTCTTTTCCATAACTATTCATCTGCTGTGTTTTTGCCTGGTAACAAGCATAACAACATAATAAATCCAAAGAAGCAAATAATTTGGAAAGCTCCAAGCATTACTCTCAAGCACCCCTTCAGATTTTCTTTGTCTGACACTTTATATTTAAAAATTAATCCAGAGCACCCCCACAAAAAATCTATTTTACTTGTTTAACAAAATGGAGTATTGATTTGCCAAAGCCTAAACAAAGCAGCCTACATGATTCATTGATCATGAATTTGGGCCCAGTCCATGGGATCATTAACTTCTTTGTCAGATGCATTAATTTATTCATAAGCTTTGTTTATGGCAGTCCCTTTTCAGTGGCTCATTTCAAAATAAAACCCAAATGCCTTCTCTACCTCCCATGTCACTGAATACAGAAGACAAAACTTCAAACATTTGATGAGGTTTTTGAAGAATCCAGGAACTCTGGAGGCTTTCAGATAAGTCCAGGCTTCAGTATTATTTTGGAACTGTACTTCATGAGTATAAAATTCTCCAAAGAAAGCAACCCCTTGTGCTGCCATGTGGGGAACCAACCTAAATCTTAGAACATCAGTAGTTATAAGGAGCTCCATAGCCCTTTGTACCATTGTCAGGAAATGGTGGTTGTGTGACATAAAGCTCTTCTTTGACAAACCATTGTGGCAATAAAATATATTGGTTGGAAGCTTCTTATACACAGGTTAAAGGATTTCAAACCAGGACCTGGTTAAAACCCATGGCTTAATAAGAAACCAAAAGCTTCTTTAAGAAGCAAGAAAGTTCTGAGTTCTGGTGTTTTAAATTCCAGGCTTTGCTTATATAGCTTAATAGTAGGCAGCAGATATCCACAATGAAAAACAAGTCCTTATAATCAATATCTGAGTATTTGCTGCACTCCATTAATCTAGTATCATAAGTAACACTGCAGTCATGAAGAAGTTATTGTAGGGGAAGGCAGGGTATGATCTCACACTGAGTTGAACAGCCTGTGATAACAGGCAGGGTTCAGCATCTTCTCTGAAACTCAGGTAACCCCTCCAGCAGCTGGATTAGCTCTGCTGCCTCTCCTTCAAGGTGCTGGGGTTAAAGGCCCATCTCCCTTTCAAGAGCTGGCATGTTCACTCCCTCAGATCCTCGGAATTCCACAGCAAGCCTATTCCCTCAGTGTGCAGCTGGCAACCTGTTAACATCCCAAATGGAAATACTGGGGAAAGAGGATGAAACTGTTCGAGACTTTTTTGTTGGTCTTGTTTAAAGGAAGAATAAAGCAGTCTCACCCTCTGTAATTTGTACAACTGAGGTTTCATTTGCATGTGGGATGGGCTGCAATGCCAACTATGGGATACTATAGTACTATATAAGCCTGACTTTGGGAGCCTGGGTATGTGTGAGGATGTGGAATTGCATCTTTCTCTGTATCTACTAATTCCTACAAAAAATTAGTATTTATATGAATCAGGACATGACTGAATAAACAAAATAAACCACTCCTGGAGTAGGGTCTTAACCAGGATGGTGAGGAGGGTGGGAGTTCTTCCACAAAGTATATACAGTGGGTTTTGGATTAGACACCAAGGCTGTACTTCGTACATAGTCTTGGAGATAAGGACAGAGAATTTAGTACCTTGATTTTTATATATTTGGGTAGGAGAAATGAACTTTATTCTGATCAATCTGAGTGTGGATAACTTGGTCAAAGTGGCCAAAAATGAAGTTGGTGTAGTGCATCTCCATGCTGGGCAGCCACCTGAAACCTCAGAACCACATCCTTTCAGAAAATTTTGGAGCCCGCTCTTAAAACTGATGAGTTTGTAAACTTCTCATGATGAACCCAAGCATTCCTTGTGAGATACAGGCTGATTTTACACTTATCTCCAGTGTAACTGCTGATTTTCTATCAACAATGGAACAGAAAACAGAATCACACCTTGCCAGAGGCAAAGTTCTTGAGCAGCCTGTTCTATCATCAATACAAATCACAAACCTTTTTTGCACTGAGATCTCATTACAAATAATTTGGTGCTCTCCAACATTCATTTGATTAAACTTTCCTTCTTAAGTTTAAAATATGTACACTTGAACACAGACAGTCATGTATTATGAGCAACAAAAAGTGAGACCATCTCTATGTACAGTGTATTCTCTGCATGCACAAAGTGTATACACACATTTATGTGACCACTGCTCGAGCAGGCTCAGAAAACACAAAAAAATAAATTAAAACATATCCTTAATATTAATGCTATATATGTATATATACATCTTTCTGTTAGCAATATATTTTCACCATATTTTCTCTCTGTTAAAGATTAAATATGTGCCTCAAGAAATAGACTTTAAATGGATGCACAATAGCTGGCTACAATGCGTAATTTCATTTAGGCACAGAATTACAAAGCAGCCATTTTTAACTTCAACTAGATTGCACATTCACTAAACTCTCAATAAATTCATCATTTGGCTGAGTCACGTTGAGAATTGTTTTAAATAAATCTATGTGAAAATTAAATTTAAGTTGAAAAGCAGCAGGAAAAAGATGTATAGTAAGTACTTCATTTGTTGTAATAGGACTATTTGGAAAGAATACAAATGCACTTCAAATTGTAAAGAGCATAATTATTTTCCTCTAGAAGCTGAATGAAATGGAGCAGCTTCTGCCTCTATAATATTTGATATGACTTATCTTTATAAAATTCAAATAATGTTTTGAAAATTAAGCATTTTCTTGGTTTACAGGAAATTTCCAAATGAGTTCTCCATTTCTTTGTTTTATTAAATGGCCAAAAAACCATAGGAATTGTCTAAGCTGGTTGGACATGTAATTCAGCTTCCTTTGGCAGTGGGCACTAACAGATGCCTCCCAGGCATTTCAAAAACCCCTTTACTGCAGAAACCAGGGTGGGGATGATGGGGGTGGAATGGACATGAGGGGCATGGCAAAACCCTAAACCTGAAAGGACCTTAAAGACGTCACCTAGTCCATACCCTGCCCCAATAATCCACTGAGAGGGGAAATTTTATTCTACCCCCAAAAGTGAATCTTGGCTTCAGGGTTTCTTTCCCTCTCTCTCACATCCAACAAATCTGCAAATGTGCACATTACCCATACGATGCCTAATCCTTTCCAAATGCCATATGGGGTTAGTGTATTGTAGATGATTGTAAGAGATCTGCAGTGGCCATGTAATAATTTATTGTAATAGGTGGTTGCTGGGACTCAGAGACATTTTGTATCGCTTGGATTTGGTCGGGAATATCAACAGGAAGCAGGAGATCGTTCCAGACAGCCATCCATCAAGTGATACTTAAGTGCTGTTAAGAAACAATGTCAGAACTGTTAGATTTAATGACTCTAACCTCCTTTTCCAGACAGCCTACCAAACTTGTTCTGACAAGGAATGATTAAGGACTCAACCCTAAAAAAACCCAACAAACGCACACACACACACACACACACAAAAAAAAAAAAAAAAAAAAAAAAAAAAATATCACAAAAAACCAACATCAACAACAAAGGCAAGATTTGAAGCAGGAGTTTTTTAGCAGAGAGGGCCAGGTTTGCTGCACAGTGGAGCGCTGAGCAACAGCAGAGGAGCAGCTTCCAGGCCTTAGAGCTGTGTGTTTACAAGGGGATGGTGCTGGGCTGCCTCCTGTGTGCTGCTGAGAGGCAGATGGTGGCTCCGAGTTAATGCTGTGCTGCCACCACAACGAGCGTCTGGAGCTCGGACTGGGACCCTCCGCAGACAACGCAGGGCTCTGTGAAAGCGCCAGCTCGGGGTTGTGTGTCTTCACCCCCCTCTAGGCTCTCCTGGTGAGCTCTGCCCCAGGGGAATCAGCATAATGAATGTAGCCCACCTGAAAAGCCACCCCTACTTAGCCTATCTACTGCTTCAGGATGCTTAAGCCAAAGTTTAAAACTTCCTCTGCAAATTTCTGCCTTTTTTTGTTTTCTTCTTGTCTCTAAAGATTTATGCCCACAGTCAAATGCCAAGTAAAAGAATACTTTTCTTCTGAAAATGTTATTCTGGCACTGACCTTCCCCCACGCATAGACTTTTTGGGGGAGTTTAACCTCCAGGGGAAGAATGATTGATATCCTGGGTATTGTAGCCCTGGGCCTGGTCTAAAAATGAAAAGTTTGCAAATTCCCCTCGAAGGAGCCCTACAAGCCAGGAATATATGCTGGGCAAGGGAGGCACAGATGCAGCTGTTTAACCAGGATCGTGAATGACAATGGACAGTTACACTGTGCAGTGATAAAGTGTTGGCTTCTGTGGGTTTGAAGCTCATCATCTTTATCATCCTAAGGAAATTTCCAGAAGAATTTTTGATTTATCGTGTCTGTGTCACCCATGATTTTGTACACTTCCATCATCTTCACTTTCATTTTTCACAGTTGCTATTTACCCTTTTTGAGACAGTTCTGATCTCTGTTGTGTGACCATTTTGTTTTGATGCAGTATTAATTACTATTCAGGTACTTTTCTTAGGAGAGACAACACTAAACTCTTCAGAGACTTGGCCTAAAAACAAAGCCATGCCAAGGAAGCTGCAAGCATTAAATGCCTACTTTATAAAACAAGTAACTGCCTTTGGAAAAGAAACAAATGCAAATGCTAGTTACTGTGCTTGAAAGAGGTGACAAGGAGAAGTGCCAGCATCTTGGCTCCCGTTTCTGCTTTATTGTCACAAATTGTTAGTTACATTTGAAAATTATGGATCTCTCTCATTGTGAAAGTTGTGTCTGCCAGTTGGTGCCTGTACACTAGAGTGGGTTTACCCAATTAGCAGGATTTCCCATGCAGGACCCGGAATAGCTGTGCATGAATCCTAAACACTCCGCAGCTGAGGCTCAGCCTGGGACTGCTGGTCTGGGAACAACTGCTCCACCAGGTGAGCTCGGAGCAGGGAGGCTGCACGGGGTGCAAATCAGCCTTGGCACATCTCATCTCGCTGTGTGTGCCTGCGGTTCTCTCTCTCCCTGGCAGATGACTCTGCCCCTATCACAAACACGTTGTGCAGCAGACGGAACAGGATTTTTAACCCCAGTGCTCTCAGGAAATGAAACAGGTCACGGAAACAATGACATTTAAGTGCTACTCGTAATCTTCATGGTGGGCCATCTCAAGCTATTTGCATCTCTCTTCTGGCTCTCAACCAAGTGAGACTCCCCCTGTGCGGAGCTATTCAAGGCACATCTGAGGCTCACACCGAGATGATGGGAGGGCGATCAGGCAACTGCTTTACGGGAAAAATATCCGAGGGACTTAAGAGGTTGGATTCAAGTCGGAGTTCAAAGTGAAGGAGGAGGCTCTAGTGCAGAAATAGCAGTCCTGAGAAAACACGAGTTTAACTGCAGCTCTCCATCTGCAGGTTCCCTGTTCGGGTCCCATTAAAGGGGGGAAAGGGAGCACAACAAAGTCTGCCATCAGTAGTGCCAGGCTGGGCACCTTCCCCTGTCTTTTTGCCTGTGGCTGGATTTAGTTTTCTCCATTTTTTTAGTACAGGTAAGTAGAGATGCCACATTTCCAACTGAGTCACAGCGTGGAGGTCACACTGGGCTTCAACTAAAAGCTATTATGTGATAATACATAATGATGGTCTATAAACCCATGAAGTATCTGCCACTTTTATAAGTAGATGGGGCAAATGTAATGATTTTAAAAATGAAGGAAAAAAAAACCTTCCCCCTAACAGTAGTTAGCAATTCACATTTTTTTCCCTTCCTTCGAACAGTAGATAATGTTTGCAGGCAAATTTTTATTTCTCTAGTAGGCACCTAAAATGATCACTTCTTTATACTGAAAACGAAGTTGCTACAGCCCTCCTAATCAGTGTTTTGATCATCTACAGATCATAGCAGGCAATGCTTTATTAATTGTTCCCAAGTTAACAAAACCAGCTCTGTTCACAGAACCATTCAAATAATAATAAGTGCTGGGAAAATACTAAACTTCTTTATAGCTTCCACTTTTATTTTAATGGCTTGAGTAGAATCAAAATATATTGAGATTACTCTGAAAAATGTGATGAAATTTATTTTAGTTGCTCTTAACCATTGTAAGGCAGTCATGCTCCAAATAAAATAAATAAATATAATAAAGATTGTTTATTAATATTTTTTCTTTCATTAATATCTAATTTACCAATGGATATAGTATGAAGCAAGTCCTATCCTTTAATGATCACCTTAGTGCTAAGCAGCAAGAAACGTTAATATAGTCAACTTTGAACTAATATATTTTGTGTTGTGTGCCTCTCCAAAATTTTTTTTTTTTTTCTTCTTTAAAAGCATACATAGCTCATTCTGATATTTGGGTTCCTAAATTTGCTAAGTATATTTTTTCCTTTAAGAATAGACACAACACTGTTTTCATGGGGATGGATATAAACCAAGATATAAAACGTTTTGATTGAACTACATAATGTATAATGTAATTATTGTATATTAAGGTATTCTGGGAGGAAGGTAAAGGTTTTCTTGCTCAAAACACACTTCTTTTCTACTGAAAACTGGAATGTTTCTGTGGTTAAGATACCAAACCAAGCCATTCATTATTCATCCCCACTGAGACATGGATACTCTGGATGCAGGCTGAGACCTCCAGTTTAAACAGACCCTATTTGTTCTGAACTTGTCATTATTGGTCAGTGCCATTTGTCATGATTTGAGCAGTCTCTGTCAACTTTCACAGGCCCCACATCTCATTTTATGTAGTTAAATTTGGGCTCTAAACTTCCATTTGTGGCATCTGTCGTGTCTCCCTCTCCAGCCACCCTGTCTGTCCCTCCTGCTGGGAGAACCTGAGCTGACACAGTTGCTGCTGGCAGTGTCACTGTCTGCTTTTCATCCAGAAAAATGAGTTCTGTGTCTTAAACACCCTAAAGGCGCCTGAGTTGGATGCTTTATGTCATTCTGTGTTTTACTCAAGCAGCAAAGGTTACTCCTTCTCTATTCCCTCCATACCAGTGTGTGTGACTCAACAGCAGCATTTCAGAAAGTCTCTCCTGGGAAATGGGGTGAAAGGGGATCACTGCAAAATTGCAAACCCTGGGATCCAGCATTCCAGAACCATTGATTTTGCCAGGAAAACTGTAAGCTGAGTTACATTTCAGCATCAAGGATCCTCTTTCCCCTTTTTCGTCGTCAAGGATTGTAAGATTAAAAGGGGTCCTGAATGCATTTCATATAACAGAAAACAAGGCAACCAGCAGTAGGACAAGAGGGTACGGTCTAAAGCTGTGCCAGGGGAAGTTTAGGCTGGATATTAGGAATAAATTTTTTACAGAGAAAGTGCTCAGCCATTGAAATGGGCTGCCCAAGGAGGGGGTAGAGGTGTTTAAGGTGAGACTGGATGTGGCATCAGTACCATGGGCTGGGAACCTCAGCGGGGTTAGAACTAGGGTTGGACTCAGTGATCTCAAAGGTCTTTCCTAGCCTAGTTGATTCTGTGATTCTATGACTGAGCCACAGACCTCAGCAAAACAATTGTTACCTGCATTTCTTGGAGACATCGTTATACTGGTCAGGCACTACTGACAAAAACCAGGAGATCAGAGATCTTGTGCTGTGCTCCATCATGCACAGCAGGAATCTGAGGGTCCATGGATCTACTGGAATTATAGGAGCATCTTTTATATATACCTGATTTTTATGTAAAAAAGCAGTGTTCTGATTAGTTCAACAGCACATGTTCTGTTTGGGTACACTCCTCACCTTCTGTGAGTCTGTGAAAGGACAATAGTGATCAGTGCATTAATCACTAGGTATTAGAGCTTAATAAATTACTTCCCACCAGCTGAGCTGCCATAATAGAGCAGATCACTCTGTGTGTGTGTGCACCAGCCAGTCCTCCTCTGCTGGAAAATGCATCAGCCAGTTACCCTGAGCTTTCCCCAAGCTGTGTTAGATCACAGGCACAGAACTTCTTAGACCAGTGTAGCTCAGTTTAATCATAGAATCATAGTATGGTTTGGGCTGGGAGGGACCTTAAAGCTCATCTCATTCCATTCCCTGCCATGGGCAGGGACACCTTCCACTAGCCTGGGTTCCTCCAAGCCCCGTCCAACCTGGCCTTGGAAACTTGCAGGGATGGGACAGCCACAGATTCCCTGAGCAACCTGTGCCAGGGCCTCCCCACCCTCACAGCCAAGAATTTCTTCCTAATATCCCATCTAACCCTACTCTCTGTCAGTGTGAAGCCATTCCCCCCTGTCCTGTCACTCCAGGCTCTTGTCAGTAGTCTCTCTCCATCTTTCTTGCAGGCTCCCTTCAGTTCCTGGAAGGCCACAATTAGCTCGCTCCAGATCTTTCTCTTTTCCCGGCTGAACAATCCCAACTCTCCCAGCCTTTCCTCCCAGCAGAGCTGCTCCATCCCTCTGCTCATCCTGGTGCCTCCTCTGGACTCTCTGCAGCAGCTCCATGTCCTTGCTGTGCTGTTCCCAGGGCTGGAGCAGCTCTGCAGGGGGGTCTGAGGGGGCAGAATCCAACCCAGCCCTGCTGCCCATGCTGGGGGATCAGCATTCTGGGTTCTGGGTTTCTGGGCTGGGTCATGTCCAGCCTCTCCCCCACCAGCCTCTCAAGTCCTTCTCCCAGGGCTGCTCCATCTGGATTGCTCCCAGGGATGCCCCAGTCCAGGTGTAGCACCATCACTTGGCCTTTTTAAATCTCATGAGCTTCCCATGGGACACTTCTGGAGCTTGTCCAGGTCCCTCTGGATGGTCCCATCCTTCAGGTGTGTCAGTGCACCCTCAGCTTGGGGTCACCTGCAAATGTGCTGAGGGTGCACTCGACCCTTTTATCCGTGTCATTGCTGAAGATACTGATAACCCTGGTCCCAGTATTATGTCTGATCCCCATGCCTAGTGTTGGAAATCTCTCTTACTTATTTTGGAAACCTGCTCTCTCCTCAACAAAAATAAATCCAAGCAGCCCAAAACAAATAAAAGAAATTTTAAAGTTTCTCAAACCTATTAAATGCTGTTGTTCTCAGTTTAGACAAATTAATGTGAGGCAGCTTGGCACATTTAAAGGGAATAAAATGAGGTTGGAGGTTCGAGCTCTGATACACTTGACATACTTTGCCATGATAAGGAGGTTTTGCTTCACAGAAGTTTAATTGCCCCTCATTCAACAGTGAGGAGAGACTTTCTAGGTCAAGGTCGAGACTCACAGGTGTCAAATAAAAAGAGCCTTTCCCTGAATTAGTTCTTGCCCTAAAGACAATAAAATATATTTCTGGAGTCCACATGGGATTGCTGCTTGCAAAGATCAGATGCTATTTTCTCCATTACTTCTAAAGAACAAAACTGCTCCAGCACAAAATGCTCACTTTTAATTTCATGGGAACTTTAAAATTTCATGAGAACTTTAAAATGTGGTATTAGAGGAGTGCAGGAGTGAAAATCAGTGGTAACTCTTTGCATCCAGTTCTCAGAGCACAGTGGAGTGCAGGAGGTTTGTTTGGAATTACTTCCCCCGTTTTAGGGAATCTGAAACTGCATTTTTCCTCCTTTCTAACCATGATATTAGGCTGTAAAGGAGTGCATCTGCTCCCTAATTAGTATATCATGCAAAATAAACTGCTTCCCCCAAAAAAACCTGAGAAAAATACTCTACCCCATACTTACAGAGAAAAACAGAGTTCCCCACAGAGTGGTGATGAGGCACTTTCCAGAGAGACAGATAAGGATTTAAATCTGAATTTCAGTTCCCTGGATAGAAGAAGATGTGATCTGAAGTACCCTTCCTCTTCAGTGAGTGCTTTAGCTCCTGAGATAAATGAAGGTAGAAGAGGAAACATCCATGTTTTAGCCATCTAAGAAGGAAATGTTCCCTATTTTTTCAAAAGAAATCATGAAGGAAGGTGAGCATTTCCCCCTACCTTAAGTCCACAGAAAGGTGGTATTTAAGGCATACCTGATCCTTCAGGTTTCCAAATGAGTATGTTAAATGGCCCTCTGCCCATGCTTGTTTGTGCACTCCAGTTCTTTATTCTGGAAAAATTCTCAAGATCTCCTTGTTCAAGATTCTTCATGAAAAAAAAGATGGGATTAACCAATACTCATAGTGAATATAGGATGGTGTCTGGAAGGAAGGCAGTTCAGAGATCTGTATGATGTATTGGCTACCACCAAGAGAAGCACAGACATGCTGACTGATTCAGGAGGAAAGTTCATTTTCCTTACAAGGGATTAAACTCTAAAATTGCATAAATTTTAATGTTGCTCTGCACCTGCACAGAGCCCCTGTCCCAGGGTCCTTATGTATATGAAATTATGCACAGAAGTCTATGTGATTTATTTATTCATCATATTTTCTCTTGCACAGCAAATTCATATGACACTCGAGACTAAATAAGATTTTTTTCTTCTCTCAATAAAATTCCTTAAAATATCATCATTCACAATATTAGCTATTTATTATATTTGTGTGAAAGATTGTATCATTGTTGTCACAGAAGAAAAATATCAACTAAAGTAATTGCATAGCCTTGAAATAAACACAAAACTTGGTGTTTTCTCATGTCATTTAGTGTTACCAACTGTTCATTCTCCTCAGCTAGAAGGGAAATGCTTGTAAAGGTCTGACACAACCCTACTGAAAAAAAAGCACTTCCTGTCAGATTGACAGTGTTAATTAAAAAAAAAAAAAAAAAAAAAAAAAAGTCAAGTAAACCTACAAAAAGAACTTATATTTTACCTGGATTTGGCAAAAATGTTTTCCTGAAAGATCCAAGGGAATGTCTCTGTTCTGAGCACCCTTAGTGAAATCTATCTGTTCATGTATTTATTGTGTTTACTTGGATTTTGGACTCAGATAAAAGAGGTGTTTCAGTTTTAGGACATATCTGTGGCTGAACTCTCAAAAAATGATTTTGCTGTTTGCCAGTCGTGTTTTGTGTCTGGTTAAAGATGACAGGGTTTAATAGTTTATAATTAAAGGACAAAAATTAAGTTAATATTGATGGTTTCTTGGCACCTACTAGAGAATGTTCTCTAGAGAGTCCTATGAGGAGAGGCTGAAGGAGCTGGGGGGGCTCAGCCTGGAGCAAAGGAGGCTCAGGGGGGACCTTCTGGCTCTGCAATCCCTGACAGGAGGGGGGAGCTGGGAGGGGTCGGGCTCTGCTCCCAGGGAACAGGGACAGGAGGAGAGGGAACGGCCTCAGCTGTGCCAGGGGAGGGACAGGTTGGACATCAGGAGGAATTTCTCCATGGAAAGGGTGGTCAGGCACTGGAAGGGGCTGCCCAGGGAGGTTTGGAGTCCCCAGCCCTGGAGGTGTCCAAGGAAGGACTGGATGTGGCACTCAGTGCTCTGGGATGGGGACAAGGTGGGCATTGGGCACAGGGGGGACTCCGTGGTCTTGCAGGTGCTTTCCAACCCCAGTGATTCTGTGAATATTCAGTGGAATCTCAATAACTTGCCATAACGTTTGGAAGATTCACAGAAAATTTAATTTCTAAAGATTACTGAGGAAAAGCTGTTTACTTGGGATACAAACATACAGTTTGGAAAACAACATGGAATCTCATTTCTTCTTCCTTTGTCTTCATGGACAGATAACCTCTGTATCATTTTGGATGATAGCATTTCAGCCACAGTGATTATTAGTGACATATGCCATGAAAGTCTCCAAGTCTGTACAGGGCTTTGTGCTTGGAGAGGTGGGTAAGCAGCACAGACTTTCTGTGTGCATGTTCACAGGGATTATGCAAAAATAATATTAGAATTCCTCTCAGTGTTACAGTAAATGCTGTGCAGCAGCTCCTGGAATATTCAAACCAGAGCAGATGTCGTAACGCTGAGCTCTCATCCCAGCAGAATACAGCATTAAAAAAATTGTTACTTTTGGTTTTAATTCACTACTCTATGGATGAGAGAAGTCCCATCTGCTTACTTTATATTTAAATGAAAACATAAATGTTGTCCTGTGCTGACATTAGGCTTGATATTACACAGAGATAGAGACCCCAAGCAGCTAAAATTTACATCTAACAAATATGTTTTCTTACATACAACCATCTGCATGAGAAAAGCAATGAGCGGGTTATTGAAGCTATTGTAAACAGGATTCAAAGTGTGACCCATTTTTGTGCCACTGTGGGAATAAGAATTACAGAATTTTAGGAAGGCTGGAACCATAATTCCTCCCGTGGGAGAAGTTTGGTCACAGAGGATAAAGGGAAAATCAATTGCTGGAAAGATTAGATCTGAAGACAGTAGTGATTCAGCCTGGCTAAAAGCACACAGCTTTTGAAGGGCTTCTCAGGACTTCAGAACCACCTCTAAAATCTTAAGCCCGTCTCTGATCCTATATCAGTGGGAGTTCTGGTTTCACAACCCACTCTTGTAAAAGAGTTGCTCAACACAACAGGAAAATGAAGAGATGTACCTGCTCGGTTTGAAAGGAAAGAGGAAAAGATGATGGGGATATTAGAATGTTCTTTCCCTCACAAGCTCAGTTCTTTGATGGAAGAAAATAAAAATCAGCATGTCAGAATGGTTTTCTGGAATTATTAATAATGAAAGCACCCTTTTCTTTTTTTCTGTGGGGAGGTAGTGCAGCATGGGCAGTCTTGATAACACACTAGCCATTTCTTCAACTTTTCAGAAAAATGTGTTCATGACTCAAAGAATAAAATTTCAGGCAACAATTTGATTTTTGCTTTTTGTTTCTTTTCCCCCACAGGACTTACCTTTCTAATACTGAAATTTATGGCCTCAAGCCAACAACTTCCTTCAAATAAAGCCTGATGAGATTTGGGGTAAGAACTGGCAATAGTGGCAAGTTCTGCCCGAGCAGGAGCTTCAGGGTTGAATTGGTGTCTCCTCTTATAGAAACTGGGAGAGGGTTTCAGTGTTTTATTTGCCAGTGATTCTCCTTACACTTGCCAGGATGAATAAAGCAAGGTCAACAAAGAGCAAGAGGAAGGACCTTTCATAAAAGCAGGATGGTGTCCTGAAAGTAGAGCTCTCTAATTATATTTTACTGCTTAAGACAGAACGAGCCATATTGGAAAACTTGGAAATTCAGGAGACTTCGTGCAGTTCCAAAGCATTCAAATGATACCTTCCCAAGGAATAAATTAACAAGTCATTTCTTCAATATCCACAACCTCCCCTATAACCTTCCCCCCATGTATGAAACAGCAAATAGAAGCACAGAAAAGCAGAAAACACAGCTGATGAACTTACTATTTCTACAGTCTGAGGGAGAAGAAAAAGAGAATTATTCTTTTTCTTTGCATAGTTACAGGTGAAAGTGAAAGGACTGGGCTGATACCTTTGCAAGGTAAAGATAAACATTATTTAAAATAGAAAGTGCTCACTGGGTTCTAGGTTTCAGCTCTTGGTGAGTGACTGTCCATTTTTAAAGGACTTTTGAAATGCAGATTTCACTTTTGAAAAGGTTCTTCAATGTTCCTACTGCAGAGAAAAGTAAGAAAAGACAATTATTTCCTTCCACTCTCAAGTATTTTTTAAGTATTCTGACTTTTCAGAGAGTGAGAGTAGCACTGGCAGCCAAACTAGTTTTATCAGCCCCAGTCTGAATGGAAGCCTTTTTGTGTTCAATGGGATTGTAGCAGATGCCCAGAGATGAGGACTCAGGAATTTGCAGCATAAAATCTGGCTATGAGTAGTTCCAGCCCTGGCTTTAGCTGGGTTTCTCAACTTTTTTGATTCAGCAAAATTCTGCTATTTACCTTCTGGGCATATTGTGATCATTAATTCCTTGATGCCCTTGTAGATGGACAGAGCTGTAGCTGCTGATTACTAATATCCTTATATTCAGCAAATATTCACAGACTCCCTTTCATGGAGCTATAGATTTCAAGGCCAGGAGGGCCTTGATCTTGTCTCTGATTAGCTCAATTAGTCTGCTTCCTTTAATACCATTTTCAGACCTTTTAATTGCAGTTATAAATTGCTGTGAAACACAACGGTTGGAGGTGCTTACGGAAATATTGTAAAATAACCTACATTAGCATACATGCATACATTTTCTTATGTATGTATGGGCAAACAAGTGAAATCACTAGGTTATCAATTTAGCAATAAATTAGTGAAATCACTAGTAATTTCTTTTTGTGACTGGTAGTCTGCATTGCAGAACGAAGATTAAGGCAGTTGGCAGAAGTCTTGCTCTCCCACCCCCTCTCACTTTCCATTTCCTGTGTCCTTGGAGAGTGTCATAATGCAGCTCTGTGCATTTTCAGCTAGACTTTGCCAGATGTCTACTTCTTGCATATATTTGGAAGAAGCTAAGCTTAATTTAATTGTGCCCCAATTCAAGAGAGTATCCCTATGCTGGCAAGTTGATTAAGCATGGTGGTAATTTTAATTATCTCCTTATCTCTCACTGGAGTGCAGTTAGTAGAGCAGATGAAGTTAACCCCATGGATAAATACCCTTTTTAAACTGGGGCCTGAGAAAAGCAGGATAACTCTTTCTTTTCAACATCAAAAATTAGCCATTACCTGTCTGAAGCCATCTCTTCTCCACTTCTCAATCCATCTGTGCATCACTTCCTCAGGAGAGTCTGACATTACATCTGAATTACCTTTATTACTGGCTTTTTTCCCCTCCTGATAGTTCTATTGCCTGTGATCTACCTGTGACAATGCTAAGTTGGCTGCTCATGCCTTTTTTCGGTTTTGTTTTTGTTTGTTTGTTTGTTTTATTGCCAGCTGTTCCCCTCTCCACATGACTAATTCTTTTGTGTGGGTTTTGTGAAATGGCACAAGGCCACTGAAGATCTGAGGAGATGTAGTGTCAACTTTACATGTCACAGTCATGGTGAAATTGTAGAGATACCCAGAGTTCACGTTTCATTTCAGAATCAAATGCAATAAGATATTATTTTCAAGCATTGCATTTAAGTGGATTTAATTTTATTCCTAAAAAAAACCCCAACAAACCAATACCAAACCAAAAAAAGAAAGGTAGGGAAAACATCAGCGTAATTTAATTGTTGCTTTGCTTCCCAATAATGAGTTTCATATCCAGTCATTCTACTCCAGTGACAAAGCTCACATCTCCACTAACGTTTCTGGCCATTTGGCCCTGTTTTCAGCTGGATGTGCACAACAGCTTGAGTGCACTTTTGTATACTTAATTGTCTGGATTTTAATTAACAGTAAAGAACAATGGCTTGGAGAGAAGAACGGAGAGGGATTCCATAAATGAGAAGGTCATTCACCACACAAAGGCAAAAGGTCCTTTACTGTAATGGAATTGTAACATCCCAGTGTGCAGTAGCTGAACTTTTCTTATGTTTTATGAATATCAAGCCATTTGCAGACTTTCTGTGCCTCTCAGGTTATTAATAAACACAACAGGTTTCCTGCTTGCCTTATAAATACACACTCCCAGTATTTGGCTGCAGAGAAGTTCAGCTTGCTCTGGATTGCCAACCTGGTAAAACAGTTCGATTGAAGGTAGGACAAAAATAGCCCCTGATCTATATACATGTATATCTTTGCATATATTTATGGAGTCCCTCATGCCCTGTGAGACAGAAAGCTGGCTGTTCATGTCCAGCAGCATAATCCTGACTCATTTTCTTATAAAGGTGTCAAGTGGACACGGGAAAGCTCAGCTTGTTCATGTTCAACATGGGAGAGAGCAAAATACTCAGCATACATTTGCAGGACTTGAAACTGCTTATTTCACCCCAAAATGCTGCATAATAGTTGTTCTCTTTAATCCAAGCTGTAACTCAGGAATACCTAGGGTGACACACAGCCTGTGCTTAAACAGTCAGAAACAACACACACCAGCTAAGAGGGGGAGTCAGTGAGTGCTGCCTCCATTGGCAATTTAGACAAGAAGAATATTACTGACAGCACAATCCCACCTCTGGGATCAAACTCGCAGTCCTGCCCAGCACTGAAACTGCCACATGAATTTCCTGAATGCCTCCTTTTGCATCTCATTTGCAGGAAGCTACCTCCATTTACAGCCAGACAAAAGCAGACAGTGAGCGGCTGCAGCAGGGCTGTGAGAGATTGGTTCTAGTTATTGATTCTTCATCACAATTTCTGCAGCCCCTGAGATGTCCTTCGAGATCCAGCATTAGAGTACTGGCCAGGCCAAATCTTGCTTCACTTATAAGAGCTGCTGAGTTTACATCTTCAGGGAATATTGATCTACTGCAAATAATCTTTTTTTGTTTCGAGCGAGCTGAAACTCCAGAGGAGAGAGGACAGCAAAACCCTCTGCCAGTGCCTATGAAAAACTCCAGAACAGAATAACACTGCTTTGAAAACTTGCAAAGTGAATCCAAAACTTGACTGCAAATATAATATAGAGGGGAAGCTCTCGGAGGAGGCTGGAAATGAAAGGGGAGAGGCTAAAGTATAAACCCCCACAGAAACCTCTTCCTTTCTTGCTGGTAAAGAATGCAGAGCAGGTGTTGTCAGCCTGTTACTGGTGCTATCAGCCAGCATCAAAAGCAGTTGGCAAGGCTCTCATCATGCAGAAATTCCAATCAGTTTCCTCAGTATATTCTAATTACTGTAGTGACACTTGTTGTGGGCCTAAATGACTAACCCATCACAGCAGACAGGTCTGCCTTCTATTTAGAGTTTATTGGCTCCTAAATTCCTGCATCCTCTAATTGCTTATCTATCCTACCAAACACATTTAGAAGTCCACATTTATTCTTCTACATCACCTCATGCTGCAACCCTCTGCACATTAAAGGTTCTGCTGCCAACTCTCACCTACACTGTGAGACTTTGTCCATCCCAGCTTCACACCAAGAGAGTGAACTTTCTCCTCCTTCCTGTTTTGCCAAGGGATTCATCCAAATAGTGGCTCTTTCAGCTGGCTGTGCTGATGGCACCCATATACAGGTACTTGGCAGGAGCTCTGGCACAGAAATGTCCCTTCCTAACCCCTTGATTCTTTGCTATTGTGCTCCATATGAAAAATAGGGTTTCCCACATAAACCAGCTAAGCATTGCACATATTTTTCCACCCCAAAGGCCTTAATTTTGTTCATGCCTCCCAAAAGCAACTGGCAATCAGTCAGCAGAGGCTCTGCCAGGAGCCAGCTGTGGCACAGTTAATTGACGTGTGTTACTTCACTCACGAACACTGAACGTATCACTTATTTGCCTGATCTGGAGCTGGTTCAAATAAGCTGGAGATCAATACAAACTTCTCTTTTGATTTCAGCAGATATTGGATCCTATCCCTAAAATGCATATTATTCCTACTGAGAAACAGGCACTGAGGTACAGCAAGGTAGGCATAAAAGCAAACTGCATTTTGCTCTCACCAGCACGGTGGTCAAGATGAGCAAATGAATAAATGAATAAACTATGAAAAGTGGGAGTATATTGCTGTAATTTCCATTCCTCATTTTGCTGTGCCCCGGTAGGATTTTACTCCAAATATTTTAATCTTTTGCTGATCAGGCCATGGATTACCTTTCCAAATTAATCTCCACGTACCTCTGTGCTCACATGCAGCTCTCTGCTGCAGTATCTGACTTAACACAAACATCCTTTTCACGCTGTGAACTTGAAATCTGGAAGTTTTCCTTGCTGCATGGTCATGATAGAAATCTGATGCTCTGGTAGACATTGTACCTCGAGCTTTAGCTAATCCAAGTTTCATGCAATTACCTGTGCATGCTGATTTTGTACAGAGCCAGTTAAATGCTGCAGGTATGAAACTGAGTTTCAGGATGCTTTGAAAAATTACCATGAAGTCACTATGGAATTATGGGAGTTCCAGAAGTGCAGCTGTGCATCAACACACAAAAAAAAACACTCATCAAAAAAAAACCTTTTGAAAAATCTGAGAGCAAGGGGATCATTGATTTTTGTCCTCCACAAATGGAGCACTCTACCAGAGGATGAAACCTCTGCTTGCAAATTCCCGTAACTTAAACATGAGATTGACTATAAACAAACATAAAGGTTGAATCATTGTCATTATCCAAGCTGAGAAAACTACAGAAAATGAGAAAACAAACGGCATAAGGGATTTATAAATTTATCTCAAAAATATAATCTACATTATTATTATTATTATTGTGCTTAGAGGAAAAAAGACTGTTGCTCCCACTCTGATTTTAAAGTTTACCTTACTCTCTCAGTCAGTGTTCTGTTACAGAATTAAATATTTAGACTTTTTAAAAAAATAACCTGGTAAGTTACACATCCTTCCTTTTTCCTGGACTTAAAGGTAAATCTCCAGTCATAATGTACAACCACTTCTGAAGGAAAACAACTTATGTTTTGGACCCCAGATGGAGAAAGCATTAATTGCCTAATGATTTACAGTTAAATGAATGTATCCCTCTTCTCTGCCTTTATTCTCAAAACAAACTGTTCTGTCACAACATTGAAAATATTTTCTGCTTATGATACCTATTAAGACACTGAGTGAACTCTCTTTGTATGAATACTTTTCTCTGTGCTCAGGTTACTGTTTTTAATCTCATGCTGACCTAATGACCCCAACACTAATATTTCAGTTGAGCTCATTGACCAAAGGCTTCACTGTGAATTATGGTGCAAGGTGAAATGAGATGATTCAGGCCATATCCCTTGTACCACTAGATCAGGGCAGGAAAACCTCAGGCAGGTGCAGAGCAGAAGATGAAGATCGAGCACATCCCTTGGTTTGGGTGACTGGTAACCATCACAACATGCATTTTGGACCACACTGTCCTACAATTTAGGCAAAAATACTAAGTGCCAAATAGAATTTTGCATCAAACCTCTGCCAATTAAGAAGAAGATTAAGTTAAAAAATGAGTGTTATCAAACATGTAACAGTTTGGAAGAAAGGCAATTTTCCATAGCAGAAGTAAGACCACACTTCTTTCTATTATCAGCTTTATTTTTAGATGTCCAGACTGAATTTAATTGAAGCTGTCTAAGCTCTCAAAGTAAAGAATTCAGAGAAGTTTTTTTTTATAGATTCATACTCTAAAGTACAATTGCTCCCCTGGAGCAGGATTTCTTTAGTTTATTTTTTTATTTTTTTTTTTTTTTCATCTTTAGGCTTTACCCAGCTCTTTAAATCATCCATCCCAGGCTGGTTTCTCTTCAATTGTTACTCATTTGGACGCTGCCTCTGAATTGAGCACTGGATTCTGGGGATCATCAGCATGGAGTGCTATTGTTATACAGCAGGGCAGAGGCTGGGCTTCCCGCTGCCAGAATGGCCGTGGCACTTACACATGCTGATCCCAAACATAGTCACATGCACACACAGCACACAATAGCCCAAGGAAAAGAAAAAAAAAAAAAAAAGCCTCTTTAAGCACATAAAGAAATGATGTCTATAAAATTATCACTTTGCACAAGATGCCAGACGTTTAAATGACTGTATTAGACATGGTACAAATGGTATCTCTTCCACACATAAACACCTTTTATTTGCATCCTTAGCATTACTTCTTTGTTATTATTATTTTAATGCTGTTTTGGTCACTTAAACAGCTTGTTATTTCCTTTTTATTTTCCTTAAATTTGACTACGGTTTATATATGCCACAGCTTGTGTATGATGGTATAATACTTTCTCTTTCTAATTTATTTTGTTACCTATGTGGATAAAATGAATAGTGAATGCTGACTTATTTCATAAACTTTATTAAGCCTTTGGGGGAACTTCAATGTGGTCATACAGAGAGGCAATATAGAAGGTATCCACTGTATCATGACACAGAAATTACAGTGCTAAGCTAGAAATAAATGACATTCCAGAAAAAGCAGAAGGAACAACATTTAAGGAGTTAATAATGAACCACTTGTCTTCATTTCCAGATCCTTTAATCCTGCTATTGTGCAGTTTTCACACAGTGCTAAATTGAATTACTGCATCATTTTTTACAATTTCTTCGTACAGTTGACCCAGTTTATAGCAGGTTTGGAAGCATTATCATTGCTTAGGGTTCAAAGATGCTGCAGTGTATTGCATTACAAGTCAATCAGTGCAGAAGGATTTTGATGTAATTTTGCTTTTGGATACAGAAGAACAGATATCCAAATGAAAGCTGGTATTTCATTTTGTCATAACAATGTCACATAAGAGAGCGTGCCTTTTTTAGACTCATTTTATTATATTTCTTTCTCTATCTCCTAGTCCTAATAAAGTGAATTCTCAAGTTTATGCTTTCCAAATGTTTTTATTAACTTGTGCAAGAAGAAAATTGAAAAAAGCTTCAATGTACAGCTTTTTTCCTGTTGTGTAGCAGATGATGTATTTAGTTGGGTACAAGAAAAAAAGAGCCTAAAAACAAATGCATTGTATCTCGACATTACACCACTTCTAAAATTCTCAAAGCGAGAAATTCTTTATCAGAAGCATTCCTATGCTGAAGGGCAGTGCTTGCTACAGCTGCTTTAGCACACAAACATTGTGCTCAGTTTAAATACATTCCAAGCCCGGTGTTTCAGGTAAAGTATTTCACTCTCTCAAGGTCATTCTTTATGCTTCAGGTGTTAATTCGTGTTGTTCTTGAAGTATTCTTATTATTGATAGTGGAGCCCTTGGTATATGTTATATTGAAATATTGCTAATGTATGAACTGTAACATTAAATTTTTAATCTAATCAATCAAGTGGCATGCATATGTAGTGGATGCTTGGCTTTTACTAAGATTAATTACCATGTGCTGGGAAAACGAACTCTGTAAGGTGAAATATTGCATGAACACAGACACACACAACGAGAAGAATGGAAAAGAAAGCAAATTGTGCAAAGGGATGAGCACTGTAATAAGTTAATGACTACTTCTGTCATTCAAAACATATGCATAGCCTTTAAGACAACACAAAACACAGATTAAACGCATGTTAAATCAACTATCTATTAAAGCATTTAGAGCTTTTCTCCAGATTCTACATGGAAATTATGCAATCTGTTGCAAAACTAAACACTTGTCTCCCAGATGGTGCTCAGAGTCTGTCTGAGCAAACACCCCTTCCATGCTCTGTGTAACAAATTGTGCATATTTTTTTGTTCCCTGTGCTTCGTTTTATGCATTCGAGGACATTTGCACTTAGCACGCTGTGTAGTGACGACTGCATTTGCATTGTAAAACTCAGTGATGTTGTATTTAGTACCTGATTGCAGTTGTGAAGTAGCAGAAAATGGCACTATCTCCAAGTTCACTGGCTGGAAGTTGCAAACTTGTTGTGCTTCCTGCAGACACCGATCTGGGCTCTAATTCTCGCATTGACAGTAACCCATTAAATAATGAGCAGATCATTGCCTTTCTTTTTTTTTTTTTTTTTTTTTTTTTTTTTTTTTTTTTTAAACTGTGCTGCAAAGTGAAGCTTCTATTAGCTATATAAAAGTTTTGAGGGAGTGTTTTACCACACAAAGTACCAGTTCTGATTGAAATGGGAATAAGATTAAAGCAGCTCTAATACTTTCATAATGTTATTAAAAGGTACATTATTCATTCACAAGACATACAGGGATTACCCTTCTGGCTGAGACCATGGTCTAGCAAAAAAAAACTATGAAAAGACACTAAAGCACAAAAAAGTAATCTGAAATTGAGGAGGTTGTTATTCAGCTTTTTGTTCTTGCCATGGTTTTTTGTTTTATTTTTTTTTAGTATTTCCTCTGCTTTGGTTTCTACCTGTAAAATGGAGACAATAGTAGCTCCCTATTCCACAACAGAGAAGATTAGTTTGGTGCTGTTAGTGAATTACTCAAACACCTGATAGGGAGCCAGATATGTACTTGAGCTTAGCAGACATTCCTTTTGGGGACAAGACCAGTCTGATTATCATTTCTCAACAGCTTCTCCAACCTTACCCTGCAGACACACCAAAGTAGTTCTCCTTTTGAGATTTAGTCAGTTATCTTGTTTGCAAAACCCCAAAACATAAGAATTTTCACTTAGTCTCCATGTTTGAAAAAGCAAAAGTACTCACATGAATTAACTGAATCTAAAGCTTCAACAATAAGAGAATTTGAAATATATTTCCCTGATGAAGTGCTCTGCAATATGTCTTTCTTTAGCCTTGTTCATTGTGTTAGCTCTTGTCACAGAAGCAGCAGGTGCATTAAGTGAAAGGAGAAGTTAAAAATTGAAGTGAAATAATAACTTTTTAGTTCTTTTCTGTAACTTTTTAATAG
The DNA here is from genome assembly GCA_038380795.1 of Pyrocephalus nanus. Taxonomy (NCBI): domain Eukaryota; kingdom Metazoa; phylum Chordata; class Aves; order Passeriformes; family Tyrannidae; genus Pyrocephalus; species Pyrocephalus nanus. The sequence continues at coordinate 3,789,429 of CM076273.1, read as the reverse complement.
AGAGCTAATTGTCTTCATTAATCATCATAACTTACTTTTGTTAAATCCGTTGGGCTTTGGAGACAATTTAATATTGCTTCTATATTTCGGAAAGATGAAAAAAATAAAGTTCAAAAGTTGGATGAATGGAAATCAGATATATAATGCAGCAAAACTTCAGGGAAAGAATTTAGCTGGCAAGTCCTTCAAAGCATAATGTTTTTTGGGTCTTCAAAATGCCAAGAGAAACACCCAGAATGCCAGACTGGAACTCCAGTGGAACTCCATATGATGCATCAGAACAGAGTCAACTTGAAAGTTAGATCAGGGCTTTGTCCAGCCCCATCCTTGTCCTTGGAGCTGCCCTATCCAGTTCATACCTTCTCAGTTTGCCCACAGAGGTACTGAAGGACTCTTTCTGAAAGCCTGGCTGAAGTCCAGGATCAGAGCCATCCACTGCTCTGCCCTGAGCCACCAGGCAGTGGTTTCCCTACAGGAAGCAGTCGGGTTGGTCATGCACAGTCTGGCTCTGGGAAATCCCTGCTGACCGATACCAACAACCTTCTTGTCCTTCCTGTGCCTGCAAGTGTTTTCCAGAAGCCTTGCCCAGGGCTGGACTGAGATCTGAGGGACAGCAGACCCTCCTCACCTCTTTAGAAGATGGGTGTGACTTTTCCTGGTCCCTGATGGCCATGACTTTTCAGAGATCAACCTTCCAATGACATCACTGTCTTTGGATGCATCCTGTCCAGCACCGTGGACTTCAAAACGAGATTGGACAAGCCTCTGAGCACCTACTTTTGTTGATGCTGCTTTGAGGGGCAGAGGCCAGACTAGAAGCTCCATAGGCTCCTCCAACCTCAACTATCCTGTGATTGTGTATGTCCAGTTTATTTAAGCACTCCCTAACTTTCTATTAAATCCACCCCCTGCTTGTATAAGTACATTTTGCATTGCAAAGTAGATTGTCCAGGTTCCCGAACAGCACAGTCTAACACTTCATAATCTGTGCAATATGATCTGCCTCTTTTAAATTTATGAAGCTGTAAACCAATTTCCTCTACTAATAAACACCTCTGTTTTCGTTCCTATTTATCCTCCTTTTAAAATTGCTGCTCTGCCTTGCTGTCTTTCTCTTGTCCTTGTCTTGTAAGATGGAAAAAGATGGGGAGAAAGAAGGAGAAAAAAAACAAAACAAAACAAAACACGACAAAAAAACCCCAGCAGCTCATAAAAAAAAATGATACTTGGGAAGAATCCAAGATCAACAGACCAGCAAGCCCACTCATTGTTCTTTATCATTTTGGCTTTCTTCCAGCCCCTCTAGGTTTCTCTCTCTTTTCCAAACTGCTTTCTGCATTCTCACATATGTTATAGAAAGTACTATGATTTCAGAGAAGTGCTTTAATTTATAACAGCTTGATCTGAGAAAGGACTTGTCCAGCTTGTAAAGGAGATGAGAGGAGCTTGTTGCTCTGGCTCTCCTTAATGGATGACTGTAAACTTGATTATTCTTAGCAGAAGATCCATATGTGTATAGTATCACTGAAGGAGAAATGGGTGCCTTTTGCATATAATTAAGGGGCATAATTATCTGTAAAACTGTTTGGTTTTGGATTGCTCTGGCAGGACAATAAATATTTCAAATCCAGCACACATCAGACCTGCCAACATCTTTACACTGAGCACAATAATTCAGCTTCTCATTTTGTCACAGAAATGATTCATTTTTCTAATGCAGCAGAAAAACAGTAGGTTGATGGTATAAAAAGGCATTGGTGTGAATGATTTTATCTGTATTTTTAATAGATTCTTTCAAAATGTAATAAATTCTGAAAATTACTGATGGGATCTGCAGAGTTACTAGAATACTTCAACCTTTCTGATCTATGGGGCTGCAGGTTGGAAACAAGTTCATAACTTAAAGAGCTTGAGCCATAAAAGCTTAATTAATTTAATCATTATTGGAATAATTCTCCAAGGTTAAAACAAAAAGGCCAGACTCTATCTTTGATGCTACAGCATCCAAGCATCCACCCAACAGCCCCCTTGGCACAGCACTGCTTGCCGTGTATCCTGCAGGAACAAGGAGTTCTGTGGCTTGGCACAGGCTGAGCTTCCTCCCCTGCCAATGGATGTGCCATGAATGGACAAGGACATTTCCAATGTCAACCTGCAGCTTCCCAGGTCCACTAGTCAGGCTGGAGTGCAGGGGCATCCCAGGAAACATCAGCACAGGGTGAGCCCAGCACAGGAGCATCCTCAGCCGGTTCAGACAGAGCCTGCAAAGAACTGGCTCTCACTGCTGCTGCTTCACCTGCTCCTGACCCATTCCCACAGAATTACAGCCAGGCTTCTTGGGAATTACATTTCAGAAGTGGAAAAGGGCCTGGCCATCACAGATCTAGACCTGAGTGTCTGAACTGTAAGGTAGCAACAAATGCAGATCAGAACTCTGGGGAAATCGGGTACCACTTCATACACAGTTTGGTACCACTTCATACACAGTTTGGTACCACTTTATACAGGGTTTGGTACCACTTCATACGCCTTTTTTTTTCCTACAAAATGTGAGAAAAACAGCAAACGTGGTGGTGGTGGTCATGATGGGTGAGCAGCCTCACAGTAACACTGCCTGGAAAAGCTTGTTATGTTTGGATAATTCAGAGACACTCATTGAACTCTCAGTCTGGGATCAGGCTCTGAGAGAATGCAGACATGAATGGATAGAGAGAATAATGGATTTTTCAAGACTGTTATTTTCCTTTCTGCTTTTATAGTTATAGTTGAGGTAAGCTGGTTATTCAAACAAAAATTTCAAGAGGTTCTTAATGTGCAAAAATAGATGGAAATGTGTACATTCAAAACATTTGAAAAAAATCTGAATTTTCAAACTTCTCTGCTTATAATGCTTCAAATTATTAAATGATTTTTTGTTCTCATTGACGACATCATTCACACATGTGAATATTGGGAGATAAGCAAGACATGCATCTTCAGTTGAAGGTGGTTATCAAACCCTGACTGAGGTCTGCAAACCCAGGGACTATGAATGGAGGAAAAAGAAACCAAAATCATGCTGGGACTGAGACAGGCTGATTTAGCCCAGCTCCAAGCAGAGAAAAAACAACTCAGGTGAGTTAACCGTGACAGCTAAATAAATAAGTAATGTTTAAAGTTCCTGTATATCCCAGCTACCCCCATGTTTAGTCTTTTAGGAGTTTTCCCTCTGTAGATGCAGGAACCTTTCAGACAGACTATATTTAAATTTTCACTTTGACTCCTATTTTTCTTTGCTTTTACTGCACCCTTAATAACAACAACAATTGGATAAAGTTGCTCATCTGATTTTCAGTCCATGAGGTTTGGGCTGGTTTGGGCTGCAGCCTCCTTTCAGTGCCAGAAAGGGCCTGTCCACATTTTTAATTGTGACATTTACCCTCTTAATTGGTTCAAACCATGCCCACCTTGATCTCCATGGATATAAATATTGCAGCTTACAGAGATGGGTGAAGAACAGAGTTACAGTTTTCAGATTTATATCAGTTGCAGTTGCTCAGTGGAAATTCTGGCTTTTGGGTGGGTTATTTTGGGATTGATCATTTCTTCTGTGAAAAAAAAAACAACCCTGCCTGATGAGCAGTTGCAAAACTGGGCAAGGAAGTCTGGCAAAAATAGCAATCACTTCACCTGGCACATTCTACAAGTTCTAGGCAGGTGTTTCTGTCACAGGAGACTAAAAAAGTTTATTATGAATCTTTGTTACTAATGGTGTAATAATTTGATTACATAAAACTATAAACTTACATGCATAAATATATCATATTTATATAATATATAAACTATTAAACTTAGATGTATTAAAAACAGGGGAAGGAAGATATTTGTAAGCAAACCACCAATATGTTGTCTACTCATTACCTAAGTGGATCATAATTTGCCATGCCTCCTAATGGTGTGAATTCCAGAGGGGCCAGGGAAATCTGCTGCCTGCCTGGTAGCTGAGGTTGGAGAGAAAATAAAACATGAAGAAAGTAACTTGAGGGACTTTCAGAAGGGAGGGGTTGGTGAAGCCTGATTGCTAGTACAGATAGCCACATGTGATAAATCTAGTTTTATGTCTGTATTTACATATTAATTGTAATTCATCTATGGCATAATTAAAGAGGGCCAATGCAGGGTTTTAGCCAAACATCAGTTGCATCAACAGTAAGCTGAAGACTTTGGAATATTGGCACTGGATTCACTTGAAATGCTGTGATGGCACTGATTGCCTGGGGTTTGTGGCAGGTAACTTCCTTGCTTAAGGACTCTCACTACAGCTTTTCAGAGATTCATGTGCAGAGATTTCCTAAACAGAAATGTCAGTTTAAATGAGCATAAAATGCACAGCCTAGAAACCCACATTATTGTTACTTATTCCTACTACTTCTGTAACCACCATCAAGCATCTGTAATGCCACAAATATGTCTCCTGAAGCTGTATGAAAAGAAAGAAACACACTATGAAAGGAAAGGCAGAGAGAGACAGACTCAAAGCTCATTAAAGCTGTTAGGTGTGTGTTGTATTTCAGGCATGTAAGTAATCTCATTGGCTTCAGTCAGATTTCTGGAGTACATCCACAGAGCAAAACTAGATAAATACAATTTCTTACCCGTCATTAGTAGTCACAGAGGAAACAAAACAAGAACAAAAGGAATCTGTGCAAATAGGACATCAGAGAAGGCAAAAAAGGGAGTTTAAGGGAGAAGTGACTGTCATGGTCAGTGGGGTAGACAATGGGACAAGAGTCAGGCAGAAAGGATACCCTAAGACACCAAAGAGGACAAAAAGAGTCCTCTGATCTCTGCTAGAGCAACATCATGCAAATCACAAATGACAGCAATTGTGTCCATGGTGCAAGGACCCTGGCAGTGATACCACACTCTTTTGCAAAAGCCCAAGTCCTTTTACATTTCATATGGAATTTATTCTGGCTATTTCCAATTTGATCCTTAATCAAATTATGGGTCTGGTTTTGGACAAATGCCTAACGTCTTTCTGTGGTCCCTCTGCTTCAGACATTCATCTTAGAATAGAATAGAGTAGAACAATCATTCTGTGATCTATGATCTATTTATCTTAGATGAAGACACCTGTTTTTCCCACTGATTGAAGAGGTTACTATGGTTTATGATAGATCATACGAATTTCTTTAATTAGTATTCAAAAATATATATTTAGAATCAGATCCACATGCAAAATCAAACCTGAAAGTTCTGTGGAAGCCTAAGGTTAGCAGAGCTAGAGTATCCATGGGCTACTACAGCCTTTTCCCACTCCCAGCTCATGCCATGTTTCAGGATGTAATCTGGGATACTGCACTTCAGAATTTTTATTTCCCCTGCTCTCATCTTTCTGTAGATCTACACCTTTTGGTCTCTTTCTTGGTCAATGAGACACTGAATGTTTTTAAACATCAGTCTCTCTCACACACTGTCACACACTAATCATCCAAACCTTGATGTCAGTTCCTGGTTCATTGGTAATAAATACAGATTATAAAATTTGTTATTATTTACAAAATCAACAACATGTATACAAGACTCTGTGCATGAGGTGTGGGTAAACAGATGGATGCATGTTCTATCCAGAGGTGGTCTAAATTCAAAGCTTCCTTGTCTATGGGGTTTGTGGGGTTTTGTTGTGGGGTTTTTTTTTGTTTTTTTTTTTTTTAGCAAGGAAGACTGAACTGCACATAATAAAATACTGGTACAGTAACAAAGGTTAAATAATTAATATGAAAAATCTATTCAGAAGCATACAATGATTTACATTCAAACCCTGAATATTTAAAAATTAATAGAAAATATTAGGATGTTAATAATTGAAATCACAGGAATGTATAATGAGATTCCACTTACTGTATTATATTAACCATTATGAGCAGCTTGATAGGAAAATGTTTAACCTCAGAATAAATAGGATGTACATTCTATGAGCCCCTAAGGCTTTGTTACTATTTAACCAACGTGATCCTTGAAAACATGTACATGTGCACATCTTGTGGAATCAGAAATACAACATGTACTCTCATTTTCCTCAATTTCCTTTGTCTGAAAATAGTCCTTTTATCCGTAAATCTGGGAGGGAAAAATGAAAGCACTGAAGAATGACTTCACTACAAAAGAATGCAATAAAATTAGCACTACATGAATGTCATTTTTCTGAATTTTTCACTGTTTCACATACTGTTTCCTTTATCTTTTGGGAAACTCTGGTGTATCAGCTCAGCAAGCTGGCAGCAGAAACAACATAATGACTTTTTTTGGTCAAATGGTTTATGACTTCACACCTACACTGAGAGTTTTAACCTCCATCCATATTTATATTTGTCCTCTATTTCTTCAATTCAAATGTCCTTTCAGAGAAGATTGGTTTCACGCAGAGAGAAGATAAAAATCAGAACCCATACCTCACATGCAATAAATTCATCATATTTATTACGTCCCCAGTCCTGGTGAGTCAGAGGGAAAAAAATCTCAGCTTCTAGTCCCTAATTCATATTCTTCTTACAGCTAAAACTATAAAAAAGAAATGCAGGGAAGAAAGGGATGTTTTGTTTTGTTTTCCCCCAGTCTGTATGTTATTCAGAGCTACAAACATTGAAATATTCATATTAGGAAGGTGGTGAAATTGCTGTGGCCCGGAATGAAGAGCAAACGTGTGACAGGATGATTACAAAGGGTCTGGTGTGACTGTGCTGCTGTTGATTACCCAGGGAAGGGGGCAAAAAATACATCACCCCACGATCACAGGTACAGACACTGTCCAGCTGTGGACAGGGTGGGTTCAGAGCTGCAGGGTGAGGGTGGGCTGCAGTGAAGCCTTCAGAGCAGAATGGTGGAGGTGGGTAAATCCCTGCGGAATTGTGGAAAGGAATTGGCATTCAGGAGAGCCCGGCAGCACAGACAGTCCATTATCCCTCCAACCACAGAACTGACTGTGACACAACTGCTTGATCAATCTGCAGGCAGATGCTGCAGCCAGAAAACTGTTTGAGCAGCTTGGCAAAGGGGTGCTGGGACTGCTCAGCGAGACGGGGCTGGCACAGCCCGCCAGGGGAACTGCAGCCTGCTGGGGCCTTCAGCTCACCATAAATCTGCCTTTTTTTTTTTTTTTTTTTCCACAGGGAAAAGCAGGCAAAGGAGCAAATGCTGCTAGAAAATGCAACTTATGCTTTTCACAATAAATATGAGTAGTGCAGTGAGTTTTGCCCGTTAATCCCTAGCAACAGTTTTAGGAGTTTACAAAGGCATTTAGCACCAAGCCCTGACTCAGCCAAGAATTTCTCGAGCATGTGAACTTAAAGAAGTCCTATGGCCTACTTGAGTCAGAGACCACCACTGTACCTCACATTAAGTATTAATAAATAATGCCATGTTATCTTATTTCTTTTAAGCATTTGTTCTTATCTTTCCCATGCATGGCAATGCCTGCACATTTTTCAAGTCCTGAGCAAACTACATATGAGAAAATACAGGGCAAAAGTGGTCTGCAGGCCACAAGGGATGTAAATCCTTTATGGGTTCAGTATGGATTTATTCTAGTTAAACATCTGACCCTGTTATGAAAGATTTACATGCAGGAGTAAGTCAAGTATAATCATTTTCAATGCTCTGGAATTGCTCAGTCTACGTCAAATACTTGTTTATTGCTTTGTTAATGTTTATGTGAGAAAATAATAGATTTTCCTTGAAATATTAACGTGGAACAATAGAAATGGGTAAAAATATATCTGCTTAGTGCTGTTACATGTTAAAGTTAAATGCTGCATAAAATTTTAGTGTGTTTTATCAGTACTGGGAACAAAATATCTCTGCCTTTTATCCCTCCCAGAACCAGGCTCACCTTACTACCACTGTGGGGTTTGATGTAGTAGTAGGTCACTGTTATATGCAGCTCAGTATTTTGGCTCCTGAAAAGACTGAGAAATTCTTGATATTTTAGAGAATCTGATTCCTCCCATCTGTGACTCCTTCTTAATTTCTGGTAAACACTGCTAAAATTAACATACTCTCCTAAATTATGTTGACTGCTGTATTTCTCTGCTGTGCCAAACTCATTGTTCTGCTTTTAGATGAAAGCAGACTAGATTTTGATGTCATTAGAAATCAATGGCATTACTTCAGACTCAGAGACTTTTCTTTCATCCTGTTACACCAAATGTGCTTCAGCATGTGTGTGACCAGAGGAAAAACACCACAAGCTGAGACTGTCTAAAGAACCTGCCAGTGTAAGGAACAAAGCAAGTGATGCTCCTCACTCCCTGCACTTCAAGACAGTGTAATGCTGATAAATCTAAATATTGAGCTGAGCTGGGCCATTTTGTTTACTAAAGGTGCATATTCCCTTCTCCTTTACCTCTGTCAATTGACTAAAGCTACCTACTACTTGTAGTACTTCTGCTGTTACCAACCTCTGGATTTCCTCCTCAATGTTTTTTATTTGTTGAGGTGGTTTTCCTGAAAGTCACAGAATCACAGAAACACTCAGGTTGGAAAAGCCCTCCCAGCCCATGGATCCCTCCTGTGTGCCCGATGCCCACCTTGTCCCCAGCCCAGAGCACTGAGTGCCACATCCAGTCCTTCCTTGGACACCTCCAGGGCTGGGGACTCCAAACCTCCCTGGGCAGCCCCTTCCAGTGCCTGACCACCCTTTCCATGGAGAAATTCCTCCTGATGTCCAACTCGAACCTCCCTTGGAGAAAAGTCAAAGAAAATGGGGAATCCTGCTCTCATTCCTCCCTGGCTGAGGATAAACAGTCCCTAGAACCCCTGTTCCATCCAAAAAAGGAATCTCTCCTGAAAGGGTTTCAAATAAACCATTAAAGTAGAAGTGTAAAATTAAACCAGTTAGAGGTCAAGATTTAAGGAAAAAATATTAATATAGAGGAAATGTGCAATGTCCCTGCACCTGCTTGAAGGACCAAACAGTCCTGTGGGATGTTTGGTTTGTGCTGATCAGTGTGGGGAATCAGGATAATCAGCTGTGTCTGTCTGTAGATAACCTGATGCCCCTAGATCAGAGATGCATCTGAAGGGTTTCCAAGTGCCATAGCACAAGCACAAGGACATTAGATTCTTAAAAAACCAGGTATTAAGGACTGGAATCCGACATTATGCAGGAAAATTATTGTGGAGGAGTAAGATATTTAGAGGGCAGGTGGTAAAGAAATATCAACAAAGAAAAATGTGAATTCCTGTAATAAATCTGAAACTATTTTGATTATTAATAATAAAAAAAAATAAGAACAAACAGATTCATGAACAACTGGAAAGATAGGTTGGTGGCAATACAATTTTTGGTAGGTTAAATGATGTAGAAAAAATTTTTAAGGATAATAACCTCAGGTAGCCAAGCTGCATCTTACCTCCATAGCCAGAGTAAAAAAAGAGTTGGGTAAAACATTTGCACACAGTAGGACAACACAATGGGAAGAAAAGGTTAAAATTAGTCATGAGTCTCTGATACAGATGTCTTTTTTACACCAGTCAATTTATGTATACTTGTGTTTTCAAAACCACACAACTGGCCTACCTGTGCCATTGGACTGTCTTAATTAAAAGCAGTGTATAAACATGTAATTCTGTGCAAATCCCTATGAAAACATCCTCAGATTTAATTGCTTATCTTATATCAGATTATTGACAGGTTTTGCTAAATTGGTATCAATGGGTTTAGGAATATTTACAGAGAGATTACAGTTAATGCAGCCAAGGCAGTTATGCCTAAATACTTATACATGTGTTTATCAATGGTGTGTGTATTTATCAATGTTTTACTGTATGAGACAATTCATAGTGAAATTACTATGAAATACCCTCTGACATAATTTTTCCATGTTTTAAAACTTTTTGTTTGGAAGAAACAGGCAAAAAAGAGACAAACATTTTGGTCAAAAGATCATGTCATCTTCAATCGTTTAATCATATTTCTAAATTGAGAAAAAAACCATGAAAATATTCCTCAGCATTTCCTTTATTTTGTTCCTTTCAAGCAAAACTTAACTCAGAGTTTTTAAGGCAAAGATAGCCCTCACTGGAGAGAATTACTATTCCAAATGTTTCAGATAGGAAGATGACCACCTTTTAGCAATTCAGAATCTTTGATTTTATGCCAATCTCATTGTTTCAATTATATTGAATTATGGATATAATGTCCTTAATGCAGATACTCTTCAAGTATCTTGATCCTCCACCCCTTCTCATCTGGAAAATGAGTAGCAATTACAAGAAGCCATGGGGCTTACTTTCAGTCTGTTACCTAGATCATTGAAGACCTGAATTATGGAGAATTCCAAACCTTGATGCTCCAAAAATTAACTTTTCTTCAAGCGCCCACATCAAAATTACAGAAATTCCATGAGAATTAGTTACTTCTGAAATGGCAGCCTTGCTCCTATGTGTGAAAAGCTGTGAGGATTTCTGCTGAGAATGGCAGGCATTAACCAACAGCCCATATGCCAGCAATAACAGTTCAGTATTAATGAAGTGTCTTTTTTTCTGCTCGTAATGAAATTAATTCCTGGCATTAGAACTCTGCCTTACATTGTGAAAGTAAATAGAAGACGAACAGAAATGGCATTAATTCATTAAAATTGCAAAACAGCAATTAAATCCTTTCCTCTTCTCTTCTCTTTTTGAATCATCTGTTCCAAAGCAGAGAAATAGCAGGGAGTGGGGAACAGTTGTGGGCAATGCTGATCAGATGATACCAACCCCATTTTGGGACAGCTTCTGAGGTTTTGGGACTTGTTTGTATTTCAGAGTGTTCTTTTCGAAAAAACAAACCCCTTCAAACAAATCCATCCTGAGGAATATGCCAGAGAAAGTAGGAAGCCACATCAGGGGCAGCTGAAGTCTCTGGATCTCAACAGCCAAACTGGGATCCCACATCACGTTACAGGAGTTGAAATGGTTGTTCTGCCTGAGGGGAGCTCTTTTCTCAGTCACTGCAAACCAGCACAGACACTGAGCTGGTTTGAACCTCCCTCCACACTGCATCTCACTTCCAAACCCAAACTGCTCCCCAGTAAATTTTAGGGAGCTGGGGAGTTCTCCAGGAAGGATTTCAGCCCCTCAGAAGTCAGGACGTGCCCCAAGGGGCCGATGGAGCAGAACAGTTTGCTGACAGTCCTGATCCACCTAATATTTAATGTTACTGCAACACTTCAGCCAAAAGTGCTTGTCAATGGGAGTTAAGTATCATCACCCTCATAACACAGTTCTGAACACAAGTGCAAAACAGTGAAGGCATTTCTGAGATCACTCAGCTCCTGTAAAGCTCTGCCAGGACACAGACCCCGTCAGAGTGAATGTTTCATTAGCAACATCTGTTCTTTTTGACATCCTATTTTCTACACTTCCTTCCACTTTTCTCCCGGTGACATAGAGCTGGCACAGCCACTTTGGTCTGCACTTTAAACCTTCCCTGTGCTAAGGAATGTCTTTTTTATTCCCTAATAGACACTCAGATGGTAAAAGGGGCACACAGGACACCAACAGCAAATTGGTTCCATAAGTAACTGTTGGTATCCTGCAGTGATTCTGTCTGAGCTGGATGAATTAAGAAGTCCAAGGTGATATTCCTCCATCTCTACCCCCTCATAATTTGCTATCATTCCATATGTTCCATTCTCTGCAGAAAAAGGACATGTCAGCCTAAAATAATTAAACCTAAAACAATTAGGAATTCATCTCCTTCCTGGGAAAGACAAACACACCTCAAGAAGACTAGGACCTTACAATGTGACAAGGATTATTTATCTCATTATTCATATATCAATCATACAGGCTAAAGCAAAAGAATGAGGGACAAAACACAGGTGAGAAGTTAAGCAGGATACCAGAATTAAATATATTGCCTATAAATACAAAGCCAGCTTTCACTGCAGCCACAAGGGCAACAGCATTAAAAAACCCCAAACAAGCAGCAGAACTGAATGATATTACTATTGCCCAGTAAATCATTATAAGCTACACTAGTCATAACATCCTGGAGTCTTTCTGCTGTGTGATATTTTACCTGAATAATAACTCGGAGATTGGTTTAATAGTTTATTGCTGAAACACTAATTTAATTAAAATATTCTCAGAGCTCTACTGCAGTAATGCAGTGTGGATTTATATCTACATTCTGCCTGGGGTCTCAGTGAAATTGCATCAGACTTGCCATGTGTGTGGCAATCTAAATCTACAAATTTAAATGCTGAAGCTACTTGCCTCACCAATTCTTCATCACATCCATCAAAATACTGCATGATAGCATCAGCCTTTTGAAATGGGAGATCTGAAAACTTCAATTTGGTTTCTTAAACAAGAAATTTGTTAAGAGCCACGGCTCCTCAGATAATGCTTTGATTTTGATGGATTTTGACTTCTTCTTTTTGTTTCTCGCTTTTCCTAGTTAAATAAATTTTACCACGAAATTCCCAGTCAGTCTGCTGCCTCTAATGTCCATTTTCTCAGTGCTGAAGCATACAGAAAAGCACTGCAGATGTGGATGGAAAATATATGGAGCCAGGGAATCAGCAGTTACAATGCAACAGCAGAGGAAACCACTATAATGCTTAAATGGGAGGCTGGGACACAGGTGAATGCTGAGCACAGAATTCAGGAGACCTGCCTATGAGCTACCTGAAAACCCTGCTTTTGTGTCATATTTATTAGTGAGTGTGAAATGATGGTAAGGCAGGGAAGAGCTACTTCTGCCTTCCTTGGCACCCATAAAGGCTTAGCAGCAGCACTCATCTGTTTTAATGGCCAACACAAAACCTACTGAATTACCCAGAGGTTTTGGATCAGGCCCTGGTATTAAAAGTGCTTTATATTTTTGAAATCACTAGTTAATAAATAAGGGGCCAGCAGATGCTACAGGAAAACAAAGCAGTATAGTTCCTGGGATTTATTGACCAATAAAACTTGCTGCTATTGTGAACTGCAAATGGTTTCCTCAGTGCAGCTCTTTACATCAGTTTTTAACAGCTCCTATAGAGAGGAAATCCTTTTTCTTTACATTATTAGTGTACCTGAGCCCAGATAAGTGGACAGAGAAATGTGGTACAACCGGGGAATGTTTAAAACACCAAAAGCCCCAGGGAGAAGAAGAGTGAGCACGAGGAAGTGCAAACAACACAGTCCACAGTCTGATCAGAAGAGAAAATTTAGCACTTGTTACAGAAACAATCCTCAAAAGCTTTCTCAGCCCTCTCTTTGGCTGGGAGTGACTGAGATAACCAGGCTGGTGGGAGGTGAGCTGGGGGATACAGTGTGAATCAAAGCAGGTGTTACTGCTCTGCCAGGCGATGCTCAGACCTCACGTAGGGGGGATATCCAGTGTTTGTCAGCCTTCCTCAGATAAGATATAATTTCTCTGGAAGGAATGTAGAACTGAGTAGCTTAAATGATGCCGAACTTCAAAGATTTAAAATGTGAAGAAGGATTGGGAAATGTTAATGCGTAGCCAGGCTGATAAAAATAAAGATGATAAATTTCTCTTCAGATTGCAAGAGATTTAAGAATTAGAATTATGTCTCTCAGTCATTTTTCCTGCTTTGCCTTTCTCATTCCTTTTATTACCACATTAAATAATGCCGCTCTGGGCAAATGGCACAGTGGCAAAAGTTTTGGAGGGGTGATTTTGTGTAGTAAAATTGTGTCCAAAACAGTCATCCTGCATGCAAAAGCACTTTTGATGTGCAAATTATTCTTCCCAAAAATTGGGATGAAAAGGCAATATTGTGTTCCCAGAAGAGGAAAACTGAAGCATTGTTTCAAATATTTCAAGAATGTGTTGGGTTGTTTTGTCTTTTCAACATTGCACCTATATGTTATTTATATTTCAAACCACAGTACATTTTGTTTTCATTAGAAAAAGCTGACACATCAGCAGCTTGAAATCACTTTTTCAGTATTTTTCCTGAAGGAAGAAGTTCACAAATGTGGTTTGTTTTTTTTTTTGGTTTGTTTGTTTGTGTTTTTTCCCCTAAGTGTTAACATTTTCCAATGGAAATTCTTAAAGAATTCCCAAAAGGTCTATTTCAGCACCATCCTATGCAGGCTGACACAGCTGGATGCAAAGGCCAGGAAGTTAATGAAATGACTTCTATTATTTTCAGGAGGCTTTGGGTCTGGCCATTCAAGGACCAGAAAGGGACTGAAAGTCCTAATGTAGAAAACTCCACACACTGACTACCAGCCACGAAGGAGGAGAGATGCTCCTTAACCCAGGACGTCAGTGAGCTCTTAGCACAGAGAAAAAGCAGGTTTGCAAATTTAAAGAATGGATGACAGGAGTTCTGAAACTGCTTCTGTCAGACCTGACTGTCTGAGCTGTGTCCAGTTCTGAGCCCTCACAGCAGGAGAGACCTTGAGGGGCTGAAGCGCGTCCAGGGAAGGGAACGGAGCTGGGAAGGGTCTGGAGCAGCAGGAACAGCTGAAGGAGCTGGGGGGGCTCAGCCTGGAGAAAAGGAGGCTCGGGGGGGACCTTCTGGCTCTGCAAACCCTGACAGGAGGGGGGATCCAGGTGGGTGTCGGGCTCTGCTCCCAGGGAACAGGGACAGGAGGAGAGGGAACAGCCTCAGCTGTGCCAGGGGAGGCTCAGCTTGGATATCAAGAGGAATTTCTCCATGGAAGGGGTGGTCAGGCACTGGAAAGGGCTGCCCAGGGAGGTTTAGAGTCCCCATCCCTGGAGGTGTCCGAGAAGGACTGGACATGACACTCAGTGCTCTGGGCTGGGGGACAATGTGGGCGTTGGGCACAGGGGGGACTCCGTGGTCTTGGAGGGATTTTCCAACTTAAGTGACTCTGTGGTTCTGTGATTCTGAGCTCCAGGTTCTCGTCTAACAGAACCCATATAACAGGAGAACCAGTGCATTTCCAGTGATTTCCAGGGGCAGAGGCTCACAATTTCCAGGTGTAATATCATAATATCACTGTGCTGGTGAAAGGTACTCAAGAAGGAAAAGGCCAGGAGAGGGAGTAGAGAGGAACAAAAAGATGGGAGTTAAGATGAGAATATATGTGAAAAAGAAGAGGTCTTGAATAATTAAGTACTTAGCACCTCTTGAGTGATGCTTTGAAATTACAGTATGGAAATGTTTTGAGACCATTTGTCAACTCATATCTTAAAATGTGGGGACCACTCTGAGTAAGCAGCAGTTAAACATCTGGTTTCATGACCCTGGATGTCCTGAGACAAAAATAACACTGAATAAGCCCAGCAAATACATAACTCCAATTAGCCCAGAGCCATGGCTGTGTGAAAATTCACTAGGAAAAATTCATTATCCGGTTAAACTCCCTGGTTTCTAATTTTGTCACAATTCTGACACTTAGGCCAGACCTCTCATTGAAGCTTAGATCAGTTTTTTGCATGGAAACCAAGTAAAATCAGGAGAAATTACTGTGGTGATTTTCAGGGCTTTGTGCTTTGTAATTCCAGGTATTAGATTGTCAGCTTGTAGAAAACAGTATAGCTCAGCTTCACTGGGCTTGGTGAAATGATGCTGATTTACACCAGGTGAAAACCAGGCCTGGAATGTATAAACCTACATGAACAAAAACAAAAGGGTTTTATAATCCAGAGTTTTCAAAACAAGGAGAAGATCTCCTGCCTCGCACAAAGAACTTGGGATTTGAATTATCACATGCAAAGTAAATATAGTTGGCTGCACAGCAGCTGAAGCCTGTAATTTTGGCTTGCCAAACTCAGAAGGCTTAAAGACCTGGGAAAGTAATCGCTCCTAATAATTCTTAGCATTGTTCCAACTAGCACTGTGGAAAAGGCAAGCAAACCATGGCTGTGGCTCATTCATTTCTTGTATTCACAGAAATATTAAAGCACTTAAAAAAACCCCAAACCACAAAAATTCAGCCATCCCAAGACCAGTGGGGAATTGTTATCACCTTACTAAAGGCCAGTATCTCAAGAATAGTCGAGTTTAGGGAATAAAGAGGGCTTTTTGCACCCACTTTCTCCCCACTGCTGAGTGGGGAGATATCCTGCCTCTCTCAGAGTATCCCTCTGCCTGATGCTGCTCCCTGTCTCTGGCACAAACTTCACTTCTCATGGCACAGCACGATTTAAAATGAGAATTTCAGAATGTACAGTGGAAATGGACTCTGCTGACTTTCAAGCTGCCACGTTAGTGGAATTCATGCCCAGGAGAGCCACGGCCACAGACAGCACGAGGTGATTTTCACGCAAGCGCCTGCACGGGAAAACACTTTATTATGAACATCAAAGCCCCGGGTGGCAGGTTCTCAAAGGTCTGTGCAACGAGGGAGATGCATTAAAAATGCATGTAGTAAGGACTAGGTATATTGGAATGATATACCAAATATAGAGAGCCTTTTGAAAACCTGGTTTCACGTGTCAAAATTCAATCTCTTTTAATCTACCTTTAGAAAACAGTTGGATTCCTAAAATGAGACTCAGAAGCCTGTGATTTCTGGCTGGAGAGGCAGCAGCATTCTCCCAGCAATTGAGTCAATTCTCATTAAGAGTCATGACTGTTTGCATAAATAGAAATGACAGTTTATAGGTAAATCCTACCCAGTGTGGAGTCCATTCATTTTAAATGTTATGCTCAAAAGGCCACAGCAGCATAATAATGTGAAGGCAGGCATGAAGCCTCCAATAAAACTGCCCCCACTGGGTCAGTGCCATTGCATGGTGTGCTCTGGGTAGTTACAGAATGATTATACACTGGGTGGGCAATCAGAGCTCAGTCTGTCTGTCATAAATATTAGACCTAAAGGCCACAGGTGTGTATTTTACAGAACTGCTTCAGGTCTCTACTCTCACAGGATATAATGCCTATGTACCTTGACAAAGAATTTGTTCTCATTCATTCAAGCATTTCTTAAAGTGACTCTTCTGCACACAGCATCTCTTGTGTTAGTTTATTAAGGGTAGTCCCCTGATGCTCATACCTCCTGGCAGAACTGTACTATCATTTTTTCCTTCTCTCCTGTGGTCATGGAGACAATGAAATAAGAAGTCTGCTGCTTACATTTTTCCACTTACACTGTCTTATCAGTTGATGGCAGATGGTCTGGGGGAATCTTAGGGAGAAAAGAGCTCCTGCTAATGTCACCACCATATCTTGAACTTTAGTCTTTCCCACCACATGTTATTTGTTAGCAAAACATGGACACCAGAGCAACAGAGCAGCCTGACTGAGCAGTGAGAGCAGCTTTTCCCACCAAAGGAGACAAACCACAAATAACTCTGTTCTGTATATCAGATGGGGAAAAAAACCATCACCAACCACCAGGCAACCCAGGAACTGCAAATCACAGAGTCATTAAGGTTGCAAAAGACCTTTAAGATCGTTAAGTCCAACCATTAACCCAGTACCACCATGTTCACCAATAAACCATGCTCCGAAGTGCCACATCCATGTACCTTTTGAACATTTTAGGGATGGTGACTCCACTGCTTCCCTGGGCACCTGTTCCAAATGTCAGGGGTTAAAGGCCTTGTGGTACAGAAAATGTAATAAATTTCAATATAAAAGAATGGTTTTAAAGCATCAGGTATGGCATCACATGGATGAATCCAGGGCACAAACAGTACCACCTTCCTCTGATGAAGCCTATACAGACACACCAGTTCAGCTCCAGGCTGTGGTAATGCAGCTTTGCACTTTATGGACAAATGTAGGTTTTTCCTTTGTTGCCAACTGGGTTTTTTTTGGTTGGTTGTTTTTTATAGCACACAGCAACATCTTCAGCAAAACTCATTAATGGCAAGGAACTGCTTCAAACAATACATCTCATCTATGCTACAAAAACTCCTGAGCCTAATTATAGTATTTTTGTGTTCCCTCGTGATTTGAATCCCATCTTAATGGTTTAGGAATGGTGTTGAAGGCTTCACAATCTGAGTGGTTTTGCACAATTCTTAAGAGTATTTAAACCACATGTCCAAAGCAAGCAAAGTCCAATTTAAATATGTAAGAGCACAACTGGACTGTACTGGTGTCCCAGCAAAAAACTGGAGAGAGACACAAGCACCATCCCCATTAAGCAACAGAACTCTGCCTTGTATCCCAGCTGGTTTTATGAACTCAGACTGCTCTTCTCAGAATTATTTTAGCCCAGACAAAATCAACACTGTGCACTGTGACAACTCATGGTTTCATATGTGCAGAGGAACGTGCTACTTTGGGCATTGCCCTACATTATGCAGGGCTTTGAATTACTTCTTGGGGAGCTTGGGGGAATTTGTCCTGAGCAGAGTTAAATGAACTGCAGAAACCTCTGTCCTAAGCAGAAATTGGTTGTGTAGGAAAATAATGAAGTTTAGTTTGTAAATTCACTGGTCCAGTCACTGCCAAAACTCTGTAGTTTGTGTTTTAGGCAGGACTGGATTTAGCAAGGTTTGGACTCCCTGAACAGCCTGCCCACACAACATGTCCAGGCAATCCAAACCATTTTCTAAGGATCACTGGAGGGCTGCAGGGATTCTTCACAGTGTTGTGGCAGGACACCAGCACCAATCCTATATGCTCATTTTTCTATTTGAGGACTGCAGCTGAGTTTTCCCTGTGATGCTCAGGAAACAAATCATAGCCTGTTTGGTTTTGTACTAGAACAAAAGTCTATTTTCATATAGAATTAGCCAGTTGTCAAATTTTAGCTAGAGGCTTAGAGGAGATTTTTGACGTGACCAGGAGGAGATCATTATTTCAGTCCATTTTTTTGGTGGTGAAGTTGTAAAACATGCATGATGTGGAACAAGCATCACCAATATTTAATGTGAATAAAAATATAGCTGTTTTATACTAAAATTCACATATACAAATTAGCATTAAGGAGACTCTTCTGACTCCTGGAGGATTTTAAAAATGCAGTATCAGAGTACGAATCACTTCTCTTAAGGATCTTAAAATTGAAAGCAAATATTTATTGCAGAATACTAATAATCTGTTTACATATAGTAAATGTTTCAAAGAGCTGTCAGATGCTTCTCTTTCTCTTCAGAAAAGGCATTTTCCATCCATAAATAAAGATAGGAGAGGTATTACTAAAAACTGAGTGTGCATTGCTATGACTTCAGATTAGACGTATTCCTGATAAAAATGGGACAAATCTTTCATTCCTTACCAAAGAAATACAGTCTCAGAGAAGTGAATGTGTGCTCATTTAGATCTCCAGAGCTCTCTTTCAGCATCAACTATTTTGTGATTTTGTGAATATGAGGAAAAGAGGCTCTTTTTGTTTGGTTTTTTTTTTTCATCATCTCAAATCAAAATAAAAACAAAGCTGTAAAATATTTGATTTTGATCATCAAAATGTTTCAGACAAAACATGCTGCATTTTACTCCTATAGAACACAATCTATTGATCCTACTGAATATTTCTATACAATCTCAGTGAAAGCCCCAATGAAAGCACCATATCCCATGTGACATTTTGCTTAATTATCTTCCTACATAATCCTTCCCACTGGAAATTGTTCACCTCTACACTTTACAAGTCGTTTTGTTGAGGGATAGACTTAGTGCAGGTAGCTTGGTTTGCACTGTGGGGAGAGTGTGACTGCTGGAGTGGCTCCTGGATGGTCAGACAAGCAAATTTCTTTACTAGTTCTGTTTATCTTTTTCCCTTGATTTTTTTTTTGTTGTTGGTTTAGGGTTTTGTTTGTTTGTGTTTTTTTGCTGCATTTCGGTCTTTTGCTTGTCTATTTTGTTGGGTTTGGTTTTGTTGGGTTTGGTTTTCTTGGGGGTTTTTTAGGGTTTTTTGTTTGCTTGGTTTTTTTGTTTGCTTAGTTTTTTGTTTGATTTGTTTTGGGGTTTTTTTATGTCTTGGAGATACATCTTTCCAAATAGAAACAATATAAGTGAGAAGAAACTGCCAACAAAAACCAAAGGAAATGGGTAGCAGAGCACTAAGCACAGGTCTCCCATGTAAGAATGGTTTCTTAGTTAAATCTTCTTTCTCTGCAGCTTCCAGTACCAAGGGAAAGAACCCTGAGCCAGTTCTGCAGCAGTATTTCGGAGTCCTCACTGCAGCACTACGATGAAAAGGTTCTTTGCAAGCTGCCAAATTAAGGACCATGGTAATTACCTGAACCAGAGGCTCTGAAGAACAGCTCCTGGGTAATGGAATTTGATAACACACGCTGTTCTTTTCATGCCATGGGATGCAGTATTATCTCAGAGCTGTTGGAGCAGCAGGAACAGCTCCTTCCATGTGTGGATCAGCCACGTCTCCATGCATAGCAATGCCTAGACTTTTCTTTTCTGGTGAAGAATTTCTTTCTTCAAATAGCCTGTAGCAAAGCTTGGGTTTATTTGTCTTTCTCAATTATCACAGACCACTGCCTGCAATAATCCTTTTATACATTCTTTTAATTAGGTTGTAAAATATGACCAGTTCCTTTCTGAAATGTGTATTTATCCAATTAAGAAATAGATAACTAGTAGTATTTATCATTAATTACTATTTCCCTCACTCAAGGTAGGCATTTGCATTTTATTACATGCCGTCAATAAGTCAAGAAAATGCAGAGTCAAGTTCATCTCCTGCAATTACTAAAGTTGCACCTCACCTAAAATACACATCACACTCCCCATGATTAAATAAATGTATGGTAAATGATAGTAGGTGAGTGTGTGACAAGCTCTTCAGCACATGTTTAGATTGCCAGCCAGTTACAGGAAAATATCATCAAATGCAAATACTCACTGTTGCTGTGGCCCTGGGGACATGTACAGCCGTGCTCCTGCCCCACTTCTACCTGGATCTGCAGGGAGAGCTCGAATTTCTGAAGTCCTAGTTAGACTACAGGTAGATATAGACATTTTCCACAGAACAATGTCAGCTAGGAGTATTTCTGTAGCAGCAAAAGCCCTGGGGTAGACACGGTCACACTGAGAGAGAACAGCTTATTTCATCTGGGGAAGTGGCATAAGCAATTCTGACACAAACACTCTTTTACTGCTAAAAGTTGCATCCAGACCAGGAGCATTTTCAGGGAGAGCAGCCTGTCCTTTTGGTGAATGGCTGAAAGACTGGGACTCAGTGAATTCTGTCTGCTGGTTTAATTATCAATTTTCCCAGGTACTGACAGAGGACATGATAAGAGCACTGATTTATTGCTCCGCTCTACAGCCCTACCAATATATACTGCAGCAAACCTTTGTTATAAGGACTAGCTCAGAGGCCTGAATAAACCCAGTGTTACTAAGTTAAGGTTTTGTCTTCCCACAACAGTTCAATTTCTTTAATTATATCATAAACTGTGTGGATAAAAATGCTCCTTTGCTGCTATAATATACTCTGAAATATTTAACATGTTCAGCTGGTCTGAGGCACCTTCACAGTGGTATAACTAAAAACATGCTGAATGAAACCTTTTATGATTGCATTGTATAAATGAGCCACACTAAATTAAGGTCCTGCAGAGAAAGTTTACCAGCTGAAACAAACAGGGCAAAGAAATTCTCCTGCAGAAGTGAGTGCAAGTAGATAAAAATTAATTTTTGATGTCCAAGATTGAGTGACAGCTAGAAGACCAAGTACTCCAATACAGAGAAACTAACCCAGTTTTCCCTTCCTAAACAACAGAGCACCATGCACAAAGAATTCTCTTGCTGGAAAGACTGACAAACCTGCAAAAGCACTGGAAAATTTTATCTTGGTCCTTAGAAAGTAAAGAAACTATTCTGCTTTTTAGGCTCAGATCCTAGGCAGTGAAAGTCAGAGCTGTCTGAAACTCGGCTTCTTCACAGAGCTAGACAAGAAGAGAGAAGAGGACTGGCAGGGTAAACTGTGGCTGCTATAGGTGGCAAAATAATATAGTAAAATATGGAATATGTAACAAAACTCTTTTCTCTCACTGCAATTTAGCCAAATATCGTTCTTGAGAACTCAGTCAAGTGCCAGATGACAATAATAAATTTGTAAAGCAGCCATGCAAAATCTTTATTCTTTTTTCAAGTTTTTAATTAAAAGTACTCTGTTTTAAGAACATGGTTTATCAACCTCTTACACAAAAAAAAATACAGTCAAACCTTCAGGGCATACAGACTGTCAGGAAACATGAGGTTGTATGTGCCAATCTGGGCACAGTCCTATTGTTAATGGGGAAAAAAAAATAAAAAAAATCACAATTTCCCTCCAAGACTTAGCATTTGGAAGACATGGATTCAAGGGAGTCAGAAATGGCACCAAACACTGACCCTTCCTCCCTAATTATGACATTTGCTATATCAGAAATCAGAATGAAATGAATAGAAATAGTGTTTGATGTACCATAAACTTTAATCACACACAATGGAGAGCCTGAAGAGAAGGAATTTAGCTGTTGTAAGTGGCCTGATTTGGAGTGGATAAGAATTTAGAGGTATATAAAACATGATAGGTAGCTCTCTGGCCCAAAACCTTCAAGGTGGAAGATGTACAGACCAAAATGTCCTGGTATGAGAAAGAGAGTGCCTAATTCAGCCTAAGCAACTTTGCGACTTCGAGTTTCATTTCTATCTGTGTTTTTGGAAACCCCAAGTAATTAAGCACAGTATATGTGCTTCGTGATGAAGGGAGACACTGAGCAGCCAGAACTAAAAAAAAAACAAACCCCAGAAGGACCCACTAAAAGCCTTACTTTACTGTTTGTTGGCCAAAGAACTGAAAAAAACATTGATATTCTGTTTTTCAGTATTTCATTCATTATAATAGATTCAAATGCTCATACTACTGACTAGCTTAACATCCTTTGACTTTCTGGCTGCACAGTGGTCCTGTTTCAAAAAGAATATTAAAGATTCTGTTGGTTGGAGTCTCCAAGGTATCTGCTACTTCCTTTCCTCTTTCACTCCCTCCTTCCCCTATCTCCCTCTTGCAACCTTTCCCTGATGCTCCTGAGAGCACAGCTAAGTCCTTAGACCTCAGAACTAGATCTTCAAAGAGCAGGAGCAGGGGATAGAAAGAGTGCAGAAGAGAAGCAGCATGAGAATTACAACCCCACTCATCTAATTTTCAGAGCTTTTCTTTCCCTCAGTGTGCTGCATGTTGGAAATACATTCCCAGGCACCAAACCTTTATCCCTTGCTACAGAATTTAATCACCTGAATTCAGCTATGAATTCTACTCCTGAATTATAGGTGATCAAGCCTGTGCATGGCAGTGAAGTCCCTTTTTTTCTTTGGTTAAGAAAATAAGCCTGAGAGTACATAAGTTGTGGGGTCTGTCCTTCATTAGATTCACACGATCCTCAGGTGGTTTAGCATATGGTTGATAATGTTCCTAACATCAACAGAATAAAAAATAAGTAATAACAATGATGCCAAACTTGCTCTATAAGCAAAATACCTGCAGAGTTTTCTGTTATCAAGTAGGTCCCCCAACCACTGCTGTGTATCCCACTGCTCATTCTGAATTTAATTCTATTGCACTTTGAGCCAAAACTCTGAGTTTTAATGCCCCATCAGGACTTCACTGCCAGTGAAGTAAAAATCTTCGAGAAGGGTGGGCACAACAGTGAGAATTACACAGAGCAAAGCAGGCTGAGAGTATTCCTGGACACAACCATCCAAGAAATGGGGACCATGGCCCTACCTGTCAAATGTGTCAGGTGAAATCAGAGGAATGACTGATAAAGCAATGTGAGGTTCTTCAATGTACAGAGCTGCTGGTACATGAAGTGGTGCTCTTCCTTTTCATTCATCTCCAAATCAGCCTCTTGACACAGGTATGGGAAGCGAAGTGGTTCAGTGAAGTGATCCTTTGGCTGAGAGCCAAAAACCCTCTGAGTGCTGTTCTTAGAAATGCATTGTGGCAGTGTGTGCTTTTAGGCAAATCACAAAGCCCAACCACGTCACTCTCCTCGTTTGCAAAACTGGGAAATAAAGGCGCTTCCAGATTTTTGCAGAGTTCTTTGAAATCCAGGCCTTGAAAAGTCTGTAAGGGCATTTGATATTAACAATTACTATTGTTAGTTAACTCATAAGAAATCTGAGAAGAGCCACTGGTTAATATTTAAAAGACAGCATGAATTGTGTTTATCTCCAGGGCATGAGTTAAAGGGTGTCTTTGACCTGCTGTCATCACTTGTTATGGAGGAGATTATTTCAAATAATATGTGGCAGATAATAGTTGTGTCTTGGACGTTTTCCAGTATAAACACTTGCGTTTTTCTCCTTAAAATTCAGTGAATTATGTCATTCATCAGTAAATGCTCCATATAATTGTGAGCTGTTTTTCAAAATTACAGTTGCTGTTCTTGATATCAGTTATTCACATTTGATAGTGGTGTGTGGTCAGTTCTGTTCTCAGTGCCCACACAACTCCAGGAACATTCGCAGGAAAAGTGGAGTTTCCTGGTTGTAATCAAAGACATGATTTTTAAATTGAAATTGAATTCTATGGTCTTCTCAGATGAACAAACAAGCATAAAAGGAGGAAGGGAACACAGACTGGAAGAGTGACCAAACACACCTACTGAAGGCCAGGTGACCATACAGGACCCTCAGCTGTACAACAACAGTCCTACATGTATCCTGTGAGTGCCCACATAACTGATGGGTGCTTGTTCTAGAGCTTCTTTTTTCAAAGAACAGGATTATAAAGGTTGGAAAAGACCTCCAAGACCATCAAATCCAACCATCAACCCAGCACCACCACCGTGTTCACCACTAAACCATGTCCTCAAGTGCCAACACTTCCAGGCATGGTGATTCCATCATCTCCCTGGGCAGCCCCTTCCAAAGCTTGACCACCCTTTCTGTGAAGAATTTGTCTCTAATATGCAGCCTGACCCCTCCCTGGCTCAGTTTGAGGCTGTTCCCTCTCCTCCTGTCCCTGTTCCCTGGGAGCAGAGCCCGACACCCACCTGGATCCCCCCTCCTGTCAGGGTTTGCAGAGCCAGAAGGTCCCCCCTGAGCCTCCTTTTCTCCAGTCTGAGCCCCCCCAGCTCCCTCAGCTGCTTCTGCTGCTCCAGCCCCTTCCCCAGCTCCGTTCCCTTCCCTGGACACGCTCCAGCCCCTCAAGGTCTCTCTTGTCATGAGGAGCCCAGAACTGCCCCCAGGATTGGAGGTGCCTCAGCAGTGCCAGCACAGGGACAGTCACTGCCTGATCCTGCTGCCACACTATTCCTGGGACAGCCCTGCTGCCCTTGGCCTTGTTGCCCACCTGGGCACAGCAGGGCTCATGTTCTACTGCTGTTGACCAGATCTGCTCCAGTTCTTTTCCCAACAGGCATCTTCCCAGCCCCTCTGCCCCCAGCCTGTAGTTAAGTACTAGACCAGTCTCACTGCAGCCTAAGAACCAGCCTTACTAAACTAACCTGAACATGCTGACGGTTTAGCTCACGTTGGCAGGGACAACAGGCAGTACTTGTGTGGATAACATCATATAATGACTCTTCTTGAAAATATAACAGTTGTCTGATCACCTTTGAAAACTACGATTTCAGTAACAACACCATAACCGCCTTTAAAGGGGAATGTTCAGAGATAAGCAGGATTTACCTGCTCATTTTCCCCTTGCAGTGTGGAAGGTGCAGTGGAAGCAATATGAGCTGCAGAGAGATGTGTTTTATCACACGGGAAGCCATCAAGAAACTCTTCTAAGAGAAGAGACCATATGTGAACCACGACAGCATGATGTATGAGTCACATTGCTGAAATCAACTCTTGGATTCAACAGTGCCATTTGAAGGGACAAACCCATTATTTTCTTTAGCCATTCAAGCAAGGGAAACACAGTAACTCAATTGCCAGCACAGAAGGAAATTGTGTATTCCTTTTAGTATTCAAGACATTGCTCTATTGCCTTATTCATATGAAATTCAGCATCTCTTTTGAAAACAGCAAAACAATGACTTTGTCTCCATTTTAATTTGGAAGGAGTCCAAATTAAGCTATTATGAGAGATAAATGATATAATGAGAGCTGCATGCAATTTACTGTAAAAAAAAACGAGCAAGCAAAATGACCTCTCAAATGTTTGCATTTTTCTTTTTTGAACTTACTGAAATTTTAATGTTCTAGGTAGCGAAGTCAAGTTTCATATGCAGCTTTCCTGTTAATGTCAACATGCACATGACAGGTTCCAACTAAGCAGAAAAATAGGACATTAGGATGCCAACCTAGCGTTCCGTTATTATCAAGAATAAATGAACTCAAGTTACACAGAGGTTCTGTATTAACTGTTTCCAGAATATGCTTCTATGTATAATAGTGTCTCACAGGAATGTGTCTGTCTGGCAAATATTAGGTGTTCTGGCAGTGAAAAAAAAAGGTCTGAGAGGCTTTGTTATTTCAGAATAATAATTGTGATACTATAATTACGAGCAAAAGTATACCTGAGGTACCGGTGTGAGCACAGGATTCTCGACTTTATGATCACAAACCTTTTGAGCAGTAAAGTCCTCGAGCTCATGGCAAAGGTCATCTTCAGTTTTGCAGCTTCAGACTTTTAATCCCAAATAAGCCAATAAATATGAAGCGATGAACGTATTATGATAATGAGAATAATTATGCTAATGAACATTCATTCAAGGAATCTTCATTCTTGATTCATTACTCAGATTGTATCATCTGAAACCAATGGAAAAAGGTTTTGAAAGACTCAATTAACCCCTTTGAGGCAATCCCAGACCTCAACAGATTGGTTTTCTATACTACCTTTCCCATGTATTCCCAGACTTGGAACTAACTCATTTCACTGGGAGCTCTCTTCTTTTTCAGGTTCTTACTTTCCTTTCTGACAGGGACTTCATGCCTAATGGGGAAAAAAAATCAAAAACTACAAACAAAAGGAAAACAAAACCAAAGACAAACAAACAAAACCACCAACCAAATAAACAAAAACCCAACAAACAAACAAACAAAACCTAAAAACCCCACAAAAAAATTAGAACAAACTATCCACTCAGAGATAAACCTCATAATCATGTTTTATTTTGGAAGTCCTCTGTGTTTCTTCGCAAGAACTAATGTCTTGGTTCAGTGACTGGTGGTATTTGTTCTGCAAACCATCCCAGAGGAAGCATCTCCTGAACAAGAAAGCAAAAATGGTGTCAGTCTGCCTGCACAGGACTGGAGTAGTGTGACTATGCAGGGATTAGCCAAGGACTGGCACTATCCTGACCTTTATTCCATAGTAAAAGGAGTAATTGCTACAGATGGTACTTCCTATCATAGAGTTCCTGCCTCACATTCCTGATCCAACAAGATTACACCAATTCCTAAGGTTAAGCTGACCCTCCAGTGCACGAAGGTACACTCATGCCATGCATAAACCACAAGATTTTAAAGGCCACATGCCTTTATATAATATTATTTACTATTTGGGTATTATTCCATCCATTTGTTGGTATTAGTAGCATCTACATGCATAAAATTTATATCAGTGGATATAAAACATCACCATGCCAGTAAATTCAAGGCCACGTCATTTCAGTTTGGCAGCTGGAGATACAGGATTTTAAAAAGCTACACCTAAAATAAACTTTTATAAGGATGAAATACAGGAATATATTTGCTGAAGGTTCTGTGTTCTCCACAAAATGTCCCTCTGCTGTGAGGTTAGGCTTGTTCACATTGTGTCATCAGCAGTGCCCCACCAGTGGGTTTTTAATGTTCTCTGTCAGCCTAACGTGGCTGAACATTGCACTTGTGTGCAGGAAGGCTGGGACAGTGCCAGTCCAGGCTCAGCTGCAGTGAGAACACAGCTCTGCAGCCCTGACCCTCTGTTGTTTAGGGGGTGCACACCTGGCATCTGACTGGGCTAATGGGCCTGAGAGTCAGAGAATCATTGATTTACTAAGGTCAGGAAAGGCCTCCAAGGACAGCAAGTTCCACCTTTGGCTCAATACCATCACAAAGTGCCAAGTCTACTCGTTCTCTGAACACCTACTGTGTGTTCAAGAAGTGACTACACCACTTCCCTGGGCAGCCCTTTCCGATGCTCAACCACTCCTTCTGTGAAGAAAATTTTCCTGATATCCAAACTCAGCTTCCCTTGGCACAACTCGAGGCCATTTCCCCTTGTCCTGTCACTTGTTCCCTGGCAGAAGAGGCTGACTCCCACCAGACTCCAGCCTCCTGCCAGGGAGTTGTAGACAATGATCAGCTCCCCCCTGAGCCTCCCTTTCTCCAGGCTAAACAACCCCAGCTCCCTCAGTAGGACTCACGTTCCAGAAGTTACAGGTCCCGTCTCTCTCCTCTCACCATTGTGCCATTACTTCATCAAAACTGGAAAATAAAACATGTGGAGCACTCTGCAGTGACCTGTGAGATCCTTCAGAGGTCACAGCACTGACTGATTCATGATGATTGACAGCTGCCAGCGATTATGAAAATTGGTGGCCAGCACTGCATGTATTACTCATGCCTGCAGAGCAAGGCACAGAGGAATCGTTTCCCTTTTTAGTATTCCTAAAGGTTTACTGCTCTTTTCTTTGTTCAAAGAAACTTAAGGCCCTGGGAAAATGATGCAGCACATATAAACAGGGCTACCAGTATGTCAAGCTGTTTTAAAAATGTCAGTCTGCTACTTGCTGCAAGGTTCTGACTTAATATGTAAGAGAAAACAAATGAGTCTGAAAATCTGTTTAGTAGTTTAGAAAATGGGATCTGGGATTGCTTTAAACGAGGTCATAAAGACCTCTCAACCTTTCTTTTTATTTATTTATCTTTTTTTTTTTTTTTTTTTTGCAAATCTATTGACTGGCTTGATGGTGCACTGCAGACAAATATCTACATGCTTCACATAATGAAACTGTGTCGTTGCTTCATCTGGACAAACTCCCAGAGCAACTGCAACCCAAGTGAAACATCTCTGAGGCCGTGAAGAGGTGTCAAAACAAGAAATAGAACAGCAGGGAGCTGAGATGTTTTCCATTTGCAGACCTTCATATAGGTGTCTTTTTTCATACCCTCGGCCGTATATTGCAGGGCATAATTTGATGATAGACGCGAAACTGTGTATTAGTTTTTATTTTGACAAATTCATTAAACATCACACCGCTTGAAAAATGAACCAGGAGGCACTAAGCCAGCCCGGGAAGATTGTACTTCATAAACTGAATTGCTCACATGGGCAGCATTTTGGTGGAAGTTATAGATTTTCTAGCATATCCCTGATAGATAGCACTAATATAACTTCAATAAAAACTCCGGATATGTCAATATAAAATTTTTTCTAGCATGGAAAGATGTAAGATACTTCAGTTAATAAATTGGAAGGCTCCCTATTCCTCATGGAACACTAACTTACACATCGGATTAGAGCAAGTATTGAAGCCATCCAGGGTGCAGCTGTAGGTATGCAGCTGATAAAAGTTGCACTAAATTAAGTTATCAATGTAGGCAATAATTGGAATTTAAGATCTAGAGCAAGCGTTTCTGTACAATATTAGCATCCTTCTATTTTTAACTCTTAGATAACACATGATTTTTCAAAACTGACAGATGAATGAAAAAGATAAACAGTATTTTCTGCATAGAATTGATCTTTCTGTTTGTTCCCAAAATATGACCTTTCACTTACCACTGGAAGATTTACTGGCTTTTTTTAAGTTTCTACCACTTCCAAATTGATCTGGTATGAGGACTGCAAGCAGGGATCTTGTTTTGAAAGAAAAACAGATAAAAGACTTAGGAGGTTTCCAGAGTATGAGGACAGGATAGAGGGTATATAAATGTATATATATATATATATATATATATATATATATATATATACACACATATACATATATAAATATATCTAGAGGTGCTCTGTGGATACACACAAACATAAACATAGAGCACTAATTTTTGTCAAAGTTTAAATTCAACACCTATTTCTGCATCTTACAGATAATGCCCAGGATGCACACTTACAAAATAGGACTGGAAAGAGCTGCCTGGTTGTTTTTACACATTCAATTACCAATGAGTGTAAATAGAAAAAGACAGGGAAATTCACAAATGTTTGAATAATGACAGTTTAAAAAACTGAAATAAAAGTATGTTAAAGGCCCAAAACACTGCAATGCTTCTGACTGGGCAAAAGCAGTGTTCATTGCCAGCTTTTGTATTCTTTAATCCCAGATTCCTGCATTCAAATATTAGCACCAACACAGTAGAAGGTTGTGATATTTTTGCTAGCATAAGCACTTTTCTGCACTTCTACTCGGAATTTGCCTCTACTCCAGCACAGTAACATGATAATATAATATGAAAGATTTTTTCATTTGAGTTTCATTTCATTCACAGGAAAATAAATTTAATCTCTTCAGCTGAAGAAATCAACAAATCTTCAGTGATGTGCAGACAGCTGTTCTGTTCTCAGTGAAGGTAGATGCTTCCTATTCATAGGAGAGTCAACAAGACATAAGTTTGGAAGCTTGTTAAATTATTATTATATTGACATGACTCAAAATTCAATTCCTTGACTCTCAAAACCTACATTGGATAAATCGGGAAAACAGTTAGGACAATGGATGATTTTCTTCCTCCTAAAAAAATACCCAGAAACTGCTCCTCTTTTTGCTGTCTAAGCTGAAGAAATGCAAAGATATAAAAAAACTTTTTGGTTTTGTTGTTGGTGAAGTACGAAAGAAGGAGAAGAAGGTGTTATATTCACAGCGTGGTTGAATACAGTGCTAATAAATAGTTGAGTAAGATTTTCTCTTTTGTGAACAGATGCAATAATTTCCATACTTAATTTATGTTTCTTGTTTGTTTTCAAGAAAAGATGTCATATTAAAGCTAAAAGTTTTCCTGAGGGTGAAATATTCATCAAAATCAAGGGGCTACAGTCAGGAATATGTAGAAGGAGATTCTGGTAGTAAAGTTTGCCTTAGTTTGTCCTCCTGACCAAAGAAGAAAGCCAGATCCTTCTTTTCTTACATCAGTCCTGTCTCCAACAGCAAAGCCACTTACTGAAGGTCCACCCACATTGATTGCAAGCCCTAATGCACTGGAAAACTAAATCAGAAGAGTAGAAGTTAATACAATTTTAAATTCTTAGAGATTTGACTAGGCAGAGAAAAGCTCTTCAGGCCCCTGGATCTGCTTTCCTTACTGTTACACTCTGGCAGAGCTCAAAGGAAGCCATTATGGAAAGGGAAAAAGGCTGCATGGATGGCCTGAACCTTGCCCACAACAGATGAGCAAACATGACATATTGCTCAAATATCTGAAAGATTTTCAAAGCTGGTGGAGGGGGAATATCAAGACTGAAAGCTGGGCAGGGGCTGGGTCTAGGAGATCATAAAAACACTGAGAATGGGACTTGCTGTATAGACACAGTGGAAATGGCACTCCATAAGAACAGCAATTTAAAATAAATTTCATATTAAAATATAATTAAAATGTATCTGGTATCCCCAGTGATGACAGGACAATAGGCACTCCTGTTTGTGAGCACTTGCACACTGGCAAGGCTGTGTGTGACACAACAGGCAGGAGTTTCTGGGGTACCTCCTAGTAGGCTAAAACTTCTCCTCATGTAATGTGAAGGAAGCTGGCACCAGTTTAAAATTTAATTTCAAATTGATTCAAAACCAGTCCAATTCAGACTTTAAGAGCAGTCCTCCAAAATTAAATTTATTGGCCTGACTGGCAAAGGCATAATATGATTGAATATATTTCCAAGCCCTAAAACTTATACAAATTATTTTGGACACTGCAACTGTTAAAAATTTATGCAGACATAGAAAAGGAATAATGTTGCTGAATGTTTAATGCTATTCATTTCCCAGCACTGCCTAGGAGTAAACAGGGCTGACACATTCCTTTCTGATGATGGGCTGTGAGATCAGTTGGGTTTTTAGTGCTGATGTCTCTGTTCTGGGGGCTCCTCTCACAACCCTTCACATGTGCCTGTGTCTTGCTGCAAATGGTGCTCTTGTGGGGGAATGAACTTGTGCAAAACAAGAGCCCAGTGGGTTTTTATTTTATACATTTCCTTTAGCAGAAGTGGGAGCTGTATTGTACTAGACAGATAATGATCTCTAAACACACTAATTGCCTTAAAGTTCTTCCTTGATTTTAGCTCTACTGTGATTTCTTTCTTATCATATCTCCTATTCCTATTATAACGAAAATATCTAAGAACAAAGCATAAAAAAAAGGAGGTTTCACTTTTCATCTATACAGAAATGTATTTTTGGGGGCTGTGTGAATATCCTTGGATTGCTTTTCCAGTGGATCTTTGCTTACACGGACTGTAATTGTTTTAGATTAGACATGAGTAAAAAATTCCTCCCTGTGAGGGTGGGCAGGCCCTGGCACAGGTTGCCCAGAGAAGCTGTGGCTGCCCCATCCCTGGAAGTGTCCAAGGCCAGGTTGGATGGGGCTTGGAGAAATCTGGGCTGGTGGAAGTTGTGCCTGCCCATGGCAGGGGGTGGGAATGGGTGATCTTTAAGGTCCCTTCCAACCCAAACCATTTTGTCATTCTATGACTGCTATTTGATTTTCAAATCCAGTGCAAAATAGAGATAGATCTTAAATTTAACTCCATTATTATCTGGTTTAGATTTGTAGAAAAACAAAGATTAATGTATAAAAAGGCCCTCTATTGATGTGTTTTAAAGTTTACTCAGGCATTCTTCAAAATGATGGCCAGCATGTTGATTCTGACTAAATGAAGCTGAAAATCAGAATTTCTTAATATATCACATCAGCATACATATCTGCTGATCAGTGTTAATTAGTCCTATGTTTTCCAATTTGTAGTCTGTATGTTTTAGGGGGATGTAAGTAGTGACACATTAACATATATAATGCCTCTTTGGAAAGCTTCTGCTGAGCAAGTGACCAATAAATTGCTGTTAATATAAACATTAATCACATTGAATGCCAGTATGGAAAAGGTATCAAGTTTAGAGGGAAAATTACTTTTCTACCTTGTATCTTACTGTTGATCTGTACTTAAATAAGACCATGAGGTTTTATGAATATTCAGTGGTAAAAGAATATACTTGTTTCAACATATTTTACACCACCTTGAAGAGCTAATCACTTCACCATTATTGTGAATGCACACCAGTCAGTTTAAAATTGTGAATTAAATTTTCCTTCCTTGACTGAAGGAATAAAAAAGAGGGAGGAAAAATTTGCATAAATTAGTATGAAATTATTTAATCTGGGAAAGAAGAGGTCAGCATATAATGCCACAGAGTGTTGAATATTTCATATAAATGTAATGACCTATATTTGGCCTGAACAAGCTATTGTATGAGCACAAATGTTTAAGCATTGTGAACAAACGAGAGACTGCAGTTATAGCATGAAAATGGTAATAAATATATAAAATAAAACTGTTGTCATGGACAGGGAAAACACTCAATTTACAGCGCTCCTGTGCACTTTAATAACACTTTTTATGTTATCCATCCTTCAGAATTTTACTTATTCTTAGACGACTTGTCCTTCCTCAAGAAAAATTCAGCTACTGAAAGAACTGAAGCTAAACCAGAGTCTTTTTTATGAATTTCCCAAGGTCTGACTATGTAGATATTCAAACTGAACATTTCCTGAGAAGAAATGTTTAAGTCTGGCCAAGAAAAGAGAGAATTTGTGAATAGTTCCCAGAGAGGCCAATTGGAAAACTGCAATTTCTCAGATCGCAAATACAAATAAAAGCTAAAATACGAAAAAGCGTAAGTCAAATAAGGTTGAAGAAGAGAGATGATTTAAAACTCAGCTACTGATGAATCTTACAGGTATTTATATTTTTTAAGAGTGTTGAGGTGTGTACAGAAACACACTCATTCAAAAACCTTCTCCTCCCAAAACGAACTCAAACAAATACCTTCAGTCCCTTCTACAGGACAATTAGAAGAGCACAGACCACAGAATGGAAGGACTCATCCTGAGGAAGCCTGGGGGAGCACGGTGGGGTGCCAAAGGACAGGTAAATGATGAACTGAGGGAGGTCAGGAGGAATTTCCAGCCAGGGCATGGCAGGGAGAGCATCAATTGTTGAGCGCTGAGAACACCGAGACTCACCTCGACAGGAGCTGGGATGAGGCACAGGGAGTCACAGCAACGTGGCTTTGGAGAACAAGGCTGAGAAGGGAAAAAAAAAAAAAAGACAGAGATGGTGCGTGAATTTATGCAAACTTTAGGTTGAAAGCAAAGCAGCAGAGCTGAGGTCTTAAAAACTAGGTGGATTACTTGCCAGGGCCTGGAAGTCCCAGATCCTGCACTCTAAAACCCAAAGGTTTTTGCAGGAGCCCATAAAGGTGGGTGGAACTTTTTCTCACTGCTAAGGAATGAAGGAAATATTTTAGGAGGGAGGTAAAAGTTAACAAAAGATGTCTGCCTTTTGTAAGAAAAGTAGTGGCTCATTTCTTATCTGAGATTCTAAATAGGTTGGTCAACTGATCAAAATAGTAATTTGTTTTTATAGATCTTCTCACTTTTATATTTCTTTGTAATATATAATATGAAGTAATGTACTTGATGTATATAAATATATATAAAATATAATAATAATTATTTTGACTGATATTGATTTAATTGCAGTCACAACCACCACAAGAAAACTGAAATACAATGACCTTTTAAATCAGCATTATTTACTGAAAAGAAAGAGGAAACATAATTTCTCTCTGCAGCAAAGGCAGTAAAAGCTCAGAAGGTTTTGGTACTACTTTTAGTACAATTGCAGAGATTTTAGGAGAAGGGAGCTGTAACCACTATCAAGTACAGCTTTGACCCTAACACATACCTCAAAAGACAATTAGGTTCAGTTCTAAAGGGTTTAAGTCTCGTACTGAATAAACTCACTTTCTTTCTATAGTCCTGACTTCATTACATGCCAAACACAGTATTTGTGGCTGCAATGAAGCACCACATATTTAATGTTCTGGCTGTTTTAGCATGATCTACAGATCATGCAAACTTCTGATTTCCTCTGCTGATTCCCTTATGGATATTTAAAGACATTTGTAGTATCATTCTTTACTTCTTTTACACGGTGTTTACACCTACTTTGGATTAATACAACTTGCAAAGGTTATCAGAACATTAATCTGCATGAAGACTTGGTTAGTTTTCAGTAATACACACGTTATGTTGTTGCCAGTTGCAAAACAAGATATTCATCCTCCTGTTCCTCTCACAGGAAAAGAATGGTAACAGAACAACCAGAACGCTGTATCCTCAGGGGGAAAGTCCATCTTCCAGGGCTTGAAAAGTCACTGAGCTTCTAAGAATCAAGGTTTTTTTGTTTCTTCTGTGCCTTTGTACCTTCTGAGAATAAAAACACTAAAAACTGAATCAGTTTGTGGTATTTGATAGCATTTTGTAAGCAAGACAGAGGAATGGCTTTTCTAGGCCTGTTAGAGCAGGGATCAGATAGGGCTAGTTCAAACATAATAAAACACTTTCCCATTATTTTTTTCCCCTCAAGAGCCTCCCCTCTGTCAATGAATAAAGCACATTTATTTTGAAAGATTTATTTTCATGTTTCCATCTTTTCTCTGACTGTTATTGTTTAGGAAAAAAAAAAAAGACACAACAGAAAACAACCAAAGTTGTTTTCATTGTACTGTGTATGAAGTTCTTGACCCACAGAACTCTCTTCATGTCTAAGAAAAGCTTCAACTCTCCTTATGCACAAAATATTTTATTTTCCTTTTGTTGCCTTTTTGAATCTACCACAAGGCAAGACTTCATTGTTCCTTGTCTTCTCACCCTTGGCCCACTTAGAAGTTTTAATAGGTACAGAAATTTGGGATCTGCCAAAAAGTT
Source organism: Pyrocephalus nanus (assembly GCA_038380795.1). Lineage (NCBI taxonomy): Eukaryota > Metazoa > Chordata > Aves > Passeriformes > Tyrannidae > Pyrocephalus > Pyrocephalus nanus. Next base: position 3,753,703 of record CM076273.1, on the reverse strand, counting down.
AAAAGCAAGAACCTGAAATCTTGATGAAAAGTCTTTTCTCAATGGATATTATGAAAGATTTGCTGTTTCAGGAAGGTAAAGTAGTATTTTATTAACCAAAAGTCAAGGCATAGAGGTATCTAATTCTCTTCTAGAGGAATGAGATTTAAGTGTCTAAATATTTCTGCAAACACATATAAGTGTCTAAATATTTCTACCTCAAAGAGGAATGATCACATAATGTGAATTAAGCTGCATTTTTTCCCTATAATTTCATTTTTCCTGGTTATTCCTTATTCTCTCCCTCCTTTATTCCCTCCATTATTTTTACAATCCCTTTGCTAGTAAACAAACAATTCACTCCTCTAATTCCTTGATTTCAGTGTGATACAAATCAGCCCAATAGTTTTACAACTGTGAAGTAGAGAGTGAACAAACAGAACCAGCTCCTGCTGAAGACTCAGTGCCCACATCACACACATTTAGGAGGATTTATTCTGGGCTAACCTTAGGCAAGTTCATTTGGATTTGGAAGAGATCTGCTAGTTTGAGTTAAAGTGTATGTGTTACAGGAAATTTATCCATCTTGTTCCAGACTGCGTTGTGGACAGGAGGAACACAGATAGAAAGGATGTTACAGGATAGGACACCAATAAACATAAGGGTTAACAAACCCCAAAACAATACCTCTTGAAATTTAAATTACTGTTTATGAAAGCCTGGTTTAAACTTTTCAGAGCAACCACCGGTGACATCTAATCCTTTAAGGATGAGGAAAATATTCTGAAACTGAAAAGGAGCAAGAAGTTGGGTTTTTTCCCCACTCCAAATGTGGAGCAAGCTCAGGTGAAGCTGAAAGTGAATTCCCAGCTAGAACTCTGCTGCAGTTTGCAAAACCACCTAAATCAAAGTGACAGTGCTACCAGGAGCCGAGAAAAATGTCACAACAAATTCCTTTAAAATACAAAATAATTTCACCTGCTCTCCAGACCATTGCCATTTTGTAATTGTAAAGAGAGATGAAGACTGCACAAGGATATTTCAGGTGTTCTTTACTTCTATCCATAGCCACATTTTTCATGATTACAACTTTTTTTATTCTATAGCTATGTTTATTAAAGAAGCTGTTTTATGTAGAACATCTTCTAGGCCTATAATCTTAACTAAGTCTTTCTTTACATTGTGTTATTTGAATTTTGTCATTATTTTTTACTATGAGTAACCTGTGTAATTCATTCCATGAAAAGATTTTTTTTTTTCTCTAAAGAAATTAGACCTACTTTTTGGATCATTAAGTAGTGCATAATCTTCAAATGGGACATTAAAAACTGTAATCAGTGACATCACCATGACAACCGATTAAGAAATGTCTAGAGAAGCCTCTGAAAATGTAATTTTTTAATATAATACATTTAAATGAGTTCATCAGAACAAAGCACCCTAAGTAGATTTATTGTGCACTGAATATCTAGAAATAATTTCACTACATAACTAACACTAAAAATCTTCTCAGTGTGACTTCAATAGATGGAAGAGAGAACATTAAAATTCTCCCTGTGATGTCAATGGATTTAGTGAAGAGGGGAAGCAACAGGAGAAAAAAAAATGGTTTTTTGCACTAACAGACAAACCTTCACTTCTTTTCTAAGTCTTTTGGTCTTGTTGCATCACATGTTGCATTTCAGCAGTTGTTTTTTTGGTGAATCCTCCTTCCCATGTCGTTTATAAAGTCCACTAATGTGTAGGTTCGTGTTATACCAGGTGAGGGCCTCTAAGAATTAGGCATTGCTGAAATTCCAACAGTGCTTGTAGCCCCTCGTTGTGACAAGATGCTTTGTTTACTGTCCTGCCTGCTCTAATGAATGAAATTGGAAGCAGCAAAAACATCAGTATTGCCCAGAACAATAGTAAAATATAAACAAAACTGCTATGAAACACCCACCTGCAATATATGGCGTTACAAGGTTATATAAATTATACGCTCAGTAGTTGAGGAAAAGGCACTCATGAGAGCAAAGCCCAATCAATACATTTAAATGCATCTCAAAAGCTTAAAAAGAGACACCCCCCATCACCACCACTTTTACAGATAATCTGTTTGAAGAGATTAGTTATACTTCACAAGAGTCAACTACCCAGCACGCCTGCTGTAAAAACCCTGGCTCGTCCTCAAAATAGCTGAAATAATATCAGAATTTCTTCCTCACATCTTCCATTTTCCAATCTGTCCTTTCAAGTTATGGCTTGTTCTTGTCTTTTATGGTTATTTCTCCTGCTTCTGCCAGCTGGGTTTATTATGCCCTTTTCCAGATGAGATCTTGCTTTAGTTACGTCTGTTGCAAGCAAGAAATAAAACATTTCCAAAATGCTGTCTCGTGGTAAGTGGTGTGGTTGTATGAATGATATGTGTGGGGGTGTGTGTGTGTTAACTTTCCCCATAACACAAAGCCTTTCCTTACACTGATTTATCCTTTTCCTAGTGCAGGGAGTTCATGGTAGGGGCAGGATCTCCACTACTCTAAACTGGCACTACTCTGCCTGCACTGCCTGGCTCTGTGATATTTTACATCAGCTGCAAATCTGCCTCATAAACCATGCTGCTGCTTCCTAAAAATTGTGAATCCAGGTGTTTTTAGTGAAGAATTTTGTCTCAGACTGATTAAACAGCCTATTGGCTTTGTGCTGCTCACCTTCAAAATGCTTTAAAGCAATCACAGGCAAAGGTTTTAAATACCTCCTGAAAATTAGGTGGTTTGAACTGATATCAGAACTAAGGCATTCCCAAATCACCAATACCTTCTGAAAACCCCGGCCATTATACTTACAAAACACTGGCTCTCTATTAAACTCCTTGTTATTCTTTTACTAATGAGACATTTTACCAGCCTGTCATCACCCGCTGTGATTAATTCTCTACTTGTAAAATTTTTAGCGCTCTCTCTGCTGCTGCTGTTAATGTGCTTTGTACCAAATAAAAATGAAGTTGATGTTTACAAATCCTGTCTAGAGGTTGCTTTAAAAGAGCTCTGCTTTGGCTTACATTAATGAGGCCAAGTGTACTGATTTTTGTTCTGAATTGTTCGGGGTAATTAAACACTGTAACAGACTACAGTGGAAAGTGCGAAACTCATCATTGCTAGAAGAGCTTTAGAATACAGTATCTTTGAAAATATCTGCTTTGTTATCACCTGCCTGTGGTCCACATGCAAGGTTTTGTGTGTTCTTTAAATCTTAGCAACATTAGTGGATCCGGGGATAAGCAGGGGACAACATTTCTAAAACCCAGGATCTGTGTATTCACAGAGTCCTCTTGGATAAAAACTGATGTGAAAAAGCTACAGAGCAGAGCCCTGCACTGGAGGGTGCCCAGCTCATTGCTAAGAACAGTGGGAAATGTATCTCAAGCAGATCAGGAAGCAAGTAAGGAATAGAAAACTGCAGTTGTGGGCTGTGTCTCCAGGAAAGGACCTTCCCTGGGGTGTCATCTGAAAACATGTCACCATGCAGGTGTTGACTTGCATAACGAGTCTCCCAGTTCTGCATGCTCTGAGCCCAATCTTGCAGCCCGAGATTGTGTCACACTTTCCACGGTGCATGGGAAATGAAGGAGATGTTACCACTGGTGTGGAGATCTTTGCTGAAGATTTAATTGCTAAGTGGACCTTCTGCATGGCCTGGGACATAAATAGATAATGAAAAATACCTCTGAATTACACTTTCACTGTTCCATAGTAATGTACTTGCAATTCAAGACTGGATGCCTGAGCATCCTCCTGTATTAAAAGGAACTTCAGAAGCTATTCTGCCTCACCATTTATGAGGAATGAAGGAAGACAATATCTAATTCCTCTAAAAAGCACAGTGGCAGCATTCAGATTGCAGGCCTCTCAGGAACTAATGCATTTAAAGAGCTTTTATGCTGGAGACAGTTAGCTTTCTCCCTTTTTCATACTAAATAAATTTAATTAAATTAAATAGGATGAAGCCATCTGCTTTCTTTAAGTCTTCTGATCTTAAAATCTTCTAGTGCCTCACAAATCTCAAAGATCCAAACTTCAGACAGCAGATGGGTCTTGCAAGAATGCAAATTTCTAACCATATTCTCTCTTCAGTTTACTCAGATACAAGCATTTACCAAGGAAATACACAAAATTTCGTATTTTAGTGGTGTGATTTTATGTGTTTGTGTCTAAAGTCCTCCCACTGGTGGATGGCTATCCCTGGGAAATTAAACGGAGCTCAGCAGAGTATTTTACAGGACCTCATGAATAGTGGGATCCTTTATTTCTTTCCTAAGTTCTAGGCTGAAAATCTAGGGTATGTCTACATGGATAGGTACAGACAAACACAAGTTCTCTCTGCCATCTCCCAGCTTTATGAATTCCCATCATTTCCACTCAAAATGTCATGTAGGTTTGTTAGTCCTCAAACTAGCAACACCCTGCCACGTGGCCCAGTACAGAGAAAGCTTTACAAGTGCAGACTCCTGAGCTCCCCTGTGTCACCTTGCCACTCACACTGAGTTTAAAAAGTGCTATTTTAAGATGGCATCATTTGGAGAAATATATGGAAAACATTTAAAGGTGTGTTTTTAGGTTTCATACGTGTTACAAGCTACATCTCAGATCTGAAATGAGGGCAGAGAAGGCTCATTATGCATCAGCACTGAATCCAGCACAGCAATCCTGGGATGCTGCTCAGAATCAGTCCCAGGTCTACCAAATTTATGTGCAATTGTGCAGAGAACGTCAGTACAGAGCAGCTATCAGACCATATTCGATGTGAAGTCCATTTAAAAGAGTCCATGAACTGCTATGAGAAGAGCCAGCCATTAAAAACCTCTTTGTTCAATTCTGTTTGCTTATTTTCCTGTCACTGCATTTGCCTTAAAATTATTTACCTTTCCGTACTAGGAACCTGCCACATTGATACTAATGAGTTACCAACATGAATAAACTATCAGTGGCTTTTAATGTGTATTTAAAGGAAGCCAACGCTTTTGTATTATTTTGGTATTTAAGGAAACCAAAATTAATATTTACTACTAGAGCATAGCTTAAGTAATTTGGTGTGCCCAAACTATTCCAAATCTACAATAAATTGGCAAATACTCTGAGGAAGCTTTGAACTCTGAGATTTTACCCCTCTTAATACATCAAGAGCCCGGCATTTTGTGACCAAAAAAAAGAGAAAGGAGCACAGCAATCAGGTTCACAAAGCAGAGTTCACTGTTCCTTGTGTTCCCTGTGAAATACTAAATGTTAAGCTTTGGATTTGAGTCCCTATGGGATTAGTCACACTCCATCTTTGTAGTTCTCTCCAGGCCAAGCTCCAGCAGAGCCATCAGCCCCCAAGTGTGTGTCACATCTGTGCTGTCCCACTGACCTTGGCGGGGTCCCCGTGGGCGCAGGGAGCCCTCCCCTGCCTGCCCACAGGGATTTCAGCCTCTTCCCCTGTTACTCTGCCCCAGACAGTGATGCAGTAAACAGCATTAATGTTTTAAAAAGGTAAACAGCAGATATCAGTATCGCTGTAAACTAAGATGACAATTTTGGACAAGTGAATAACGAGTTTAGGCATTGCTTTCCCAAGTTGAATCATTGCAAGCAGCTCCACTATGTAAGATATGAGAGAGGCATGTATAAATAATATTAAAATACATTATTACAGGGTGCTATCCATTATTTCATAGCACTTACACGTTATAATGCGCATTAGTTCTTACTGTCCTACTCAACACTGCCCTAAATAACTAAGGGGGAAACTGTGTGTTAATCATTTACTGATTACTAGTATATTATTTTTAAGGGGCCATAAACCAAAAGTGTGATATTTTAAAAATGAAAATATGTTCCTTAAGGCACAGACACAACGAACTTAATGTAAATTCTATATATTTATACATTTAACAAAATTCATATGAAGTTCAATGTTAAGAATGCTGGAGAACCTTGTAAAAATCATATATACTAAAACAAAGTGCTAATGCCCTACACAACATATTGTGGTATTCAGTACTAGAGGTAATACCTTATTTTTCTCCCATAGTGGGTTTGCTCCCATGTCCAAACAACAGACACCATTAAAATCAATGAAAAAAAAAGTCTCAAATTACTTAAGTCACAGCTGATTGGGACATTTGATAGGAGCAAACCCATATTCAGTGCAGAAATGTCCTCTCTCCTCTTGCTGACAATATATACAGAAATAAAATATGTTAGCAAAGATATAGATGTCGGGCATGTCAATAGGACTGGGAGATAGATTAGACATGCTGCAGTTTTCAAGATATCCAAAATGGTTTGGGACCATCTCTAATGACAGGCAAAATGCAGAGCTTATCTGAGGAATGACAGGAACACTGGCTCACCTCTGATTTACCTGCATGCTATGAGCTGAAAGTTGTATATCTGCTGCTGCACAGTCAAATCACAAACCTGGTTCAGAGTTGCCCCACAGCCTCTCTGTGCTCCTGGTATGGAAAACCCGGCAACCAGGGAATTGCAGTCCTGCCTTCTGTCTATGAAACAGGCTGTCCTTGTGGAATAATAGGATGCTGACGTAAGTTTGGGGTTTGTAGACTTGTAATTTTTGAAAAAATTTTGTGTTTACTGTAGCAGTTTGGAGAAAGAGCAGGGGACAGCATCAGGGACAGGTGAGGGAGGGGATTGTCCCTCTCTGCTCTGCACTGGGACAGCCTCATCTGCAATATTGGGGCAGTTTGGGGCACCACAATATCAGAAAGATCTAAAGCTGTTATAGAGTGTCCAAAGGAGGGATGTGAGGATGGGGAAGGGCCTGGAGGGACCACAGGAGGAGCAGCTGAGGGCACTTGGCTTGTTCTGCTGGAGGAGAGGAGATTGAGGGCAGAGCTCACCAGGCTTTGCAGCTCCTCCAGAGGGACAGCTCCATCTCTACCACGGACAGGACCCAGGGAATGGCTGGAGCTGTGCCAGGGCAGGCTCAGGGTGGATCTCAGGGAAAGGTTCTTCCCCCAGAGGGTGGTTGGCACTGAACAGGCTCCCCAGGGCAGTGGGCACAGCCCCAAGGCTGCCAGAGCTGTAGGAGGGTTTGGACAACGCTCTGAGGGACAGGGTGGGATTGTTGGGGTGTCTGTGCAGGGCCAGGAGTTGGACTGGATGGACTTGTGGGTCCTTTACAGGTCATGATATTCAATGATCCTATGATTCTATGAAACAGCACCAAATTACCAGCAGCAGTATTTTAATTAATTAATTGATTAATATTAAATTCTCCCCAACCCCCTGCAGTCCAGGAGAGCCTGCCTGGAGTGCCTGTGGAGCTGTTAAAGCAAATGAAGCCACTTTAGACATGTGAGTTTGAGGTGTTGATTAGGAACTTTCTCATTCCATTGACCACACCAAGACTTTCCTGGACAAAGACTGTGCATACCATTAACACTCCTCTTAGACATGGAAGTTCTGGGATGCCAGGAAAAAAGTTCCTTATTTTAGGCTAAATATGGACTTCTTTTCCAAAGCTTAGTTTTCTACAATTCTTTCTTAATTTTCTCTTTCTTTATGTTCAAAATGACTTTTAGACAAAAGCACCCTTTGGTGAGCAGCATCTGTTCAACATACTAGTTCAGTTAAATGTTGCCTGATAACTAATGAAGTTCATACGTTTTCTACAGACTTTTCTTGAAGTAAACTTTTCTGCTGCTTGTATTGGAATTTTCTAAGAATATTTAGAATTTTTTCCAGGGAAACATTCTGAAATTAATAAGAAAACAACAAGTTATCTACTCTACATTTCAGTGGCCTGAAATCTTATTACAGTCAAAATCTGAAAGATATCCCTTTTTTTTTAATGTAATAATGGATAGTTAACTAGGTGGCAATAATACTTAGGATTTTACATGCCAGATAAAATACTGAAGCAGAAATTAATCAGTTTTAAAAATCCTATCTTCATAGATCTTTGTTATCTCCAGTTTCTACCTGGGGAAACTGAGGCAGGAAGGAAGATGATTTTGTTGGGGGCTCACCCATTACACTTAAAGACTTTGCAACCCCTTTTGGTGACATTAGTAGGGGAAAAACTCAGATTAAAGACAGGCACCTGCACCTCATTTAACAGCCTCAAACACCTGCAGTAGCATCAGACAGGGCAGTTTTTTACATTCAAGTAAATCTTTAATTATTCTTATTCCCATGCCTCCCAGATCCTAGAAACTCTTTCCTCCTGATAGCCACTGAAAACAAGACAGACCTCATACATGAAAAGGAACCTGTTAAAAAACATGAACAAGTTTCTCAAGTAAGTGGAGGGACTGTCTGGCTCAGGGGAAGGTGATTGAATTTCAGAAAGGTTTAAAGCTAAGACACCTCCTGAATCCATCCCAAATTCACCGTGAGTGAAAACCATTACCTTCGTATTTGCACTGAGGTGTGTGAGCTGAATTTGGTGTCTCAATCCAGTGTGTTTGGAGCAGTCATTCGGATCACAAAGTCACTATGACATCTCTCAGTAACTGGCACTCTTATTGATGGAATCAACAGGATTTAATGGCCATGGAGACTGAACTACCTCTGCTCACACTCGAGGCATATAGATGAGGCGGGGGGGATGTTTGTGCTGTCTCTGACTATACCATCGCAGCCCCAGGATAAACAGAGGGATTTCAGCTTTCAAGGCTGTCAATCTGGCATCTTTCACAAGAAGGAAAGGCACTAAAAATAAAGAAGGAGAGCAGTCCAGCTCCAAACAGCATTAATACTGATGAATGGCTGGGAAGATCGTACTTAATATCACTCGTGTGTGTTTAAAATAAAAGGCACATGCCACGTTTTTCAGTGTCCTTATTCTCAGCCACATTCAGTTTTAAAAGACCTACCTGAATGTGGTGGAGAGAGAAAGAAAAGACAGAACTGAAATTATTGCCAGCATTGAAATGGTACTGGACTGAAATGACAGAAACTCTTTGCAGTTGGTAACCCAAATGTAACATATTTCTGTAGTTCAAGCAGCTCAGGCACAACAATCTAACCAGAGTGAGTGAAGAGTAAAAGCACTTCCACAGTGATGGCTGCAGTAAAATTAGTCATTATGGATGGCAAACACATTAATGTTTTATTTTCCCTTGACAACAAGATTCTTAACTGTTGACAATTCATTCAGGGAACTCAGTGAGGTTTATTATGACATTTCATAGCACCTCCACTTTATAGGAAAAATTCAAATGGCTGCCAGTGTTTTGTGGAAAAAAAGAAAAGAACGTTCACAGTAACAATTGCTGGGTGAATCTCAAAATTTAGAGACTTGTATTCTTCTATTGCATAAGCATCTGAAAGTGAAGGCTGTACTTTGACAGGATAAGAACTAAAGCAGCCTGCTTTAATAATTGAAATGAAAAGAGAAGATGATTCTTTAAGTGCTTGCTTTGCAGCAAGAATACACTGAAGATTTTTCTCTTGAAACAAAGAAGAGATTCAACCAGTGGAAAAAAGGTTTTTTAAAGACCTTGCAAGAAAATTTCCACAGTCCCAGCACTTCAGTTGAGACACAAGCCAGGAATTTCATAGGAAGTTATGAGATGGAAGGGGAAATGACTACCAACAACTTCATTTTCTTCACAGCTCAGTGGGACAGGCAGTCTCAAAATATCTTTCTTTGTAGTGCTGGTATAACCTCTGAAAACAACCATGCAGAAGTTTTCAAAGAGACTCTTTTCTTCCTAATATTACTGGCTTACTTAGAAAATAACACACATGAAATATCAAAGGAGGACATTGTCAAAATTAATACTACAACCCTGTTTTTCAAGTCCTGGAAGTCTCTCTCACTTGTATGAGTTTCAGGCAGGATATACAGCTCTTTATGCTCAACTCAACCAACTGCTGGACCTTGAGGTACACCCCCAACATTCCAAAGTTTTACTTCATTCAGGCACTTCATCTGTGGGCTCACAACACTACAGACATGTCACCTGTACCTGAGGAATCCCCAGCCTGGAGTGAGTCAGAACACTTATGGATCCCATCCCAACTCATAGGTATTCCAGCAGCCAAGAGTTTGTCAGGAAGATGACCTTTCTGCCACCCACTCACTGAGCTGCTGAATTTATCAACCTGGAGGTTAAAAACCACAGCCTGCCACAATTCTTATCCTTGAATGGAGGCAGCCTAAGAGAAGAAATTGCCTTTCATAAGTTAAGTAATGAAACATCATTGTAACAAGAGTATATGTGGACACATTTGCTTGTCTGCCTCACATTTTGTTCTTTTCTTTTTGCCTTTCCTTGAGCTTATTTTTTTAAACTGCAGCATTAATTTCAGACATTGGTTGTAACTTATCTCTGGGAAATACTAATTAATTATAAAACAGAATCTTCTAAAATTTATCACATTTTAATCAAAGAATCAACACAATTAATAAAATCTACTCACTTTCTGCATTTCTTGTGGTTCCACAGTAATCAGCATAATTTCTGGGTAAGGAAAGACATTTTGCCCTTATTAAGCAGGAATTATTAGCACACCTGTGTGAGTTGCAGGATTGAATTCCACAGAGTTTTCATGGTGCTCTAAAGGATAAAAAGACATTAGTAGAAATCAATGGATACTACAGCACAAAATGATGCACTTTAAAAAGGTCATTCTATAGCAGGGAGTAAAACATGGATTTCATCACTTGGTTATCCTCTGATATGTGTTCTCCTTCTGGAGCTCTTATCAGAGCAAAACAAACAGGAACAAGCCCATAATTGTCATTGGCAGAAAGGAACAGCACTGGTCAAAAGTTCAGGTTGGAGTTCAAGTTCACTCCCTAAAATCAAACAAAGTGTTCACTGCAACTACGGCCTCATCTTTTTGAACCACACTGGTGAGGAAAATCTCCCTTTTAGTGGAAGTTACTTTGTAAGACATTACATTTATCTGTAACAAATGTATATGCTAAGAATACATATGTGTGTACATAGATGTGTATGTGTGTGTATATATATATATATATATATATATATATATGTATAATCTCTCATTGCTCCCTTGCTGCTCAGTAGCCTTTGCTATGGGACAGCCTTCAGCAGAATCCTGTATTTTTACATATTGCATTATACCAGTTTATCTTCTCCCTAATAAACATCATCTCTCAAATATTCCTTGAATCCAGCATAGAATTGAAGCTGGACTGACTGGTGCATGTTTGATAATGTACAACTAAAATGCCAACAAAGAGACTTACAAATAACACTTTTTGGTTTTCAGGGACGAATTAGTCATATCTGAAGCAACAATGCAAAACCTATATTTCAGTTGGTTGCCTTCAAAAACCGCTGTAGTAATTGCAAATAAGTGAATTAAGGTTTCTGATGTAAATGTTACTAAAGTCTCTACCATATTTGTGCTGACAAATTGCAGCAGCAGAGTACAATATCCACCTTTCCAGATTGCCAGCATTAAAAAACTGATAACAGTATGTTCCCCTGCTTGGTTGTTCCCTAGAGATAAAACTAAGAAATTATTTTTGTAACACTGCAGAGGGTAGAAAATATTTCTGTTTTGTGACAAATATTTTTACATTTTCATCAGAATAAAGTAAACCAACACAACCCAGGGTACAACATCCATGAAAATCAAGGATGGATCTATACTTAAACAGAAGGACACTGTCTGGATCCCGGTGAGTTGCTGAGGATGTCAATAAAATTTCAGAGACACTGCTAGGTTTTAAAGGGGTGTATAAATAGGAATCACGTTATTTTATGGAAGGCTGTCAGCATGGACATGCATAACAAGATCCAAAGTCTTTAGCCTGTGCTCCAAGACAACAAAACAACATAAACCAGCCTTGTGTCACATAAATAAACCCAAACATGCACTTGGTAGCTGAAAAGCAAGGCGTGGTCGTGGGACAGGAGGTTACATAAAACCAGATGGAAAGTTTCTTCCTTGCATGGGCTACTTTGAGAAGAGGGCAAGGCACTGGGATCTTCTGCACCCCCTTTTATGACAACCAGGACTGTAAATTACCATGACACAGCAACTGAGCAGAACATTCCCACACAAAAAATTGCACAATTAGAAAACTCTTCAAAATGGTCACCATACTGAGGAAAAAAATGGGGCAATAGAAGAAGAAAAGCAGGCAGACTTACCTGTTTGGGGAAAACTGTCAGAGCTAAAATCCCACACATCCTTTAATTTATATGTAAGCACTATTTGTATATAAGCACTATATTCTGCTTACTTAGCTCTAGATCTTACTGCAGCTCTCCACAAACAAGTACTACACAAGTTTGTGCCAAATCAAGAAAACTGGGTGTTTAACAATCCAGAAACATCAGTTGAACCTTGGTAATCTCTGACTCTTTTTTCCTATTCAAGGGTCACAGGATTAAGAGCTTTTATCTCCAGTTTACTGGCTCTTTAGTTTATCATTTTGCTTTATTGGATTATAATTGTATCAAGTTTTCTGCTAGAGCACTATGAGGCTATTATATGTGTGATGCCAAGAAATGGAAGTCATTCACCAAGAAATGCCATGTCATTTGATTTTTTCTTTTGTTTTTGTCTACTTTTAGACACATTATGTGTTAAATCTATGCTTAATATACACACAATGTGTTTTTCCAGAATTTATCTGCCATTGTCTTTTGTCTCTAGCTTTGAGCTTTCAAGCTCTCTCAACAATATCCAAACACTATGCAAGAAAATAATAAATCACTTTCTAGCATATAATCTCACTGATATTCTTTACTTCAGGATTCACTCCATATATTTTTTTGTTCACAGATACTCTCTGTCTGTAGCTCAACAATCTCTCTTGTAAACTGCACAGCTAAACCCAGTGCTGCACAGGGCCTGGGAATGTTCCCTGTTTTAGTGCATATTATTGGTACATTCTGCAGTAGCTGGGAAACCTTAGGCAGTGAATTGTACCCATGAAGATTCAATGCTGAATTCTAAATTTAAATGACCAAAACACTACAGGGTGTAGTTTCATGTCTGTGCTTCCTATGTGAGAATCACAAAGAATATTCTATCTGAAAATATCCAACAGAGATTTTTATTGAAATGAATGTGATCCTTGTGGGTACAGGCATTACAGCCTTGTACTTCCTTGCCTTCATCCCTCAGCTCATGGATGTGACCAATTAGGCACACAACACAGCACAATACTATCCCAATATGATTATTCTGTTTTATAGAGAGTACATTAAACACCCTGACCTTGATGGAGTCAGAGCTGACTGATATTAAATGAGTTTCTCAGGGACTCTGGGATTACAGATCAAGAACCTTCACTAAAGCACCTGATTTGCCACAGACAGAATCAGACCTGTGAGAAAATTCCATGGCTGAGCCTTTGACAGAAGCACACGGGACTCAGAGAGTGAAAGGGTGATGCTGTTTGTTATGACCATTGCTTCAGATGTCTTCCTTCACAGACTGACCCTCACCTTAAACACAAATCAATTCCCTGAGTGCTTAAAGAAACTTCCTTAATCCACTGCCTGCAGTATTACCCAAAAACAATATCTTTACATCTTCCCCACAAAAAAAATTAAATATCACTTACCTATACAGCGTGGTTTAAACTCCCACTCATCCCACATGTTTAAACATGACCACTCCCAACTGTGCACAGGGCAGTGACAGAGCCTGAGGAGAAATTGCTTTCTCTCCCTATATATAGGAAGGCACTAACATGTTTTCCTCACCAAAGAAGAGGCATAACATCTATGGGTGATGAAAGGCACGGTGGAATCATTATTTGGTTTGCTGAAGTGGCACCAGCACTGATGGAATATGTAAATCCCATGTAGCCACCACTTCTCAATGTTCTCAAACCAGAAATCAGCCTGGCAGGAGGTTCAAACCAACACAACAAACCCACACCAAATGGATGTGAAATAATATATGACCCTGGAGACCCAGTGAATTTATCCATTTGTAAGGACCTATGGACAGCAGTGTCATGCAAAACCAACCCCAAAGACATGTTACAAGGTTGTACGTATTGTCCTGAGTATGGTGTTAAACTCACATCCCAGTAAATGCATCTGGCTTTGTTTGCCTGTTTTGATGCAATAAAACACTGAAAATTGGAAAATTGTGCGAAAGAAAAAAATAGATTGCAAGCCTTTCATTTACATAAATTGGAAAACGATCTGAATTAAACAGACATGGTTTTTCTTTATAGTTGCTAACATTCTACATGGCTGAAAACTTTCTGCTTGAAGTGGTTTATCATAAATAGACATTTCTGAAGGTCCCTCAAGGCAGACAAGTGCACTTCTAGAGAATTAGACACAGCTTTGTTTGAAAGCGGCCTAAATTTCTTTAATTTCAATGAGAGAAAAATTGTCAAGCAATATGCAACATCAATTTTTCACTGATCATCTGTGATGGAGTCTGTCAGTAATACCCATTCTTAGTTCAAAGCAATCTAATTTTATTTTTCCATTTTCTAAACCAGAGCACCCATCTCAGTTTTGGTGCTTGCAGGGTTTATAAACTAGGTAGCAGAGAAAACAGGTTTATCCATAGGCAATCACAGTTGTGCAAAGTCGTGCTGATCAGAGTCTCTGCAGACACCTGCCCCCAGTAAGAACACAAATTGCAACCTCTGAGGTTAAAGGTTAAAAGATTTCCTCACCTACAATTCCATTCCCTCTGACCTGCTCCTTTGCTGAGTGCAAGTATGAAATTTAAAGCCTTTGTTTAATTAATTGCCACTGCAAAGAAAGGAATTAAAGTTTTTAAACTGATTACATGGATGCTTGAAGGCAGCTCCCAGTGAAAGCCCTGCTCTCACACCAGTATATAATGGAGTAGCTGTTCTGACATCAGTGAGGGTACTCGAGAAATTCATCACTGTAACATAGGTCAGGCACTGGTCCCTGGGCTCTGTGAGATGTTGACCTATTCAGAGAGAGGTCAGTTTGCTGTAGAAGGCAGTTTATAAGTGGAAAAGAACCTCACATACACTGATCCTGAATGCTTTTAATCTGACCAGGAGTATTTTGCACACACTTGAACTAAACAGAAACACGGGCATTTTGAAGTACATGAAAGCTGATCTTGTGTTGTGTGAGATTTTACAGCCTCAGACATGTATCATTAAAAGAATCTAATTTAGCCTTCTCTTCACTGCCCTTGAGCAACATCTTTATCAGTCTTTTTAAGTAGAAATTTTTCCACTCCCCAACATCTGTATGTTCTTACACACTTACCTCAGTCGGTGATTTACAGATTTTCAGTGAATTTTGCAAGCATGACATGGACTCTGAGCATTAACCTTGATTCTAAAAAAAGAAAAACATCACAACATCCAAACAGAAAAATAAAAAGCTGTGATGAGAAAGCAGGAAAACTATAATGCTTATCTCCTTCTCTACACAAAACCTTATCCTCACAGAATTGTGCAAGGCCCTGAGCTCTGTTGTTCTCAGCCTTTCAGCAATTTCGTATGCAAAAGAACTCCCTGAGATTCTTTCAGCTTCGGATAAACCATTGTGAAATTTGGATATTTCTCTCCCATTTTTATGAAGCTGAAATGAAGGAGCTGACAGCATAACTCACACTATATTGATTCAGCGCCAGTGCTAGTTAATGGAGAAGCCGATTCTCACTGAATGTATGACCCTCTGATATCCCAAGGCAGTTTTTGTCTCAAATACCTCCAAACACACTGAATTATTTAGAGAGCAAAAACGTTAAAAATGCTTGGTACATCTGCAACATCCATACCTACAAGTGTAGGACTAAATATCCATCAGCACCTTGGTGAACATACAAATGCACTGAAAGTTGGCTGAATGCAACACCACCACCAGCACAGTGCTTAAATAAACCACAGGTCCTTCATTCTTACAGAAAACATCACCTGCAGATTCCCTGGGGCAAACCACTTAATCTTTAATTTGTTTAACTGTAATGGATTTATAGTGACAAATTTGGTCATTGTTAATCTATTGCTCGGAAGTTGCAATTTACTGACCCTTTTTATGTCATTAACCACTGCTTTCAAAGGAGCATATTAGGGTATAAAGTATTTGTCTGTGGATAAGGAGTTTATTTTTTTCTGTAAAGTATGAAATCTAAGCTTTCCTTAGATATTCAAACAAAGCTTTAAAAGCATCTGCCATGACATTTTGTATAAATATTTTTCCAACTGCCCCATGGATTTTGGCATGCAAGTGTTCCAACATTAGGAAATGATAAGAGACTTAAGAACAGATATACTGTGAGAAGATATCTTCTTAAATTCTTTATTCAATCAGCTGTGAAACAGTATAATATCTTAAAAGGACACATTTGGTAGCATGAAAGACAAGTGCAGTGAGGCTTGAGCTTGCTAAATTCATTGCATTCTTCAGCCTTAGAGCTGCAAATAGATTATTTTTTAACCTATCAAGGGGATGGCAGGTATTCTGCAAGCAAGTGGCATTGTGAAGCAATTTAAATCATCTCTATTTGTTAGCTGGTTTAGTGACTGCTAAACTCTGTAGGTTAAGTTTCTTATAGGCTTTTTGATTTCACTCAGTAACTTCTGGGCTAATAGCTTGAGTTTCCAAGCCTGACACAGACAATGCATCCAGTGTTCCAAATGGATTTGAAGGCACAGCTTTAGGAAAACTGTGCCTTGACTTTTGAAGCAGAGCTTGCAGGGGAGGTTAAAATGTGTCTGTGGTAAAATACAGGCAGAGCTTTTGCTCTGCAAACTACAGACCTGCCAAACTACCTCGAAATTAGTCTCTGGGAAATCACTGCAGTTATGTCAGCAACTCCATCCCAAGCTATTATGACACAAAGATACTTTCTGCCTCTCTCGTGTGTTTTCCTGATCTCTTGGAACAAGGAAGGTGGAAGCATCATTCATTCTCACAGGTTTGTATTAATTTCATTTATGAAATGGATTTTGTTTATTTGGAAAACTGTATGAACTTGTTTAATGTTTCAATCTGGCAACACCTTACTATCAAAAAGTTACTGATATTTGCTGAAATCCTAAACTTTGCCTGTATTTTTAATTGATGTATATCACTCATCTTCCTTTGCAACTTGCACTTAGTACACAGACAGATGGGTGCACTGAAGCATGGTATTAATCAAAGAGAAATCCAAAAATAAGCTGTGGCATACGGGCATCTCAGGCCATCCACGTACTTGGGTGTGCTTTGCCAATCTGGGCAGAGAGTTTGGAATCCCCCTGGCTTTGCACAGAAAACTACACACATTTTCATGCAGATAGAACACTTTAACATGATATTTATCACCAAGGAAGCATCCTTCATCTACTCTACTAATGTGGCTTGTTCTGGTGCTGTGGCTTCTGATGCCCAAAAGGCTGTTGCCTCCATATGCTCACTTGCAACTGCTGTGACAAAACCTCTGCTAGGAAGAGACAGAAGGGGAGCACAATCCCAAGCTTCACACTTGAAGAGGAACAAACTTGTCACTGAGTAAAGGATGGAAAAACTGGTTTGAAAGGTCACTAGTTGACGCTGTCAATCAGTCTTTGGCTCTGGTAAATATAATGGGGTTTCTAATGGTGCACACAATACATAGGCTGGGGACACATTCGGTGGCATTCTATTCTGTACATTGTATTTTCAAATGCAACGTGTAATTCTCCCTGTACTTACTTTCCTCATTATATCAGAAGGAAATTACAAAGCATATATACTGAATGTATACACATGTGCTTTAGGATTCACACATCTTTTAAACCAATTGGATTGCACAGACTCATATATTCATACAGACATATTTTTCTATACTTACAGTTACTACCAGTGCAATCTACCTGGGCCAATAAATGTGGTATAAAAATAAAATTGTTAACACAGTTTAGTTGTGAGCACAGTGCACTTCACATGCCAATGCCTCCCATGCGGCAGATCCAAACAATAATCAGTTGGTTGTGCCAGTACTAACAGAAGTTGTTACTGTGTGTGATTTTCACCTCACAGACCAGGTAAATAACTTAAGTTAATAAGAATTTAATAATAATTATATGACTTTTTATGATATGAGAAATTCAAGCAAGCTGTTTTTTTAAAAGGAAGAATTCACTGCCCAGGGAACTAAGGGACAGGTGAGTATGAAACTATCCTAGAAGAGAGTAGCAGAACTAAGACTTGCAGATTAAGGAGAGGGTAGGAGTGTTTTTTTCCTTGTGCAATGTGTTCAAGAGCTCACCACAAACAGATAAAACAGAAATTATATTCTTTGTGAAAGAAGGTCTTCCAGATGAGTCACATCTCTCTAGGTAAGAAGCAAAATGTTCAGTTCTTTGCTTTAATGAGACCCACCTTATACAACTGTTCCCTGTGTCTGGTTTGGGTTTGAACCCATCTTTTCAAGGCATTTCTCAAGCTGTCCTTCCTTTCCAACAAACGTTTCAAGAGGCCCTTTTTCTGATGACAAAAGGGCACACAGAGGCAAACAACTGCACTTGGATGTTTCTGACATCTCTCTTGACCCTGGAATCTGGAAGTCCACCTCTCTCTGCACAATGGGAGAAGCAGTTTCTGAGCTTTGAACATTTGTGTAAGAAACAGGTTATGAAAATTAAGTTACTCAAAAGCCTATGGAAAACCACAACATCATCTCCAGTCATTCTACTGGGCTCTGGAACCAGCTCAGGGAGGAAAATGTCTGTAGCGTGTGCAGGGACTGATGGGAGGACAGAACTGTGCCAAACATAATCCAAAAATGTTGTGCATTTCTGTAACCAGATGGTTACCCAGCAGCTTAACACAGAAAGCAAAATCCTTTCTTATTATTGCTCACCACACAGAGACAGAATAAAGTTAACAGGCTTGGTAGTGCCATGCTGAAAACATCAGCATGAGTTCCTTCACACATTACACTTTTATGACTGTTTTCAAGTTCTCTTCAAGACAAAAAGTGTTCTTAAAGTTTGATGTTTGAGCATCCTATTTGTGTTTCAGTCTATTATCATACATGACCAAGGATTTTAGATGTGCGTTTCTCTGACAATATGAATTGTGACAGATTTTAGCATTCACATCTTGCAGTCTGGCTTCCAGCTCTTCTCACACTTGATTTGTATCTCATGTCTTAGTGGATAACAAAAAAGCACTTGTACATGAGCTATGAGTTTTATGCACATTCTTTTTTACGCCGAACCCCATATTCCAAAACAAAATTACATATAAACAGTGCTTGCCAAGCAGTCAAATCAATACCCAAATAATAACTAAAACATGCTATATTTTTCAAGAATATAAGACAAATTAATATAAAGAGCATTGTGGATCCTTTGAAGCACAACAAAAGGAGCCACGGTTAAAATTTTAACAACTTAGAGTCATTAGCTAAACAAATTCTGACAGCCTGGCTTTGCACTTCCAGTCACACATGCTCAGAACAAAGGCTTGAAATGTGAGGCAACTTTAATAGGTCCCTCTGCATATGACTAATTTTTCCTCAAACAGTCATTTTTTATTTCATATTTTACTCTGGATCCTGAAATGTCACATTTTATTAATCTGTGTCACTCATGTGGATTGTTAAAAGAACAGAGTAGCACTGAAGGAAGTGCCTCTCATCATTACCATACGTATGTGGGATGACAAAGGAATGTGTTAAAACTTGGAAGAGTAACAATTATTAAAAGTAGAACAAGCAAGAAGAGAATATAGCCTGTTTTCCTCTAAATCACATTCCAAACTGCACTTACACAGGGAAATGGCAATGGGCAGAATTGGTCCAGGAAAGTCCTATTTTGCGTTTGCCCCTCAGTGAAAAATAAAATGGGGACACACTGACTCTGTTGTACAGCTGAGCCCATCTCACTGAGGAACCAAAGATGATAAAATCAGGATTTTTTCGTTATTCCTTTTAGAAAACCCTCCCTGTTTGTGTGAAAACATTTCTTCTGTATTCAGTAGAATTAGGCAAAAGCAGAAACAATGTATTTTGAATAAACTGACTCTCTCCTCAGATAATACTGACTGAGGTGACCTCTAAGACTAAAAATACCAGTATAGAGTTCAACATAACTGCTTTATATTTTATAAAAGTATATCATGCTTTTGAGACAGAAAGGGGGGTGAGAAAGGTGTTAAGGTTTGTCTGAGCACAGAAATCTGTTCTAAAGTTCATACACATGCAATGAAATTCTTGCAATTATGCATTTTAATGACCTGTTCTTTCACTTAATAATAAAGAGCAATTGTAAATAATTTCTATTAACAGAAATAAGAAGGGGTGAAAAGAAAAAGCAGTAGAAAAAAATATAGAACTATGAAGAACTAAATATACAAAAAGTTAATACAAAGTTGTCTAGGAGATAATATCCTCATACCAAAACATTTGCCTGTGGAGCAGGAAGTACAAACACAGCTACACAGACTATCCCAAAGAGGAAATAAAACCAAACAAACTACTGAAGCAATTATCACAGCTCAGTTGTTTACCAACCTGCTCCAACCAAAACAAAATATTATCACAAAAATAAAATAATCACATGGGAGTGGCAAAACCAGCGGGTGATGAGGGAAAGGTGTCTGAGCTTACAGAAAGATACTTAACTGCTTCCATCCACTAGACGTAAATATATTTCTATTTAATATGTTAAAACAGTTTATCAGGTAATGATCTCAGTTAACTGCCCACATTTATACTGCAGCTTTCCTCTTTGTACTTCACAGAATTATCTGCTCCTAAGTCCCAGCTTTACTTCCTGAATCTGAGGACCTGATGAGGTCTGAGAAGTTCCTGGATTGAGTAAAACAGAAATCCCCTTCCTGTCAGATAGTGCAAAGTTGCAGATGGACAATGGAAATACAACTGACAGCTTTCCTCGGAATTGATTTAAATTAGGAGTTTCTCCAGCTTTCCAGTAGTTTCCTAATGAAGTGCTATACAAACGGTGGCCCTAAATGTAGATGTTTAGAAGCTGAACATTTCAAAACAGTAATGTAGGAGAAAAATATATGGGATTAAGGTGCTGAAATAGTGATGGGATGAAAATCCATCCAGGTCAAAGACATACTTGCAACGAAAACAAACTCAGCCCAACTTGTGCTGCATGGTAATGGATTATATTCTATTATATTTATTATATTATATTAATTATATTATATTGCTGTCCTCTCTGATGATGCTTTCATGAAGGTCATGTTCTAGTGTGAGAGAAGCTGTGAGGCTGAGCTCCACAGACACTCACAGATCCCATACTATTGCAATATCCTTATTCCCCACTCTTCCCCCAGCACCCCTC
Source organism: Pyrocephalus nanus (assembly GCA_038380795.1). NCBI lineage: Eukaryota > Metazoa > Chordata > Aves > Passeriformes > Tyrannidae > Pyrocephalus > Pyrocephalus nanus. Next base: position 3,732,502 of record CM076273.1, on the reverse strand, counting down.
CAAACCCCACTTGCTCTGTCCAAGCTGTGGTCAAGCAAGGCCTACCCTGTTACCCATGGGCTACTATAGAACCAGACAAGACTAGGACCAACACAGCTTCTTTCTTCTGTCAAGAGAAACAGATCCAAAAGTCACTGACAGACTCCAGTGGAGGTTATCCCACCTTTAAGAAAGGTGACACCAGGCAGGGTGGATTTTGTGCCCAACACAAAAGCACAACTCTTATTAATGATTCCCACCTGCATATTTTAAATTATAATATATAGACCTGCACAGAAAAGACTTTGCTAAATGTGGGAACACAGATAGCACACATCATAAATGGCATTTGACCCTAATTCTATTATATTTGCTTCCCAGACTATTAGTTTGGACATCTGCCTAAGGAAAAAATACGACAGATGGATATAGACAGAGATGGAGATCTATACAAAAATAAGCAGACAATGTTTGTCTTGGTATCACTACCCTATGATTAAACAACTAGGCTTAAAAATGAAAACACAATTGCAATAACATGAGTATTTTGCTGGCCATCACATAGGACACAGAAGAGTGGGTGCTGTAAGATGTCAGTGTCAGATCCAAAAACCTGTTCTCACCCTCCTCTGAAGAAGACACAGAAGGGAAAAAAAAATAAAAAAAGGAGACTTTTAAGGTCAACCTAACACTTTATTTTATTTTATTTTTTTCTGCCAAAAACACTGACTGCAGAAGTTGAAATGCATTCAAAACAAGGCAACTGTATCCACCCAGGTTCAGTGGGGTGGAGGAAGAGATGAGAGTCTAAGGTTAAACTGAAGGTTATATAAAACAGGCAGAACCCAACAGTTCCTAACCTTGGCCGAATATGTGCAGAGCAATTTGGCAATAATTCAGCTACATCTGCATTCCTGTCATGCCCTGGAATACCCTGGTGCTTACCTGCAAAAGACTCTCATTAGTGACATATTGTTTCAAGGCTCCTTGCAAGTGGTATTCTGAGGAAAGCTGTGTTTCTCCCCCAGACACAGATGCTCAGATAGACAGGAATTAAGAAAATATCTTCCTTACCTTTCTCTGGTTCTCCACGTGGCAAGCAAGGCTCGCTGGAGAGGAAGAGCAAAGAAAATCACCAGACATTCCTGAATGAATACAGTGATTTCTGTCCCCACATACTGGATGATAAAAGCAAACAAGAAGAGTCGTCCCTGTATTTTGAAACACTTTTACTGACAAAATTTGCACAAATCAAACACTGCAATTATGCTTAAATGACCCTTATAAATGGTCCATTACATCATTAATCTTTTCTGGGAAGATGATTTCCCAGCCCCAAATCTGGCAAACAATATAATCCTGAGATTGAGAGCGGAAGATACAAACCAGACCTCTCAGAAATGAGATATTACAAGTAGAAAGGCTATTAAGTTGATCAACAGCAAATCCCTTGAGATTTGTGACTTTTAAACTAGAACTGGAATTATTTTAATTTCAAGCTGTGTTTGGAAGTGGCAGACACTTCAGTTTGGCCCACTTCATGTTTATTCCTGTGCCAGGCCTGAAGATGGCAAAACCCAGACTATTGCTTGTGTAATAATCTTCCATTTATTAAGTAATATAGATTCATTTTAAATTTATTTTCAAAAAAATTTAGATTTTAAATGAAACTTCAGTCTTCCTGCCCTCACCTTTGAGACTCTACAGAACTCTACTCTTCACTTCTCCTTTGATTTATTCTCTTTTCTCATCAGCCTCCACCCATATCACCCCAAAAGCAATTTAACATTATCAAGTGTCCAGGTCTCCTGAGCCCTGTCCAAGCTCTTACCGTCCCCTTCTTCCAAAAAACACATTCCTGAGCTAATTTTTTTCTACCATTGTCCCCTCCACATTCAGCCTGAAGGCTCAGTAATTTGCATTGACTCTCCAGAGTTACTATAAAATTTGTTTGGAATCTCCCATTTCGTTTATTTATCTAATTTCTTTTAGATTTCATTAAGCCAGGCATTGCTTTCACTCCTGAACAGTCAGGTTGCTTTGTTCACAGTAAAATTTCCTCAGGGAAGCAATTCCTGCTTTCACTTACTGTTATATCTTACCTTTAAAAACAACCAGAAGATAGATTGGGGCTTAAGATAAATGATAGAGCTGCTCATATTTTATAAAAGCTAGTTTACTTAATACTAATAGTGAAGAGGTGTTGACAATTTAGGCAACAATTTATAAGAGTAGAATGAAATCACTATGATTTATTCTAGTGCTGTTCTCTATATTTCTGCAAGTTACAGGTAAGAAGTCTGTACCAGAGAAAAGGAAAATACAATCTGAGTGTGTCAGCATTTCTAGGACTAAAATACTGCTTGCAGATCTGCTGTTATGTGGAGATAATAGTGGACTGCTGGGACTGAAAGAGTCCCACAGATACTGCTAAACTTATGTTGGCATAACTTCCCTACACAGGGCTCAGTGAGTCCCTCCAATCCGAAATAACTTCTTCTTCCCAGGGGTACTGGAGACATGTCTGGTTGGAGTTTCTTCAAGGAACTCCATAGAACAGATTCCAGAGGTTTTAATCAAACCCTAATGTTTACCATTTTACTCAGAATGAACTTGAAAAACTGTTTTCAAGTTGTTTCACCAAATAGCTGGCAGTAATGACATTTACACCAATTTCTTTACTCCATTTTCTCACTGTAGGTATCTGTGTTCCATGCAGCTTCGAGAGGCAAAGGCAAAAAAGCTTTGCAACCTCTCTGACAAAGAATGTTTGGCAAACACTCTGCACTAACATGAAGTGTCAGGAAATCAACTCCTCCCTGAGGAATTCAGCAAACTTATCTAAAGAAATCCAAAAGAGTGATTACAAATCCTTTTCAAAATGGGTAGACTCTTCTATAAAAAACTGCAGTCTCAATAAAGTCCCTTGCTCATCCTGAATGCCCTTCCTGATAAGAATGAAAAGCAGAATAAGAAATAATAGATGTTGAAGTTAAAAACGATCTTGTCTAATCTGTGATAATATTTCCATTTCTAATTAATATTTGAATATATAGCAGTTTGTTAAATGCTTAACTGTTTCCTGTATACATTTAAGAATATGAGTGCTCCTTCATCACCCAGGCAGATGTGTAGTACGAAAATGCAAATCAAATGAGTACTTTGATATTAAGATTCCTCTACCAAGATAAATCTAAATGTTTTTAAATTCATATAACCATATGGAATTCCTAAACCATCACTAATCTGAGTATCTTGAAGAGATATAGATGAGCTATACAAAACCTCTCTCATTCTGCCTTAGATTAAGTACCACCTGAATTGTTTTGGTTTTTTTTTTCCCCAGAAGCTTCACATCTTGTAAGTCCTCAAAAAAGTTTGATGGGTTGTTTGAAGAGAGCCAGTTTTCAGAAAGGCTGATTTTGGGAATAGGGAGTTAAACCAAGCACGCTCCCTCAAGACCTGACAGTGTATATATCTACAATGAACAAAATTTCAGGAAGCAAATTTACGTCATCACTCCAGTCTGATGGAGTTTTTAGAACTTTTTGGAATTTTACTATTGTTCCTGAACCTCCTGTCACAGACATGTTTTAACCTTACCAGGGCTGATATATTTATTCATAGGAGCTGAGAAACCCATTTTCTTTTACTTTTCAACAACTAAAATTGTATTCAAACAACTAGAATATATGAAGCAAGCCTACTCACTTAGCAGGGACTGGAAAAGCACAAAAGATTTGTGAAAAGAAAATTATTAAACTAAGGAAAAAGCCTGATTTAATTTAGACCAATTACCAGTTGGTGATAGGAAAAAAACTCCCAGTACTTTATCTATTAAAGGATGTGCCAACTAAATATACAGCAAAACACCCTCATCAGTATATTGAGAGAGAACTGCCACCATCTCATTCAGCAAGCACAAGGACACATCCTCAGCTTTTTGTAATTACATGTCACTCAGCGAGGCTGCACATCCCAGCTTGTTCTTCTGTGACAGCAGTAAACATGGCTTGATGGAAACTGCTAATTTAGAAATTAGCCACCAAAAATAGAACTTAATCTGCCACTCCAGCAAGTACAACAACATGAGGGATACATTAATCTGGACTTTCCCAGAGCAGACAATCTGCTCTCGACCAGGGGTGTGTGACAGGCAGGTTATGGATGATGATCTTAATGAACCACTATTCACCATGTAGTTCTAGTAACATCCTCCACTTTATTCTGCTTCAACTAACTTTAGTAACAAAAATTTCCCTTCAATCTCATGCATTCAAGCTGAATATTTCCTCTCTTTTCAGTGTAAATCTGTTTGCTGTCTGTCCCTTTGGTCAGTGATAGACGTTTCCATCACTAGTGATAGAAATGCAGCTTTGTGTGGCACTTTGTGCAACACCAAGAACCAACAAACACTGTCCCTTCTTTGCCAAATATTTAACACTGAAAAAGTTTTGTAATTTTGGATTTCTGCAGTGGAATAGTTTGGAGTGGGCTGCAATCCATGGACAGGGTGCACAAAGAATCACATTTCTGTTGTAGCAGAGATTTCCTGCAGTAATTCCTGAAAACAAATCCAGAGAATACTGAGTGAGCCTAAAACATATATATATGTATATATATATATATATATATATATATATATATACACATATATAGTTTTACCTAAACACTTTGGTGAGGTGTTGCTGTATTTTAGTGGCAGTGAATGCTTACTCCAAGAAAAAAATAAACATACATGCTCTTTTAGTAAAACTGAGAACACACTTCTATGGCAAGAACTAACATATTAACTGTATTTAGTAATAAATTAATATTGAACTAATTATCATTGAAGGCACTGGTCAGTAAAGGTAAGGAGTTGCTTTGCTGTTGTTAACATAATGTGTATAGTTTGTATATTAAAAATTGTGTACATATATGTGTGTATAGTTGTTATACATTAAAAATTGGGGTTTAATATATATATATATATAAGAATATATATAACAGTGAAGGGTATTTCAAGGTGATGACTCCATTATATTGCATCCTGGGTTTCTGAGGAAGCATGAAGAAACAGTCTTCTTCCCCACCTGGGGTTGAATAATTCTCCTCTTATTCACCTGCAATTTCATATTGTTTCTCCTCTACAGCTTGAAAACCTTGCACAGAAATAATTCTTTGTGGTATCTGAGAGGGAAAGGTTCTCGAGACACAGAAAATTGATTCACAAGATACATTCATACAACAACAGTGACAATATCTTGTTTCTGCACACCCTGACACCCAAACCAGGGGTGAGCCCCAACCCCTTCTGCCCCTCCAGCTTGGCCACACAGGCTTATAAAGTTAGGACAGGGTTAATTGCAACCCAGCACCATACATTGTGTTTTTCTTTCAGTCCCTCTGCAAGTTTAGCCTAAATTCAATATGTTTCTACTGTAGGCTATGTTTACTGAAATAAAGCTACATTCAACTATGGGCAACCTGTCTTTGAACATATGCTGTAGGCAGCAATCTAGCAGAGAAATGGGCGACAAGCTGTGAGACTAAACTTTTATCATCGGCTCCATAAATCAAGATGAAAGCTATAGACTTCCTCCTGTGGACCTCATACAGCCTTGAGAAAAAAAAGTTAAAATATTTAGATTGAAAGAACAAAATAATATAAAGAGACAAAAACAACTCGGAATGAAAATCAGTTGAAACATTTGTCCAGTACTAAAGAGAGGTCCAGTTCCCAAGAAAGCACCTTTTCATCTATTTTTTAAAGATGCATTTTGATATCAATTGCTAATTAGTAAGATTAATGATGTCTGGCCCATTCAAAAGTGTTCTTTCTTCAGTTCCATTCATGTTGCTAGCATAGGTTACAACTAAGAATGAATTCCCACTAATCAAACTGTACAGCAAATTGTACCAGCACAGCTTTGGTGCACAAAGTAAGAGAGTCCATTTGGTATTTCTCATCTGCCAGCTAATTAAGAAATTTATAGCATGTCATATAGGCAGGTGATATCACCTGAAACCCCTGAAATATTAAATCCATATAGATTTCATTAAGTTTCCAGCATATATAAAATTACTGTAGAGAACACTGATGTTTTATAATAGTGATTAATTTCAAAAATATAGTCCTTTGTGCTTTCTTGGGAGGATTTCAAAATTTTTCAATATCTGGTTAAAAGAGACCTTGCAATTCTATTGAGGTCATGCTTGTGTTCTGAAGGAGAAATTTAAACCAGAATTAATCTGAACTAGAAGCCACACCCAGTGAACTGGGTCCATATGAAACACTTTGCTCTTTGCTTTCCATGGAGAAGGAAAACTGATTCAGCAGCTACTCCCCTCGAGCTGTCACCTGCCTTTGTGCCACAGGCTGTCACCCCTGCAGCACAGACAAGAGGAGACAGCATTGCCTTGACTTAAGTGTGTTTACCAGCAGACAGATTAGCTGAACCCCCTGGTGCAGAGGACCTGGGGTCTGCCCTGTCCCACTGACCCTCTCACACGGACAGGGATCTCCCACAGAAATATAATGAGAGACAGCCCGAGGCAGTGAACAACTTAAACACCTGTTTCCTGAGTGAGTGCAAGTTAAACTGTGCTGCAGCTGCAGAATGTCAAGAACACACTCCCTTCCTTTATATATACCCAACTGAGGCACAAAAACGCAGAAGTATCATCTCAGACACATAAACAGTGTACTATTGTAAACTTATTCTTTTCCACTTTTCTTCCCTGATTCTAGAAACTACATATTTTTATATCTACATCAAAGGATAGCCAACCCTTTTCCAGGTTGTTCTATTTATCAGGAATATTGCACATCATAGCTAAATGTGGTGGTTGCTGTGATTTAGGAAAAAGAACATGGCACAAATAACATTGTGCGACCCTCTTTTAGGACCTGCTCTCTGAGATTGCTGCTGGATTGCTTCTCTCCAGTCCCTGTGGCTGGATTTGACCTCACCACACAGGTACCAACAGCTCATTTCTGCCTTCCTACACTGGAACCAGACTTGGCTGTGCCAGTCAGACATCCCAGTCACAGAGAGACCCAAAGGTCTTTTCCCTTGTTCCCCTTAGGATTCTCTGAAAATATCAGTGTCCATGTGCCTACACAATGGACTCTGTCAGGATACATTCACCAGTCAAGGGAGGTGACTCTGCCCCACTCAGGTGGAACTCCCCCTGCAGAGCTGTTCCAGCTCTGGCCCAGGAAGGACATGGAGCTGTTGGAGCAAGTCCAGAGGAGGCACCAGGATAATGAGAGGGATGGAGCAGCTCTGCTGGGAGGGAAGGCTGGGAGGGTTGGGATTGTTTAGCCTGGAGAAGAGAAGCTTTGGGGTGACCTAACTGTGGCCTTGCAGTGCTTGAAGGGGCCTGCAAGAAAGATGGAGAGACTATTGACTCCTGGCCTGGAGTGCCAGGACAATGGGGAATGGCTTCACACTGACAGAGAACAGGGTTAGAGGGGATATTGGAAAGAAATTCTTGGTTGTGAGGGTGGTGAGGTCCTGGCACAGGTTGCCCAGAGAAGCTGTGACTGCCCCTGGATCTCTGGAAGTGTCCAAGGCCAGGTTGGACGGGGCTTGGAGCAACCTGGGCTAGTAGGAGGTGTTCCTGCCCGCAGCAGGGGGTGGAATGAGCTTTAAGCTCTCTTCCAACCCAAACCATTCTGTGACTGTATGATTTGCATATATTTTTTGCCTACAGTTTAAGCTATACCTTCCTGTGTGGCATTACTTCTTTGATATCAGAAAGATAGGAAATAATATATATAAAAATAACCTTGTACCGAGCACGAGCATCACATGCAGAAGCTGCATGTAAAGATGTAGCTTACACTTAACAATAAATAAATACATAAATAAATTATTCATACCTAGGACAGAGATGTCCTCTGAAATCTACAGAGCAAAGCTCACCTCTAATAGCTGTTCTTGCCCTGCATGCAGAAGTCCCATTGATCTCACTGGGGGATCCACTCAAAGCGAGAGCTGATTATCAGAGCTGAGCTTCGATGTGCAGATCTAAGGGGGAAATTTTGTCCTTCAAACAGAACTATGATCAAAACATAAATTTAGACAAAAAGGAAACAGGAATATGTTCACTACTACTGCATTTGCACAAGCAAAGCGGGCAGCAAGACAGGCAATGTCAGTGCCTGGAAATTCCCTTTGCATGGCTGCATAGGCAAAATGGGGCAGAAGAGTGAAAATCCAGTCCTGTTGTACTAAATGCAAACATCAAATTATGAAGTTCATGAAGCCAAGCAGTAGAAAGAGAAATTACAACAATTTTTTATCTGCTAGTTGTCATGTCCTCTTCTACTCTCCCTCTAGTATTCTACATATTCCAGCCTTTTATTTAATCCTCCCAGTCCTGGAAATAATGAACCACAAAAATCAACAGGAACCTTCATACTTAACACATTGTCTTATAATGGCATCAAATAAAAAAGAGCTGTAGCATCTTTGTGACTTACATCCTGCCACCATGGCTCTGACAGAACACACATTTCATAGACCTCCTGTATATTTCTTTGTTCTTTGAGTCTGAGCTTTCTTATTCAAAGCTATTTATCATAACCATCTCAGACTAACAGTAATGTGCTCAAGAGCTAAGTACAAAGTATGACAGTATTAATATTTCTGCCCTTTAAGAGCATTATGTATGATTTTTTATCTCCTGATTTGACATGGAGTCTGACCAGTACGTGCCAAAATTATTCCTATGATATAAAAAGGCAAAGTTTCCTTATTTCATTGAAATAAAAAACATTTTTCAAATTAAAATTAATATGCACTAACATTATATCCTCTCTGACACAAATCTACGCAGGATGCTATTTAGGGTATGCCTTTTTACCTAACTACAAATTCTTCAATCAGCATATGAAAGAGATTTATTGTCATATTCCCATTTTATCTTCTAACTTTTGCCTAGTGGGAAAGCGTAAAGGAGACAGGTGACCTCCTGTTTAGGGGTTTGGTTCAGTGCTTACTAATTCCCTGAGACAAATCCTACTTAAGAAGTAACATTCCTGTTTCTTTTTTTGTTAGACTTCAATATTTGACACCACATTTAGAAATACAGAAGGTGAATTTACCTGCCAAAAATTTTAGAAAAAAACTGCAAGCATTTCCAAAACACACTCTAGACACTTGGGGTTTAATTTAAAACCTCTGTGCTGAAATAAAAGATATAAATATCTTGCTAATTCCAGTGTGTCAGTGCATGGTACATTGCTGAGGGGAGCGATGCAGAGATTCCAGGTGATGGGCATTTGAGAGCACAGGGATATCTAGAACCAGAATATTTAACACTAAAGAAAGCATTAGAAGACACAGAACTTCAAACTTAAATCTTCCAACAGTCAGACAGGAAATTCAGTGAGAGGATGCTCTGTTCAACAGCCCCTGTGTTGTCCCACGCCAGGATGGTTCTGTTTCTGTCCCATGGAGACAGTGACTGTCGTAGCAGCTTAACAGGTTTCGAGATCAAGTGGCAGTGCCTGGGAGTGTTCCACAACACTCTTCAGTTTATTACTGCAGATACAGTCTCTACCTTACCTCAGAGAAAGACTTCTGAGAAAACTTCATGGGAAACCAAAGCACATCAAGAATGAGAGCAGGAGTGGGGTCACAAAGCTCTAAAAGAGGTTCTGCTGTTCTTCCTTTCATCGCCGTGAAACTGGTACCCTTGGCAAGTACAGCTCCACCTCAGCTTTGCCAGCTGGCAGTTAAAAAAAAAAAAAGATAGACCTTAGCCCCTACAGCTGTCCTGCAGCTGGAAAAATCCTGCCTTCTCAAAATAAATCCAGTAAAACACTGTTTTTGGTGGCCTTGATAAAATGCCTGTGCTGGCTCTGCTGCTCTTCGGGCCACTGCCACCGGGAGATGGAAATGCAGCGCTCTGAGGGCCTTGTGCTTACAGAGCAGCTCCAGATCTATTGCTTCAGAGGAGAAATCAATCTGAAGAGAGGAGCAAATTGTGGCTGTGGCCTGAATGGATGTCACTGTCTCAGCGGGGAGGGGGGCTGAGTCCCTGCGGGAGGTGTGAGAGCAAAGGCACACAGTGAAGTCCAAATCACCCAGGCTAAAACAGTCCCAGTCCTAAACCACACCTGAGAGCTCGGATTTTCAAAGCAGGTCTCAGTAAATCTCTGAGGGAGCACTGCACATACAAGCAGCAAATCTCTGTTGGAGCCACACAGGAAAATGTAAATAGTAAATGATATCAGAAAATGTCATCATGAAGCATTTCAGTGGAGAGAAGTATTTTTAGCTTTTAGTTCTGGAAATTATGAACTTCAGCCCGTTGTGTTCTAAGGAACAGAAATAAAAGCAGATTTAACTGCAGATAAAACAAAGGTAACACCTGCTGTTAGATCCTCAATTTCTTGAGAGAAATGTGATGCCTACATTAGAGATAAAGAAACATTGACTGTACTGGCCTTGCAACTGCTACAAGTGCACAAGAATTAGCACAGCTACAGCAGCAGGAGGGAAAAAACCTGCTATCTTATGTAATAAATATTGTAATATTTATTAAAAGAATATAAATATAAATTTTAAATATATATTGCTTTATCTCCTTTTTCCTAGATTTACAGTTTTGCATTTCTCTCATTTGCAATGGGTGATTTATGAAAAAAGGAATCTCAGATGGAGGAAAGGAAAGTAAAAGAACAGAAAGCAAATTCAGGCAGAACAATAGATACAAAACCTGAAAACAGTAACATTATTCATCTTAACCAAGCTCTCATATCCTCCACTTTGCTTTATGACTCTGGATGCCAGATTGACTTCCTGGCCTCCCCCTTTGTCAGCTATGGCCCTTACCAGGATATATTAAAATTTTGCTTGTGATTGTATTAAAAGTGGATGTCTGGACATTTTCCAGCTTGGACAAGACACATTCTTAAAGCTACATAATGCGTTTAACAAATCCTATTACTTTGCTGAAACTATGTTACTTTGGATCATAATTATTACCATACTATTATTACCTAAAAAAAAAGATGGAGAGTGACTTATGAAGGTCTGAAATGACAGGCAGGGGGGAACGGCCTCACACTGACAGAGGACAGGTTTAGATGGGATATTGGGAAGAAATTGTTTGCTGTGAGGGTGGGGAGGCCCTGGCACAGGTTGCCCACAGAAGCTGTGGCTGCCCCATCCCTGGAAGTGTCCAAGGCCAGGTTGGAGGGGGCTTGGAGCAACCTGGGCTTGTGGAAGGTGTCCTTGCCCATGGCAGGGGGTGGAATGAGATGAGCTTTAAGGTCCCTTCCAACCCAAACCATTCTACGATGCTGATGACAGCAAGGGCCATACTGAGTTGGTTTCATCAGCTCCATAAAACACCTTTTTCTCTTTAGTCTTTATCTCCAGCCTGTGCAGTTGTGCACACCTGCACCATCCACTGAGAGTTATTCTCTGTAGTTGTGACTCTCTCCCTGCACCTGGAATATCCACCATCACATGCATTCCTCCAGAAGAATTTCTTTTCTAAAACACATGGGTTTGGTTGTCATTGTAATTTTGAATAATTATAGTAATTATTGTATATTATGATATAGGAACCTACTGGATGCCACAATCTGCTTGGTCAGACTTTTTGTTCTGGCTCCTCCTTTATTATGACCCATGTGAGACATGAAGGGTTTGGCTTAGTCTTGCCATAACCACTTCACCTGAGACCTGCATCACCTGGGCCTCTGAGGAAGGAGGTGTCATGGTAGCAGGTATTGAAACCTGCTTCCAACAGGTCTTCCTACTCCCCGCTGCCACTGCCCTCTCTTTTCTCAAGGACTCAGTCCCACGCTTTCCAACACCTCTAGTGGGATCTGTCCCAGAAATGGAGTTTCATTCTCTTGCTGTTTTGATGACATTCAAAACTTTACTTTGGCAGCCATTACAACCATTAAAGATAGGAACAAGTAGACAGTGTGTTTATAAAATATATTCCTGGTATGCATAAACTCACCAAGACAAAGGCATTCTCTCCTCTGAACAAGGTACTGCAGGTGACAAATCTCTTTAAAAATTAAAATCTTTTCTCCACACAGAAATCACACAGAAAACTCAAATCAACAAGAAATACTTTAAAGTTAAATGTAGAGCCAACAGGAATAATTCACTGTGTACTGCAAAAATGAAACCAGGATAGCAAATAACAGTCCTTCCAATTACCACTAAGAGGAAAACCTCAGTTATTATAATAATAGAGAAATATGCATGTTAACCACACTCCCTAGGGATGTAAGAAAACACTAGTAATGCAGAAAGGCTCCTCCTATCAGTAATATAATTAAAGAAGTATAAATATATAATGTCTTGAGAAGCAGAATAGCATCATAAATAATCACAGAATCACAGACTGATCTGATTTGGAAGGGATCTTAAACATCAACTCATTCCACCCCGTGCCATGGGCAAGGATAACTTCCACCAGCCCAGGCTGCTCCAAGCCCCGTCCAGCCTGGCCTTGGACACTTTCAGGGATGGGGCAGCCACAGCTTCTCTGGGCAACCTGTGCCAGGGCCTCATCATCCTCACTTACTCATCCAAGCAAGTTCATTCACTCTGAGCAGACTCCTAAAAAAATGTGCAAAAGAGCTTTACAGGACAAATAGGTTCTTCCCTACAAAATGCCAAGTCATGGGTTGTGGAGAACATTTCTGACTGCATTCTGTACTGCTATCCTCTTCAGGCACAAATAGCTTCCCATGAAAACACACTGTAGTTATTACATCTTAACTCAGAAAAAAAAAAAGCCAACTTATCTACTGGTAATCTTATGTGGGTTATTTTATTATATTCATATTTATGCATTCTAGAACTACATGCAGAGCATAGGTCAGGCTTAGTAATGTCTTGGCTGCAGAGTAAGAGCAGCAGGACCCTCACTGGGACTCTAATTGCTGGCAGAACTCCTCAGCTCTCTTTCATATGTGCAACATGGGGATATTTTCTTGGTTAAATGCTGCTTTGCCTTTTGATCCTGTTCCTGCTGATGTGCTGAGTGATAATGATCTGTCTGTCTGGCCTATTGGTATATATAAAAATTAATAGCACAGTTAAAGCTGGTTGGGAACTTTTATTTACTCTGACCTAAATTACCAGAACAACAGAAATTTCCAAGTGACTAAAAGGCAGGAAATTTAAAGGATGTTTTAAAAATTACCTACAGTTAATTTTTCAAGCCTCAGAATCTACTGAAACAGACTGATAAGATTGAAAATAATACCAGGCATAAAGCTCACTTCTGCTTTTCCAATTATACCCACTATGGTGCTAATACAAACATTTCCTATTGTAGCCTGACTCTCTCTCCCCTTGTATGAGCCAAATATTTAGCTGAATTTTGTCTTATATCACTAATAAAACGAACATAGTAAACTACTGCATAGATCCTTATTTTTCTGCAATTCTCTCTATTCACTCAGCCCTTTACTAAATGCTGAATAACCAACTGGAATGTATATGAAAAAGCTAAATTTGAGCCACTGTAGAGAATATAACAAGAGACAATCTCTGAGACACACAAGTTGGACATAAGATGAGTGAAGAAAAAGTGGTAGAAAGGTCACTTTCACATTTGATTATGTATTTTATTACATTCTATATGTATCTGGAAATGTTACCATCAAAATTCAATTCTGTCACTCCCAGCCATGCCCTGGCACCAGCCCCCAAGATAAACAGAGGCTTAGAGAGGTCTGACATTATACCAGAGGACATACTAAATCATCATCACATGACTATTTATCTGCAAATCAATTGCAATAAGCTCAATAAATGTAATTACAGGAAATCCTACAATATCTAACTCCTCACAGCACAGTATTATTTTGCAATCAAAAAAGTCCTGATAAAATCAAGTTTGTACAAGTATAATCTACACTGAGAAAAAAATGGTACAAGTTGTGCAAGCATAAAATCCTCAGGAGAAATGAATGCTGACCTGGAGAAATTAATGTTGGCAAAAGAAGGAGGGCCTTGCAGAAGAAGAATTTTATAAATCCCAGGTAAACAAGTAACAGATAACAATATGGTTATCTCAGTGTCCCACTTGGAAACTACTGGAAAATCGAAAGGTTATGATTTTATTCCATTCCAAGACTTCTTGATTTAAGCCAAATCAATGAAAACAGGGAAATTCTTTAAAATGCTCATAATCATACCACTTTGTTAAGTGAAATATTCCATTGGTTTAAAGTTTGATGGTATTATCTACCAAGATTGATATTATTACAACAGATTATTCTTTCCAGCGAGACTGCAGACAGAAAAGTGATGCTGTAGGAGAATAATATTACATTTAATCAAATTTCTTAGGAATAATAGTTCCATTATACCAGCATTTGAACAGCTTTTCAATGAACCAACGGGCAGTGTGTCTTCATCTTTTATTTCTAATCAGCTGATAAATCTACGAGTTGCCAAAGCCATGCCCAAATGTTGGCATGAATTCTCATTAGTCATAATTTGACTGCAGTAATGTGCAGTCCACTTTATGGCTTCTGCACACAGTGTCTGGGGGAAATAAAAGCACAGTTTTACAATTACCTTTCTGTAATTGGCCCATCAAGCTGCCACCTTGGTGTTTTGTTTATTGGCTGAACACGGTGGTTCAGAGCCTCCTGCAGAAAAAAATCGAGGTGGGTGAATAAGAAATGAAAGCACAGGGGCATGGTGGGATTTCCTGGGGGTGGGATGGGGGGCAAGGTAGAGCTCCCAAAGTCTAGAACAAAGAGTATAAGAATAGAGTGCAAGCAGTTTAAATCTAAAAAAGGAAAGGTGTTATTAGGCAAAGAAAAGGAAGTTTGATTGTTTGCTTTAAAGACAAATAGAGAAGCGAAGCTAAAATCATGCCAGAAATGGAAAATGGGGAATAATAAAATAATTCATCAGGAAAATAGGGGAAAAAATAAAAATAAAAGGTCTTAGGAACCTGGGAAAGGTTCAGTTCAGCAGTCCCCAACCAAAGATCCCTTCAGCCTAATTCCCCCAACTGTGTTTGCCAGCAGGCACCATCTGGGATACAGCAGAAAGACAAGCACATAATGATGCCTTCTCAGAACATTCTTCACCCCATACAGTCTGTCCCTCCAGCACCATTCCAGCCCGAGGGATTCCCCTGTATTTCCAAACCCTCCATCACCAGGGCTGTTCCCCAGTACTGGGGCTGGTCCTGTTGAATGTCTTTACTGACATTGTGAGTAAGAGGATCGAGAGCTCCCTCAGTTCACTGGGGACACCTTGGGTGGGAAGTGGATCTGCTGGAGGGCAGGAAGGCTCAGCAGAGGGATCAGGACAGCCTGGATCCATGGGCTGAGGCCAAAGGGGTGAGGTTCAAATACTCCAAAACCCCACAACAATCTGTTGAACATTTGTTCTGGCAAGTGCAAACTAGAGCCTTAATCACATGGGGTTTGTTTATTTGTTTATTTTTGGGTTTAAGGGTTTTTTGGGGGTCGGGTGGGGTTTTGGTGTGGCTTTTTTATGGCTTTTTCCCCCTCCCTACCTACTGGTTTCATTTAAATTTTAATTAATTTAATTTAATTAGAAAAACAAAAAAAAATAAACATTCCAGATTCACTTTCTACATGTCACTCACAGTTGACCAGATCTCTGCTACACATCTTAAAGTCATCTCTTTTCCAGGCTGAAAAATCCTGTTCAATTTAATGTTCCGCATACAGAATCAGCCCCTTATTTGATTATCCCTGATGTACTTCTTAGGAA
Organism: Pyrocephalus nanus; assembly: GCA_038380795.1. Lineage (NCBI taxonomy): Eukaryota > Metazoa > Chordata > Aves > Passeriformes > Tyrannidae > Pyrocephalus > Pyrocephalus nanus. Next base: position 3,716,783 of record CM076273.1, on the reverse strand, counting down.
AATGCTTTGAAGGCACATTACAGCATAAAGTCTTTGGGATACTGGTATATCTGTCAACTGAATGTATCTTAAATTAGTCCCAAGCTATTTTAAGCCAAATGATTTGGATGTGGGCAGCAGGGAAGTCACAACATCCCAGACAGAACAAATGGGAATGTGCTCAGAGCGGAGTGGCCTGACTTCCTTCAGGTTTTCCAGAACACAAAGCAGGCTCTTTAGCCCACCCTGAATGCCAAGCCACTGCTATCACAAGCTGTGTAGAAGATAAATCCTACCAGCTAAGCACAGAAATAAATGACATATCACAACTGTTAAGCTCCACAGCTGTGAGAGTGGTGCTTTAAAAATGAAGTACATAAACCATAGTGGAGAGGTGCTCGATAATGATCCCACAGTTACAGTCCAAAAGGCTGCCTTGCTCAGCTGAACCTTTCAGGGACTTGCATGATGCTTCCTCCAGCTTTACTGTCCCAGCTGGGCACGAGACTACAGCTGCTCAGGCCAGCTACAAGGCTACACTGAAAAAGCAGAAGAGTTTAAAAATCATTATGTTAAAAATGAAGGCTGTCAACAAGATGCAAATTTTAAAGTAAAAAAATTAACCTTAAATTGTAATTTCAGATAAAAGGGTCTGAACCCTGATTGTGTCTGGTGAAAAGTCACATGAGCTGGTTTGTAACCATTGTTGGGCACTGCTCTATCGGGCTGACCTGAGCATGCAAATCATGGGAATTTGTTTGGAAGGATGACTGAAATCAGTCTTTTGAATAGACCCCTCATCCACAGAGGGATTGAAAGAAAATGAAAGAAAATGAAATAAAAGCTGGATGGTGAGCTGCCTCTTCAGCTCCCCATGCTTATTTTTTCCTGAAAGGTCAGATAATTGAAAAGTGCAATTTACTTTGCTTGGGAAAAACAGAAGAAAGCAGGAGCTGTGATACAGACTTACTAATAGCAGAGTCGAGACACGTAGTTACACTGTGCTTACCTCATCTGCATTGTTTTCATTTACTTAATTTCAATTAGATTGCAAATTATACAGGGATTAAGGTGTTTCTGCTGTGTGACCTATTCAATTTTGCAGTCAATTGATTTCTACTTATTTAGTAAGTGTTTGGACATTAGCTGCCTTAGCAGTTAGATTTACACTTGAAGTCAACTCTCCAACATGGCAAAATGCTCACAAGTTGAGTTCCCCATAAACATGATGGGGGAAATAACAAGCTGCAGGAAAGGAACTTGATGAAGATCAGCTATAATGGGATTTAAGTCACCAATGGCATAATTAGACAAAAGCAAACACTATATACAGTTGGACATGTTAACAGAGGCACTTTGTAAGACTCCTTCCACGCCATCAAGGTCTTCTGCTGAATATGTGTTTTCTGTTTGAGCATTTTTCATCAAAAATGTTTATTTTCTTTTCCAAAATGCTGATGAGAAAACAGTAACGAGGCAGAGTTTCAGACATTGCAAAGTCTTTGCTGCTCAATCAAAGAAGGGGAGGAGAAAGGGAGAAAGAAGGTTGTACCAGTGTGGTTCAAGCTGGAGAAGGAAATATTGGAGGAAAGGGAGATGAGAGTGACATGACAGCAGTCTTCAAATTTAATGTGCTGCTGCATACAAGAACAGTGATTATTTTTGTCTCTGGTCAATAGGACAGCAAGAGGATTAAGCTGCAGAAGGCAGATCTGGGTTAGACATGAAGAAAAATACTCAAGCTACCAAAGTACTGAAGAAGTAAACTGAAGGAGTTTAGCCTCTGCCAGTAGATCTTCAGCAGTTAGATAAGCAACTGTCGGACATGACAGAGAGTTCATCCTGATTTTCACCAGGGACAGAAATTATGTCCTTCTGAGGTTTTTTCTAATCATGTGAGAAGCTATGCAATATTAATCTCTGCAGTACTAATACATTCCTGAAAACACTGAGGGCACTTTCTTTCTTAGGCAAAGGAATTTTAAAGAAAGGGATGTTATTCATAAGAACAGCTGTGCTTGACCACTGACATTCAACAGGAAAGAAAATCTGATATCTCAACCCCTCTTCTGCCTTTCCAATTGTAGTTTTCAACACATTTTCTGCAGGAAGTTTGGTAACAACACCTGCATTCCTTGTGTCCTCCCCTCACAGCAGAGGGACCAACAGATTGAGCATTTGGCACGGGACAAACTGTCCCCAGAATGTCCAGGACGGGGTAGGACAGGGCACTACCTCAGCCTTTTGAAATGCAATATAGGCAAAATCTGCCAAATCTTCTTCAAAAATGTATTGCAAATTTTTTTTTTGTCTTTTGTCCAAGTAGATTTTTTTTCTATTTCATGGGAACTTCAAACCCTCTTTTGCCCAGCCCAACTGTCCAGCTCAGAACTATCATGAGTGCCCTTTGCCAAAAGCCCATCAGAAAACCCCTGCTGGTGACTGCAAGAGCCTTTTTTAAAGTTGACATTTCTGCTTGCCGATCATGTCTGATGTTAACTCAATTTGCATTGCTCTTGTTTAGCCTTGCTGTTCAGGGGGTTGTTCTAAACTGCTTTGTGGATTGAGGGGATGTGTTTGCCACAAAGTATTCCAAGAAAAAAAAATTGCTCCAGATTAGTATTCTGGGCCACAGCTTTAGTTGTATTTATTTTATTCCTTACTGGGTTTGCAAAGCATAGGAATAGCAATCCCCCACTGTTTCCGTCACGTTTACTTTCTCATTATTGTGTTTGCTCTGTTTTAGGCTTTTTTTCTTTAGATTCTTTTTTTTTTTTTTTTTCATTTTTAAGAATCAGGGCACAGCTTCTTAAAAGAAAAGCAATCAGGTGGGGCATAGATACTGCTCTGCAGATTAACAGATAATGAATAGTATGTTTGTGTAAAGGAAATGTATTTATGTGCCTCATCCTAAAAACCACTGATGTCAATAAGAGTATGCTCAGCTTGTCCATGGAAATCAGTACTTAACAGGAAAGGGATCTGAAAGAGAACAGATGATTCCACTGTTCTTGTTAAGAGCCTTAAAAGTGATCTAAAGGAATGATGAGCAACTTACTCATGAAATACCAGAATGCAGTAATAGTACTGCTCAGTGAGTATTTATGAAGAAAAACAAAGCAGAATGATTTAACAGGAAGGCCTTTGAGAAGAGCATTGAAAGGAAAAGCGTAACTAAATCAAGTAGCTACCACAGAACAAGCAGCAGAGAAGAAAGAAAATAAGGCAGCGAAGAAACTAAAGTAAAAATATTCAAGAAATCGTTGATATCCTTTCCTTCACCAAGCCTTGTTCTAGGATGTATATCCCCACCATCCTTCCAGCTCGGAAATCACTCTTTGAATGCAGGCCAGAAGGTGCAATAAGTCAAATAGAACGTCAGGAAGGAGAAAAAAACCACTGGAAAATACAGTGGCTTTGCATAATGCTCATACCCAGTCAGCAATGTGGTCATTGATTTCTAACCCAAAAGGTAAATATAAATAAGTAAAGATCAAAAATAGTTTCTCTTACTCAAAGACAAGTTATATATAGATAGAACAGATGAACTATTAGTACTACTTTGAGTCCAGAAATAATACAGTAACTGCAATGATTTTTCCTTGTTATAAATAGAACGTGAAACATGGCAAAGGATCACAGAACTCTGGGTCTCCTGGAACTCTGCCCAGTAACACCAGCACTGAACAGTGGCCCGGGTTCTTTGGGTGGTAAGTGAGGCCCATTATCCAGCTTGGATTCCCAAGCAATTTCCACACCCACATTGCCTCTCTGCATACAACACATCCCTTAGCAGCTTTACAGGAGAAGAGGCACAGGGGTCATATCCCAGGGCAAAACACACTTTTAGGGGTTTACCCTTTAAAAAGCCTTCTTACACTCTACATTCTCTTGCTGTAAAGCCCTGAGAAGGAAGCAAGTGCTCCAAGCTACCAAAGCCAATGGAAAGGCTCTCACAGTCACTGAAAGGCAAGAACCTTGCTTAAATATTTTCCTCAACCACAATCAGGAAATTCTGTGCCAAGACTGAGCCCTTAGAAACTCCCTGTGGTTTGGTGCCCTGTGCTGTGCCCTGGCTTTGTGCACTGAGTAGACTCTGTTCAGGGAAGCTTAGCTGCCCCTCCAGAGCTACTGGGGGCTTAACTGCAGCAGGAGAACACAGGCTCAAGTCACCTCTAATCCTGTAAACTTCAACATGAGTATCATTATAGAATCACTTGGATTGGAAAAGACCTCTAACATCATCAATTCCAGCCATCAACCCAGTCCCTGAATGTTCACCATTAAACAGTGTCCCCAAGTGCCACATCTATACTCTTTCTGAACACTTCAAGGGATGGGACTCCACCACCTCTCTGGACAACCTATGCTTGAAAACCCTTTCAGTGAAGAAATTTTTCATAATATCCAATCTAGAGCTCTCCTGGCACAGCTTGAGGCTGCTCCCTCTCCTCCTGTCCCTGTTCCCTGGGAGCAGAGCCCGACCCCCCCAGCTCCCCTTCCTGTCAGGGATTGCAGAGCCAGAAGGTTCCCCCTGAGCCTCCTTTTCTCCAGGCTGAGCCCCCCCAGCTCCCTCAGCTGCTCCTGCTGCTCCAGCCCCTTCCCCAGCTCCATTCCCTTCCCCGGACACGTTCCAGCCCCGCAATGTCTTTCTTGTGATGAGGAGTCTAAAACTGATCCAAGGATTTAAGATGTGACCTCAGCAGTGCCAGCACAGGGACAGTCACTGCCCTGGCCCTGCTTAACCAATAGGCAAGGATAGAACAGGGAAAGACTTCAGCAGAAGTTCCTGGCAGTGGTTCATGCAGGAGTGGCACAACACCTACTCACAGGTCTTTGGTTTGGAAACCAGAGGTGTGACAGGGACATGGACAGGCATATTAAACCCAGCTTTCCTTTAGTGAACCAGTGTGGCTGAGAGAGGGGCTGCAGCTGGAGCAGCTGTGTGCAGACCAGCCCGTGTCCATCAGAGCCGACACACCTCTGCCCATCCCCGCTGTGGTCACACTGCCACTGCCACTGCCACATCATTATTATAATTATATGCTTCATCTGCTGCTCCAGGCCTGCTCTCCAAGGACACACTGCTGCTTGCAGGCTCTGCTTGCCTTGCTACCCATTCAAATGAAATCATTTTACTTGTTAAAGACAAGCTTTCTGCACCTCAGTAAGAGCGGTGCAGCTCGCAGGGAAGGCAGGGCAGTTCCTCACCGTGTGGCCCAGAAACAGAGCCGGATGAAAGCAAGCAGTTAAACTGCCCCTGGAGAATTGTGAGCACTTCAAAAGACATGAACGCCCGTGTCTGCATCAGAAATTCCCTGTGTGCCATTCAGTCCTAAGTGCATCCTAGTGAGACGCTCCCAGACCGTGGCAAATACAGATCTTTTGCTTCAAATGATGCAGGAATTTTACACGATGTGAATTGTAAGAATTCCACACAATTTCCCAGTAGCTTTATCAGCTTTATGGATGTCCTTCTACATGTGTGCTTTCATTATTAATACTACATTACTTGTCATTATGTGTGATTTTGTTTGCCACTTGATCCCTTATAATCCAAGTAAAAAACTGCAATAAAAAATTACCTCCTTTCCCATTCTACTTTCATTTCATAATTTATATTAATAAAACTGTACAAATATAACTCATCTCACATAGCACCAGGACTACTGGTAGCCTCCCACTAGAAAAAGACAACTTCTCAAAATCAGAGGAATGTTTCAAAGTGTAAAGGAGACTAGGTTAATTAAAATCCCCCACATTAATTATATGCAAAACATAACAAATAAGATGCTCAGACCTAATGATATATATCTAATATAAAACAAAATATCTAATGCATGAAAAAAATTGACATCATCCCACTGACATCTCATTGACATCATCCCATTTTGCCCATAGGAACATTTTATAAATAAAACCAGCTTATAAGTGTTAATGTTCAATTTCCTTTCACTTACTAAAATATCAAAATCCTGCAAGATAAAAATTCTGTGTAAAGTGCATTTACTTCATAAGATAGTATTTCCTCATACACTGAAATCTGAAAATTATATTGAGCAAGACTTGTTTAAACAAAAAGATAAATTTAAAGTATTGCAATTGCTGATTTTTAGTTATGATTTTCATACTGAAATGACATCTTCCAATAAATTAAGATGTGTAAGTAAAATATCAAATTAAAAATCAAAGAAATACTTTTCATAATGGTTTTATATTCCTATCCTATGGGTAAGAAAAGGGCTTTTCTTTCCACGTAGTAAATCCATACCTGTTACTCTTATTAAAAAGAAAATCTGTGGATTCTGCCTCCTCAGTTTGTTTTTTTTTTTTTTTTTTTTTAAATCCAGCTGGTAGGAACTCAGAATGACAGGCTTTACATGAAACCTCAGCAATCTGACTTACATCACTGGATCATTGTTTTTCACAACTCCAGCCCTCACACACTGCTGTTGAAAGGAAGCAGCAAAAAGCTGCTAATACTATTTTTCAAAGCAAAGATCTGTGTAAATGCCAATTGTTGACCCCCACGGCCTCCTACCCACCGACACATGTTTTTTCTCACAGCCATTATTTGATTTGTAGCTGTCAACACGACAAGCCCACAAGCCAGATCACACTTGTAAGCCTTGTAAAGCTCTGGTGTTCTCCAGGAGAGACTGCAGAACACACACAGGCTCAGACTCCTCAGCCAGGGAAATGATCTACCACTCAACAGTTTTATTTTTCTTGATCTAGCACTCAACAGTTTTATTTTTCTTGTTTAACAAAAACGATCCCTGGCCAGTGTAGCATGAATAACCTTCCTGGGGATGCTTTAAAAACACACTGTAATAAAGCACGCATCCTACTGCAATGATTACAATGTCATCTATTCCATTTCTGCATGAACAGCCTAAATTGTGAGTGATTACAGGATTGCTTGCAATGTGCTATTTTTTTTTAAACTCTGAACACTCATATGTTTATGGGAAGACTCAGTAAAAGACCGCAACGTAGAGGTCAGTTAGGACAAAACCAGGTTGCAACTGCAGTTTTAGCACTTCAGTATCACCCCCTCTGTGTACAGCCTGCTTGTCCAGAAGGCTTGGAGACACCTTTGCAACAATCAACTGCTTTGAGGTTTGTACTGGTTTTGTCTTCTTTTTTTTTTTCTTTAATATTCTAAGGCCAGGAGTTGGATTTTGATAATACTTGTGGGTCCCTTCCAACCCAAGATATTCTATGGTTCTATGATTTGTAATGTAAATTTAAACTTAACATATGATATTATATATTCAGCATAAAAAGTTATCTCAAATGAAAAATCATAGAATCACAGAATCAGAGAATGGTTTGGGTTGGAAGGGACTTTAAAGCCCATCCAGTCCCATTCCCTGCCATGGGCAGGAACACCTTCCACCAGCTCAGGTTGCTCCAAGCCCATCCAACCTGGCCTTGGACACTTCCAGGGATGGGGCAGCCACAGCTTCTCTGGGTAACCTGTGCCAGGGCCTCCCCACCCTCACAGGGAAGAATCCTGTGCTTCATTCAAAGTCTTTTAAAATGCAGTGCTATAAAGCACTGGCATAATTTTCTTCTTTTTTTTTCTGGCAGACATTCTTTCAAAAATTCTTGATCAGCACCCACTGCAATGTTTTCCTTGCCATTTCCAGAAAGGAATTAAGAAGCCAAAGAGTTTGCTCCAACCCGAATTCTGAGAGAGAGCCTGGGACTGAGCCAGCTGCTCCCAGCACAGTCCACACACGTTCCCACAGGTTTGCCCTCCCCTTGCTGCACCCTTCCTGCATCCTTGCAATGTCAGTCCTATTCACTAAACAGCCAGGAATTACATGTTTCCCTGCTGTGCAACCTTTTAAATGTTCAGTGTGGAACAGCAAAGGATTTTTTTTCAGTTTGTGTTCACAGTATTCCGTGATGTGCAAACATTCCTGGAAGTGAGGAGAAACACTTGATGAATGCAATCTCTTACAGAATGTACAGACTGGTGAACATCAAACTCCAAATCATAATTCAACAATAAATGAAGTGTTCAAAATTAGAGAATCTCTAGCTACAGAGTGATGCTCACTGTTGTTTTAGGATAAGTATCTCCCAGCTCCAGTTCTCTTTGGATCTTCAGTGCCCAGTTTTAGAACAGGTCTGAAAGACTCTCTTTGCATGCAGGACTTCACCACCATGTGCACATAACTCATAGACAGACACACACTGGTCTGGCACACATACTGGAATTATATATGGAATTCCACTAGCCTTGACCTCATTAAAGCCCCAGTTACTCTCAGGAGCCAGGATGGACTCGGAATTATGTGGATGACTTCCATAGCCACAGACATCAGCAGGTACTAATGTGGAGTGGTTACAGAAGGTAACCTCTGGGGAAAAAATAACTCCTTTATGTAAACTTTCTAATCATAGAATCCTATAATGGTTTGGGTTGGAAGGGAATCTTGAAGATCATCTACTTCCACCCCTCCTGCCATGAGCAGGGACAACTTAAACAAGACTTCCACATTTAATAAGTAGTAAATGAATTAGACACCGACCTAAGAGCTGTCTATTATTTGAAATGAGAGGCTTTATCTAGACCAGCTCTTTCTTAAACATTCCCTAATCTTAAGACTAAAGACTTCAGAACTGGAATAAGCAAATGAAAAGAAATCACTCTCTAACTGGGAGCAGCACCGGAGCCAGTTCAGCAAAGGAGACGAGCAAGCAGAGCTCTTTGAGCTGTTAAGCACAGAAAACACCACGCTGCCAAAAGTGCTGTTAACTCTCACACAAGGCTGTGCTTGTGATGTGCCTGTCCAGGCGTGTACCCTCCAGTCTAACCCCTCCCAAACACTGAAGCAGTTTCCAGCCAGGCAGGGAATCCAGAATCTGCAGGAAGGTGTTGCTTGCCAGGGAGAACTGACGGTAGGTATGTCCAAGGCACCGGGAAGCACCCAGACAAAGCACACATTAAAAAGCTTAAGAAGATGAAGTAGCACTTTGGTTCAAAACCAAAACAGTTGTTCTGTGAGGAAGACAGCAGATCCTTATCATGACACTCCATCTCCTGAGCCTGGGAAGGGGGATGAATGGGAGAGGAGGGAGGATGGAGGGCTGGAGAAAAACTGATGAAAGATATGGTTATACAAAGGAGAATTGAAGATATTCTTTAGAGAATTAAAAACCAAAAGGAAATTTGCAAACTCAATAAAAAGGCTTGTGAGTGAGGATGTTTATAAAGGAATAGTGCAAGCAAATTTTGGTGCAGTACTATATACAAAGATTATATATGGAATATGGAAGTCAAAAAGGAATGCAAATATTGTACAGATTCATTTCCCATCCAAGTAAAAAGAGAGAATTGTAATTAGCAGCCAACCCAACTTCAATTGCTCAACAGAGTCTGGAAAAAATGATTAAATAATCAATTAATAATCACCTACAGGATAATAAAGTGATGGAAATAGGCAACACGGATTTGTCAAGAGCAACCAATTAAATTTCCTTCCTTTACAGGTAACTGGTGTAATTGATAAGGTAGAAGCAGTAGATGTAGTACAGCCTCACTTCTATAAAGCTTTAAATACTGCTAGACATGGAATCTCCATTGGCAAGCCAGGGAAATATTACCTGGATGAAAAAAGCCCTGGAGCTAAATCCTTAATTAATTTAAAAGGTATGTTCAAGGAGCAATTATCAATATGCTGACTTTGAACTGCAAAAGGCATTTAGATGGAAATTCACAGGGGTCCACCCAGGCAATATCTAAGTTATCCTACAGGGAAGAGGAGAAAAATGCAGGTGAAAGAAGGTAAGAGGACATGCAAGAGCTCTGGATCTTCGTGATACAAAATGATCTTTGGAAATTGGAAACAAAGTTGATAAACACCTCTAGGATGAAATTTGGTAAAGGCAGATTCAAGTCATTGCATGTGGGAGTAAGTCATGAGAAGCATCAAGACAAAAGTAATGAGTAAAGGGCCAGACACCAAAAGTGAAGGGAATAGAGGGCCTGGGATATAAAGAGTAGTAAAAAAAAAATCCCCAAACTCATTGTTGAGGCACCATCAGGACAGCAAAATACAGAAGCCCAAGTATTCCTGACACTTAGTATGAGCCAGGTTCTGAGATCCCAAAATAGATAATGTCAAACTGCAGGCTCTACGTGAGGAAAACAATAAAGACAATAGATTTTAGAACATGACAGATAAAGAAGAGCTGAAAGAACTTGATGTATTTGATTTACAAAAGAAAACATTAAAGCGAGGTTCATGAGAGACTTACAGTGCAAAAATCTGCAAAATTACAGTCATCATATGCAGGGCAGGAAAAAACAAATGACAGGCATTATAATTTGGTTCAAAGATTTACTTTAGATATTAGGAAAAGTTTTCTGACTAAAGGAAGTACTAAGTCTTCAGAGATTTCTAGAAAGGCTGTAGAGAGCCTTTTGATTTGTTTCTATAAACACATTAGACAAACAGCTATTTTGGTGCAAAAACGATGCATAAGATGATTTCTTACAGACCTCCTAGCCCTAATTTTCTATAGTTAATGGATTATTCTGTTGCAACCAAGCAACTCTAGACTAACAAAATCTAAGCAAACTGAAGAACTTATTTTTAATTGCTTAAGGAAAAATAGTCTTAGCAATTTTGAGTGAAAGTCATTAAAATGCGTACAGTAAAATAGATATTCAATTCTAAACGTGATTGAAAGTCATTAGAGGTGGCAAAAACTAATACTTTGCATATTTCTATTGATTTTGCTTTATTTAGAGAAAACTTTTTTCCCATAATAATTTGCTAAAGATCAGGTTATGTAATGGCAAGGTCATGTGAGCTGATGTTGTTCACTGAGGTTCAACCCTTGCATTCAAAGACTAATTGCAATTAAGAAAAATGTGAGAACTTTGTGCTTTTGGCAAAGTACTTCTAAAACAGCTCCTTCAGAAGGATCAGATGAGCCCCTCTGACATTCAGAACAAGAACTTAATGAACTGTAAACCATCACATATGGTGACAGCATCCCTGCTGTAGGAGGGAGTGGAGCGGGACAGAAAAACGCATGGAAGGAAACCACTTATTTTCAGTCACTTTATGGAATGACTCTAAATAAAAAAACGGATACAATCAAAGTGCCAACCTCAGAAGGAGAAATTTTCACCTCATGAGTACAGTTGATCATTTACACCTGTCTTGATCAACAAAGAAAAGAGTTCTAGTGATTGTTTTGTACTTACCACCCAATCCAAATCCTGTCCTTTCCCAAATATTAATGAGTTGTATTAGGCCCAGTCTCAGGAGGATTTTCAGCTCTAGGAGGTAGATGAACACACCTCACACAGGAAACTCATCCCTTTCCCTGCCACAGCTCCACTGGTTGATTTATTCCTGATGGCCAAGAAACCACGCTGCTCATCTATTTTCAATCCTGGGTTTCCACCTGTTGGGTTTAAATATGGCAGTTTAATTAATTCCTTTTGTTTATTAAGAAAATTAGTGCTTTTGGAAACGTGAATAAACCACCAAGTAGTCAATATGAAGTGCAAGTAGTGTGAAAGTTGGAATTTAGCAGCAGAATAGAAATAACCTAAAGAGCTGTGTGACAGAGAATTGACTGCTTGTTTTAAATTGGCACTTATTTTCTTTTTCTATTTTTCAGCCTATCAACAGAAATTTCTGGGCTTTGGGAACACAAGAGCAGTTAAACTTGGATTTTGCAGTCAAAAAATTGCTCCAGTGTTGTTATTACCTGACAAAATGCTGACCAATTTTGGGGCTGCTGTGATATCCCGTTGATAAAGCTGAAAGCTTTTATACAAAAACAGAAACAAAACAAATTCTCTTGCTTTTCTGGCTGATAGACCAGCAGGCACATAACAAATAAGTAACATAATGAACAGACTATGTGGTAGTCCTACTTATTGATAATTATCTTTTACATATCTGAGTAAGCTTATGTTCCTGAAGGTGTAGGGATACCCTAGAGGAATAAAAGCAAGAATTAACACTCTAGTGCACATGCTAATTAGGATTTAATTAGGGAACTTAAAAAATGCAGAGTGCATGTTTTCAGCAAGTGCAAATTACCAACATAGTGCTTGTAGGTTTTTTTCTTCCCCCGTATTTTTTCATTGTAAATATTATAATTGTCACTTTATGTAAAATTCAAGAAATTAAAATTTTATTTCTGTTTTTGGGAGGAAATATTTTTTTTACCTCTGGCACATTTTCCCCCATTACAATTCTTTAAGATTCCATCCCAATTTATAATATTTTTCCACATTACCAATTCAGCATGAAAGATATTAGATTGCTTTTCTTTATGCTTTTACAATGTACACAGGATGTTCCCTGCAAATCACCCTAATATTTCCCTTCAGCCTTTGCTGTTCATTGGAATAACAGGGATGACCTGTGGGTCAGCAGAACTAATTCCTCCAAACAAGGTAGAGGCCTTTGTGGAATTATTTTTTTCCTGGGGAAAAAAAAAAAAAATCATGAAAATTCCAAGCTTTATTTCAACACAACAGAGCTCTCCCAACACTTGCTTTCTGCCCCCTTCTTTCTCTCCCATCTAGATGCTCCACTTGGAGGCTGATGGGATCCTGACATCAATAGTCTGGGGATTTTGAACCTGATCTAAAAGTGCTCAATGCTAACGGGAATTCTTCTAATCCTTTCTCTGCATTTGGCCATTCTCTGTGTCTACTCACTGGAAAATCCACACAAAAGAGAAATAAATATGCAATAAAGGCAGACTTTAAAGATCTCTCTGGCTTGGCTTTGAGAGAAACTTCTGACTGGGGACTTTCTAATGGAAGGGAATTAACAAGATGATTAAACCTTTAGGAAGATTCGATTTGCATCAGTATTTTATTTCTTTCAAAGCAAAAGGTAATCTTGTCAAACACCTTTCTCCCTTAATTATTAATGCTAATTGCTGTTCTTCATTGTTTTCTTTTCAAAATCAAAACTTTTCCAGTGAGCTCTCTTTGCTCTCTCTGGGTTTCTCTTTTTCAGCCACGGTGCTCAATAAACCCTCAGCCTGCACAGGGTATAATTTGTGTCACAGGAAGACCATCACAGTAACAGCCCCCTGAGACTTCCCACTGTTCCACTTTAATTCTTGGACATCTTTAGAACCTACTAATTAGGCTCCAGCACAGTTAACATCTTTGCAAGTGGCTCCACCCTCTCATTCACTTCGGATATGACTGAACAGGGAGAAAGGAAGGAAAATGGTTGACTTAATCAGAATCTCTGGGACTGAACACCAGTGAGAGCGTTGTCAGAACCTCCAACAAGCCATGGCAGGATTATACAGGACACAGAAAACACCAATGACCCAACAGTGCAAAGCTTATTTGGGTTAGCAGTCCCCACTGACACTGGGGACTGCTAAACCCACTGATGGCTTTAGGGTTTTCAGTGGCCACATTTGATTTCACGCGATGCATTTTTATCAATTTGCTGAATCAAGATATGAAAGAATGAAGATGAAATGAAAACCAAGAAAAAGAACAAACAACCACAAACTAAACAAGTGAAAGATCCTCCAATAAGACAGAACCTTGATACTGTGTTTAGTTGCATGAGTGACTTTGCTGCTACTTAGGCAGGGAATTTGGAGTCTGTGCCACTGAAGTCACCAGGTTATTACTCTTGGGATAGGGAGAGAACTCAGCCCAACAGGATTAGCCACAAAGCAGACAACACCTAGGATGTTAAGTGAAAAAAGTGCAAAAAACGAGATATCTTTATGGTAAAAATTAATTCATCTAACTTCAGACACAAATCCTTTATCTTAGAAAGAAAAAAAAAATCTGAATTCCTCCCTTGCCATAAAAAAAACTCTTGAACTGCTTTAAAATGACCTAAAGGTGCACTTCACTTCCTTCAGTGCTAATCCTGAAGCTTATTAGGAACAATCAAAATATTACAGAAAACAGTTTAGAAGGAAAGATTTCTGACCTTTAGTAGTCACCAGTACCAAGTTCAGAGCAAAATTCATTGTTTATAAAGATCATGTTCCATCTGAAAGGTAAGTGAAGTACATTTTAAAACATGCCTGCATTTGACCATCTCAATGAAGCTGCATTTTGAATAAATAAGAAGAGCTGAGGCAAGTTTATTGCAGTATGTCTGTGTTGTTTGAGAATAGCCTAGAAAAAGCTGAGACTTCCCTTTGCTTTCTTTCAGCATTCAGGCTCACCCTCACTCAGACTAGATTATAACATAACAGGCAGCAGCTAATAAATTTGTGCTCTCAGTACATCACTCACCTGCCTCTGATATCACAATATTTAAA